>OZ021731.1:46969241-49369241 GCA_963978545.1 Linyphia triangularis | reverse complement strand
ACCATTCCATTTCCTTGCGGTCGTTGGGAAGAAGTCAAAGTCTGCTGAATTCCATTCATCCTGCAGTATTCTTGCCGACCAAACGGTATAGTGGTTAGCGTGCTAGCTTCTAGACCGCGAGGTTGCGGGTTCGAGTCCCGTGTTGGCATGGGTGTTTGTAAATGTATGCTGGCTTGTCTAATGACGAATGTTTCGGCGCATTATAGCCCTCGTGTTGCTGACGGCGCCAGATAATCTGAAAACAACCAACCAACCTGCAGTATTCTTCGAATGCATGCGATGTGAAGCACGAGCCTCTATCACTGATGATCCTTTCAGGAAGCCCGAATTCATCGACAAACATTCCTAAGGCGCTGATTACATTCTTGACTGAAGTATTTTTAGTGGGGAAGAGTCTTACGAATCGTGTAAGGTTATCAATTATGATCAGCAAATAACTATTCAATTTAGAACTTTTAACAAACGGACCTAGATGGTCTAGATGAATTATAGCAAACGGTCTTTTTCCTGGTTTGATGGGGTGCAAGGTTCCTTGTTGCTTTCCACTTGGTACTTTATTTACTAGGCACTCGAAACACATTGATATGTGCCGTCTGACATATCTTTTCATAGAAGCGAACCAGTAAAGTTCCTTAATTTTGGCTGTCGTTTTATCAACAGAAAAGTGTCCCATAAAATCGTGAAACCTAACGACTAAACTTTTCCTCATACTTTTAGGAACCACGTACAGTAACTTCTTTTTTTCTTTATGTTGAACTATTCGATATAATCTCTTCTGCTTATAGTCAAAGTCTTTTATTTTCTGTTTCTCCTCGGTGGTTCTCTCGTGAGGATCTTTTTCAAATATCTTTATGAGTTGCCTCAGATCTTGATCAGCATGTTGCATTATTAAGACTTTTTCATCCTCCGTAAATGTTTGATAAATATCTAAGTTATTTTCGACTACTGTATCTAAAGTGTCGCCTTCTTGTAAAACAGGGGAACGACTTAAAGCATCTACATGACCCATCTTCGTTCCAGGTCGAAACTTCACCTCAAAGTCGTATTCTTGTATCAAGTTACTCCATCTAGCAATTTGAGGGTTCTGCGTCTTCTTAGTATTTAGGTAAACAAGAGCCTGACAATCTGTAACAACGGTGAACTCTATACCAATCAGGAATTGGCGTAGTCTGTCTAGAGTCCAAACAATGGCCATCAATTCTAATTTGCTGGAATGATATTTTGATTCAGCTCCTGTCGTTTTCTTACTAACACAATATACTAAATGAAGTTTTCCATCTTCACCTTGTTGGAGTAGCATACCAGCAATACCGTCAGAACTTGCATCAGTATGTACCTCTGTTTTGGCGTCAGGGCGATACAACGCCAAAATAGGTTCTTCTGTCAGATTATCTCTTAACTTCTCAAATGCCTTCTGTTGTTCTTCATTCCACTGGAATTTAGTATCTTTTCGTGTAAGTCGACTCAGTGGTTCAGCATGTGTAGCATACTTAGGTATGAAACGTCTGAAAAAACTGGTGAGACCCAGAAACCTTCTAACTTCGTGCACATTACCTGGTGTCGGAAATTCAGCAATAACCTTTATTTTCCTTCGACCCGGTTTAATTCCATTTTCGTTAACCACGAATCCTAGGAACTCGATTTCTTTCTTGCCGAATTCACATTTTGGTAACTTTAATGTTAGTTTGGCTGACTTCAGACGATCCAAAACTTGCTTCAGTTTATCCATCATCTCCGACCAATTTTTTGCAGGTATGAGAATATCGTCCAGATAACATAACACAGTATTGTTCAGCAATGGTTCCAATACTACATGCATCATGCGTTGAAATTCCGAAGGAGCGTTAGTCAATCCAAAAATCATTCTTTCAAACTGCCCAGTCTCATCGGGAGTTATGAAAGCCGACTTCTGTTTAGCGTCTTCAGTTAACGGAATCTGTAAATATCCATGGGCCAAATCTAACGTTGTAAACATTGAACAGCTGTTTAAAGACTCTAACAGATCATCTATCCTCGGTAATGGATACTTATCTTTTATCGTTTGCAAGTTTAACTTTCTATAGTCAACTACTAAGCGGTGTTCTCCCGTCTTCTTCTTTACAATCATTACTGGACTTGCGTAAGGAGATCTTGTTTCAGTAACGATTCCGTTATCTTTCCATTCTTTCACGATTTCCTTTATTATTGATCGTTCTTCGGCATTAGTTCTGTATGGACGCATGGAAACTGGTTTGCTGCCTTCTATTTCTTTAATTTCCATCGTTATCAAGTCAGTACACCCAAGCTCGCTCAAGTTTAGAGCAAAGCAATCTCTATATTCGTTTAGAAGATGAACTAACTCTTGCTTCTCGTTATAAGTAACATCTTCGTCAGTTTTGATGTCTTCACATTTGATTGGAAGTTTTATTTCAGGAACTTCGTTTGAAGTTTTTAAAATTTGGTTGTCGAAAATTTCGAAACTGTCTGATTCTGAAGCTTCATTAACCAGGATCGAAACGACACATTCTTCATTTCCTAAACAATCATTGCTTGGAAGCAATTCTACTGCGTCACCTCTACCAACACATTGGTTTTCCGTTAAGATAATACTTTGATTTTGACAATTTGTAATAGGTATTTTTGCTTCTCCTTTAACCTCTTCCAATAAACAACCTATCTCTTTATTTCTCTTAAACATGACTAATCCATCATACTGACTTTCAGTCCTACATTGAATCAAATTAACCGTATTTTTCTCAAGTACAGTAGCTTGCACTGATTTTAGAGTAATACGTGTGTTATCCAAACTTAGCTGCAGTTTATTGAATGGCGCTTCATCGATATGCAATTCGTTACCCATTCTGGCATAAGCTATATGAGGCATATCTAACCATGTTCTGCCAATTAACAAATCCACCGGTTGATTTTCATCGCCTACAATGAGAATTGTTATGTCTTTTCCTAAGACGGTATCGATTTCAATATCAACTACTGCTTTTCCAAGAGTTTTAGCAGCTGGTGTAATTTGGTTGCCAAATCCGTAAACTTCATTTATTTCAGGAATAACTTCAATGTTTAACTTCTTTGCGACTGATTCTTTCATCAAGCATCCTGAGCTTCCTGTGTCAATTAATGCACTCACCCAGTTTTCATTGTTAAGCTTGGCCGTTTTGAGGTAGCGAAATGAATTTGAACCATCTCTAATCTTCGTAGTTAAATTAGTAACGTCATTTCCTGAATTCTGCATCTTCTCGGGACAATCCTTCGAATAATGTCCATAATCATTGCAATTGAAGCATTTGGGCTCACCTTTCTCGTTACGTAAAGGTTTCCGGTAACCTTGAGTCTTGCTATTTTGTGTCGATCTCGTTTGTGGTACTCGGGCCTTTGATTTACTGTTGTCATATTTAGAACGTTGAAATTGAGCGTTACCTTGATTCTTATCGAATCGAATTGTCTGCTTTCGGTCAGAGGCCTTGACCCTAGTTCCTCTCACTGTTTCATATTTGTCTAACTTATCAGCGAGTTCTTTAGGAGTTACGAACTTCGACCACTCATCTATAAAATGATCTTTAAGTTCAAAAGGGACTTTTCTCTTCATCTGGTCTGTAATCATCAAATCCTTCAGACCTTGAAAATCTTCAACACCTAATCCTGAGATCCATTCCTCAAAGAAGTTTTGTAATTCAAAAGCAAAATCACTCCATGTACTGTTTGAATTTTGATGATGAATAAATTTTTGATGGAATTTTTCTGGACTAAGTTTAAAACGTTTCAATAACAACCTTTTAACGTGTTCATAATCGCTTGCCATTTCCTCTGACTCTCTTGCGATTATTTGCGAAATTTCGTAACGAAGCAGTCCCAACAGGTGCGAAACCCAATCCGCTTTTGGTAAATCAGCTCTCCGCGCTTGTCTTTCAAAAAGAACTAAATAGAGACTAATTTCCGCCTCCTTAAGATCAAACTTACGAATCAGCTTTTGAAAATCGGTATTCGGCTTATTGGCAATTGCATCCTGATTAAACAAATTCCCAAGATTCGTATCATTGGGACTATTTTGATATGCAATTCTCAACTTTTCTAACTCAAAAGCTCGTTCTCTTTCTTGTTCCCTTTCCATTCGTTCTTTTTCTTGCTTTTCTAACTCAAATGCTCTTTCTCTTTCTTTTTCTCTTTCTATTCGTTCTTTTTCACTAATCATTCTTTCTAACATTAATTTTACAAACTCTTCTTCATAATTTTCAGAATTTATAATTAATGACTTTAACTCTACAACTTTCATTCTATCATTAATTTTCAAACCCAACTCATCTGCCAACTCCAATAATTCAGCTTTCTTAGCTTTCGCCAAATAAGACATTTTGCACAGAAAAGAAATTCAAATAACAATATATGAATATTTATCCAATAACTCCTTTACTTGAAGGTTTCCACAATGCGTTGGAGCTCAAAATGTTCCGTCAATGAGTTACACTTGAAATATACTTTGGATATTATAGAAGCATGTACCTTACATCCGTAACGAAAAGGTTTCCTTATTAACTGGAAAAGTTCATAAAGGCGTTGCACTTGAGAACAAGTCCCGTCAGAGCTAATCTTCGAATAAGACTTAAATCGCAATTTTTTGCCTATGCGATTTTTCACATAATCATAGTAGTCCTTTATACAAATTATTTCTTCGTAGGATCGTATAAATCTTCGGTGGACTTTATCGTTGTACGTCGGTGTTGCTCCGTATTGAGTATTCCGTTAGGCTTAATCGTTGCCTGTCGTAATGCGTTAAGTACGTTTACTTAAGTTATTAAAACTTTTTTTTTATCGTTGTCCGTTGGCGGATTGTAGATATCATCCCACTTCTGAAATGTTAAGACCTTATTTTAACAAATAAATGCTACGTAAGGTTTTGAAGATATATTTTATTGCCTGTTTCTTACGCACTTACTTCAGCTCTGCATACTTCACTCAAACTGTCTTGTTCTATCAATATCTTACACTATTTTAACATGAGCCCGTGCATCTAATTATATGTGATGCCAACATTACAAAATCCCGTGCATCTAATTATAAGTGATGCCAACACTTATAAAAAATATTTTGATAGATGAACTAAATTGGCCCTAAAAATGTGCATTTTTTTAATTTCTAAGTTCAAAGCAATCTTAAAAGTTGAATGTGAAACATTAAAATTAATCGTCACTAATAAACTAAACATATTATAGTTCAGATTTCCTGTATTTACAACAGTCAGTCGCATCAAGTCAGCCAAAATTTTCCACGATGGTTTTCTTAATACGGCTTACAGTGTCTAAAATGCTGAAATATGCCCGAGAAATAAATCACCAGGTTGTTAAATAATGTGTTTAGTTTTAGTCTTACAATAAAAGCTACCATATTGGGGTCATAAAAAAAAAGAATAGCAAAGAAGATGTTTTCTTCATTTACTTAACTTTGAAATATCTTTCATTATAATTTGGTACATGTGCTGCAGATTTCCTTTGATTAAATCTAAGTTTTCAATTTTATGTATACAATTATAATCAACACTTAATTCTAAACCACGAGTAGTAGTAAGAAGATAAGCGAAAAATTTATATTTTACCCATCTTCACCTGTTAAAATATATTAAAAAAAGATTACTAATTATTGGCACTGGTTTTTAATTTGTCTTGCCTTGTGACTCATCACGCCTGGTAGGAGCATGAGGCTGCAATCGTTGACACCCATTCCCTTCGGTTAAGCGCACCTTCCTGGCAAGTGTCCAGTTAAATATGTATGAAAGTAAACAAGGTATTAAGTACTCAAGGGAGCTTTAAACCGCCACTTTTTGCACGATCCAAATAAAAGAAAGTACAGTCTTAATACTGTAGAAGATCATGGGTTCGGTCCTAACTTCGCCGAATACTAGTGTATAATATAATGGGACTGGGGTACCCCAATCCCAATATCTTCTCGTAGGAGAGGTTTGAGCGATAAGATTTCAACCTCGAAAATTTAGTAGGCGTTCTTGGTTGTGATAAGCACTTTATAGTGGCTGAAATAAACAGCCGGAACCATGCAAACTGAACTAAATCTTTTTGAACTAAATCTATGCAGATACAGTTTTTAGATAAATGGCGTTAAGAGGGATAACTATCCGAATCCTGCCCCAACCTAATGCTTCATTTTTTTTAATTTTTTGTTTTTTTTTGTTACAGTATCTGACTAAGCAATGTTTAAGTACTTTTATTAAGTAATCAATTAATCTATTTGTTCTCCAAACTGTTAGAATAGCCTTTTAATAAATTTCAGTTTAAAGTTATAATGCTTTAAACAGATTTCCACAAAAACGGCGGTTATCAAGTAATGTCATATGCAACGCATTATATTTAAAAAATTAAAATTCTACAAGAAAATTATACTAAACAATACATCAACCAGTATGCTTCTTCTTTAACAATATTATATAAGCTAAACAATGTGCTATAACAGTTAGATTCTAGGAAGTCTTGCCTTGCCTTGTGACTCGTAATGTCCGGTAGTGGCAATAGGCCGCAATATTTGACACCCATTCCCTCCAGTTAAGCGCGGCCTCTCTGGCAAGTGTCCAGCTCGGTCATCCTAATTTGTCTCGTTCTTTTATGACCATCCTTCTCCAGGTTAACCTGGGTCGGCCTCTCTTCCGCTTTCCATCCGGCGCCCATGTCAAAGCAATTATTTCGTTGGTTTCAGGACCTCTTCTCAAAACGTAACCAATCCAATTGCATCTCTTTTTCATGATCTCAGCTGTTCAGTGTCTAGTGGCCGTTTTGCTATATAAATCTGAATTGAATATTTTATTTGGCCAAAATATTCCCAATATTTTTCTCAAACGATTAGTTTGAAATGCTTTAGTTTTATTCTTTTGCAGTTTTGTGATTTTCTAAGTTTCACTGCCATATAATAAAATTTATTTTACTATTGCACTATAAATTTTTAATTTTAGAGAAAGGTTTAAGTTTGAAGATTTACTTTGTTGTTTGATTTACTTAAATACAAATAGTTAATTTTTTAAAAATTTGAACTATATCCCTTTTTTTACACTCGCTATTTCTACTTAGAGGTTTCTAAGATGAGTCGAACCATTCATAGAATTATAGATATCTGTTTGTTATAAAGACTGATTTTGGTAGGAACTTTTCTGGATTTATCCCAATCACAAAGTTATAATTTTTGTACTTTCAACCAGCGATATCAGTTTCTTAAAGATAAATGAGGGCCTGAGAAGCAAAGGGGTCTAAGTGAATTTTCTTAACTTTTGAGACAATACACTTTAAAGTTCATTATTTATATTAAATTCTATGAAAACTAGTGATATCTTCATTCCAGAGGTTAGTATTTAAATAACAATTAATTGTCATGCAAATTTGATATAAATAAGAAACTTCAAAGTGTATTTTCTCAAAAGTTAAGAAAAGTCACTTTGACCATTTTGCTTCTTAGGCCTTCAATTTACATTATTTAAAGGCTTATAGAGATGATATAAAATTATAACATAATCCTTGTTACCTTTATATAACTTTATTATCGTTCTTAATTTCGAAGTATTTATAGTGATATTTCTTTATCGTAGTATTTATTATATTACGACAAAGGACAAAATTGCACTTTTATTCGAAATTTCTTTACTTTTAATAATCTCTACGTATACTTAAAAATCCTTAGATTGATATAACCATCCATTAACTTTTTTCCAGTTTAATAATTGCTTATCGTATTCTAAGTGTGCATTTTGTAGTCGCCAGGACTACGCCTTACTAATTATTTTAAATTAGAAACTGCAGGACCATTAGCTGGCTTTCTTCTTTTAACAATTCTAATTCAATTTAGAAAGCAAGATAATATATTATCCTAAATGGAATAAAGGGAAACTGATAAATTATTTCTGAGTATGGTTGGGTTTAAGAGTAAAACGTAAACAAATGACACACTCACCTGGCTTACATATACCTCACTAAAAATTCTTAACTTAAGCTATATTTTGGGTGACGCTACCTTTAGAAAAATTATATGAATCTACTTACCCAGCATAAAATTAAATACAGCGATAATTGGTCCAACAAATTTCATAAAACACAGAACAAATATAAATTGCTATGCATGATTGCTTTTGCAAAAACTTGAAAAAATATTAAATTCCATAAGTATAAAATTTATTACATATTATTTTATTTAAATTAAGTATATTCAATTGAAGAAGTTTAAATTCGTTTTGGAATTCTTTGAAATTTCCATAAAATTCAAACACTCAATACTCATGTAATTAGTGAAATTATTATTATTATTATTATTATTATTATTATTATTACTATTGAAATTTAAACAAAAATCACCAATGGTATGCTAATCAAATGTCCACTCTTGGCATTTAATTAAAATGAATTAAACAGCTTGAATAGTGTTTCTTTTGATTCTAATATGGAATCAAGTTAGTCATAACCAACTCTAACATTATATTGACATACTCTACTTTGTTTCTCCCTCTGTTTCATAAAACAAAATCATCCAATTTTGAGTTTAAAAATCTTAAAACTAAAATGGTTTTTTATAAGAAGAAAATATCTTGAAATATCCAGTAAGATTATCTCTTTATCTATAACTATTTAACAAAATAAAAGTTTTTCCTATCTATCTGTCCAGCACTTCATACATAAAGATCCGAGTCTAATAAGGAACTTAGGATTCCATAAAATGAAAGTATTTAGTTGTGTAAAGCAACTTTTTTCTGTGAAGCAAATTAAAATAGTGTTAAGATTTATATCAAGTTAAACATAAACGCCCTCTTTATAAATCATTACAAATGTTCATACTCCAATTATTTAACATGGTTTCAACAATTTACATCACTATATTTCAACAATAAAAGGGTGTTAATATTAATGCTTGTTGCTTATTTATTAAATAGTGTTTATAGAACTGTTAATTTGAAGTATTTTAACCCGTCTATATTATCTGATCTTTCGATATATTGTATTTGTTCTGAACAAAAACACAATTATGTTGCTGCAATAAGAAGGACTTTGAGGAGAAACTTAAAAAAAAAATTATTATAATTAAGTTTTTAAATCATAAATTCAAAGAGCACTTTTTTATATATAAGACAATAAGTTAATTATACAGAAATTATTAATCGAGTGTTCGAAGAACCAGAAACATTTCTTAAAAAAGTTCCTTAGTATTATCATATAATGTATAATTATATACCATCAATAAAGTTCATATATTTTGGTAAATCTCATCAAAATATACAGCCACAAAAGACGAATGCCAACGCTATGATAAAAGTTATTTTACCTCATAATATAGCTAACGAGCTCCGTAAAACTTTATAATCCCTCATAGAATCAAACCAACATACAATTGACCATAAAACTACACAATTGTATGCTGATTTGATTCGGTGAGTGATTATTTAAGTCATGAGATGTTTATTAGTTAAAAAACTTAATGATCAATCATTAAGATACGTTGAGTTAATTATACTAGAAATACCACCCTTTAACTAGCATTGATTGAAGACCAAACATTCCCAAGAACAGTGCCAATTATTGCCCAGACAACGTTGATGTGGGCACACGCTTTATCTACTCAACTAACATGCCGATAATGGCCCTCATGCCCCCTTACAACAACACTGTCGGCACTTCAATTGATTCATTGTTAGCCATATATGGATAGGCACAAGTCCAATAGCGTAGATTCTGGTAGTTATCACTAAATTATCATCCATGTTGTATTGCCTGATGGGAAGACTTTAACGTTAGTTACGTATTTTGAATATAACCAACAATGTGATTTTGTAGAAAGTTTATTGTTCCTCTTAAATAATAAACATGCACCATACTTAATTTTTTCAATAATAACATTTCATAGTGATATTTATTTAGTAAAAATAAGACATTGAATGCCATTTTCTACGATAGGAGGGATAATATATTGATACAAGGCTAGAATCAGTTTTATGAATTTGGTGCAACATACTAATCCCAATGATAAAAGTAAATAAGTCCGATTTCTGAATTTCTACAAATGCTATTAAGTAAATAATATTTAATAACAATAAATTAAGATATTTCAAAGGATTTTGAATGGAATTTAATCGCCAAAATGTGTTTCAAATGCAGATACATTATTAATTTTGAAAAAAGTATAAATTTCAGTACATTTGGTTAAAAAAAACTTTCATTACTTTACCACTGTTACAAAAAACTCTCCTTCAAGGCAAAGGCAAATGAAATCGTTTTCTTGTATTGTTCCTAAACAATAGAATTCATAACATATTTTGATATTACAGCTTGTTTATGCTAGTTTTAATTTTAAATTATTTGCTCAAATTGTTGATTGAGCAATATTCTACGATCTTTTTTCTATGGTCAAAATTCCTATATTTTACAAAATTCATTGTGAAATTGTATTTTATGCACAAGCTATTTTCATCACTAACGTTGTTTCGATGCAAGTCTGTTTTTCAGTGAATATATATATATGTATATAAAAAAAAAATAAAAAAAATCTGTAAATTGAGAGGTTGATATTATCTTATTTTTGAAAATAAATAAAAAATGATATTTAAAATTTCAGATAAAAATTATATAGAAAAAATTCATTAACATTTAGATGACACAACTGTTACACTGGTTTCTCGGAAAAAGATATAAAAAGCACACAAATATATAAAATTTGAACTATCCTCATTTGTAGATATTTAATTTGATATCAAACACTACGATAAGGCAAGAACTAGATGTAAGCCTAATTTGAGTCAATTTCTCAACCAGTTCTCATGTTGTTTAACTTTTATTGTATCAGAATTAACTGTTATTATATCACTTTTATTGTACAGCCAAATGGATAGACAAGCATTAAAGTTATCCTTTAAGTATTTCGTTCTTGAACACTAAGCATACCTATATTTCTTAAATTTGCAACGTGTTTGTTTAAATGCTGCATTTTAAGTATTAGATGTCAATTAATTGTTTTGTATTACATTTATTTTCGTTAAAAATAATAATTTTAAGCGAGAATATGTCTATGAAGATAAGTTAAAAATATTAAGAAATTAATCTTTTTGCGTTAAGAAGGCTCCAATACCCAATATGACTTTTAAAACATCAAAGAAAAAGAATAAATGTGAATGGAATTTCGTTTTGCTCATATTCTAATAAGATGTTCGTAATGTTCATTTCTTCTTCTGTTAAAATTTACCAGATATTGAACAATAAACGTTTCCATAATTCTTCCAAGTTCCGTATCTGTTATTTTTCATCGAGGGGTTTTACTATCAAATATTAGGGGACATGTCTAAAGGAATAAAAATACTTTTTTAAAGTTATTAGTATAGTTGGGAATAAGATAAGAAATAACATATAACATATAATCTTTCTAATATTATACGTTTTTAAATGGAAAAATTTAAATTAGAGTGATTTGTACAATATTTAGATGATGCACTTTAGATATTTTTAAAAATAATTTTACCAATATGAACAATATATGTTACTGTCTATCGATTAAGAGCTTAGCACCCGCCAGAAATTCTGGTTGAAAATGGTCGCTACAGAAACAATACTTGTCGATTGAGAATATGGATGCGCAAACAAGAAATTGATGTTCAAAATCTATGCAGAGTAAATTCCTTTCTCTTGAAATAAAGCGTAGAAAGTAAGGCTAGCCTTGTTTCTATGGAAACAGACAACGCTAGACACGCTGGAAAGGACTGTTCTGTGATAGACGGAGCCGGATTCGCTAATACACTTTCATGACGCAACGTACATATTTCTATTTCACAAAGTCAAGAATAATGTTTTTATATACTTTTAAAAGTGTTAATATTGTTTAAAATTATATCAGTTGTTAAAGACTTTCTTCAGCAATCAGAATAAGATTATCTTTGATAATATTATATTTATATTTTGTATACTTACTTCAGTTAATTCATATATAACAGATGATGGAAATTTCTTTTCTGAAATCAAAGAAATGGGAAGTAGTCTAAAAGAAAAGTATCTTTTTCTATTTTAACTTGTGAAAATTGCCAAAAAATTTAATTATTGATTGATTTTACGTCAATATTAAGAAAAATTGATTATTTATTATTATTCTAATAAATTGTTAATAATTCATTCTCAAGAAAAAATCATAAATTTTTTACAGTAAATTTAGGTATGTCATATATTTTCCTTCTAGGAAGCGTTAGATTTTAACTAATCGAAGTTGACAGTTGCCTGAACATTTTATTCGTTAAACTACTTTTTAAAGCTTTTATAATGCCCACATTTTTAATTAATAATTTTAATTAGTAATTTTTTTAAAACAAAGTGTTAGTTAACAAATTAATGTAAGATTTTTCCAATATTTTCACTGATATTCAAGAGACTTAAAAAAATATTGAAATAGAAATACAACATTAAACATTAATGCATTTTTAGCATCAGGTGATATTTTTAATAATTTTAAGGTTTAGTACTTAACATTTTAAATTGAAATAAAAAATATTCAGAACGTACTTTCAGAGACATCCAATTATTGTTTGGCATTCATGATAGAAAGAAGCCATGTAAGCATATTTTGAAAGACATGCAAGGGTTGTTTTTTTACTTACATTCCTACTACATAAAACTCAACTTACTCGTTTCAAATGTTCGCTTCGATGAAAATAGTTCGTGTCAAAAACTTGAAAAGATGTTAATGCTTGGTAAGATACGTGTCAAGTACAAAAGTTAAAATTAAAAAGTTTTTTTTTTTTTTTTTTTTCTGCTGGATGGTAATAATGTGTCTCACAAAAAATAATTTATTTTCTATCTTTATCTTTAAAATAAACTATATAAACCTTTTCAATTTTGAAAACCATTTAACGTAGACAATTTTTAGTCATTTTTAGTCAGGCCAAATGAACCATTTCGTTGATTCCAGCATTCATAAGTTTAGAGTGAAGACTCTTATGCAATCTAGTTATTTCGACACGCAAGTATGTGTTGTATTTACTTCATGTTAAAGAACATTTTTATCCAATTTTAGTCCGATTAATTTTTTCATTGAAACTGTTAATTAATTTCAAAATAAATTTAAATAAATTGTTGGTATATAGATTATTTAAATGGAGTTTTTTTTTTTTTTTTTTTCTACTTTTAACATGGTTTATTTTTTAATAAGTAACGGAAAAAATTTTCTTCAATAATTTAATTTTATGTCATAAATGTTGTTCAGAATTATACTTTTGAAATGTGCGATCAAACGAATTTTAAACCATTCTACATGTATGCTTGTTTTTAATATTGAAAGCAAAATTAACATTCATTAGTGTTATACAATACCATACAGATTGGAAAAATTTTACTTCTCCATAAGATTTCACTGAACTACTTCGACCACATTTGAAAAGGTATGTTATGTGAAGAAAAATTATTTTTAATGCTTTCATTGCAGAAAATACAACCGAATTCTATGTGTTTCATGTGTGATCTTAATTTATTAGCCTATATTTGTAATTATTGACAAGAAGCATAGAACTGGCGACCAAATCCCGGTAGAGTTATTGTAAAAACTTATAAATATATTCTAAAATATCTGGAATTGAAATGAAAATAATATATAGCATAAAAATTATGAAGTTTATGAAGATGAATGACTTAAAAAATAAACATTTCTAATTAAAAATATGCTTACGCAATTTATAACTAATAATTTATTAGTTATATACATATATATAAGTAAAGTTAACATACAAATACATTCTTTGAAATATATCATTAACTAGTATGTCCATAAAATAATGTTCCAGCTACAATTTTTTAATAGTATCTAATTTGTGTTATTTATATACACAAATATTTTATTAGGAATTTAATAGTGTAAGAAAAACTGGATTAGTTTGCCTTCAGTTTGATTTAGTATTTGTTGTAAATAGTCTAATTAAACTGTTATAATATACCATTGACTAAGACACTTTTTTATGGACATAACATAATGTATTTTACAATGCAGAGTTAAATATCATTATATATATATAAACATGTTGTAATACTATCTATATAGTACACATTTTTCTTCTGTCGATTCTAAACAACATCCAAAAACCATATTAACTCAAATTGGGTAAATAGCAAACATATTCAACTAATCTCTACAGCCAATGAAATTAATTCAATCCTATCAACCTTCTTCAGCCTTCTAGGAAATACTCAGTTCACTAATTGAAATTGGTCAAAGCATTGCACGTTATTGCAAGTCGTTTCTGGAATTAGCCATTTGAGACTTGCTGATCTTAATTAGGATTCCTGACTAAATTGTGCTATTAAGACTGAATTGTTGAAATAGGAATTACTTCCTATTTCAACAGCTTTACACAGATGGTTTTTTAAAATGTCATACTTTATTTCCAACCAGAAAAAATATTTTAGATTCGAGGAAAGAGGGTAAACAATTAAAACAACAAAACGCTATAATGTATGTAATATTTTAAAGAAAAACGTATCCAAAGTATTTTCATTATTAATCTACAAATCTCAAGAGATCTTAAATAGTAAAAACCTTTCAAACTATTTATTACCATTTACTCTTTAAATGCTAAAAATGCATACTCAAGAACTGGATATATTAGAATAAAAATAAAATAGTATTTCAAAATAGTTTTTAAAGATAAATAACTCTAGTCTGATTAGCTAATAACACATTTTCTTACTATGAAAGTTTTTGCAAAATTTTAATATTTGAAGGATTTTTGGAAAGAAATTTGTTCAAATGTTTTGATAATAAAAAATTTTACCACTCACCGATAATTACTTTATTTCTGAAATATCATATTGCTGTGTTGCTTTTTGTAAAAGGTAGAAATATATTGCATTGAAGTTGTGATCTGTACAAATGTTGTAGTTTTCTAACTCAGACTTCTTTAAACTAATATTTTAGTGAAGAGAGTTCAGAAGAAAGAATTTGAATGGGAAAATATTATGCAAAAAATTGAGACATTGTGATATTTCAAAAGTATATCTGAAATTATGTATTTGTCAACTATATTTTGCGCATATTAAACCCTAAATATTTTAATCTACTCTTATTTCACTTATTTAATTTGTTGAAAAATTATTAAAAAATTATTTATCCAATCAAGGACAAATCTATATTGATAAATCGTTTGTATTTTCAACTATACAGCCGTCATAAGTCAAAAACCTTCAAAAAAAAACAAAAAAAAACTCAATTGCATATAATGACGCTTTTGTGTTTATCCTTTGATATTACATTTCTTATATTTTTTTGTATAAGTTTCTATGACTTGAGAATTTGAGCCATTCAAGGAAATAAAAAGATTATTTTCTATGGACTAATCAGAAAGTATACAAACATTTATTATTTTTTGGGGGTTTAGGGCCTTTTAACTTTTGAAGGCAGTATACAAATCACTGATATGGAGGAGATTTATAATAATTTGGAAAAAAAATAAGGACTGTATGGGAAAGCTTAAAAAAAAAAAAAAAAAAAAAAAAAAAAAATCATGATTAATAATACAATTATAGAGTATAAAAAGAAATATCTAACTATGTAAAAATGTATGTTAATAAATAAAAATACTAGTGGAAATTGGACCGTTTTTCTTTCAGTCTCAAAATAATTAGCAAACTGAAAACTCTCCCCAGTTGTTACGACAACCGATGTCAGACTATTAGTCACAATTCCATCCGCGTTTATTAACTTTGAAAATAGAAACTTCAGAGCATCTTCCTGAATTGATCGCGAGACCTCTTACATGGTAGCTGCGCATTCGGAACTCAACCGTAAAGGAATGACTTATTATCAGGAATGTAAAACAGTTATTGGCTGACATTTTGTAACGTTTGCTTTCGTTTGCCATTACTTTTAGGAGTATAATTCATTATTTGTTTACTTGTATTTGTTTACTTGTATTTGTTTACTTGTACTTTGTTTACTGAGAAAAACATACATAGTACATAGGCGATGTTCATCCGCCTGAAGTCAAAATTCCAAGACATAAAAGCATTTGTTACAGACATGTATGCCAAATTAATGGTCTCACCGAGAAGAGTTTTTATATGAAATTTGATCGAAAGTTATGAACGGAGGAAGTATAAATGGCGATAGTCAATACTGAAATATACAAAGTTGTGTCATATTAGTTTGAAAGTCTTGATACGGGACATGCGATTACATCTAATTCAACTGCAAGTGATTTGTAATTCGACCAAAAATAGTGTTTCTATTCCGAAGCCCAGTGACCTACACCGAAGTCCATGGTCAAGTAAGTTGGATTGAGTACAACAGGCAAAGCCCCTTCCACGGGGCTATTACGCTTTTGAGTTTAATTTTTAAATTTTCGATATTAACTGTCTGTGAAGTTTTAATTTTGGCTGTAAAAGGAGATGTCGAATTAGAACTTGACTATTTGGTGATGTGATATCTTCCCAAGTTTTCAATGAAAATCAGCTAACTTGACGGCATTTTTTTTTTTTTTTTTTTATAAAATCTCAATTTCACAGAAAGTGATTGTAGGGCTTATTTTATCACATGTCGCACAGTTTAATGTATGACTAATAAATCTAGGCCAAAGTAAAATATTAGAATTAAAAAGTAAGACTCTTAATTAAAGAAAAGTTTTTGAATTGTTATCTGTGTAGTCCTTAATGGTTCACATACAAAAAATTATTTCTGGAGCAATGGATGAATTGTAAAATTATTTCGAAACTAGATAAATGATTAATCTGTAAAATAATTTTGATTTGGAACAGTGGCAGATTTTTTCCGCTATTTGAACCTTGTTTAAATAGTAAAAATATTATAATAGAAAAAAAAAAACAGAGCTTTTCTTTGAAATCAAACCAAAAAATTCTCATAGAAAACTATCTCTAACATTGAATAGTAAAAGGAAAAATTTGATTCAGTGAATAATATGATATTAAAAATCCCATTCAAATATAAAGGTATATTCAAATAAAAGAACTAACTATAAACCAAAGGAAAGATGGAAGAAAAACATAAATATACGTCGATAATCAGCGCATCAACAATACAACTATGAGAAATATAAAATTGAAATGCATCAATTTAACTATAATAATTAAAGCAGAATAGATTAATTGCAAAGGACAAAGTCTAATGTAAATTTATATTCAAACAAAAGAATTTACTGTCAGAAGTCAGTCAGTCAGAAACGATTTCTTGAAGTTCGGCTGTCAAATCCCCTGATGAGAGGCAGATCATAATCTCATTGCCCTTTGCTCTTAAAATTATTTTCCTTTAATAACATTAGTTTAATTGAAGATAATGAAAATTTATTTTATATATTGTTGCGTTGGTGGGTTCGAAAGATTTGAAGCCAAAGCAGATCAAAACTTACAGAAGTTTATTCCACTATAACTCTTCACAGATTCCTTTACAACTCCAGAACTTCTCGTTCTAGTAGACTCAATACAGCTCTTTTCACAACAATAGAGCACAAAACAGCAGTTAAAAACTTGACAACACAACTGCTAAATCGCCGCAAAAGACAATGCAATACAGTTCGCTTTAGAGCTACTCGGAATGTTCACTGAGACTCAGTAATTCCAGTTAACTAATGGACTCAACTAATAACTAACTCCATCACCCGCTCTCTTGAGCTTTTATAGGGGAGGCGAACATACGTGAATCTTCTAGAGGTAGATATTTGGAGAACTTTCCAGATCGTAGTCGTAAAAGTCCTATACATGTACATGGGAACCGAAAATGTCGCCAAATGGTCGCCAAGTTTGGCGACATTTGGCGATTTCTAACCAAATTTGGTGACAAAATTTAGTCACCAAAACCGTCGCCAACTTGCCTCTATCTCGCCAATTTGGCGAGATTGCTATTACCATAATGTTAAATGCCCTGCTCCTTGTAACACACATTGCGGGGAAGCAAACTAACGACGAACTATTGCACTGCCTTATGCGAAATGTACATAAATTTTACTATTTACAAAATCAACACTACGAAATATTTACAAATATACAAAAATTCGTAACAATATTTAGAAGATAAATTTAACAAATATCAAGTATCACCAAGTTACTTTTTTGTATGTATATTTTTATCTGCTAACAAATTTAGTCACACGGAATAAAAATAAAGCTAAACCATCCCTTTTTAAATTAACTTTTTAAATTTTACAGCAATTTTATATTTATGTTTTTTGGGGAATCAAAATGAGTTTCCTATAGTATAGCATTGATCAATGTGCAATCTTAAAATATTGTTTGTCAAAAAACATTTTAAATTGAGAATGAGATCAACTTAGTTAAAATAATTCACTCATTTATATTTCTAAACAGTTTATAACATAAGAGATATAAAAAAAAATTGTATTTATATATTTTTGAGTTATAAATCTTAGCAGGGAAAATTTTAGTAATTAAGTATCATAAAATTGTATTTTCTTAATATCCATATTTAAGACAACGCAATACAAATGTTGATAGAAGCATCCATTTTTATGAGAATTACTGTCACATTAATTTTTATCCTAAAAGGAAGTTATAGCTTGATATTGTTAATAATGCAAATTTTGTTAAAACGAAAGAATCTATTTAGTAGACCTTATGTAAAATTATCAAAGGAAATTGTAATTGTTGTCATTGCAGATACATTTTCGTTTTATATTAAAGTTATTTCAATACATAATGATAAAAGATCCCTTTTTATTGTGGAATACTTTTTACTTCGAGTATAGACTTGCATCTTTTAAAATTTAAATATATACCATCTCTTTTCGTATTCCCATCAGCGAAAACAAACAGAAGCAGCATTCATCGTATACTAATAGACCGACCGGTAGAACTTTCCCATTCAAAATACCCATGAATAAATTCTTGGTTCTTTGAATTCCAAATGAGGAAATTCTACACTGGAGAAAGCCAAAAGAGCATTTCAAAGCCAATGCTTTTTAAAAGTAAGTTCGAATCAAAGTGACACGCGTGCCAGACGAAGTTTTCAGTCTCATTCGTTTTAAAGCTGCTTTCTTTTGCCATGAATGGGAACATAGAGATACAGTGCAACTCATTTGAAATCACATGTCCAATGTCATCAGCCAAAAAGTAATACTATTCCTCGAGTGCAGATTTGTGGAACTTCCCTTTTCACCGTTACAATTGTGACAACCGGAATGAAGAGTTTGGCTTGAATTTCCATTATCAGATGCATTTGAAGCGAGATTTTGTTAATTTGTCGCATAGTACTGTTCCCTAGAAGTAAATTATCCAAAGTGAAATCTTTGCTTGCCATGAAGCGCATCATGTTAGTCAGACATTTGAAAGACTGTACATTTTCAGCGAATTTACGCTCCATTTAAAGCGAATAAACTAAGTGCACATAATTAAACTAACCTGAAGTTTTATAGTTTTTAATTATAAAATAACTCAATCTGCTCCATACTTGGCATTCATTTAGGTTGACCAATTATGCGAGAGAATTGCAATTTAGGACGTTATTTAATTTAAAATTAAAAATTTTGAAATTTTATTCGATATTATTCGAGCTAGTCCTCAATAAGGTCGATTAAAATTTATAATACAATCCAATAGTATAAATTTAAAATAAAATTTAAAAATGCTCCTTGTCAATAAAAAATCACAAAAAAAAACAACAACAAAAATTAGGTCTCATAGTCAAGTCAATTAAAACTTTTAAAACCTATCATTACCTACTAAACCAATGAAACTTATAGAACCACAAGTAAGTAATGGTTTGCAGAAAACCGAAAAATGTTTAAATTAAGTTTTCATTGCAAAATGTAAAACATAATTTAAATAAAATTCAACACACAAGTGATACAACAAGTAAACAAATATATCAATGGTGTTTCTTATGTCCTTAGCAACTCCATCTTTTCCTTTGTCAGTCTACATAACGCTTTTTATATGTTAGTAGTAGCTGGTCGTCATTAGTTGTGTACAAGATGCAAACAGCCTTTATAGATGCGGAAACTATATTAGAAATGCTCCATGAATAAGATTAACGTATTAGTGCAGACATTTAATTAATATTGTAACATAAGTGAAACAAATTATCTTGCAAGAACTCTTTCTTTATGTATAAAAGGTTGCCTATATATTGAATCTCTCTAGAATACGTGGATAATTTTTTAACAAATGTTGTGATGATACTCTCTTAACCTATCTTAAAAGTCTAAGAAACTCAATTATCAAACTTTGAATTAACAAAAATCGCACTCATTGATATTTCTGTCTCAAGTTGGTTTTACAAAATGTTTGGTCTGTGCCTATACATTTCCATGCCAAAAGGTTGATACACTTCGCAACACAAACCGACCGCGGCTTTTGCTGCTAGAAACAGAGGAGATCTCTTGCTTCTCCCTAGCAAGGGTCAAGGCAGTGAAGTGCTCTTCAAGTGGCCGGCTATCTTGGAAATATCCATGACAAATGAAGAGCCACGGCAAAGAACTATCAGAGTCAAATTTTTTCGAAATCGAGGTTTTCCTACCATGTGCACGGTTATCACATACAGTTTAACCACACGGAGTCCTATGGCAAATAAATACCATGGTATGTGAGATTTTGAGCAACCATTTACTTCAATCCTGATACAAGCTCTGAGACTTGAAACTTTAAAAAGCTTTTCTGGAGAATTGAGAAAAATTGACTCTGATCGTTTATTTGCCGTAGTCTTTCAAATATTAAAATTCTTCTTTAATTTTACATAGAAATTGTTTTTTAATTAATGATATTTTAATGGTATTTACTTAGCTGATTATATGAATCCTGGAATAAATCACTTTAAATTAAAATAGCTTTAAATTGAACATGTAGGTACCAAACCTTTTAAAAGGATTTTACTAGGCTTATTAATTGAAAAAAATTACATGAGGGTTACATGCATCTTTTATTTCATAGAATTATTTTTGACTTTGAGAGTCAAGATGTTTGTTTTCTCCTTGGTTAATTAATATAACAATATTGTTATTTTAATTTTTTACACTCTCTCATAAAGGTCTGGAAGCTCAAGTTAGATAGTATAGCATAACATATGCAAAAGGGTTAATTTGAAATATTTTTCAAACGATTCTACGCTTAACACAATTTATTAAGAACCATATATTGACACTAAATAATCCTTACAAGTAAATATGCTGAAAAAATTTACGAAAAGCAAAGTTCCATGCTAATGTTTCATGAGCTTTGCCCATTTCTGAAGTTTATGAAGATTAGACAGTATATCAATAAAAGATGAAAAACAATGTACTACTTAGAAATTTAATAGAAATAAAAATGTGTTATTATGTTAAAATAAAAGGGTATACCTTGTTACAGTTTATTTTAATTTTTTACACTCTCTCATAAAGGTCTGGAAGCTCAAGTTATATAGTATAGCATAACATATGCAAAAGGGTTAATTTGAAATATTTTTCAACCGATTCTACGCTTAACACAATTTATTAAGAACCATATATTGACACTAAATAATCCTTACAAGTAAATATGCTGAAAAAATTTACGAAAAGCAAAGTTCCATGCTAATGTTTCATGAGCGTTGCCCATTTCTGAAGTTTACGAAGATTAGACAGTATATCAATAAAAGATGAAAAACAATGTACTACTTAGAAATTTAATAGAAATAAAAATGTTGTTATTATGTTAAAATAAAAGGGTATACCTTGTTACAGTTTTTGAAACAATGACACAATGTTTCAAACAACAAAGTGATTGGTAAAGACAATATTTTTAGCCCTTCGTATATTCTTTTCTGCTTGAACATAAAAATTCTTTTATAAAGAGTAATAATAAAATATATTCTTTGAAGTGTGTTTTATCAAACATGTCAGAATAAGTTTTTTATTTTATTTTAGAGTATTTTTATTCAATTTTAGAACGTACTATAAATTTATTTTTATACAATATTTAATAATAATATTTATAAGGAATTCGGTGGGCGTGGTCATACTAGTGTTATAATTTAAAGGGTTGATTTTGGTAGAATATTAATACATCGTTAAATGTTTGTACTGGAATGGATGCTTATTTAAAAAGATTTAATGAAATCCTGTTTATTTATGCCTATAAATTAATAACTCAAGTATCTTTCATATTTATTAAATAGTTTTAAATAGTTGGAAATAGATTGATTATATAATTTGAGAAGATTTGCACCAAACATAGAAATGTACTAAACATTACAATAAAACATTTAGTTCATAATTTATTATATAAAAACTATTTTACAGAAACCACTTAAAATTATGTCAACTGACAGGTCAAAATTAATTTTAATAAAACCTCTCCTTATTTTCCTTGATTATTTACAGCGTAATTTAATAACAATTATTCAATAAACCTTAAAGATAGAACCCAATAAAATAACTTTATTGATATTTAATTATTAATTAAATTTGAAGGTGAACTGCATCTATAATCCACGAGAGACAGTTTCCATTTTTGCTAGATAAATGATACACTGTATATTTCTCTGATTCTATCAGAGTTGCAACTTTAATATTCTATTCATTTGTGGAAATGCCTATAAATACAACACAACTAAAAGGGTTAACGTTATTATAAAACACGGGGGGTTATGAAAAATTCAGTTAGCATAATTATTAACCGTAATCTAGATACTTTTGTATTTCAGTTGATATTAAACCCAGAGTATTTAAAATTTGAGAGAAGCCTTTATATACCTCCTTACAAAAACAGCTTGTAATTCTTCATCTGATTGGATATGCCAAACATAGTTGATTTCAACTGTTTGATTTTTGATTTTTTTTTTATAATGCAACGATGGTGATGCTTTAGTATTCAATGATGGTATTTCTCTGACATCGAGATACATCAAGTGGCATCTGTGACATCCTTTCTTAGAATTTTTGATAATTGTTATGTTTCTTAGGACCATTTTTAGCTACGAAAACCTCATATTAATTTCTCATATAAAAATCTCATATAATTTTCAATTTATTTATGAGTTAAAATTGTTTAATAATTTCAGTGATATGGGGTGATAACAGAATATGACAGTTACTAAAGAAGTTCAAAATAATCGACAATGTCAAATATCTTTAGATCTCTATCTTTAAATTCGAACAAATATGTTTAAAAGATGTTTAATATTTAAAAAACTTACTCTTTTACGATTTTTAAATTAGCATTCAACATATATAAGCAACAATAGAATAATTCATTGACATTTGAAATGTAGTGTCACTAATTTATTCTACTTGTCCAAGATTACAATTAAGTTTATTGTTTGAATATCATTATTGTTCTTGTTAGCATGCAGCTAATTTGTGAGGAAGACATTCTTGAATTTGTATGCGAATTAATAATAAACCCTTTCTAAAATTGCTAATTTTAAGTATAGCCATTATATAAGTTATAAAATTGACAAAAATTATATTACATTTAATACACGATGACTGAATTAAGTTTATGTCATATACAAATTTGTAGGGCATAAACTTTACTGATAACATAATAATGGCCAGACTATAAGATGAATATTTAACGTTTGTCTCATGTTGTTCAATCGATAATTTCAGTTTATGTACTTTAGAGAAAATGCATATTTCATTGAAGATAACATATCCAAATATAATCTAATAATGATATAGCATAAGGATTATAATTAATGATAACTATGATTCCGCATAAGCATGTGATTTTGTTCAGGGACTAAACGATATACCTGATGGGATTTATTTTAAATAAGTACTTCCAAGGAAATAGGAACTATGTAATTACGAATATAAATATGGAAGTGTAATTTTGGTGTACTGCACCCACGTAGACAAAATTAAGTATTTATGTTTAATACATAACTGTTATTCGCCATGTATCCCTATAGCGAACAAATTAAAACAACTGCATTTACTTCTCTAGAATGTGAGTGGCTGTTTTTGTCTAATGTTTAGAAAATCAGGTATAAAATTGAAGAAGCATCAGATTCAATTCCTGCATGATTGCTTAGCTAATTTATAAGATTCATTCATGGCATTAATTAAATAAATAACTCTGTTATTTTAAGATATATCATATGTATATCGTTGCTCAATAAATTTAATACTTAAGTTTTGGAACGCAATAGCTGACGAAGGGTTGCTTAAATAAATGTGCCCTGTTTTACTATGTACGACTACAGCAATAAAATTGCGAAAAAAATGTGAACAAAAATAACTGGTTGTAATTTATAACATCTTGTAAACTGTTAATCTACCTTGTTAACCAATTAACTATTGCTTATAACTAGCTTATAAAACTTACAAATTGTTTGTAATTCTTTTTTACAGTCTCAGTCAAAGGTATCGGTATAGTAATCGAATCAATTAAATGTGTGAGAATCGAAAGGGGATAGGTGAAAATTTTTCAAGAATGGAGTTAACAACTGAAATGGGTTATTTAAATATAGATCTATCATTTTTGGCATCAAAAATCAATAATTGTTTATGTAACTATCATGAGGCAGGCTGCTATAAATAAATTTAATTTAATATTTGCATTTCTATTGTACTCACTGGTGGAAACTTAAAAATTCGTATAGTTGATTAACTTATCGAACAACACAAGATCTAATCCAGTCCTAAATTGTAAAAATTTAGAATAAAAAATAAAGTCAAGGAAATGACAGCAACTGGTTCAAGATCTAAACGACTCGTATGCTCTGTTTGATGAAGCGGTGTCTTTTGCAGCGGTAGCTTGTAGATGTCTTTAATCCTTTGTTGCCAGTTGAGAAATGTCAGATACGTCGTCATGTCTGGCTTTCCCTGATAACTGAATGTACGATATCTTCTTTTCGTTGTTTGTTAGTTCAGACACCGAGTCTCCTATTGTGCAGCTGACAAGACAGAGGGGAGGGGGAAGTGTCGCACCATTGCTGTTGGAGTCTCCAGCTCTTTGAATTTTCAGTGGGATGAACATAGCTTCATTACTGGTATAGACCTCCTGGAGCGCTTTGCTTTTTTTTAAAAAGTGTGCAAGGGAAGGAACTTTGATGAAGCTATGTTCATCTCTCTGGAAATTCAAAAAGTTGGAGACTTCAACAGCAATTTTATGCCCCCCCCCCCTTGTCTTACCAGCGCTGCACCATCGGAGCCTAATAAACAACGAAAAGAATACATCGTATACTAAGTTGTCAGGGAAAGCCAAACTTGGCGACGTGTCTGACATTTCTCGACAGGGAACAAAGGATTTAAGACACCTACAAGCCATGAGTGGTACAAAAGTCACTACTTCACCAACCAGAACATACGAGGACGTATAGGTCACAGCCTTCTCATTATTAGATGTATCCAATTGTGAAGTGGATACACCTCCCACCATCCAACCAATTAATAATTTTTTTTAATTTTAATAAATTTTTTTTAATTTTTAAAAAGTTAGAAAAGACAAGACTTTACTTTATGATAACTGCTTTCATTCTACAGGAACCAGATAATCTTACTGTCAGAACAGAATTCCTTAAAAATCTAAACTCTAATTTTCTGATCCCGACCGAAAAGGGTCGAATACCTTTACAACAAGCCCGATCTATATCTTGTTTGCATGTAATCCTGTAAGAGAATTGTTTAATTAAATGAGTCGTTTAGATCTTGAAACAGCTGCTGTCATTCCCTTAACTTTATTTTTCTATTCTAAATGTTGTCAATTTAGGGCTGAATTTGATCTGGTGTTGTTAGTTACGTTAATCCACTCTACGAATTTTCAGGTTTGTGGCAGCGAGAACAATAAAGATGCAAATATTAAATGATTTTTATGTATGCATGTATAGGTTTTTGCGATTTTGGGTTAAGCTTTGAAAGGGGATAAATCTTGCAATTATCACGTTTTGAAACTCAACTCAGTAAAATAAAAGTATATAATAAATTTTAATAGTAACGTAATAAATTTTATTGATAATGTAATAATTTACTAATTGTAAATTTGGAATCTAAATGCATATAGTCAAAATGAACAAATTAAAATATGAATGGTTTCTAAGCCATTCATCTTTCATGAAGATACTCATTGCTCAAAAAGTTTTGAAAAAAGAATATGTGAAAGTTCTGTTCAACATCTTGCAGGTGCACAATTTGTAATACTTTTTATTTTTTGTTTGTTCTTTAAGTTCATTAATCTAATGGTCTATTATATGCAATAATGAATGCAACACTTGAAAATAAATGGAATGAAAACAAATTGACTAGGTATTTCATCAATTGTTATTTTATGATTCAATAATTTATTTTAAAGTTTTTGACAACCAAAATTTCTTTCATTTCTGTAATATGATAGAAAAATTCATCACAAAATTTTTCTAAAATAGGTTTTTAAAATTAAAGTCATTGTTAGTTTGATATTTATAAAAACAGACACATTTATTTCCAAAAATTAAAACGACCAAAAAGGATTTTAATCTCTAGGATAACATGTGCTTCTTCTTAAAATTTTACGGTCATAGTTTGATTGGATTTAAATTCATTTGGGGAAAAGGCCAAGTACCTTTGGCAATAGGATTTTAGAAAATAAAATCGATCCATTTTGCACAGAAATTTTATTGTGTATGTAGCTATTGCACTGTTTCGATGTGGTACTAAAAAAACCTCAAAATGCAGTACCGTGCATCCAAAAGGGGAGATATTTTTAATCCTGCCGTGCCCCAGAGAACTAAAATATGCATTTGCAATCAAATTCACATACTTAGAACAATTTCCTGAATATCCATAAAAGAATTTCTTCCTTGTAAACGTGGCAAATAAGTTAGATCTATTTTGCTTGATTTGGCACATTCCCTTCTCATATGAAAATTATTATTTCCAATAAAAATAATACCTTAATATCCTTACTTTGGAAGTAAGCATTCTTCTTCAATAAAAAATAATTTGTTACTGTATAAAATTTGCTGATTGCAAGTGAAGAGCCAAAACTTAACCCTTAATTATCAATGCATGAAGCTAAACTACTTTTCTCCTTCCCGTTCTTTGCTCTTGCCTTGATGCACTCACACACTTGTAAAGGGTGCGATTCGATTTCGTCACGCTCAGTCAGCATTCCAGTTCCGTATTATTTAGCTCAGTGGACACCAGGGGATGTTTATTCCATCTGTGAATGCTCCACTAAATCACTGAATGCTGCCATAAAACGAGTTGCATCTGCAGAAAATATTGTCCATTGCATAAGAGCTAAGAAATTCTATAATTTAATCCATGAAATTGAAACGAAATACAAAGAGGACACTTCTGCACCAGGTTTGGGTTTTGATGACATGCAAAATCTCCCACTGCCACACATTTCAGTTCAGGATATGTTTTATCTGCGTTAGCTATGAGTAAATGTATTCATAATGTTGAAAGGAATGAGTAAATGTATTCATAACGTTGAAACTTATCATGTAAAAATTTATATGTACCATGAGAAACTGGCAAAAAAGGGGCCAAATGAAGTTTCTTCATTTCTTTTGGACTATATTGATCAACACATACCGGAGTCTGTGAAGGAATTACATCTTTTTGCAGATATATGCGGGGGACAAAATCGGAACCATACACTTGCACGTTTGCAGCTTGATCTTGCAGCCGAAGAAAAATTTCACCACATATGTTCAGTACTATACTATCAGAGGGAACTCCTTTCTCCCTTGTAATAGGGATTTTCTTGTATTGTAATTGAGTCATTAAAAAGGCAGACAGGGTTTATATACCTCAGGAGTATGCTGGAACCCTTTTCAAATTAAGCTAGTCGAAACAAAATATATCATTGATGTAAAAAAAAAATCGTGGCCTTACTATTACAATAAGTCTTCAGAACATTCTTACAAGAACGTAGAACTTATGCTGCTGCAAAAGATAAGGACACATTTTTTTTATCTCAAACTACTACATTCTAAAGAGTTCGTCCAAACTCCATGGATACTAACATGCAGAAATTACATTGATGGACTGAAAGCTGCAACATTTCACCTTCAAAAGCAAATTACTGTTCCACTGCTCCCTCGTGCAGCAGCTTATAATACAATTTTGATAAAGCAGGACCAATTGATACACATCATAAAGTGATAAAGTATATTGAGCCAAAACTTATGGAGTTTTATGAGAAACTGCTTCAATGGAAAACAACAGAATCACACTGTGACAGAGTGGATGACTAATGTCATTATATCATATTTTTTTACCATATTCATGTAGCATAGTTTTTAAATACTTTACATTTTTTACTATTTTCCCTTTGCAACTTAAAAATACATAATTAAGTGAATCAGTTAAATTTCATTTTTTGTCATCATCTACTCTGAGTCAGAAGGAGATAAGTCCATGACTTTTAACTCCACCCATTTCAATTAATAATGTTTTCTATTTCAATAATGTAATTCAGCTAAAAGTGTCTAATTATGTTGTATTGTTTTAGCTACTAACGTTTGTAGCACAGGTGTAACCAAAAGAGTAAATTAGTTTTTTGTGTGTTTCCCAAATTAGATATTGTTACGAATTTTTGTATATTTGTAAATATTTCGGAGTGTTAATTTTGTAAATAGATAAATTTCTGTACATTCCGCATAAGGCAATGCAATGGTTTGTTTCCCGGCAATAGAGGTGTTATCGCTTGATAACGGGTTTTACAGAGGTAACTCTGGGAAGCGAGTTTCAAGGGGCAGGGCATTTAACATTATGGTAATGGGAATCTCGCCAAATTGGCGAGATAGAGCCAAGTTGGCGATGGTTTTGGCGATTAATTTTTGTCGCCAAATTTGGCGAGAAATCGCCAAATGTCGCCAAACTTGGCAACCATTTGGGGACATTTTCGGTACATGTATAGGTACATGTATCCCCATATACATGTATGGACTTTTCAACTACAGTCTGGAAAGTTCTCCAAATGTCTACCTCTAGGAGTTTCAGGAAAGTTCACGTATGTTCACCTCTCCTATATAAGGACGGCCCTAAGAAGAGTTAGTTGATTTTGAATCACTGGGTTAGTTGTCTCTCAACGTTCATTGTGAGAGCTGTATTCCTGATTTGAGTAGTTCTTGTATTTTGAGTCACTGAATTAGTTGACTGGAGATACTGAGCGAACTGTATTGCATTGTCTTTTGCTGCTATTTAGCAGTTGTTTGTCAAGTTTTTAACTGCTGTTTTGTGCTCTATCGTTGTGAAAAGAGCTGTGTTTTGTCTACTAGAACGAGAAGTTCTGAAGCTGTAAGAGAACTGTGAAGATTTATTTTGGAATAAATTCCTGCAAGTTTTGATCTGCTTTGGCTTCAGATCTTTCGAACCCGTACAACGCAACAATATTTATGGAGTTAGTCCTTTCTGATTCTCATTTATTCAATAATAACATTGAGTTATATTGAATTTTATACTAGTTTAAATATTTTAGGTAAATATCATTTTTACACTAAAACCATGTAGTACTTAATTATGTAGTTACTGTGAAGTAAAATAATAAATTTCGTTATAAATAAGTAATTTCTAGTAATTAACAATAATACTGAAATTTTAGGTTTAAAACCAGATTTTTTTTATTATAAATAATTGTATAAATTTGTGATGAAGCTATGTTCATCACATTGCACAAAATTAAAAGGTTGAAGACTCAAATAGTAATTTATTGACATCCTACTGTCTTAACAGCTAGGCTCGCGACCTTTCGTCTCACGGTTAGTCACATGAGGGACATAAATTTAAATTTTTGTGCATGCCATTAAATTCATGACCATATACCAAAATAAGTGTGTATTTTAATTAAAAACGCAACATTATTGAACAAAATAAAGTAAAAATTAAAAAATATGTTAAAAATAACTTGAGAAAAAAACTGTAAGACGGCCTCTATCATGGACTGCCATCAGTTGAGAAAATGATTGTGGGAGGGGGGGGGGGATATTTGTTAACCGCGCAGTTAACCAAGGGTTATGTGGTAGATGACATTACGAAAAAAGTAAATTGCGCGAAATAAATTCATTGTCTCAGAAAAACCAGACGCGGTGACTGCCGTCGAGTTTTCTCACTAACAAAAAGACGGGAACGCAAAATAGAAATAAGAGTTATAGCATTTAAAAACACCTCTGGGAAGTACTTTTTCCAATAACATTTTACAGGGGTATGTCGCTATCTCCATCCTGACTCTTGAAAGTATCCAATTAGGAATTACTTAATACGCCTATTATCTTATACTCCATGCCTGCCTCTTTTTCTACGCAACTCCTATTGCCAGCTTCCATTAATATTTTGATGTGGATCCTATTTTGTTTCATGCTCATGGCTTCTCGCTAGTTACAAATGGACACCAAGCCAAACAGGGCTCTTTCCTTAATTCCAACCGACAAATGGGGGGAGTAGATGTATTATATCCCTAATTAGGTTAAGTCTATGTGATAATCTTGTTATCCAGTTATAGAATTAAATGAGTTTTTTTTTTTTTTTTTTTTTTTTTTTTTTTTATCTTTGACACAGCTACTGTAGTCTTTAAGTTTATTGTTTATTGCGACGAGGCTAATTTTAGATTTAATTAAATCTGGTGTCTAAAATACTTTACTACTATAGGAATTTCAAGTTTACAGGAAGAAGTAATTATTAGGGATAAATTAAATGTTAAATCATTTAATTTATTGTAGGACATAACAGGCTTTATGATTGATTGCTTTCTTAATCTCTTGGATTTGTTAATAAAATCTTGTTACAGTAGCTCAGTCTTTCCACAAAAATTTTTATGGGGCATCTTTTCTTTGTTTTCATTGCAAAGTTTAAGAATATCATATTAATGTTGACTGTTTAAATATAATATTGAATAAAAAATTAAAAATCAATTTGCATATTAAATAATAAGCTAATTAATTTAATGGCATTTTAAATAGTGCAATAACATGTCAGAATGATTTTATAATAAATCTCAAGAAATATGCAAGTTTAAAAAATATTAATACTCTTAGCATATAATTAAAAAAAATCATGAAACCATTTATTTTGATTTATTACCTTACTTTTGAAGAGAAGTCGTTAATCATCGATTTAGTAATTTTTCAATCGGAAATCATTTTAACTGTCCACATTTCAATCTAATATCCCTAACTATAAATGTGAAGGAACACAAAGTAACACAATATACTTGTGTTACTATGTGTGCTTAATATGTTCTTTGATTATGTTTCTTTTTTATTTCCGGTAATGATAAATCAATAATGAACTACTTCAACATAATGATCATCACAATTAGTTACATTGTACTAATGGTAATTAACTGTGATTCGTGTAACATCTGTTTATTTCCTTTTTAAGATATCTTATAAAAGATGCATAAACTTGTTTGAGAACATTGATTACACATAAATATTATAATATTAAATGAATTATTTTTACAAGAATAATATTATGCACGTTTTATATTAAAGGAAAGAATATTATAGGCATCTTGAAATATACGTTTTCATGCAATTTTTATTATAATTTATTTATATTACCATTTTTCTAATTGATATCCATTGTTATTATGGTTTAAATAAAAAAAAGTTAAAAATGCAACTAATTTTCATTTGAAAAATTAAAAAGTAAAGGAAATGTATCATATTTATAAATATGCAGCATGTGACAGTTCGCAATAAAAAAAGTTCTACGAATAATATTAATGCAGTCTATGTTTTGATAAGATAAATTATCTGAATGGGTAATACAAATAATGAATTTTAATGGATATAATTTTAACAATGATGAATAAGGTTACGTTACCTCATAACCAATTTTACTCTAATCCACTGAAGAAGAAAAAAGGAACTGGTAAACTCTTCCACGTAAAAACTTCATCTATGGTTTAAATGAATACCATTTTATTAATTACTTCATATTCAGTCCATTCATTAGTTTACTACTTCAAATTGGTTTCACGACGATCTACTTTAAATAAAGAGCTCTTTACATTAGTGTCATGTTACATAGAAGTGGTTAGAATGTCATGTTTTAAATTTGGCATATTTACGTCACTGAATTGTATGCATATTTTGTTCATATTTAATTTTTCCATTGAAATACAATTGTATGCAAATAACAGGGTTAAGTTTTTTCCGCCTTGTGGCGGAATTTCGTTTTATCATTTTTTTTTTTTTTTTTTTTTTTTTTTTTTTTTTTTTGGAAAAGAAATAATTCCTCTTTTTGAAAGAAAGTTTCGCTTTTCTAATTCCTGAAACAATAATCCTTTTTTTTCTTTCTATTCCACAGAAAAATAATACTTTTTTTTTTCTGAAGCCGAATCCCGAAGCAGCTTCACTGCCGCCCGATCGGGAAAAATGCAAAACCTACCATTTTAGAGGTCGCACTTCTGCTCCAAATACAAAAATGTGCTAAAATGCATTTTTTTAGTCAGATTGACACTCAAACTCGCATTGCGTACTTTTTCAACTGCACCGAAATTTGATACTTTTGTGTCCTTTTTTTTGCTCATCCAAAAATGTAATTTCCTTCATACTAAATCACGTGATTAGCGTATACTAATAATTCACTTGCTTTCAAATCTGACATTTACAGATCTGTCGTTCATTTACGTTGGTATGTGATGCTCATTTTCGCTAATCGTTACGCCGATGTAACGTCCGCTACTGCCGAGATTCGTGGGGCTATGACGTGCGTTATCGCTGGGATTTAGGTTGGTCATTTTCGTGGAATGTTACGCCGATACAATAGAGCTATTGCTGAGAGTTGTGGTATATTTGGCGCTAACGCTGATATTTGCGTTTGTGTGATGGTCATTAATGCTGAGTGTTACCCTGTTGTAAAATCTGAGATTTGTACCGATAATATTACCGAAAAAATGTCTATATTACAGCGATGAATTTCCCCGCTATGCGTGCGCTATCATCGATATTTACGTTGTTGTGGTTGCTATTGTTGAAAGTTGCTTTTTTTTTATTCAGCTTTAACTTCGATATTTTTGTTGTCGAATGCTACAATGTAGTAACATTCGATTCAGAATTTGCTTCAATATTACTAAGAAAATATCGATATTACCGATATTTTCGCCGGTATTGTAAATGCGATTGCTTATATTTTCGTTAGAGTGCTGATAATTTTCGCCGAGGTTTACGCTACTACAATATCGACTATTACCGAGGTTTGCAACACCGTTTTGTAGCCATTTGCCTAGGTTTCAGTTAATGTGATAGCCACTATATCCGTGATTAATGCCTGTTTAAGGATCGATTTCGCAGTTTGATTTGAATCCATGCAGAATTACTAAATATTTTTATGTAACTTTGTGTAAAAATATTCTGAAAAATATTCGCTATTGGCATTTTTCTAAATAATCTTTGTTTAAAATTGTTATTTTATTTCCTAGTTTAGTGTTACATCAGGGATTAAGCTTTGCTGATTATTTTCCGTTTGCGTCGGTTAGGAAATCGTACTTGTTGTTGATTTATTTTGATGATGTACCAAATATAATTAATTTAATACTTCAAGTAAGAGTGAGTTTTTAACTGCAATTGTATGTAGAATTGTTTGTTGCTTTTATTACACATATTTTTACAAGCTTAACGATATAAATAATTGTTTCAATTTAAAAATTATTTTGTTCAGTGCTTGAAGTGTAGCTTAAAATTTAAGAAAACTGGGTTTAATTAGATTTGCCTGTTCGTCCATTTGGTATGATTGCTTAAAGTTTGTTTTCATTGCTTTTACATGAATTTCGTGATATTTTTTATTTTTTTTAGCTATATTATGCCAAATGTCAGCACAAAGTGTATTCCTACGTCTAGGTTTCAGTAATTTGAAACATTTTCACTCACGGGGACAAACATAGACGATGCAGTGTTATAAAACGCATATAGAAAACCACAATTTTTTTTTAAGTATAGCTTAAAATTTGTTTTGCGCATAATATTTTTGGATTTTCGTTTTTAGCTTTTTGGTATTTTTACCAAACTCCTCCCAGAAATAAATTATTTTTACTATAGATATACTAAGTTCAAACTGCATTATAGGTTAGTGTACTTTAAAGTAGGTATCGATGTAGTTTCAGAAAACTAATTTATATTGCTCTAGGGATAAATTAAAAATAATTACTTTTTAAATGTTTGTAAAAAATACTATTATTTCGTATTGGCTGCACTTCGTCTACTTTCCTTTAAATTATACTTAATACTAGCTGAATACCAGTGCATTTTAACATGTGCAATATTTTAGCTAGCTGTGAGGCCTCGAGTTGCGGAAATCCGTCAGTGGTGTATAGGTCCCCGTTTTTGGTGTTTCGCTCGCAGGAAGGTTCATCGCTATGCAAACTTAAGCTCGCTTCGTTCGCTGAAAAGTTAATTGACACATAAACACAGGCTTACTTCACTCGTTGAAAGGTTCATTGCTATGCAAGAATAGGCTCGCTTCTCTTGCTGAAAGGTTCATTGTTGCGTAAGCATGAGCTCGCTTCACTCACTAAAATCTATAATTGCTTCATAAAGCCTTAACATTAGAAGCCTCTCTGCTATCGAGAAGCAAAAAAAAAAAAAAAAAAAAAAAACCTGTTAATTCAATAATAAAACACCACTTTAAATTCATTTTAGCACGAGTTTGTGGAAAGCAAGATTAGAAGGCCAAAACTACTTATGTTGAAACTTTCAGAGCTCTTGGCCTATTAGAAGTCGCTTTTTATGAAAATATTAATTAAAAATATTAATCTTAAATCAAATTATAATTTTAACATTATTTTTGTTAATAGTCCAATAAGAATGCCAAAACCACTTAGGTTGAAATTTTCAGAACTGTAGCCCAACAGGAAATCATTTTGTAAAATATTTGTTAATTAATTAAAAATGAACTAAATAAAAATTTAAAATTATGTTTATCAAAAGTCCAATTAGAAGGCCAAAACTACTTATATTGAAAATTTAAGAGCTGAATAGTCCTATTAGAAATCGTTCTGTAAAATAGTTATTAATTATTTAAAAAAAAAATAATAATAATAATAATTAAAAAAGAATTAAATAAAAATTTCAAATTCTGTTTTTCAAAATTTCAATTAGGAGGCCACAACTACTTATGTTGAAAATTTCAGAGCTGTAGCCTTATTACATATCCTTTTGTTCAATATATAATAATAAATTAAAAAAAAAAAAAAAAAAAAATTCTGTTTTTTAAAAGGACAATTAAAAGGACAAAACTACTTATGTTGAAAGTTTCAGAACTGTAGCCCTATTGGAAATAGTTTTGTAAAATAGTTATTAATTAATTAATTAATTAAAAAAATCAATTAAAAAGAACTACATAAAAATTTGAAATTCTGTTTTTTAAAAGTCCATTTAGAAGGCTAAAACTACTTATGTTGAAAATTTCAGAGCTGTTGCCCTATTAGAAACCATTTTGTAAAATATTTATTAATTAATTAAAAAAATTAATTAAAAAACTAACAACAAATCTAAAATTCTGTGTTTCAATTGTTCAATAAGAAGGCAAAAATTACTTATGTTAAAAATTTCAGAGGTGTAGCCCTATAAGATATTGTTTTGTTAAATATATATTAATTAATTAAAAAAGAACTAAATAACTAATATTTATTAATTAATTAAAAAAGAACTAAATAACTAATATTTATTAATTAATTGAAAAAATTAATTAAGAGAGATCTAAATAATGATCTACAAAATATTCAAAATAATGAATTAACTTTTTGATATCAAGATCTAAAAATTCAAAAAAAAACTGGTTTATGTGTTTGGTTAAAAAAAAGAAAAGAATACCTCATTAATTAATTTAATTGTATTTGTACAGCACATTACGATAAAGAAGCGCTTTTTCAGATTTGAGTCTGTGTGCACATAATCTTCTTCGATACAGTTTGTGCAATCGCTTATGATTGAATGAATTTCATGTAGGTGTATTGGGGTATATGTTAATTTAACTCATATATATTAATCCAATGATTTCACTGGTTTTGAGTTTAAATTACTTATATACTTATATATTTCTATTACGAATCAATTGATAATAAAATATGTTTCTAAACTATTCAGAATGAAAATAATAAAGATTACTCCATGGCTTTCATTTGGTGGTAAAATTTTTATGTTTGACTGCGAATTTTGACAAAATTTGTTTAATACAAAACATTTCAATTCAATTTTGATAGTCTATAATCTTCTCTAAAGTAAGATTAATAGTATATCTTTCCTTTTAAAAGCATTGATAGCGATTAAAAGCGTAACAAAAGCTTAAATCAAAATTTATCAACCCCTAAGCAATGCCGGTTGAAATTAAAACTTTTCATGCTTTATTGCCTGTTATAGGCGTAATTGTTATTTTTAAATTGTCAATTTATCAAGTTTAATTTTCTGACACTATACACGTTTCAGAATATACCTTTCATTATATTTAGTAGACTTAATTGAACAGAAAATTTTTAAGATTGAGAGAGATGTTATATTATTTGTCACGCTATTTCAATTAATGTCATACGGATATTTTAGTCAGTTGATCCATATTTTTTTATGTATTTACATGTAGTTAACTGAAAGAGTCTCTTTTTACTTATTATTGCTCATTATGTAACAAGTCATTTTAAGGAAATTGTACATTTATTATTGTATGACTTCGATAATCACATATTCTAAGGTAATACTCTATTTCAAATTGGACGGATCATTGTGTTAGACGTATACACATTTATAAAATAAAATATTCAGTAATATTGAAAGTGAATTTTTTAACTATAGAAATTAAATTCCTGAACATATTATATTTATTGCAGTATATCAGCGATGCGAAGATGTTACACACATTTATGTCAAGAGGATTTATGAAACTATAACCAAAATAAAATAATTTCGAAGTTAGTAGAACTCTAGAAAAATACTTTAAGTGGAATGTTATCTAAAAAAAAACAAGTATAAAATTCCGTAAAATAGATTGGAGCAAAATGAAATACAATGATAAAAAAAAAACATTCGTTTGATTTTTTTTTTTCTTCAATTCCAATTTCATTAAGCATGAACAATATTTCCGTACAAAAACACAATTTCGTGACAAATACTTTTGAAATACTTTCTTTACTTTTCAGAATCGACTTTTCTTCTTTGTTAATAAGCAAGCCTTCTTTGTGATTGATCACAAGCAATTTAAACGATCCAAGAATTCACATTGAATTAGTTCAAAAGGAATGTTCTGGAACACTCACTAATGCGAATAGTTCCAACTGTCATTGAAGTAGACCCAGTCCTGAAATTCATTAATCTGGTGGGTTTGCGTCTTGCATTTAATTGCTTTCGCTTACTATGAAAGTCAGAATTTTTCTCCACTCTGCTTAGCAATTAGAACTTGCTGAAAAGTTCCTTAATTATTGAATTAAGTTGAAGTTTATAAATAGATAATCAAATTGTATGAGGTTTATAATGTTACACATAGACTGACTGGTTAAAAGTAACACATTCAATAGCATTCGAATTCAACCTTTCTGGAACTATGTTAAAAATTTATTTTAACTGCATACTTTTTAAAAAGGTCGTAGAAGTTGAATATTGAAGTTAAATATATTCGTGTGCTTATGAATTGCAATGACTATCCTAAAATTTATTTTATGTTGTATTTTAGGATGTCTACTGTGCGATTTGTAGATTAAAAAAAAACGAATTTAGGAGATATAGTAATTATCTCTTACATCAAGAACTAAATCATGTAAATTTCAACAAATAAAGCAGCTGATTGGATGCGTCAAAATATCATCTAAAAATAAAAACCTTGCAAAATTTTAAATCGTATCTTTAAAATAAAATTTAATTTAGTTTGTTAATTTTCAGAGGAATCAGTTTTTATGTTTATGTAGAAAATTGGATGGTAAACTGCATTTTAACTTAAAGTGTATCTATTGTATAAAATAAAAAAATTCTTTAAGCTTAATGTAACATGCAAAATTTATTCCTAAATTCATTAAAAACATTTACACCATTTTTTCTTTCGTCGGGTGCATTGTATATTATTAACTGGAGAAAAAATTTCCTTTTATCACGCGATTTCAGTAACGTGGTAAAAAGAATCGACTGAAATGTTTCTGAGAATATTTAAAGTAAAAGGAAACATAATAAAATGTTAAGAAAGAGACGTGCTGACCTACAAATAGAAGTAATATACTGGTATACAATTTTAGAAATTATTAGCCAAAGAAAGATACTTATAGAAAATAAAGGAAAACTTTAAAGATGTAGATAAAATTTTAATATATGCTGTAACAGATGCTAAGGTTTATGTAAATAGTAAATAACAAATTTGAAAACCTTATTCAAAATCTACAAATTGCAGCATGAAGTATTTTAGTGATGTTCAAATAAACTGAAGGCAACTGAAAAGATATTTCAATTTGAGACATGCTTCCTAGTATATTATTGCATAAGTTTTCAGTGGTTATTAAAATTATCTTTAATTTAACTTTTAGTTCAACTTGGATGTTAAAATTTTAATTGCTTAATCAAAACAATAGCAATATTTTGTTGTTTGTTTAGTGTAATTAATTATGAATAGCTACTACTGTTTCAATGTCTATATATGTAAATTTGTAGTATAAATTTAAAGAATGAATAACTTTAATATTTTCATTATATTTTAGTCAAATGTATTTAAAATTATCAGTAAATAAGTTTTTATATAAATTTGTTTTAAAATTGCAACTTTTTAATAAAAATAATGGTAGCATTTTATTGTTTGTATTGAGTAACTAATTTGTTTATGAATAGATTTATTGTTTTAGAGTATTTCAGACATTCTCACAAAATATTGTATGTTTACTAAACGATTACTAAATTTAGAAGTATTTGCAATTTCAAGCATTAATTTTTTTTTTAAACAATTCTATATATTATATTTATTTTAAAAAACAAACACGAATTTAAGTTTCCGTCAATTTTCACTTCTTTAAGATTAAAGATGAAATATGTTAATATTTTTCTTTCAAACTTCGTTATGTTCTTATAAAAATATAATCCCTAGTTAAGAGTTACTAAAAGAAAACACCATGGACACAGTTTTGATAAGATAAAAGAAAAAGTAAAAACAAAAAGAAATAACTTAAATAGTATAAAATAAATGTTCATAAAAATGATATTCGTAAAAACTCTAACACTGAAATGATGGTCTTAAAGCTTCAACTTTTTACTGTAAATTGAATGTCACCGATACGTAGTAGATGAGGCAAAAAGAAAAAAAAAAGAAAAAAATTTTCCTTAAAGCTAACATTTCTTGACTTAACAATAAAATGAGCTTCTTACTAGATTTTTTTTCTATAAAATATAAAAAAGGTGGTGACATCTAATGCTATTTCTTTTAATTTTGTGAAATTTTTTCTTCATTTCTGGAAGTAGAAAATGACAAAAAAAAAAAAAAAATTCCTTCTCAAACTGAGAAAGTTTCTCATGTAAAAAAATTTCTTGAAAAAAAAAACACGTTTCATTTAATTAATCAGATAAAACGGTACTTAATTTCATGAGAAATCTCACGTTTGTCTTCATAAAAAATGTGTCTCTTGACTAAAAGAAGCATCGAGCCAGACACTTACAATTCTTCAGGGATTTGTTATAGTATATATTTATTTGATGCAACTATATAAACAGTTTACAATAACTAACTAACGTTGTTTATTTCTCAAAAACAATACAAATAATAAACTATTTTATATACAAGTTCAAATTTAGTAAAGGAAAACTAGAAAAATCATCTTTTTAAGTGCTTAATATAGTGTTTAGTTTCAGAAAACTGTTTGATATTTCCTTTTAAACTGGAAAATAATTATACAACTGAAATATAATTTTGAATATTTTTATTAACAAATTTATCTCAATAATTTCTGAAAGAATTTATTTAAAAAAAAAAGTTTGTATGATGAAGTTTTTTTGAAACTAACTTATTACGAAGTATTTCTAGCTAAGAAAATTTATATAAGATTTTTTATCTTGCATATTCGGGATGTGTGCTTGCATAAAATTAGTATATTTCAATACAATTATTGTGTCATATTTTGTTTTAATATTAAATCTTCCAAAATAGGTTTAAATACAAAATAATGATTCATAGGTAACTTAAAAGGTTAATAATATGTTACTAATAGGAATAAATTAATTATTATTTAAAAATTATGCAGTATTTCCCATGGTGCTCAAGATATAAGATCAGTTTATGAATAGATTATCAATTACTTTATAATTTCCATACACTTTGAGAGTTATTTTGAGGCACGAAATGGTTAAATTTTGATCTTTTTACATCAATATCTATATATATTCTTTTTGAAATATTCACTTTAATTATGTTATACTTTATAATTTAGCATATTTAACTTGCATAAAACTCGAAAATTTGACGACTTTGAATATTTGAGGTTTATGGTTAATAAAATAAAATATCACATTGAAATCAAATTTCTATGTTTTTATTTTTTTATTTTAGACTATTCTTTTATGACTTTTCTTTCTATGTTATATTGTTACTTTATTTTTATTAAAAAAAAAATGGATTGATTAAATCTGGCGATTAAAATTATTCTACTATATGATTCTCAAACAGTTTTAGGTGCTTGAAATATTAATGACATAAATGTTATTTAGTTTATTGAATTTCATAACTGGCCTTATTGTTATCATAATCTCACTGGCATGTTGATCACATATTGTTACTTTGAAGATTGTGTAATTACATATCCTAAGAACTTTATTAAACCATGTCCGGCCATGCAATACATAGTTTAAATCATAATCATGTGCCAACCAATTATGGCATTTTAAAATATTCGATATATATTTGTACCAATTTTGGGATTTTTTTATGAAGTCACAACTATTTTTTTTATTATTATTTTCCTTAAAATCGAAAAATTGTAAATTTGAGTGCCTGGTTTGAAAAATGGAGCTAGCACACATATATGGTAACGATAGCAAGATTTGAATAACATTTCCAAGGGATTAAAAAGCAAAAAATCATTTAGCTGGTTATGTCCTTCAATAAGCAACATTTGTATCACTTATAATTTCTCGTTACCTGAAACTTTTAAGGGGACGCATTATACCCCCAAATTTTTTTAGCAAGTGTACTAGAGTAATTTTTCATTGTGTTGATCGTAAGTAAACATAATTTAACCTACAAAAATATTTTGAATAAATAATTTTTAATTAATTCAATTTTTTTTTTTTTAATTTTTTCAAACTTAATTTGAAATACTACTCCTTCCACAATTTTAAATATTTTCCATGAAACTTTCTTCACAATATATTCGTATTATAATCATTAACAATAATTAGTATGGATTTGAAGATGCAAGCTATGGAAAAGGTTTTATATGTTTTTACACTAAAAACAGCAGAAAAACAACGGTGTTTTTTTCCAAGTTCTCGACTTTTTAATTTAAAAAAAAAAATTAAAAAAAAAAATAAAAAAAATAAACATAGCACACCTTATTCCATACTAACTTTTGTTTATCAAATATCTATAAATAAGCTATAAAAATTTCTTAATCCTAACTAAATTTAGAAAAAAGCCTTAGGGATTTAAACAACACTCAAACTAAAAAATAACAATCTGAGAAAAACAGTGTTAAAGAATTCTTTTTCAGCTTTGAAAGTGTGAGATGATTTAGAAAATACAATATAACTTTTTATCTATCAAAGGTACAAGTATAAATTTTTGCACAGTTATTCAGAAAGATATTCTCCACATTATGGAATCAAAATTGAAAAATTGACATTTTCGTCATTTTTTGGGTACCATTATTTGCATACACAGATGTTTTAACATTTCTGAACATGCAAAAAACACCCTCTGGGCTGGATTTGAAAAATAATGCTTGTATTATTATCAATTCGTTAAATACTATGTATGTATCGCATTTGGTAATTATTTGTTGATGGTGTCAAATACTCCATTGGGAAACTTTTTGTGTTCTTCAGTTAAAGGGACTTGGTACCCCTCGTTTTCACAAAAAATAATACAAATATGTAAAAATTATAATTTTAAAGACTTAAATAAAATAAAAAGCTTGAAGGGTTCCAAGTACCCCTAACGCGCTTTTTGAAAATACAATCATCAATAGAATCGGGAAAATATTCCCTCATTCGCATCATAGTAAATTAACTTTTAGACATCAGGTCAATTAAAATCTTAAATTGCTCCCATCACCATAAAATAATAGCATTTAAAGACAGCAATAGATGGTTCAAAGATAACGAGCTAATTTAATTCACAGCAACTGGATTTCAAGATTGTTACATCAGTCGGATACCGCATTTTGAGTACATTTTGAATATATAGCACATTTTGAGTATGTAATACATTTTGGGTATATAGTACATTTTGGGTATATAGTAGGCTTAGTGTCTATTAAGGTGAACCAAAAAAAAAAAAAAAAATATATATATATATATATATATATATATATATATATATATATATATATATATATATATATATATATATATATATATATATATATATATATTTTAAATGCAATAGTGTGAAAAACTTGTTCTAGGGTAGATAAGTGAAAATCGAAACGAAATAATTTTATTTGTTTGCACCTGGGGATTTTGTATCGGCCTAAAGTTTGAAAACATACATGGTTGGTTGTATTCAGATTATCTGGCGCCGTCAGCAACACGAGGGCTATAATGCGCCGAAACATTTCGTCATTTAACAAACCAACATACATTTACAAACACCCATGCCTACACGGGACTCGAACCCGCAACCTCGCGGTCTAGAAGCCAGCACGCTAACCACTATACCGTCTGAAAACATACATGACTTTCATAATTTTTCTAATAAATGGTGAAAATAGCACATAACTATCATTACATGTAGCTATATGCATAGCTTAGTAGAGTAGTTTGTAGAGTAGTAGCTATAGGCATAGACGAAAATGTCAATTTTTCAATTTTGATCCCATAATGCGGAGAATATCTTTCTGAATAACTGTGCAAAAATTTATACTTGTACCTTCGATAGATAAAAAGTTATATTGTATTTTCTAAATCATCTCACACTATCAAAGCTGAAAAAGAATTCTTTTACACTGTTTGTGATGAAATATATAGTTCCTTACTTGTTTTTAGTTCCTTTTGGTTGTTTGAAATAAGATTTGGTTAAAGAACATTGCTTTGAACTTCTTAAAAGAAGTGTAGATCTTAAATACTCATCTCTAAAATCGGGTGTGACATGAGAATTTGTCGAAATTCCACTCAGAAGCTGTTCCACCTGATTGGATCTCAGACAAATCTCTTGATCGTTGAATCTCAGCAGCAAAGTGTAATAGTGTTCCAACGAATTATTTCGATGTCTTAGATAGAAAATTGATTTCAGCAAGTCGGAAAGTCCTGTTTGATTTTCTTTTAAAGGCTAAGTTTCTAGCCTTTATAATTCTTCTAAAACCCAACTCTCTCATATAATTCCTTTTATTTACTATCATACTTAACAGTATGTTTTTAGATGGGCAAAAAATGCGTTTCACTCAATACTGGAATACTGGGTCAATGACTTTTAGCAAGTTTTCTAGTAGGACACTTGGCGATTCTATAATTTTGAAAATATGTACTGGTCCATAAGGGAAGTATTTTTTTTCTTGATATTAAACTATAGGATAAAAGAAACTAAGATCTTGTGTTCATCTGTTTCGTTCTAAGTAACCGAAGAACACTGTTCGGCTTTGTTAACCATTTTGAATGGGAAAGTGGATTAGGTTCACGAACATCAGATAAACATTCAGGGTAATTGCCCAATTTTATAGCAAAACTTATTACCAGAAAGTACTGCTAATATTGCCTTAAAATATTCTGGTCAATTTCTGGAATTCTATTTTCAACGCTTAAAATTTACAACTGGAAGTTTCTCTCATTTACTGATCTGTATGCCAATTGAACCACTAAATGATTTTGACTCAGGCGTTTCACCACCTGAATATCTAAATAACTATTGAAATGGTATTTCACTTAAGTGTAAGAGTTATACACTACACCTCAAAGTAGTAGTCTCTTCACTTGTTTTTTAATTTGTCAAATAACACCCGTTTTAAACCTATAGTAATCCCCTATTAGGTTTTTTCGAAATTACTTTTGGTTTACTTTTCAATCCCAATGGCGCCATTTTCCTCACATCAAACTACAATCCGTGAAATGGGTTATTCTTATCATTGTTCTGCATTTGAAGATCTGAATAGTTAACACCTTCACATGTCAATTTCAAGTAATCACTAGACCGCTTAGCATTATTCAATTTAATGCTTATCTGTCATTCTGACTTAGTTTAAGGATTAAATGCTTCAAAATCTTGAGCATCGTTATCTTCAATTTCTTCAAATAAATCAGAGCCTATCTCTTTTGGAATAAGAGTTTATATATGTATGTTTTGAGTAAGATGCCAGTGATAATAAATTAATATTGATGTGCGTTCCCTTAGGTATAACCGACTTCTTTTCTTGCCTTTGTGTAATTAGTAGCCCGCATTTTATATATATATATATATATATATATATATATATATATATATATATATATATATATATATATAAAATGCGGGCTACTAATGAATTTTAAAATGTGTATATTTTTATTTATTTATCAATCTAATATTTTTTACTAAGCTATGCTAAAACTACTTTTGTTAAGAATTTTTCCTTTTAGTAGAAAAATTATGAAAGTCATATTTGTTCTCAAAGTATAGGGTCGATGTGCTACCATCAGATATAAACAACTGTTTCTCACTTAACTACCCTAGGGCCAAGTTTTCCACACAATAACGTTTCAAAAAGAAGAACAAAGTTTTTTCCGTTCCACCCCAGTGTCCATTTGTAGCTAGCGTCCGGAGAAACCCATAAGCTTCCGGACGCTAGGATAGGAATAAAAGCAGTATCAAAATCTTAGTTTCAAATCATCAAAATATAGTTTGTTTTAAACACCTGTGGTCTATCATTTAATGGGACAATCTTTCCAGTGGATACAGTTGGGTTCATTTTCGTTAACAAAGTATGTTTTTGAAATCTTTAATTTTCAGTTGCATGATATTTGTTTCAAAAATATATTTATTATTTTTCAGAGGGTTGCTGATTCTAAAATACTACAGCTTGCTCCATCAGTGGAGCATCAAGCAGAAGCCATGCTAAGCATCCTCAGACGCTACTCATGGCACAATTTTGCTGTGATTACTACGCAGATAGGAGGTCATGAAGATTTTGTAAGAGCAATACGGGACCTAATGCAGAAAACACTTTATAACGAATTCAAGTAAGTTCTTTTCGTTTGCATGAATGTTCAAGTTTGTGATAATATTTATGCAGAGATTTAACAAAAGTTGAGAAAAGATACTAAAATATTAATCCAATCTTCATTGATAAACATTTTGATGAAAGGTGGTTTTAAGTTTGTTTAAATATTGGTGTTATGCAGTTAATGAATAATTGTTCTGAATGACATTTTAAGAAGCAAATACGAGACAGGCTTCCATTGAGCAATTGGTAATAAAGTTTAATAGAAGAAGTGATAAAATTCTACATTGCTAAATGTGTCAATATTGCATACATAAGAAGAACATACTATTCGTTGGAAGAGTTGATCTAATTAGAGTCAAATGAGAACAATTTAGTATTGTTTGCTCACTAATTTACTTCTCCGCAATATCAAATTCCAAAACTATATATACATCTTTATTAAACACAATACATAATTAATTACAATAAATATAACAATAAATCATTATTTGAATAAAAAATAATGATTCATATCTATTTAAATTGAAAAACATCTTTATTTAAATTAAAAAACATCTTTATTTAAATTAAAAAACATCTTTATTTAAATTAAAAAACATCTTTATTTAAATTAAAAAACATTAATATTTAAATTAAAAAAATTTAATATTTAAATTGAAAAAACATCATTATTTAAACTAAAAACAATAACAAAACAAACAATAAAAATAAAACAATAACAACAAAAACAATAACAATAATAAACAATAAAAACAATAACTTTTAATTAAAAAAAAAAACATCATTATATATAAATTAATAACAATGATACATCATTATTTATATTAAAAAATATTAAATTATTATTCTAAGAAAAACAAAGCTATATCATCATTTAAATTTTAAAAAACACAAACCAGTTTTTAATAAAATTATAAACAATAGGCCTCTGTACTGAATTGAGAATATATTTACAAACACTCTACGTTTACAAGGTGACACGTATTTCATATAACACAACATCTAACTCTCTCTATTCTTTGATTATGGTTAAAATTTCCTTCCCATCACATATGTTCAATTCTACAGGTTTCAGATAGTGAAAATAGTGACTTTAAAAGAGAAAGAACGTCCGGAAATTCGCAATGAAATGGAAGATCTGGCCGAAAGTGAAGCCAGAATAATATTGTTGTTCTCAACCAGGGAAGAAGCCCTTGAAATCATGGGCGCAGCCACTGATCTAGGGCTTACAGGAAAGCATTATGTGTGGATTGCAGCTCAATCTGTGGTGGGAACTAACTTGGATACCCCACCAGGACAGTTCCCACCAGGAATGTTAGGTATGATCTACATTTTATTTCTTGCATAATAAGCATTACATTGTAGTATTGTTATGAAATTTTCGCAAAGGAAATTATGACGCAGTTTTTACTAAATAAAAACTATAATCTATTCTTTCCTCGAAGGCTCACAGAACTTCTTCGGACAACTGAACAACTGCTATCAAGCTTCAATACAAGCTTCGCTACATACAACTTCAAACACAGCACTAATTCAGACACAGCGAAAGTAAACAAAATGTCTTATGCTTTTCAAAAAGCCTTCAAAGCTCGTCTGATCTTTAGATTCGATTTTTTACCTCTTTTTGTAGTCACGCGGCAGAACTTTCTAACAAAATCCAGCTAACCAATTACGTGATGGAAATGCCACAAAATTTCCCGATTGATTTAGGTGTTGCTACCTTTTAATAACCAGTATTATCGCTGTTAACAAATTAAATTAAATAAAATTAAATTAAAAAAAAAAAAAAATCACTATTCACAATTACATACAGAAAATTTGTGTAACAATATCTTGAAAACTTTTCTGCAATAGCCGACAACGAATATATGTTTCAACATCCTCTGATATCAAGACAAAACTGTAATTTGATACAGCATAATTTTTCATGGGTATTATTGGTATATCTTAAAGCATGATTCTTTGAAAATTGCTCTATTCTGCGAGTGTATAAACTTCTTGAACTCTTTACTAAATTTCACTATCCCTATAATTTTAAAAAGCTCACAAAATTCATCGTTGAATTGTTCCGCGCATAAATTGGAAGGAAGCCTATCGCAAAGTTTTTAGTTCAAGTAAACACACATCAATCTTGTAAAACTTCTGTTGGTTTGTTGAAAAAAAAAAGTCTGATAAATAAAACTCAATATTTAGATGAAAATAAGCTATATTAAACATATTTTTTAAACTAAAATGAAAGAAAAGTTTCAAGAAACTAATAAGAAATCATGTTAAACCTGCAGATATGGGTTTTGAAATTAAACTTGAAACCTGTCAAATTTTAAGCAAATCTTAATGACTTTACTAATATAAAAGCATTTTAAAGTAAAGACTGTATTTTAAATATAAAACTATGAACAATGAAGTTTAGAAATGAAAAAAAATATGAATTTCAATAAAATTGGACTTTTGAACTTAATCGAATACCTTAAAAAGTATATAGTAATTTTATTTATTGTCCCTCTCTTTCAAAGACATTTTATTTAAAAAAAAAAAATACAAAATCAAAAAGCAACACATTCAAAATCCTATTTTCCAACAGCATTTTATTTTTAAATCCTGCTAGTAATTGTGTTTTATCTTTATTTTTATAGATAATCAATAGTCCGAAAACCCAGAAAGTGTACCAAATAAATATTTATTCTGGTTATTTAAACAGTATCGATGGTAATATGTCTAAAAGTTATCACTGCTGAAAAGATATTTAAAAGTATTATAAACGTTGACTCTCTCACTGCCAGTTGAATATGATTGGATTGTCAAATTATTTTATGGAAAATACGGCAGATTTAGTTTCGTGGCAAATCTGAAACTATATATTAACAAAATATACATTATCAAGTACTGAATCATTATAAAATTTCAATTGGCCACAAAAAGTTATGTAAAGAATACTCAAATTATTTGTGGTTTTCGAAACACAGGGTGTCAATAAAATGTTGGACGCATTTTGATGTTGAATAATTCATAAAATATTGAAGATATAAACAAACTTAGGGCTTTTTTACACAGAATAACTCATAAATTTTCATTTATAGTGAACTTTGCCATAGAAATGTTCTTTTTCCCATTTGAGCGTCATTTCTTTTATAAATATCATCTGCCCGTGTTATTAATTTTATGTTTTTATCGTTTCTTTTGTAAATATCATATGCAAGTGTTAATAATTGGATGTTTTTCTCTCTTGTTCACCCGGATCACCTGATATAACGCAACTGGACTTTTCCTTTGGGGATTCGTAAAGGACATCGTGAAGAAAGTGTCAAATATTAATGACTTAAAGGCCGCGATTGCAGCCTCAATAGCCTCTTTGGATGGCGAAATGCTTGCGCGTTCTTGGAGCGAAATTGATTACCGTCTTTATATTCTTCGAGAGACGAACAACACACACGTGGAAGTCCATTGACAAGGGCCATGAAACTTTTTGAGTCTCTCTAACCTTTAGTGTTATCATCTTAAATTTATTTTCATTATTTTATGAATTATTTATCATCAAAATGTGTCCAACATTTTATGGATACCCTGTATTGTATTTTGTTTAAATTATAAGGAGAGTGTACAACATTTCTTTAATTAAAAAATCAATTTTTATTTAATGTAATATTCCTATTAAAAAATAATTTAGTTTAGAATAATAAAAAATGTAAAAAAGAGGATATCTATTGATTAAAATTATTTTACGAACGAACTTCGAAATGGATAGAGCATATACATCCCCTTTTAAAAATTCTTTTGATATTTTTCAAATGACAAAAATGAATAAAATACGTCTATAACACTTTATTTCCGTAAACTAATGCACTTAGAAAAAAAATTGAATAGTTAGCGTCAATTGAAAGAACGAATTGGAGTTGGAAATATACCAATAAATCTGGGAAACACATTTGAAAGTTTGTAAAGAAAAGCAGCCCATATGTATAAAAATAGATATATATTATTTGAACAACCATTCTTCAAAACGACTATTTTAGGAAAAACTGAAAATATTTATATCGCTTGTTTCTTTCAATTTTTGTTCGGTTATAATGTTGTATCCCATGTACCAATACACTTTTTTTTTCTCTTTGTAATTTATTATAATATGATGTTGAAGAAAATAATTTACATAAATATTGGAAATATGCAATCAGATTCTTCGTTGGGTCTTTAAAATATTTTTTATAAGGAAAGTAATTTGAATAACGCCAAAGCTTCTGCACATAGAGAGTTCGTTTTAGGAATATTGCATAAAAAGGTGTAACATTTAAATTCCTTGGGAGTGGAAGTAGAGACTTTTCAAACTTTAAATTGACAACATTTTCCTAATTTATTTTCAGACTCGAAGCTCGAAAGAAAATATAATGTATAGTATACAAAACTGTTATTGTCTAAATCCCCACGCGTCTGAACAATGGAATATTTTCTTTAATAAATGAGCAGCCGGACGTCGTCAATTATAGATGGTTGATATGCGTCATTTGAAAAGTCAGTGGCATTTAAATGGAAATATTTACTCTATACCAAAATGTGCTTTATTTCTCAACGTAGTCTCCTTTCAAGTTGATACTCTTTACCCCAACAATTTTTTTAAAAACTTATTTAACCTTTCCAAAAAATAAAATATCTGGAACTCCTAAAAATAGGTATTTGTTGCGTTTATGATGGTAGAATTTGAAGTAAATCTCTATTCGCCAAAGCATCTTTTTTTTTTTTGAGTAGAGAAAAGTTGGAAAATTAGAGTATATAAAGGAGTGATTCGTAGTAAATTCATCCAATTTACCGGTTGCAATTGGGTACAAGTAAGCAAGTGGGTTGTCAGAATGAAACGTATATTTTTCTTAGACAAGAATGCTGAATTAAAAAGGTCTAATAACTCAGCATAATTCTGTCTGGTTATCTTTTCCCTATTTTTCAGATAGTTGATGAAGATTATGCCCTTTTTGACCCAGAAAATAGCTATCATAACCTATAAGTAGGCTGGTAGGATTGTTTATACCCACGTGGGGGCTCGTTCAGATGAAATATCCATTGTTCCGACCGTTTTTCATTTCTTTTGTGTAGTAATGCATCTATGTCATCAACTATAATGTAAAACCGCGAAAACTTGCTTGAATTTCACTTGTATTTTCTGAAACATTTTTTCGAAATGGTTTCGCGAATCCGATTTTGATCAACTGTAAGAAATCGCGGCAGACATCTTGCTGATAACTTTTTCATACATAAATATTCATGCAGGATATTAAATACACACTCAATTGAAATGCTAACTTTCTTTTCTATCTCACGTACTTTCACACGGTGGTTTTCTAACACGATATCTTGATTTTGTGACCATTTCTTCAGCCGTACCTCAGTTGGACGTCCACGAAGCTACCCGTCTGTTGTAATCGAACAATCGCAAAGAAATTTCGTAAACCAATTGTGAACCTTGCCATATGATGGAGAAGAATCCACATAATATTTATTAAGCTTTTTTTCAGTTTCGTTAATTGTTCTTCCACGCAAAATGTATCTTTAATTAACATTCGCAAATATCTTTCCACAATAATCAAAGCAAACATCGATTGAATTCGATAAAACACAAATTACTTGATGCATTGTCTGAAAATTTGACAAGTATTGTCACAGATAACAAAAAAGTAAATACATAATTTTTAGAGAGAGATCAGAGCACCACTTTTTCTTTTTCTGAAGTCATGGACTTGTCAAATAGTCCTCGTATTTATATATTTATATGTAGAATGCCATGCTGCCAGGTAGTCGTTTTTTTTTTTTGTTTTTTTTGTTGTTGTCATTCTTGTCGTAAATTGGTAACATTTTCTCCTGAAATATCTCCCGTAATGAGAAGACTCTTGAAAAGGTCATGCTGATTTTGAACCATGAAAATTTAGGAATATATACCAAACTAATTTCTTTTAACTTGTATGTTTATGGAAAACTATATACTGTGATTTAAAATATGGTACCTGCTGTTTAGAAATTAATAAACAGCAGCATCTACAAATCGTTACTTTGTAACTCAAAAGAAATTACTTTATATGACATTATTTTAAACTTAAACGTAATTATCAGGTTTCACTTATTATTTAATTTTAGAAATTGGAGAGAATAACAAGTAAACTTTACGCACCTTCAAGTTACTTTACCTTCTTTAGTAATGGGTTTTTTATGAGAGGTAGTTAATCAAAAGAGATGTTTACATGGTTTTCTACGCTTTATTAACAATTTTTTTAATGGTAATAAAGATTTTAAAATGTTTTCTAGTGTTGTAAAAAAAAATTCTTGATTTCAGAATGGGGCGTATCGGATAAAATTTACGATAAAAAGTTTCTACTATGCTCACATATTTACAAAAAAATTTTTAGTTCAATTGAAAAATAATTAGTTTTCCCGGAATGGATCTTAAGTTTGATTGTTTTTTGTCAAAAACCAAGATTTTTAATTTTTTTAAAAACATAAATATAAAGCAAATTTTTATTTTAAAGTATAACAATGTAAAGCTTAGAATATTAATTACCAGTAATACATTTTTTGTTATATGCATCTAACATTTAGGTCTCCCGAAATCTACATGAAAACCTACTTTTTTTTTAATACAAAATACGGATATTTTTCAATTTTCAGCTCATTCTTTTGCTTAGTTTCAATTATTTTATTTATAGTCTAGGTATAGTAGTACAGGATTTTAATATAGGGAATATCATTTTATGATATAGCGTATACTAAACTCAATTGTAAAGTAATGTCATTTCTGCAAGATATTAGTCTCCAATCAACAAAGACTTTAGGCTTAAGATATGAAGGTAACGGTTATTGAAAATGATTCAATGTCACAGAGTTCGAGCTATGAAAGTGTGCTTGATAGTAAAATACTTCTACCAGGGTAAAGTCAGAAAGTCTATTAAATTCAGTGAAACAAGATCTGCCAGAAAATCTACTATCTTTTCTTAGTGAATATGATCGTAGACCCATTTCTATTAGAGAATCAGCTCAGTTAGCAAGTGCTCTTTTGTGCGATTTAAATGTTGTAACACAAGAAAACCATTCAGTAGTAATATATAAATCGAAGGTTTTTCGTAGAAGGGGAAACTACCATCAAGATATTAGTTCAACTATTTTTCACTCTATTTATATAATTGAAAAGATGAAGCAATAAGTATAGAAATTGTAAGTAGTAAATGTGGTCACATAAATGAACGAGAAAAACATGTATCTTAGGAATAAGAACAAAATTCAACATATTTTGGACTCGCAACTACAGACAGTGGCTCTGAACGAAACGTAGTATCACCATTACAATTTATGAAAAAAATCTGTATTAATGAAAAAATTCTTCAAAGTCTTATTAATGGTGATACTGCATGCAATAGTGAAGTATCTAATTGGTCAATTTCATTATTCGAAAATATTTTAAAATAACCTGTACGCGCAGTTTTATTGTTTACTCCATTGAAACGAATTGCCTGTTAGGAAAGTTATGATTACTTTCGAATGGTCCAATTTCTTAACGTACTTCTTGTACTGTCCAATAGGAAAACGTTTAACAAGTTATCGAGATTTACCAGTTGTTGAATGCAATAACTTTGATAGTGTTTTTCCAAAAGTTGATTTTAAGAAGTTGTACGCCGACCAGAAATATTGAAAAATATGTCAGGCTGTACTAACAAGCAAATGCACCCAAGGTTTAGCAAGCAAAAACCCTGGAAACATCTCCCATTCAAGATGATTGAAAATGACAACTCAAATTTCACGTTTATATATTGTATCACTTGATCCAGCATCGCAATTTAAAAAAATAGCTGAGTTTTTAATGAAATTACTCTCCTTTGTGTGAATTATACTCCCTTATGGTTTACAATATATTGTCATATAATGATGATACTAGGTTTGGTCCAGAGTCACTGTTTGGAGTTGCGTGTTCAAAATATGTTGAATATAGTTCTTATGCCAAAGATACATATTCTTCTCTTTTATTTATGCGACCACATTTACTACTTACAAATTTTATACCTATTGCTTTATCTTTTTGATTATATAAATCAGGTGAAAAATAGTTGAACTAATACCTTGATGGTATTTAACCCTTTTATTAAAAATCCTTCGATTTAGCTATTACCACGAACATTTATATCCGGCAAAAGAACACTTACAAATTGAGCTTCTGCTCTAATTGAAAAGGCTCTACGGTCATATTCTTTAGAAAAAAAGAGTAGATTTTCTGGTAGCCCTTGTTTCACTGAATGAATTCACTTAAATTTTTCCCTGGTAGAAGTATTTTACTATCAAGAACACTTTCATCACTCGAACTCTGTGACATTGAATCATTTTCAATTACGTTACCTTCATTTCTCAAACATTGAGTCGTTGTTGGTTGGAGAAGTGATTTTGAATTGTAGAAGTGATCTTAGCACTTGAGTTTAGTATATGCCATATCATAAAATGATATCCCTGATATTTCAAAATGCTGTACTACTATACCTAGGGCATAAATAAAATAATTGAAACTAACCAAAAGATTGGGTTGAAAATTAAAAAATATCCGTATTTTGTATAAAAAAAAAAAAAAAAAAAAAAAAAAAAAAGATTTTCCTGTTCATTCCGGGACCTAAATGTTAAATGTCAGATATAATTTTTTTTAATACTGTTAATTAATATTCTAAGCTTTACATTTTTATTCTTGAAAATAAAAATCTACTTTATATTTATGTTTAAAAATAATGAAAAATCTTGGTTTTTGACAAAAAACAATCTAACTTCAGGTTCATTCTGGGAGACCTAAATATTTTTCAATTGAATTATTATTTATTATTTTTTTTAGTAAATATGTGAGCAAAGTGCCAATTTTTTATTGACTTGAAATTTTAAATTTCCGAAAAAAGTTGTTTTTGATACGCCCTATTCTGTATGAATTGAGGAATTACAGATATGAAGGGCAAATTTAGTATTGGGTAAAAAAAAAATCACTTTCCGAATTTATACTCTTCAGATATTCTACATGTATATATTTCACTTTGAGTTCACCCTTCTTTCTCTCTCAAAAATGCAGAGAAGGATACCAAGCTACATAGAAACTACCTTATGGAAAACTTTTCAAACGCGTTTTTCTGAGAACCACCTATTAATGAGTTTGCCCTTCGTATCCACAACGCCTTAATTAATCTGAAGGTACGGAGTTCGAATACTGGGTGAGACATGGATCTTCCTTGTGGTTCATAGTCCACGTTAAGCGTAGGTCCCGACCTGATTAGCCATTATTGTGTAAAAAAAAGGTCGTTGAGTGTACAAACCAACCAACTAACAAAGCCTCAATTACTCCATCATTTTAATAACTGAGTCATTACCATCTACATCAGTGGACTCGGAACACTACAAACAACGAAATGTTCTCTTTAATCACTTAAAAATAACTAAAACAGTCAATGTAAAAGCATAATTTGCACTATATAACATCTAATCTGTTTTAGGTGTGTACTACAACACCACTATGCACAGACTTTTCGACGAACTTGAGCGAGCAGTCACAGTTTTCGCCCATGGTTTAGAGTTATATGTCAACGACCACAACAATTCAAATTTAAGTTTATTACCCAACCTCACGTGCAACGGAACAGGACAGCTGCGCTGGAACAAGGGAGACCTCCTGTTTAAGTAAGCAATTAATTTCCCGAAAGTACCCGCGAACAATTAATCAAATCTGGTATTTTTCGCAAGCACTGGATAAACTTTTAATAAATTTACATTGTTAATAAGTCTGCCTTAGACTTCTAAGCTGAAATTGCGTTGAGGATGATTAATGCTTCGAAATATACTTTCATAAATCCAACCTTTTTGTCGTAAACGATTTTTATTAAATTCTATTTGTTTTAATTCAACAAAAAGAAGGCTTTAAAGATAAATGTGCTTACATTAAAAATTGAATTTTATTTTCATCTCAAAGTAGTGTCAGTAACATAATCTTAAAAAAGCGTTTATTTTATAAAAAAGAAGAAAAAAATTCTTAATAAATAAAGTACTTATATTCGAAAACTACAGCTACTTTACAGAAAGTGTAGCGATGAAATTAAAATATCTATCTTTCGATGTCAAATTTTAGACTCATTGAACCAAGAATTTTAAAATTTTACCTGGAAAAAGAAACATCGATACACAAATTTGTGAAGTGCAAGCAAAGCTTATAAAATCAAATGTATTATACCTTGGGAAATATATTGGTCCTATATGATCAACAGTATTTTCTGCTAATTTTTTGAAGCTATTACGGTTACTTTTTAAAGTGCCACTAAATATTATCATCATCATGGTTATAAATTTTTAAAAAATTGCAGTGAGCGCAGCCAACGATATGGGATCAAGGAATATTAGCCAAAAATTAATCCGAACGATGAATGCATTGCTTGTGCTAAAAATCTTATGATATATTTTGCACTCAAGTGTCTCATTTACGAATATCTATAATTCCCGATAACATTTATTTTTCATCAGGTCATCTACTAGTTTATTTAAATAAAATTTCTGAAAACTTTAAGACAATTCCAAGAAATTCACTACGTCATTCGATTTACTAAAATACTTTATACACCCTAAATCCAAAATTTCATTAAAAAATACATTTGAAGTTTGTATCAATATTAAGTTGCTCAGCTTTCGAGTATAGTAAAAAAGAAAGACCGAACATGTAATTCGTTATGACTCTTCTTTTCTATAGAAATACGTTTCTCGTATAGAAAGAAAAATAGAAAAACATCATGGAGGGATGAAAGGTTGACTATAAATAATAAATTAGAGATAAAATCAATATAGTTTCTCTTCATGAAATTAAAAAGAAATTATTCTTTTCAGTTATTAGTAATTAAACAATTGTTTGATCCCAAATTTGCATATTATTTATGTCTAAGATTAAACAATCTGTCATCTCAAACAAAGTTAATAAAATATACGAATTTTTTAACAACTGACGCCTAAAAAACTATGTTTATTTTTATCATTCGTTAATTATTTCTAGCTCATCACTTCAATCACTAATCATTCCTTAAATTTTTATATAAACACAGGATAGTGATGTTTTTTTTTATTTTCATATAAAATCCAAATGTGAAATAATATTATGGTGTTTGCCATTGAACTTTTTAAAGTTTAATTATATTTTTAAGTATGTGAATGGCTCTTAATAACAAAAAAATAAATTATTTATAAGCAAACTTTACTCGAATGACAATGATACCTTCTGTTTTTTCTTTTATCAATTATAAAACAGATATAGTCAGCATTTTTTTTTTCTTCGCCTTTCTTTTTTTTTTCTTTTTTTTTTTTTTTTCTTTCTTGCCTTCTGTGTCTGTTGCAGAAAGTGCAACAAAAAATGCAGTTCCTTAATAATTTAAACATCATTAAAAATAATGAGCTAAAGAAACTAATAGCGATTATAAGTTTGAACGCATAAAATTTTGAACTCCAAGTTATAGACGTCACTCTACAGATGTTATGAACCGCCTTTTATCGACGTATTATCATATCCTTTGAACAAAAATTAGAAACCATTATGATTAATTCCTACATATCCAACATAGATCAATTCTTTAAAAAATATTTACTTATTGATTGTTAATATTGTTGAAAAGCATCTGAAAAAGATACTAACATTCAAAAATGAAATTTGAAGTAATAGATACAGGATAATTAGTTATAATATTTGAAATAGCATAGCAATTATATAGTATCATTTGTAATTAGTTACAAGTTTATTTTTGAAACTATAATTTGCATTTTTTCTGTAGGTACTTAAGAAACATAACAGCCAAAGTGAAGCAGGGTCCAGCAATCAGCTTTAACCTAGATGGGTCTCTTAAATTCGTGGAGCTTCAAGTACTGAATCTTAATAGTAAAGGTGTCTGGGAGAAGGTATGTGAAGCAATGATTCTTGTAGATAGAAGTCCATTTATTTCAGTGTTAAATTAATCAATTTAAATCACTAAAGACGCTGAATTCCGACACGTTCCACAATTTAATCCTGATTTTAAAATATTTCATAGAACATGAGCCATAACCAGTTCTACCAGTTAAAATGCAATTATTATTATGAGTAAGAATGTTGATGAATGTTAAAACAAGGTGATAGAAGAAAATAAGACCGTTTGTAAAATAAATAATTCAGGCACATTAGATGGTTGGATGACGTGGTTTTAACTTGAATGCTCAGAAAAACGTACTTTTCGTACTTAAACTAAACAAAATTCGTTTTATTATCAACAGGTGCTTTAAATCAAAAGTCTAGAAGATTAGAAGCCCACAGACTATTTAAACATAATTTAGCAGTTGCTCACAGACACCCCCAGTGTCACCTGCTGATCAAAAATATAAACTATTTTTATTTCTTTGTGATGAAAACACCCCAAGCATTTCTGTAAAAACTTCCTTACAAATGCTATTAAAATAACCGAAGAGAAAAGTGTCAAATATCTTGTTACTTTTGAATCACCCTATGTATTATGAGAAAACTTATGTATATTATTTTAAATTTAAGTTAGGATTTTTATTAATATTAATTGAAAATCACTCATACGAATTTTGTAGGGTAAAATGTTCTAACAAAACCGATCAGATAAAAATGCCCTTTATGTGAGTTTTCCTGGGTCGATTGCTTAGATTTAGCACTCAGATTAATCTGAATAAAACACAGTATATTAATGGTCTAGTTTTTGAACTGGCACTGACTAAACCTATCCAGAAGGATTTACTATAATAATAAATAACAAACAACACCATGTCAAGAATATCTATAAAAGCTGTCTGTGGTAAAGGCACAGTGATAAATTAGTTCGTATAGTGGATTTCGTAGTATTTTAAAACACCAGATATTATACCATCCAAATTTGCCATAAATTAAAGTCAAAGGAATGACAGCAGCTTGAACAAGATTTAAATACAATTCATTTAATCAACAAATGGGTCACAGATTACAAATAATTCGGACTTACCCGGATAGTGGTCACAGCTACACGACCCAACATGGTCGGAAGTAGATCAAATTAAGTTTGATATTACTAAGAAGCAGGACTATGTCCCTCAGTCTAAAGAGAGTGTTTGAACTAAGAGAGCTGGGAGCGAAGTGGTTTAAAATCTGAAAAGTCAATTCTCCTCATTGCTTTTCAAAATTACTCTAAGGTCCAGCATTGGTGGCATCATCGAGAGGTGTGTCATATTCCCTCTATTGGTGATTTCCAAGAGTGAAGGTGGCACAAAAAAACACGCCCTTGTTCTCTGGTTGGTAGGTCGGTAGGTCTTTTTTGTGACCCGCGAGAGGGACCCTAAATTCGTAAAAACCATCAGAAGTGTCCAAAAGGGGCGCCAATGTCCAGCTATGTCTGGCTTCCAAGACAACTGGATTTATTATCCATTCTTCTGAGGAGAGATGTTTCTTTTGATCAGTGAGACACCGAGTCTACTCGTAGTAGAATTGACACAAGAAGGGGAAGGGAGGGGGGGGGGAGGAAAAGTCGTAAACTTTTGGAGTCCCTCCATGAATAAAATCTGAAAAGTCAATTCTCCTCATTGCTTTTCAAAATTACTCTAAGGTCCAGCATTGGTGGCATCATCGAGAGGTGTGTCATATTCCCTCTATTGGTGATTTCCAAGAGTGAAGGTGGCACAAAAAAACACGCCCTTGTTCTCTGGTTGGTAGGTCGGTAGGTCTTTTTTGTGACCCGCGAGAGGGACCCTAAATTCGTAAAAACCATCAGAAGTGTCCAAAAGGGGCGCCAATGTCCAGCTATGTCTGGCTTCCAAGACAACTGGATTTATTATCCATTCTTCTGAGGAGAGATGTTTCTTTTGATCAGTGAGACACCGAGTCTACTCGTAGTAGAATTGACACAAGAAGGGGAAGGGAGGGGGGGGGGAGGAAAAGTCGTAAACTTTTGGAGTCCCTCCATGAATTTCTAGTGTGATGATACATAGCTTCATCACACTGTCTAACTTCCAAGAAATACTAAATCAGGTAATACTAAAGATTATAAAATCTCCTATACTAAAGCAGATTATGGAATCACCAGGAGAAAACAAGCAAGTTGGTCGTCTTTTTATCAGTATTTTTATCAAATGTACTCCCAAAATAGATCGGAGTATGGACAGACACCGGCCTAGACATCAAGGACATCGTATGGCCTGGAGACAGCCCCGTTCCGCCCCCTGGTGTTCCTGAGAAGTTCAACCTTAAAGTGACCTTCCTCGACGAGCCACCATTCGTCAACGTCCTCCCCCCAGACAACGAAACCGGGGAATGCAAGACAAGTCGATCAGTACGATGCAGAATAGCACCCGAACACAAATTGATCGGGTAAGAGACCTTGTCCCTGCTAATTACCTCATGGGCTTGGCTTGATGGTCGAGAAATGAGAGGGATTTGGGACAAAGAACTTATGCACGTGGGATCAAGATTGGGCTTCCTTAATTAGTTTCAAAAGCAGACATAGTTTTTATCTCTATACATATATGCTGATATTTTATAATGGATATGCTGGGTGTCCCGAAAATCAATCACTAATTTTGTAAACTAATTTAAAATAAGCATTTGGTTTTTGAGTTCTTATGCACAAGAGTAGTAGTTTGAGTATGTATAATGTTGAGTCGATAATTTTTAGCAGTAAAATGTTAATCGTAAGAATTTTTGTTATTTATAACAAATATTAGTTTATACTTTCACGCATAGATGACGTTGAATTTAAATATTAGGCTCTAACACGTTATTTAAACTTTTGGTGTCAATTTTTACCATTCTTGCATTGATGTTTTAATTTTATTATCAGTATTTATGCTTGAAATACTGAATGAATAAATTTAATGATATCGCATAAAAAATTTTGAATGAAAGAAACTATCATAGTAAATGACTTTTTATTGAAAGTTGCTTAATCATCAGCCCTTTAAAAAGTATGTATAGTAATTTTATATTGTGCTATACAGCCTTATAACCTATTGAACTTCAATATTTATGTGCTTAAAATCTATAATAATAAAAAAAGCTGTGTGTATGACTGTCTGTCAATCAGTCTGTCTGTCTGTGGCTCTGTGGATCTATAGAAACCAACTTAAAATTGGAGTAGAGTTCTGAAATTGTCAGCATAAGTAGTTTTGATCTTCTAATTGTATACATCACAAACAGGATGTTAAAATTTTTATTACTTCTTTTTTATTTAATTTTTCTTTACAGAGCTACTTTAAACAGAGATACAGCTCCGAAATTTTCCTCATAAGTAGTTTTAGCCTTCTAATTGTAGCTTTGAAAAACAGAATTTTAAAATTTTGATTAGTTTTTTTTAATTAATATTCTTAAATAATTAACAAATTTTTTTACAAAACGACTTCTAATAGGGCTAAAGCTCTGAAATTTTCAACATAAGTACTTTTATCCTTTTAATTGAACTTTTGAAAAACAGAATTTTAAATTTTTGTTTAGTTATATTTTAAATACTTGTTTTAATTAATTAATATATATTTAACAAAACGATTTCTAATAAGGCTACAGCTCCGAAATTATCAACATAAGTAGTTGTAGCCTTCTAAATGGACTTTCGAAAAACAGAATCTAAAATTTGTGTTAGTTCTTTTTTAATTAATTTTTTTAATTAATTAATAAATATTTTACAGAACAATTTCTACTTGGGCTACAGTTTTGAAATTTTCAACACAAGTAGTTTTGGCCTTCTAATTGGACTATTGAACAAAAGAATGCTAAAATTTTAATTGGTTTTTTAATTAATTTTTTCACAAAAAGCGACTTCTAATAGGCCTAGAGCTCTGAAAGTTTCAACATAAGTAGTTTTGGCTTTCTAATTTTGCTTCTCACGAACACGTGTTAAAATAATCTTAAAGGGGTGTTGTATTATTGTATTAACGGGGGGATTTTTTTTGTGTGTCTCAGCAGGAGAGGGGCTTCTAATATTAAGGCCTTACTTAGCAATTAGATTTTAGTGAGTGAAGCGAGCTTATGCTTGCATAGCAGTGAACCTTTCAACGAATGAAGTAAGCCTGTGTTTATGTGTCAATGAAATTTTCAGCGAACGAAGTAAGCTCGATTTTGAGTAGTGATGAACCTTCTTGCGAGCGAAGCACCAAAAACTGGGACCTATACACGAATGACAGATTTCCGTAACGCGAGGCCTCACAGCTAGCTAAAATATTGCACATGATAAAATTTCGTAGTGAAGCACGAGTATAATAAATTACTAGTCAATAATAAATTTAAAAATTACTAAATCATAGCTGACGTAGGCAGTGAACAAGTTGTACGCAAAATTACAGAATAAAACAAGTGTTTTAAAATGAAAGGTTTGGGAGATCCGTAGTTTCTAAGTATACGACATTTTTTAAATTATGATAAAGGTTATTGTTTCAAATTAAAATATGTTCAGACTTTGCCAATAACTATCGCAAGCTCTTAAGCCAATAATTTACAGTGAGGGACGTTTTTTTTTTATATAAAATAAAAATCAACAGTTTTCAAATCCAAAATAAAACGCATCATCACAACAGCAAAAAGATTATATATTTATGTGACTGTCAAATTTATTTATGTATAATAATTGTTGTTTTGAGTTTTAATCATAAAAGCTTTTGACTATATCAAATACATTATTTAACTTCATTGGCTTTGTAACTTTTAAGTTACTAATAATGTTTTTCTTCTATTCTTCTTTATAGCGTCATTAAGTATTTAATTCATTTCATTTAACAGACAAAGTAACTTGAAAAAGAGAAAAAAAGAAAAAAAAAAAAAATCACTGATGCGAAATATTTGTGACAATCATTGTAACATTCATTTAATACTAAAAATTTCATGCCAAAATATTGGTCTTAAGAATTTATATTTAAACACAAATGTGTGTCTTTTTATAAGTTTCGTCACTGTCAGTATGTATTTGGTAATTTTTCTATCATTTTAAGATTTATCTTTAAAATATACTTTGTCTCCTGCAATTTCTTTCAATAGTTCCTGAAACATTAGATTTCCCCAAATTTTTATTTTAAAATAAAATAGTGTACTTATTTTTTATTGTTTTCCTTCATTTAATGCAATATTTATTCTAGTTAATATAAAGCTATTTTAAAGATAAATCGCAAATGAATGAAAAAAATAAATAAAGGCGTATGTATTGTAAGGAAAAAACAGGTATTTATAACTAAGATGTTTTTTAGTAATTCAGGTTGAAGTCATAATTATTTTTAGAAAACATAAAATGCTGTTTTATAAAAAAATTTTACTGGAATTTTCCTCGCACCATTACTCTATGGCAGTCGTTTTAAAAAGCTTCACCGGAGGAATATTGTATATCGAAGACTTTTTATAATAAAATTATTAATTTAAGAACAAAACATTATTTTCATTCCTAACAATGAACACTTCCTATGTCTATTTTATACCATCAACACATTCTGTTTTAAAATATTCTACCAGTATAAGTTGTCATTACAGCATTTTAAATACAGCAACTTGTAATGTTTTTATTCCTAACTGCAATCAACACATTCCTAATTTCAATCTTCTTCCAGTATACGTTGTCGTTAAATTATTTTAAAAACAACAATTAGCAATATTTTTAATCTTAACCACGATCAACACATTCCAAATTCCAATATTTTTCCTGTATAAGTTGCCGAAACAACATTTTAAATACAACAATTTGCAATTCTTTTATTCCTAACTACGTAATCCTTGTATTTAAAATGTACTTCATAGGTCTAATTGACAAAACTTTATTTTAAGTCCTCAATACTCTGAATTCCAATATTCTTCCAGAATTAACAGCACCTATTCTTCGTTAAAAGATAAAATAAAAATCACCAAGAATCCTAAATCCGGCAATTTGTGCTGACTTGTAATTGCCTCAGTTAAAGAATATATAAAGCTCTCGTCTTTTCTTCAGTTTAATTTCTTTTTACCTTTAGGATTAACCATTCAATGGCCATTAGGAATCCTAATTTCTACAGATGCTGCTCTGGATTCTGCATCGACCTCTTACAGAAGTTTGCTCATGATCTTAAGTTCTCTTACGACCTATACCGTGTGGAGGATGGGACATGGGGAGTTCTTAGTGTAAGTATAGGAATTTTAAATCTGGAGGATTAAGTGTTATTAGGCATTAAATAAATACCCAAGTCTAATATTTAAATAATCGCAATGAACAGTCAAAACTATCTTTTATTTCATTGAAGAATCTAATAGTCAAGGATTAAGAATATTTTAGAATTAGTTGTGTTCTATGGTATGGGAGTAAACTTGAAATGAGTTTAAAAGTTAACGAGTAATAATTAATTAACGTGTTCTAATATTTGGAAAGTACTATTTTGTTAAATGTTTTGAAAAGGGGATTTCTGTTTCAACCCATTAAATAAGAAATTTAAGTTCATTTTGATTCTTAAAAGCAATAAGTTGATGCCATGAAGTTTTATCATAGTGGTTAGTATCAAAGTTGTACTTGCGGTAACAAGTAACAAATTGCGTCGTGAAGTCAAAGAAACTCACAAAAATCTCAGAGCCATATCCCAAGCAAACACATTTATTCAGTGAGCGTTATAAATAACACTAAATCCTCAAAACGAGAACAGGTGTTGCAACTTCGAAATCCATAGTATTTAAACAAAATAAAATCGACATTAAACATCATTGTGAAATCCAAAGTAATTAAGAGAAATCAGTGCTACATTAAATATTATTGTACTGGCTGAGCGGTTTGTGAAAATAAATTAATGGCACTTACTGGTTAACTAAAGAGGTTATCGCTCGGGTTCCATCAGGAAGGGGCAGAAAGGGCAAACCTTCCACACTATACTAAACTCCAACTTAACTTGACATTACTAGATGATAGATCTTCACCGTGCTCATAGGCAACTAATCCATTTTAGCGGAGTGAAGACATAATTCTCGCCAAACCTTATAGCCTTTTGTTCTCTACATGGTTGTGGTTTGGTGAGCATTATGTTTTCACACCGCCAAAATGTATTAAATGCCTATGAGCACTGTGACGATCTACCGTCTAGTGATGTCAAGTTAAGTTGAAGTTTAGTATACAAAAGGATAGGACAGTCTCTCTTCTAACACAAAGTTAACACTTTTTCAAGGTATTCCAAAGCCATACCTCTAAGTCCAGAATTCTAAATAGATTCAGTCCCATTCGTTCATTTGGGCTATATGACGTCACCAGATTGTCCCTGAATTGTTAAGATACCGGGAGAAAAAACCTCTCCAAGCTAAATTATTATAAAAAATATCATTTTGCAAGACTTGAAAGGGGGATGTGCACGTTTTACCCAACTGGATAAGCCCCTCAATGAAAATTAAAAAAAATTCAATGTTAATTATAAAATGACATTATCATCTATTTAGAATTGTGGACTTTGGGATATGGCATAGGAATACCTTGAAAAAAGTGTTAACTTTCGGTTAGAAGAGAGACCCTCCGATCCTCTTGGTCGTGTGGAAGGTTTGCCTTTTCATCTGAGCGATATCTTCTTTGTCTAAGCATTGTTAACCAGTAAGTGGCATTTCTTTAATTTTACAAACAACTCAGCCAGTACAATAATATTTTATGTAGAACTGATTTTTCTTAATTACTTTGGATTTTACGATGATGTTTAATGTAGATTTTATTTTACAAGGTTAGACCGAAAAGTAAGGTGACTGATGTCATAATAATCACTGTATTTTACATTTGCAGATAAATACATCACTGTCCTTCAAAGTAGTTCCCGCCGTCTACAATACACTTCTGACAACGTTCATACAAGTACTGGAAACTTCTGAAAAAGTCCTCCTTTGAGACTGTCTTAATTTCCTTGGAAACAGCAGCTTGAATGTCTGAGATGTTAAAGTATTACAGTCTCCTTTTTCCCCTGATCTAACGCCAGCAGGTTTTTTCCTCTTTCCACAACTGAAATTGGCACTGAAGGGAAACCGATTTTCAAGCATCTCAGACATTCAAGCTGCTGTTACCAAGGAACTCAAGACAGTCTCAAAGGAGGATTTTTTCAGAAGTTTAAAGAACTTGTATGAACGTTGTCTGAAGTGTATTGTAGACGTCGGGAACTTCTTTGAATGACAGTGATGTATTTATCTGCAAATATATAATACAGTGATTATTATGACATCAGTCATCTTACTTTTCGGTCTCACCTTGTATTTAAGTACTAGGGATTTCGACGTTGTAACACACATGTTCACGTTTTGAGGATTTAGTGTAATTTATAACGTTGACTTAATAAATAAATTTGTCTGGAATATGGATCTATGATTATTGCGAGTTTCTTTGACGTCAAGACGCAATTTTTTACTTGTTACGGCAAGTACAACAAGTAATATTAATCACAATATAAAAACGTCATGGCAGTTGTGTACTTTTTCTTTATTAAAATGGAAATTATTAGTTTATTTAACAATTCAATTAAATTAGCAGGGAAGAATTTTGGTTGATTATACACTGAAAAAAAAAGTAAGGTAATAATTAAATTTTAAACTTTTTTACTAAAATTATGTAAATATTATCCATTGGGATTAAAAATTAAGTTTCTGAAAAAATTGTGTTGGATATTCTCACAAAAACAATTTTCTACCATAAAAATACTTTAAAATCGCTATCTTCTACTCACCCACATGGAAAACCTCAATAGTATTACTCAATCACTTTTTGTCAAAGCTATTCTCTTGAAGAGTACTGTTATCTTCTCCAAAAGATTTGCTCTTTTAAAGTTCAAAAATGGTTGTTTTTAGCTTTACATAAAAGTCTCGGACAACTAACGCCAACGGTTAGTGATTGATTTCTGGAAAAGCAATCTCAAAATATTCTATCTCCCAAACAAAACAGTTTGTGCTGTATATAAACTTTAAAAAAAAATCACAAGCAACAAAACTTTACATTTCCAATTTTAGAAGTCTAAAATTGCAGTTCTTTGAATTTAAACCCCTTCCCTTTACATTTGTTGTCTGATCTAACAACCACTTTAGCTGTCATTCGAGCTATTCAACCCTTCGGACATGTTATCGGTTTTCTTGTTTAGAGGCCCTTGTCACGTTTACATTCGTAATAAAGCCCCATCTTTATGAGCCATCATATCTCGGAGATTGAAACCGAGGCCCCTGTTTTGTATGGGCGATCAAATTCTTTGAAGACATGAAATTGTTGATGCATGGGCGCCATACTGACGCCCTGCTTCACTGAGCTTTACTCTTACATAATTTATGAGGCGAGTATTTGATTCGTGTTGAACAGAAGGCTGTGTTGGTGAAAGGATTACGTCACTAAAAATAAGAAATTTAAAATCATTGTATTTTTAAGGAAATTATTTGATTAATCGATCAATAAAAAATACATATCGATGTATAAAAATTATTTTTTGTGTAATTAGTGAATATATTCAACTTAACCTGCATGGAGGATTTTGGTAAAAAATTTCTTACAAAGAGGTTATGTTTGGAAATGGGGCAAATCATCACACAAAAATGACATATTTAAAATTATGTGTCTTTAAGTAAATTTTCATTTTATTAATTAATAAATGAAGCATACTTATCAATGCATTAATATTATCTTGTGTGTAATTAGTGTATACATACATTTACATAGCCATCTTATTTTATTTACATGAAGTTTTTTTGGTAAAAACTTACTTTTATAAGTATAGAACGTAAAGTTATATAGGGAATGATGTCAGGTGGTTAACGTTTTTTGGAAGGGACTCTGATATTAGATTATATGTTAACTTGATTAGACTCGTTTTATTTCATTGGTTAGTACCACTAATATGAATACAGATAGCTTTTTTTTTTTTTAAAAAGTAGACAAAAACCAATTCTTTCCCTTTGTCTTCAAGTTGGATTTTGCTGTACACGGAACTTTTGGAAATTATATTTTATATTAGATATTATTTAAATAAAAAGTAGAAAATAAATAATAGTTTAAAAAACTAAAAAACACGCTTTAATAGAAAACTAAACTAAAAAGTAGAAAATAATTTTAAATAAGTTTGAATTAAGAATAGAGTGATTAACAAGAAATATTTATTTTATCATTTTATCGTAAAAAAGCGTGGGGTGCTTGATATCAATTGTTGTAAATTGTTGTAAATATTTCATGACAGATAAGTAAAAGTAGAGCCAATTTGAAAATATATTAAAAAGCACTCGACGCTTTTTTATGATAAAATAAATATTTCTTGTTAATCACTCTATTCTTATTTCAAACTTATTTAAAATTATTTTCACACTTTTAGTTTAGTTTTCTATTAAAGCGTGTTTTTTAGTTTTTTAAATTTAATATTTATTTTCTACTTTTTAGTTTGGTTTTCTATTAAAACGTGTTTTTTAGTTTCTTAAACTATTAATTTTTGTTGTTTTTAGTTAATTTTTTTAATTAAGTGTACAAAACTTTCCAGTTGTTCCTGCCAATAGTCACATGCTTGTCTTAAATTTAATTCATGTGTATGCCTTAGTACACACCCTAGTACGTGGCACAAAACACTACCGTGTCTCTGAATATGAAAAATCGCTAATTCTGAAGATCCTGGTAAGGATAATGCGACAAACTTATTGAAGTACTGAATTGCCATCGGTCCTTGATAACTGTGCAAAATTTCAAATTAATCCAACGTTTTGAAGTGGTCGAAAATCCGAATTCAAAGATTCCGTTACATACGCAGATACATACGAAGCTAATAAAAGCGTGTTAAAAAACATAACAATGCAGATTTAATAAATAATCTGAATTAAAATTAAATTTTTATAACTGGATTAAAATTACAGTTTCTATGGATTTATGAATGAACATTATTTCGTAATTAATAGTTACATATGATTTATTGCAATTTATTCATATCGAACATAGCGCATACTCTATGCTATAATTTAATTCTTCAATTGGATTTCATTCAGCTGAAATTTGTGTTTTTCGAATAAAAATTTTATTGCCACGCATGTTATTTCAGAAAACTACATTATAAATTTATGAATTTAAATGTAATTAAAAGTGCAATAGTATAGATTTAACGTTGCATGTCAAGTGCAGTTACATTTAAAAAACTTTGTTGATATGTACAGTATAATTTTCATCGATCAATGAATAAATAATGTTTACAATGTGACTTATTGCAATTTATTCATCTCATACATATAACACAAAACATCGCTTTAATATTCAATTCTCTTTTAGATAGAAATCTTTTTCTATGAGAAAAGTTAGAGGTCGAGGAAAAATGTTTGAATCTCATGTTTTCAGTACCCAGGTAGAGATAGCTTTCAAAATCAAAAGTTCGCTTTCTTCTTTTAACCGAAATACATATGGCCATTCATGCTCATTTTTTATATTGGAAGCATACTTTTATCGAAAGAGTGTCGAAGTATTGATTAAGCCTAAGGATTTCCTAAAACGAACTGTCCCTTTTCCCCAGCTTCCGAAATTCAAATTCCATTTTGGAAACGGAACCGGATATAAATTTTTCGCAGAAGAGGTCATGCATTTATACGTTCAAACTCATTTCTACATATCGAATTTCTGAATGAGACCCTCACCAAAAATGGAATAAAATTCGGGAGATAACAGCATTTCAGAATAGCTCAGGGGAGATTTTTTATAAAGCCATGAGGGGAAGCATTAAATTTTCTCTTCCTGTAAAGAAACTTATTAGTTGTTTTGGGGTTACATGTAATAGAAGTGAGAAAAAAACATAATAAAAACTAAAGTAATCATAGAAAACTGAACAAATAAGAGAATAAAATTAGCTTTTCTATTATAGTTGAGGAAAATATTTTTTTTTATAGAAGAAAAGAGAAAAAAAAAAAGAAAAAAAAAATCTATTTTGTATCGGAAATTGTACATCCAAAGCCCTTGTGGTGTTCCAGCAAATAAGTTTAATCTATAACATACATTATAATAAAGTTATTTAGTGTTATTTAATTTTAATGAAAAGTGTAATTGTTGTTGTACAAGAAGTTTATTTTAGTAAGTCCATCAAAGTATTTTTGTGCAATGGCTTAAACGCTCCAATGAAAATAAAATAGAATTGTATATTAATGTATATTTTTTCAGTGAATCTACTAATTTCGTAGTTATAGTAAATAAATTTGTGTTTAGGTATTCAGTGTTGTAATAATATACAAGTAGTCCATGGAAAAACTATTAAAAGCACATTTTATAAAATATTTAAATGTGTTTAAATGTAAAGAATTTCCTCTGAAAACTGCATTTTATTCTTCGGGGAATAACTTTAAAATAAAATATAAAGTCATTGATTTGGAATTTCTTAATCAAATTAAATTTACTTTTCAATGCTTTGAGAAAGTAATCGAAAGGGCTGCTTTAATATTTAGAAATCCCAGGTAATGCAGCAATTGGCAAATGTCGTAAACAAGGGTTCTGGAGAATTGGCCAAATATGGCCAAAACTTTAACATCGTTTGAAATTACAAAATTTTTATTTAAATAAATATGTCGAAAACCTCACAAAAATATATTTTTTTGCCTCCATCCATTCAAAAACGCATATCTTATTCATGGCTTTCAAAGTTTGAAAGCAATAAATTGTTAAGGCGTTTAAACTATCATATTTAAAATCAGTTTTTAAATAAACTATTGCAAATTTGAAATAGCGCATCAACATTTCAAAACTTCCATTTTATTTTGCGCAGCATTGGACTAGATTGGCCAATAACTGTAACAACAATCGATTTACAACGTTCCACATCGAGATTGGATGTATTAATATTTTTTAACGGTACCTATCTAATGCCTAAATGTAGAGAAATATATATTACAATATAAAATAAAAATTATCTTAAAGGGGTTCGATACCTAAAAAAAAAAAAAAAAAAAAAAAAATCAAATTCTGTTTTATGATTTAAAAATAATATTCCAAGATTTTTTAGCAATTTACTAAAAAACTGATTAAAAAATATTTATACTCTTAAAAAAAATATCTTCCTTCACTTATTTTTCCTGAAACGTACTTGTTTACTATAACTAAACTTCAAAAATGCATGTCTTATTTACGGCTTTCAGAGATTTACGGCTGTGTAGAGGTAAATGATGTAGAGGCCACATCACTGACCTCTACAAAAGTCATTTCCTGTCTAAACACTACTAGGTAGCAATTAGAAGAAGTTTGGCAGAAGATATAACACCACCAAAAAACATCGCCAAGAAACATCTCAAATCAATAAAGCTTGGCGTCCACTATCGCTAAGCAGAGTAGAGCAGAGCAGAGCGGATTGGATTAGAGCCAATTACAAGTCTGTCAAAGCCCATTGTAGCACGAGCCTCGTGCTACAGTAGACGTTGACAGCCTTGTAATTGGCTCTAGTCCACTCTTCTCTGCTCTGCTCAACGATAGTGGACGCCAAGCTTAACTAGCTAACAGCTTCATCGAGCTCATCTCCACGAACTGTTAAAGTCTGTGTTACCAAATGCTCTCCAGTTAAACCACAGCCTGACGCAGGTTAATGTGGTTCACTGCACGCGATGAAGACAGCTGATATGCAAATGCCCTTCATGCATATATTCGGAGCTAACCAGACTTCTTAAGAAGACGGATTCGAGAATCACGAGGAGTGAACTCGCGACTTGCTGTTTCCATGAATACTTTTTGGGTTCTTTGAAAATATGGCTGCAAATAATCGTCTCTAATAAAAATAAATATTTTAAACTACGAATTCATTTTCATTTAAGTTTTTTTATTGCTTTAAAACTGAGCCGCCAACTAGGTGGCCAGAAACTGGTGAACCGGATTAAAAATTTACACGCGTTATTATTAACAGATTTAATTAAATTTGTGCAGCAAACAATAATGGACGCCAAGGAGAAAAGTGATGACCCTGCAATTCCTACTGTGTCCAGAGTTTCATTCAAAGCACCACAGTTTTGGAGACAAAATCCGAAGCTGTATTTCGCTCAAATTGAAAGTCAATTTCTTATATCGGGTATTACTGTGGACGAAACCAAGTACCACCACGTAGTTTCTGCGATAGAAACCGGTGTCATTGCTACAGTAAGTGACATTACCCTGAATCCCCCTGAGCAGAGAAAATACGAAGTTCTGAAAAACCGTCTCATAGAGCAGTTTCAATTAAATTTTAAGCAGCTTTATTTGCTGGCGACGGGCCTCGATCGCGAGACCATTGGATCTCGAGACAGATACTTTACCGCTGTGCAAAAGAGTACTCCAGTGCACAGAAGTTTTATCTGTTATTTGAGGTCGCCACACAGCCTCCTCCCAGCGACGAAGGAGCGATACTGTTGTTCTGATCAACGTTTGATCGGAGTTGGAGGTTTGAGATGCTAATTGCACCGTTGTGCCCGTTTGTTGCGGTGTTGCACGCGAGTTTCGTATCTGATCACTTTGTTGCGATGAAGTTTCTCCTTTCAGAAGCGCCGATAGATGGCAGCATGATTCGTTTTAGTCCGGGTCACCAATTAAAGAGTAAGCAGCTTTCGTTGTGGGTGACGGGCCTCGTTTGCGAGACCATTGGATCTCGAGACATATACTTTACCGCTGCGCAAAAAAGTACTCCAGTGCACAGAAGTTTTTTCTGTTATTCGAGGTCGCCACACAAAGTTTGACAACATTAAAATGTTAAAGCGTTTTAACTGTTATATTTAAAATTAGTTTTTTTTCTTTTTCAGCAATATAAATATACACTAAATATACATATGTGTTCAAATTTTCTATTTCTGACACTTTTTTTTTTTTTTTTTTAATTTCTCAATTTTTTATCTACCTTTGTGGCGAAATTGTTATAAATATATATTTTTTAAATGGTTCCTCTGAAATAAAAATGGAATGCAGTCATTTGGTTAAATATTATTCAAGATCATAGGTATAAATTTGTAATTAAAAAAATAAAAAAGAAGTAAAAATTCCAAAATCGTTAAAAATGTTTCAAACTTTTATATTTTTGGATAAATAATTTTATAATTTTAAATACTGAAGAGTATTTGTTATCATTGCTCAGCGAGAGAAAAAGTTTTGGATAGTGTAAATGCAAAAATAAAAAGCCAATAGAAGAACAATAAGTTTCAAAAGTGTGGTACTAAAACATATTTTGATACCATAGTATGTTGTTTTTTTATTTCCTATTTTAAATTAGAAAATATTTTTAAATATGAAAAAAATTCAAGTCATTTTAATAAAAAAATTTCATTTGTATTTAATAACTAATGTTATAATCATACACATTGACATTAATTTCAAGTATAAATATTAAATATATTTATATTGATTTGAAACATATATCAATAGGCAAATATTTGTGGTTAATTTTTTGTAAATTTTGTTTGCTACTCTTCATAATATGAAGTGTTTCATTAAATTTATAATTTAATAATGTCTTCTCTACAAGATACAATATATAAATAATATCCAAGGTATAATTATGTATTGAAGCCATGCAAAAGTTAGGGTAATGTTGTACCTTTATATAAAAAAAAATGGTATCTACATTAGAATTTGGTATAATTTGGACAATGAAATATACTTTTTCATTTGTATTTAATAACTAAATTTTTAATCATACACATTGACATTAATTTCAAGTATAAATATTAAATATATTTACATTGATGTGAAACATATATCAATAGGCAAATATTTGTGGTTCATTTTTTGGAAATTTTGTTTGCTACTCTTCATAATATAAAGTGTTTCATTAATTTATAGTTAAATAATGTCTTCTCTACAAGATACAATATATAAATAATATCCATCAGGTATAATTATGGATTGAAGCCATGCAAAAGTTAGGATAATGTTGTAATTTTATATAAAAAATAATGGTATCTATATTAGAATTTGGTTTCCAAACGAAACGATTATACTATTACATTTCCAAAAGTGGGTTTCAAAGCAGCATTTGTCATATGAAACCTGTATGCAAATAATTCAATAGCTATGTTATCCAAAATGTGATCAAGAATGACTTTATTTTCGCATCATTATATTTTCAGCATTTTACGCACAGAATGGCAACAGGAAACACAAAATACAAGCAAAATAAAAAATGAAAATTGTACAAGTATTTAAAATGGCATTTCCGTAATGAATTCTTGCTTAAGAAATTGAAGCATAGCGAAAAACATGAATACCTACAAAAACATGTGAATATTCAAGAATAAAATAACGTGACCGCAAAAAAGAAAATAAAGGTGCATCGAAAATCTTAGTATAAAATAACGTTACGGAAATGAAAAACTTCGCGAACTAAACCATGACATCTGAGACCTTCTCGGAGGCAAAAACCACAATGAGGACATTTACACCGCCAAACCTCCGCCGAGCTGAGTTTTGCAAAATTCGTAAGATTCTGACGAATAGGTGTCTAATGGAAAGAACTCTGACCAAATAACTTCTTATGACTTTCATTCTGTTCAAAATTATTCTAATGAAACCCCATTCTAACCATTTTCATTACGTCCAAATTCATTCAGATGAAATCCCGTTCTGATGAGCGCTTTTCGAAAGAGCCCCATTCTGGAGAGTTCATTCAGTCGAAAACAATTCGGTCTACTCAGTATACGCGATCGAAAGGTAACAAGTTCTCTTGATCAGTTACACGATCAGTCAATCTGTTCATGAGATTTACTGTTTATTTTTATATAATTTTTACCTATATTAATGTCTATTTTCAAAGGAATTAGTTATTTAGGGATATTAATTATTTTTATAAAAGCTACTTACTCTTGTCTCATTATTCAGCTAATAGTTCTAGGAATATTACTACCAAGTATATTTTTTGTATCATCATTTGGAAGAATATATATTTCAAAAGTAAATTAAATGTCAAGGATTTTACTGTGGCTTTTCTAAGTGTAACCTTTTCTAAGGTTAAGATACATAGTTTGGATAACCATTTCAAAGTAAAAATTCGCTTAGTGTTACAAGGAGGGAAAAAAACCTGATTTATTTTTTGTGTTCTTCTTTGAATCTCAAATTTAAAACCATATCCGCCTACTTTCACATGTTCATTAATACTAAACACGTTTACTTATTTTAGTATATCCCTGTTTATTTTATTGCTGATATTTATCATAATAACATTTTTATATTTTTGATTTTCAGCAAAACGGCACGTGGAATGGTTTAATAGCGGAACTCCTTCAACAGAAAGCTGAAATCGTAGTCACTTCTATCAAAATAAATTCAGAGCGCCAAACTGCAGCAGACTTTACAGTTCCATTTCTGGAAACTGGAATCGCCATTGTAGTTGCCAAACGCACAGGAATAGTTTCACCAAAGGCCTTTTTAGGTACGATATGGACTTCGGGCAGTTGAACCGAAGCTTTTATCTTTTCTTTGCTTTTAGGATGTTTGCATAAGGAATTCACATAGAAAGAAGTGTACTTCAACCGTGTCCAACAAGAAAAAGGTTATTCTGGATGAAGTCGTCTTTTGGGAGCTCTCAGATATATGAATTTAATGCATAATATTCTAGAAATATCCAAAATATTCAAATGACCTCTTCTTCAAGAGATTTAATACATTTGATGGTGATAGACATTTGTTTGAGTAACGCATAAATCCTGATTCAAACGATGCAGGTTTACCATAAATACTTTTATATTTAACGAAACATTTAATTGAGAATAAGTTGCAATACATACTATTATTATTTATTCATTTGGTTTACAAATATTATTTGGGTTATGATGGGATCATATAAGGGGAAAATTTAAATTTGAAATACCTCAAATATCTTTGAATTACGCTATAGTAGGCACAATCCATCGTGACATAAGAACAATTTTTAAACATAATGTTTGTATTGGTAGAGAGTTATATATTTAATTTGTTATTTATATAAAATTAAAGTCGAAAAATTAAAAAAAAAAAAATAAAAAAAAAAAAAAAACAGGTCTTATGTAAAAAAAAGTATTTTTATTTGAAAAATCGATAATTCAAAATTTTTTAAAAGCAGGTTTTATCAAAAATGCGCAGGAAAATATAAATAACTTTTTCCTCATAAAAAAATAACTAGTTATTTCATCAACAGATGGTGCTGTAGGTCGTTGTGAACCATTTCTCACTGATATTAAAATGGGTTGAAGTAAAATAAAAATTCTCTCGTCTACCTTAATCTTTGCTAGTTATTAAAATATCAGTTAGACAAAATATTAAAATGTTTTTCTCTACATTTATGTGGATATTTCATCATGTTACACTCAAAACATCGCAAGTTATTGATTTTCCAATTTTTTAATTGTCTTTTTATTTTTCAATGCTCCAAAATGAACACATAAGACACACTATTACTCCATTGACTAGATCCTGAAGCCACCTTTTCTATTCTTCCTGGAAATTACTCTTCGAATTATACCATTAAATCTGGCGTGCTTTAATTAGGGTGGTCCTGGAGAGAACCAACTTGAGTTAGCGCTAATTACACATCCGACGCATCTGGTGGTATTCAGAAGACACCATAGATGGTTGAATAATCGATCCTACTGATCACTGTGGGAACTAATATTTAAATAAGTGATCATTGGGAACTAAAAAAAAATATGGGGCTTTATGAAGGGATGTTTGGAGATCGAAAGGTATAATAAGGGATTTTGGAACAAGGTACATGAAGGAATATTTTGAAGATGGAAGATCGTTGTTGGAATAATTTCCATAATAGAGTGGAACATTGTAATGTGATTAGCAATCTAGTTAGATAAGCTAATATTTGATTTAAGCTTTTGTAATATTAAATATTTAGTTGAGAGTAATTTATTACTGAAATAGAGATTACTGATAAGGTTTGTTAGTAAGGTTTCTTTCAATGGAATTATTAATAATGTTTATGAAAACTACATGTAGGATGTTTCAAAAGCTTGTTATGATGTTTATTTCTTAAAATGATCGGGTATAAGAGGAATACACAAAAATACTCAAAGTAATGTAAGGAATCATATAAATATACTGTGATTTGAATGGGGACTAATTGTTAGAGTAAATTTTTATTTATTTTGATACATACCTGTAAGATTAAAAATAAATTACAAAAGTGTTCCAGAGGTCAATTTACATTAATTAAGAAAATTATCACCATCTTAAGAACAAACAAAAACAAACGAATTAAAAAAAAAGTAATTTATACCATTAAAATAATCAATTTAATCGTTGTTTTCCCAATTTTCTTCCACTAAAACGGCGTAAGTCATGTTTATAATGCTTTCTATTTTGGTTCATTATAAAGGTGCGAGTAAAGTTACAAACATTCTAAGAATGTTTGTAACTTTACACTTTCTTAACCAAATCATACTTTACAATATATAGTACTTGTGAAATATAATAATGACAACGGTTTTTCTTTTACAGAACCATTTGATACAATATCTTGGATCATGATACTACTAATAAGCATCCAATTAGCAGCCCTAGCTATCTTTTGTTTCGAATGGTTAAGTCCTTATGGCTATGACATGAAAATGTTGCCACCAAGAGGTAAGAAAATCCTAACAAAGAAACTTTCTAACTTAAATTTATAGATACAAAGTAATTACATATTGAGACATCGTATACTTGAAAAACATTAAATAAAGTTTGAAAGCATCCAGATTGTTTAATACCTTATAAACCATTAAAGATACCACACACAGTACATGAATATACAGTATTTGCTTATTTTGTGAGAGGATTCAGTTTATTCAACCACCCCGAAATTTCAAAATTGTGATGGTAAAATAATACGGTAAATAATCAATGTTGCCATCTTTCTAATGTTTGCTAGTAAGATTTTTTAATAATTCTTCCACAGTTGATGTTATTGTTATGTATCAGTTATCAAAAAAATTTTCTTTGAATATTATCGCCAAATATAAATGATGCTTGTATAAACAAAATATTATTTAACTTACCATAGAAACATAATCAAATACCTGTTAGCCATAATGAGTAAATTGTATCTTGATTATAAATGGAAGCTTATATATATACGATTGGAGAACTTCTAACCGATTTTACAGTTTTATGAATACTTGTTTTGTTTGAAGAATTTGTAATTTTACAAATGAAGTATTAAGCGATATAAAAATAAACAGATCGTTAGTAAAGTAGATAATGGAAGAATTTGCTAGAGTAACTCGATGCGGTTTTCACAGAACTGACAAACAAAAAAAAACCAAAAAAAATGGAGATTCTTCTCCCTCCCTCCATTGTATTTATCAGCATTATGCTGAAATATACTTATTTAAATAAGTTTAGTAAATTTAAAATAGATTGAGAATCGACAATCATTTGGATTTTGACATAAAGCTCCATCTGCGGGTAGAAATAAAGAGAAATCATTTTGATTTTTGTGTAGAGAAAAATTCTTTTTTTTTTCTCTCTTTTCTGTTTATTTCTATGGAAACTGCATTATTGTATATTCAAATATTTAAGAGTTATTGATTTTTTTAAGTTCCCTATTAGTTTCATAACTTACTGTATTTTGAATATTGAATATAAATGATATAAGAGTCATAAAATAAGTTATGATTTGCATTGGAAGGTTTAAAAATGCAGGTTAGATCTCCATGGTTAATATATGAGTTTATGTAAAAAAAAACTTTATCAAATTCCTTAGTTCAAAAATTAGTCTATTTTCTGTGATAATTGTGCTGTTTTGAAAATGTGATTACCATTCCTTGCTATTAGACACGATGCTGTTTATTTTTCATTTCATGATACTCAAGAAGACCCATTCGACAGCAAGAAAAGTAAGTCAAGAAAAATCTATGCTGTAAAGAAAAATAAAAGCTTTTTGAATGCAGCTCGCGGTATTTTTAGTGCATTAGATAGTCACATCTTGTTTAAGGGCATACCACTCTCTTATCAATAACTCAATTTTGTTTGGCTTTTAAAAATCTTATATGCTAACTTGAACCGTAAATCTAATTCTTTTGAAAAGGATTACAGTTTGTACAATTACCGATCAAGATAAAAAAAAAAGAAAAGAAAAAAAGAAAAAGGTTAAATATATATAAATACAAAATACATTTATTCAATCTTATTTGTTTTTTGATTTTATTATTTTCATGGGCCCTTTAATTATGCATCAACAATTTTAGGTAATGTTATAGAAGAAACTACAAATTTAATTACTGCATGAAATATAATTTTTAACCAAACAGTTTTGAGCCATATTTAAACAATTAGAAGAAGACTGAAGTTTCGTTATAAATTATTTATCTTCCATATTATCTTGCAGGCAAAGTAATTGCTCTCTAAACCTCTCGTTACATGCCTAGAAATAAATTTTTAAAAAATAATCTTTAAATATGTTTTGTTACAAGTAATAGGATTTTTTTATACAACTTATACCCTTTTACATTTTTTCATCAAAAAAATTCCAAATGTTTGGCATAAGTAAAAAAACTAGCTATTTTTTAAAGGAAAATAATGAAACATAAAAACTTGACTTATTTTGCTAATACCTAAAATTACGACATTATTCCAAAAATTTGAGTCTTGAGATATTTAGTTTCTTTTTGTTAATCTTTTTCGCAACTAAGAACCAAGTCTGAAAAAAGTTTATGGTAATATTTCTATCATTTTTAATTTATTAAAACAGCACATGCTGCCACTATCCCCATGGATATATTTAATTGAGTATTGTTTAGTAGAAACATACGAGTTGCAAAATTGGAGCGTATACATTGAAGAAAAAGGAGATATAATTAAAAAAAAAAAAAAAAATTAAAGGAATAATGCATTTAAGTTAGCTTGAAAAGAATCATACTTTTGTAATTCAAAGTTTAATCGCCTTATTTTTGTTTAAAAATAATAAAGATATCTTTAATCCTATAAATACATGTTACTGTACACATCCTTTTTATGTCGAGGGAGATTTTAAAACTAAATTTTCAAATAAAAATTAGAAAAACATTATTCGTCCAATGTAAAAACAAAGTTTAATCTTCTTTGAAGATATTGAAAAATTCAAAGATAAGAAATTAAAAAAAAAAAAAAAAAAAAGTAAATAAATTATTTACCAAGCAATTTAATCCAGATAAAATTACAAAATGCTTTTATGTCGCAGATACTTGTTCACTACCAGAAAAACAACAAGGAAATGGGATTTAAGGAATTATGATTAAATTAAATCTAATAAATTAAATATTTATATTTTCTTTCAAACACTGAATTTTTAAAATACAATGATTATTTTCATTATTATCATAGCTAAAAATGGTATAAGGGAATTTTACGTTATTCACGAATATGCGATAAAAGAAAAATTTTTTGGTTAAAAAGGCAAATATTTCCTTTAAAAAAATTAGAAAATATAATGTTATATATATGTTTGCCGAAAGGAAACGGAGGAAATGAAAAACGTGATGAGCAATTAAAAAAATATGTCAAAATAATTCTTTGGTCAACAGATGGCGCAGTAAGCATGTACGAGCATCTAATTTCGACATTCTAAGTTTTCTTTTACAATAATTACTTATCACCATGTGTTTATACACCAACTAAACCCCGCGAACAATTTCATTTGGAAACTTAGTGATACACTAAATAATCTAAAACTTATTTAATTTCCTTATCTAAAGTATATAGAGGATAATGGATAATTATCCCAATGACAACAAAACTAGTTTTCCTCTCTAGTACCTGACAATGACTTTATGCCAATTGAATCATATCTGTGCCACTGTATCTAAGCCGAAGCGGCTTTTTGATCATTTCATTACAATATTCCCCAATGTGTGCCCTTAAACAAGTCATGTGACTGCATGGTTTCCATTACGCTAATATGCATGTGCGTGAAAGTATAAATGAGGTATCGCTATAGAAGCAGCATCTGACGGGGACGATTATAAAGTACAATGCTATGAAAGTTGATCGTATTCTGACGTAAACGATGTTAATTTATATTTGTAATGATGTACTGTAGTCTGTTCGTATCACTTAGTGGTATTATTTCAAAAATTAAAGGTATTTATACTTTATGACGTTTACACGAAAAAAGTTGACCATGAAATCAATAGTGTTTCTATTTTAATGGTAATACATACTTTTTTAAGTTTAAAATCACAATAAAATTATAATTAAAAATACAATGAAATCGAATGCATGAAAATAAAACTAAAAATACAATAAAACGGAATGCATAAAAATAAAATCCTTAAAAAATAGAAATGCAAATATAATTTTTTTTTTATATATATGATAGTATTGAAATACTATTTTTCTTTTCGTTCGATCACCTACTTCAATCACATTAGAGTTAAGCAGCCAACACACCTCCTAATTTTAAAAGGGAACATCACCTATATGGCATGTCTTTATACGGACATTAAGGTTTTGGCTGATTTATCGTGCAGCACTCTCTGTCGTACTATATAGAGAAACCACGATCTTCTCTTTCGTGCTATTTAACGAAAATGTGATTATTTGGTCATAAGATCGACTTCTTAGATAAGCAGCAACTATAGGCTTAATTTGAGTGAACAGTTCAACAAGTGGTGCCACTTAACAAACACCAACCAATTTATTTCTTTTATCGCATTAATACAAACAAATGCATTCCTCCATCTCACACGAATTACTTTCATTATTTCGGCAATCCAGATCTCGATCTCACGATGTTCTGGCGCTGTATACACCTTAACCAACCAATATTTCACAAATATCTTAAAGCTTGGACAGATCTTGCATATTTTTAAGCAATGATCTTTCTCAAATGAAGGTCAGGATTATATACTCTTTAATTACAGAAACATTTTTTTATCATAGCTAATAAAATTAATATAATACTTAGGAAACGATTAGGATCTATCTTTTCATGCGGTATAATTTTTCCGAATTTCCAACACAATATCAGCTCTCTTGGCCAAACGTACTTTATGAACATCCCCAATCGATCGACAGAAGCATGAAAGCATAACTAATGATTTTAATAGAGTCTGGCTAATCTTGTAGCATTTGTTGGACAGCCCGCGTAAATTAGTGGACCGTTGCGGCGTTGCAAAGTCATGGTTAATTAACCTTAAGCCTGTATAGAATCAAAGAAGTTGGATTGCTGACTGTGGCCGTAGTTTTGAAAGGCTGTAACCAAGGCTAGTAGATAAAAGAAAAATTGTCTCATAAATTTCCGTTCTCTGCAAAATTGAATTTTCTATCTCTTTACCGTTGCTAATTGAGTTGAAACAAGATTTACTGTGGCTTAAGAAAATTCCTTTTCTTAAAAGATTCACTTAATCATACGAAATTTCACCAGCAAAAAGTTGGATAATACCTCGTATTCACAATCTTATTTCTTACGACATTATTTTTTATTAGTATATGGTAATGAGATAATGTTGTTTCTAAATAGAGTTTGGTTAGTAATTGAACGTAATTTTTCACAACAAATAAAATATCGACAAATAATTGTAAAAGATGTCTGCCGAACTTCAGTTAGATAGGATAGTCCAACATTAAGAAGGTAATGCAAACAACTAAGCAAATTATTTATAACTCACTGAAATGTTGAATGACTGCAATCATGCCCATTATTTTAAAATCACAGGATTAAATTCAGCCTATTAAATTCAAAAAGCATTTTATTATTGCACCTAATTGGAGTGGTGATTAGTTTATTTGATGACGTAGCTCAATGATTAATTTTGTAATGTCTTCTACTCCAAAAAATTTCAAAGGTAACTTTACGTGAATTCCAAATTTTTACTTAACCATTAATTCAAGCGAAGGATATTCAAATAGTAACTCAACCTTAAACTCGAGCCAAGGAATCCCAAAGGTACCTTACCTTTAATTGTAAATGGTAAATTAACCTTAAATTTAAGCCAAAGAATCTCAAATGATAACATAACCATAAATTCAAGTCAAGGAATTTTAAATAGTAACAAAACCGTAAATTCAAGCGAAGAAATTCCAAATGGTATACCTTAGCATTAAATAATAAAGTATGCATTTGTACTATTTATATATTTTAATGAGCTATGGTTTGGTTTTGTTGTTGTTATTATTATTATGATTATTTTTTTTTTTTTTTTTTTAACTTTTGCACTGGCCAGTCGGACCTTCTCAGTCAGAGAAAGTCCAACGTATCTTTCTACATTGCATAGAATTTCAGAATTCTGTGGCACAAGAAAATCTGCAGTTGTTTTGCAATATTTATTTTGTTTTGCTTCAAATTTTATTATTATTGAAACTCTCTACATTAAGGGAGTAATTTGTTTTAAGTACAATAATACAGTTTAAGCGTTCACTAATGACGTAAGCAAGGATAAGAATAAAAATGAGATTACAGTGTATTTTAACTCTAGCCTTGTGTTATCTTTTATAGACGAACAAAGCTTGTTGCCAGAAGCTAGTGTCTGGGTATTGTAAAAGAATTATGCATAATGGTATGCAAGGCATGTTTTAGAAGATGAGCATGCTTCTTTTTTTATTTCGGATTGAAACTTATGAAGAAAAATTGGATTGTAATATTTAAATTAGAGTGATGTTTATTGAGACGGAAATCTAATTAAGATCTCAATTTGAATTTGAATTAAAGTACGGATTGGGACAAAATATTGATTTGAAAATAGAAGGCGAGATTTTCATTGAACAACCTAACCTGGTTATTCTTATCAAAAACATCCAACTTTTGTTTTCCTTATTTAAAGGTGATGATTGCTTGGATCAGGACATAAAAATAGATTTACTCATTTTCATCATTTTATAAATTTCTATTTTCAACTAATGTAAATTTTTACAAGAATAAAAATATATGTGTTCATTGATTTCAGTAAGAATTCCTTTAACGAAGTTTTTTTTTTTTTGTTTTTTTGTTTTTTTTTTCCCCTTTTGCTTCTTTCTTTTCCGTTTGCGTAACTACTTTATATTCCATTAGAAAGAAAGAAAAAAAAAATGCCTACACGTAGAAGTTTTTCAAACACAAAATTGAGGACTGGACATTTTTAATTAGATATTAAAATCATATTCTGATAAGTGAGAATTCTTTCTTTCAATATCAGTAATGAGAAACAGATTGCAAACCTTATTATGAGCTCAAAGTTAAAATTGATTCTTTGCATTTTCATTGGAGCTATGACATATTTGGGTTTGTCTTTCACCAGAAGGTTACGTCAAAGTAAAAAAAAAAAAAAAAAAAAAAAAAAAAAAAATATTTTGTAAATAATTATATTTTTCTTATAGATTACAGACTTTTGAAAATAATCGAAAAAAAATGATAATTTTGCTAGAACACAACGAAAAGTTTTTGATTTTATACTGGTTGTTAAGTTCTAAAATTATTTTAAAGATTAAATAAGATGTGCAAAAACTGAGAATTTGGTCTATACTTTAAATACAGTTTAAAACTAACAAGGTACATCCATTTGACTAATTTAAATAAATTTGCATTTTACCCGAAGAATGAAAGTATAATCAATTAGTGCGCATTGTTATAGCGAAATTAAGTTATTTTCGCACCTATGTTGTTTTTGTCGTTGAAAAATAGAGTTGTAATAAATTACTTGATATTATTTTATGCATAAGTATACAGGGTGTCAGAATCAAATGTCTCCAATTTAGAGAGGCAGCAATACTTATTAGAAAATCAAAAATTATAAGAAAAATGTTAAATTAGATAACAGAAATCATAAAGTTTTTAGCAAAAACAGCACATTGCACTTCCTCGAGGACTCCTTTAGTAACCCTATAAGTATATCCAGCTGGTAGTCCAGTTCCAGCCTGCAACATTTCCGTTGTCATAATAACAAAAACAGCGTTTATTGAGGTACGAAGGTCTTCAACATCACGGATGTTTCTTGTGTAGATTTTGCCTTTGAAGTAGTCCTTAAAAGAGAAAATCCAGTTGAGTGACATCTGGAGATCTTAGTGGCCAGATTAAGGACTTTTGATTCGGACACAATGTATTTTTTACACCGACTTTAGAACAACGATATATTTTTTCTTAAGGTTTCCAGGGATAACTTTATAGATTCGCAACCTGCAATGGCAGGTTGCTAATCTAAAGTTAACCTCGACTGTTCTTTCTTGCTACTGCTACAGCTACTTCTACTTTCATCTGCTGTTTACAAAGCCGTTTTCATAAGCTATGTAAGCACGCTTTCTTTTGAGGGATCCATGGAGATGTCGTATTCTTTACAGGAAAGCCAGGCTCTTATTTTTTTCTGAAAAATAAGGTTCTCTTTTTTATTTTTTTATGAAAACATGTTTCGATTCCATAATTGAAATTAGGTATAAAATAAAATACTTCTATGAAACAAACTTCATTGAGGAATAACGATTGAAAATAGTATTGGTGGCGAAAGGAATTGAAAGTGCTACTGACTACGGAAACTACACAGGTAGTAAATAATATATAATATACTCGTTCATACTAGGGAACAAATACTCTAAGGAAAGTACGGCGAGTTGCCTTGGCTTGGAAATGATGAGCTACTTTCAAAAAGAAGAAAAAAACATCATGGAGAAATATCTTGATGAATTTCAAGAACTAGTATTGGATTTGCAAATGTTGGGTACAGTGGCAATTGATTCATTTATTGCAGTAAATTTTATTGTAATATACTGTATTTTTTGATTTAATTTCTTTTAAATAGGATGATGTTAGAATCGAAAGTCAATAAACAAATAATCTGAAGGAGATTATTTGACGAGGCGTCTTACAGATGCAGGAGCTTCGAATAAAATTGTGGGAACTGAGTTGTTTTTTAAGAACTTCATTGACATCTTCGAGAAATAAGGTGGATTATTTTCAAATAAAAATGATGTTGCCTACTTCAGCTGTAGAAAAAAAAGTCACGTAATGAAAAAAAAAAAATGTATAATATGTATATGGACGGCTCAGTTACTTGAAACGTGAATGCGTGCAACAATCTAGAGAAACTAGAATGAGAAGAAGTATAGTAACAACGTTTTTTTACTTGAAACTAAGTGGATTAGAGTGCGACGTCATACACGTGATCTCAAATTGATTGTCCTACGGAGTTGAGATCGTCCGCTAGTTTAGTTTAGTTCACTTCTACTTCTGACTAACTTGAGGTAATGGAAGTGTTTCGGGCTAATTAAAAAACGGAACTAATACAATATTTTATGATATGCTGTATGTTCCTGTTATAAATGGTGAACTAATGTAGGTAAAAAATTATAATTTCGGTTTTCCAATGATTTCTAAGAATCAGATGGTTACCTTACGCAAGCATAGATAAAGCACACTTTTAGAATTTTAAAGGGCCATTATGTTTAAGATTTTTATCCAACATCTATACTTCTACGTTGGTTCAAAAAAGTGCGAAAGTATCATCGACATTTTGAACGTTCTACCAATGAAGTGCTGCAAAGTTGGTACTGGTCACTGATCATTCCAAACTATATTTCTATGAAGTACCTGGCAAACCAAAGTCTTTGTCGGGAAAGAAATAGTCATGATACCAAGAGAAGAGATACATGAAACATATCCATGCGAATTAATAGCTTCTGCTAAAACAGAGATATTGTAATTATTATTGATGAAAATTTTAGATTTTGTGAAGTTCATCTTACAAGAGGATATACAATTTATCAAGCAATAATATCTGCTGAGAGTGAAAATTATTTAACTCATGAAGATGCATGAAAACTTAGAGTAAGGCAATGTCTAAGATTATCAGTTAAAAAAAAAAAAAAAAATTACGAAATAGAAAGTAAAAAAAGTTAAACTTCATAATGTACAAAGTGCATTATCTTGCAAATAGAATTTTTGACGAAACAAGAAACTCATCCTGTACGTCTTGTGGCACAAAGGTTAATGCTAAAAGATGGGCTCATACAAATACCTGGTGAAAGATTAAACATTTTTAAGTGTATCTGAATATATAAGTTAATTATCTATTATTCTGAATTTAAAAAAAAAAAAATTCAAACTATTATAATCATGAGCAAGAGCTTCATGGTAATGGATTTCGCTACTATTGTTTCGTGCTGCCCTCTTCTGAGTGATTGTGAAATTTATTTTGATTTAAGTTATCTAAATACTTCCTCGTAAATAAAAGGCATTCCTTGAATATATGTTATTGGTTTGCTGCCTTTAAGAATAAGATTTCAGATTCCATTATGCTATTACATTTTTTAAATGTTGGATTTAATTTTGAAAATTAGTGTTAAAAAATTGTCGTACAATTGTAATTATTACAAAACTACACGAAATTAATTTGTGGTACTATTTTTGCGTAGACGCGTAAGGCATGTATATAATAATTATTAAAACATATAATGCGAGAAATCCGATTATTGGTTTCCAAGTACAGAGGTCACACTGTACACTACAAATTAAATAAGACTAAATATCCGTGTGACTTATAACATTTTATTAGTTTTGGAATTGGAAGTAAATACTTTAGTTTGATCATTTCCATTCAGCAATAGTGCATGCAAATGCATAATATTGGAATTTGGAATGCTAATAGAATAGTTTCTAAATATGCATGGTAAAGAGATTTCTTTGGTATTTTCATTAATTTGACGAATGTACTTTTGTATAATGAAATGCATTTTTGATTTTTACTTTAATAAATTCGCTTCATATTAGAAGTAGTTAGAAAAATTACTGCTACCAAAAAAGAAATAAACATAATAAATAATATCTTTTTCTTGATATAAATTTTAAATCTATAGCACTTCCCTAGAAATTAAAAGAGTTTTAACCATATCCCCCATAACTATTTGAATGCATAATTACTCTTTTTTAAAGAAGTCATGAAACGCAACTCCAGTGATATGAAATTACACTGTAATGGTTTCTCAATGCAGTCACTTTAATGGTTTCTCAATGCAGTCACTTTAATGGTTCCTCATTTCAGTTTTCAAAACATATTTGAACTATTCCAGAATATCTATCCGAGAATCGCCCTTCTGGTCCATAATTTACAGGAAAGAAAGGCTGATCATCCGGAATTGAGAGTTTTAGGTTATTTGCACTTGGATGACTGTTGCCATGTCACGTTGACCATCAAAAGGTTTTCAACTATTGTCGTTACATCATTTGTAGTAAAATCCACTATACTTGGGTGTAAAGTTTATAGCATAACTTTGTCTGCCTGGTATTCATTACCATGAGAATAGAGGGGAAAATAGTTTCTAAAATGAAATGGACTCTATATGGTAGAGAATTATTTGGAGAGCCTATCATCGTCAACAAAGAAAAAGATTCTCACATTCACAATTCTATCTTTAAAAATACATTTGAATTTCTGAATATTTTATATTCATTTAACTTTCAGAAAGCTGCATGACTGCTTGATCAGATATTTCATTAAGTTCGGTGAGATCCTCATGCTTAAATTTCCGTCAATTTTACTGCAAAATGTAGTTGGAAATATTACCAAAAAATTTATAACGTCTACAAAAATTGAGAAAAACAGCTATAAAAAATGGTCACCTTAGTGTAAATATATGACGTTTGGTAAAAATCAGTATTGAACCTTATGCAAGCAACTATTTTGATCCTTTAGCAATCCTATTCCTATCAACCTGACCAATCACAATCTATCTTTAAATGTACCATATACATGAATTTTTTGGTTTAGCCAATCACAAACGTGTACTTAATTTTTTTCCTGCTTATAGAAGTGGGATATGTGAAGTCGCCATAAGATTACATCGGGTTGATTTGATGTTTAATTTCACTTCATTATTTTAACAATTATAAAATGATAAAAGCAATAACAATTATAAAATGAATGAATACTGAAGGTAACTACTTTTATTTTCAATCTTTTGAAATAATATCTTTACATTCAATAAAATATTGTTTATTTATTTCAAATATATGTTTACATAAATTGACTTTGGTTTGTAATGTTTCTTTTCCTACCAAAGACCACAAATTCTCACTATTCCGGACCTACTGGCTAGTGTGGGCGATTCTGTTTGGCGCCGCAGTCAACGTGGACTGTCCACGTGGCTACACTGCAAGGTTCATGTCGAACGTATGGGCAATGTTTGCAGTCGTCTTTCTCGCCATCTACACTGCCAACTTGGCGGCATTTATGATTACAAGAGAAGAGTATTACGACCTGCAGGGAATTGACGATAAAAGGGTAAATACCTTTAGGTGCATGAATAAGTGATGAATTCATTAATATATATATATATATATATATATATATATATATATATATATATATATATATATATATATATATTTTTTTTTTTTTTTTAGAAGATAAAATGGATATTTCTTACAAGTACAGGTTGTCTTAAAAAGAGCCGTACAGCTTTTAAATTTTTAATCAAACAAATTACATTAACTATAGTAAATTTTGCTAATGGGGATTAGAAAAACTCAAAAAGTTTTTTTTACTCTGTCTTAGTAAAGTCTCACATAAGATCTCTTCGTAACACGAAGAATGTCAAGACGATATTCTAATATTCGATCCAAAAACGGTTCAGTGTGTCGATACTAACAGTTTCTATGGCTGCTTGGATTCTTTGCTTCAATTGCACAACACTGTCTACAAACAAACACAAAAAGCAGTGGGAAAATGTCCGGCGGCCATGGAATTGGGCCATCCTTACTAATCCAGCACTTCGGATAGATATGCTGCAGAGAATTGCGAACAGTCATTTCTCAATGTGAATGACGGGATATATATATATATATATATAAAATAAAAAAAATAAAAAAAAAAACACTTTTGATTTGTTCTATTTTGAAAACATTTTTGTAGTACAACTATTATTTTTTTTTAAATTAAAAGTTTGAAGTTCTATAGATCTTTTTAGGAACATCCTATTAGTCAAAGATAATGTAACTAAAAAATATTAATTTTTGGGTAAAAGTGAGGACGTATTTACAGACTTCATTGAATTGAAACTGGAAAATCGGCATAGGTACAGGTCAGCTTAAATGATTTAACTTGAAACTGATATTGTGAAGTTCTTTCAACTTTACGTCAGAGAAGTCTCTGTCCACACTTTAACTCAAATTTATTGAATTTTGTCACGTTGTCTTAGAAATATTTCATTTAAATTTGATCAAAGAAAATGTTCGAAACAAACTGCACAACAATAATAACGAGTTAATTTTGATACAAGATCAATAAAACTCTATTTTGTTATCTGAAAATGTTGGTAACAGCGTATTAAAAAGTTATAATCAATCTCAGTAGCTGAAAAAAGTTATAATCAATCTCACATGATCGCATAAGTTTTTGGTTTTTTTTCCTCAATTGGAAAGTTATCACCCATTTTACATTATGACGCCTTGTCCCCCATGAGGTATAGTGGGGTACAATGTATCATAATGATTCCTAGCAACAGTAATGTAAAGTGGTTGATACTAGTATCGGTATCATTTATTATTTTTGAGTCTTCTCCAACAGAAACGAGTTTGGAGCCTTTTTAAGGGCTGGTGCTACGTCCGCTTATGCATACTGTTGATTTATTATATGTTTTAGATTCACATAAACAGGAGTATTAAAAATTTGACAACGTGCTTCTTTCTTTTATTTTTTACTTATGAAAGACAGCAGAATATCGTAAATTACAAAATATTCAAACAAATCCAAAGAAACCGAAACTGAAAGAAATTGTTTAATTATTGAAGAAGAATTGGTACTTACGTACTATCCCGTCAACCATTAAAGAGACAAAAATTTCACCAACAGTCAACGGGTTAATACATAAGTACCGATTTATGTAACCAAGTAGTTTAGAGTATAATCAGTGTAGGAAACATTTCTGGAAGTTTGATACTGATCTAAAGTGAAACCAAAATTTAGTACATATATTTATAATTGTAATGAGGTAGTTTATTGTCCAATGTCGAATAAAATTATTTTTTTAGTTGACAAGTCCTTACCTGACGGATCCCCCCTTCCGATTCGGCACCATCCCAAATGGGAATACCGAAGCCGTCCTCAAAAGAAACAAGCCACCGCTTTACACTTGGATGAGGAAATTCAACAGATCATCTGTACAGCTGGGAGTAGAAGCAGTCAAGAAAGGGTAAAGTTGCACGTCGTACAAATTATAGTGGGCCCGTATGGTTTCAAACACAATACCAATATGCAATTGTAAAGAAACAGTGGGTCAGAAGCAGAGGTTTTCAGCTTTTAAATTGGTTTGTCATTTATCAGTTTGGGTTTTGTATAATATCAGAAAAAGGAATCGCCACAATGAAGTAACACCAGTAATAATATACAAGATATACCATCACTTTCAATGGAGATTGTAAGAAAGACGCCGCAGGCGTCAGTAAATCGGATACCCCCCCCCCCCCCTCTCCGTTAAGCGTAAAAATATGTTAATCGTCCAAAAAATCGATTTCGTTTTCTTGATATTTATCGTTCTAAAATGCACTGATTCTACAAATGCAAAAATCTCATTGGTATTTGAAAATCTACTCGTTCTTCCATTGCACAATAAAAAATATTGTCTACCTAAGTTTGAAAATACTGAATTGATTTTAATGGTATTGGAACGGTGTATGTGGGCAAGAATAGGCACCTTATATATAAACAACTTTGTACAACTTTGTCTTAAGAAAAATTCTTATATTTACGAGAGTAGGAAACAGAATTTCCTGCATCTACCCTCATTCTCAACAGAGATCAAAAATGCCCCTCCTCCAAAACCTAGAGATCCGAAACCTAAGAGATCAAGACAGAGCAACAATGAAAAATTTGTATGATCACAATGGTTAGTTGAAGTAATTTACAAAGATTTATATAAAATGTGAATCTTCAATTTCAATTTTAGGCGTGTTGCCCAAAAATATTTAAACTTCCAATAAACTTGAAAATAGTGAAAATTACTATCTTTTTAGTTTTTTCTTCTACGTTTTGTTAATTATCTTATACACCAACCAGTCTTGTTCATATGCTTATATATGAGGTGCCAATTCTTAGCCGAAACCAGATATTTACTACTATTTTTACCATCAAATTTATCGTTAAGATCATCATTTTTGAAAAACTTTTTTTAATGAAATATTTTCGAAATATTATCAATAGTGCTAAATGTTCTTTTTCTCTTATTATTATCCAATAGATTGAGAAAGTTCAGAGTCTCTCCAGATGTCAATTTATTTATTTTATTTCATCATGTTAAAATACTATTTAAGGAGACCAAATAAAAAACATCCATGAAAACATTACATTTGTTCTTCATTGTTATGTATATTAGGAAAGTATTGTAATGGTAAGTAAATAAAATTTGTGCACAAGAAGTTTTCTTCTTTAAGTCACTCAAAAGGGCATTTGTTAGTCAGAGCAAAACATTAGTTAGTGAATGCAAAAAAAAAAAAATGTAATACAATTAAATTTTTGCGAGAATTAAACTGTTTTAAACAGATAAAAATTAAATTACAATTTTCGAGATATATCGCAATAAATGTTACTTTAAGAAATAGTGTGATAATATTTCAGCTCTTATAATTTTTTTTCATTAGGTGGTGCAGATTTTGTTTGTATGCATTCAATTTTTCTAAACTACTATTTTAATGTTTTTACACTATAACAATCGGATAGAAAGTTAAAAATAAATCAATTTAAACAAATATCGCAATATATGTTAATTTACATTAAATCAAAATAATCGCCGTTTCAAAATGTGTGCTAATTTTGTTGATCTTAAAAAAGGAAAACAATAATATTAATTAAATATCACTCTCAACTATAATTCGTTTAATTTGTATTAATGTTTTAAACATGTCAATAGCTTTATCCCAATACAGCATACAGATTCTTACGAGATAAAAAAATGCGTAAATTCTATTAAACTGATTATTTGTTTGTTTTGAAGTGGTAGGTGGTAAGTTTTTACAAACTTCAATGACCTCAATCAAACTGAACATGTTCCCTCCCTTATTAGCTCGAAATGTAAAATTGATAATCCCTTTCTAACTACGAGTTCTTCAATATTTACTTTGCAACACTTTATACTGCTCTTCAGAACTGCAATATCAAGGGCAGCGCAATAAGAACACTTTGTAAACTATTATGGCAGAGTATCAATTGCTACAGAGAAAACGTTGAAGAACGTTACCGATAATTGGATGACTGAATTTATATACTCCATGTTACTTAAAGTTCGCGTGTTGAAATGTGTCTTAAGTAATTAACAGTAGAATGGCTAGGTAATTTTTAAAAATAAAGCAGTGCACTTGCCATTTGAAGGGAGTGAAGTCATCGAGACGCTAAGAGTTTTTGTCAAAGCAGCTTCACCCGCCATTTAGTAATATACGAAGGAACTATTTCTAGATTTATTTTAGGAGATAAATCATTATATCAAGAGATAATGATGCAACATTTTGTTGTTTAATCTGAGTAAAAGACTTTCTAAGCAAAAGATCTTATTTTTGAACATTTACTTTAATTGCAATGTCATTCCCCTAACCCTTTATTTCCAAAAACCACATTTTATAAGTTAGATAGATTTTGCACAATAGCATGTTAGACCTTTTACGGAGCCCTTTTTTTTTTTTTTTTTTTTTTTTTTTTTTGAAATTCCTCTGATTAACTTTAAAGACATACTCTAGAGAGAGTAAAATGGAATCGAAAGAAATGGCATTCAATTGTCTCCATTTTAGGGATTTGGATGCCTTCATCTACGATGCCACAGTACTAGAGTATCTTGCTGGACAAGACAATGAATGTCGACTACTGACAGTGGGCACGTGGTACGCAATGACAGGTTATGGATTCGCCCTGCAAAAGAAATCCAAGTACTTGAGCATGTTCAACAGAGCCATGATACAATACAGAGAAAATGGTATTGATTCGATTATCGTTATATTTTTTATGTAATTTTAGTTATATGTGAATCCTCTTTGATACCTCTAATATGGGATCATATTTTATAGACTTCTCTGTACAATCAAATTTGCTTAGATATTCGAATTTTGTTTTTAGAATGAAATTGAGGAATAGAAGAAAAAATGTAGCTTATAAAATATATAGAGAAAATATACTATTACCTAAAATGAATTTATAATTGCGCTACTTGTATTTGGGAAAACACTTAGTGTATGAGCATAAACATGTTTTAAGTTTGTTTCAGTAATGAGAAGGGCATATTATATGTAGCAGGTCTTAATAGTAATGATGACTTTAAACTTAATATGACAAAAATGACTAACATTGAATAATGATAATTAATGATGACTTCAAGTTAATTCGTTTCTATGCTCTTTTTTGTAGATATACGACCCCTCAAAATATTTTCTAATATTATTATTTCTTATTGGTTTTAGTTAATACTAATTTTAACTGATACAGTTTTTATTTTTGTTTATTTTTTATTTATTTTTTTGTTTATTCATCAAACTAAAACAAAGTGCATAGCTTAAATGATTTGAATAGTGTTTCCCTGGATCCATCAATGCCAGTACAATTAGTTTTCATTGCAAAAATTTTGGAAATTTTCATACATTTTGCTAAATTATGATAAGCATGCAAGTTAGGTGATTAGTAATTAGCGTTAAACTTTTCATAACTGTTAATAGTTTTACGATAATGTTTTCTTAAAATTGATCAAGCACATTTGTTAAGTTGTTGCCAACTTATAATTTAAAAAAAAATTAATAATTTCACAATTTTTACTTTCCCATTGAAGTACTTTATAAATGTTAATGATTTTAAATAATCTAAAGAGAGTAAGAGAGAATACATTAGGAAAATAACTTAACGATCAAAAACAGAACCAATATTTGGATATCTCAATTGTTAAATTTCTGTTAAGCATTTAAAATAGTAATACATGTATTAGTACTACTGAAAGTTGGTTTAAAGGAATATTACATACAATCTAAATTTTTAAAATAAAAAAAAATATTCAAAAGTTTTCGGTAAGAAAATAATCGATTTGTTTATTGTTCTAATTTATTTAGTTTTAATTGTAGATATTTCACAATTATTAAACAATGATCTTATTCTGATACATACAAATTTAAATACATTAAAATAATATTTCGAAATTATTTCCTATTTTAATACTGACAAAGTGCTGCCATCTATATTAGCAGAACTTAACCGGATGATCGTTTAGCTGGTTTTAGGATTAGCTCTTGATAATGTCGTTTTTCTGGATGTATAGGATGTACATAATTAATATTTTCCAAATGTAGAAATCACCGTACCTTCATAAAAATGTTTAAATGCTTCGCTGTGATAATTTAAAAATTATATCTGAAGGTAAAAGAAATCATAATTTCGTCTCCAAATGGAAATCAGGAAAAGTTTGATTGAAAATTTGCAAAAAAAAAAAAAAAAAAAAATTAGTCTAATAAAGTTTCAAATACTTTTCCCCAATAATTATTGTTTTTAAAGCACCATTTCCTAAAAATTAAGTTATTTTAAAACTTTATTTTTTAAATATTTTTTTAATTTTCAAAGATTTTTTCGGTGGTACGTGTAAAAAATTTTATACAATTTTAAATAATTTTTTTTATATAAATAAAATTATGCATGCATTTTTATTCGGTATAGTTCTACTGTATATTTCTTTTCAATTTCTTCAGGTGATTTAGAGAGGCTCCAAAGGTTTTGGCTCCAAGGAGCGTGTAAACCAACCAGAAACAAGCGCAACGTGAGCAAACCGTTGGACGTGAACCAATTTATGAGTGCTTTCCTCCTCCTTGGATGCGGGGTCTTGTTCACAATCCTTGTTCTACTGCTGGAGCACATTTATTTCAAGTACATAAGAAAGCACCTCGCGAAGAAAGACACGGGCGATTGCTTCACTCTCATCAGTTTGGTAAGATTTATTATTAGATACGTGTATACAGTCTGTTACATTAACAGTGGCGATTCAAGGTCATTCAATTCCGCCGCCGTATCTTATTTGGGAATTTTGTAATATGAACTAATTTTTTCCACTATTGTTCAGGAGTAGGCATGTCCGAATCTAAATTTTAATCACTTCATTACGACGTAACCCATTAAGCCTGAACGGAATAGTTCACTAAATTTGGTTTTCTGTGGTCTTTTCTAAAAAGTACATACATCAGTATTTGGCAAAATCAGAAACAGTGATTCTGAAATATTGGCCAGTTCTGGCCAAAACTTGAGAATAGTTCCAAAATACACGATTTAAAAAAAAAAAAAAAAAAAAAAAAAAAAAAAAAAGGCATCTCAAAAACATCGCACAACACATTTTTGCCCTCAGGCCTTTCTTACTAATAAAATATTTCAATTTTAAAAACTTTCCGTATATTTAGCCAGCAATGGCCGAAATTGATCAATATCGGTATCCAACGGCTGTTTCACAACCTTGCACGAGAATTTTTAATGTCAGTCATTGTTGGCCAAACTTGATGTGCTACTAGGGTTGTGGTGTCTCGCTGAAAAGATCGACTTTCATTGATCTAAGTTGGGTCAATAATACACAAATATTGTTTAAGAAGTCAGATGCTCTGACTATTGGAACTAGTAGCATCTATAATGTTCTAGCTAGTCGCTAGATTGTAGTAGTGTTGAAAATTTATAATTTATGCTTATAGAACAAGTATTGTCTAATAGGATTTAATTTGTGTTTATAAACTGCAGTAGTGTGTAATCCCCTTTTTCCGACAGTCACAGGCTAAGATAGTTATAATGTAAGAAAATAGTTCGTTTGATTTTGAATATTTTCTTATATAACAAAAATAATTTGACTAAATAATACCTTTGTTTTTCTAAGTTTCTTTTTCCTTTTTTTTTCTATCCATAACTTTTAGAGTTAAGAAAGATCAGGGCATGATATAACTTTTTTCTATGCTTTTTATCATCAAATTTTTTAGAAAACTCTCGCAGATGATTTATTTTTAAAATCTTCTCTTATGTAACATTGAAGTGATTAAAATATAATGTCTTTTAAGATAAAGAACGTTTTTCTTATCAAAATCTGCTATTCTTCAAAATTTTAGCATTTCCAAAACTTTTTAACATCTTCTTACTTATATACTTTTTAGTAGTCGTTCAGCTTTGTCAAAATATAATTTAAATCATCCAAACAGTTTCCGCATCACCCATGATTTAATGTTTCTAGTTACACAGACAAAGTAAAGAGACAATAAGTATGCTTATAGGCAGACAGACATGGAATTGAGTTATTAGTGCACCGTTTTTGAGCTTAAATACGGAATATATATAATTTTAATATTTAATAGAATTGGAAACTATTAACAGACTTTTTTATTCCTAATAAAATTATGGTAAGTTTCATAATAAAATTATATGCGTTCAATAAACTTATACATTTAATCTAATTGTTTTGAGATGTTAAGATACAATCTCTAAGAAATTGACAGAATGAAAAGATAGATTATTTTGAACAAATGGGCTCTTTTGATATTCTCGATCTACGTTAACCCTAATTTTATTTGCAGACCATTACTTGTCTAGGCATATTAGACCTTCATGAGCATTTAATCAACGACATCGTTATCATTTGGATTCTAAAGTATCATTTGTAAATATCTAAGAGTAGATTACTAGATATGTTTCCAATGAGCTCAACCACTAAGCAAAACTACAAAAAGCCATCAAACAAAAAACCGAGCAAAGTACAGTTTGTTGAAGGCTACAATCGCCTTTATACTAGTGTTTACTAGGTTCTTTCTTAAACTTATAACAAGCTTATTTTGTTATCGAATCTCAAGAGAACAAACATAGTTCTTATTCCCTGAAGCTGAAGCATTGATAGTTTGGTCTCTAACGACTGACTTTTGAGAAAAAGGAAAGATAAGCCATTTGGCTCCAATCGTTTGGGATGCGTGGTTAGAGCAAACAGTTAAACACTCAGAGAAAAGCTTTTTGTTATCCTGGATTTCAAAAAGCATGAGAAAAGTAAAATACAAAGGACGTCGATAAAGCAAAACTAAACTCAATTGTACTGGCTTTTATACATTTGAAGAGGTGGCGCTTAGAAAATGAAATTTAGTTATAAAAAAACTAACTCATAAAAATAAAGTTTTTACTGTAAATACATAGCATGCATTGTAAATTTATAGGTGTTATTGTAGCTTTTGAGTTTAGATTGAGATTTATTAGTTTCTGGTCACTTCAAAGAATCTTTAAATAATTCTTTGCATTGACTAATCTTTCTCCTCTCGCCCCCCCCCCCCCCAAAAAAAAAAAAAAAAACTTGGATACAATGCATTGTCATCCAAAAGAGTATATTTATCACGTTTTAGATCGATTTAATGACGGAAAGTGGATAAATCTGCCATCCAAAGACTTTTCCCACCAAAAGCTAACAAAAGTCAAAGTTTATAAAGGGATTTAAACTTATTATTTCGATTTACGTGTTCATTGCTGATATATTTACATCAGCGTAGTATAATAAAGATACATAAACTGTAAAAAAAATATCTAAACATACATGTAAAAAAATGTAAGTTTAAAACTGTTGCTAAAAATTGTGAACGCCAAAAAATTTGGCCAAGCTATTTTCGATTGCCACCTCTTCGATTGTAACTGAGAAATTTTTGATATATGATGTCAATAAATAGATAGGTAAAAGGAAATAACTGAATAATCTTTCATAGAAGATCCCTATAAATAGATTGTTAATAAAAGTATCATCTTGTAATTTTGGAAGTATTAAAATATTTACAAAAAAATTAATAAATATTCTTAAAAGGGCATTGCTTTATTTAAGGAAAACTTCGTTTAATCGAATGAAAACTTTGCTTTGAATAATAAGGAAATATTTGAACAGAAATATCACACCGTAATTAAGCGTTTAAGCTGGATTATATTTTAAGTAATATAGTTAAAACTGAAAATGGAAACTGACTAAACACTACTTAAATAATTAAGAATAGTTATTGAATTTTTTGCACGGAGTATATACGGAGTGCCAAATGAAACCTTATTATTTGTCTTAATTAACTATAGTTATCTAAGAATAAAAGTAAATCCTAAATATTTTATTGCATTTGTTAATAACGCATTTACGAAGAGCAAATGCAAATCTAATGTTGCATAATTATATTTGCTATGCTTCTTTTATTTCCTTCTCAAATCATTAATTAAAAATGGCATGTATCAAAAAATTTCCATTTTTTATAAACAAATATCCATTTGGTTTCGATAATAGTATTTTTGGCGATAAAGATCCAAATACCATTATTGTAATTATTTTTAGCTATCAAATAAAGGAATTCCTTTTATCTATCTGAGATTCACTAGTTTTAGAATGTGAACACATAATACACATAGCAAACATATTTTTTAAATATATTATGATTTTACTATAAAATATAATGCCAAACAAACTGAATAAAAGTTAAATTAAAATTGCGTAGCAGTAATTTACTCGAAATTTACATAAGGCTAATAATATGTTAACAGATTTGGAAATCTTCATCTATAATCTTCCTTACCTATCACATAGTATCAAATAATCTTGGTTTTGTATGTTAATTATACATATTTCAAAACAATATTAAAATCTGTTAACTTCGTATTTGTTCATTTGTCAGAAAATTAAAAATCTAACATGTTTTAATATGATAGAGCAAATATTTCATTGTAAAAATGCATTAATGCGTTAAAAATAAACTAGACAACATAATACAAAATATTTAAATATCGATGTCCAATTACTCTCATTTAAATAGAAATACTTTTCATAGAAACTTGTGCATACTTTAAATATATAATTACAAATTAAGGTCTTTCGAAGTTATTAAAATCATTATTCTGAAGTACTTTTGGTAGAACATTATTTACACTTCAACTGTGTTCACGATATCTCTTTAAAAAAAATCTAAAAGTCTCCCATGACCCAGAGAATACAATTCCATGCTTTTTTGATCTTCTGAATTCATAAACAGATTTCTTTTATAAGCTAACTGGTGCGAAAAATTGGATAAAAAAATTTGCTTCAGCGTGAAGTTCCCCAAATATTCTAAAGGAGAAGTTTTCTCTTTCTAAAAATTAACGCTTGAATGCTAACGCTCCAGTTTATATTTATAAACAGAATGAATGGAAGTATTCAAATGAGAACTGGAAAATCTTTTCTTGTTTTTTCTGAAGGTGACATTATTTGTCTTGGAAATATAGGAATATGTTTTCTGTTTTGAGTTTTTCGATAAAATATATTTTACTTCATTTCTTTTCTTATGGATTATTCTTTAATGAATAGCTGAAGCTATATAATAATGATCGTGTGATGTTTGGAGATGATTTAGTCTTTGTAAATGATATTTTTCAGTTAGAAATGATTTCGATTATTTTTTCGATTGAAAATATGAATTTTCTATTGCTTTCTGGAGTAGTATGCATATTTATGCATTTTTGCATTACTTGACTTGCTTATTTTCGAATTATGCAATTCCAAATCAACTCTAGTTTTCAAATATGTCGATGCCCTACCGGGGAAAAAAAAATAAAAAAGGAAAAAAAAAAAAAAAAACATGATGGCAATTTTGCTTGGAAACTGAGGAACTGAAAAACTACTGACAATTCTTAAATTTAGCAACAACTATATTCTCATTATCATTGTGCAAAAGTTTACACACTAAAATAAATGTTTTTGCTTATAATTTATTAAAGCTTTTAAATAGACTAATTCAACTTTTAATATCAACAGAGACGAGCTCCCAGTTGTTTGGCTAGCTAAAAAACGTTAATCTTATAATCAGAAGATCATAGGATTGAGGTACGGAATTACCATAACACTGCCTTGAAGAATTAATAGTGGCCGTTGCATATTAACTCTCTGTCTACGCCTCAGTTACTTCTTCTTTTAATGGGACATGTATTTAGATAGAGATAGAGAGAGAGAGAGATGCTAGATCAGGTGTCGCTTATAGTCTTTAACTAAGTTTAAAATTATGAGGTGTGAATGCAGATGTTGCTATTAAGTTAGACTCAATATGGTCACCATAAAGACAATGTGCCATGAAGCTCTAAATCAGCAAACTAATTATTAGTTGAATAAACAATTGAAATAATAACTTAGAAGAGCAATTATTAGTATGTTTTAAAAAAATTAATTTTTTGAAAAGATTTTTAGAGTTCTGAGCCAGAAATTTTAGAATATGTGTACATTTTCATGGTGATGTATTTAAGATTTAGTAGTCCAAATAAATATTAGGATTGATTTCTGTTTTATATAATCCCCTTGATGGGATTAAATGAAATATCTTTCCTGATACAGAAAGGATTGCTTTGCAAATGTTTCTTACTAAGTAGCTGATAATATACCAATGTAGCTTTTTATCTTGCGATAATCGCATTTATCCTTTTTTGAAAACAACATTTGTAAAATCAAGACTAGAAATTTACTTCTTAAACACACAGTGGAATTGGTTTTTACTAGATTTCTGCGGAAAACACATAACGTCAGTGTATAAAAAACGCAAATTTAATAGTTAACTTTAAATGTAATTTTTTTCAAAACTTGTATAGACAATTGAATCCCTAAACCTTTTAATTGTGTTTTTCAAGTATGTTAAGAGAATATTTGAACAACTTAGAGAAATCTCTGCTTTCACTATTGAAAAAATTAAAAATTTAAAATAATTTATATTACACTATTTTAGTTCATAATTTAAATAGAAATGTTCTTAAATAATAAATTAAGTAAAAATTTCACAATTTGTTGTTGTTGATTTGTCAAATATTTCAAATATCAAACCTGCATATAAGAAACTACTTGAACGTGTTATTTTACAATTACACACACACACACACGCACACACACACACACACACACACACACACACATATGTATATAGATATTTCATTTCTTAAGTATAATATTTACCTTTATAAAATAACCTTGAAAAATATTAATTTAAGAAAATTTAATTTCATAAATTGAACTACTTGGAGATTTTCCTTCCATACTCTACTTTACATAAGGTTATAAAAATGATGAAGTAGGTATGAAGTTTTAAAAATCTTACGATTAGTATCTACGTATAACAATAGATGGCAGCACTACAAGTATATAGATAAATCAACATGAATGCTGTCAGGAGCTCAAGAGAAGGATTAAGTGTAAAGAAAATAAACCTTTCTTAAACTTGTGGTGTGATTGTAAAAAGATAGTTGTTAAAAAAATCAAACGATGAACACAGTTTTTGAATTCCAAAACTCAATATAGTTTTTTTTTTAACTCGCATTTTTAGACCACATGTTAAACATTACAAAATACACATTCGTAAGTCCTATATTTACTTGTTTTATACAGTGCATAGATTTAATATCTCAGTAAAAGCAATTTATGTCCCAAAGAGATATCAGTTAGATTACAAATGCCAAGAAAAAATAAGTCTTACTGAAAAGAAACTCGCATTTAGGAACTTTTGTATTATGAAAAAAAAAAAAAAAAACATTGTTAAAACATTGATGAATAATTCAAAATCTATACTAATCAATGTGCTACTGCGGAAATTAAAGTATAATTTCTAGTGCAAGAATGTTACCTTTAATTATGCTCTAAGAATTTAAAAACACTAATAAATAATTAAATTGCTTTTCTGAAGACGTATGAAACCGATCTTTAACTAAATCTCCTGTTCCAGAGCATGGGAAAATCTCTCAGCTTCAGAGGAGCTGTCTACGAGGCCACTGATCTCCTCAAACACCATCGCTGCAAGGACCCAGTGTGCGACACGCAACTCTGGAAGACGAGACATGAGCTCGACATGGCCAACATGAAGATACGCCAATTGGAAAGCAGCATTCAGACTGCATTGCTGTCACCAAGTCTACGAGAGTAAGCATGTACTTTTAAATGAGCCTATTTGAACTATTAATTGAATTAAAAATGATTGTTGATAGTAAGAAGAATATTCATTCATTGATGTCCAATTATAACTTTTTGTTAGCTCATATTGGGCTCTGGTCTGCAAGCAAATTAAACCAATTGAATATTTCTTCCCTTCTATGCTACGTAATTGGTTGTTCATGGTTACCAACAGATTCTAACTAGTTAGGGGGAAAGTTGCTAATATAGATCTCTATGGTGATTGTTAAGCTTTTTTCGGCTTCAAGTTAATAATCGAGCATACACTTTCCAGAAGTTGCAAGCAGATGAAGCCAATTTAATCGTCACCATATTGTTCCGCATTTATTGCTGTGTAATATGTTGCGCATGGTTGTTAACAGACGTGTGAACTATTTAAAAAGGATAGTAGTTATGATTATTGTTAGGCCCTTTCCAACTTCAAGCATGTACTATCTAGAATTTACAGTTAGATATGAGTGGATCTATCTAGCATGGCTTCAACCCAAAATGCTGCAAATAGGAGAATGTCGCGAATGATATTTTTTAATATAAATATAAAGCATAGTAAAATAAAAATTAGGTGTATGAAATTTAAATACAAAATATGAAAAAGCCATTATTGCAATATATTCTCTGATTTTAATGGTGATGAGTCAAACTGCAGTTTTTGTGATTTGGATATTAAGAGATGTTGACTGCTAACATGCTGGTGTTATAGGCATATTTTGATGTACCTTTATGCAAAATTCTCTATACTCATACCTGAAATTCTCTACTCGTATATAATTGACAAGTGTTATTTGACTGAAATAAGCTTTCAAGCAAAATCATTTTAGGTATTCTTTTTTGTATTTATTTATTAATCTTTTCTCTTAAATTACGACAAAAAATTGTAATTTGTAGATAAATCTTTTTAATATTTAAATAAATATTTTAATAAATATTAAAATATTTATTATTAATGCTCTCACACAAATTTGTACTCACGTTTCTTTTAAAAATATACGGAAGAATCAGAAAAACTGGTACACCTGCTTAATATCGTGTTGGTCCTCCACAAGCATGCAGTAGTGCCACTACATGACGTGGCAGTTATTCGACTAATGTCTGGAAATATCCTGGTGGCAATTCACTCAATGAATCTTGCTGGGCAGTTCACAAATCCATAGGAGGCGAGATAGTGGAGATCTCTTCTGAGCAGCACGTTGCAAAGCATCCCAAACATGCTAAAAAATGTTCATGTCTGGGGATTTGGGTGGCCTAAGAAGATGCCTAAAGTCAAAAGAATGTTCTTGGAGCTAGTTTGTACCAACTCTCGAAGTGTAGGGTGTCGTATTGTCCTGCTGGAATTGTCCAAGTTCAGCCAATTGCACAATGGACATGAATGGGTGCTGGTAATACAGGATGCTTACGTACCTGTCAGAGTCGTCTTTAGGCATAGATCCCTACATCTCAGGAGTCCTATATTGAGCCAACTACACACGTCCCATTCCATCACAGAGGCTCCACCAGCTTGAAAAGTCTCCTGTAGATATGTAGGGAACATGGATTCATGAGGTTGTCTCTATCGATGCAATTGAAAACAAGACTCATTAGACCAGTCAACGTGTTTCTAGTCATCAACATTCTCTTGGCGGTATTGGCGGGCCCAGTGCTAGTCGTAAAGCCATGTATCATGTCGTTTAACAACGGTACACGAGTGGAGTGGGCCTTCGTCTTCGAAAGCTCGCGTCAATGATGGTTGATGGTCCTTTGAACTGTTTGCACGGTGACACTTGTTGATGGTTTTTATCTTGTTAAAGGTTTCTCCTTAGTCGTCGATGGTCCAGTTCTTTCTGGCTGCTTCGATGTCCGAGATTTTACCGGATAATGGATATCAACGGTACGCTCGTGATATGGTCACGAAAATCCAAATTTCTTCGCCATCTCGGAGATACTAGGTCCCATCTCTCCAGCGCCGACTATAACGTCACATTCAAAGTCCCTTAAATGTTTATAACCTGCCGTTGTAGTAGCAGGAATCGAACTAGAATTTATCAGACACCTGTTGTCGCATATATGTACTTCCGATTACCTAGCATAACGCTAATTAATGGCATACCTCCGTTATTTACTAACGCACACCTGTACCAGTTTTTCTGGTTCTTCAGTGTTTATAATACTTTATTTTCATACATATATGTATTATTTATAAAACAAAATCTGATAGAAGTACATAACTGTTCCTGAGAGTAAATATTTAGAACTTGAAAAAAACGCACATAAAGAAAATGGGTTTAAAGTTCAGAGTAGCCAAAATTGATAGAAGTTAATTTATTTTTTTTAATTTGTTAAGAGTTTTTATTTTGTTAAAGTTATTTCTCTATGGTCTCGGCAATACAAATGAAAAGTTTTATAAAGGTGGATTACTACAGGCTTCAAGTGGTTGAATTAAATTGAAATTGAATTGTTAATATAAAAATTAATTGAATTGTTAAATATAAAAATAAACATGTCAATAGGTTTTCAATCCGACAAGCCCCCTTTTTATATTTAGCAGTTAAATTGTTGATGCCTTACTACTTAAGGGATATAAACTAACGAATTTTGACATCCATGTAATATGTTTAATTAGATTACGAAAGAAAATGATGTATTATTTTTTTATTAGACATGAATTATTTAAACATTAAAAATATATAAAAATCTCTCCGAAACGAAATTTTTAAAAAAAATTAAGTTAATATTCCAAACTCTTCTTTATTTTATATGGAACTTGAGAAAAAACCAGTCCAGTCACTTTTGAAATTACTTTCTAACTTCACTAATTGGCCAATCACTTATAAAATTGGAATAAGCTTCAGTACTACGTCAGAATTAATTAAAAGTATGTTGAGTTATTGCCTGTATATTTACGAAATGACTAATAGTTCTTTGGTGGTATACACATCAATATTCTTGATGATTATCAAGCTAAATAATTGGTAGTTTTATATATATATAGCATATTGCTTGCTTTGGTAATGGCCTAGTCAGGTCACGAAATCGATCGATCATTCTGAAACTCAGCCATCGATATGTGCAGGGTCCTTCAGAAAGTAATCCCACATTTTTAAGGGAATTAACTGCGAATCAATAAGAGACATAAAGAAGGAACAAATGGACTCAGGCAGGTGTGGAATTTTAAATACACCTATTTTCAAAAATCGATTGTTAGAAGTAAATTAGGAGACTGCAAAAGGGTTCACCGATGAGACTCATTTTCATTTGGACAGATTTGTCAATAAATAGAAATGGTGAATACCAAAAACCCTTTTGTACGTCGCCCGTACCTTCTTAGCCTTCTGCAAATCTTCTATCATAGCCTTCTGCAAAAGTGATCATAGGGCTATTTCTCATGAGGGAAATAATAAACTTTAAACCGACATATTTTAAATTACATGTCTGTCTATCCACCATACTACTTCTTTCTGTCTCTCACTGTTTCGCAGTTATCTCATTTAACCGGGTCTGGGACTCAAAATTTTTAAAATTCTCAAAACAAATTTTATTATTGTACAAATATTTTTGAATAAAAAGGCAAAGCAATTTTATTTCTATCATTAGTAGAACTTGAAGCATTTAAGCTTTTGTTACCTGACGTCTGTTTTTCAGACATGCTATCTTGAAACATTGAAACTGTTTTACTCGATGATGACTTTTTGTCCCTTTTTTGAGTTTGAATTGATGTAACTAAAAACTACTTATTATAAATCTATGAAACTTTCCACAATTGTTTTTCATATATATTTTCCTTAGTTTGTCTTCATGAATTATGTTTTTTTTTTTTTTTTTTTTTTTTAAGTTTTTGGAGCTTACCATGCATTTTTAACAGTTTTTGCACAAATATATATATATATATATTTAATTTGTTCTAATTACTTTGCTGAAAAATCGTGAAGAGAATTTTTTATATGAATTATAACTAGTAATTTTATGTAAAAATGAAGTGATTTTGTAAAAAAGCTTTTTAGTTATATCAAATTTAGAAAAAAACAAAAGTTTGAAGTTTTTTAATTTAAAAAAAAAAAAAAAAAAAAAAAAATTTGAAAATTTAAAAATAGATTTTTAAGTTACAAAGCATCATACATTACTTCATAAAAAAATTCAGAAACATCATTTTAAGAGTAAAGATTTTAGAATTATTAGTCACAGATCCCCTTAAAAGTTAAGGAGTAATTTCTTAAAGAATCGGTATCTTTAATACCCTTTTGTTTTGTTTATTTCCAGCACATCTTGGTCTCCTGATTTCACAGTACCTCGAGATCTGACACAAAACTTCATAATGAGCAATGAACCACGAATTTCGAACTTTTCTCTCCCCCCCGCGTACAGAACTCACCCTCTGCATCCTTACGGCCCTCACTACGTCAAAAATTTCAACAACATGGAGATATCAGAGATTGAAACTGTGTTATGATTACTAAGGAAGTATCGACGAACTGCGGTGTGATGCAACTAAAATTAAGAGTTGCAACAAAAATTGAACGTACGTGTTGTGCATTTTCCACGTTATTGCGATTTCAGTTCGTTGAACTGATGTTGATGATGAATAATACTGTCGGAAATCTGTAGATAATGTCATTGATATCTGATAATGAATGATTACATTGAATGATCATGGATAATGCCATTTAATGACCATGTCTGATCTCACGGAATGGTCATTATTAATCAATTCATTTAAAGGTGATCTCAAATTATTTGTTTGAATGGTAATAAATGATTCAATAGAATGGCTATTGGTAAATATAAGTAATGGTTATAAATGAATCTATTATATAATAATCCTGGATAAGTTCATTAAATTGTCACTATTTAATGGCCATAAATATTTCGATTGATGGGTAATTAATTATTGAGTAGAATGGCCATGGTAATTCCAAGTAATGGTCATAAATGAATCTATTGAACGGTAATCCTTGATTATTTTATTAAATGGTCAAGGATAATGATATGTAATGGCCATAAATGTTTCGATTGAATAATAATCATGAATGATTCCATTAAATGGTCATGAATGACTTCTTTTATTGGTCGAAAATGGGTTTATTGAATGGTAATCATGCATTATTCCACTAAATAGTCATGAATAATTCCATTCAATGGTCATAAATATTCTACTGAATGATAATCATGGATTATTCTATTAAAAAGTCATAAATTATTCTTTTTAATGGTAATAAAGGATTATATTGAATGGAGTAATCATTTATTATTCCCTTAAATATTCAAGAATGATTCAATTGAATAATCATAAATGATTAATTTAGAGGTTATGTGCTATTTCATTGAAAGTTCATTGATAATTACTTTAAATGGTCATGAATCCTTTGAATGGTCATCCACATTTCATGGAGCCGTTATGAATAATTCGATTGAATGGTAATTATAATATTTGATCACAAATTATTCCATTGGAGTTAACAACGAATGACATACTTATAAATAATTTTGTAAAAATGTATATTGAAAATGTGTATGATATCAATGGAATGATGTGTAAAATTGTTGAGAAGACAAAGTTTGAAATAGTATTAGTTTTTTTTAATTCTGAAAATAATAACGAGTTTTTCGTAATGAAAGTGTAAATAAATGGTCATGTTTGAAGTTTAAGGTATCGTATTTTGATATCACTGAAACAGACGAATTGTTGTGTATTATAAATGATAGATTGAACCTTTGCAACGATTTTCATGTCTGGTATGAAGAAATGATGTATATTTTGATTATTCTTGTTGGGATTGGTTGTTGTTTAAAAAACATCGTTTTTAACCAGCAAGCATGGTACTGAGTTGGTATGAATTTTTAAAAATAAACTCGATATTTTTAATAATATTCTAAGTTTTCACATTTTTACTATAATTTTACTCTTTAAATAGCAAATTTACTTTATCACATATTAACTAGATTTAAAATCTCCAATTATAAGAGTATTGATTGTGATATTGTGTTACTATTAATGGTTTTGGAAAATTTCTAGAACTATCTCTAAATTTGAGACACTTATAATTGATTTGTTTTATAGTTTTAAAAACTATTATAAACTTAACAATAACTTTGAAACTAGTACTAAATAATTATTTATCAAACATATTGTAAATGACCTACAAATATGTCTTTGAATTTTCTTATTTATAGAAATATTCCTGATTTTAACATTACGATTCGAATATATATGTGACATTTTAAATTTTAAGAAAACAATATATGATTTAAGCAGTAAAGCATATTTAAATGCTTCTTATTATCAAATTACAAGAAAAATTTGTACTTCTGAGAATATATTTAAAGGGTTACAAGATAGCTTTTTAATTTTGTATACAAAAGAGCCCTTTGTGATACAAAATAAAAATACATTGCCCTTTTAAATATCAAAAAAAAAAAAAAAAAAAAGTTCTCAAATCTTAAATTTGTAAATCACAATAAGGAAAAACGTGTTCTTGTTTGATGTAAAAAAATATATGATTTAATTAAGTTTCAGTTATATCTAATAACTTTTTCACTGAAGAATAATTTTACTAAGTCATGTGTATATATAATCCGCTTATGTAAATAAATATAAAATATTGTCAAACAAAGATAAAACTTTATAATTAATTTTGATATGCTTTTTTAAGAGATTGTTTCAAATTTCTTAAAGGAAAAGTTGATATTAGTTAAATTAATCAATACTTGTATCATGTTTGCTGTTGAGAGTGTTTTTTTCTTGAAATGTATAAAAGAAGTAGTTAGATTTCGTTGCCCATCATGATTTATTTGCAAAAAAAAATATTTTTTGATCAAAGCTTTAGCTGCAGTAATTTCGATATTGATTCGGGTGTGGTGAACTTTAAAATTGATATGAATCTTTTTTAACAAAGGCATACGTTTTTTTCTATGTTTAATATAATTTGCTTTATTTTGTATTTTAAGTAAGAATGTTATTATATTTCAGTGGAGACTAAATGACATATTGTAGGATTAAATATAATATTATAAATGTATCCTTTAGGAAATTAATTTAAATAAATATAGTATAAAATGCGTTGACAACTTACTGACTTCTTTTTTTAAAATAAACATCATAATTGTTAATTTAAGGGTCTGTATATTTTTAAAAGTTCTAACTTGATAATTATAATTATTTGATTAAATTTTAAATTTAATAAAAGTGAACGATTCCATTAAGTTATGTCGAATTATGGTAGCAATGAAAATTGTGGTTTCTTCATTTCATAATATTATTTCAAATAAGAAGTTTAGGTTCAGCTCTGCAATTAATAAGTTTAGCTTTACCATTATTAAAAAAAATACTCTATTGTGGATAAATTAGATAATAATTCAACAGATGTCCACATTATCTAAAATCTAAATAAAGAAAAAAAAAAGGTGTCACATAAAAAGTACAGTGTGATTCATTTTACTTAGTTAAAAAAGATGCAATTTTCAAAAAATTCTTCGAAACAAAATCAGATTTTTCCACGCAATGTAAAAAAGTATTTTTTTATCAACTCACTATATAGGAATTATAACTAAATAATTAGTAGTATGGAAACCACCTGACCTATCATTAAGTATTCGCTCACATATGCAAACTGCAACATCTGTTTATGAATATCTAACTATTTATTTCGCTATTGGAAAATAAACCCGATTATTTTCTTAACATTTATGTAAAAACCGAACTTAGTTAAATATTTTATTTTTTTTTACTTTTAGTTAACTCTGTACGTGACAAATGTACCACAAAGCAAATGAAGACTACTTAATGGATTTAAAAGCACTTTAAATCTTTGTAATTTTGATGGCAAGAAAAAAAAATGTGTTGGATTTCAACTTTCTATGCTCCTCACACCCGATAGTATCAAATAATTTGAAGTACTTGAAATGGCATAAAGTAAAGCATAAATTCGTATTTTTATGTTCCTTTCATTTAATTGTGATGAAAAGATTATTATCAATCCTTAAAAATTTCGAGATGTCTGGATATTCTTTTCATAATTTGTGGCATTTAATCCCCCTCCATTAATATATACATAGATTTAAAATAAAATTTTGCTTTATGTTTAATATTTGAAATATATATAGAATAAAAGTTCACAAAATGATTGCATCTCAACAAGTTGTATAATTATCCTTAGAATAATGAATAAAATTAAAAAAGCAGTTATATAAGTTCAGTTATTTTAGTTTGTTATTGATTGCTAAATATTTTGTCAATAGATGGTGCTTTTAGGAGTAACGAGCAACTTTCTTTTTTCGATTAAAAAAGATGTGGAGGAAATGAATAAAATTCTGATGTAAACGGTATCTATTGAAAATAATAATAATAATAATACTGTAGACTAAACTATGATCTTCTTCTATACATTTCATTTTTTTTTTTTTTTTTTAAATCAAAATTAACTAAAGTATCTGGAAAAGTGGAGGAAAATTATTTTTGAAAATTATAAGCAATTTATTGTCAGTCAGTATTAAAGAAAGTATAAAAGTATAAAAAAAAGTCAATCAGTATAAAAAGTATTAAAAAAGCAGTTATATTAAGTTCAGTTATTTTAGTTTGTTATTGACTGATAAATATTTTACCAGTAGATGACACTTTTAGGGGTTATGAGCAACTTTCTTTAAAAAAAAAAAAAAAAAAAAAGGATGTCAGGGAAAAAAAAAAAAATTGATGTAAACAGTTTATAATGAAATAATAATAATAATAATAATAATAATAATAATAATAATAATAATAATAATAATAATAATAATAATAATAATAATAATAATAATAATAATAATAATAATAATAATAATAAAAATAATAAAAATAATAATAAAAATAAAATAATAAATAATGTAGACTAAACTCCGACCTTTTTCTATGCATTTCAATAATTTTTTTTAAATCAAAATTAACTAAAGAATCTGGAAAAGTGGCTGAAAACTATTTTTGAAAATTATAATCAATTTATTTTCAGTTATAAAACTATTTAATGTACTTTTTAACAATATATTACTAGAAAATTTATTCGATTATTTTTAAAGAATGCATTTCTAATTCACATATTTTACAATCAGCAAACAAATACATGCACTCGCTTCTACGTTGTTACTTATGTCTCAAATTACAAGAAAAGTTTGACATGTATAATTTTGTAAAAATTATTATCCCTAATAAAATCAAAAATACTATAAATATACAGGCAGTGCAGTTTATTAAACTCTCCGAATTATTAGTAATATCATTAATTATAAAAATTAACTTAGTTCCTTTGAAATGTGAATTATTCCCGCTTGTCTTTATGCCCTTTTGAATACTCTATGCTGGTTCACAATGGTGCTTAAAATAATAGAGAACACGATCGAGAATCTATTTGTACATTGTCTTTTAAACACTGTCAAACAGTGATGTGTATATAACAATTTAGTACATCAAATTAGAGCCAACGGGTTTGCATGTTTATGTATATGATGCATGATACATTTCAAAATGAAATATTGCATGTCTATTTACTTATTGCATATACGTGTAAATGTATAAGCCTATTTAAACAATGTTTGTTCATGCATATGAATCATATGTATGGATTATGAATGTTTTAAGTTGCTGATAGTTTTTTTAAAGTCAATAAAATAATTTGTTGATTTTGTTTTGGGTTTTATTTGTAACTTTATCTTAGCGTTCCGGACCTTAAAAATAGTAAACGATTTTTTTTAAAGAAATTACATCTGCGTAAGGTAAAATTGTAATGATTTGGTAAGGATTGCAAAGTAATCACAATTACTTGTTTGTTGAGGAAAATGATGTTTGAAATGCACTCCAAACACGTTAAACTAGGTTTTAAAACCTAAACAGAAAAAAAAAATCAAGAATATTTTTCAACAGTTTTACTTAAGTTTTGAAAGTTTATTCGAAGCACTTTTCATTTTCTATTATATTATATAGAGCTATGTTTTTGAATGAATATGGTCCGTAGTGAAATTGTTCAATGAAAAATGCAATTTTTTTTAATGAACTAAAAAAAAAAAAAAAAAAAAAAAAAAAAAAAAAAAAAAAATAATAATAATCAATACATAACTCTATAGATGATTCCCAGAAGAATTTTTAGTTAAACTCATTATCTTAAAGGTATATATACTGTATATATTTAGTTAATTGTTCTAAAAAAGCTATACAAATCATTTTCATTTAATATATGGAAAAATTATTGACCATACAATGAAACAGTAACGTGCAATTTACTAATTTCAAGATAGCATAAAATAAATTCAGAAAAAAATTGGTAGTTAAATCGTTTTTCAAATACTTTGCTCCTCATGTTGGCTACATTTATTTGTTGTTTTAAATGGAGTTTTACCCAAGATTTTTCATTTAAACTTTTCCTATGGGATGTGACACACGCTGTCACATAGAAATATGTTAATTAATTAGTAACAAGGGACAATTTTGAATCGGGTTATGGGGAAGGAAGTTTGACCACACACATAGTCAAGGCCAAGACCAGGGCCAGTCGATTCAGTTGATGACACAAAAGGGTATTTGTAAACAGCTTGACAGGGGGTAGTTTGATAAGTGACTTGTACTTGTTAGGCGGGTTTTAGCTATGTTTATAATTCATAATGTTTTCCATTGCAGGTTTGTTGTTTATTCTCCTTCTGGCATAATGAATTGTTAAGGTGTAAGATTTTACCCTACAATTCATGAAAATCGACCAGAATATTTTTTTTTTATTTATTATTATTATGGTCATTATATCATAATATTTTCTGATACTTAAGCTTTAAAAAAATACTAAACTTTTGAAAATATCCTGACTATTTTATAAGTTACAATTAATTATAGGCAGGTACTACCTCTGTTAGGTACTACGCTTCTAAAACTGTAAACCTGTTTTCTAAAGAACTGTATTTGGATTATGTCACGCTTTATTCAAACAATGATAATTCAAGAACAAAATGTTAAAATACAATTTTTTTATATCATAGTAATCTACATAATATGTTACATGTTTTGAAACTCAATTATATAAAATTGGTTGATAAATTGATTTTTTAGTGATTTTTAAAACATAAAATTCATTGAAAATATTGATTTTTTTTTCATGTTTTCACTCAAAATAAATTGCAAAAAAAAACCTATGCTATGTAAGAAATGTAATTGTATTTTTAAACATTAAGAATAATATCTCGAATGATTTCCAAGTCGAATTGCGTTTCTATGTAAATTAGAATTTAATATATCAGTGTTTGAAAAAGGTACTAATTATCTAATTAAAGCTTAATGAACAAATTAACAATTGCCGAAATTCGAATTTTTTTATGAAATTATTTTAATCATATACTCTCTAACTAATGTAAAAAAAGAATTGAATTTGTAAACTCAAAATTAAAAAAAAAAAATTCTAGGGTATACGTGCAACTTAATACTTTTCTTTGAAAAAATGATTTTTAAAATGCCTAAAAGAAAATGGTTTCTGACCCAATTTGAAATTAATGATATTATTTTTAAATGGCATGAGATCTGTGATAGTAAATGTATGCAATTTGAAAATATTCTAATTTCTAATGTCCACAATGGGTGGTTCTCTTTGGATTGCAGCGTTACAGACACAACCGATTAGGACAATAAATTAATCGAGGATGTATCGATTCCAAACAATGAATTAATGGTATCACGTGGAAGCTGTTCAGCAACTGGGAAAGGGAGATCGAAAAAGATAGTGATTATTAATGAAAGCACGTCACTAAAAATAATGAGCGTTTAGATGCCGTTGTGCAATTCAAAAAATTCCAAATGGTGGCTAGCCTATATCTTTGGTTCTAAAAATCACAGAATATAGTGGTTTCCACCAAAGTAATTAGTTTGCGATACGTAATATGTTTGGGGCAAAGTTTTTCTCGAATGTCTGCTTACGATGTAAATCCAAATTTATATTTTAAAATTTCTACGCGAAATCTTATTTTTTACATTTTCATTCGATCTTGTACGCTTAGTTTATAATTAAAATGTAAATTTTCAGTTTATTGTATCGAAAAACAAATGACTTATAAGCGAAGGCCAGATTTCATTATTGAGATGCATATTTTTAAGGTCCAACATTGAAACGGAGGGCTACATACAGATGCGTTTTTCAAGACGTTACATGCATTAGTGAAAAGTATTCGGAAACTACTTATTTTTATTTTCCCATGCTTAACAAGATGCTAATACAACATAAGTAAAGTAGAAATGAATTTTAAAGTAACAATTAACAAAGTTGAAGATAGGCCAACTTCATTCGCAATTCAATAAATCTCGGAAACAAAAGTTTTAGAAGATTAACGTATATTAGTGTTGATAATGAAAATGACAAACATAAATTTGTTATGTTATGATTTTATGACTTTGATAAAATACTTTATGTTTATTATGTAACTTTTTTTGTTGTTAATAAAATAGATAATACATTTAGGTAACACTTTTTTTTTATTTCACTAAGCTAAGAAATAAAGGAAGGATACATTCTTTTAAATTAATAAAACTTATTTTTCAATTTTTTGCGCATATTTTTCAACGTCATGGAACATTGCGTACAAATACAAATTTATTAAATCACTACATTACCTGACACTGATAAAATGTTTTATGCATATTTACTGCCATCGTTATGGACTTATATATTAGTTATGGCTGTATGTAAGGTGGTATATATTTTAAGGGGTCTGGTACCGAAAAAAAAAAAAAAAAAAAAAATAAATAAATAAAATAAAAAAAAAAAAAAAAAAATCATTTATAAATATTTTTATGTAAAAAAAATTTTCTTATGTATGAGATACTATTTATATATCTTTGAGATAATGTGATTTTAAATATTGTGTTTATTTATTTTTAAAAAAAAATTAAAAATTAAGAAAAATCCATAATATTTAATGTTTGCATATTTTGATATAAGTCAAGAAAAAATAAATTTTTTCTCAAAGTGAAATCTTTCTGTAATACATAATTATATAAAGAAAATTTTGTCTTCAGAATTTTGCTGAGTGAATTAGAAAAAATTCAAAAAATTCTCAAAGTTAAAATATTGATTTTTTTTCTTTTTTTATGTTATCCTTTACGCTAAATGTTATATTTTTAAACAGAATGTAAAAAATAAAATTCTATGAAGAAAAAATGTTTAAAACTATGTGTATTATACCAATTAAATTCTCCAAAAAATTGAATAGCCAATTGTTAATGGTTCTGGAGATGTATCGTTTTGAATTTGCAACATCTGTGAAAGGCAGCAGACGCTACAAGGCGTTACGCCAGTTACTGATGTTTAAAAAACAGGTAATTTTATAGCGTTCTAATCACCGGAGGAATAAGATTAAAACATTATTCTCTACAGAAACGCATGAACTATTTTTTAAAATCAGGAAAAAAATTCTATTTTTGACAAAATTTCGGTACTAGCCCCCTTAGGTAGTAATCTATAAACACACTGTCTACCTTGTGTGTTTTTGTGTCTTTCCTAGAATGTTCATAAGTTATACAGTGGCGTGGCTCAAATTTTTTTTAACTAATGCTATACTGAGGCAAACATTTTATAACGCATAGCTGTCTTGTTAGTTCCAATTTCATGTGAGAATGCCTTACAGAAGGATGTTTTAGGTAAACTTCTTTGCAATTTAAATATAGAATGGGAGAAGCCTCGAATTTAGAACAACTCCGACTTATATCAAACAATTCCCTTTGTGTCTATTTGTTTATATAACTAGAAATTACCTGGCGCCGACGCCGGGAATTGAACCCAGCTCAATGCTAAAGGCATGTGGTGTCTCTTATGAAGGAGTTTGACACGATCACTGAATGTAACTTAACAATGGAATGAATTTTATGCACCAAAAAATGCAAGTTGCAAAATGTGTAGTACATTTCAATAGTCGTTTGTGACTATCTGAATCTACTAGTTATAAAGATATAATGTTTACCATTTATGTTTTCAAGAGTTTTAAAAAACAAAATTAAAAAATAATTTTTACAATAATTTTTTTCTTTTATCCCAATTAAATTTTAATTTCAAATGTAATTTAGTATATGGCCTCTAAAAGTAAGCTTTTATACATTTTTGCTATAATATTGATAACCAAACGACAAAATGAAAAAAAAAAGGAGAGGGGGGGGGGGGTGGATTCTATCATGATAAGTCTAGTGAAGAACATAAGAAATCCTATGTTTCTATTTAGAAAGTTTATTTTTTTTTTATTTCTTCATTTATAGTAACAAAAATCTGTTTAATGCAAAAGTTTCATACTATTTATTATTTAGTGTTTGAACATTTGAGTAATTTTTTTAAAAAATATGTAATCTGCCATCATATTCAAACATTTTTAACAACCACGTGAGTGTTAACTATTTAGTGTTCTGTTATACATTTGAATGCACGTGTTTGGAAAATTTTGTTATTAAAGCAGCCAAATTAACAGAATATATCGCTTTTAATAAATTTAATAACAGTCAAAAAACTTATTTCTTCCAATTGAGCATTTAAAATTTTGTGTTAAAGGAAAATAATTATTATAATATGTGTTGTTGCATACATTAGATGCCTTCCGGGGACAAATTCAACAACAATTGATTGGAATATTATTCAACAGTACTTGATTGAATAGCATTCTAAAGCAAAGATATAAACTTTAAAATTATTTTAGACTGTACGTATTTAAAATAAAAATAAATTAACTGAATTTATAAATACGTTTTTAAGCACAAGCATACGCTTCATACATATTCTTGCTAAACTGTAAATTGTGTCTGTCAACAATGACACTAAACAAAAATATGATTTTGTTTATATATGACATATTTTTCAACACACAATAAAAATTTCGACAGGAAATTCTTGCTTTATATGAAGCATTCTAAATCGAATGACATGATGAAAAATGCGGATATGTATTTACTTTTAAAAATACTTTCATAAATAAACTAATGGACAACCCCTTAAAATATATTTTCCCCAAAATAATAATAGTAAAGCAATAAATGAAACCCATTTTCAGACAAACATAAGTAATGCATATTTTAACACCCACCAACCCAACTATCATTCGGATTTCTTCTAACTACACCAACAAAGTTAAAAATTTCACATTGTAAAAACAAATGTTGCTCCTTGATCTATTCAGAAATACCTATGTTATTTTAATATTAATAGCTTGGGAGATACTGCCTTATCAGATTGAACAGCAGTATAGATCTTATGCATAGGATTAAAAAACATTCCAGACAGATAATAATCGAACCAAATGTGGAACCTTATGATATCCAGGAACTCACACTGATCAACTTCCCAAGAGAAAATCCGTTATGTAAAGAAAATTTGTTTTACAAAGATAATACCCATGGGAAGATATTAGGATTTTATCATGGATTCTGTATCTATTACTCACAGCATGGTATTGTAGTTTGTCCTAAAATGGTTGTTAGTAGGTTTAACTTTTGGAGATAGGGAATCAGTGAAATTGGAGACATTTTCAACACACATATTAGTAATGTTATTGTTATAAGTTATGTGGCTTATAACTTACATTATTTTGAATTTAATGCAGTCTTTGAAAAAAACATACCATTAGAAATAAGCATTATATTAGGAACTAGGGGGATCCGCCCCCTGCTCGCTGATGCTCGCCAACCCCCTGGATTGCTATACAATCCCTTTGACTCGCTTTGCTCGCCTCAAAGTGAAGCATTTAAAATATGCCCTAGCAAAAACCTGCATAATGCCATGAAACTGAAAACGTTTTGTTATTTATGAAGAGCCAGAATACTTACCACGTCATTATCCTACTGCTGTCGATACGCGTTAAACAGGGACAGTGTGGCAACGTAGTAAAAAGTTCTTGGAAAATAGCAAAAATAAGCAGTATCGTACATATGTTTAAAAAAGATCGGTTATTTCATTGAACAATTAAAATTTATGGGCTGGTGTCGTATGAAGCGCTAAAATAACTAAAGTTGTTTATCGAAATTTCTTAACGAAGCAATCATATATTCGCATAATCTTTTTTGCGATACTTATAAAATAAAATAAAACAGTGAAAGGCCAATTATCCGGCATTTAATCAACCGGAATTTTTTGAAAATCAAATTTGGGGAGAAAATGCGACTTATTTCGACAACCGTTTTTTTTTTTATTATTTCATATGAGATTTTAAAGTTGAGTGGGTTGTTTTATTCATTATTTTGATAGTTTTCAATTCGTAATAGCTGAAATTGCACTGATTAGAAATGAATATAGGTTCAGATATAATGCACAATGTCTCTTAACGACATTTTGAAAGTTGGCGATTTAGCGCTGAATGCAATCCGGCGACTTGGTATTCTAGCAACCCAAGTTATCGTTTGGATTTGGCAATACGGCATTTTGACTCAATTTTGGATTAGGCGATACAACCTTTTGACTTCATTTTGAATTCGGTGACTTTTTTTAAAAGTTGCCAAGAGGCAATGTATGGTAAATCATAACCTGAATGCATATATTATTATAAAAAAACTTAATTCCGATTTATACAGAATTATGAAGTTTTTATTCAATCTACTGTGAGTTTTCTGCATAGAAACCTTAATATTCTTACAGGAAATTCCGTGTTCAGTTTTTATAGGCATATTTCCTGAAAACGTTCACATAAAATACATTATGATTATTTGCCGAATCTAAACAAATCTGGCTTGTTTTAATTGTATAAGAGAGAAAGTTTTGTAGTCGAAATTCTATTATTCACAGTATCCGGAACGGTTAGAATGGCTATATACGGTCCCCACTTTTTGTTTGGCTCTTCTGGGTAACCCGGAACCAATGTAGTTCCATTCCAACTTGGAATTTATTTTTGCAAATCTGTAGTTTGGTGTCAATTCATCTTAGCGGCAAAATTGCCAAAAAAAGTGGGGACTGTAAAGCACATTCTACTAACCTCCGAAACATGTTCCAGTAGATAACTTTTTCGAAAAGGATCATCATTCAAAAGGACATCTTGGATCTATTTATTCTTACATCATCGTAACTATTAAATCAATACGTTTTAAATAGGCAATATTTTCTATCCGTAGACTGTAATAAGAAAAACAAAATATAGCGAATCCAAGTTGTTGTTCTTTCCAGATGTATTAGTCAAATTTCAAAAGATATATTGTGATTGGCTGGATTGCTGGATTTGGAAATTCGTGCTTAAAGTACATTTAGAAGATTTATGATTGGATGTTTGAAGTCGTTGCCATTCTGCTCACAGAAATACAGCTGAATTTGGACGTTACGCAAGAGAATTATATATATAGATGAATGGTTTAAATAAGATTGTTGTATGTAAATGGTTTAAATAAGATTGTTGAATAATTGCTGCTTTTCATTCTAACGATAATGTTAATTTTTTTGAATTGGTGCTATTTGAACCAAAGAAAAAAATTGAAATTGTAATGCATCTCTTGCAGGATCTGCAAAAAATCAAAAATTATGTAACTGTTATAATATATTTTATATGGAAATTCCTCTTTCTATCTTCATGATTATGGTTCATTACCTTATTTTGTTCATTATTGCAGATTACAGTTTTCTTTTTTATCTGAAAGTCGAATAATTCCGAAATCGTACATATAATAAATAATACGTATTGACATGCTACAAAGACATATTGTTGAAGTTGAAACGCACATTATCATACGCGGATTACAAACTTTAAGGTATAATTTAGCTTAAAATAGTATTTCTAAAGAAAATTCTCACGTATGAAATGTTTCGGGTTGTGTAACTCATAGCCTAGTGGTACACTGTGTTATTAATCCACTGGACGATATACCTAGTCGATATTCCAAGAATATTGTCCTATGAACTAACAATACAGTGTGCTCCTAAATGAAAATAAATTTTAGTTTAAATTTAATCTAAAACCATACATTAATTGAACTTCAAATAATAACAATAATAATTGATGATTATTTGAAATTAAGGAGATGAGAGTTCAACAGAATTGCTCGGGGGAAAAAACCACAGAAGAATTTTTGTTTAACATTTTCATACAGAGATGGTGCCATAGATATCTGTGAGCCACTGACTAATGTTAATTTAGTAGGTTGTGGGTTTCTTATCATTCAGATGTAATAAAAAGTACCATCTGTCTAGAAAATTTCATGTAGACATACATAATTTTTCTGGGTAGATTTTAGTGGAAACCTCGTTTTCTTAATCTCCAAAGCTCTTGAATTATCGATTTTTATCAAAACTGTGTTACATTCGAATTCCCATTCTAATTCAATGTTCTAGCATTTTGGAAAGAAATGGAACTTTTTCGTAACCCTACATTTAACTTTTGTAAATTGAACGGACGACAGGCAAAACGGAAGTATTTAGTTTATTTATTTGTATTTTATGTTATTCCCACAAGAAGCACTGAAGTTATTTCATGAATAAATTGTTGATGCAAATTCTATTTAACTTTCTTTTGAAATCTTCTTGTAGCAGATGTGTCATTTAAAATTATCATATTTGTTTACCGTCAGCTGAGCAAAGTGTCGCAGTTTAAGATTAGTTCAGGAATCGATGGAAGTAAAATATATTTCTGCATCTCAGAAACAGAGTAATAACAATAAGGGAGGTGAAGCATATTTATGTTAAAAAGTATTTATATGTATTAACTGGTATATATTAATAGATTCTTAGTAAAATTAATTTAGTATTTTTATTTATAATAAGTTTAATTATATTCAAAAGTAAATACATTTTCAAATACAATAAAGCAAACTTTAGTTTTTTCAATTAAATACAATCTTTACATTAAGTTTTTTAAATATAGAAGATAATTGCTAAAAATCAAATATATTTAAAAATTAATCAAAACAAGCTAAAATTGTTATTAATGATCTTGAATGAATTCAATACTAGTATTCGATTTGATTTCAGTATTTTTTTTAAATATTTAAAGGGATTAAAAATTTATTTTTTGAGGCATTAAATATTAATTAGTGTTATTCGAAATTAATCCTTCCAACTTACCAATTCAAAGTCTGCATATGCTGTAAAATGTTTTTTAATATTAAAAAATACCTTCTTATGAAGGAAAATTTTACCAATATTTTAATTTGCCTTAAATTTTAAAAGCGCAGTTGAGTTATGATAAATTATCAAAATAAAATTTTTCATTTTATTATGTGTGTTGGGATACATAAAAAAATATGGAAACAATATTGAAAGAAACTGCATATTACATTTAATTCAAATGCAATATTTTTTCAATTTATTTAAGTTATTTAAAAAGCTTTATTGCAATAGAAAATATAAAGTACAATTAAGCTATAGCTAAATTTAGTAATTCTTTTTGTGTTCTTTAAAGGTTAAGCGTCTATCAAAATCAGAAATAGCTATAGTAATTTTGTCATTAGCAGCTTTCGACAGTGGATATACAGACGTTTTTCCTAAGAGCATCCTATACATCAATCTACTAAAAATAACTTGAACAAAAGAACTAGGTGATTTGCTTAGATACTTAGAAAATATCGCCATCACAATATTTTCAATTGGCTGAAAATTTCTCTTGATAGATGCCAAGGTAGATTCATCGATATTTGAATTATTAGATTGATTGATAAGATCTCCATACTTAACTACAAATCGGATAAAATTACCTCGTAATACATCTATCTGCGATCCAGATACAAAGCTTAATTTCTGAATCATCTCAATTGTTAGTGGCATGTTTGATGTTACGCGTCTAAGTATTATAAGTAATTGTTTGTTCATGATTTTTCTGGCGATTGGTTCACAATCAGCAAAAAAATCACTCTTAGCGACTTCAATGTCTTCTTCGGAAACATTCAGACTAACGTTCACTAATCTTTGATGAGATTGTGTGGCGGTTGGTTCAAAATCATTCTTTGCGACTTCAATGTCTCCTTCGGAAACGTGCATACTAACGTCAGCTAATCTCTGGTGAGATTGTGTGGCTGTTTTGTTATATATTGATGAGTAAGCAGCCCTTGCAAACAAAAGAACATTCTTAATATCTGTCACAGTGTCAGAATCTTGTATGATTTCCGATACAAGTGGTAAAATTAATCTGTTGATGAGTCTGTACATGAATATAATTTTCTGTTCTTCAGGGATATTGGATTCTGAACTGAGTTTTTCTCTCATAGGTTTGGCAAGTGGAATAGACGATATATATTCAAATGGTATTTCTGGTTTAGTTGGAAAAGAAGCATCTAATTGTTCAGTATAAGAAACCAGTCTTTTATATCTAGAACGTAACAGTACAAAATAACCTTTTACCTCTTCACTCACTTTATCCCTCTGATGTTCACTGCCTGCAGTAGGCATTTTATTTATGAATAATGGTGCTTCTTTAAGTACAGGATTCTTGCAATATTGTAGCTTTTTAACTCCTGGAATGCACTGGGCAGATTCTGAGTCTTGACATTGACTCGAAACTTGATCAAATACTTGGTCCAGGGGACAAGTCAGTGTTGTCATTTCAGAATTATGACAAAGATAATAAATCTAAAAACAAGAGCAAAAACAGTTAATAAATAGAATTATTATTAAAATAATAGAACATAATTTTTTAGAAAATACTTATATAGTGGTTCAAATGCTTTTCTATAATTTTACTTTATATTTTTATCAATAAGTTAAAATGTATATTATTTCTTGATAGTGTGTTTTCTGGTGATCTATTTTTACTCTTTTATACCAAATACCCAATTACCAAAATTGATGGATGATATACTAATTTAAAAGGCTTTGACCCCCGCTTTTGATGGATAGTTTAATATGCAATTGCATATTGTGTTATTTGTTTTAAAATCGAAGTTATTTTTTTTTATATATGGAAAGAAAACTATATAGAGAGGGTTTGTAAGGGATGTGTCGATTCGGCCTGGAAAAGATACTTTCTCCTTGAATCGTAATAATATGAATGTTTTCTTCTTGAATGTTAATAAATTTCCATTGAATGCTCTTTGGTGGATGTATGAGTTACGATTTATCACCAGACTGACCAGCAAGATGAGACATGCCGCGCCAAAGACTGCTTTCCAAAACAAGTTTCTTTTTGTATTTCACCAATAGAAAACGTTATCAAACTTGAATTAACTTTGAAGAAAGTAATTCCTCTAAGTAATCTTAAATACTGAGAATGCACACTAGCCCACCAGTCAATATATATATTTTTCTTACCGTTCACTCTAATTCAGCTGTATTTCTCTCAACAGAATAACATTAAATTCCTGGCTTTTCAAACTACTTAACCGATATTTATCATCAAGGGGATAGTCATTTTAATTCTTTGCTTTTATAATTGCATAATTAAACATGCCTAAATCATTGTTGCTTGATAATCTATGTGGAAAAGCCTAACAAGATTTGTATTAATAAGTTTACGTGTTTCAGGCATAATTTTCCTTTCTTACACTGTTAAAAATTTTGTTCCACCTTGCACCAAAAATTGGTTCCCATTTAGCTGCCACCAACATTTGGTGCTTAGTTTCACGATTTAATGGTGCAACCTCGGACCGTAAGCACTATTAAATCGCGAAACTAAGCACCAAATGTTGGTGGCAGCTAAATGGGAACCAATTTTTGGTGCATGGTGGACAATTTTTTTTAACAGTGTAGCATTCGACCGCAAGACATATATTCCTGCTAGTATCTTTTCTAGTCATAAACGAATGACATACCTATTAAATTATCTTAATATGGGAACGCAGTTTCTCACACAATAAAAGCAGCATTCTTCATCATCAAATTTGGATATTGTATGGTGATTTTTAATTTTAGTCAAAGAAACTGTTACACTGAAGCTGGTAAAGATAAGAGATCAACTACAGTTCCATAATTATAACTATAGGAAAATAGGATTAACTTATGGTCATTACTTTTGTTTATTGGATCTAATATACATAGTATTTATAGAGAGAAAGAGAGAGAGAGAGAGAGCCACTGTAAAAACATTTAAATTGTTATTGAATTTAGCGGAACGTTTTTAGTATATCTTTTTTAATTACTGAACCATAGACACTGCTTTTACTTGCTATATACAATTCCTCATTACGTGAGAAGTCAATACGTACTGTAGGACTATAATACTTGCGTATTTTGGTTACTAAAATTGGTAATTGACAGCTTTCCCTAGCTCTCTCTCTGTATCCAGATCACTAGGTGGATAGTCTCTTTATTGTGGTGCCAAGCAAAATTAAAAAAAAAAAAATTAGCGTCTGCTAATCGATCAATACACCAGAATGTTTGTAAACATCTGAATTCTGTCGAATTTGCCAGTTTTAAATCCTTTAGACTAACTTCGAATTGTATTTGTGTGTTTGTTTTGGGCGGACAACTCTGCGGAGAGTGTCATAATTTCGTTTGGCGTCATCTAATTAGCTCAAATTTGACGTAAAAGTTCGTCGTCAATGAGAATGCAATTTTATAAAATATCAGGTGCATTATCAAAAACTTAATAGAATGCAGGCTATGCAGGAATACAAGGCCGCTTTCATACATGCCCTTATTGCAAATTCTTATTTCTAATTAACTCACTGGGGGTCATTCAATCGATCTGAAACTTGACAGGAAGACTCGTGTTGTTGATAAAAACGCATTCCATCACGTTTTGGGAGCCAGAAAAAAAAATAGTTATTCCATGGCAAGGAATAGCTTTGAAAAGTTGATCTGAGCTAAAAATAAGTTAAATATGTTGCAATTGTTCATAATAGTTAGCAATGCATATAAAGGATTTAGATAAAAAATTTTGCTTTTATGAGTCAATTTTTTAACGGCTGATTCCTAAATCTGCCTAATTACAAAGGAAGTTGAACCAAATTCCTTGAATTTCAATGTTAATGTTCCACTACTATTTCTTTTTACCTTATACAACTGATAATATTGTACTAGTGTGCTAATATAATTTCCCAGATGGTATTATTAATAATATAGTAGTGTGGCTTCAATGTAATCAAGATTTTCACAGAAGCAAGTTTGTTCTCAGAGGAAAGCCATCTATCTATATTGCATTTATTCTAGCTCAGCAGATAGGTCGGAAACTCACCAGAATAATATAACTACCACCAGCGAATAAACGTTATTGTAAATACTATTAAGGATATAAGACTTTATAGATTTCATGTGTTGTGTATTCACTGTCAAGTGAGCGAATCAATTCTGGAAATTGTAGAAGTACACATAACACATGAGTAGCATTTCTTGAGAATGTGCAAGCGAGCAGGGAGGGAAGCTTTCAAGGGAATTATTATTTGATTAAAACAATTTCTATTTAATAACTGTAGACAATGACCTTAATAATTATTTTTTTATTGAACTGTGTTTGTAAATTTTCAAAAAAAGGATACTTTCTGAAATTTGTAATATAGTATGTTAACAATCGAGAGCAATTACAAAACAATATGAACTGTTTTCATAATTTAAGCTGAATAATGTTCAAACTCGCAGCATTTAATTCCAAACCTAATTAATTCATTAGTTCAGTAAAGTTATATTGTTATAGTGATAGTTTTAATGATAATGGTTTCAAAATATTTATAAAAAAAATTACGATTTTGATGCTATTTTAATGCTGTCATTATTAGAAGTAAAGTGGACATATTTCATAAATATATTTGTTTTGGAAAATATATATATTAGCCTGTGTGGTGTAATTAACCTGCTGATCAAGACGTGTATTAAATTTTTGTCTTATTCGTCCAACTAGTTCCCCGGATATTCAACTTTTATTGCTTCACACAGAAACTAATAAGTCAATCTAAACCAAAACTTTCACAAATTAGTATTAGACTAATATAGCTATTTACAGTAGGGAAATACATTGGGAAATTGCTTTTTCTTCATATTTTTGACGACAACCTCAAACATATTTCCAATTGGTGTCCTTGGTGTCCAAAATTTTATTCTCAAAGTTTGAAACTTAATACAATAGCATTAAAACTTGCCTCATAAGCTCTATAAAAAAAAAAAAAAAAAAAACTATTTTTTTTTTCTTTTAAAAAATAGTGTTTTCATGTTATATAATTAGAATGGTTTTCCTTGATAAGTGTTTAATGAATAGTTTTGTAGAAAATATTCATGACTTTAGTTTTTTCTCCTATAACTTGTTTGCCAAACGTAAAGATAAGATGATAGACAGACAGATTGTTCATGAATTCAACTTTTTAAAAAGCATTCAAACCTTCACTAAAAACGTGATAACATTATAATTTAAACATGAATTTGCTGTTAGGTGAATTTATTTGCATTTAAACACAAATCAAAGTTAAATTTCAGTATTATTATTATTATTATTTTTTTTTTTATTTTTTTTATTATTATTTCGTGTCTTACAAAGCTGTAAATGAGGATACATGTGTGTCTGAAATATTTAGTAACAGTTTCCAGAAAAATAACTTTTAATGAATAAAATTGGATGGTTTGAAATTTATTGGCATTCAACATAACCTTTATCGCTCCAATTTATGTTTGTAAAGCTGTGAAAAACTGAGAGAAAGGACATTCAAACTGGAATGTCCAAAATTGGCAAATAAAATTGGTTTTAAGGATGAATAGGTAAAATTTTAAATAAATGTAAGTACCATCGAACAGATTTTTGGTTTTCTTTCAGAACAAATACAAAAACCTGGTCATTATTCTTTAGGTGATTGCATTGAATTTCTCCATTGGGAGTTGGAAATTGATATTTTTAGGTAATGTTGGTTCCAGAAAAGTACTTTTTCATTGTGCCAGGTGTCATGAACCAAGCCATATGAATGCCAAAAACCATTTAGCTTCTACAAATTATCACTTTCTGGTATGAATTTTCTGTATGCGATTCTGGGACATATGCAATTAGAAGTAATTGTTTATTCATAATTACTGTTAAATTCAAACTTTGGTTCAATCATCCTGATTATGAAAAAAATGTATGGTGTGTTTTAAAGGCAACACAATCTAAACTTAAGAATCATTAAAAGTCATTTGAGTCCAGAACAAGTTGCTTTCGCTTTTTTAACAAAACAAACAAAAAAGTAGGGGTGCGGAACTTGCACGTTACACTGTTCTCTGTATTGAAATGTGTCGTTTTGTTTTAATATTTTTATTAATTTAACAAACTTAGTAATTTGGTAAAAATTATTGCATTGACGAAGTACACAATTCCAAAATGGAGAAATTGGGGGTATGTTTTTAAATAAATGTTACATTGTCCTTTCGTGTAAGTGAAACAGATAAGAAACAGTCATTGATTGGCGGGGAGACGCTCACGGAAAGACAATTCTGTGTTAAAGATATTCGTTTTTCCTTTCTTTATGCCATTATCACATTTTTACGAAATTTCGGGAGTAAGGATGTTTAGAACATCTAAAAAGCATTAGCAATAGTGATTTTAATCAGAATCAAATCAACCATAGTTGGTAATTTTTTTTAAAAATAAATTTTTCAATTGTAGCTAACTTATGCGTATATGCAATTTTGACGAAATCTTTAATGATAGGTCTAATGACCACTATCATTCGGAATTGTACTGACCATGTATAGATATTTTTTCTAAACCATTTGTTTGATGTCAGTATATTTCAAAAAGTATAGAAACCATAAAAAAAAAAAAAAAAAATAAACAAACACGCGAATATGTATAACTATTTTTTATTTTTATTTTAATTTAGCTGCGTTGATGAGTTTAACAAGATCTTTTAGCAGGAGGAAGAAAACATTGAAGACAATACGATAGTTAAAGCCAAAATCGCTTTGGAAGAAGTTCATTCCCTTTAGGATAATGAAGTCGACTACTTGGACATGGATTTTTTGAAGGAATAGAGGTCAAACGTCTTAGGGTTGTAAACGGCAATGCTGAAAAGGGTGCAAAAGCCGGGCAACAGCTGTTTGAACAAGGGAAATTCAGCTAATCTTGAGAAAAAATTAAGCATTTTGTTCCATTATTGAAAGTTTAATTTGTTTCGATAGAGAAATAATTTTATGAATCTTAAAATCCGTGTTAAATTTCATTTCATGATTATCCGAACTTTATAATTGATAAAATTTTTCTATGGTATAAGAGCAGTTTTGAAACGTATTTATCTTAGAGCCCTTGGATGATTACTTATTTCTGAAGCTTAGATGAGTGTTGTTAAACAGAGTTAAAGGAAATGGTATAAACTAAAATGTTCTCTTACTAATGAAAGGATGGTTACAAAAACTTGAACTAAGTTAAGAGCCCAGTTGTGTGAAAGCTGAGTACACTTAAAGTCCTCATTGTAAAGAACTTAACGTTCTTAAAAGGAACACGCTTGATTTGAATTCTGTTGACTCAACTAATTGATTTCCCGTTATATCTTTCTCACTAAGAGCTTTTAATGATAATTTAAATTACAAGTAACATAGTAAAAATACTTATTTTAATTATCCTAATTAGCTTTATATATTTCTGCTTCAAATTCAATTTTAGTAATTCTGTTAGCTTTAAGTAAGTTAAGTACTTCACTATTAGCATTAGTCCACTTACCTTACAACCAGTCGAGGCATTTGCTACGTAAAATGCATTGTTGATGTTTAAACTTGCGGGGCAGCTTCCTCCAGATAGAATTATCAATAATATGACTGTGAGGCACAACTTTTTCATAATTTGACCTGAGAATACATTATTTTCCTTTAATTTAATGTCAAAATCTCATTGAAAACTGGCAAGGTGAATGCGTTGTTTAAGAAAAAGTGGAAATTATGACGCATTTATAATATATTATTAAAAAAATTCCTGTGAATACATTATTTTCCTTTAATTTAATGTCAAAATCTCATTGAAAACTGGCAAGGTGAATGCGTTGTTTAAGAAAAAGTGGAAATTATGACACATTTATAATATATTATTAAAAAAATTCCTTTTATTAGATATTATTCGTATTTTTTTTTCTTTTGCCCAATAAATCGCTTTATTTTATGCTAGAAATAGGTATATATTGATTTTCTGTTCCTAAATCAAAGGATTAACGTTACGTTAATATTAGGTATAGGTTTTCATTTCCTCAATCAAACTAAATCACTAAAAATTGGTTCCCATTTAGCTGCAACCAACATTTGGTACTTAGTTTCACGATTTAATGGGGCTACCTCGGACCGTAAGCACCATTAAAATCATGAAACTAAGCATCAAATGTTGGTTGCAGCTAAATGGGAACCAATATCTGGTGCAAGGTGGAGCAGAATTTTTAACAGTGTAGTAGAACTCTTTTAGGTACACTGTTAAAAATTTTGTTCCATCTCGCGTTCCTAGATAGCACAGTAGTATTGGCCAATATCGGAAACAATGGTAAATTTGACTTAAAGTCGAGCATCGTTCCCAAATGCAAATTTTTTTTTTTTTTAAATAATCATGCCAAAACATCACAAAACATATTTTTTTTTGCCTTCTACCTTTTCTTATAAAAAATATATTTTTATTTTAAATCTGTGCATCAGCATTTCCAAAACTCCTAGTATATTTTATCCAACATTAGTTGAGATTGGTCAATATCTATATCAACAGCTTGTTTACAACTTTCCATATCGATATCGACCAGCGTCGTTGTGCAACTAGGATATTGAAAATATAGTTTATTACAAACGGTATGACACGAATGAGAAAATACTAATTGATTCAAATACTTTTTAGCAAAAAGTTTAAATTACCGCGATTAAAATGTCTCTTTATCATTAGATGACAAATATGGTATTTTCTAATTAATGGTGAATTTCCCGTTGAAATTAATTTTTTTTTTCAAATGTTGGTAAAAAGCTCTGGAAATATTTTGCCATAATAATTGCGATGTGTTCATTTGAAGGATTTGGTTGATAAACTTTGTCGCCTAATAATTTTTAGTAGTTATAAGAAACAATAGAATTTATTAACTTATTACACATATAATTTTGTAGTCAATTAATATTTAATTTGTAGTCAATTAATATATAATTTTGTAGTCAATTAATATTTAATTTTGTAGTCAATTAGTATTTAATTTTATAGTCAATTAATATTTAATTTTGTAGTCAATTAATATTTAATTTTGTAGTCAATTAATATTTAATTTTGTAGTCAATTAGTATTTAATTTTATAGTCAATTAATATTTAATTTTGTAGTCAATTAATATTTAATTTTGTAGTCAATTAATATTTAATTTTGTAGTCAACTAATATTTAATTTTGTAGTCAATTAATATTTTATATCACTACTTAAAGTATTATCAAATTAGTAGCATTTACCTTAATTTACTTACTCTAATTATAATTTAATCTATTTATAAACTAGATAATTTTTCATTATAAAGTGTAGTATGTTTAAAACATTTCTCAACACAAATCAATTATGGGATCTATAAAAAAAAAAAAAAAACATAATTATATGGTCTTAAATATTTCGCAACATATTTAAAGTGATAAACTGATGCATAACTTCAGTCTTAAATAGTGCGCTGACAAATTTATTTATAAGTTTAAGTTACGATATTTATCTAAATATTGTTATATTTATAATTAAAATTTAGAATAACATTTTTAAATAAATATTGAATGCTAAGTTAAAAATAAAATATAAACGTATTTGAGAAAAAATCACTACATTCATATTCAAAAAGCAGTTTTTCACAAATTTACAATTTTGATTAATCATATTCAGATAAAATAAATAGTTTCCTACTTCTTTCCTTCAGAAAATTTAAATAATACATTTCTTACTGGGAAAATAAATCACGAGAGGAACATAGATATAAAGAATTTCCAGAAATGAATTACCATTAAACATTCGTTGGTGAACAGTAATAATTCATTTATGCTTTACTGACCACCGACGTGGACGCTATGGACACAAAGATAAGGACCAATTACTGTCTAAACTCTAGCGTCCCCAATACCTATCAATCTCACTTCTATTATTAGAACATTGAATGTAGTGATAAGATTTCTCCTACCCTCTCTGGTCAAGGGGTGGTCTAAGATAAACCCCCTAATCTTAAGTAAATGGTGAGTCCGCATTTAGTACTGCTTTGCATACCATGTTCAGAAAGTTTAACAGCAACTCTTACTTAATAGATGTGTGAATATCCCAGTAGTAGAGGGCATTATCTGCAACGTTTTGTATTTTTAAGTGGACTTGGTACCTTTAAACCTATTTTTGTTTTTAAATTTAAGCCTTTAAAATTATAATTTTTACATTTTGAAAGTAAATTTCACTTAAAAAAAGTTCACAAAGTGCTCAGAATTTTAAATTATTGAAAAAAATTCATAAAATTTCAAATTCTATGTTCTTTGCCATTTTTCAATATTTTTTTCTGATTTTTTTAAAAAATGTCCCTTTCAATATACTCTAAACTTTTAGGTCTCGGACTTGCCAGAATAAGGAGAAGGTCTCAAAGATTACAAATACGCAAAAAACAGAAAAATCGATATTTTTATAATTTTTTGTGAAAACAAGGAGTAACAAGTACTCTTAATATTATCATTGTGATATAATGTGTATTTCATGTTCTTTTTAACACTATCTACAACACTATCCCATATAATAAAAGTGTAGTAATAGCAGTTTTATAAGCTTGTTAAGCTTTCCTATAAAATAAAAAATAAAAAAATCAACACTTATTTAAACTACTGATAAAACCATTTTCATATCTTTATAATAAGAGATAATCTTTTAAATTAATTTTTTTTGTAGTTCATTCTATGAACTATACATTCAAAAGGACAATTATTATTTCAATTTAGTTATTGAAAAATTGCTAAAAAAATGAAAATTATTTTTTCAATTTATAAAAAGTATTTGTAAATCATTTATGCAATTCTGCGATTACAAAGTATATATAAAATTAAATTAATCAATACTACATATAATATGTTAAACACACTAATTTATTCCGCAATAAATGTTTCTTTAGTCAAACATGTAAACTAGTCCTTGCCTTCGATTAGTCTGATAAGGTACTAGATTTATTTATAATTTACAATTATCAAAGCCTTAAATTCCAATTGTAGATCTTAATGAGAAGATTTGGGTCTAAAAGGAAAAGATAAAACTGCTTTAAAATGTGTTCAATTGTTTGTGTTTCTTAATTATACTTTGATGAGATTTAATTCTGCATATTATATATAAGTGCAACCTTAAAATAATTTACTCTATAATTCATAATACATTATAAGTTGTATTTAAGCGTTAGTAATTTAAATTACACTACTTACGTTGCATGCGTATAAGTTTTCTTATAGCTAGCTCACTAGCTAAAGTATATGGTATGCCCAGGACGACTTTGACAGACAAAATCAGGTTCAAATTAGTTAAGTTAATTACGAGCTATGAGAGTGCTCCCGTAATCCACTTTCCTTGAATTTACCACCTTAGAAAGAAAATGTCAGAATGAATATGCGTTTTCGATAATCTGGATCAGTCAAGAAACCTATGGGAAAAAAAAAACATAAATTAGTACAGTATATCGCAAGTTACGATCGTACTCCCTTTCACCACATATTCTCGACTTCACCACTTTTAGTACAAAACATCGAATGGAAATTCTGTTCACAATAATCAGGCACAATAATCACAATAATTATCTCATGAGAGATGGCGTATTGGTAATGAAACTGATGGAAATAAAGAACCATGCTCTCTGTTATTGTAGAAACTGTTGCTTTGAAAATTGAAAGTTTATACGTCGATTCATCCATTCCTTCTGTTTCACATTAGCGTGTTTGTGATATGATACACGCTTACCATAAAAAATATCGTTCAATCATGAAAAATATAAAACGTGTGGGAAGAAGCAAGACTGCTCTTGAAAATGTTGAGAACTTTAAAACGGAAGCAAAGAAACTATTCGACATATCTTCCTGTAAATGGAGTATATCTGTCCAAAAGAGAGCAAAGTTCCATTAAATGAGCAGGAGTTCCTCAAAGACCAAAGAACGGAAAGAAAAATGTTCATTGGAAGTGTTGATGTACCCGAAACAAAACGACTTCAGAAACGTCAAATGCTGGTACAACAAAATGCTGTGCAAAGTAAAAAAAAAAGGCGTCTCCTGCTTCTGTTTCAAGCTTTACTCTGGAAAATGAAGATATGATGGAGGTGGAGGCTGAAGTGGATGTCAAAGACGCGCCCTACACACCGTTTCATCAGCAGGATTTAAGGAGTCTTCAGATGCGTGTAAAATTGGACAACACAATTATTGTCAGTCAAAGATATGGTGTTTCTAACAGAACCACGGCTGCTATTGCATCCAGTGTTATGAAAGATTTGGGTTTAATATCGGAATCGAATTCCAGTCCTGACACAGACAAAAACAAAGTATGGAGGGAAAAATCGAGAGTTTACAAGCAAATGGTATCAAAATTGAATGAAAATCGTTCCAATCTATCTGGCCTTTATTTTGATGGCCGGCATGACAAAACTTTAACATCAGAAACACTCGAGGGAAATCAGTTCCAAAGAACAGTCGTAGAAACGTATTATTGTATTGTATCGGAGCCTGGCCTTTCGTACGTGGGGCATGTTATACCTGAAAGTGGGTGTAATCTTCGTGTATCGAACAGCATTTACGAATACGTAACAAGTACTTTTTTGGGTGATTTGAGCAAGCTCACAGTTGTCGGGTGTGACGACACTGTGGTGAACACAGGAATGTTTACTGGTGTAATTCGCAGGCTTGAAATGAAACTTCAGAGACCACTCCAATGGATTGTCTGCTTACTTCATTTTAATGAGTTACCATTAAGACACTTATTCCAGTCAATAGACGGCAAGTCTTCTGGCCCTTCATATTACACTGGACACATTGGACGAAAACTTAAAGGATGTGAAAAACTTTCAGTCGTTGCTTTTAATAATATTAAATGCTAGTTGCCACACATTGATAGTAGATTACTCAGTTCAGATCAGAAATACTTATTCGACATTTGCACGGCCATTAGTTCTGGTATTTGTAGTTTAGATCTATCTAACCGAGAACCAGGAACGTTGAATTTGGCCCGCTGGCTAACAATTGCAAATCGAATACTGAGGTTATATATATCTACATCAGACCCATCAAATGAGCTACCAACTTTAGTTGAATTCATTCTAAGAATCTACGCTCCCTCATGGTTCCAAATTAAAATTAATCACTCCATAAAAGACGGTCCTAGACATCTGTGGCATTTCATAGCTCATCTCGGTACTTGCCTAAGAAGTATTGTGACGTAATCGATCCAGTTATTTCTCGAAACGCTTATTTTGTTACTCCAGAAAACATACTTTTGGCCATGTTAACTGATGAAAGATGTCATATCAGAATCATTGAAGCTCGAAGAATAATAAAGGCAATAGAAATTAGCCGAAGTGTGCGCAAATTCGTTATTCCTGATATCAATTTTGAAGCTGAAGACTAAATTGATCTCATTGACTGGAAAAATTGTTTTGAGACATCGCCGCCAGTTCTCCGAGAGACAAATTCTCAAGATCTTTTGAAAATAACAAGGATGGTATGCCGAAGGCCTGCTGGCACTTCATACAATTTCCTTCACATACACAAGCAGTCTAAACTTGTCACGGCAGCCTCTGAGAAAACAGTTGGGCCTGAAAACCGGTATAAATTCATAAGAGCTACTCTAGAATTCAGAAAACACATGTCAAAATTCGAGACAAAAAAGGATTACAAGTAGTAATGCTATCGTCAATTGTATATTTAAAGGCAATACAATTTCTGATCCCTTTAAAATGAGTTAAGTGTGACGTGTATTTTTTATTTATTTTTTGGAAATTTAGCCTTTTATTTTCCAAAATTTGGTGTTGCTGAGGTAGCAGAAGATATTAACCTACAATTATAAAAAAAAAAAAAAATTATAGTTGTTGTTGTCAAAAATAGAAAATAATAAGCACCATCCTTAAACTTACAGCGAAATCTGGAATTTTTTATGAATTTTTGAATTTTAATCACTTTTAGCTCAAATTTCGGAACTTTCGAGCTATTGAGGCGACAGAAGATATTAACCCAGAGTTATAAAATTTCACACACGTATTAATCATGGGTGTCCACAAATTTTCCGCACTACCGCTAAAAGATTTGAAAAATTTCGATTTTTTCGATACGCCCTAATGTATACACCGTCACCCACAAACCCAACGACACTCTTTTTAATATATACAGATAGTAAGATATCTTCAGATAAAATTGTTATGCCGTAAATTTAAAAAAATAATATTTAAACTTTCCAACTTTTATATTTTTTTTTAAATAACAGATTGGACCATCTAAAAAAGAACTCTATCAAACGTATTATACCCAGCAATATTATATTTTATATTAAATCTGGAATGGATAAGGCTCATATAGTATAACTACTTACTAATGTACTGAAAGTGGCTAATACATCATTTTCAAAAGGATTAATTCAACATATTATTTTAGTTAATAATACTTAAGTATTAAACAGCTCTTCTGATTAAAAGTATTTACATACTACAAGAATCAAGTATATTCCAAGTAATATTATTCAAAATCTATTTTATTCTTAACTAAGTCTTTTATTCACTCAAACTACACATATCTTACATGGCCAGTGTTACTTGATAAGCCGGTATTCAAGCTCACTAACCAGACTTCATAATTGCTTTTACGCTACGGATTAACACCGTACACAAATGAAATTCTAACGTTTCTAAATGCAGTATCTTGCCGTCCGGACATTCTCGACAATTGTAGTTAATATGGTTGAGAGAGAATTCCAAAGATTTCTCTCGTAGATACTGTTGGTATGTTTCAAAATTAGGATATTTAGTGAAACATCCGGGTGGTTTGAAACATGCATTTTAGTAAAATCTTTGAAATTTTGGGTATTTTATACAGATGAATAACGTGTATCTATTGGTATAGGTTAATTTTAATTCGTTTACTATCATTTGGGATTAGATGTTAAAATATGTTGATATGTAAAACGTATAATGGATACATTGAACGATATATTATATGAGCTAGTAATCATTGAGTTGTGATATTTAGTAAAGTATGAGTCAAAAGTTTGTAAACTCGAGTGTTCTGTTTTTAATTTTTACATGAAGTGTTCTTAGGTCTTGTAGCAAACATTTGAAATTACCTATGAAAGTACTTAGTCCAATTAACATAAAAGTGTTGCAAATAACTTCGTCGTTGTAGGTGTGGAAAAAATAAGCCACCCTCCCAAAAGGGGGAAAAAAACCTTAAAAAAAAACCTAAAAAAAACAGCACAAAATAACAACTGAGATTATTCGAGATTAGTATTTCGAATTTTTGTGACAGAAGAAACATTTTTAAATTCATTTAAAAATCTAATTTTGGATTTTTAATCAGGATTATTTAAAAAAAAAAATAAAAAAAATCTGCACCTAAAGATAATAAGTATGTATGATTTTTTTTAGTTTCTCACATATATATCAAGCTGGGGAACATAAAAATAATTAAATTACAAATAAGTATCTAATACTTATTATTTTTTTTAAGCTATTTAGCACATTAAATATATTGTGTGGTGTTATGAAAAATATAAAAAAATTGTGTACTGTATGATTTAGATTCACTGGTCAAGCTTTAAAAAATGTATACGCTTATAAGCGGAATCTATTTGTATTAAATATAATTTATTTAAATTTGAATCTCTCGCTTTAATAAACTTGTATCGCAAAAAAGTCAGAAATAATTATTTCAAATAGGATGACGAAAAAAAAAAGAAAAAGAAAAAAAAAAAAAAAAAAAAAAACATTTAAATTATTTTCGATAGATTAGAAATCCGACGTTTTTCTGAGTTTTGCATATTAAAGTCTAAAAGTTGCTAGACCATTTTTTTGTATTTTTGAAATTTTAAAGATATTTGTAATTTTTATTTTACAAAAATAAAAGAAAATGTTTACAATTTTAAGTGGTTATTACAATAAATATTAATACTAAACAAGAAAATTACTAATTCAGATTACGCACCTAATTTCCCTCAAATTAATTTCATTATCATTGTTTATATTGATGTACCAGAATGATCATTTCCCCTTCAAAACTTAAGTAGCATTTATCACAATATATATTTAAAATAAATGAGATTACGAACTGTAAGTAAGCAAGCTTATCAAGAAAATTAAACGTGACCAATGGATCCGTTACGGATAATTCTCATTTACAAGCTTAGATATAGCAACAACCTTTATCAGAAACCATTATCACTCTTCCTCTGGCCAGGACAAGATTATAAAAGTCCGAACTCAGTCCAACCTCATCAGATTCAAGCCGATGCTCTTCCTTTGAAGCGTCTTATTATGTACCTTATTTTATAGAAGTAAGTAATGTGTCTATTATTTTATTTAAATCATTAATTTATTCAATTGTGTAGGTTTCTTTAGTAAGGAAACGATTTTACCACTTTACATTGAGGTGAAAAAATTAAAAGGGCTCCAGTACCAGTTTTGTACTTAAATGTTTGCGTAATTGTATCTAGTGATTGCTTTGTTTCAATTAATTAATTAATATATCTGTGTTTTATTTTGTATGTACAATGCGTGCATATTTGATAAAGCTAATTTTATTTGATTAAACAAAATTAAAGTTATTTCTATATTTAGATCGTAACGTTGGTTTTCAATTTCAACTAAAATATATATATACACAAATATATTTTAAGTTTCGTATTTTCTTCTATTTAATGTTCACTCCATTTGTATTTCTAAGAGAATATAATTGTGTACTACTTGTAGATACTTCTAACCATTCATATTAAAATATTTAGAATTTCATTAAAGTTTCAGCTGTTTCGAAGAATTCTACATTAATTTGAAAGTTCAAAGTAGCTAACTTAATTTAATTCCCAGTTTTTATTTCAGTAGTTTCAACATTGGTCTAGGTTTATGTTAAATATAAGATAATGATTAATAATCAATAAAGTAAATTAGTTATTGTACTTTCTACCCCTACGAATGAATTTATTACGGTTTATGTATTAATTTCACTCAGTTTGAATAATTTGTAATTTTTAATCAAATAGAAATCAATTGAATTCTCCAAAATTTTCGAAAATCAACTACAAAATACTTACACATTCCTTAAAATTTGAGGTGGTTTAAAGAAGTCCTTTTAAAATTATAAACCCCTTGGAGCTCATTTTATTTTGTGCAAAATTTTCTTTCAGTTATTTTTGTATATAGGTCTTTATGTTTACTTTTAATATGAGTAAATTATTTCAATCAGATAAGTATATTTATTGTGTTTTATTTTCTGCTTTTTCGAATGCATAAAAACAGCATTTCACTAAATTTTCGATTTAAGTACTTGAAAATTTATAACTAAACAGATTTGTAACTTAAAGTAGAGATTTATAACAATTAGAAATTCATATTCATTTAATGTGTTTCGTATTTTTTAGAATTTGTCTCTATACGTAGAGGAAACTTTATGATAGGATACTCTTTGTTGTGAGTATTTAATGTACGGGATGCATCGGCAAGACATTACTGTTTTAAATATGTAATTCTGCGATTTAAAATATTTCATTCAAAATTTGTAGCAAAATTAAACTTAAATGATAAAAAAGTTTTATCGGAAACTTTATGATGGATGTACAATATATGATATATCACCAGCCCGAAAAGATATATGAGAAAGATATACCGTGATACCGAAAAGATTCCGGGACGAATTCTGCTTTCCGAATCCAGTTTCTTATATATCTCTACAATAAAATACAATAACTGACACTGATGAACTCTATAAAAATCAATTCTTTTAAGCAATTCTAAATGCATAGGCTACATACATGTTCAATAGTTTAGATGTCAACTTATGTAGCCGAGCGAGATAAAAAAAAATGACAAGCCATAAAGCAGACATACTTCTCAAGCATAATTAGTATTCAAAATATACCTCAATACTTGAAAAACTTTTTTAATGCATGTATTGAATTTTTTTAGGTTTCAAACATGAGGATCCTCCAGTTTTCTGTAGCCTCTTTGGCGCTAGTTGCCATATGTTCTGGATACAGTTGTCCAAATGATGAAAATAAAACATTCCATGCTGATGTAAATACCGGATGCCAGGTGAAAATGACAATTTGTTAATTGCTTTTGAATTAGAACTGCGATTTTATAGACTCAATTAGATGTATAAAATTATAATTTTTTTTATTATTGACAGCACTTTTGAAAATATTTTCTGAGATAATAACACGTATGAAAAGAACGTTATTGTATTTTTGTTAGTACGATTGGCTCACTAATTTTGTTTATCGTAGAGTAATTTATGAACTTTTTTCAAGTTGTATTCATTGCTGCTCCTTTTTAAATCTATAATTTAACTGCTATTTTGTTTGCGGGAAGCAAAATCTTTGAAAGACTAATGACTCATTTGCCATCATCCAGTCAAGCTGAAACGTTGCAGGTAGACTCATTCTATCAAGCTTTAAAATTTTAGTCAATGGTTCGGAATTGATTTTTTTTTTCGTAGTGGTCAAACGCTATGAAAACTCTATCTGTGTACCATTGAAGTTTGTGTGTAACTGAAAACTCTATTTTTATGAATTCATATCAAAATAGTGCTGAACAACATTTTTTTATTTGCTGATAAATTTCGGATTTTTCTTAAGCATCCTTCACTTATTGTATTAATACTTAAAAAAGTCATGAAAACACACTACCGTAATTCAAAACCCATCCACGTTTTCAAAGTTCAAATTAGTTATTCATTTTGCATTAATTTAGAAACTTGGTATGTTTATTATTACTTTAAATACATTCCTATAAAATTTTTTTAGGTTTCCTCTTTTTTTTGTTCGATTAATTCACACTGCCGTCTAGAACCGAGTAACTTATTTTAAATATCCTTAATCTCCTTTTAAATGTTATCAAGTACAGATTGACAATTATTGAGCTGTATGAAATAAAAACTAAAATTTTCAATAACCAATGTGTTTAAAATTTTATGCAAATTTTAAAAGTACCCACATATATTCGAATTTAGTTTATAACATGTTTGATAAGCTTGTCATCAATGGCTATGATGTGGGGCAAAAAAAAAAGCAAAATTGCCAACACTGTCTTCACAAACACTACCAGTTCTTTCCGATTTTTTTAATCAATTTTTTTTCTTCATAAGACTAGAACCGGTTGCTACAACTTGTACTCAATTGTAAATCTTCTTTGAGTCACAATTGGTCTTTTATTGCTCGAATAGTAGGCCTTGATGATTGATATGCGTTCTGAAATTACGTATTTAGGTATAAAATAAAAAACAACAACATTAAGAATGCACGTGTTAAAAAAATCGCAACATGCCCTGCATTCAACCACCAAATTTTAACTGAATATCGCCAACGGTTCAAAAAGTTATCAAGGATTTTTTTCTTCGTATAGCTCAATAATTTACCCTGTATATTGGTTTATTTGACAAACATTAAATGTGTTTAAGGCACACAAAGCAAAATATGTATACATTTCTAAACCGAATCTCTTTACGATATGGGGTGTGCTTGAAAAATGTATTCTTCCTTAAAAGTGATTCATCAATTGACTGTAGTAGACTAAAAAGTGTGATTTGGTTACAGTTTTTTTCTTATCAATCATAGAATATAGATCTTTAAAATTACTGGTAATCAATAAAAAAAAACTTTTTTGTGAAATTTCGGCTTTTGTGTGTTTCGTTTGTATAAAAAAACAACTTAAAGTATTACAGTTATTATTTTTTTAAAAATAACTTAGTGCATATTATATACTGTATGAATTTTGTTTCTATTTACATAAAGTATTAAAAGATACTTGACCAACAGTACTAATTAATTTATTAATAAAGATAGTTTTAAAATTGACATAACTTGTCTTACTACAAATAAGAAATGTAATTTAACACTTTTAAAACTAAAGTCCGTTTGTAAAAAACCTATGAAAATTACTTAAACACAGGTGTAATATTTGTTGAAAAAACTTTAATACTAAATCATCAATTAGCACAGAATTAAAACATATTAGATCTTCAAACGAAAACAGTAAGTAACTCTGGCCAATCATATACTGCAACAACTCCCAACTCATGAATGAAAGGTCATCAACTTCTAATTCAGATCACTATTGCATTATATTTCCTGCTTTCACAATAACTTTTGCACATTAATACTTTTTTTCAGCTATTTCGTGCATTGTTCAAATTAAAAAAGGTTTTGGAACTTATATTTTATTAAGTCTAAGTTATAATTTATTAAGTTAATTTAAAATCTATCTTAAATTTGTGTCTTCGCTTAGCCTATAAAATCGCACCAAATAAACAAAATTCATTAATATCACATGTACGGACTATGTATATGCAAGATAACCTCACTTAGGTGAAATTATAGAAATCAAACTATCCATAAACATTACATTTATAATATACAGATGTTTTGATATTTCTGCTTCCCTCTTCCTAGTTGATTATGCTTTTTTTTTTTTTTTTTTTTTTTTTTTTAACTTGTACAACAAAGCTGTGAGAAGCTCGTACAAAGGCGCATACTGCCGGCTTGAGGAAAGCATTGCCAAACAAAATTAAAATCAGAACCAACGCGTATGATACTTTACAAATGGAATGATTATGATGCAATTAGGAAAGGCTCATTCCTGATATCATTACTTTTTGAGGCTGAAAACCGCGAACTTGTTTTATTTTCATTCTTTTTCTGAGATGGATTTTTTAGATTACAAATCAAAATAAATTAACTAAACATTTCGAAGATTCTTTCAAAATTCTCATAAGCTTGCTATTAGTTTTTCTTCTGGAATCCAGCTCTTAATTTTAGAGTCCATTATCTTGACTACTAGAAAGCTAAATACAAATCAATATATATAAATTCAGTAAAGAAGCTTTAAGTGTTGACGATTCTTTTCATTGACTAGTAAGCGTTATTTAAAATTTTATGAAGAATGTCAAACATATTTTTAAATTTTTTGCAAAGGTTCAAAGTATTAACAAATACGAATAAATTTATTTGGATTTTTAAAAGACTTGATACAGGCGTTTAGAATGTAGCAACGTTAGTGCGTTAGTGAAGAAGAAAAAGAATATGAAAAAGTTTAAAAAAAAAAAAAGCTTCTTTCAAACGCATTTTATCTACTTAATGTCCACCAATTTTATATATTTTTTTACCCTAAACATGTGTTCAGTTTCAATGCTGTAATACCATTAAGTCTCTCACAGTTAACTCGCCCCTTTAAAACTCTATATTATCATTTCGAGTATATTTAAACTACGTAAGCATTATATTGGTAGGAAATGGACATTTAATCTGTCTTATTTGTGTATTTGTGGTAGTTGGCAGGCGGAATGATTCCACTAGATTCATAACAAATTAAAAAAGTAACATTAAAAGACTGAAGTTGAAGTTATTCTTGTAATGAGCTTATCTTATACTAAATATAATTATCTTACTTACATACTCACATTTCATTGCATATAAATTATAAGACTATTTTAAAAGTTTATTTTTATTGACTGTGTCAACATATCAACACTATTAATAAATAAATTTACCTAATAAAACATTCAAATGAATTTTGATTGAACTACCATGGGCACTCACTTAAACAAAATATCTCACAGCTTTAACTGTCTTCAAGTTAATTCAAAGTTTTCACTTAACGAAATGAAATCCGTAACCACACCAACCACAACTAAAATCAAAGCAACACTGATTATTCTTCATAGTTTTCACCTCTTGGAACTTCGAGCTCCTCGGGGTTTCAAATAACACAAACTTTTAACTTGTTACTGTCACTGAGATTATTGAGGTCCTTGGGGCGTCATTACCACACACTCAACTGGATTTACCAGGGGCAAAACCATAGAATGGGATAGAATAATGCCGTAAGAAACCAGAAGGTGTAAGATGTACATTGCAGAAACTTAAGCTTGAGAGACTGTTAAATAACCCATTGTATTTAGTTGATTACATTTTTGATAAAGCTTGAACAGGACGTTACAAATGTAACATGATTTATAATTATAAATGATATATATGAAAGCATTTGAGAGTAGAAAGACATGGTTTTCCCAAAAATGCCCATAAATGCTCACATATACATAGAATATTTTATTTATCCACACTTTTAAATTCTAGGATTGATATCTATTAAGGGGACTTGACACCCTTCAAACCTTTTTTTTTATTTAAGCCTTTAAAATCACAATTTTTACATTTTTGGAAGTATTACTAAGTGAAAACTAAATTTTATGATAAAAAAAAAGTTCACATAGTGCTATAAGTTTTCATAATTTTAAAATTTATTAAAAAATTAATAAAATTTTGAATTCTATCTCCCTTTTAATTTTTAAATATTTTTTCCTGATTTTTTTTTTTTTTTTTAATGTATCCAGATAATATACTTTAAAATTTTTGGAATTGAATTTATAAGTAAAACGGTTTTCGGAAAAGAAAAAAAAAAGAAAAAAATTCTGTACCAATATGTAAAATATCTAAAAAAAACGGCTATTTTTCAACTTTTAAATTTGTAAAAAAAAAGTTTAAATTTTATTCAAAAATCCATGCATATTTTTGTCAAATAGATATTAAGAATGACACAAACAAAATTCAAGTTATTTCATTCATGTTTGCTGAAGTTTTAGCATTTTGAGTAAGGTGGGAATTCTAAAAATCTCGAATTGAAAAAAATGCGTTCGAAATATTAAAGGAGCTATTGCAGAAATGCTAAAATCTCCATAAAATATAGTTTTTCTGCAATTTCAGTTTTCGGATCACCTCAAAAACTTGGCAGAATAAGGAACAAATTAAAAAATTAGAAACATGTAAAAAATAGATTTTTTTTTGTGTGAAAACAAGGCTTACCAAGTCCCCTTAAATAAACATATACAATTTATAACAAAACTTTTCCGTGCAAATATTGAAAATTGCTTTGTTTTTAAATTCATTGTGGTACAAATAAAAAAAAAATACTAATATATAAAGTAAATGTCACAAAACGCAAAAATATTTTAAAAGTAGAATTTTAAGCTGAAAAAATTAATATTTTTATTTCTCACAAATTTAGTAGAGAAAATATTTGCTTATAATAACATTTATTTAAGTTTAGTATCTAAATTACTCATAGATTTAAGAAAACATATGTTACTATTTGAAAAACCATAATTTGAACAAGTTATTCGGTTTTGCATTTCAACACCCAAATAAAAATGAAATCTAACATTGACATTTTTGTCTTTATCTTTGAATAAACATAAAAAATGGGAGGCAACAGTTCAATGAATGAATATTAATGGGAAATTGGGTTAAATTAACCTAAAGATAAATGTTTGTTTTTAAATGAAACCTAAAATTCTGTTTAGTTGGATGGAAAACTATATCCAAATAGCATCTCATTTAACACATTAGCTATCTCATGTTGACGAAAATACAATAGCACACAACAATTTATTGTAACTTAATAAGCTATTTCTTGAAAAAAGGGGTTTCTTGTGAACAATAATACAAATATTTCAGATATTATTATTAATAATATAAATATTTCAAATATTATTATTAATAGTACAAATATTTCAAATATTATTATTAATAATACAAATATTTTAAATACTATGAAATATTTCAAGTACTATCAAATATTTCAAATAATACAAATATTTCAAATAATATACCTATTTAAAATAATATAAATATTGTAAGAAAAATATTTCAGTTATTATTGTGATTCTGATACTATTAAATTTTTAGCAATTCCAATACATTATTAAATGTTTCTTAGCAGAGCAATTTATCAATGTTATTAAAATTTTTGCCAGACAAATTCTAAGCAATATAATTAAAAAATTGTGTCCAACGTATTCTGAACCGATTCGCATTTTAACTTATCGTTTTATGCAATAGGTTGTTAAAAATCAGTTTTTAGCAATGAGGTATATAAACGAATTTCAATGAAATATATAAAGGAATTTATCTTCTACTAGTAGATTTTAGCATTGTATTGCAAAAAAAATTAAATGTCTTCCATTTTTTTCTGTTTAGGTTTACCACTTGTGCGAGAATTCAGAGATGCAAACTTTGTCTTGCCCCTCTGGAAAAGCATTTGATCATCAAACAAATGAATGCAAGGACAAATCCCTCGTCCAATGTATTGAAACGACACCAATCCGCCTGAACAAACGATCCACTGAAGAAGTCCACTATGTGTCTGTAGAACATCTGAAAAGCTCCACCAAGGTACTTCTTAAAGCCATCAAAAATTTATCTATAAATGCCTTGCAAGAAAACCTTCCTACTGTCTACGATCGTATTGAAAACGAGTTTGTTCCAGTCATTGAATCTCTCAAACGCAAGCTAGGACCTTTTTTCTACCAGCAAGCACTGCCTCAGTTACAAAAATCATACAAATACACTAAACAAATGGAAGGAAGAATTTTTAAGAAAGTTTACAGGTCATACGAACTTTCCAATTCCACCCACCTTAACGTAGTGTCATTCGATGACGTCATAGACCAAATTTCAACTGATATAAAACCCATTCTGAACCTTGCTAAATTCCTTTCTTTGAGACTGATGAAAAACAGCCGAATGAAGCGAGAAGTTGGTGTTGCTATAACAGAATACCAATCAAATATTGAAGTCCACTCAATTCCCAAAGAACACCTGAAGCACTCGCTCAAAGAACTTTTCGAAACCGTCAAAATTTTTACTGAAAATAATTTACAAGAAATATTTCCTTCAGTCTACAAACGTATTCTTAAAGATTATTTTCCGTTATTTCAATCTATAAAAAATGAGATTGATTTTAAATATAAAAGAGGTGCCACCCCTACCCTGCTAAAAATCCAAGATTATGCAAAGCGCTTGAGAGACAAGATTGTCAAGAAAGTTTACCATTCTTATGAGCTCTCCAACTCTACTCATCTTAATGTTGTATCATTTGATGACGTCTTGGACGAATTTTTCACTGATTTCAAACCACATGTGAGCCTTAGCAAATTCATTTCTGCCAGAATATTGAAAAGTTTCAGAGTTAGGCGAGATGTTACTGAAGATCAGCTCAAAAGTAGTGTTGAAGTACATTCTATACCCATCGAACACATAAAAGACTCTGCCAAGGAGCTTCTGAGAGATATAAAATCTTTATCAAAAAACGCATTAAAGGATATATTACCAGCATTATACTATACTACAGTAATTAAATCATTTAGAGCCGACATAGAACCAATTTTTAGAAAGCTTGTTCTACCTCAACTAGAACAATTTCAAGCTCATGCTAAACGCATGGGAGACAAAATTATCAGGAAAGTTTACCAGTCTTATGAGCTTTCTAACGCTACACATCTAAATGTAGTATCATTTGATGACATCATGGATGAAATATTAACTACTAGTAAACAAATGGACATTGGTAGATACTTTTCTTCTAAATTGGTAAAAAACACTAGAATAAAACGAGAAGCAAGCACCCTTGAAATAGAATACCGCTACAAAAGATCTGCTGACGAAATCCACTCTTTGTCAATAGAGGCTCTTAAAAACTCTTCCAAAGAACTTATTAATGCAATCAAATCTGCATCTAAAAATACTTTGAAAGAAATGTTACCTTCAGTTTACAATCATATTCAAGAAAATTATGTACCAATTATCGAATCTTTCAAAACTGACTTAGAACCAATGTTTAAAAGGCAAACCCTACCTGCCCTTAAAAAATTCCACGTGTATGCCAAACGCATGGCTGATAAGATATTTAAAAAAGTCTACCGATCCTATGAACTGTCTAACTCCACACATCTTAGCATAGTTTCATTTGACGACGTCATGGGCGAAATTTTTTATGATATCAAACCATGGTTGGAAAGATATTTCTCAATTGGAACGTTTATGAACGGTAGGAGTAGGCGAGATGTAGGTGTCCTTGTTTCGGATGTTCCAGAACTTCTTCTCGGTCAAATGGAACCAGCCCTGAAGAGCATGTTCACATACTTAACCGGTATGTTTTCTGAAGATCATAACACCCTCACCAGTCGTGTCATCATACCATCACTCATTGAGATGATGAACGATCCAGAAACCAGGGCGGACGTAAGGAAAATTTTCTGGTCTTCCAAAGCTGCATTTTCACCCCTCATGTATGAGATTATGAACATGCAATCCTACTACAACCCCGATGGTACTATCATTCGCATTCCTCGGCAAAATATTGATGAGGCAAAGGCATTCTTTTATCTTGAGACGAAACCCATTATTTCGAAGATAGCTGAGAAGTACTTGCCTCAATTTTTGATGCGATGTTCTGAAAACACAGACCTGATTTTCGCAACCATTGATAGAGTAAAGTCATTACCCTCTGGAGGAAGTGGGAGAGCCCTCAGGGATGATATCATTCATTTTTACCAGAAGCATTTTTCGGTATTCAAGTCATCCTCGTCCGAGCACATCAACTCATATACCTTGTCGGAGATCAAACAGGACCTAAAGCCAATTGAAGTAGGAATTTTGAGAATGGCTTTGGATTACGCGGACCAACTGGAGAATTCATGGATAAAAATCTTCTTCGGTCGCGATTCATTTGTTTATAGAGCTATATTTGGCGAAAGGGAGACATATGCTGTTCCTAGTGCGTCTTTTAATAACACCGCATCATTATCAAACACAAAAGGAAGCGCAGCGCGTGCAGTTCCAAGACAATCTTTTCAGAACTCTGCTAGACCTGTCGCTAGCCATGGACACTTTTCACCATTTGTTGGTAGATATGGTAGATAATCACCAATTCATAAATCTGCTTGTGTACATTCAATAAAGCATGTGCCCCATTGGATTTTGTTGATTTTATATTTACTGAAATCTCTTAGCGCTACTCTTCTGACATTCAAAATCCTTCTGCTTCATGTGTGTAGATCCTACAATATGTTCGATATGAATTATGAATGAATTTGTTGCAAAGAAATTTATATCTTCTAAAGTTAGGAGTTGTTGTATGATAATCAGAAGTACAATATTTTTCATAATTTTTTTTTTTCATTTTAGATAGAAAAAAAAAAAAAAAAAAAAAAAAAAACACTCTTAGCCTACTAGTTACAGTTATCAACTAGTTAAGCTGCTGAATTATTTAGATAAGATTCAATAATTAATAAGATTTCACCCTATTTGACATTTCATTTAAAATGATAATTATTTCTAACAATGACATTTTACTCGCAAAAGAAAATTTGAAATTACTACTACAAATAATAAAAGTTTTCCATTTGTACATGGTGTCATGATTTTAACTCTCTGAGTACCCAGGGAATGGGCAAAGCTGCACAGTTGTTTACCCTGAAATTATGTTTAAGTTATATCTCTGATTCAAATATCTAATTTTTTAAAATTACTTTTTATTTATATTGTTTTAAATGGGTTTTAAACTGTCATCCTAATAAAATATTTACAAAATATGTTATTTATAAATTTAAAAATGTTGTGTATTGCTAGAAAAACTGGGGATCAAAGGACTTATATACGTCCACGATTCTCAGAGGGTTAAAATTACTAATACACCCAACCCAACCACATCCTGGTTAAAGTAGACTATATGGAAATGTATTTATAGAAATGTATTTACAGAAATATGTTACTGTAGGTAAAAGTTAATTCAAATATCTGATTTTTCAATTGGAATTCGAACATTGACAAGCATTTATAAAGTATAAGAAAATCCTTTGAATATTGTTAAGTATAACTTGCGCTATACTGAATTATATGTAAAAGCAAATTGACAAAGCTAAAAAAAATTACAAATTCGAATTTTTAACCTCCAAAAAATTGTTATGCATTTATCATAGGATTCTATCAAATTTGATATTTAAATAAATGTAATAAATCAACTAAAAATTTGATTTGTGAATATATCTTCAGCTATCTTTTATAGACCATGAACGTCAAGAAACTCCGACACCAACTGATTGATTATTTATGTAGTATTCTCCTTTTCTTAAATTTTGTTTTGAATTGTAGTATAATTAAAATATTTAGGAACTATTTTTAATTATAAGAAATCCAAATCCTTTCCATGAAGAACGTGCCAAAGATGAAGTTTTTGGACACATATACAAAAAATCTTTAAATTTTCAAAACTATTTTACAGAAATATAGCTATGAAAAATGTGTACTTCACAGAGTACATTATATGATTGTAAAATATAGGACTTAATACTCAAATGGTATCCTATTGCAAAGAGAAAGATGTTTATAAGTTTAAATAAAATATGGACATTAATAAAGCTATTTTCTTATACAAAATTACAATATACTTCAAATTTATAGAAATATCGTTGTACGAGATTCTATAATTTTAGATACTTCAACATTCCCCAAACATGAAATTAAAATGAACAATTTGTTAATACTTTTCATTATATTATTTTAACAGTAAACATGAACAAATATTTAAGATGGCACTACATTAAATTTGGTCGTTAAAAAAAGTATCCCCAAACTCATATCCCCATATTTCTAAATCCTTGCATAGAGTCCTAACTAAAAAATTATTGAATTATTTAGGCTTTCAAAATGACAAACATCATTTAAAACAGTTTCTTCATTTAAATAATTTAGTAATATTTGGGAACGAAATTATTTATTTACATGTGTTTTTTTAATTATGTTTGCAATAAATTAGGTATGGTAGAGTGAGTTTATTGTTAATACATTTAAAGTAGTGGTTTTGATTTACAACTGTTTTAAATTTTTTTTTTATCAATTTTATAAAACACAAAATAATTAATAAAATAAATAACACTATTTCAAAAGCTAGTTAGAATATCTTTGAAACCTATCAGCTAAATATATACAAATTCTCGTGCACATACTATTTTTCTATTTCCTATATAATATGGATGTCTCATAAATAAAATCTGTTTCCTATATAAATTGTCCAGTATAAATGTCAATGATTGTATGTTACAGTCTTTTTATGCAAATGTAACTACTAATGTTTAATGAACTAATTCTGGCCAAAAAAAAAAAAAACTATTTTTAAATTATAATAGTGCTACTTTAAGTCAGTCCTAATTTAAAAGGTATTGCTGCTGACATTTAATTTCAATGTTTCCCACTTTTTTTTAATCCTAATAGTGATTAGAGGTTGATCAAATTAAATTATCTTTGGTTAAAATTTTGAGGTTCCTTATACCTCCAGAGGACCAAAGCTTTATAAATTATTTTGCTCACATAAATTCTCTACCGAATTCATGAATTCTCCTTTCATATTTACGTTATCAGTTTTATGCATAAATTTCCATTTTCGGGCATCCTCTTTGCATCGCAATGACATTGGAAAAGTGACACAAATACTATTGAATTTCTTTAGCAGTTGTTTTTTCCACTGACACACAGTGGGGTTAAATTCGTTGAAACAAAGCGTAAATAAATTGTGTGTATTTAGCAAATAAACTAACAGCGCACACTTATTTTGACACATTTAAATAAGTAGAAAATATTGAGTGCACAAATCAGACACGTCTATTCTCTACTTATTGTAAAAAGGCCGTAGTAATAATTACATTCATTGGTATATTTACATAATAATAATTATGTGGTACATGAATTCCAATTTATTTCCCTTCGGTTTAATAAAACTTTTTAAACAAATGATCTAAAATAAGAAGCTTATTGCTATTTGTAAACCTATTATTTACATAAATAATGTAGCTAAAAATAGTGATTAGGGCTCTCCAAAGATTTCTGTGGATAAAGAAGACTACCTCGGAAGTGTATTACCTCATATATATTAGCTAATAAAATAAAATATTATAGTTTTTTACATTTATTTGGAAATTTTGATATTAATTTAAGAGTTTAAAGTTGAGTTAGTACATGTTCTATGTTATTTATAATTCACTTCTCAAGTTATTTTTCGTGATTTTTTTTAAAAGTGAAAATTTTATTCTCCAACGTATTTCTTCATTCTTTAAAGTAGGAGGATAATGCGTTACAATGAAATTCATTTTGCAAAATATTTCTGCTTCAATGATTTGAAACATTAACACATTTTTATGCACATACGAATATAATAAACTTTTGGATATACCTTTAAACATTGAAGATAATATATTTGCATGGTAAGTTTAAAAAAAAAAAAATTCAAAAACAACTTTCGGTACTCTTTTTTAATGAACTACGGTAAATAAAAGTTATTGGGTTTACATAATTAAAATTTAATAAATATATATTCTACTTTTTGAGCCAAAACAAATTTAAATGTTATATTAGATATATAATGAAAAATAGTATTCAAAACTTCGCCACCCACCAAAAAGTGAAACACTTTTAAATAGTTTAAATGCTTCATCTGTATATATTAATGCAATTTACAACTTTTAAAATTTCACACATAGCTTATACTAATACGTATTCATCAAACCAAAACTTTGGATATCATAAGTATTTTTTAATAAGAATTCATCCAAAAAATAAAATAGTGTAAAACAATATAAAATAGTGTAAAAAAATATAAAATAGTGTAAAAAAATATAAAATAGTGTAAAAATTATAAAATAGTGTAAAATAGGATAAAATAGTGAGAAAAAAACAACTGATAAGATGAAAATAATTTAAAAGTCGCAATTCACGTTGGGTAGAATATTTTTAGTATTCAAAATACATAGAAGGAACGACTACAAATTAAAATTCAAGTTGGTTTTACTGATCATATGAATTATTTTTTAAATTTTTTGAACTCTTTATTTCAGACTATCTGCTTTTCCTTGCCAAATTAATTCCTATATAGAGTTATACCTCTTTCATGTTGGCCGATCAAACTGTATAATGGTTAGCTTGCTAGCTTCTAGACCACGAGGTTGCGGGTTCGATTCCTGTGTAAGGCATGGGTGTTTGTAAATCTATGTTGGCTTGTCAAAGGACGAATGTTTCGGCGTATTTAGCCCTCGTGTTGATGACGGCGCCAGATAATCTGAAAACAACCAACCAGTTATAACTCATAATGTAAAGTAATATCACTTCAATTTAAGTCATTACGGATAGTTCTCGAAATTGACCTCCGCTTACATTCAGCATGAAGTTGATCCAATGAGTCAATGAATCTTTAACACCTAGCGTTTTGTAACATCCAGTACAATACAGTTACTCAACATTATGGTAAGGGAATATTTATTTGGAATAGAATTGCACAACTTTGAATCTCACTTCAAGGACATTTAGCACTCAAAAGTATCTTTTTTCCGAGAACCATCTTTTGCATATGTGCAAAGGTATTTTCAGTAGATCCTTCCCCATCTCCTTCACCTTCCCCCCTCTCATTTACAGAGATCAATAAAAAAAAGTGATTATTTAATCTCCTTGACAGGGATACTGATCTGTTTCTAAAATTGCGTCATTCACAATGGGTAAGAAAGCGATGAGTAGGTTCCGACAGACGACATTATTAATTCTGTGATATTTGTCTCTGTTCCATCAGACAAACCTCAGATGTGCATCGAAATAATACAGTGTCAGCTGTGAAACAGTAATTTTTGTTACTGTATGATATGACTTTGTGGGTGTATTTTTTTTTTTTAAGGAAACTGCGTGGCATTCAATCTTTGAGTGCTATTCATGCTTAAGGAGAATTCTTATATTTGTTTGTTTTTTGCAAAAATAAATACCTCATTTGTTAAAAATGCTTATTTGTATATAATTTGCAAATGTAATTCCACACGTTATCTTTTACTGCCTGTGTGTGTGTGTGTGTGTGTGTGTGTGTGTGTGTGTGTGTGTGTGTGTGTGTGTGTGTGTGTGTGTGTGTGTGTGTGTGTGTGTGTGTGTGTGTAGTAGATGTATTTCGTTTAGAGAAAAGTGAGGTAGCCGTTTGAAACTATTAAAATTTAATCTAAACTTAAAAATTACGTTAAAGAATACGTTTTTCAATAAAATTTTACCAGCAGTTTAATACCATAATAATTTATATTTTAAAACACTAATAAACTTTGGACTCTGTTTAAAAGATTTCATGCTCTTTATTTTTAAACATTAACATTTAGGCTACTACTTTTTGTGTTTCTAGATTTTTTGATTTGCATATTTATTTAATACACAATAGTTTGTTCTAAAAAAAATTTCTCCTAAAAAAATTAGAGCCGTGGTTGTACTATCCAGAGGAGCCACGGATGTAGATTACATCTATGCTTCATCTCCTGGTTTGTATTTCATAAAATTTTGTGATTTATTTCTTTTGTTATTTATATTTTTCAAAATGTTTTTTAAAGTAATTTGCTTGTTTTTAAGAAGGTATTATGATGTTTTTATTCCCAGGATTTAATGAATAACTTTTATAAAATATTCTATAAAAGATTGACAGTATGAAAAATTCGTGAAGCGTTTGTAAGATAAATGCATTTTATATTACAAAACAAAGTTTTCAAGTTATAATACGAACGCATTTTTGAAATTGTTTTTTAAAGTTAAAAGATTTCCACAAAGAGTTCTTAAGTAAATATAAAAAAAGGAGCCACGTTTTTAATAAAATAAAACCATTCTTAGCATTCCCTGAAGTTAATCAGATATGAAAAGATATACATCAGAAATTTATTAAATTATTGTTGTCAAAAAAAGTTTTCTGATCAAAATTTTATGGTTTTTGGGTTTTTGAACAGAAATTTTTTTATAACTTCTGTTAACATAATTTTAGTGTTATAGTAAAGTGTCTAGTGTTTTAGTTAAATATTTTTATATCGATATGAAATTTAAAAACAGCTTATATCCTCCAGTTTTATATTACTTTATGTCTGAAGTTGTTGCTTAAGTCTTAAACACGCTAATTTTTATATTTAAAAAAAAAAAAAAAATATCAATAGCCGACAATACCTCAAAACAAACGTGTATAGAAGTGACATTTTAGTTCCAGTTACTTTCACAATTCAACTTGTTGTTCTTGTATTGATATGGATAAGAAAACCTTTACAATATCACTGATCCCTTCGCTTATAGAGAACAGGATCGTAAAAGTTGAAAATTAAAGCCTTAATAGTTTCAAATAAAGCACTGCTACTTAAGTCGTATTGTAAATGAAACCCTAAGGAGGCACAAAATGATTGATTAAAAATTATTTTAGTCAATGATTGATTAGACACCATGTAGTGTGGCTATTTCACTCGTGATAGCTTAACAATAGTACTTAATGAATAAATGGTAGTGCCTAAACTGATAATCATTGAGAAACAACTTCCTTCATTTACGCTAAGGTCAAAAATAAAACCATACTAGTCTACGCACAAAATCATATTAAATATTTAGTCTTATGAACAAATTATCACATAGATGTAGTATAACATTCTAATAATTGATTTTAGGCAATATATTTTCACGTAAAATAGATTGCAAGTGTTATTAGAACAAGGATGTTGGAGGATTTTATTGTTTTTTTTTTTTTTTTTTTATAAAAAATCAATCGTCCAGCAATAATGCGTAGAAACATAACAACGTTGTCTATTCCATTCCCTGGAGTCTAGAATATTGTTAAAAGTGAGTAAAGCCTTCTAGGAAGTCTTTTGGGGAGCTTCTATTGCTTCTATATACTTGCGTTTTGAATGGTACGGAATTAATTAGTACGTAAACAATTAAGAAAAATTCCCTTTTTCAACAATAGTAGCAACTATTACATATTAGACAAGTTCTTAAATATAGAACACATTTAAACTATTTCTTTGATTTGAGGGGAATTAGTTCCCTCCCCCTCCCAAAAAAAATTTTTTAGAAGAATATTAACGATATGCTATATATAATTAATTTTTTAATTTCTACCTGTACATTTCTAATTGAAAAATGACATCTTTTTTAAACTATCATATTTTGATTGTTTGTTTAAAAGTTCACAACAATCTTGATATTGCGTACAATTTTCATCGTATCATACCATCACTAATTTACATCTGATACTAGAGACGTGATAACGTTTTCTTAAATATTAAAAAAAAAAAAAAAAGTTTTAAACTATTTTTAAATCCTTTATATTAATTCAATTTTGTGTATCGATGGCAATGGAATCTGCGGAGGCCTAATAAACCCCTTTGCCGTCATCCAATCAGGCTGAAACTTGGCAGATAGTTTCGATGTCAATGACAATGCATTCTATCAAATTTTGGTTCTGTTACTGTCACTAAAAGGTCGCTTTTAGGGAATGCTAATAAACCAACTTATCGTCATCCAATCATGTTAAAATAGTATTGAACCGATCGTGGTTGAAACTTTTTCCTAAAGTCAATTTTTTTTTAATAAATAGAATAAAATTACTTTAATCAGTAAAAATAAATGATATTTTTATGTGAGAGCATAAATTCACGTTCATTTTCAATGAACAAACTTTGAAACGTAGTTTGCCACACATTTTGTTGCTAGAAATGTTTTTGATAACGGCGCTGTGTTAATGAGTATAAAAATTAAAAATGCATATAAAGGACTTTTTAAAAACTCTGTTTTTATCGATTATATTATTTTAACTTTTTTTTTTCTATTTTTGAATAATGTATTAATTCAAGTAGTTCAAGTGGTTCCTGCAGTACTTAAATTTAGAGTTTTGCTCTGAAAAACATACTACCGAACATGAAACTACATTTTGAAATTTTTCCGTTTTTACTAAATAGGGTATTAGATATTTGAGTTTCCAGAATTATTAACATACTTTCAAACATGGTTTTATGTAATATTATTGAACAGTTATTTTATAAAAAATGCTTTGCACTACAATGTTAAATCATGTACATTATTTAATGAAATGTATCAACGAATTTTTCAACAAGTGAGAAAATTTAGTTTGAAATTGTTTTTTTGCGATAAAATGAGAAACCCCAAGTGGTTTTCGGTAAAAAAAAATAAAAATAAGTAAATAAAGTATATCTCTGGAAAAGGAATTCAACTTTAGTTTTTTTCGTGATAAAGCTATTTTAGTTTTGAAACCAAATACTGCAGGGTATTTCGATTTATTTCTTTGTACACAACCAGAAAAAGAGAAATTTTCAATTTAAGACCTTAAACTGCCACTAAAGCGCTTTTGTTACACAGTGTTCGTTGTGCAGTATTGTATATATCTGGAAATAAATACTTCCATCAGCAGTTCTTTTAAAAGGCTTCAGAAATTGAACCCTTATACATTTTCAGACAATTGAATAAAGCATTTAAATATATATTTTATAACTTCAATATTAAAATCATATTCATTTTTTTTTCTGTACCACATCCCTCCTAATTTTAAATTAACTTAGCTTAAAGAATAAAATCTCTAAAATTATAAGAAATATATATGTTATGTAAGATATACAGATTTATACTACAAAATATAAAATAATGTGGAATTGCCATATATTTCCAACAAATATAACCATCCATATGTCTGGAATATAAAAGGTACTTTCACTCTCGGTTTATAATTGCTGTTAAACCTTCGATGTATTAAAGTGTACATAGGAAATAATTAACTCCTTTTACAATTAGAAATTATATATATTAGGTTATATAACAAATAGTATAAATCAATAAACAAACTACTGCACATTTTTTTCAATGAATATCTTTTTGGAACATGCATCCTCTTCATTGATGTCTCCATCTTTGGTTAGTAAAATCTTTGTTGATTAAAAAGCTAATTAATCGTTGTATTTTGTTGGAAAAGTGTACTCAAACTTATATTGTACGAGAAGGATTTCGTCAAGCCATTGTGTCAAGATCGAAGAGCAATTCAAATAGTGGTTGCGTTGTGTTTACCCAAACAGATAGTTAAAGATATAATACTGTTCATTTACCTGGAGAATGGTTCTCGTCAGATTGTCTGTACAGTGACGGTAGCTATAGAAACAATACTCATTGGTTTAGAAGAGGGATGATAAATGTAGGAAAGTAGTGTTAAAAATGGTTACAATATATCAAATTTAAAAAAAAAAATTAAAAAAAAAAAAAAAAAATGATTGCAAAATATCGCCTGGAAGAATATCTGATTGGAAAATAGGGCTAGTCTTGTTTCCATAGTAATAGACTACGCTAGGCAACCTGTTGTGAGTTATTCTTGGGATATATAGTACAATGGCTGTTGTGTTTAAAGATTAGATCTACACATGAAATATCCATTTTTATATTATGTATTACATATAAGTTCAGTCATCTAAAAAAAACCGAACAATATTATTTTACTTAAATCGCCTACTTGCTGTATAACACGATTCGCCACTGCAATTGAGACATGGCAAAACATTGTTGTCCTTTAACTAGGTTACTATAAATAATGGTGCTAAATTTTGGTCACGTCACCATACCTTCAAAAACCTTATTTAATTAGTACCTATATATATTTTTTCAGGTAATTTCTTCTACAATAAAAAAAAGAAAGAAAAAAAAAAAAAAAAAAAAAAGCTGTAAGCTTATACAAAGCTTAAGTTTGTCTATCTACTTGTTCGAAATCAACATTGAAAATCTATAAAACATCAACTCTTTTCGGTAACTATGTCACCAATTTATATAAAGAAGAAAAATATGCAAATTAATGGGTTCAATACAAAATGATTCTGTGTAAATATGTAGTTAAAATATGGGCATTTGAGTTTACTATCATAAATGTTTCACACTAACTAATAATGATTTACTGGAAAGATAATATTTTTTGAATTAATGATTTTAAATCAAATGCTTTTAGATAATGCTTTCCGAGTTACAATTTAATATAAATTCAGTATTTAATGTATCCGAGTTGAAACTAGTTTCATCTATAATCATTAATAAACTCAAGTAAAAATTCAATATGATACTTTGTTTTTAATTTAAAGGACGCAACCCAGGTCGTATCTAGGTACTATTGATACACTAACTGTATCAAGAAACAAACATGTTTTTAATAGGCGGGAAAATATGGAAAATCTGCTTTAAAACATAATCTTCATTTTATATTTTTGGGTTTCCTCGTATACGACACTTAAATGTAATTCAAGTTTTCTTATATGTATTTTTAAACAGTATTATTCTCCTTGAAAAGAATGGGGTGCTTGAAAATAAACCTTTTTACCATGAGGCATTGCCCCCACTTTTACAATGTGCGTAAAGATGCCAATATGTCTTCAAAGTACATCCATAATGAATTTGCATTATATTCTACTACTAAATGTCCCAATGGAAAGACTATTATGCAACATATATATTAATTAGTTATTATACTAATTAGTTATTATTAGTATATTATACTAATTACTGTCTTAAACTCTATTTTACAAGATTCAAATAATAAAAACTAATTATTTACTCATTTGTTTCGGATGTAAACAAAAATACAAGAATGTTGTGTTTATCGTCATTTAATGTATTCTGGGTCAAATAGATATGTTGTAATACGCGGTGATTAAAAACTAATTAGTATAAATTTGTTTACAGTCATGTGAAATAAAAAAATTATGTAACTGCAAAGTAATTTTGAGAAAAAAAAAGGCTAGGATTATTTTATATTTTGGTCTTACTGTTTTTTATCTGAAACAAAAGAAACAATTTTAACTCTTTTTTGAACAGTTACTGAATTAGGTGTGATATTAAAAAATTAAATTTGTAAAAAAAATTCATTTTTAATAGAATTTAATCAATATAAAATATTTAACACTCCACAAAATAATTCAAAATGAAAGTTTGAAAATCACCCAGTTGGGTATCACAAATCATGTTGTTTTTTCTATTAACTATAGGTTCTTTAAAAATTTACTGTTAATTGTTAATTATTGTCATCTAATAAACTTATGCTGAGTCATTAAAATAATAGGCTATACCTAAGAATGTGACGATAAAAGGGTAAGGATTATTTAATTGCAAACTCTACTACAAAAAATTGACTTGCATTACCATCCACTACTTATTTTTATACATATAAAAAGTTATAAAATAAGAGCAATGTGAAAGTACAATATAATAATTAGAATATCATAGTGTTATTAACAGAAAATGAAAGTTACTTATCTAACAGAGTTATCAAAACATAACGTTTAATAACTTTTTCTTTGAAAAACTTGAACTTGCATAAAAAAATTATTTTAATTATGTTCAATATATTTGAGGGGAACTTCATTAGCTCTTAGGCATGTAAATAAACAATAGCCAACAAATCTTTACTAGACAAGTATTTTTATTTGCAATAACTGCCATCAAGCATTGAAATGTAATTCTTTAAAAATAGTATTACTGATTTATATTATTTAATTAATTTCTACAAATATCTAATCAAAGATAATACTCTTTATCTCCTTTTTAATTAACATCATTCTTTACAGATATCAAACTTTTAAGTATTATTAATGAATGAAATGCCTTTTTTCATTGGATGAGTCTAAATCCAACAACTTTCTAAATTTATAAATTACACTGACCTTAACAAATAGATATTGCATATCATTACCCAGAATCCCGAATTTGTCAACAAAGTACAATTCTGTAACTATTCCAGAGCAGTAGCCACTTAGTAAGATAATTAAACATTGACTTACTAAGAAGAAGAGGACATCCACTACAACGAAACGAGATTATTAGTTCACTACCTCAACTAATAAAATACTTATCCTTTATTTCAAAGACGGACACGGAGCTGACATCTATACATTTGGTATTTAGAATCTAGTTTTTGCACTTCATCAAAACTTATAAAATAAAACTTCCATTCCGTGGAATCTAATTTTTTTTCTTAAATTTCATGTTACAAAACTATGTAAAACATTGTACATTATTCAATGTTGAAGAAGTACTGCTTCTGGTGGCATCCTATTTGCAAATCAGCATTCTTTCAAATAAGAAGCCACCAAATTAATAAATTAAAGGTATTTGGGTTTCAAAATGAAATTAAAAACTATGTATTTTTAAACTGCTACATTATTCGGAGCATGAAATAACTTATATAACATTATACATTATTTTATTTATATTTTATTCATAAAAATTATTTTTAATTTTTTTTTTTTTTTTTCAAAATTAACTTCTCGTTTTACATTTTTATTCGTGGGATAACCCGGTTTTCCTCATATATGCTAAGTACTTTTCCTGAATAAACACAATATAGATTTATATGTTTGATATATTTATAGCTTTGAATAATAGCAACCCTCTCTAAACTTGGACTCCATGCTTCAGAACACACTTCCATCAATCTAAGAAGTTATTACCTTCAACAATAACTATTACCTTTATGAAATATGACTCTGACTGTCAAATTGGAAATCACCAGAGACTAAAGTTCTGCTGTGCTCTAAGTTCTTAAGTGGCAATGAGCATTTGTGATCACGGAATCTGCAGAATTTCTAATATCTCGACGTTGAAGTATCTAGAATAGATAGAAAATTAGTGATATACAGATAAATGGATTTGAATTTCATAAAGGAAACTTTGTTTGAAAATCTTTGAGCATGATGTGGCAGGTTGGCAATCATATAATTTAGTATAAAATGCTTTGATTTATTTAAAACGTTGATTTATTAGTGAAATGGACATGAAGATTTTAATACTTTAAAACGATTTGTATTCTTTTTTTAAAACATAAATTTTTTGTTTAAAATTATTGAAAAGTGCTTTGTAAGTAAAAACGAAATATAATATAATGAAGCAAAATTCTTTAATTCTGATAGTTTTAAATCCATATTGTACTTTGATCTATTAGAGTTAATTCATGTAAACTAGCATTGATCATTCAAATCGTGATTTAGTGAACATTCAAAATTCGGCCATAAGATTAGCCTATAAATTAAGTGTATGTTATATTACTGTTATATCAAGTTTTTTAAAATAAATGTTAATTTTTCAACAAAATGCTTCGTAAACTCCGTGTTTTTCTGTTAAAACATTTAAGATTAAATGCTTTGCTAAAAAATAAAAGACTCTAATTATTTTAAGTATGATAAAAAAGAAGCTCTTCTCATCCATTAATTTAAAGCAACATTTTCTACGACGAAAGATACGTTTTATCTTCTTTTTTTTCTTGGTTTTTTTCCCCTTAATTTACTCTTGAAGAATTTCACTCCATTAGTTTCGTAAGATAACTTTAATGTATTAAGATATTTAAGCAAACTTAACTTTTTTATTTTTATAAAAGCCTTTGGTTGAAACAAACTCAAATTTTACATAAAAATGATTTTTTTTTCTCTTTAAAATCAACATTTCTAACTAAAAATAATGCAGAAATATTTAAAATAAACATAAACAATCAAAACTTGTCTTACAAACTTTAATATAAAAACCAAACAGTTAAGTTCGAACCATTAACAGTTAAGAAAATAATTTTGAGTCGTTAGAAAATCAGAACAAATTTGATTATTGTGTTTAGCCCTTATGTTCTAAGATAATTAGATTTTATCTTTTTTTAATAAGATATTCAAAGGGAATTTTTACTAACGTAGGATTTTCCATTTTCTTTAATGAAAGAAATAACTATGTTTGTGCAATACATTTTGGAATGGGCATGGATTATTAGTAACACTAGTATGCCAGTATTACTTGTAGTAACACTAGTAGGCCAGTATTACTAGAAAGAACTATGTGCATTTAAAATTGCTTAAAAACTTGTTTACTTTTTTGTAAGTTGATTGGAGTTAGAAATTGTATTCTATTGTTGAAAGATGTAGGTTTCCTGAGGTTTCCTCAACAAGCTTAAAATGCCCTTTTATCTCTTCTACAGTGCTGCCACCTACATATACTCATTTTTGGTCTCCATCCATTATTGCCTGGGATAATTGTTAGCAGAAACTGAGTTTTTAAAAAAAGTTTAGAAATAATATATATATATATATATATATATATATATATATATATATATATATATATATATATATATATATATATCCTCTTCAAATATTAGAAGTAAAATATCAGGTTGTAACGAAGGTTTTCCGCCAAAAAAAGTTCATAATAAAGTTAGAAAAAAACATGAAAGCAGTACCTTTTGTGCGGGTAATAACCGCAACCAAAATTTATGATTTTCTGCCAACGTTTTGGTAGTTTTTCAAAGCCTTCGGCCTAGAAACTTGGTGTTCGCGAGTCCAAAAACAGATCTACCTCATTTCGGATGTCCTGTTCTGAATCGAAGATAGCACTAGCAAGATGTAGCTGCAGGTGTGAAAAAAGGTATAAGTCCGAAGGAGTGATGTCGGGGCTATATGGTGGGTGTGGCAAAAGATCCCATTTGATTCCGTACAGAGTCCATCCGGTGAATGCAGACACACGTAGTCTTGCATTATCTTGATGGAACAGTACCTTTTTGCGCCGAAACTCAGTTCGACGTTTTGTCTTGATAGCAGCATCAATACGGACTAGCATCTCGCTGTACACCTGACTGTCGATGGTTTGACCTTTTTACAAATACTCTTTGTGGTATTATCCACGGCAATTCCACCAGATACAAAGCATGATCGTTTTGTTAGTCAAATTGCGCTTTGAAACGCTACTGACGGTCTCACCGGGTGCAGACTAACCCTCTTTTCGGCTTGTGTTATTGAAGTAATTCTAATTTTTCATCATAAGTTACGATCCGCTCCAGAATATTGTCCTTGCGTTGATATTCGAGCAGATTAGTGCAGGCCTGTATATGTCTGTCCTTATCTCCTTGAGTCAGATCATGCTGCACCCAATAATGTAACTTGTATGTCAAGTTTATGCAATGCATAGTGCGACTAATGGACATGGCACTAAAGTCTAACGCCTTAGCTATCTCTCGAGTGGTTGAATACTGATCTTCTTCCACAAAATCTCGCAGGCGGGCCTCATCAACATCAATATGCCGGCCAGAGCGCTCTGCTTCTTGAATGTCATAGTCCTTGTTTTTGAGCTTTCGGTACCAATCCTTCGGGTCTAGGACGAAATCCCGAAAGCCGAAATCCCGACAAGCCACAATCCCGAAAGCCGAAATCCCGACAGGCCACAATCCCGAATGGGACGGAATCCCGAACGACTAAAATCCCGAATGGGACGAAATCCCGACAAGCCAAAATCCCGAATAGGACAAAATCCCGACAAGCCATAATCCCGAAAGGCCAAAATCCCTATCAACCAAAAGAAATCCCTACCAACGGGAAAAATCTCATCAGACCGAAAAAGGTGTTAACAGATATTTCAAAACAATATTTTTTTTATAAACTTTAAAAATTAATGAGGTCGATTGCCATTCATAAAAAATAGATTTTGATTCGTTATGAAGTGGAACATGTTGAAGTTGTCAATTAATCATTTCCTTGCATTTTTCAGTTTACCTTCGATTTTATTTCTATATTGTATTAATTTTCTTCCTTTAGTTTTGAAGAAAAATCAACTTAAATTTTACATATTTATATTACATTTTGCTATCAAAATGTTATTTATTTCCAATGTTTATATATATATTTCTATTTGCTGCCTATTTTTCAGCCACTAAAATATTCGGTTTAAAATAATATTGGTTCATTTGGAGAAGTTTCCCTATATTTTAAAAGAAAGTTCTTGCATCTAATTAAAAAAAAGTTATGGCGTGATTGTTCTTCAAATCACTTAATAAGGTCTCTTCATTAGGTGACAAAACGGTCCCCCGGTTACAAATTAAATTCAGAAAAGTCACCCGGTTTTTACTTACTCAACTAAATAAGATTATGTTGTCTAAACTTGTGTATACGGTTTCGTGTGCAACATATTTGCATGGAAAATCAAATTAACATGTCTGATATTATACTTAGAAATGGATAGATGTATTGCGTTTTCAATTGTCATAAGCCTAATACTTTAGTAGGGCAAAAGAATGTTTATAGAAAGGACACTTTTTCTTATGAGCGATGTGTATGTAATAGAAACATATGCAGGGAAATGTAATGTAATACAAGGAGTGTATAGTTAGAATCTTTTTGGATATATTGATTTACTAGTAGGAGTTGTATTGCGTCAAAGATTTTATTACTATTAAGACATTTTATTTAATAAGAGTTGTTATGCTAAATTGTCCGCGTGTTTCTATTTTACTACAATTTGAATAACAAATATAATATGCTCCTAAGGATTGGCGTTACTTTTTTTTAATTTTGGTGCATTTATTTGGAATTTAAAATTGGAAATGAGTAATACCTATATACATAAAACTAGGATGTAATATAACAAATTAAAAGTAAAATTTAAGTATCCAAAAGTATTACATTTTAGAATATTATCGAAAAAAATTACTACTAAGAAGTATTTCTGTTAAAAAAATGTAAGCCTATCCGAAGCTTATCCGATCAATACTATTAAATGCTTTCTAAATATTACCACTAGGATGTAACTTTTTACCAAGACATTGCGTGTTCTATCAGTGAGCTTTTTTACATTTTGGAGTAATATTTACAGTTTCATATTTATTGAATTTTATCAACCCTTATATTGTGAATGATGCTTGCAAAAATTGCATCTGAAGAGTAACAAAATGTGTGTATAAAATTTTTAAATATGAAAAATAAAAGAAAAACAATCTTTATTTACAAACATTTAAATTCAATATAGCACAAAAAACTGCTTTAAATCAAAATATTTTTACTCGTCTTTCATTTGCAAAAAGTAAAAATACACTATTATCTAATCATTTAACTTAGTTTCAAAAGGGTGGGGCAGTTTGAACTCTAAACCCATCATTAGCCCGCTCCACGCACCACAAAAGTCTATTGTGAAGGAGCTTCATGCTTCAGTAAGGGGGCGACCGGGGGCCACTTATCACACTGAAATATCCCTACACTCCGTGATCCGACCAGAAGGCGTCTAGCTGGAAATATTTCTACAAGGCGGGTTAGGTCGGCTAAGGATTTAAAATGTTAAGATGGCATTTAAACAAATATAAAATCATTTAGATGGTTAAAACATAATATACTTCATTATACTATAGCTATTAACAAACCTTCCTCTTTGCTTTATATTTATATAATAAAATAAAAGTGGAAAAATAAAAAAAACTTCTTAAACCGTAAAGTATGAACACTTGCGAGAATTAAAAAATATTCCAGAAGAAGTAATTAAATTAAAAATTCCAAAATATCAATCCTGAAAATTTTGATAAAAAAAAAAACTTTTTCGTCATTTTAAATGTAAAAGTAAAGTAATATATTTAAAAATAAATAATCCTTACATAAAAGATACTTTTTTTTTTAATATAATAAACAGTTAAGAGCAGCAATCATAATTATGAATTAAAGGCGCAAATATTAAAAGCCGGATTGATAAAAAGAACTTACTAATGACCACAGAGAATTAAACTCTAAGGAAATAAATTTACGTGCAGCACACAAACAAAACATTGTTTCATAATAAGAAATTTTAACAGCATAAATAATGAATTGCGTATTAAACGGTTTTCAAACAATTTTTCGGGAAGCATGAAATTAGGCATTCGAAATGTTAAGTCCTGCGTTACCTAACGTACCGAGATTTCTTTCGGGTGATAATTTTGTAAATCATCCATCATGAACAGATCTTATAACCTACAATAGTATTTTGTGTTGAATCATCCACTTATTAAGTCGGAGTCTCATAAATGAAAGAAACGTCACTGCTAAGTACTTGACAAGATGCGTGTACACAAAAATCCCCAGCTGTTGTAACTCAGCCCATCATTAGTCATTAGTGGCATGTCCCCTGGGTTTCCATTCACCATAAAGGACCTATTGTCAATTGACTATTGTGTCCTTCACTACCAGCAAGCAACTGCAGGTGAGACGAATCACCACAGTCTGAATTATCTTTAAACTGGATCTGCAGGGTGACTTCCTCAGAGCGAGTTATGGCGGGTCTCAAAGTGTTAAGATATAAACAATGTAGACTTATATCCCACATATTAAATAGAAAATTGTTAATTTCCTAAGACTTTGCTAGAAACAAAGCTTTTATAAATATCTCTTTCATGACAACTTTCTGGATTTTTTTTAAACTATTGAAAGTAGTCTTATTCCAAGTCTCATTCGAAATTCCTTGGTTCTAAAGGCCGCAGAACATTCCAGTTCATACCAAAATAATTGATTTATGGTTTCTTACATGTCTAGTACATCTTTTTTTTTAGAGGGGGGAGGTTAGGGGCTGTTTACTAAATAAATTGAACTTTAAACTTGAAAATGTTTATGCTAACCCCTCTATTTTATCTTTTCATTCGATCTAGAATACTTCGTTTAGTTTCTAGTTCATTTTAATGAAAAACCCTTAGAGCGTGGTGTAGATCTCGATATTGAGGAGTGTATTTTTAAGATTCAGAATTAAAGCGTGGGTATTTAATGGAAGCGTGTTTCAGAATGGTATTAGTCTACAATTTCACGAAAACTACTTGGATTCCATGTGTACTTTACTTAATTTAACAAGATGTTAAAATAAGTAAAGTATTTCAATCAGAAACGAATTAATTTAACATAATTCATAAACAAAGTTGAAAATGGGGCAACCTCTCACGTAGTCCAATTAAGATCGGAAATTGAAAAGATAAAGATAAGATTGAAAATATAAAATTCATACATCTATATATTTAATGGACAAGACTTATTTTATTAAGAGTCACTCCTCTTTACGATCAAGATGTCCTTTAAAAGGTCTTAAACTGTAGATCAGTCAGAAAGTTATAAAAATGCGAAGAAAAATATTTTACTAATTGGTCTGATTACAATATTTTTCAACATTGCTTTATTGAACATGTCTCTACTACGACAAATATTTTTGACAAACCGAATGACAGCTTCTAACAGGATTTGTTTTGTTTGCGATTTTCAGACCATGAATTTTGATATGTTAATATCTGCTCATTAGATGGATTTCAATTAATTTTTGTTTTTGCTAGGAGGATATGTGTCGTTTAGTAAAATCTGTGAGACATAGTTTTATTTTTTTTAAAAAGGTATATTATAAATCTGTATAATTTCATAAATATGATGATTTTTACTAAAAAAAGTTATAATCCTACTATTTCAGTTGGAAGATGTCAATTAAGTACATCTGCGCATTTTTTAGAAACTTTGTATAGAGCTGAACACTATTTATACTTACTATTCCACTGTGTATAGAGTGAGAATTGAAAAATTTGAAAGAAATGGTATTATGGAATTTTCCTATCTACCCTTACCCCAAAAAATGCGTCTACGTGGTACTAAGGTGTTCGGATAAATTTTGTCAGAATTTCAAAAGTTGACTGGCATAAAGGTGCTGTATTGTTAGGGGGTTGTCGAGCGTCAGCGATCAGGGGACAGATATCCTAGTTCTGGTTTCATCTGATATTGATAAAATACTTTTTTTAATTAAATCATACTTTTTACTTTCAATTACCCTAATGAATGCATCGGGTAATAAAAGTATAGTATACGGTAAATTTTTGTCTTTCTTTTTTTAATTTTTTGGCATATCTCCCCGTTTTGGAACATCCTGATTTAAAAAAAGTGATATATAAAAAATGCCTGTGTGTGTACATGGTCAGCATAACTCCAGAACAAATTGACCTACGATGTTCGAATTTGGTGTGCGGGTTGGTGATGGCACAGTGACCTACCATTAAGGTTTTTGTCAAAATAGCGCATGCGCATTAGGTAGCTGCCATTGAAAAAAATCATGTTTTTCAGTAATTGATAAAAAACGGCTCAGACGATTTTGTTCAAAATCGCTGAGGTAATGCCTTTTAAGGTGTTCTAAACATTCCCCCTTCAAAAACTCCTATAAAAATGCTTTAATTGCGTAAAAAGTTGAAAAAAGAATGTCTGTAACACAGTTCTCTTTCTTTGGGCACACCTCGTCAAAGACCGTTTTCTCTTTTCTCCTCAGTTTTACTTACAAGAAAGAATAATTATTGAAAAGTATATCACCAAAATATTTTTTTTTTTTTTTTTAAAGACCCATACAAGGATTATCGCAAAAAATGTCGCCAAAACTGGAAATTTTTTCTAAATGAACGATTAAAATATGAAAACGGTAAATGACACAAAACCACGTCATTATGGTGTAATTGAAAGTTGTGCGATGATCCACATCCCTAGTTGTATATGTTTTATAAACGCAAGGGTAAAAAAATGGTATTTCATAAATCTATTTTTTTTTTTAATTCATGTAAATTTTCTAATGCAATGTAACATAGCAATGAATGTAAAATTTTTTAAAGGGGACAAATTCATACTTGTTAAAATATAATATTTTTATATTTCTTAAACGTTTTATGTAAAAATAATCCCATCGTTACAGACATTCGCTATAATTTCTTCTAAAGGTTGTAATTTATTCAATTGTCGATTATGTGTGTTTTTTGCGTTTTCCTAAAATATTCATAAATTTTCCAGTTACCATGAAGCTAAATTTATTGCAATCTTATTAGGTTTCGAATTCAAATTCATTGGTTCTTTCTTTATTTTTTCATGGGGCAAAACGATCAAAATAAAGGCTACTTCGTAACACCTAAATAATTACAAAGGCCTAAATTTCAAGGGAGAATACATTCAAGAATGGTTTTTTGAATCGAAGGGAAAAAATCGTGAATTGAGAAATTCTATTTGGAATGTCTACTGATTTTTAAGTAGAAATGTCAGAAGTATTATAGTAGAAATTTCATAGCTCCGTCCTGGGAATACAGGTTACTTTAGAATACGAGTTAGTGGTGGCCATAGGACCTGTCATTAAAGTTTTCGTCAAAATTGCGTACGCACATAAGGTAGCCTTCCATTGATTAAATTATGTCTTTCAACAATTGCCAAAAAAACGGCTCTAAAGCTTTTGATCAAAATCGGTAAAAATTGCCTTTAAGATAATTTAACATTCCCAGCTCTAAAATTTCAATAGAAATGCGACAAAGGCATAAAAAGTTGAGAAAAAAAACGTCTTTAACACAGAGTTCTCTACCCTTGAGCGTCGTCCATCAACGACAGTTCCTCTCTGTGTCACTAACAAGATATGTTTCGTTTGTAATAGAATTAAAAAAAAAAAAAATGTTCTTAGAAGTCAAGGACCTGAAATGTTGTACAAAAGTCAAATTGATTTCTTTCTTTTTCTAATCAATATTGTTAAGAGTGAAGTTTTTGAATTTGGTTGTAATGCATAAATTCAATGGCTCTATCCCACAATTTTTGATGTTTTATAAAGCTAAATGAATGTTGTTATTAGCGATTACGATGTGGGTGCTTTTTTAGCAAAATGCTCAAGAACTTTCTTCAATGCTAAAAAGTGAAAGTGTTTTTTAGCTCTTTTGCTAAAACATTTTGACACTAAATGTACAAATGGCCTTACAGTTTTGTCTCAATCTAATATTTATTCCCTACCGGTGTACGGGAATTTCATTTTGATTTCATAGAATCTTTTTTCCAAATTAACACGTTCGCTGCCGATCACGCGCCCGCGCGGAATGTCAAGTTGTAACCCAGTAGCCTGTCCAGATCAGACTGCACGCAATCGGAGTTGCCGTTCTTAGATAAAATTACCCGAAACTGTGTTTTAAAAACACAAGCTTCCAGCTAACCTTATGGAGAAGTTCAAGATGTATCTTATAGTTATGTCCTGTGAGAAATATTAATTTGTTACTTCAGTTCTGATCAGGACTGATGGCTACTGAAGAACAACCTGACATTCCGTCCTGGCGCGTGATCGGCAGCGAACGTGTTAAAGGACCACATTTAAAATTTGTCTTTTCATTCACCCAAGGATTGATGTTTCATAAAAAAAAAAAAAGTAGACGCGATAGCTATTGAAAAGAATTTGGCTCAATTGCTCAGTGACCTCTTAAATTTCCAAATTATAATACTCATTTAGATGTCTTTGTAGTGCTGATATTCTGCGATTTTTTTACAGATGTGGAGATTTGTTCATATTTTAATATTTATTTATGTGGAGGTATTGAGAATAATTAAATTGGTAAATCTGATGAATTTTAAAATTAATTTTTTCAAAAACAGGTGAGGTCAGGATTTCATGTTCGGGTTATTTAAATCCCTTATCTGGATTTCACAGCAAAGCTGATGCCTCGTTCCTTATACTCAAGAAAACTATCAATCTTTATTATCATCTTTAAACCATTCTCCCTTTCCAAACATGCAAACTATTGCCAGTGTTAAAAAATAGAAAGAAAAGAAAACACCCCTCAACTAGTTAGTTAGTACTCTCCCCACTGAAGCACCCCCCCCCCCCCACGGGAGGTAAGTGAATGGTCTGCTGAATATTACCAAGAGTATAGACGAATGGTCGACGTTCTGCAACACCTTACGTTTCTTGTTAATTATTGTTTCCTACCAAATGATTTTAACTGTAAGTGAAAACTCTAACAGTATTTACGAGGTGCTTTTTTCTTTCTTCTTTTTGTTGAGAAAAATAAAGTTAATAAATACTCGTTTAATTCAATGCGATAGAATACTTTCGATCATACATTCAGGTTCAGTAATTTTGAATAGTTATGTCAAACATTAGTATAAAAAGCTTTACCAAAAAGATATTGTAGACATACGTTTTCAACATTTTGAAACCATTGAGAAATGTTCTTATTAAAATGAGACATTTTATAAAATGAAAACATGCTAAGCTAATAAAATTACGCATTTCCATTCAAGAGAGCCTTCTCTTATAAATCTAGTGAACAATTGGATGATCAATTGGAAATTCAAATTTCAGATAAAAATGTGGTTTTTTTTTTGTTTTTTTTTTCTTTCTTTTTTTTTTCTTCTTTTTTTAAAGGTAAAATGTTATGGCTATAAATTCAGCTGATTTTGATTTACAGAAAAATTATTCTTTTATTGATTGCCATTTTGTTGGTTTAAAAGACAGAAAAAGTATACTTTTAGATCAAAACCCCCCATCTCTCTAGGAGGATCTTCATTTATTTATTTAAAATTACTTTATTGCATTTCTAAATTTATAATTGATTTTATTATTTTATTTTAATTCAAAATTTAATTTTAATTTTGTGTCTTTTCCTTCGTTTTAATTTTTATCTCAAGCTGACACTAAATAGGCTCAATAACATCATTTAAAAGTTTGGAAACCTCTATTGTAGTGCATGCAATCGTTTTACAATTTTTGCATACATTTTAAAATCTATATTTTTTGTACATGAATGTACATAACTTTGTAATCAATTCTTCAAATACGTTGTTTTAATTTAATTTTTTAAAAATATGATTGAATATGAATTAATTTCTTCAAAGTTATGATATAATGGATATTCTGTTTGAATGATTGCACTGTAATTATTGTATAACTAAAACTGTGGATTTTTCTAGAAGCTTTTTTTTTTTTTTTTGTAGCATTAAAATCAAAATTAAAGGAAGAAAATAAAACTATACAATATAAAATAAAGCTATTCAGAAAAACATAATCGAAAGCTTTTAAGAATTGGAACGTTTTCAATAGAAAATTTACCAGTAGTCAATTTTTTAACAAATAGTTCAGCTAGGGATTTTGTAGGGATTTTTTTTTAGGTAGGGATTTTACGTTTTTCGGAATTATGGCTTGTCGGGATTTCGTCCCATTCGGGATTTTAGTAGTTCGGGATTTCGACCCATTCGGGATTTTGGCTTGTCGGGATTTCGGCTGTCGGGATTCTGGCTTGTCGGGATTTCGGCTTTCGGGATTTTGTCCGGAACCCCAATCCTTCACAGTGTCATATGATACAATAATAGAACCTAAAGCTGTACACATGATTAGGTGACATTCTGTAGCTGATTTTTTGCAACAGAACTGGAAGTAAATGATGGTTCTAATCTGGTAGTGTGATAGTTCCATTTCCGACACCTTGTACTTAATGATAACGATATTTTTTTTAAAGGTTTCACAACATGGTGTTCTAAACCAAATCTTTTGCTTTCAAATGCCAAATATCGTCTAACAGAGTAAGAGCAAACACGCCAACTCGAACTGTTTGCGCAGACGTTATTAGCGGAGGCCCTCGTATAAAATTGTAGCAGAAAATACGTAATTCAACCAACCAAGTACTATAATAAAATTGAAAGAAAAATCGTTAATTGACTTATTTAGCATTTGACACAGTAACTGTAATAAATTAAATTGTTTTTTAATAACCCAATAAATATAGGCCAATAATAACCTAAACAAATAATGAATTGTAAATTTCGCAAAGTTAAAGTTGAAATCAGATGGTTTTGGAATTATGGCAAAATTTCTAGCCATTTTACTCTACATAATATGCCAGTTGCTGTATTTTTCATTAAATAAAGTAATACCATATTCATCAAGTTTAAAAACGAAGAAACTGCCATCTTACTTTTTTTCTAAATTCAAAACTTGCTGTTACTCACCGCATATGAAATACCAATTATATGAACTTAGACGTTTTTTGAATGACATTCAGCTTAAGATCTTAAAAATCTACATATAATCCTCTCTCACAGAGTTTTAAATAACTGAACTTTCATTTTCAAACCAAAAACTTAATGTATAAATGTAAATGAACTATTCATCAGAAGAGTCGGTCTTAGCCTTTAAATCAGTATATCATATTAGTATTCAATGAATTCACATCCCATGTTGGAGTCTTCGGCAATGAGGTGGCGGACTTTCTTGCAAAAGAGGGAAGTGCTCTTCCTTCTGCTGCCTCTCGTAAACTCTTCGAGTCCGAAATATTCATTATCCACAAGGATAGAGAACATTCTATTTGAGGAATCTTTCCCCCACACGATTGGTATTCTGGTAACCGTCCTGGTCAGTCTCTATATTCTGGAAGTACAAGATCCGCACAGACTACATTGGCGGATTTACCACATCTAAAGCTTGAAATTTGCCTACAAAGAAAAAACTTATTCTTCTTGCATTGTTCCTGTCCTTCTTCTTCTGCTCATATCATTGACTGTGTTGGCACCTCTGCGAGGCTGCTATGGAGTGAGAAGGAGAATGGACTTGTGGCATTGTTAGAGCAACATGGTACATGGTATCATGGACCTGGTCTAGGGTTTTTGGACCAGGGGGACATGAAACAACAACAACACAATATTAGTTTTGTATAATGAGATAAAAAGGAATTGCACAAGAAAAAAAAAAAACTCGAAAAATAATATATAAGATATTTAAATGCTCACTAATTGAAAATGTTTTTTAAAAAAACTGAATGCTGACATTTTCTATAATATTGTTAAATGGCTCACAAAAAAAATGGCTCCTAAGCCAACAATAACAAATAATAACAGAGACAAGTGAGATATTGGCTCGTATGTACAATTCGAAAAGCAAACAAGTGGTTAAGTCTGATATTCAGTGTTGTAAAAAGTGTGGATTCTAGTGATATGTACACAAATTATTGCCCTTTTGTTTAAGGAAAGACACCATAAATTTTTTAGACGACGTATGGTGTGGATAAACATTTTATATTCCCGTTATGGTGGAACAATAACGAAACTACACATTTTTCAAAATCGTGTTAAGTTTTGAAAAATTTGCTTATGTCAACATCAAATTTTTCTTCAAGAATCGCTCAGTGCATCGCGGGAAACAAAGATGTAACTATAATACTTATTGTAACAATATATCGCTAGTTCCAAGTTGATAAACATTTAGTTTTTAGTGGTTTTCGCGTTTCCTGAAAATTCCCCTTTTCGCAATTGCACTACCATAGCAACGATATAATAACCGAATATTTTTTCCGTTTCTTTCTAGACAATAAAACACGCGGAAAAGTTCTTTGTCCGAACCCAACTTTTATACTCTGAGAGCTGCAATCTAAAAATTTGAGTAAAGTGTCCATTTGCAATCAGAACCTTCTTATTGTGAAACCTATGCAAGACAAAAGAATGTTATTGCAAAGTAGTGGAGCAACATAGCTTTAGAATGAAAATACACCTTAAGCCATTGAATATTCAATTTATAACGTATGTTTGTTTTTACATGTTTTTCAACACAATTCGGTCACGAAACATCTCAGTAACTTGAAATTAGTAACTAATAAAATATTACTTGGTTATAAACTTCTACAGCTCTCATTTATATCTTATTTTTGTTTACGAATTTAATGAGTGACAACTCATTGCTTCCTTCAGAAATATTTCGTGACGCAAATGTTGTAAATTTAACAAAAAAAAAGAGAAAAAAAAAGTGCTGCGTGCGTTTTATTCAAAGCATTTATTTGTATAAAGTGTATTTCCCGACTAAAAAGATGCTGCTCTATTCTTTTGCTAATGCTTATGTGCATAATTCTGGCACAGTTATTTAAATACGTATGCTAATTCCTGACTATACGTATTGTCAAGAATGTAACTTCTGACTATACCTACTGGTGCTTTATAAAATTCCATCGAATAGCGCATGTCCACTTTATTACATCAAATACAAGTAGTACGAAAATAATTTTTGGCGTATAAAAGCAAAGGGGAAGATACAGGAATTTCATGGACACCTTTTATAGAGACACTGTGTGCTCAGTTCCGAACGTGGATTTCGATGAAATTTAAGAGTAACGAACTAGATATTTCAGCTCCACAGCATTTCAATCCATAAGTCGAAAGCTTCAAAATCCCACCTCAATAACAAAAATGTCTACTACTCAGCACTGGTCTCAACTCAATCGAGATACTTGTGACGTTTCAATTCGATAATTGTTTGTATACGAACAATTCGTCAGTAATCGATTTAGAGTCTACCTTAGCTACGCATGGTGCAATTTAGATTCTGAATAATTTATATTGGGTATTGAATATTGGGTATTGGGTAATTAAATATTGGGTATTTCAATTTGCATTAGCGTATTTACTCAGATACTTTCACATAGGTATAATACTCAAAAATTTCAGAATATAGTATTTTTTATAAGTTTTGGGGACATTTATTTCCAGTATTTTGTAATAGTAAATTTATTAAGATAGTAAAATATTTTTCTCGTAAATGGATTTGAATTACATCCACAAGTTTGCAAATTTATTGTAAGAAGAGCAGCTCTTAAATAACATATGAGAAATTAATTTCTTAATGTATGATGCTTTGATGGACAAAATAAATTTCTTTTAAATTATCCACACCAAAACTAATATTTCCATAATTTTGTCTCAAAGCTTTCATTATATGTTTCGGAAATAAGCACTGTTGGACAACATTTATACATTTGTTGAAAAAGTATCACAACACGCAATCTTCATATATTCAGGGAATCCTATCATCTGTAGCTTTCATTAGATGCAGCCGACTGAACGGTATAGTGGTTAGCGTGCTAGCTTCTAGACCGCGAGGTTGCGGGTTCGAGTCCCGTGTCAGACATGGGTGTTTGTAAATGTATGTTGACTTGTGTAATGACGAATGTTTCGGCTCATTATAGCCCTCGTGTTGCTGACGGTGCCAGATATTCTGAATACAACCAATTCATTATTTGCAAAACACGATTCCTTTACAAAAATTGTTTTCAAAATTTAAAAACTCTTGTAGTTTTAGAAGAAAATATTTTAAAAGTATTTACATATGTGTAATATGTGTAAATATGAACCCTTCCCCTCATTCGAAGAATAATTTACTTTAATTTTAATCGATAAACTTGTACGCAAATCATTCAACTCATGATTTTGAATGACAGTTATCAAAGTGATAACAGAACCCTAAGCAAAATACTAGAGGTGTGGAACTTCAGACAACTTTCAATTACACCTAATAATGATCGCTGTATTTATAGATTGTATTTGCCATTTTTGTACTGTATTTACCATAGATAGGTGTAATTTACCGTTTTCATATATTTATTAATTGAAAAAAATTAACAGTTTGACCATATTTTTAGCTATAATTACTACACTATAAGAAAACTCCCCCAAAATGGAGAATTTGGCGATATGTTTTTCAATAAGTATTACATTATCCTTTCTTGTATGTGAAACAAAGAAGAAACAGGCATTGGTGCACAATGTTCAAGAGAAGCCAACTCTGTGTTAGACACATTTGTTTTTCTTTCTTTTACGCCTTTACCACATTTCTACTGGAATTTTAGTGGAGGGATCCTTATAACACCTTAAAAGGCATTACTACAGCGATTTTAATCAAAATTGTTAGAGTCGTTTCTTAGCAATTTTTGGAAAAACATAAATTTTTCAAGGACAGCTACCACATGCGCATGAGCTTTTTTGACAAAAACCTTAATTAGAGATCCCAAGGTTACTAACATATACACACAATTTTAACATCGTAAATCAGTCCGTTCGAGAGTTATGCTGACCACAGACATAAATTTTTTCTAGACCACGTTTTTGAACTCGGAATGTTCCGAACGTGGAGAAGTGGAAGAAATGCATATTTTTTTACCGAATCTTATACTTTCTTTGCCGTTTGTTAATATATGGGTAATTGAAAGTAAACAGTCTGCAATATTTTTGCAAAAGCATCATAGTAAGATCTATTTCTTTTTGTTAAATACAAAATAATATTTTATATTTTTTAGGACTAAGACAAGAACTTTTATCATTATTAACTTTTAATGAATACAAAATGAGTAATAATATCTGCACAATAAATATACAAACAAAAGCTCTAAAGACCACTCATCTCATTATTTTAATATGTGTTCATGTGTGAATGAAATATTATTTTTTCAATTTGAAAATAATAAATATTCATTTTTACCATCTAATAAAATTTAATTTAATTAATCCTATATTATATTATACAAAAGAATGTAGCAAATTATGTAAACATATCTTCATCGCATATTTTACTTTCAAAAATGCACTTGAATCATTCATCACTGAATAGTTTCTACCCATAGAAGTGAGTTCACACAGAGAAAAATGTATTATTCAGTCACATTAGCGAAAATTAAAATGTATGCATTACCTCATTGCAAAACTTGAAAAATTTAACAAAAGTTATTTATTTTAATTATCCACACACAAAACCTTGACATGCAAGTTTTACTTGCCCTAATGAAAAGGAACACGCATTAATTAACTAATCTTTACAAGTAAATTAATTTTACTTTTAGTGATTAACCAACAAGCATTAGGATTGGATTCTTTTGACGAAATGTTTGCTAATTTATTTTATTTCATTAGTTTCCACATTCATTTAATCAAATATACTACCATTTACATTTCCTTAATTAAAATCAGCATGCCTACGCATACCATTACTTGAAATATTATTAATGAATAATTATCTTTTATTACACTGATGATGACGGAAAATTTCAATGCGTACAACTTTCTTAATTTATTCTAAATTATGCGAACTGATAGACATTGTATATCATTACCCATATATCCGTAAAGGCTGAAATTTTTTTCAGTAGCAAGTCTAAGACTGCGGCTATTTTGTAAGATACAGGGTGAATCATATAAAAAAAAATCAATGATAACTTTTGAACCATTGGCTAGATTCACTTGAAACTTGGCGGGGCGGTTGAATACAGGACACACACACACACACACACACACACACACACATATATATATATATATATATATATATATATATATATATATATATATATATATATATATATATATATATATATATGTTTTTTGAACATAGGCACTCTTATTATTGTTGTTTTATTTTTTAGTGAAAATGCCTAAATATAGCATTTCTGAGTATATATAGGTCACCAAGGCATGTTTGAACAATAACAGTCCAATTACTGCTCAAAGGAAATTTGCACTCGAGTACTAGTTGAAGACAACCTGTCCAAGTTTTATAACTCAATCCAAAAGTCTGAGATAACTGATTCAGATTTACAAAATTTTACCATTCGTCTGCAAACACATTATAGCCATTGCTAGCAAGCATATTGAACATGTCATAAAACAATCTGAGAAATATAGTTACTTTTAAAATTTGCATAAAATTTCTGAACCCAGTAGTTTTTGAAAATGTCTTTCTTATCTCATATATCTCAATAATTGTCATCCGGTCTATTGACACACTCTCAAAAGGAAATCAGCCATCACTATGAGGTAGGCTACTATCTCTGACTCAGAAGCCTCACCCTTCATATTCTTCACACAACAACACTTGATAGGAAGTAATTAGTTATTTTCCCTTCTTTTATAATATTTAGTCACTAACGTTTCTTTTGGGCAGACAAGCAAATTCAGTTTTACAAAATAATGATTTTTTAATGTAGGATATACTTAGTGCAAATTACTGTACTACCCATAAAATATTTCACCAAATATTGTGTTCGGAAAGGTAGAATATTAATGGTAAGGGACAAGAAGTATACTGGGGATTTCCTTAAACAATTTCTATAAGTTAGGTTATAAGAAATAATCAGTGTTGGGGATTCTTCTAGAATATTTGAGAATCTTTTGTTTCGAAATAAACCATTTCTAGTGAAATACATACAATAAATAATATATTTTCTAAATCTGTAATCATACACAATTAAATTCAAATCAGTGGCGTAACGTAAGTAGTCCGGACATCCCAGATTTTTTCGGACCCTCTATCTCAGCGTCAGTCACTAAGCGGCCCGCGGGACGGATCAGGCCCGCGACAGCTTTTTCTCCGGCCCGCCGGCTGTACCGAAGAGCAAAAATCAAATTTTGCGGAAATAATTTTAATTTGTCTACAATAGTATGTGTTTACTACCAAAAACCGCGTATTCCATTAAGTGGCCCGCGTCAATAAGTCTGAAAAGTCTTTTTTTTTTCTGAGACTGCCATAAAAAATAAATAAAAAAGCAATAGTTTGAATTATTACCAATGACGCATTCTTTCGCATTGCTTAGTTTTGTACTTATGATACCCTACCCCCTCGATTCGTGAATGGCACAATACAATTTCTGCTTCTCTGAATGTGATGTGCAGGGTTTGGAGGTTTTAATGCATACTGGCCTCTTTTGTTTTGACGTGAAAAGAAGTATCGCGATCTCTATGACTCCAGTGCAATAATGGCGTCGAAGACTAGTTTTAAACGCAAAATAGATAGTTAAAAGTGGAACGGCCGTCATCGTCTTACAATTAACAACGATTAAAATGGAAGATTTGGGAGGTATGGTTTAAATATCTTTATTGATTATGAGTTTATGTCAAGTCACATTGCAATATTGTTAATTTCTTTTATGACTTTGATTTACGATGTAAAGAAAAGTATTTTTTTAATTATTTGAAACAAGAATCAAATATCAATTGTTATTTTATTAATATAAAAAAGTTAAACTATTGTTTCTTTTTTCAAAATTGTTTTATATTGTTGAATCTTTAGTAATTATCACATTTCTAACATTGAACATATGTAATAAAGCAATATATTTATTGGCGTATTCGGTATAAATCTGCGGCCCGCGGAAAGTTCCAACAGAAATCATGCGGCCCATCTTTATAAGTTAGTGACGAACGCTGCTCTATTTACACAATTTTTTCCTCAAAATAATAACAAAAAATACTCTGTAGTTTACCAATTAGAGAATATACCCTACTAACCATCTTTGTCACAGTTACGTCACTGCAACGAAGTTTTTCGTCGCAAAGATCACGGTCACAATGTGACTTGCATGGGATATCGCAGCGATGTCGCAAAAGTTCACGTCACTTTCGACTTCCATGTGATATCGCTGCGACATCACACTGTGACGAAGTTGCGATGTTACTTTGTGATATCGCAGCGACATCCAGTGATATCCCAAAATAATTTTAGAATGAAATGCGATTTTCGCAACGAAAGTCTTGTCGCGGCGATATCACATTGTGATCAGTATGTGATCTTAATGATTTTGGCGACATCTGTGTGATTTAGGCAATTTTCGCAACGCTTCTAAGTTAGTGTATATATTATATACCCTTTTTTCATTCATATAGCCTATTTTAAAGGCAGGTAATGAGCACCACTTTTATTTTTCATAAAATATTTCTTCTCAACATATTATTCTTGCAGTAAATCCCGATCATCAGGAAATGCTGGGAAATTAGAATAACTGAATTTTTTGTTTAATTTAAAGTCGACGGGTTTTTTTTTTTTGCCAATTTTCATTATAGCGACATTTTAAACTATAAAGAAACGTAAAATTAAAATCTTCGCAAACCGAACCTTTAAAAAAATTCATCATGGAATTTTTAGTTGCAAATCGTATGTTATATTTTATCCTTCCGGTCGGTAATGTGAAATTTATAAAAAAATTTAAATCATTTTCATAACTTAAAATCCTTTCAGAAAAAAAAAAAGCATTGAGCATTTTAAAATATAAAAAACAAAAAAGTCCGATAAAGCGATTTCTAAATCGACCCGTTTTCGGCATGATTTAAAATGCCTATGTGTTCTATAAAACAGCGGTTCCCAACCTATTGTGGGCCGCGAGTAGTGTGGTACTGGCCCGTGGAAGCTAATCAAGAGTCTAATAATCCAAGATAAATATTACGGAAGCTTCAAGGGTAGAGAAAGGAATAATCGAGTCACTCGATGATTAGTAACAATCCAATTATTCGATTCTATTCTTCGACGGTTTAACGAGTGAATTCTGTTTCAAGAAGATTAACTAAAATATAGAAAATATCTTCAAGTGAAGACTCGTTAATTGAATTATCGACACCATTGATCTCGTTTTGGATAAATGTTTGGCAAAAATATCCAGTTATTACCAAAACTGCATTAATTGCATTACAATTTATAAAAAAAGAACTATTTTTTAATCCTTTAATTCTAAAATTTTACTAATTACTGATGTACGCACGTATTGTATTATTTAATGAGTCGCAAAGTTTTTTTTACAAAATAGGTGGTCCGCACAACTTAAGAAATTGCGAACCGTTGCTATAGAATGTTGGATTTTATAAATTACTGGTAACAACGTATAGAACATGGAAATGAAATGCATATCGCTACGGAATTCTAGACATTTAGCAAAACATTCACTTTTGAAATTGATTGCACTATCATTGACCAATCTAAACAATAAAATTATTAAACTGAAACAAAAAATTATAGATGCGACAAATTTATTTTGAGATTCCGTCTACACCAGCAGGCGACGCAACACGAGATCAATTTAAATTACCCCCTACCATGCAGTATTCGTTTACAGCCCGCGGTTTCTTACCATCTTTATTTACCCTCGGGGTGATGAATGGTTATAAGGGGTCACTTTAACTCGGATATCCCTTTAGGTCAGTTTAGTATCTGGTCTCCAGCCCACTCGCTCCCTACTTTCTTTGTCTCGCTTGCAAAATTCGAGGAACGGAACAAAGAACTAAGGGAGAGTAATGTTGTACACCTGTTCAGTTTACTGGTCGCGTCTTCGAAGGGGAGGAGGGGGGGGGGGAGTGAAAAGCGCAGTTGCCTTTCTCTTGCTTCGATCTCGACTGAATCTGATTTTCTATTTTCTTACATGATTTATTGGATTCGACTTTTTTCCTTTCCATTTTTATCTATTAATTGGACTGACTTTCCAAATAATATTGAAAATTCTTCTTTGATATTCTGTGGTTATTGGCTAACGCTTGTCATTTAAAATTTAACGAAATGAACAATAAATAACTGCAAATAATGATTTATTTTCAATTTGAATTTGTTCTATAAAGGAAACGGGAAGGGGGGGGGGGGGGACAAATAGAAGAATTGCAACCCAACTGGTTAGTTGTTTTATATGCTCAACGACCTATTTTTATGCACAATGACGGCTAATTAGGCCGGGACCTACAGCTTAACGTGGATTACGAACCACAACGAACATCCATGCTTAACCCAGGATTCGAACACGGCACCTTTTGGCATGCGTGACCAGAGAACAAACCACACAGCCATCAGATAGGCACCAACCAATTTGGAAATGATGTTGAAAATGGTAGATAAATATAAAAATAATACAACTTTAACCGCACGATTATTATTTCTAAAAAGAGTTAATTAACTTAGGAGAACAATGAAAAATACATATTGACATTTAAAATACTTTAACTGGATTTTGAAGCGAACATTATTTCCTTTTATTATTTCAGTAACGAGTTAAGTTTAACTCGATGACTTACGACTCAGAAAAACGACTTCCAGGATGTTCCACGTTTTGGAACATCCTGATTTCAAAAATGTGATATAAAAAAAAATTTGGTCTGTTTGTTTATGGTCAGCATAACTCCCGAACAAATTGACCGACGATGTTCAAATTTGATGTGAGGATTGGTAGGGGCCAAGGGACCTACCATTAAGGTTTTCTTCAAACCCGGCATGCGCATAAGGTAGTTTTCAGGTTTTTCAATGATTTCTAAAAAACGGCTCTTACGATTTTAATCAAAATCACTGTGGTGATGCCTCTTAAGGTGTTCTAAACATCCCCACCTCCGAAATTCACGTAAAAATGCTTAAATGGCATAAAAAGTTGAAGGAAGGGGAAAAAAAGGGGGGGGGGGAATTCAACACAGAGTTCTCCATCAACGATCGTTTTTCTCCTCTCCTCAGTTTCTCTTAAAAGAAAGAATAATATAAGAATTATCGAAAAGTATATCATCGAAAACACTATTTTGGCAAAGGTTTTTTTTTTTTTTTTTTTAACGACTCATATAAGATTTATCGCCAATCTGGCCATTTTTTCTAAGCGAATGAAGAAAATATAAAACACAAATACATGTTAGTAGTATAGAGTAATTAAAAGTTGTGCGATGCTCCACGCCCCTGTTTCCCGGTTGCTGTGGAAGATGTAATTTCGATTATAAAATTACGTTTCTTTATTTTAGACTATAATTATAATAAGAATAAGTAATAGATTTACATGGATTCCAGACAAACAAATTACATTGTATTTCGAAAACTAATATATATTTAATGCAATAAACGATACAATATATGTACATTTCTTCTGGATTTTAGAATTCTGTATTAATGACTGCCTGAATTATTACTTGAATTACTGACTTTTTTAAAAATATTCTGGATGTAACGGATACTGGAATTTCTATTACAAACCCCTTCCCCACTTCGTATGCAATTAAACAAGCCAGATTTATTTAAATAACATATTTAGATTTGAGCGTTTTCCGGACATATGATGCTAATGAAAACTGAACGCAAAATTTACTTGAATATGAGAAACATTATTTGCAAACATGTATATTCATTTGGATATAGAATATTTGCTACTTGAGGAAATTTACATCAACTAAAATCCATCATAAGTCAGCTTAAATTTTAACAAATACTTCCATGATTTGTTTTCAGCAAATGAATGACAAGATCAGTTCAAGCAAATGAATTTAGTTTAAGAAATGAAATGTATTATTGTACCATTTTTTTAATGCATAACTCGAGAAATGCATTTTTCAAAATGAGTGGCAGATTTCTTTTTTTTAATTTGGCTTATTTCAATTTTGATCACTCGATAATCTCACTAAAGAACCATCTCTGCTTTTTCAATCTTTGAACTTTAATTTCAGATTTCGAGAAATGAACTTTATTTTACATAATATTAATTTTTCCAAAATGGTATGTGTTAACTATTAAGAACAGTGTTCTCCACTACGCTGCCCGTAGTAGCAAGTCTGACAAATAGTATTTTTTTTTTCTCTTGAGAGCCTGAGAGAAATTGATATTGACTTACAATTGATATCTCATAACTGATGATATCGACAAAATCAGCAGAATATAAGAAGGTATAATTTAAATATATTTATTCAATGTTATGCCAAGTCACATGAAGACACACAAGCAAGGTTTTAATAAAAGATTCACTTATATTTTAGATTTTAATTTAAGATAGTATAACGAAAATATTTTTTTAATTATTAAAAAAAAATCAAATATCAATTACTTTTATAACAACGTGCAAAAAATAAAACTTTTTATAACAATTTTGAATAAAAAATCGTGGCGAAAGTAGCACTTTTTCGCACTAGTGTGAAAAAATACTCTCTCGCACGCCTAGTGCTCAAATATTATATAGGTTTGGGTATTGAAAAATATATTTTCAGAAGAAATTCATTGACTGGAGTTGCCAGCATTAACAAATATATGTATTAAAAATATTTTTTGCTCGTAATTATAAAAAATAGTGTATGCAACACGTGGGAATATACTTTTTCAAACTCTTTAAATTATTTGACTTGCGCTAACGCACTCGTTAAATAAGCATTTTACCTCGATTGAAAAAGTATTATATTCCCAAGTATAGTTGCATAAATAACTATTTTTCGAGATAGTAAAAAGTTCATTATTTTTTCCATTTTTCAAAAATATTTTTATTGTTGGATCTATTCTATACCAATAATTACATTTGTGATCTTGAACATACACAGTAAAAGTAATATGTATTGGCATATTCGGTAAAAATCTGCTGTCCACAAAAAACTTCAACATATAACTCATACCGCTCGTCTCTAAAAGTTAGAGGTGAATGCTGCTCTACAGTATTTAAAAGAATATCGTGCTGTATTCAGAAAATAAATTCATTGTGTGAGCTTATGTTCTACTTGCAAATTTCCGAAATTATATATTTACGTTTAATAATGAACGTGAATGCATTCCATTGAAACGAGTTTTACAATTTGTTATATAACTCAGCCTTTCAATAAAGAAAATATACAACACATAATTGAAAAAAAGAAAGAAAAAAAGAAATGGAATGCGCGTAAAATCGGATATTTGTAAATTAATTAAGAAGTAAAATTTTTCATTCCATGATAAAAGAAAATCTTTAGAAGCATCTGGTAATTCCAATGTATTCAAAACAACTAATGAAAAATACAGCTTTAAAACATATTCGAATTTTAAACCAATCAAAAACGTTTATTTTATTAATTTGTCTTCCAAGCAACTATATATGACGTCAGAATATAAATTATCTTACTTTTAAATAAATGTAATGGCAATATTCTGGTTCACTACACAAACACATTTTTTGAATATTATGCATTTTCGAATTGGGTAAGTTAATTTATACATATTTATTATTATTATTTAACTTCAAATTGCTATTATAATAACTTTTTATAAATTGTTTTTAGAGAATTAAATTTTTGTTGAAAGCAATACATGAGACGAGTGTAAAAAAAGTATTTTCTTGCACGCCTCGTGCTCAAATATTATACAGTCTTGACATTGCATTGAAATGACACATTTTTAGAAGAAATTCATTTACTGGAGTTGCCAACATTAATAAATATACGGATTGGAAATATTTCTTGCGCGTAATTATAAAATATATTGTATGCAACACGTGGGAAAATACTTTTTCTAACTCGGTAAATTATTTGACGTGAGCAATCACACTCGTCAATAAGCGTCAATTAAACTTATTTATTCAAGTTGTAATTAAAATAATATAACAAGCATCATTATCCTGGTTTGCTGTTATTGTATTCCTTATTTACCAGGACAATATTGAAACTTGCATAACTAGAAGCTGAAACATTCTGTGTATGTTATATTTTCTAAAAGTTAACTTTGCTTATATCACAATATAGAATATATAATAATCTTCTACTGGCCTAAGTATTTTCTGTAGGTATCTGGAAAATGAATATTAATTAAACATAACTCTGAGGACAAAAGAACTTCACAATTCTACAACAAGGTCATTAAAAGTGCTTAATATTTTTGAACTTTTTCTCAAGGCCTTAAAAATGCTTATATGTCCTTAAAAGTCCTTAATTTTTGCAGTTGTTGTATGTCCAATGGACGATTCCCGCATTTTTAATTTTTTTATTCAATTCTAAATGTTTTGAAAAGGCCATAAACACAAAAAGTTCTGCTCAATGCGCTTTTTCTTTTTTTAAAATTTGCAATCAAAATTACCTTGTTCGACGTTGGCGAGAAAACAACTCGTTACGCTGGAGAAACTCTTCTGTGTAATTGGATAAATGCCAATGCAAGAAAATGATTTCCATTTGAAAAACGGATGATTTTGAAATTATTCAAGAAATAATATCCTCTACATTTGATTCTTTTCATCTAAATTTATTCAGAATTGAAAGTATAGGATTGGATAGTCTTTTCTATATTATTTTTATTTTCTTGTTTTAATTTTTTGAATAAAATATGCATAATTATCTACCAGTATAACTAACTTTGAAAACCCTCATACTATATTTTACACTGATGTTCCCGTATTTTCGTGGATTAAAATTGATTATATTTATTTTTACTTTCTTTTTTTAATTCATTTAATAGTTAATTTATGAATATTAGAGCATTTTATAACAGAATTTAACAATTAACTTTTGGTTTTATTCTGGAAAAGGAAGTGGTCAATTACTAGCATGGCTGTGGTCAATTACTAATGTCTACTGGGTCAATTACTGGCAAAATTGCTTTTGGTAAGAAATTCTGATGATATTTTAAATTGTAAAAAGGACTGGAACACCATGTTAATTTATTATTGAGCTTCATTAATCAATTTATATTTTGGGAAGTTTTCATAACATTCCGTTAATAATTTTTTAAGAAAAAAAATTAAATGTGTAGAAACTTGCAATAAATGGTCAATTACTGGTAGGTTCACCTTATAATATTGTTAGAATATATTACCCCTCGAAAAAATGTAATAATATTTTATATGCAAACCCAACATATGTACTAATTTTATGTAAGTTATGTGTAAAAACTGAAATAAAATTATTCAAGGTCAAATAAAGTAATTATATATACAAATTTATGATTAAGATTTTTGACAGGAAACTCTAGTAACATGAATATTAATATTATTGTAAAGTACATTCCTGAGAATTGTTTTAACAATGATGTTTAATGGTTTTGCCTTTAAGTTGTCTTTTGAACACATAACTTCTATTCGAAGCCATCGTCAAATGTTATTAACACAATTTTAAAAATAAATTTAGTTGAAAGAAGGTTGTAGTTGCTGAATCGTGATTCAAATTAAAGCAGTGTTTATCATCGAAAAGGTAAACATTGATGAAGGAAATATTCACGGGCCAATTGTGATTTACCAAGTAAGTGACGCCAGGAAATAGCTAGGTCAAAGCCATATGATTTGTTCAAACACTTGGGCAATTCCATGATAACGGACTAACATTCTAGTGTTATTTTAACACAAATACGAACCCACTAAGGAAAGATTTTTAATTTTGACTGAAAATAGCACTTATATAAATATTTAAAGGGTACATGATTCTTATTCTGGGTATTAGAATTTGTTGCCATTTAATTAGAGTGCACCATTTGGTTATAAAGTCAAGGTAACGGACTAACTGAAAAACAACATAGTTCTTTTGTTCATTCAAAAATTTTAAAAGTTTGTGAATTATATAATGTAAAATAAATAAATGATGTATAGAATGAAAGAGTAAGTGGTAATGGACAAACAAAATCATAGTAATGGACTAACATACAGTAGGTAAAAAAAAAAATCTCCGTACAGAAGTCAAAGTTGCAAATAAATTAGCATAATTTCTATAATCTTTTGCTTCATATCACCAGTAACTACTGAAATATGTTTCATTTGATTCTTTAAAATAATTTTATAGTAAATACCTGTTTTTACAAAATGCAGCAAGTATTTAAATTGAAATATTTAGGAAATGTTGCTAACTGCCATACAAAAAATGTTTCAGTATGCAATATGAAAATTAATTCTGAAGTCTTCCACAACAGATTTGCAGTAAATTTTTAAAATATGAAGTGTACGCAAGTGCCTTGAAGACATGATAGCAGCAATTGTTTAATTTTACCTCGTAGCTGATCGTCTTAAAATGGAGTTTCGAAACCTAGTTGTCAGTTGGCGATTCAGTTATGAAATTATGGATTATCTATGAAAAAAATTGGGGAAATCTTTTATATATTGAAGCCTATAGTACAATATATTATTAAAATACACCATGAGCTTCAAACTTTTGAGGATAGAGATCGATCCGGAAGATCTTCAAAGCTAAAAAGCTTGCTTAAAAGAAATATCCTATAATAAGGTTCAAAATAATCCGCAAATAAGTTCACCTCAAGTCACACATGGCTTAAAAATTGATAAAAAAAACATTGAATAGAATTCTCAAGAGACAATTTTTGTGCATTTGTTACAAGATTTTGTGTTTAAATTTCAAGATACACTTACCGATCCCTACTTCCTTCTACAAAATATACATTGCTGACAACAGCAGCCCTTATACACCACCACACCATAATGCCTCCTCCACTGTGTTTGACAGTTCCACATAAATTCTAAATTAACATTTGTTGATTTGGTTTTATCCAGACCATAACTCGATTATCTGACCCTTGGATATTAAATTTTAATTCATCATTAAAAGAACTAATTCACAGAAAGATAACTGATAACTTGCATGCTTTTTTGCAAACTCAAGGCGCTTTTTTCTGTTACAGGTACTTATTTAAGGATTCTTACGGGCTGCAAGTTCATTCAGACCCGCTATTTTAATAATATTTCTCACCGTTTGAGATGTCCCTTCAATATTTTTATAAATTTTTAACCCATGTGCGACTTAAGCAATATCTCCAAAGTATTTCAATTTAAATACTTGCTGCGTTTTGTAAAAACCGACATTTATTTTAAACTTATTTTAAAGAACCAAATTAAACATAATTTCAATAGTTTGAAGATATGAAGCAAAGGAGAAGAAATTATGCTAATTTATTTGTAACTGTGGCTTCCGTACTGAGACTTTTTTTGCCCACGGTATGTGTCTGCAATCAAATAAATCTGGTGACCAAGCACAGAACATAAACTTAAGCATTTAAATATTTATGAAAAATAAACTAAAATTAAGATAATAAACAAAATACTATATGCAGTTACAAATTTCAAACTTTTGATTCTATGTGTTAAAAATCATGCTGTAATACACAGTTGAGAGGTGTGGCTGGATAATAAAAGTTTAAGCCTCTTAAAACTGATTTTTAGATGGCTTAGTTTGGTAGATGAATGAGAATTTGTCTTCATTAAGACTAACGTTAAGTGCTCGGCCAATAAACTAGTTATTCTTTCCAATATGCAGCATACCACTTTCCTGAGGTAATATTCATCATGTGACTATCACTTTATTTTTTACTTGTTGTACAATATCACTCTCCATTTTCTTTGATGTATAGACAACTTTACCTTGAAGCTTGGCGTCCACTATCGCTGAGCAGAGCGGAGTGGACTAGAGCCAATTACAAGGCTGCCAACGTCGATTGTAGCACAAGCCTTGTGCTACAATGGACGTTGACAGTCTTGTAATTGGCTCAAATTTAATCCGCTCTGCTCAGCAATTGTGGACGCCAAGCTTTAGGGTAATTAGAAGTCACTGAGCAGTTTATGGTTAATGAAGAAACTGATCCAACACAATGCACTCTCCGTGTTAGTGGAATTGGTTGTGCATCACACCAGATCTTATCCAATTCCTCAAGGCATTTTCTACCTTTTGTTTGTAAAAAATATTACATTGACTTTTGTATTTTTTGGCAAATTCCGCCGATATAATAAATTTAGCAAAGGTATTTGCATCCGTAACAACACCATAATTCATAAACTATATTTTTTAGAGTACCTTCCCGCGAGAGGCCACAAAAAAATGACAGTTTATACGTTGCCCTGCTCCATCAGGAAATTTGTTGATGAAATTTTTTTTATGCTTTCTTGGTATGTCTCCTCAATTAATAGGAAGTTACAAAAATGCTCTGCGATTTATCATGAAGGATAGAATAAAACACAATAGCATAGCAAAATACCTTTTCTAAGTAGCATATACAAGCTGTATATAATATAACCTGGTTTTGTTCCCAGTGGGTACTTTAGACCTCATCTTGTTGAATTATAGAAAACTTATTGCTAAAATCAATTTTTGATTAGTAACTTTTTGCAACATATTGAAATAGCTTGTTTTTTTGTTTTTTACGTTGTGATGCCATAAAAAATATGGTAATTGTTTTTGAGGTTGTACATTATTATGTCTTGTGTGCATAAACAAGGCATAATTTTACCTCTTCTTCTGTTATCCGATAAGCGTACTGCAGCTTAGTCAAGACATCATCTCTAGTTTAATTCAAACATATATCTTATTTCCTTTTTGAATTTATCTTAGCAATCATCCTATTTTAGTAAGAGTGCCTTGCTGGTTATCCGAGCTACATGTGAAGCTGTAATGACCGAAGATGAAAGTTCACTATTCAAAATGTTTCATCTCGTGTTAATGATCATCAATTCAAAGTGTATGACTTTTTCTAAGCTTTAGGATCAGACCTACTTAAGTGTAATATTACTCTTAAGTAAGGTTATTTGTAAAACCTGAGATATAAAATATCTATAGTTTTGTGTTTAATAGCATTCTTTCCTGGTTTCATACGGCTGTTATGACGCTGGTACAACATTTTATCATATAAATGATCTGTTATCCAAAAAGTCAGTCAACTAATTTTTACTATTTTGTAGTCAATAGGTCCTTGCCATATTTGAAAGAAAGTTTCTCAAAAGCACCTTTGGGGAGAATTTAGTTGATGGTTCATGGAGAAGACAAACCAACACTGATCTGACATGGAACAAGAGCCTGCTAAACCAGATGGGTGAAGCAAGACTTTCCTGGTCAATGACGTAGAGCTGAAGACGATTATGTTAGTCAACAGGTAAATTACTCTTTTGATAGCAAAACTAGTTTTCTGGCTAAAAATTTTTTTAATGAAAAATGCCATTATTGTTCATGTAGTTTTACTCATTTTATAATTTTTGCGCAGCAAAAGTGTGCATAAAAATTGCTTATGGTTCAAATATATTTGAGTCATAAGCTTCAATTTCATTGACTATCCATGCACAATATTAATTTTTAACTAAAAATATGTCAATTTAAATTCTTTATAGTTTTGAAATTACTATATATGTATTTATATATGTGTATATGTATATATTATATATGTGTGTATGTATATATATATGTGTATGTATATATATGCATATAGATATATGTATATATATACACATAGGTGTCAACTTTTCAAAAAACATGGGGGGGGGGGGCAAGTTTTGACGGAAGATGAAATTTTTCGAAAAATTATCGAAATCTATTAATTTTTCGAAAATCTAGGTATGACACAACTTCTCATATAATACCAACAATAAACAGTTATTATAATTTATTTGGAGAATGGAGGGAAAAAAAGGAGATAGTGTTACAAAAATCAGGGTAGGCAGCCTCCCCAGAATTTAAAAGTGGGGAGGCCAGCCCCCCCTGCTCCCCGTACTTTACGCCTATGTATATACATAACAAAAGGAAAAAAATGAAATTACAAATGTAAAATCAAAAACATCAAAGCTATAGAAATACAACAAATTACCAGTACATATGCTAATAGGTTAAAAAGATGCCCGTGATACAATTCCAAATTTCTGCTGTTTTTCATTTTATTTTGTTTGTTTGTATGTATATATATATATATACCTCAAAATATTTACGTAATCCATGAAGCAAGAATCCATGGTGAAGTATGGCTGCTGTCAACATTTTGCAATACTAATTGAACATAACAGCATTAATTTCTTTCAAATTTCAAGAAATTGTAGTCTTCAGATATATCTTCTATGAAATGTAATTGATTTAGAAGAAATACAATAATGCCACTAAGGAAAAAGTTAAGCCTGAGGATGTTTTTTTTTTTTTTTTTTAACTTTTGAATTCTCTAATTGACCATATATGTTATGCGTGTGTTATTGTCTATGTATGAAAGTGAAATTAGTTTTTCTATATAAAGACTGGAGTACTTACTTTAAGCAAAGTTTGAAACAACATATCATAGAGGTTAAATTGTGAAATAATTAGTTATAACAGTTGTCTAGTTATTCTGTGATATAACTAGTTTTTGTATAAAATTCCTAATGATAGACAATTAGATAGTAAAATAAAAGCACGCTATAATTTTTTATTTTATCTTTTGTTGCAAAACTCGAAAAGTAACAAAAGGTATAGCAGGCATCTTCTTCGAACAGTCGTTTGAACCCCCTCAAATTACCTTATTATTTTAAAATCACTTACTGTTGCCAAATTTATTGCTTTTAATAATAGTGTTCTCAAATATCAATTTTGGGGAATTAGAGGTCCCAAATGGTTGCTGGACGTAACAACTTTCAGTAACAAGTCAATTTTTTTAGCAATAATTAAAAATGGACAAATATTTTTTGTCACTAATTAGGAAGTACTAGTCTGATAAAACCTCTGTTATCAGAGTGAGTCATAGATAGACATAAATATCAGCATTAGGTATTGTATTCTTTTACTAAGAGATGTATTGAACCTTGATTCGAAAGGCAGAACTTGGCATGGCTCGGATATCTGGTCGTCTAGTGATAAGTTGTATCTGTGAATCCATTATTCAGTTCAATTGAACTTTTTTAATATATAAGTTATATTTTTTAAGAAATAATGGAGGGAAATGTTAAAAATTAAAAACTGTTTTAAAACCATTTTTTTTTTTTTTTTTTTTTGTCCTTTTACTTTCACAGGTGAAAAGAGGATCATTTCCAGCTCGAGTTAACATATTTCCTACTGCATATTCATTAAAAACCAAAAAAAAAAAAAAATTTCAAACAGATAGCAATATGTGCAATTGTAAATAAACTATTTGTTAGACGCAGAGGTGTGTTAGCTTTTTAATTGGTATACCATTTATCAGTTTTAGTTTTGCAAAGGTAAGGGAAAAAGGATTTAAAAGAAAAAAATCAGAAAATAGTAAGTCATACTATTCCAAATAAATTTGTTAGTAATTAATGGATTACAGTGATGAAAGCTGTAAATAATCACTTGTAACAATATCAGAATTGAGTATAATTATCAATTATTTATGTTGGCATTACACGTTTTAATTACTATTATAACCTTGTTATGAATACTTAAAGTTGGCACAGAATTTCTGTTTTTATTTTTATGAACTAGCATCTTGTGCTATAATTGCATTAGATTTTTAAAATTGCATTGTGAATGGCAATTTTAAAAATGGTGTATTTTAAACTGAAATTTAAGAATAACCTATTTTTAATTTTCTAGGTCCAAAGCCTACACCTAATGCTCTGAAACACGGAGAAAGAATACTACATTGAAGGAAGTGGCATAATTCCTGGCAGTCAGATTGACAGATACCTTGCCGAAAAGAAAAAACATTCTGCAATATTTAGTGTAACAAAGAATATGTTTGCTTTGTGTTCAATAAAATAAACTTATTACCTTCTTATGTTTTTACTCTTATTTTAATTGCATATTTCCATTTTTGCTTGATTTCTTCAACCTGTTTTTAGTTTTGTATTTTTCTTTTATGCTAAACTTATAAAATGGAAGATTTGCCCAAAATGGCAAAACAACATTGTAATCAGTTTAAAAGAAAAATTGAGATGCATGAGATACATTACATTGTGCTTTAATAGATTTAGTCATGTTTTGTCTTATTTTTAAGATATATATTTAGCTGAGAAATCTATTGGAATGGATAAATTCTCTTGGTTAAAGGCTAATTAGGTAGTTAACTGTTTCATTGGTTTTTAATATAAGAGACTAGTTTTTACTTCCCAAAGTCTTGTTGAAGACGAACAAATATTTTCTAATGCTATGATTCTTTAAATTATTATACCATTAAGTTCATGTATATTAAGTTTAGAAAAAGTTCATACTTTTAGAAAATATTCAAATATTTTCTAATACTATGATTATACCATTAAGGCCAGTCATTAAAGTAATGATTGGCCTTGATAGTATAAATTATATTACCATAGTATTAGAAAATATTTGACGTAAAGAAAAGGTACTGAGCCTCTTCATAGTGAGAGTAGATACTTGAAGCAGATATAGGTAGTTGATAAAAAAAATTAATTGTGAATTTTTTGTATAATTATGTTGCAGGAACAAGGCTTTTGTTGTGAAAATCACATAGATGTCGCCAAAATCACTAAGATCACAATGTGACATCGCAGCGACAAAGCTTTCTTTGCGAAAATCGCATAAATCACACGGATGTCGCCAAAATCACTAAGATCACATTTAGGTCACAAAGCGATATCGCAGTGACAAAGCTTTCGTTGCGAAAATCGCATAAATCACACTGATGTCGCCAAAATCACTAAGATCACATACAGATCACAATGTGACATCGCAGTGACAAAGCTTTCGTTGCGAAAATCGCATAAATCACACGGATGTCGCCAAAATCACTAAGATCACATTTAGGTCACAAAGCGATATCGCAGCGACAAAGCTTTCGTTGCGAAAATCGCATAAATCACATGGATGTCGCCAAAATCACTAAGATCACATTTAGGTCACAAAGCGATATCGCAGTGACAAAGCTTTCGTTGCGAAGATCGCATAAATCACACGGATGTCGCCAAAATCACTAAGATCACATTTAGGTCACAAAGCGATATCGCAGTGACAAAGTTTTCGTCGCGAAGATCGCATAAATCACACGGATGTCGCCAAAATCACTAAGATCACATTTAGGTCACAAAGCGATATCGCAGTGATAAAGCTTTCGTTGCGAAGATCACATAAATCACACGGATGTCGCCAAAATCACTAAGATCACATACAGATCACAATGTGACATCGCAGTGACAAAGCTTTCGTTGCGAAAATCGCATAAATCACACGGATGGCGCCAAAATCACTAAGATCACATTTAGGTCACAAAGCGATATCGCAGTGACAAAGCTTTCGTTGCGAAGATCGCATAAATCACACGGATGTCGCCAAAATCACTAAGATCACATTTAGGTCACAAAGCGATATCGCAGTGACAAAGCTTTCGTTGCGAAGATCGCATAAATCACACGGATGTCGCTAAAATCCCTAAGATCACATACAGATCACAATGTGACATCGCAGCGACAAAGCTTTCGTTGCGAAAATCGCATAAATCACATGGATGTCGCCAAAATCACTAAGATCACATTTAGGTCACAAAGCGATATCGCAGTGACAAAGCTTTCGTTGCGAAGATCGCATAAATCACACGGATGTCGCCAAAATCACTAAGATCACATTTAGGTCACAAAGCGATATCGCAGTGACAAAGCTTTCGTTGCGAAGATCGCATAAATCACAGGGATATCGCTAAAATCACTAAGATCACATACAGATCACAATGTGACATCGCAGCGACAAAGCTTTCGTTGCGAAAATCGCATAAATCACATGGATGTCGCTAAAATCACTAAGATCACATTTAGGTCACAAAGCGATATCGCAGTGACAAAACTTTCGTCGCGAAGATCGCATAAATCACACGGATGTCGCCAAAATCACTAAGATCACATTTAGGTCACAAAGCGATATCGCAGTGACAAAGCTTTCGTTGCGAAGATCACATAAATCACACGGATGTCGCCAAAATCACTAAGATCACATACAGATCACAATGCGATATCGCAAAAATCGCAAATTCGTCCCCAATGTCACAATGTGACGAAAAGCGATATCGCAGCGATATCACAAAGTTACGTCGCAAAACCCCCTCTAAAACGGACATTGGACGACTATGTGACCCCTGTGTGATATCGCCGTGACATCGCGTGATCTCTATGCGATATCGCTTTTCGTCACATACTCGTCACATGGTTATTAGGGTATATATATATAAAAAAATCTAATGTTGGATTGAGTAATTGAACTTATGAAAAAAATAAACTTTATTCAAATTGTACGAAATAACTAAGACAATTATTATTTTAATTACAAGGTAGAAGAGAAAATTCTTCCACGTAAAAAAAAAAAAAAAATCAGTTTAAATTGACACTGTCAGAGATATTACAGTGCTGTTCGGAATTAAAAAATAAGAAGATTTGTTTGAACTTGTACAAGCTGTTTCTAAAATTACGGCGCCATATTAGTGCAACCTCCTTGGATTTAGAAAAACAGGAAAAAATTACCTCTCAAAAGACAAAAATGTGAAATACTGAAAACTCTTATACGATTCAATTATTTATTTTATTTCCACCTTATACTCAAGAAGTATATTGGAATAAGAGTAATAATTTGCAATTAACTGTCAGAATTAATGTTCTGCAATAATTTTATATACCTTGAATCACATTGTGTTATGCCATAATATACAAAGGAGACTTATACCTGCATAATATATTTTGTAATTTATTTTTCATCCTTCTTGAATTTTATACTTGTATGGTCAGATCGATTTTTCCAGATCTGAGATGTAGTTTGTTGATCACTGAAAAAAAAAAGAAGTAAAAGCAATACTTTTGCTGGTCACTTGAGCTGATGGGCCCCTACCAATTGCAAGCTCTGCGGAACATCAGTTACACCACTGCTTCAAATAATATTATAAAAAATTGCTTTCTTTAGAAAAAAATCTGATTTGGAAATTGGGTAGCAAAAACGAAATAGTGCATGCTTCTGATTTAAGAAGTCACTTTGTTGTTGTTGCTGTTTCTAATCTCCAAACAATTCTGATGAAGCCAGACCAGGTCAAGGAATCCGTTGACATACAAAAAGTCTATGACGACAAGGTGAGGAGATTAAATTTCCTCTTAAGAGAGACCCAAAAAGTCCATAATGTGTTCAGCTGAGGCTTGGTTTTGGGGGTACTTAGGGCAAAGAGTGTAATTTTTCTTGTAATTAGAGAAAGTATGAAATTTAAGATGGCCGCTGGCTAAGGGCTAGAGGCTAGTAGATGATTTTCTGTCACATGTAAGGGCTAAAGAAAGACCCGACTTGATGCCTCTATACCAGTAGTGGGTGGAGGGTTCCATACTTTTCACTATGTACGTATTTATTTAACAAAAACAGCAAACTATTCTTGTAAAATAGATAACTGCATTTCAGATTTGAGGATTATTTTTAAGATTATACACGGGGGCGCACTGGCCATAGGGCTGTTCAGTGCAATCACCGGGCCGGTCAGTGTCTGTTGAAAATAGGCCTGTCTGGCACAGATTTTTTTATAGTTTTTCTAGTTTAAGTTTTTTTTTTAGTTTATTATGTTTTATTATAAATAGATCTGCTTTTTTAAAAAGCCCAATTCATTCAAATAACGATCCCCCCACTCCCCCCCCCCCCTTCTCCCCAGTGAGGTCTTTTAGAGGTGACTAAGAAAATTAGATGTATTAAAAAATATATATTATCGTATTACTTTTTACTTATTTTATAACCTTTCAGGGTAAATATATTCTATAATTTCGGATGTAATTTTCTAACAAACCTACTAGTTAAATTCCGGATCATTATTTTAAAACTTAGATTTCGTGTTTTAGTTTTAGCAGCACACAACAATCAATGATTTATGGAAACCAAATTCATTCCAAGGAGATATAAATCATACAAATAGTAGAAACAAAGAACATTTGATTTAATTAAATTATTTTTGCAACAATTGAATTATTCAAATGTATAAACAAAATTAATTATTAAAATTACTTTTTAAATATGAATATTTAAATAACAAAACACATTAATCATTAAATATGAATATTTAAATAATAAAATACATTAATTATTGAAACTATTTAACTATTAAAATTATTAATATGAATTATTTTTGAATTATTTCATTTAAAATAAAATTTCATTAATGATGAAATAGAAAATTTGGGCTGGCATAACTCTAAAATCCCCGGGTCGATTTTATGTCCCAGTACGCCCCTGATTATACATTTTTAAAACATACGCAGAAGTCTTAATTAAGAATATTGACGTGCTAAGTAAAGTACTAGTTGCAATCGTGTATTTGAATCTTTAACTTTTTGAACTTAATCTTTACTTTTCTGTTAAATAGTTGCTTAAACTATGTTGTTAAATACAAATAGCCTATTTCGAAATGACCTTAGATTATTTAAGTGCAACGGAAAAATAGGTACCTATCATATATGTGAAATGCGAGTGATTGTTTAATTTTATTATCTCACATTGGTAACTCTTTTAAGTCTCATTAGACCAAATTTGTGTTCTATAAAAACTTTGAGAATGAACACTTTACTAATATATATATATATATATATATATATATATATATATATATATATATATATATATATATATATATATATATATATATATATATATATATATATATATATATATATATATATATATATATATATATATATATATATATATATATATATATATATATATATATATATATATATATATATATATATATATATATATATATATATATATATATATATATATATATATATATATATATATATATATATATATATATGCAAGGCAAATACATTTTTTGCTTTTTTGCTAGTAATAACAATAGTACATCATTTTCACATTAGTGCATTTTTGTATTAAAACAGTGTAAGGGATTAGTTTTCTAACTAGATAGCAGAAAAAAGCTTTTTACCATGAATTAATTTTTGAATTTGTCGCCGAGAAAAAAAATAGCTTTTATATTAGCTAGTTTAACCTGTTCTAAATTTTGTGTTTTTTCATAAAATACTTTATCGCGAACATATTTCTCCTTAGATTTTTTTTTTTTTGTGTGTGTGCTTATTTCTTAACATGTTAAACAAATCCATTTCTATGACTTAAGAAATCCTTTCCTAAACAAACCTCCATTTCCTAAACAAAATTTATTATTTTTCTTACAGAGTTATTTTCTACACAATTTAATTTGTTCTCGTGATTATTAGCGACGCTTTATTTCAAACAGACACCCCAAATACTGTATAAATTTCCCTCTATATTTTGTTCAACATTGTACACAAAACTCTTAGGAAATAATTAAAAAAAACACACCTTATTTTCATATAATTCGTATAAGTTTATACTTTCAGTGAAACTACCATCGCTTTCCGTATCCGCAAAGTTTAAATGCAAATATATCATATTACTGTGAATAATACAACTTATCTTCATTAGTAAGTGCCACTAGCAGGACCTCTTACGTTCTACAATCACCAAGTGATTTCAGAACCTGAAATATCGGGCTTTCTATGATTACTATCTGACGTGACGATAACAAAAGTAACCCATTAACGGCTTTCGGAGCTCTATTATCCATTGTGTGAAAAGCTGATGGATGATCAGTGTACCACCTGAATTATGGTCACAATAAGGACTTCTCTGAGATTATACCGCATTATCTGATATCGTGTGAAAACCTCCTAGAAGTAGAAATGAAGCAATAATTCGTTTTAGTCTTATCTCGACTTTTAGAACTTTCCAGTAATATTTTAAATAAATAATTTTTATTGTTTTCATTAACTTATTATTTTTATTATCTTAATTTAATATTTTTATCATCCTTTTATTTTCTATATTTTTATTATCTTATTATTTTTATTATTTTGTTTTTGGGGAGACAAATTTATATCTTACATATATGCTTATTCTTATTTGCTATTAAATCTCGCATATTTTTGCTTGTTCTTTTTTAAAGTATAAATTTGTTTATTTTTAGCGTCTACTAAACACTAATGTATAGTGATAGTTATATCTGGGCTCTGTACTTCTGAGGTCAACGTTTCTAGACAAAACTATAAATACTACTGCCATTTGCGATTTAAAATGAAAAATCACTTACAAAATAGCAACAATAAGATGATTTGTAGTTTTTTAAGTGTAGACTATATATTTTAAAGACACATAGAAGTTTAAAAATCTCAATGAGAGTTCATAAGATTACAAAGTCAACAACTTATAATGTTTAAATTTTACCGGAAGTGTGCTTACTGGTAGTTCTTCTTCGAAGTTCCCACATTGATTCGTGATCGAAACATCATGTTAGTATTTGGATACTCGATAACAAGTTTTCTCAACTAGTTTTCTTATACAAAATTTTCAAACATGAGAACTCTTTTATTAAAAAATAAAACAAAACCTTCTAATTTTACGGGGTACTGTACTATGCGAAATTTTTTGAAAAAACGTGATTTCAGACATTAATTGACACCAAATTGTTAATGATTGGTGTCTAAACAATTACATTTGTTAAATCAGTTTTTGGTCGTAATGACATTAAAATTTAACTTGTTTATGTAATCTTATAGCACATGACAAAGACACAAATTTAGTTGAGGGAAGGTTTGTTGTGGTTATTTGTATACAGTATAACGTTTTATGACACGATAAAGAAAGGTGGGCTTTATGTAAGTTAAGTTTATTAGGTGGAAGGGTTGTATTATTTTATTATAGTGCGTGGGGACTGCACGCAGGCTATATTGCGTTGAACAATAGTTATTACCTGATCTGAATTTAAAGAAGTCTTTCAAGGGAAACTTCTTACTTGTTTATCTAAGGGAAAAACCTAAATTCGATTAAAAGAAATTGAAAATCGCACATCAGGTATTGCGACAATCCGCCCAAGTCTGTCACAATTGACATCGAATTCAATTATTTTAAAATTACAGATTGCTAACCGCAAATTCTTGACAATGCCTCCCCCTCTTGTAGCTCTCTTGTAACCCTCTTGTAGCTCTCGTAAAAGATAATAGTCACTGCAAAGAAGCCAAAAGTCATTGAAAATAACGTATAGAATACCTTCAAGCAACGTACATGCATTACGGTGATTACAATATTAATATTTTAAGGAAATTTCATATCTGTTTCAGTTATTTGCTCAAAGCATAACTATACTTTTTAAGACGGATCACTTGTAGCACTTATTAAGCAGTATCTATGCGTAAAATATTCAAATACTGATTCTACGCTGTATGAAATAACGCATGTGCTTCTACGTTTTGGTATAGCAGGTTTTAGTTTACATGCTACACTAATGCATACAGAAGTTTATTATTTGGCTCTCGCTATTTGACCGATGGGAAAGCAAAGATAAACTAGTTTAGACCACTTCTGCCATCATAAGTTAAAACACCCTATTGTCTATTTTGACACTTTTATGCTCGTCTTTTGAACTTACATATTTTATATTGTTATATAGGTTTGAAAGAACTTGAGCAATTCAATGAAATAAAAGGATTATTTCCTAAAAGCGAATCAAAAAGAGGCAAAATCGGCTATACACAGAGGATCTGCCAATTTCTCCATATGTCGATAGGTCAACATACGCATACAAATTTAAATGCTACAGATATGTGAGATATGTTCTAGGTAGCACAGCCGTATTGTCAAATGTCGGAAACAGGGGTTTTGAAAGACTGGCTAATTCTGAGCTAAATTCGAGTATCGTTCCAAAATACACGATTTTCTTAAAAAATAAATATGTGAAAAACATAACAAAACATATTTTGTAGTTCTCCATGTTTTTTTCTAATTATATATTTACATTTTAAAACTGTGCATCAACACTTCAAAACTTTCAATATATTTTATTCAGGAATATTGGCCAAGATCCGTAACAACTACCAGTCTACAATGGCCCACATCGGGATTGGCCAATGTCGAGCGATATTGGACAGAGTATTTAAGTTACTGGGGGGGGGGGGGGGTTACATAAAAATCAAAGATGTCAAAACAAAACGTATATCGAAATACGACTGGAAGTAATGGATGTGATGACTTAAAGACAATTTGAAAATCCTTAAATTTACGTTAAATTGCTTACATTAAATTACTCTCTTTCATTTATCAATTCTTTATCAGTTTCTAAAATAAATTTACATATTTCTTTTGTCACTTCCTAAAATAAACTTAACAATCTCTTTTTATGCATTGTGAAATATTTTCTCATATTAAAATCAATTATCGTTTCATAAATTTAGCTTTTCATTCAGTTGAATAACAGTAAAAACTTTAAGCTGTCAAATACAATTTTCTAAAAACACTTTTATCAAGCGAAGAAATCTTTTTCTATGATAACTATTATCTTTCTAAAATTAACGGATTGAACTTTATTTGAATTCCTGAAATAACTTTTATAATGCCTGTTTCACACATCTATGGAAAATACTTTACCATTATAGAATCAATATATATTCTTAAGTTTAACTTTTTATAAATTCGAATTATCGTAATCACGTTCAATCACTTCGAAATTCTGAATCCACTGCCTTCATTCGGTAAAGTTATTACCTTTAACAATGACAATTGCATTTATGTAATTGTACCTTACTCTAATTGGAAATCGCAAGTTACTCTTAAAGTGCTGAAGTATTGTGAAGTTTTGAGTGGAAATGTGTACTGCTGATTGTGGAATCACCATATTATCTAATGCCTTGATGGCGAAATATCCGGAAGAGACACGAAATTAATAATTTATGGGTAAATGGGTTTGAATTTCATGACGGAAGATTTGTTTGACGATCTCTCAGCCTGATGTGAGAAATTGAAATCATTATAACTTAGTGTGAAATTCATTGGTTTATTTTAGTGTATATATGTATTATTCCAAGGGATAGAGGGAATGGCTATCAACTATCGAATACTATCAATTAGGTCTTTCGTATAACCAATGGTAGAAGTGAGGGGGGAAAAAAAGTGGTGGGATGCCCAAGAGTTGGTGACAAATGTAACCCCCTCCCCCCTTCACCTCAACGATAAATTTCATAATTACGTAACTTATATTTAAAAATATTAATTAGTAAGGAAATACTTTCTACTTCCTAGCCCTAACATTGATCAATGGTCTAAAATTTATTGTTATTTTAATGAGTATTCTGCGACTTTTATCTTTTACTTTGTAGTAAGAGATAAAGGGAAGTAATAATTACACATTATATACATAACTGTATATTTAGGTATAAATAGTGATTCCAAATGTGCAAATTTTCTTGAAATTAAATTAATATATAACTCTAAAAAAAATTTTTTTTAAATACAATATCCCTTTTTTTTAAAACAAGAGTAGAAATTTAACATAAAAAAAAGTTCCTCCAAAGTTAAACATTGATCAAATGGTCCAAATGTAACAGTATTTGTTAATAAAAATGCTTATATCTTTTTACAAAATAGTATAATACATTTTTTTAATAGTATGATGTACATATACTTTATTTTTTCTCTTTTATTTACATTTGAAAACTTTAACTCACTTTTTCTCTGTATCACTGTTAATATTATTTTTAGTTTTTAGACGGATTGAGTGCTAAAATGGGGGACGCATGGATATTTTCTTGAAAAGAGGGGGGACGCGTCACCCCGCGTCTACCCACACTTCTAGCACTGCGTGCAGCTAAACTGTGTCCCTAGACTTTGAAATATATACCATTCATAGTGTCATATAACATTAAAATATAATAACCCAGTTAGTACAGTGGTATTTGTCAAATGGGATTCTGGGAAGATTGGCCAATTCCATGCCGAGTCCCGACCATTATTCAACAATATTCATTTTTTTTTAAATAAACATTCCAAACCCATTACAAAACATCTATATAATCCTCCATACTTTCTATAAAAATATATCAATTTTAAAACTGTGCAACAGCATTTCAAAACTTCCAGTATATTTTACCCTGAATTGAGCGAGATTGGCCAAGATCCGTAGAAACGGCTAGTCTACAGCAGTCTACATCAGGATTGGCCAGTGTTGTGTAATATTGACCAGCGTATTTGTGCTACTGGGGAAAAGATGGAGACATTATTTGAATGGAACTTACATAAGCAATAAACATAAAACTAATAATTAATATTAAAGCATATTTTTAGAAAACACACAGTGGCTGAACCAACAAGCTTTGCTTCGAAGAAAAACTCGAGATTTCAGCCTTTTAGCTACTTGGAATTTTCAAAATAATCATGAGTCAATACTTTTTTTTTAGGAATATAAATTTTCATAAAGCATAACTGGTATAAATGGGTCTAATAAGTGTTATACGAAAGACTCGACATGCATGTCCATACACTATCTTTTTTATGCTTTTGACTTTCACAAGTTCAATGTATGTTTCATAATAAACTATAGCTGTATCTTGAATTAAATGTTTCTTCTGTCATGTATTAAGCATATTAAATATGATTACGAGTTAATGTGCTTAAATAGACAAATCAGAACTATTCACTCCACAATAATTTAATGGTACATTTTATCCTATAAGTTTCATGTTGGATTAAAAAATTGTTTGGGTGAGCTATGTTTTTTGTTTTGTTTAAACTAAGTTAAAAAAAAAAATTATTACAATGTTTGGTAAATAGTGTTAAATATTCAAAATTAGATACAAAGAAAAAGATTTATGCATTTAGAGAACGTTTTCCTTTTTTAAATAATTTTGGAGGTTACTAGTTTAGTGAATAAAAGGTGGACAGCTGGAAAAAAGTAGAATGAAAACCGATATTATTTGGCCCCGAAGATAAATGTCATATTAACATTTATATAATCATTGCCCAAGGAAAGTTACTAAGTTTGTTAAACATAATTCTAATTACAATAAAAATCCGGTTACATTTGAAAAGTTCATATTTATTTTTCTTAACGTTTAGTGCCTTTAAATACTACGTATATGACCATAACTAGTAGCACATAACCATTTCACAGATTCACCATTTTTAAAGAATTTACAGTGTAACTAGCATAAATATAGGGAATGTCCTTTTTTCCCACCATACACGCAAAGCTTTGTACAAATAAAATCAATTAAGATAACAACCAATTGACCACCTGCGTTTAACAATTTAAAGCCCCCATATTGTCTCATGAAAAGATTATCTAAACTTAAATATATATCCACTAATACCTTCTTCCCTATAATTACCCCTAATCTATAAAACTTGCAATTTCTTATCAGAACCTTTCAAAAGCTTCCTTCCAGTCTTCTATGGTTTGGACAGAAAGAAACAGAGATTACGGTTGGTCGAATTTGACCAATGATTAATACGGACAGTCATCTGAGACTAGTTGGACTGCACAGCCTTTCATTGACAATTTAACCCTTTGAAAATACTGATAAGATGTGAAAGGGGAAATAAATACAGGTCCTTCCATTCATTCAGTTATTTGTGGTGCAGTCTTACTAAGAATTTCTTCAGTTTGGATTCTCTTAACCAAAGTAAGTGTGTATTTCTATGTTTTGAAGTTGTTGTATGTTTGTGTGAAAATATTTCCAAGTATTTTCTATTTTGGCAAAATTTTATAAAATGCTACTTTAAGATTTATTGATTCAAATAAAGGACATTATTTAAGTATATTTTATTTTTAACTTAATAGTAAAACGAAAAAGAAATGGAATATTCATTGGGTTGTAATTTTTTTCTTCAATTTAAACCACAAATATTACTTGCAAGTAACACTGGTCGTTCATACTAAACAATTGTAAAAGTGTTTAAAGTAATCATGCATGAAGCACGATTGCAACTTAAAACTTTTAGTATTGATTTTGACACTAATTTTTCTTCACGTAATTCCGCCGTTCTTTTTTATTCAATTGAAGAATAAAAGTAATTTTAATGAATATTTAATACATTTTCGAAACCTCATTTTTTTTTGTCTAATTTATTTATAGTAAATGAATTTGTTGATCTTTAGTAACAGCGTTGAATGGGTAACATGACTCACAGGAGCATTTAACTCATTTTTAAAAAATATATATTTAGTGATTAAGATTACTTAATCAAATGAACTCTATAAAGCTCTGATGAGCCAAGATAATTAATAGCTTCGTTGGTAAGACACTTAAATGTCATAATCGTGGTGATAGAAAATAAAAAAAAAAAGGAAAATCGGAGAGGAGATAATTAGAACGTCTTGAAAATGTCATTTGTGCAATTAATGTAAAAAAAAGTGTAAGATTCCCAATCATTTCCATTTATTGGTAATAGGATGGTCAAATACTATTAGCTTTAATTTAACTTCCCAATGTTTTTTTTTTTTTTTTTTTTTTTAAATTTTTTTTTTAACATTTTCCCTTTATATTCTTGTCAGTTATAGTAAAATTGCTACACTGTTTCCAATCAATGAAACCGTCATTTTTACGCTTTATAAAATAGAAATAAAACATTTAGGACGATGATGACATCTCTTCTCTACATAATTCTATCAATCACTACGTAACAATGGTTTATATGGAAATAGATTGACTAAATGGAAGATGATTAATCGAAACATAACTTCAAGTTGGAGGATTTGGTAATTGCAAAATTATTAGGAAAAATACTATAAATTATGGGTGAACAAAAATAGAGTTTAAAATTAGGTAAACTTAGCGAGTTTTTAACTCAGTTTATAATACATTTGACCCACATATTTTTTTTTTGAAATCTATAACAAAAAGAGTAAAACAATTTTCCCTCTTTAGTTGTTCTAAAAACTATACTTGTGAAGGAACAACGAAGAAATAAAAGTTTTTCTAAATTATTTTTATATGAAAGTTCATGCATTTTTTATCAAATATGAAGTTAATGTATTTTTGCACCAAATATGAAGTTTATGTATTTTGTAACAAATACGTTCATATTTATTTGAAAGATATACCAATGCTTAATGATTTAAAATATATTTATATATATTTCTCTATATTTGTTTTTTAAAACAGTTTGCACATATGATATAAATTTCACTTTTAGTTACATGATCAGTCACGTGATCAATTTTTTTTTATTGCTTAGGTTAGAAAATAGAGAATGGGAAAAGTTATTTCAATGTGTCAAAAAAATTGCAGCAATATATATATATATATATATATATATATATATATATATATATATATATATATATATATATATATATATATATATATATATATATATATATATATATATATATTTAAAGGACAAGCAACAAAAAAACACAAATAACCATAAATCCAAAACACTATAAATCAACTCTGCAAACCATTTCACAAAATAAGTTCTTTTTCTTTCCTTAAATCATTTTAATTTTATATAAATTAAACTTGAAGTGGAAAATGTACAAAGTAATCCTGGGAAAAAGAAAGCACATAATTTTTTTTTTCTTATTTTTTTTTCATCTTTTTATTAATATACAACTTCCTACTTTATAACTGGAATTCCTATTTAGTTATTGTATAATTTTTAAATAAAAAAAAAATTGTAAACTGTTGTGGATATAATTGAATGTCTAGCTATTGGAAAATTATTAGTCTAAAAATACAATCATCAATAAATCTAAAAATACACATCAACTCGTATTTGTATAATGTATAAATTATAATTTATATTATAAAACTATTAGTGTTAAATTGTATTTTGTAACCCAGGAGAATACTTTGTCATAAATTGTAATTAATTATGTTTTATTCTCGTTTAGAATGAAGGCAATTGAAAGAATTTTTACCATACCTTTTATACTGACATGTTTGGTTAGTTATACCTGCCATGCTAACAATGAATCCTCTACACTATCGCAGGTAAGGGACTGTATTATTTCTTCTACACTTCATTATACATTTTACTGCCACTTAAAATAATATTAGATTGCTCTTTTTCATAAAAGTAGTGATTTTTTAAGATATAGAATTAGATGTTTCTTCCAGATTTACTATCGATTTGAAATGTATTTAGTTAATTAAAAGGATTTCAAATGAAATATTGAACAGTTTTAAAATTACATGGTGCTTCTATTCCTATATATTACATAATAATGTTATGCTAAAAAGTTCAAGGAAAAAGTATCAAGAGAATTTGTTTAATTACTTCATTTAAAAAATTGTCATTTAAATGTTCACAGTTTCTCGTTTTCGAGATCCATTTCAGTAATGAAGTCTAAGCAGCTATAATGGAGTGTTGTTAACTGCAGCCTTTTCAAGTAAATTTAAAAGGAGATTCAGTATTTTCTATACCAGTAATGTTAAATTGCTTATTTTGATGTACTTTTTCTTAGAAATTTCTGAAATTTCTAAACAAATGAATTTGAAATTTGTTATACAGTTTAAATAGTTCTAAATCAAGATACTGAAGTTAAAGTATGGTAAAGAAATATCATCAGTTTTTTTTTGCTAAATTTTAATCATTATATATATATATATATATATATATATATATATATATATATATATATATATATATATATATATATATATATATATATATATATATATATATATATATATATATATATATATATTCTTGATTTTGTAAAAACCTTTTTTTCAACAAAGATTTGGTATTTTAAAAACGATTATGAAAATAAACGGAATTTTTTTTTTCAACTTCCAGTTAATCTGTTGGTTATGTAGTACAAATTTATAAAAAATAATGGTGTACATCTACTAGTTAGAAAGAAAAAGTACATTTAAGTGTAAAATATCATGTTTAGATAAAACAAAAGTTAAAATTAAAGGTCTTTTGAAGTTAATACTCATTAATAGTAGGCTTTTTAAAACAAAATATAACATACTTCTGATTTAAGTCGAAACGAAAGTAGAAAATACCAATGTAAAAGCAACAAAATACAAAACAACAAGAAATAAAAATCCCAAAATAGATTTATTATTATTATTAGTTTAAGGATACTTCCCTCGACTGAAAATATGTAGTTGGTAAAAAAAATCACTCAAGTTAAGGATATTTCTTTTAAAAAGATGGTGTATTATTTAGCTTTTCTACAGCAATTATGATAGTTATTTTGCTTTGATACATAATCGATTTATTTTAATTCTCTCATATGAATGATTTGCATGTTTACCCTAAAGTTAAATGTTTTGTCAAAAAAAAAATGAATGCTAATGGAATTTTATATTTTTAATTAGAAAAAACTGTGTGCTGTTTCGTTTGATAATACTTACTTTTTCTAACATGATAACTTAATAATAGCCTATCTATTCATACAAATATATGTTTGATAATGAGTTGCACTATATTTAAATTTCAATACCAAAATCTACAACAACATGTTTATATATATATATATATATATATATATATATATATATATATATATATATATATATATATATATATATATATATATATATATATATATATATATATATATATATATATATATATATATATATATATATACATGTAAAGCATCAATTGTCCAATAGAGTGCTTAATACTAATTTTAGACTATCATTTATGAATGCATTTACCACTGAATTATTTTTTTTGTGGAAAACTGTAGGCAAAAATGCATTTATCTTATTATTTAAATAAATTAGGATTCATTGCAAAAACTTAAATTTAAGCTAATTTTAAATTTGTAATAAAATCAGTTTATTTTAATTTTGTTTGTATACTTAACATGATTTTACCCATAGAAACCTTAAAAACTATTTTACCTTATCAAATTTCGTATAGTTCTTTAATATAAATAGTATTTTTCTTAAATTTCTTTCATACATGGTTGTCTATATTTTCTAAAAATCTTTTAAATTGCGTACTTTAATTACTACTAATAGTATCATCATATTAAAATTAATTGCATTAGATTAAGTTTTAAATGCAGAGTAATCAGAATGTAGCAGTGCTTAAGAAAAATATATTCAATAATTCAACTAAGATATATTTGAGAGTTGGGGTCGGCAGTTTTAAGAGAAATGTTAAACCTGATTCGGATTCTTTTCACAACATAAAAAAATAGCTTTTTTTTTATTTCTGACTACAAACTATTAAAAAAAAAGATATAAAAAATTAAGTCTTATTTCACTTTGTGCAAAAAAAAAAAAAAAAAAAAAAAAATAATGATTTTTTTCCATTGGGAGTTCGGTTAAAAATTCATCTTCTCACTTTTAAAACCTTAACTAGAATTAATTAGTAACTTATATATAAAAAGTATACATTATTTGTATTTTGAGAAACGATAATAATTACTCGAATCATTAACACTATTGATTACTCCACATATATTCAATTTAATGAGGTCTCCGAAAAGAAATCAGCTCGAGAAGAATTTTTAGTTCTGATCATGTAACAAAATTTTAGGAAGGTAATTATTCATTCAAATAATTAATAAAAAATATCTAAATATTAATGATAAATAAGAACAACTATAAATGTTATTTTTAGAAGAACATTAATAAATATCAACCATTATTTTCCAGTGATGTGAGTAAGTAGTTTGGTCGTAACCTTAAGTGTAAATCAGCATTGAAAAGTTATCGTTTATATAGCTGAGATTAAAACTCTGTTACACCACGCACTAAAAATTTATCAACAAATCATCTTAAGTTGATGAGTTCGTATCTTTTTTCAATGATCCTCACCATTTGTATTGGTTTGAATAATATCCCACTTCGTTTTTAACGTATTCAATCATTCTACATCAAATATTAAAAAATGATGAATATGAAAAGTTAACAAATACCTCCAAATTCCCCCCCCCCCCCCCACCAAAAAAAATCAAATGTAGAGTGATAGAATGTTTAAAAAAGTGAAATAATATTGAAAGAGGAGAAGGGAGGTGAATTGGATCTTTAAAAAAAGGTATGAACTCATCTACTTAAGACAGTTTTGTGAAATATTTTTTAATACTTTATCAATACGATTTTAACTTAGGGATTTATCAATATGACTACATGCGTTGCAGCAATATCTTAACCTATAAAAGTAGATTAAATTTCAAAATTTTCCAGCAAATGAGGACTTTTAAAGTGCTACCTTAACACCTTAAATATTCTCTATAATACTACAATTAAAGTATTAAAATTAAGAAATTGAAATGAGTTTCATATCATGATATTGTTACTTTTATACTTATTATTCACTCAGATTGTTCATAAGAACTCCTAACTACAAAAGCACCTAGTGATATCTTTTAGTTATTATCAATAATAATTTTGGCTAAGAATAAAATGCTATGTGTACGTTTTCTTCTGTTATTTTTATCCTAGTTGAAACTAAAAGTGAAATCGGACTTTCTTAATTACTCCAATTAATTATATTTCCTAGATATAAGTTCCTAAACATGATTTCCATATCAGTGATACTTACATATTTGGACCCAAAATGATTAATAATATTGATATTTAAAGAAAAAGTTAGTACACTTGAACATTTAAAACATCCTTTTTACAATATATTCAAAAACTTTTGTCTGCTTTTTTCCAGTAATTTAAAAGAAATATTATTCTTTTGATTTTAAACATCAATAATATAACTCAGTTATATGTATGTATATGAAGGTATTTATTATAATATTTATCAGTTAATTATTTTCAAATAATGCTAGTTCAAGTTTATAATGGCAAATAATTTGTCATAATGCTACTATGTACAATATAAAAGCAATTACATATTTTGCAAGTAGTATGCAGTATTTTATTAAAGAAAAATTCGATGTAAAATGCATGTTGTACACATTTTTTGCTGTATCCTAGGAATATTAAGTCATATTAATTTCCTTGGGACATTTCAAATTACTTTATATTCAAAACAAATAAAAACAAGTGTAACAATTTTTACATATAATACATCAAACACTAGTACATACAAATAACATTCATTTACTTTAGATTAATAAATCATCAGATGAATCGGAAATCGGTATTTGACAACATACCATTAAGAAAAGAAGCATGTACACATTACATACCAATGCGTGCATTAGTGTCCAAGATTATTTTGATTATTAAAAAAGGTGTTCTATGTAAAAGTAATGGCGTTAAATTATAACGCATTGTTTATTAATATTTGTTGCTCATTACATAAATATACTTATTTCCAGTTACAGGATTTGGAAACGTCAGTCCAACAAATCCATTCAATTTCCATAGAAGATCTGAAAACTGAACTTAAGAAAGCTACCACTGAATTAATGAATATTGCTAAAAAGACTCTGGAGGATACATTGCCGTCAATTTCCGCAATCGTAGAATCTAAATACATCCCAAACATCAAGGCCAACAAAGACGACTTCACTCCAATTTTTGAGTCGAAGATTTTACCCAAAATCCAGAAGTTTGAAACCTACGCAAAGAGGATGAGTGGAAGGATCTTCAGCAAAGTGCACCAGTCGTGGGAGCTGTCCAACTCAACGCACATCAACGTCGTTTCTTTCTCTGACATCATGGAAGAGATTGCCGATGACCTACAAGATTTTCAGAAAACAGAAAGCTTTTTCTCAAAATCTTTTTCACTTACCTCCAGATCAAAACGCAGTCCACAGTTTATTTCCAGCTTGATAAGGTTCGCCAGACCAATGTTCAAAAATATGGCTTCCACATTAGCACGATCTTTTGATAATAACGGCCAGTCTCTCACCAGCCGACTGATCTTGCCCGTAATCTTCGACATGATAGACGATCCAGTTACATTCCATGATCTCCAGAAGCTCTTCTGGTCGGTAAAGGCTGTCGTCTCACCCATCATGTACGAAATGTCAAGGAGGCAATATGGATCATACCACATTCCACAAGACAGAATCGATGCTGCCCTGCAGAGGTTGCATCATGAAACCGATCCCATCCTAAGGAAGATTATTGAAAGACAGCTGCCCATGATTCTTCGCAGAGCCTCCGATAATGTGAGTCTCATCTTCCTCACCGTAAAACGCATTGAAGCCTCATCTGGTCCACGAGTCAGTCATTTGAAGATGCTACTCTTGGATTTCTTAAACAAGCATGGTGCTCTCTTTGGTTCGGTAGGATCAAGATACATTAACTCTCAAACTCTGCCAGCGATCAAGGAGGACTTGATTCCAATAAAAACCACACTTTTTAAGATATTCATGGATTATATGAGTCAAAATCGAAATTCATGGAGTAATTTGTTCAGCAATTCGTTCACTTTGCTGTCGCATTTTTAGGTTGAGCTTGTACTATTCATATAGATCGGTGATGTACCACCCACCTATAAATGTTTTGTTTTTAATAAAACATAGAAATCAAACATTGAGTATTCAAATAATTATGTTTTATCGAATTTTTTTTTTAAATTAGTAAAGAAAAACAATACATGTGTTGCATTAATAAGAATGCACAATATTGAATAATATTTTTCGAATTTTTTGCTGAACCCATTTTGGATCTACGGTTCTAAATTTTTGTATAATACGAAAACAAAAATAACATAAAAGTTTGGCATTCCAAAATTGATAGTCTGATGTATGAGAAAAAATATTCTATTTCTAAGAACTTATAGTTTTGAAATTTATTTTTATTTATCAGCAATAACAATTTAAAAAAAAACAAAAAACGAAATTAACTCCTTTATTTTTCTTAAATAAAAATTATTACAAAGTGCAAATAGTTTCAGTTCGTTTATAATTTTAACATATTACTATATATTTGCATACTATATCTTTATCAAAAGTAACAGTTTCAAACCATAAAATTTTCTAAACCATTCTCGATAACTTATTGTATTGTAAAATCATCAAGTATTCTTCCTGAATACCTGAACCCATTTGTTCAGCCTATTTGCAAACCTTATCAAATAAATCAATAATTTTTTTAAGATATCGATAAATATTTTTAAGATGTAAATCTATGAATAGTTGACACGTTGTCCCGTGTTTAGTTTGTAACAATCAAACCGGAGATTTTTTGGTTAGAACGGTAGAGACACTACTTTACAAAACTAATAGACATAGTGGCTATTGAAAACGTAATTAATGACTAAGAGAGTGCTTTCTAGAGCTTTTTCACATGTTTCTCCATATAATCTGATTTTGGGAACATTTCAATATTATAATTTTGCTAATCTTTATGCTTGAACTTTATATCAGCGAATCATTAATATTAAGTATAATGAAAAAATATTTGAGGCTCGATATATATTGATTGGTTTGACTTGATTTTAGTTAAATAATCATTTGTGTGTAGCAAATCAGCTTTAAACGTAATTGGTTTCTGATGGTTAATCATCATTTGAATTAAATGAGGTATTCCTTCTCCGTTTGCTACTGAAAGTGTGCAGTCGTAAAGTAATCTTACAATGCATTTAAACTCAAATTGGTGTTTAATTCAGTAATGTGGCGCATATATATATATATATATATATATATATATATATATATATATATATATATATATATATATATATATATATATTAATTATCTAAGTATTAATTTTTATATCCTCGATTTTAAAAGCCTAATAGATAAATTATCATAACTTATAAAGTTTAATTGTTTCTTTTAGAAAACACTATTCAATAACAAATTGGAATAATTAGCCATGTAGTGTTTTTGTATTGAAAATAATAAACTAAAAATATTTAAATAGGAAAAAAAAAAAAAAAAACTTGCATATAATACGTATCGGTTGGAGATAATTCGTTTAACGAGAATAGATTCCTGATTGTAGTTTCCAGACTTTTTGACATGAAGAATTGGAATATATACAAGAATTATACAGAATATTTAGAATTTAAAATGCTTTGAATTAAAAAGATTGTTAAATTGTTGCTTCTTCGTAACAAATTATATATATTTAGAAACTATTAACTTTTAAAGCATAAACTTATAAAGACGCATTTTAAATTTATTATACATTAATAAATAACTAAAATCTTCTCACAAACATTATTACTTCCAAGAAAATCAACCAAAAATAAATTTAAAAAATTGCACAATATATGAGGCAAATAAAAGCTTTTTCCATATGAGTTTCCTCAAATTTTTTTTTTTTTTATCAATTTGTATTGTGTATGGATTAAACTATTAAAAAAGCTTAGAACATTAAGATATTATCATGCAATTATTATTATTTTGTCATTAATGTTATTTCTAAACCATCAGTGAAACATCTTTTTCAAAAGAAATCAAAAGCGCACCCTTCCCTGGAATGTTCGAAACCCTTTACAAACTGAAATTTATAAAGAAAGATTCATTGACTCTTTTTATAAACTAGTCCACCTGGAAATGCAAGCCCCCTTTCTTTCCAGACTTCAGGACATAATTGACTTTCAGAACTTTCTTTAGGTAAAACTAGTTTGACCGATTGACGCGGACGGGTGGTTAATTGTCACAGGGTGGTTCCTTTTCCATTGTCGTTTGACACTGACAAAAGATGCTTCTGTAGGCGTGAATTCAACGAGGAACTTGCAAGTGGTATAGGTGCACACGTTAAATATAGGTTAAGGACACACGTTAGCGATAGGTATGAGGTTCAAAAGAAATATCTGAGTTGGAAAATCTTTACATTATTTCTCTATGTGATTTGTAACACTTGTGGAACATATGTTAATAATGTTCATGATTGAAATACCTGTTGATTTAAACTATAATTCTTTTTATTGTTCATGCACCCAAAAAGTAGGAAACGGGATAGTTATATAATCATGTTGTCGCTCTAACCTTCTAAAAGAAAAAGAAAAGTTGAATAACTTAGAAACGGGTTGGACAATTAAAATGAAATATGCAACAAGACTAATCTAAAAATATTCAAAATTGTTTTTGTAATTGTAATTGATGTAAATTGTTTTTGCTTTGAATTTTTTTGTTTCGTTAAGTTTAGTTCAAAGAGATACAGATTAGAGATTATCATACGCATGTTTCGTATTTTTTAAAATGAATTTTGTAAACAGAAATAAATTCGATTATTAGAACAGTCCGGATTATCCTTTTAATTCCAATTTTTACAGTTAGAAAATTTTTATAAAAAGGAGTGTAGAATATTAAGAAGTAAAATAATTTGGGTTTTAAAATAAATAAAATATACCAGAGAAGAAATAAATACATAAGATTTTAACTAAATACTTAAACGTGTTTTATATTGATCTTAAAAAAATGCAACCCAAAGATGAACAATTCAATAAAAACTTCCTGCTTTTGGTCATTATTGTTAAATTCTATAATGGAAAAAGTACAAGACATAACTCCCGTTTAGTGCTAAGACTGTGTTATGTACAATTTGTCTACAAATATTCAATGGATATAGACTATTTTTATTTAATATGGCATATACTCACACGTAATAATCTCATCTTGTATTAATACATTGTAAAATATACCGAGCAAATGAATACATAAAAAATGTTTTTGAAATTTCGAATAATTTGACAAGCACTTATTTCAATCATTTTTAAAGTTATTGTAAACATTACTTGGACAATTTTCAGTTTACAGTCAGTAGTTTCATATTTGAAGGAAATCATTGAAAAAATTTACAGAGGATTAAAAATTCTTGTAATTATTTTGGGTTCAAATATTACAAGTGTGTCAAAACAAATGCCTAAGCTGACATGTGCAATTAATCAAATTGCAGGTACCCTCCAGAAGAGTTCCCAACCAGAAATTGTATCGTTAAGGCTGATTCACGTAAAATTTACCAGAGCCTAGACCGCGATCTGGTAATTTGATTTATAAGTATAATGAAGTGTTCTATACATTACGGACTTAAAGGGGGTGAAAACTCAAATAATAATTGAATGACATCCCCTCCCTGCTCTGATACCTTAAGCTAAAGGTTAACTCGGTATATGGATATAAAAAAAGAGTAAGTCTAAGGTTAAATAAATTGTTTGTAAAAGATAAAACAGAGGCGGTATCTATGTCAAACTTTTAATCATGGAACATAAAAGAAACATGGTACAAACGGACAAAATTTATGGAACTTAAAAGTCACCGCCATAAATTACTGCTACCCAATCAGCTTTACATGGGCAGACGTGGTGCCTCCTTTGACTCTCCTTGAGAGACCAACTGAGTTTCAAATAAGCACACCTCTTTTCTGCAGTCAATGACTGACAATCCACACGAGCCTTCAGAAAGAGTGATAAATTTTGAAATTTAAGATTCTAATAAGATTTCATCCTGGCTATTCTTGTGATGTTGGCCGATCAAACGGTATAGTGGTTAGCATGTTAGCCTCTAGACCGCGAGGTTGCGGGTTCGAGTCCCGTGTAAGTCATGGGTGTTTGTAAATGCATGTTGGCTTGTCTAATGAGGAATGTTTCGGCGCATTATAGCCCTCGTGTTGCTGACGGAGCCAGATAATCTGAAAACAACCAACCAACCTTCTTCTGATGTTGATCAGTGTCCCCTGGACTCCGACTTCCACTATCGGACTCTCCAAATAGCGAAGCATGAATCAATTACTAATTCCGATCGTTAAGTAGGTCGAATAATTGTTATTAACCCATTTAAGACGACTTTGAAATGGAGAAACAGTATTTTTTATTATTTTTTTTTAAACATTTTACCTTGTAAGTGTATCATTTAAGGTATATTTTGAACCTATCAGATTTTTTGAAAAGTTATTTTTATGATTTTTAAAAAACACTAAGTGGAACCACAATCGCATTTTATAAGCAAAGAAAAAACAAAAATTGCGATTGGCAGGTCTTCTTGCCAACCGTCGTTAATAGGTAACCCTAAATGGGATAAGTAAGAATCAGGGATGCCGAAAAGGGGAGAGGGGGAGGGGGGGGGGGCAAAACAGTGCATATTATAAGTGCCCGCCTTGTCAAAGAAGAGCCCGCGATTTCTTGTAAACATAATCTTAAAACTAAAAATTTTACTAAAAAACTTTAAAATTAATTGGATCCATACAACGAAACAAAAAGAAAATAGATTTCGATTTTTTTTTTTTTTTTTTTTTTTACTCGAGTTGGAGAAAAGCGCCTCGTTTTTTCTAACACACTACTCCTCTCAAAACCCTTCCCTCGAAGAAACACCATCCGCAATCTGTATTCCCCCTTGTAAAACTCTGTGGATCATGAGCATTGATAAGAAGCAGTTGGGATCGGTCTATACGTCAATACCATACAGTATTCTTATAGCCTTGGGGAATTAGTTAATTGGCCACATATGATGTATGTCTGCTCATTGACAAAAGACCAGACATGCCTTGGGGATGCACCGACAATAGTGTCTTCAAAATGGGCTTGCAATATACGATTGATACGGGGTGACCTCCTACCTTTTCTAAAAAGAATTGCGAAATAGGCTTTTCACTTTTACCAGACAGAAAACGCCATAAACATTGCGTTAATAGCAGTGTCTAGTGTCCACTATCACATTAGTATATCGTTTCATTCATTTGCACGATATGCTCTTGTGTTTCAAAGGACATGTATGAGTTCGGAGTAACATTTAATTTTAGTATGAGAGTCAAGATTCAGAATTTATACTTTTAAAATTGAATTTTTTTATTCAAAACTAATTTCAAAAGCTAGCTATCGATACCAATAAAAGTAAGTTGCTTAAAGATTTATTAGTTAAAATAATTATTTTTCAAAATACCAAGTTTACATTCTGAAAAGCATTTGTTATTTGGGTAAATGGTATTTGTATTATTCATCGATTTAAAAAAGAAATGATAAATTCATTACTTATGTAAGTACGCATGTCCAGAAATTAATGCATGTCTAAAATGATTATCAATTCATTGTGTTTGTAATTTATGTAGAGATTTTTTAATGTTTGAGAACTATCAATTTGCAGGTAACGTTTTTCAAAATGCTAGGTCCTTTTGATTATTTTACCCTTAAGAAATACTGTAAAAAAAAAGCTTTTTTTATACTGCTTTTTTTTAAATGTCCATAAAATTGTAAAAAAGTTAAATACGTAATTATTTTGAAATCCAATACATTGATTGGTTTGAAAATTTTGTCTTGAAATAAAAAATATCTAATAATCATTAGTTATTTAATAAGTTTTTTGAAAATATCAGAAAATTTTGTAAAATTGTAATACTTGATTTATCGACAGAAACATTTAGAATTAAAATTTTATTTTAAAATTTAAAACTTTAAAAAGAATCTTTATAAAGTTTTTCTCCTATCCTTTTCTGAAAAATACGATATTTTAGTATGCTGATTTATATGTTTGTATTTCTTGGCCTATTATGTTGGATATGCAATTACCTCGAATACCATGACATGAATTTAATTGAGACTTTAAACTGTCGAAATAAAGGTCACATATTCTAAAATGCTGTTTTCGAAAGTTTCCAAAATGTCTGTTCGTTGCTTTTCATTCTTACAAAAAAACTACCAGTTGGAAATATTTTCTGGCGTATGGGAGTTTGCCTCGATATTTTTCTACCTAAATAAGCCAATAAAATAGCTTTCGAAAAATGTAACCTCTTACTAGGAATAAATGACAGCTGAAATGCATTTTACAAGAAGTTTTAACAAACTATTTTCTTAAAAATCAGTACACAGAGGGACATATTAACTTTTATTGAAATGAAAAAATTAAAGCAATAATTTATTTTAATTCTTGTATTTTAATGTTTAGTAAATAATATTATTGAGATAAAAAAATTGTTAGAGTCTATATTACAATTTTTTATAAAACCAAAACATACCATGAGAGCACCTAATTAACGCTGGTGTCCTATTTCTATTTCCAAAACCTTTGTTACATTTACCAGGATTCGGCAGATGTTTTTGCGCAAAGAGCCAAACATTCAACAATCAGAATTGTAATACATTTAAAGAGCGGAAATACGAGTTTTTAACAACGAACATTTTTATACAATTTTTATAGTATAAAAATCATAGCAGATGAGACAAGTCAGTTGTCCAAATATGGTTTTATTGACGCATACCATCCAGTCCATTCTTTCTTAAATTCTCGATTTTTCCCAACAATTTTTTTCTTCGCTTTGGATGGAATCGAACTCATGTTTTTCCAATCAAGTGTATCAAAAGCAAAGGTCGTTTTAACCGCACGCGCAAGCATTAAAGTGAAAAAGTTTACAGCAAAAGTTGCTGTCTACCTAAGCCGGAGACTAGATAACAACGAACGTCTACAAAAGCTCGATGCATTTGGAACTGTGACGCATTATGGGTGTACTCATATAGCGCATTTTGATTGTTATGTAGTTTAACTGGGAAGGTACCAGGTGGGCGCTAACTTTAAGTTGGTATATGAGTACAGTGTTATCAGTTCATCTTACTCATCTTATTTCTCTTTGTTTTTTCGCGTTTTTTCTATTTTTCTGGTTTGAGATTAAGCAGTAAGTTTATTATTTGTTTACCCAAACATGAAAAAATGTATTATCATGTTTTGCTTCAGTTTATTTTTAGGTTAAATCTTCGGAATGCATGTGGTTATAATAACTGTGGAGATATTATCTTTTTAGTATCAACGCAAATACGTGTATATGGGCGAGGGGAGAAGGGGGGGGGGGGGGTACGGGCCCCGAGGTACAGTTGCATATTTGCCCGAAAACCCTGCCGGCGGCCCTAGTAATCTGTTGGTAATGTAATCCCATGTTGATAATCTGTAACTCAGTTTACTAGTAATTATTATTATTATTATTATTTAATCTTTTTAATCAGATACTGTCTTCTTTAAGTTTACTATACCTTTAATGTAATAAAAGGCAATTTTTAGGATAAGATTAAACTTGATGAACTATAAAATCCCACTATATATATGGTATTGAGTTCATGAATGTATCCTTCTTTTGAATTCTCTAAAGCAAATGGTTTTACAACAAGAGTCACTGCCAAGCATTGATTGTAATTCCAATTTTGCATTTGACGGTGCCAGTAGCTTGAGCAATGCAGCTATCGCGTGAGCGTTACGCTGCCTATCGCTGAGTTGTCTCATGCCAGCAAATGTTTGATTTGCTGATGCTGTCAGTCAGAGACATGCATGAAAATTGGCATATCCTGGGACTAGAAGGATGCATTTATACGGTGCTAGCGCTGGTGTCTATAGACTGGTGATATCAACTGGTACAGCGACTGGTGACGTACAAATCAGCATTTCGTTGTAACTGGAACTATGAAAAAAGACATCTGAAAGTTAATTTGCAATTCCTTAATTCTAAACTTAAAATGCTACACCTACAGACATTATAGCTATGAAAACAATTTGAAGGATTATGGTGGTCTCCATAAGATTATGAGTGTATCACAACATTTCTCATTAAGTTTATAATTTAAAAAAAAACAAAAAAACTTGGCAACAGTTTTGTTAAAAAAGAATTATAATTGGAAGAGTTTCTATTAATATATGTGATAAACCTGAACTGATTAGGATTTTAGACTTTAAATGCAAGTAAATTATTTATAATTGTTATCTGGACTTGATGTAAAGCAATCATTAATCATACAGAAGCAGATATTTAATGACTGTGACTGTCACCATCCAACCTGTATTTATTAATTATATGGAAGCAACAATGCATTAGTCCGTACATAAAAACTTAAAGAGCAATATATCACGCGTAGTAAACAAAAGTCTTTCAACTGAATGTCTTTAGCAAATATAATATATTCTGCTTAAAAAGCTTTTCAAGTACTTTTTACAAAGTGGAAAATTAATTAAATTTGCTTTCGATTTAATTTGTAGGAAAAAAGCTGCAGAAAACTGATATTGGAAACCAATAGTTTTTGTCGATGCTTTTGTTTTGATAGTACAGATTTTATTAGTTTCAAGAAAAAGAGCTCGGAGATGTTTATTAAATTAAATTTTCATTGTAAACAGCCTAATTATATTCTAGATTATTTCAATATTCCTATTTATAAGCATTGCGCGTTAGTACCAGATATTAATTACATTTTATTGTTTAGGCAATAGGATGATCCAAAAGTAGATAATCGATTACTAAACAATCTTAATAGAATTACTCAGAAAAAAATAACTACTCAACAAAGAAAAAATGGTCACTTTTTCACCACCAAATTGTATGTAGTAGTTTTTTTAGTTTAATGTACTAGTGCATTAAAGGAATTATGCAATGGTAGCGGAGTATATAGTTCAGCTGTTTGCTACGTTACCTTGACAATACAAAAGTTATTCTTTAATTGAAAATTAAATAGCCAATAGAGCTAAGTAGTATACACATGTATAATAACAAACCTTTTAAATAATTATAAATTTTATTTTTGCTATTTCTATGATATATTTACCGACTAAGCACTAAAAATCTCATTGCCAAAAGTATTTCTGCAATTCGTATACTGTATACTTATTTTTTTTAATAAAGAGTTTAACAGTTAAAGAAAGAACTTAAAAAAATAAACAGACGATACTTGGTTAGCTTTCACTTTAGAAAAAAAATACAAACACAAATATTTATAGTTTATTTTTGTCTTGGAAATTATATTTCAAAAGCTTTCTATATTATGAGTAATTTTTAAACCAGAAGTTTGATAATTATGAATGAATCAAAATTATGAGTTTTCAGAAATCTCAATTTTTGTACCTGTCTTACAGACTCAGTTATTTGTATTATTTTGTATGTGTTTAGATGTTTTGGAATTACCATATTACAGAAGTTGCTATGAAACTTCGAGAAATATTCAGCAGATGACTTAAAAATTTTCTGTAATCACATACAAATCTGATATGTCTCGGGCAGGACTATCCCAAAACTATATAGATAAATGGAAGTATTTTCGAAAAAGATTATGACAAAAAAAATCTAACAATGAGGTATTTATTTTCTTCTAGCTAAAGCATCCGATGTCCCCAGTATTCAAACAACTGTGACCTGGTACAACCCGGTTCAAATTGGCTCAGTCAATTACAAGTTAACTCCTAATCTCTGTTTTTAACATCTTCAAAACATCGGAATGAAATTGCATCTACGATCATCTGGATTAGTTGAGGCCGACCAAACGGTATAGTGGTTAGCGTGCTAGCTTCTAGACTGCGAGGTTGAGGGTTCGAGTTTCGTGTTAGGCATGAGTGTTTGTATGTTGGCTTGTCAAATGACGAATGTTTCGGAGCATTATAGCCCTTGTGTTGCTGACGGCGCCAGATAATCTGAAAACAACCAACTGTATTAGTTGAGATATCTATACAAAAAAAAAAAAAAAAAAAAGAACTTAAGACCTACTGAAAATTGATCACTAGATCTCAAGTTATTATTATACCTTGGTATGAATGGAGAGAGGAACGGGGTTTTCAAAATTTCAAGTAGTCAGTTACCTTCCACTTGTTTAAAAAAATCAAGTGTGGGAAATTTAATCAAGATTAGAATAAAACTGTAATTTTCAATTTATGTTCATAACTTGAGGGGGAATCTGTCTAAAGGGTGAAAAAAGAGGGAGGGTTCTTTAAGTAGCTAGGATACTTTCTCTTGTTTAAAAGATCAAGTGATGATAATTTCATGACCATCGATATAAAACTTTGGCGTTCTATTGAAAACATACGCACATATACACATAACGAAAACTCTCTTTATATAAATATATGCTTTTATTTTTTTCACAAAAAAAATCCAATTTTAAAAATTGCATGTTTCAATGCAAAATTTAATTTTTAGCTAGATTTCTTTTTTAATATATATTTTTTAAAAGGTTACAGTAGTATAATATCAGAGGTTCTAACATAAAATATAAATTCCATTACTATATATAATACATAATTTTTAAATAAAAAATTAAAAAAAATTAGTCTTTTGTATAAGATCATGGCTTTGTACAAACTTCGTGAAGGAACGTATTAGTGAAAGTTGATAAAAAAATTTACTTTTAGAGACCTATTTCAGATTGCATGTAGCTCGTTAGTAAGAAGTTGGTTATTATACTCTTATTTCTTATTTTTGTAGTTTTTTACTTGATTCACGCATACATTATTATAATTATATTTCAAATGTTAAAAACAAAATTAGTCTTTTGTAGAATGAAACTATGCAACCCAAATGCAATACTTAAATATTTAGTGACTTTTTCTGTAAATTAAGAATTTTCGTACTACAACATTCTACTAAATTAATCGTAAAACGATAATAATCTCTAGTTATCCATTTTTATTTCGTTTTTCAATTGAATTCTAGCTTGTTCTCCTTCACTTACAACGTCACATCACACTCAAATCATTTACCCATTCCCAAACACTTTCCAATGGCATTAAACATCCTTCCTTTAACTTCTTTTATTCTGCAGAAACTGCTCAGCAGAAGACCTGGTCATCCTTACTCGCGGAAAAGTAAATAATAAAAAGAACTTTTTCCAGCTGACAGTTATTTGCTCTAGCTGAATGGCAACAGCCGTTGCCAGGGGCAACACTATAAAAAAGGGGCACCAAGTGGTAACATCCGGATAGCAAAGTGAAAGGGATGGCAAGTCAGCAACAGATAGGAAATATAGTACATGTTTTATTAAGAATGCTGTGGAGAGAACTGTTCTTTTTTATGGGCGCGTTATTGCTTTAAAATGTCACCCATTTTAAACTTGCGTGTCACGTTTTTGTGGCCATCCTGTCTTTCGAATTTTCCTTTTGAAAGGGAGCATGCTATGGTCAGATTATTTCTTGGTATTGTTGTTTAATCACAAGTATTTTGTACATTTGGAGATATTTTTTTAAGGAATTGTACTGAATTTTGTAATTCTTTGTAAATTCTTTGAATTTTTTTTTTTTTGTAATTTTTTTTACAGTAAATATTGGCTACTCAGAAAAAAAAATGTTCTAATGTTGTTACACTCAGAGTTACTCAGATTGTTCAAGAGGATGCTCTAGTAAGGATCGTTCCCTGTACTTGCTATATTACAATACTAGCTGAATGACAGTGCTGCGCTACGAAATTTTACCATTAGCATTTTAGCAAAAGACATTCATGTATTCTACACTTCAGACGTTTGCCCCCATTTCGATCCCGATAAATTGGTTTATCAAAATAGGAACTTTCATTTGTTAAAATTTTTAACAAAATTTATAATTGTGAAAAGTATATTGGAAAAAGACATTTGAATATCCCTCGTTTAGAACTTTTAACTCCCTTCGGACGCTTTTTAATTACGTAATCGAGATTGCAATAGTTTATTGTGTTTATGTTTGCTCTTAGTTCAAAGTAGTAGCTGTATTGGAATTGAGACATTAAGATAATCCTCGTATAGTTTCAATGTTGCGTCGACTTTTCATCCCTTAAAAATTCGTTAATCGATATAGGAATAACTTATTTTTTTACATTTGCACCAAATATCAGAATTATGACTACATTGGAAGAGAACATTCGGATATCCCTCGTTTGGAACATTTAACCCCGTTCCGATCCCTTAAAGTTGATAAATCGAGAACGGAATAGCTTACTTTTTCTTTGTTTACCTTTTTTGACATTTGTACCAATTTTCAGAGTTGTGACCAAATGGGAAGTGTGACATTTGAATATCCCTCTTTTGGAACGTTTAACGACTTTTCGAACCCTTAAGTGGGTTAATCGAGATCAGAATGGCTTACTTTTTCTATGTTTATCTTTATTGACATGCATACCAATTTTCAGAGTTGTGACGAAAGGGGAAGTAGAATATTCGAATATCCCTAGTTTGGAACGTTTAACTCCTTTTTGATCAATAAAAGTGGGTTAACCGAGATCGGAATAGATCACTTTTCTATGTTTCTCTTTGTTGACATTTGCACCAATTTTCAGAGTTGTGACCATATGGAAAGTGGGATATTCGAGTTTGGAACGTTTAACCCCTTTTCCATCCCTTAAAAAGGGTTAATCAAGATCGCAATAGCATGCTTTTTTTATGTTAACCATTGTTGGTATTTATACCAATTTTCAAAATTGTGACCATGTCAGAAGTGAGACGTTCGAATATTCCTCGTTTGGAGCGTTTTACCCATTTTCCATCCCTTAAAGTGGGTTAATCGAGATCGGAATATATGACTTTTCTATGTTTGTCTATTGATATTCCCAACAGTTTTCAGATTTGGGGCAATATGGGAAGTAGGACATTCGAATATCCTTCTTTTGGAGCGTCTAACCCCTTTTTGACGCCTTAAAGTGGGTAAATCGAGATCGGAATAGATTACTTTTCTATGTTTACCATTGCTGACATTTGTACCAGTTTTTAGAGCTGTGACCATATGGGAAGTAGTACATTCGAATATTCCTCGTTTGGAACGTTTAACCTCTTTTTGACCTCTTAAAGTGGGTTAATCGAGATCAGAATAGGATGCTTTTTCTATGTTTACTATTGTTGGTATTTGTGCCAATTTTCAAAATTGTGGCCATGTCGGAAGTGGGACATTCGAATATTCCTCGTTTGGAACGTTTAACCCCTTTTCCACCCCTTAAAGTTGGTTAATCGAGATCGGAATAGCTTATTTTTTCTATGTTTACCATTGTTGATATTTGTACCGATTTTCAGAGATTTGGACATGTGGGAAGTAGGAGATTTAGTGATGAGGGAATGAGTGAATGAGTGAGTGAGGGCTTTGCCTTATTTATAGAGAGAAATGGGAAGTAGGACATTCGAATATCTTTCGTTTGGAACGTTTAACCCCTTTTCGACCCCTTAAAGTGGGTTAATCGAGAACGGAATAGCTTACTTTTTCTATGTTTACCATTGTTGATATTTGTACCAATTTTCAGAGTTGTGGACGTGTGGGAAGTAGGAGAATTAGTGATGAGTGAGTGAGTGAATGAGTGAGTCAGTGGATGAGTGAGGGCTTTTTGCCTTATATATAGAGAGATTCTAGCCCAGGTGCATTTAGAAACTATTTGTATAAAACTTTGAAATTTTGTGAGTAGGTACAAAAATGACATGATTTCAAAACTCGAAAATAGAGGGGAATATTAGTGATTTTAAAAATAAAAACCTTACGCTGATGCATATGCAGTGGCTCCACTTTGTTTCGTCTTTTACTATTTTAATTTTCTTTTATACTACATACACATTAAATGAAAAAAAATTACCTCTTTTCACTAAGTGATCTTATTCGTACCAACTCAATATATTTCAATGTTTTATACAAAATAGTTTCTAAATGCACTGAGATAAATACTAACATAGCGAGTATAGGGATTGATCCTTACTGGGACTTTCTCTTAAAAAAATAAATGAGCTAAAGATTACTTTAAACATTCACTAACGTCCTATATAAAGGTAGGTTATAAACCGGCTTGTAGATTGTTTGTAGAGATAGCAAGGTGCAACCGTATAAATTCCACTGGTTGAGCTAAAAGTGGTTACGGTAAATATATGTTTAATACACTAAAACCCTAAAAGTATTTCTAGTTTTGAAAGAATTGTTTTTAAAATGTAACTGTTTTACTCAAATCATGAGAAATTTCCTGCCTTTAAAAATGTCTTATTATATCTCAAACCTTGTAATATGTAGTGTGTTGTGTGAAATAAGTATAGGTTATAACACTTTTTAACACAAGAACAGATGATCTTTTATTGGATTGGTTGGTTGTTTTCAGATTATCTGACGCCGTCAGCAACACGAGGGCTGTAATGCGCCGAAACATTCGTCATTAGACAAGCCAACATGCATTTACAAACACCCATGCCTAACACGGGACTCGAACCCGCAACCTCACGGTCTAGAAGCTAGCACGCTAACCACTATACCGTTTGGTCTATCGATCTTTTATTGGAAAGTAATAGTTAAGTTTTTATTACAGTTGCAATGTTTTGGGTTCTATTTTGTTCTATGGGACTCTTGGTCAAGGCATTCTTAAAGTATATGTTCGACTGTATTTTACTAATTATTATTATTATTATTTTTTTGAAAAAAAACTGGCTACTATACTAAACTTCAACTTAACTAGACTACACTGATTACGTTGTAGAATTAATCATATAGATCCTTCTACTGAAAAAATATAATTCCGGGAAACTCATAAGTTTTCTAGTAATAATAATAACCTGATCAAATGGTTTTGTATTAAACTTACAAAATGTGTTGAAAATAAATGCTTTTGAGTTTCAATCTTATTCATATTTTACTTTCCTGACCAAGAATATTTTAAGAGTATTAGCGAATCGTATGCTTAGGCCGAGCACTTTCCCTGAAGTCACTCACTTGGCGTCACTCGAATTGGCGCGTGACTATTCACTTCGCCAATGTATACTTGAACGACGCTGCTTTAGCACAGAGGCTGCAAGTTTAATAGTGTTTCATCATCAACATATTTAGAAATTATTCATAAATCTGTATTTTTTACATTTAATAATGAATTCGAATTCACAAGCTACAAGCTATGTATTTACAATATACCAAAAAAGTCAACCTTTGAAATCCGATGCGAAAATAATAGTAATGAGTGTTTTTGTTTTGTTACTGTTGTGTATAAAAGGCAACATAAAGACACTACCATAAAAATATTTTTTAATAGCTTTCAACAAATATAAATATTTCAAGAATCTTTTAAAATATCCAGTTTTGGTGCTATCTTTAATTCAGTGCATAGCCATCATTTACAGTTTTTGTGACGCTAAATCTACGTATTAAAAGTAGACAGGAAAATTTAATGGATTGTCGAAATTTATATTATAATTTTGTTGATAACTTAGCAAATTAATATTTCAATGCGAAAATTCTTCATTTAGGTTATTGAGTTTTGCTCTAAGAGTTTTAACAGTGGTTGTGCTCGGCAATCTTGAAAACAAATTTGTAATACTTAAGTAAAAAAATTTCGGTTTCCAAGTTTAAAAAAAAAAAAAACTTTTGTAGAAACAGTTTTTGAGATAAATGCTGTTTGCAGGTAAAATACTCGAAATGCACAAAGATTTTTAGTTATAATTTCAACTGCAGAGTTTGCAGATTTTGTGATAGAATAGAGCTAAAGATTTTAGCAAAACGTATTAAATAACGAATATTTTAAGTTTTAACTAAAAAATTAAGAAATAGTAATTAACTTCTTTACCATAAAAAAAAAAAAAAAAAAAAAAAAACACTTCATAAAGTACCCATATTCATGTATTAATTTTTTTCAGAAAAGTATCCTTTTCCAACGAGTACTTTTTCGTAATGCAGAAAAAATAAGTCTAAAATTAATCTATTCCCTCACCCAAAAATAGTTTTTTTTTTCTTTTTCGAATGTTTACTTAATTAGGCAAAAAATTTTGGCGATAATCGAGCCAAATCTGTCAACACGGTTCATCCTACCTCCCTGCAGTTCGATGACCTCTCATAAGAATGGAATCACACCGCTTCTGAAACCGGTTTACGCCTTTTACTGATCTGTAGTTAAGTTGGAGTTTAGTATAGTTGCTTATTGTGTTAGTTCTCGTCACGTTTTTTAGCTGCAAGATGATATTCAGTCAAACCCCGTTAACGTGAAATCAATGGGGACGCCGAAATTGTTTGCTTTAACCGAATTTCATGTTAAATGAATAAATTAACGCTAAGTTTTAATTACGGAGAATTGCTTTTATTTCGCTTGAAACGGGATTTCCTGCTAAGTGATTTCGAGTAAGCGGGGTTTGACTGTATATATCCCACACAATCTAATAATATCAAATCTGTAATTCTTCATAAAAATTTACCTGAAAGCCATTTTTCCTTTTAAATACCAGGACATTGCAACAGACCTTTTCCCCCAGTGCTTATTTACATTTAAACTACATATTCAGAAAATTGAAAATATTGTTGCTGATTGGTAAGTAAGTGGCAACGATTACGAATTGTAAAGAGAGAGTTGCCATGGAGACCTTGGTGTAGTTCTACAAGGAATATCTGTAATTCTAAAAATAATAGCATCTGTTCGTATTCGAAAGATTTGAGCGACGGTTGATGTTTGTCAAATTAAATGTGTTCATTGTAGTACTGTGGAATTCTTTATTGATAGTTATTCATAACAAACGTAGTTTCGAACCTGATGTACTTGGTTTTAATTCAACATTTTATGGCGTCCGTGTGGTATTTAATTATTGTTTGAACATGGATAAACTAAACAGGGAAAGAACTCAGTTGAGAAGATCTTTCATCAAGGCGGTGAATGAAGAAAAAAGTATACTTGAAAAAGACGACAAACAGAACATTGAAGTAAGGAAAATATAGGACACTCTTGAAGATAAAACTAGTAGCATGTTCAAGATAGATGAAGAAATTAAAGAAGTATATTTAAGTGGAAGTGATTATGACGAAAAAGCCTTTGAAAGAGAATTCGATTTTGCGGAAACATATAGAAATAACTGGATTTCTATTAAAAATGACTGTGAGGATATATTAAATAATTTCACGTTATCGCCGAATGATATGGATCAAGTAAGTGTTTCTAATAATTCATTTTCTATGAAACGTCATTTTAGATTACCAAAAATAGAACTTAAGCAATTCGATGGAAATATTAGAAATTTTTGTCTTTTTGGGGTCAGTTTAGAAAAATAAATGATGATAGTAATATAGACGATAATGATAAGTTTCAATACTTATATCACTCCTGGCCAATACTGCTCCTGGATCTTCTGCCTGAGAGCTAATTGAGAGTTTTCCTCCATGTGGAGAAAATTACGCCGAAGCTATAGAACAACTTAAAGCTCGTTTTGCTAGAGATAAATTGTTAATTGAAGTTTATGTAAGAGAGCTTTTGAATTTGGTATTATCTAGAACTGATAATCAATAAATTACTTTAAGAGCCTTGTATGATAAAATTGAAACGCATCTGCATGCGCTTGAAACGTTAGGGGAAACCAGTGATAAATATGCAGACATGCTTTACCCTTTGGTTGAATCGGCACTTACCGATGAAATTGTGCAAGTTTGGGAGATAGTCAAATATACAAAGGGATAATTAGTGGCAGAAGCAAATAATTTGACGCATCTTCTCAGTTTTTTGAAGTTGGAAGCTGAAAGGGAAGAACGTTTGAATATTGCACGTTCCAGTTTTGGCAATGAATCGGTTGGTAAAAATTTTAATAATTTAGAAAGAGGAACACTATCAAGCACCGCAGCCAGCATATACTCAGGCGAGGAAAAAAGGTTAAACAAATGCTGTATTTGGTGTGAGAAGAAAAATCATAATTTTCAAGATTGTAACCAGATTAAAAACTTTGATAGGGAAAAGAAGATTAATATTCTTAAACGTAAAGGTGCCTGTTTCAGCTGCTTAAAGAATGGACACTCATCTAAAAATTGTAAATCAGGGATTAAATGCTTATTATGCAATTATTCACACTATGTAATAATGTGCCCAAGATTAAGTGATACAAATAAAGGCATTAAAGGTCCTAAACTAGATGATTTGGCGATTAAAGTTGAAAGTGAAGCTAAAGAAACCGAAGCACTGACTTCCCAAGAAATGAATTTAACTTTATTACAGACACTTATAGTGAAAGTTAAAAGTAAAAATAACTCTTATAAGTTAGCAAGATTGCTTTCAGATTCAGGATCCCAGCGATCATATATAACAAAAGACGGTGTAGCTAAATTAGATTTAGAAAAAACGTGAAAAGATACTCTTTCACATAGCCTATTTGGTGGTGCTAAAACTAAATTGCAGAAACATGGTGTGTATTGTTATGAATTTTTCCACTGAGGCAATGATGGCACAGTTTTCACGGTTTAAAAATATTTATTCTCTCTTCAGAAAACTCACAAAATTTATTTACAGGCAACAGTTTAATTACTCTCGAGCTTCAACACAAGCTTCAACAAAAACAACTTCGAATTCAGCGATTATTCAAGCTCACTCCAATAGGTAAACAAAGCGATAAGCTTTCATCGAAATCCAAAGTCAATCTGAAAACTTTCCCGTTCTCCAGTCCTTTATATACAAGCGCGTGAGACATTCTCGAAATTTCCAGCCAATTTATCGGAAACGAAATATCTCGAAACTTCTCGATTACTTTAGGTGTTGCCACCTTTTTCTAACTTGTATAATCGCTATTAATTACTAAATAAAATTGGATAAAAATAAATTACAATAGAATTTTGAAATAATACGTCACTATTTACAATATATACAGACAATTTGTGCAACATTTCCCCCTTCTTAAAGACTGCACGTCCCGGGCAGTGAAGTCCTTAAGCCATTCAATTACTTCTACATAATATGGGGCTAGCCTATTGTAGTGTACAACCCTAGGTTTACAGGAAGGTGTCCTTTGAAGCCTCACCACGACGTCGTTGAACTTCTTAAGGACCACAAACGGCCCTGCCCAGTTCGTCTGGAGCTTAGGGGAGAGTCCTTTCCGACGTTTAGGGTTCCATAACCACACCTTGTCACCTTCCTGGAATGAACGGTCCATGGCCTTGGCATCGTACCGGATCTTCATGCGCTCCGTCATGATGTTGTCTCTCTCTCTGGCGAACCGATGTACGGCTTCCAAACGTGCCTGCAGATCATCTAGATACTGGACAGGCGAGGAAGGAGTGTCCGGTGGTTGTCCAAAGAGGAGGTTGCAGGGGAGCCTAAGGTCTCTTCCAAACATCTTTAGAGATGGAGAAAATCCGGTGGTCTCATGAGTTGCACACCCGTATGCCAACAGAAGCGGTGAAAGTTTCTGATCCCCATCTTGCTGGTTACATGATTTTGAGATTGCGTCCGAATCGTCCGCGGGTGCAGCCGATAGATCCCGGGACCTCCGTTCGATGCTTGTAACAGAAGCACGGATGTCGATTCCCTCTTCACTAACTTTGTCCATTTCCACATGAACCACTTCCTGGGAGGGTTTCATCAACGTCGCTTTCTTCGGTTCTCTTTCCGAGGCTGGAGAGGTACTTTTCATAGATGTGGATTCTTCAGCATTCTCTATGACATTGTCTTCATGAGCTACAATCCGATATACGCACAGCTCTTTCATGTCTAGATCGTGCAAAGGAACTTCGCCTCTCCATGTTTGCAGCTTGCTTTTCTCAAAATTCAGCGTAATTCCATTTTTCTTCAAAAAGTCTAGTCCGAGAATGCACGGATCTACAATTTCGGCAACATAAACGGTGTGCTTGTAGGTGTTAAATCCAAGGGCAATGTCCACTTGCAATTTCCCATGAACAGAGATATTACCACCAGACACAGTTTGTAGAGAAACAGAGGGCGCTGTGTAGAGGAGTCGGCTGTTCAGGCGACGAGCCACGTCCGTCCTTACGATCGTTACGTTCGCTCCCGAATCGACGATTAGACGACATGGAGTTCCGTTGATCTCCCCCTTCACGAATAAACCCTGGTTTCCTCCTTGTCGGGATGAAACGTGGAAACGACTGGTCGGGGCTTCACCTGTTCTACATTGCAGCTTCTGCCCTGCGAGATGACATCTTCTTAGATTCAGTTGAGGAGAATCCGTGGTAGTGTTATCCCTTCTCCTTTTCAAATCAAGGCAGTTTCGTCGTAGATGCCCTTCCCGTTTGCAGTGCCAGCAAACGACTCTGGTCCTTCGATCCCTGGCTCCGGGATAGCTTCTCATCATTCTATCAATTTTGCTTTCCAGTTCTCGAAGCTTACTGGTGACAAAGTCAGACGAATCCTCGGCTAATGCACCACGCACATATCGTCGGTCTTTTCCAGAAGCTAGCTGCGCGGCTTCCACTCTCATGGCGTACACGAGGGCCGACTTCAGGTTTTTGTTTTGGGATAACCTTACCGCCTGCTGCACATCGGGATCTTGAATAGCGTCGATGAAATACTGCAGAGAAAGATCGTCTCGTACATCCGGGGGGCAGTCAGGGAAAGCGAGGAGCGACAGTCTTTCTATATCCGATGCCAATTCTTGAAGAGTTTCATTGACCTTCTGCTGTCTCACTTTCAATTGCAGTCTGTTGTAATCCTTTAGATGCTTCTCCCCAAATCTTAACTCCAACGCACTTGCCAGCGCCACGAATTCTCCCCGCTTCTCTTCAGGTAGTGTCTGTAAAATGTTAGCAGCTTCACCTCGAAGAGATGCTGCGAGATGGAATGCTTTCGAAGTATCGTCCCAACCATTCGCAGAAGCAATCATTTCAAATTGCGTTTGATAAACGCGCCAAGACGACTTCCCATCAAAAGGGGCCACTTTGATGTTAGAGCGCGGCGCCATAAAGGGGATGGAAGCGTTATCCCAATTAGGTGACGCTATGGCCAGAGCTTCACGCGTTTCCATTTTTCGCAGCCTTTCTTCTACAACGTCAATGAATTTGTCTTGCTCTTCCTTTAAGGTGGAAACTTTTTCTTGCATGGTGGAAACTTTTTCTTGCACGGTGGAAACTTTTTCTTCAACTTCATTTCTCACTGTCTTAAGATCTTCTCTGACATCCAAAGTATCCGCCTTCATTGATTGAAGAACACTCTCTGTGCGCTCCATAAATCTATCAACGGACGCAGAAGATGATTCCTGCTTGGATGCTAAAGCTTTAATATCCGATGATGTCGCTTCTTGGCTGGCGGTGATTGCGGCGATTGTAGCGGCGAGTTCGGCATTTGTCGTTTCTTGACGCGCTTGACCAGCGGCGATTGTAGCGGCGGTTGATTCTTGTCCAGCTTTTATTTCGGCGGCGGTGGTTTCCTGTTGGGCCTTCATTTCTTTTATTTCGGCTGAGGCGGTTTCTTGGCAGGCTTTCATTCCAGCAAGCATTTCCATCAACTGCTTCATTTGGTCTTCCATCATTCCTCTAGTAGTCGGCATTCAAGATGACTTGATCCCACTTCTGACACCACTGTTATGAATTTTTCCACTGAGGCAATGATGGCACAGTTTTCACGGTTTAAAAATATTTATTCTCTCTTCAGAAAACTCACACAATTTATTCACAGGCAACAGTTTAATTACTCTCGAGCTTCAACACAAGCTTCAACAAAAACAACTTCGAATTCAGCGATTATTCAAGCTCACTCCAATAGGTAAACAAAGCGATAAGCTTTCATCGAAATCCAAAGTCAATCTGAAAACTTTCCCGTTCTCCAGTCCTTTATATACAAGCGCGTGAGACATTCTCGAAATTTCCAGCCAATTTATCGGAAACGAAATATCTCGAAACTTCTCGATTACTTTAGGTGTTGCCACCTTTTTCTAACTTGTATAATCGCTATTAATTACTAAATAAAATTGGATAAAAATAAATTACAATAGAATTTTGAAATAATACGTCACGTGAAATAATACAATATATACAGACAATTTGTGCAACAGTTTGATGTTACACTTCTTAGTTGTGATGAGCAATTTGTAATAAAAGTTACGATGCTCGATCAAGAAAGAATCTGTAATTTTGTACCAAGATTCTCCAAAGAACATTTATCTTCACTTGATTTAGGCAATTTACGGCTTTCTGACGCTGAATACGATATTTCAGAAGTAAAAATTTTACTAGGAGCGGATGTAATGGGTAAATTATTAACTGGAAACATCAAGAAATTGGAAGAAGATCTATTCGCCATGGGAAACCAAATTGGGATGGACAATTATGGGCAAAACGAAGTCACGCAATGGACATGATGTGGCGAGCACTCTTTGTTGTTTGAATGGAATTTCTATTCCGGACCTATGGAGATTAGAAACGATAGGAATTAAAGATCCTGCTGATATTAAATCAAAAGAAGATTCAGATAAAGAAGTTGTAGATTTTTTGAGAAAACAATATGCGTCAACGAAGAAGGAAGATATGAAGTAAGGTTACCATTCAAAACCGATTGACCTGAACTGCGAAACAATAAAGAAGTAGCAATCAGAAAAATGAAAAATGCTGGAAAATATGAAGACTATTGTCAATTTTTTGAAGAATAGTTTACAGATGGTATTATAGAAAATATGCCAGATGATCATGAAAACAAAGGCTATTATCTACCTCACAGAGCAGTCATTAAAGAATCGAGCTTGACTACCAAAATCAGACCTGTTTTCGATGCATCCGTGAATGACGAAAAGGGAAATTCTCTTAACAATTGCCTAGAAAAGGAACCTAACTTAATCGAGAAGGTTCCAGAGAAGTTGATTCAATTTCAAGAGCATGCTATTGCAGTGACAACAGATGTAAGAAATGCATTTATTCAGATCAGTTTGGATATAACAGATAGAGACTACTTAAAATTTCTTTGGTGGAAAGACCCACCTTGGCTGAAACTAGAAGAAAAAGACTGGCCAAAATCTGATATTCTCATTCCCGAAGAAGATGTTAATAAAGATTAAATTAAGACTGCTGTTATGCAATTGAGCTGTGAAGAACAGAATTTTACAGGAGAATTACTCTACTTTTCTCAGCATAAGGCCTTTGACCCCAGCAAGTTTCATGCAAAGTTTACCTTCAATCAATAGCTGTAACAAAAGACTTCGTTATGTTCAGAAGCTTCGCATGGACTTGAGAACTAGGTTTCGAAGTGAATACTTAGCCTTGTTGGTTCACCAAGGAAAACGATAGGCTGAGAATTTATGTGTCGGAGATGTTGTCCTGGTAGGCTCCGATGCAAAACGAATTAACTGGCCTCTTGGGCTGGTCATGGATATATATCCTGGTGCTGATGGGCATGCTAGAGTCGCCAGAGTGAAAACTTCAAAAGGAGAGAGAATTAGGCCATTCCAGCTGTTGTATCTTATGGAGATGGTTCACCGACCGCAGAAATCACTTGAGACGTCGAAAGAGACTTTTCCATCGAAGGACGATGCGGACAATGTCATCCAAGAACTATCTAGTGACGTACATGAGAAAATAAAAGGGACTATTGAACAAAACCATTGGAAGTAAAGTAGTGACCAGGTTAGGTAGAACTGTTAAGGTTCCGGAGCGTTTGAACCTTTGACGGAACTGTTGCAATTTTCTGTAAACTTTTAAAAATTGCAAGTTTGGAGGATTTTGCTGAATGGTAAGTGAGTAGCAACAATTACGAATTGTAAAGCGAGAGTTGCCATGGAGACGCTGGTGTAGTTCTAAAAAGAATATCTGTAATTCTAAAATTAATAATATCTGTTCTATATTACAGCTTTCATTGATAGTATAAAAACACGTGCAAATAATTCCGTTTATATAGTATATTTTTATTTTTTCAAATTTCAACAAGCGTAATATTTGTTATTTTCTATAAGCTGTATGAATGTTGAAATAGTGGTAAACTTTAGATAAATAAGAATATAAGGCTGAAATAAAGCGTATGGTTAAGATTTACTGTACGGTCCTCCTTGGCGACTTTAAAAAAAAAATCAAAAAAAAATCGCCAAATTGAAAATGACGTCAAAAGGCTGTAATGGCAAATTCAAAATAAAGTCAAAACATGCCCTTGTTTCCAAAACCAAACGGTCACAAGGGTTATCGGAATCGGAAAACCTTGGCAACGGGTTGCCACATTCGGTGCCGAATCGCCAATTTTCAAAACGTCGCCAAAGGAGACGGTACAGTAAATCTCAACCAAGCTTAACTTTCTTACTGTACTTTGAGTGAATCACTATGCCTTTTACTTGATTATCATAAATTTATGAATTATTTTAATCATTTAAAAATAAATTGTTTTCTGTCTGCTTCCTTCCGAAGTTGTCATCATGCATATTAAATATTTTATAATATTTGTAAATGGTTTTATAAAAAAAGCTTCTTCTTAAATATCACTTATATATATTATGATTATAGAAGTAAACCTTAATAGATTAATATGTTGTAAGACATCCAGTACGTTTTATTTTGGACTTTCTCGTGTCTGTTACACATGAATCAATACCTATATCCGTATCAATAAGTGCATACATTCAAAATACAATACCATGAAGCAAAAGCTGTTTGAGTATTCATACCAATTTATGATTGGAAATAAGATGGTCCTATGAATGGTTTGTTTGAATTTGAGCTATTGGAAGATTATATTATATTAATGTAGGTACTCTTCCGCTAAACGGGTACCAAAAAACCACCAAGTTTGAATTTTGTCGCAATGATCATCAAGCTGAACTTTTTACACGAAAATAATCTATTAACCTGTTGTACATGTATTTTTATTGCATTTAATCTGGTTATTTAAATGCATTTTTCACGGTTTATTCAAGTTTGTTACACATGAATGTTTGGAGGGTTATTAGTTCGAATAAGTTATCGCTGCAATTTGACCATTTTTATTAGGTACCCGTCTAACGGAAGAGTACCTTATTGGAGCTGGACTATTACTGTCTGTCTATCATGAGGATAGCTCCCAACATAAAGTCTAAAGTGTGGCGGTTGCTGTAGAAATAAGACTGGTTGGTTTAGAATATGTGTAATGCAGACAAAAAATTAATGGCCTAAAAGGTTCCAATACGTCATTCGTCTTGGTGACAATCTATGAAATATCGCCAATACATTATCAGGGCATTTAATGAACCAATGTATTTATGCCCCCCCCCCCTTCCCCAAGAATCCTTGGTCGGAAAATGGGACCAGCTGTTCCCATGGCAACATACAATTCTAGACTTCGACTTCTTGATGGAAGCTACTCTTATGATAGACAGACAGTAGAGAGAGGATAACTTTCTTTTCATTCTTAATAATTCTCTGAAGGTAAAAAGTCCGAACCATAGTAGACATTCCTAACTTTTGCCTCGTTTTATTAAAATCCCAACGTTGAACCATAATTTCGAATAAGTTATTATTATACTAACTTTTAGTCTAGGTGATGTCCTTCTATGGTATCATGGAGAAAGGTGCGGTGTCATTCTATGGTGGTCTTTTTGCATTCCACATGTTATTTTTCTCTCCTTCGACAAACTCTTTTGACTCATAATTTATTATTATACAACCATCTACTCTTCGACTATTACTTAACTTATTTTTTTAACTACGTCTTAACTTCAAAAGAATATGTTAATATTTTTTTCAGTTTGAGAAAAATAGAGATATAAGGGAAAAAAAACTGCCATAGTTTAAAGCAAAATAAATAAATAAAAAAAACTAAAAAAAAAAAAAAAAAAACTATTGAGAATCGATGTTGCGGATTTGTTGAAATCTGAAAGGATTTTGGTGGTCTTTAGAACAAATTTATCAAAAGAACTTTCAAAAAAAATGTTAGTGACATTTTTTGTTTTATTGATTTTCAAAAGACTTTCACGACAATTTAAAAATGCAATTCATGAGTTTTAAATTGCTCCTATGAATATATTTTCCTTGTTTTTAACCCTGCTTATCTTACAGAAAAAAAAAGTTTCAAAGCATATTGAAATGAAAGTATTATAATTTAAAATTTGTATCAAGCCTTTTTTTATTTAATAACTAAACTATAAAGAACTTCAAAGAACATTTTTGTTATAAGCAAGTATTTATAATGTATACAAATATTTTCTAAAATCTTTAATATCCGGTTAAATAGACCTTAAACTTATATGTAATTTCCCATAGTCACTAGCAGCATAGTTCAGTGCTGCTAGAAACCTGATTAATTTCAGTCAACTGGAATTGGAATGCACTCTAAGGTAATTTGGCACTCTTTATATATTCCATATAATTTGAAAAGTATTTCGATTTCGTAAATTACTATCAATTCAGGTAGATTATAGGGTATAGGTAATTTCATCTGTGGAGCCATTACAAAAAGATGCTAAATAATTTTTTAATGTAAAAGTTTATTGGTAATAAAATTATGACTATCTAGATCTGATTTAATTTGATCCCAAATGGAATTTTAAATTCTTGCTTAGCAACATTACACCGTGAATCTTTAGAAATTGGTGTACATTTGTTCTCCTTTGTTTTTAACCGGTGGAACTAAAAAAAAATTCTCTTTGATTATGAATAAAAAAATAAACATAGTAGAAAAACCATAAAAAAATTTGTGCCTAATTTTTACAGCTGGCATAAAAGGATGCGTTAGGATAATAGGTAGAAAAAAAATTGAAGAGTAATATCAAAACTTCAAAAATTTTGTATGAAAACTTTTTGCTTTCAATCACCCATATGTTAACATAAGGTAATGAAACTACTCCATTTGTTTAAAAAGAAAGAATCGGTTTTTGTGTATTTCTGCATACGTTTTGGAACATACTGAGTTTAATAAAGAGGTCTAGAAAAATTTATGTTTGTATCTGTGGTCATCATAGCTACCAAAAGGGTTGACCTTCGATGTTCAACTTTCGCATACGGTTTAGTGATGACCAGTGGCGGCTGGTGCAGGGGGCCAGGGGGGGCCTGGGCCCCTTCACTTTTTTCGACCCTGGCCCCACCTACATATATACTTGTTAATATTGTTTTGTTGTGGGATTTTTTTAATATTTAAAAAAAAAAAAAAAGCTTAAAACTTATTTATTCTGTCATTAGACATTAACTATTGTGAAGGGAGCAGGGAGCTCTTGCAACAAACTCGAAAAAATGCTAATGAATCACAATCATTTCTGCAAAAAAGCGACCCTTCTCTTTTAAAGATGCTAGTTTTCCTGAGGACAAAATGACCCCTTCTTCGGACGACCTTGAATTTGAAACCGATAGGGCATATAAGGTTGCGACTTTCACGTGACATCCTGTTTTGCCAAAGCATAAATACAAAATTTCTAAGACATCCCTGATACCTCTGCTCTGGGGTGGATTTCTCTGTATAGGAATGGCCATTTTTTGTAGAGACGGCGATTGCACGTTGTGCAAATTGTTTTTATTTAGATATTTAGTTTTTTCCCAAAACATGTTTGAGTATTTAAATGTGGTCCATATGATCGGAAGAAGTGATTTGTCTCACATTAATATTTGATATCCTATTAAATTATTAACGTAACTTACAATCCGATGCCATCAACAAAAGAATTTCTATACAGAGAATAAAAAACGTTCTTCTCTAAATAAGTGGCTCCACTAGAACTAAAACATCGCATAATGCTGTGCAGTTACAGAATTTTCAAAACTCCCCCCCCCCCCTCCCTCTCTCCCAAATAATATGTAAAATGTAGATAGAGCAAACCTAGTTACTGTTACCAGAAAAAAATTTCATGAGCATTTAGTAAAGAATCTGAGTCATGAACCTACACCCTATAAAAAGCAAAATCATACAAGCAATTTGAAATTGTCAAATAAAATTTGGGCATTCTTAAAATTGAAGAAACGATGTTTATTCTTAACTCAGGTAGGATCTAATTCTCAAAATAAATTCTGAATTAAATAAAATATTAAAATTTGAGGCGAGGTCCATGTTTGCTCAACTTCTTTTCAAAATATCAAGAATCATGGTAAAACACCTATTTTTAAATATCGCTATGTCAAAACTCATTGACCAGAGGCAATAGATTCAATTCACATGTGAAACGTCGTTGAATCGAGCCTCATCGGATGTTTTGCAGGTTGGTTTCAATGTAAGTAGACATCTCAAATTTGAGATGCATATGCAATGCATTTTTCAAGTAATTATTCATCCTCAAATCAAGTAATTATTCATCCTCAAATCAAGTAATTATTCATTTTTTCATGAATTTAAATTAAAACTGTTGAACTGGTCAATATAACAACACCTTTGACTTTGGTTGCAAATTTATAAATATTGCCCATTCTAAGTTAACGGCATTTTTCATTAGTTCTAATGTTCAGCCAAAATTATTTTGCATGATTTGATTCATGAAATATCATTGACTTGAATATTAGGAGCAGTACCGATGTCTTTAAAATGATTTATTTAAATTATTTTAAAACATTATAAAATTATTTATTTAAATATTTACTCTAAAGTTACGAAAAGGGAAATAGTTGCTGTCGGTATTTTTTTTTTGTGTTTTGTTTTTTTTGTGGTTTTTTTTGTGTTTTTTTTTTGTGTGTGTGTGTTTTTTTTTTCTTTCTATGATTCATGTAATATTTGATGAAAAATTTTCCCCCTGTGATTTCTACAGAATTTTTAACCAAGGTTTTGACTTTATTTATTTTATAACTCTTCCCTAACTCTTTGTTTTCTTTTTCTTAAATACAGAATAGAAATTGAGTGACATCGGTTTTCATACTTTCACTTATTTTTTGGTGATTAGTATTTTAATTTATTATTATGATGTCAAACAAAATAAAAAAGCTTTTGCTTCCTACACTCTTGGTATCTAATTGAGCCACCTGTATTGTACATAAAATGTTTCATACATTCAATGTTGAAAACATTGGTAACTTTTCTTATATTAAAAAAGTTTTATCTTCAAGGCTGTTTAACTTTTACACTTCGTCCAATCGACATGAGTTCATTTTAATGTGTTCTCTATTCTTAATTTAATAAAATTATTAATTATAACATGCTTTTCATTATATGATTCGGTGTAATTAGTTATAATTAACGGGGGGAGGGGTGGGAGCAAAAGGGTAAACTGTAACACTCTTTTTTTTCTTTTTCTTTTTTTCTTTTCTTATTATCTTACAGTGAGTCTCGATAATATCGTACTTATGGCTGTTCCTAATCACTGACCACTGGTCATTGAGATAGCATCCAGCTCTTGGTAGGCTTCCCGGAAGACCAGAAGATCCTTAAAATAATCTCCACAAATAAAAAAATTTAAACCCTCAAAAGCATAGACAGTGGCAATGGGTTGCAGATCACATACAAAAGGGTGCAAAGCGGCTAAAGCTTCAAACCAGGAATTTTCAACCATGAATGAGTATCGGATTTCTTACGGGACAATTTATAAATAGATATGCCGTAATTTTACGTTCAATTGAATAATTTGAAGCCTGTACTTTACTTTTTTGCCTAGGAATTCTTCGCTTCATTTTTAATTTTCAAAAGCAAAAGGTACAAGTGCATTCATTTTACCCTTCCTGACGTCGTTCATTCTCAAATGAAACGTCACGTCGTTTTTGTAATAATAATTCCTTTTATTGAAATATTTACTTTATTAGATATCAGTATGCTTAGATAATTTAACTGTTTAATAATCTTGTAGTTTTGTTTTCCCATATATATTTAAGTAACATTTACAAAATTACATGAAATTCATGTGTCTTGATATTTGCATGTTCCCCCCCCCCCCCCATGACATGCAATTGTTAATTTGGGCCCCCTCACTTTTAATACCCACGAGCCGCCACTGGTGATGACCATAGGACCAGACCCTGATAATGGCCTAGGCCCATAAGGCCCGGGCCTTGGGCTCATAATTTTCGGGGGTCGTGAAATTGGCTGTAACCCTATAACTTTTATTTCACAAAAGCAATGTGAATATCTTTTGTTCATAAGAAATATCTTTACATAAAAATCACTTTGTATTGACCCTGAACCGTCTTTAGTATCCCAGAGTGTATTTATTTAATTTAACCAAACCATCATTTAAATGCGTAAAAACAAGCTTTTTTGAAAGATCAAGAAAAGAAATTAAAAGGAAATCGTGACGAATTTATTGTGAGATTAGCAAATGTCGACTATGAAGTTGGGAATAATACTGCAGATATTGTTGTCACGCTACACAATGTGATAGTGAAATTCAATGCTTATGCTTGCATGTCTTATGATTAATAAATTTGATTGTTAGAAATCTGAGATAAAAAATAACTTTTAGGAAACAATATTAACATTAATTTATTAACTTTTTCTATATTTAATTTTAATTCATCTGACTTTGTATCAAGCCCATTTCCAATAAATACGCGTTAGAAAAAATTGCCCCCGAATGTGCCCGGGTCTTGGGCCCCAACTTGTCAGGGCCAGACCTTGTATGGGACCTATCGTTAATTAGTGGGATTGTCTGTAATTCAACGATAACGATAAAATGACCTATCCTTATCGTTTTTCAGGCAATTAAGGTTTTTATCAACTGTTTAAAAAACTGTTTTTTAACAATTACCAAAATTATGATCTAACTATTTTGATCAAAATCACTATGGTTATGACTTTTAAATGAACAATCCTTCAGATCAATAATTTTTAAGTTAATGCCCATCATTGAAATTCCTGAGAAAGGAGGGAAAGGCATAAAAAGTTAAAAAACGAATATCTTTAATACAGAGCATCTCACATCACCGATTGCTTTTCTTTGTTTCACCTACAAGAAAGGGTAATGTAAGAATTATCGAAAAGTATATTGCTTAATTCTGAATTCGCCATTTTTATTTGAGAAGGAGGGGGGGGGGGGGGGCTATGTAAGAATTAGCGCTATATTAGTAATTTTTTAGGCGAATGAAAAAAAACCACAAAAAAAAACATCAATCCAAGTCAAATACAATTGCAGTGACAAGTATTAGGTTTATTTGAAAGCTGTGTGATGTTCCACACCCCTAGTTACTTGTGAAGTCATAAGGTAAAGTGTATTTTATGCAACTTATGGTCACATATAATGGTGGGAGGATATATGTCAGAACAAAACACAACAGGGCACTCATTTACCTTTCCATCGAAGCTAGGCTTGGGTGATGTTAACATTTCTGCATCGCGATATATCGGGAAGTAAACATCGCGATGTCACGATACATCACGATGTTAAATATTTTTTTTTACAAAATACTATAAAACAATGTTCTCATAACAAGCTATGTAGCCGAGAGTTATGCTTATTTAGCTTTGTAACATTTTAATTAATTTACGTACAGAAGTTTATATTAAATAACATGAGCAGCGACAGAATTACTTTCAGGGGGATACATAAAGCACCCAAGGGGGTATAAACCGGTTATTTTTAATCCGGATTTTTCAATTTCTCTGTCTTAATGAAATTTTACTTTGTTATTATACAGGGAAATCGGGGGGTGGGAGAGGGAAGGACAAGTGCACTTCCTGGCGGTGCAAATGTTACTTTAGTTATTGGATATTCTTAACTATTAAATCAAAAACATACTTTATAATGGATATTTTATTACTTACTATATACAATACAGCTATTAAACAATAAAAATAAAATTAATGCATAACATTTAAAATTCTAATGATCTTTATTTTGTGCCAAAAAAATCTGCATTTCAGCATTTTTAAGAAGCAATGTTGGATTGAGTAATTAATCTTATGGAAATAAACTTTATTCAAATCGTACAAACTGAAAAAAAAAAAGTATAAAACATTTATTTACTTACGAGTCAGAAGAGAAAATCCTTCAACGTAAATGGGAAAAAAATCGTTTATAAGTATTTAAGCAATCAAACTAGAGAAACATAACTGTGATCCGTTCATGCGCTAGTTCATACTGACTTTGGCAGATATAACAAACCATCATAGTAATAAACAACCTGATTATCTTAACTGGGTAAGAATCAGACAGAAATTACCACGCAAAAATACCGCAATCCCCTTGAGTTAATAAATAAAGCAAAGCTCCCAAAGAGTAAAAATGTTAGATAAAAAAATCCTGAAGTTAATGTAAAAATTTTTAAAATACAAAAATGTAATCTTTTATTTCTTCCAAGTTAGAGAGAAAAAAAAAAATCAAAAATGAAACACTAAAAGTTTAGGAAATACTCAATTGAATTCCAAAAATAGAATATCAAGGTCTTATATCTGATGACAAATTACATAAAAATCAAAACGTTTTTCATGAGTTGAGAAAACAAAAAAAAAAAAAAAAAAAAAAAATGGTCAAACAATAAAAGGAATACTTCTTTCATCGAATCTCCAATATTACTAGACTAACTGGCGCCTGAAAATCACCTCCTAATTTCAGTACTCAACTGTAAAAACGAAATAGGAAATAAACGCGAGACCTAAAAAAGAAAAAAAAAAAAAAAAACATCGTAAAATTGAATAATAATTTCAACATGTCATACGTGCTTTTTTTCCCTTGAAATGAGCACTTTTTTTCCAACTTTATTTTAAATTCCAAAAGTCAGGGGATGCAAAAGCGAATGCAACATGTATTAAGTGATTAAGTGCGCGATGCCATCTGTGGCGTTTTGTTTGGATTCAATCATGGAAACATCGCACATACCGAATACGATTACCGCGATGCCGATACAGCAAAAGCAAATGGAAATAGTCTCAAACGGCGCTGTTTTGCTGTAACACTACGTTTCTATATAGTCTTGGATACACCGCGCATATGCAGGGAGGATTACTGCGATGTGGTGAAGTATCGTGTCTCAAACGGCGCGGTGTCGACGGTTTCAATACGTTTCTATAGTATTTTAGAAACACCGCGCATGAATCGTGGCATCATCGGTTCTTCGTCCTTGAAGTGCTAGGCAATGAGTGTATCGCGCGCTCATGAAAAAAGATCGTGATGTATCGGTTTACGGAAAATAGTGACACCGGTTTGACGATGCTGATTTCACATCGGTTTTAGACGATGTATCGATACATCGCCCAAGCCTAATCGTAGCATCGTTCATTTGGTAGCAGATCTATGAAATAAAATCTGGGTTGCAAGGAATCATGCATCTCTCTCTCTCTCTGGTTATGTATCTCTCCTTCTACAGAATCAACATGGCATTTTTTTTAAGAAACTTTATCCAAATTGAAATAGTTTCCTCCAATTTTATAGATAAATCATGTATTTAAGTGAATTGTATCTTAGTTGGAATAAAATCTTAAAGAAGATATTTATTGAACAAGTTTTTTTCTTCATCAAAATATCTTCGGTTTACATATTAGCTATTATACAGCGTGTCCCCGTATAACCTGGCCGACCTTTATTTTCGACACCGTTGGTCCTAGATGCATAGTCCCAATTGAAGAAATGTTTTAAATCGTTAAAATATTTTTACTGAATAGTTTTTAAATTAGGAAAGGGGTTGGTATAAAAATTACGGATTGTAAATTTTTATATGGTCCCCAGTTCTCCCAACTCATATTTAGAAAAATGTTGCCCATGAAAAAACATTTCAAACAAAAAAAAATTGAAATTTGAACGACCAATATTTATGGAGATATGAAAAATTTGAATTTAGTGACTTATACCGCTTTACATCCGTGGTCATTAACATATTTTAAGGGCATGTACACAAAATGAAATACAGAGGAAAAGGAATTGCGTTCGGAAAATTATTCTGTAATCAAATGCAAGAATACGATCTATCAATGTCTATAGTGAATTGTGGATGCTGAACTCGTTTGCAAGAGATAATAGGTGCCATACTCTCTAAAACTAACAAAAATCTTTCGATCACGTAGGATGAAAAAAAAAAAAAAAGAGACCGAACAAATTCACACTCTTGTGTTGTGCAGGGGTCGTATTCGCCCTAAAATTCCTATAATTCCTTAAATTTTCGTTTCTCCCTAAAATTGTACTTACATTTTTCGTCTATCCCTAAAATTTTAGAAATAACGAAAAAAAAATTCTGTTAGTGGTAAAAAAAAAAAAAAAAATCCCGACCCTTATGTGTAAATTAGCATGTAGTATTGTGGGATTTGCAGGTTCCTATGCAAATTTTAGTGGCAGATTATTGATTGGTAGGTAGAAAACCAATAATTTTTGTTCATCACTTCAGAATACAAGTAGGTCATACTAATACCAGATACCAGATGAATTTAGCTATTTTGTCAATCGTCGTTGTTAAAATGTACACTGCGGAACAGTAAGCAGAAATGCTATGAATATGCTATTGCCAGTGTAATCGAAATGGGCGAGAATCTGCAAGACAATATGCAATTAAATTATTTCCAAATGGCATACATCCATCTAAAGCTACGATTTTAAATATTGTAAAGCGTTTGCGAAAAACAGGTAGCATAGGAAGACGTCCTCGATCCGGAAATACAAGAGTGGTTGTCTCTGACGAAGAAATTTTGGGCCATGCTCTTGCTTTCCCTCAGTCACGGGGACATTAGTGAAGCATGTGGATACTCAAAAGCCCATGTGTGGAGAGTCTTAAACTGACACGGTGCACATCCTTATCGCCCGTGATTGGTGCAAGAGTTTTTGCCTGGGGATGAAAATAGACGGTTTGATTTCTGCAATTTCATCATGAACAAACTAGAATTGGATTCATCATTTGTGAATAACATTCCATTTTATGAGGAGTGTACGTTTTCAAGAACTTGGGTAGTAAATAGGCAAAACACACACTTTTGGTCCCTGCAAAATCCTCATGTGATCCGACCAAACAAGCATAAAGTGCGATGGTCCATTTGTGTGGCATATGGAAGGGAGCGTTAGTAGGACCTTTCTTTTTTGCTGATACATTAACAGGTTAAAAAGTATGTTACAGGGACCTTTATCTGATTTTCTGGATGACTATGTCGTGTTAGCAGACCTTAAAATGATGTGGTTTCAACAGGATGGTGCACCACCCCTTGTGGGGTGAGTTTCAAGACAACATTATCGGCAATGGAGGTCCGGTAGAATAGCCTCCTAGATTTCCAGATCTGATTTCTGCAATTTCATCATGAACAAACTAGAATTGGATTCATCATTTATGAATAACATTCCATTTTATGAGGAGTGTACGTTTTCAAGAACTTGGGTAGTAAATAGGCAAAACACACACTTTTGGTCCCTGCAAAATCCTCATGTGATCCGACCAAACAAGCATCAAGTGCGATGGTCCATTTGTGTGGCATATGGAAGGGAGCGTTAGTAGGACCTTTCTTTTTTGCTGATACATTAACAGGTTAAAAAGTATGCGAACCTGTTACAGGGACCTTTATCTGATTTTCTGGATGACTATGTCGTGTTAGCAGACCTTAAAATGATGTGGTTTCAACAGGATGGTGCACCACCCCTTGTGGGGTGAGTTTCAAGACAACATTATCGGCAATGGAGGTCCGGTAGAATAGCTTCCTAGATTTCCAGATCTAAATCCTTTAGAATTCTTTCTTTGGGGATTTTTGAAAAGCAAGATATATGAAAAAGAATCGACGAGTCTATTAGATATGCAGAATCGAATTTTATCCGCTGCCAGGTGTATTACGCCTTTAATGCTGAAAATTATTGAAGATGAATTTGAATGACGTGTGCGCTTAGGTGTTTTAGTCGAAGGAAAACACTTCGAGCATATGTAATTAAGAAAGAGGTTATTTATCCTTTTCACTTTGTTTATTTCTCTCACCTTTTATTTTTGTTTGTGTAACAAAAAGCGCTGCTTTCTGATTATGTTATTATTTAAAATTACTTAATTAAAATTGTTTATTAGTTTGTTTGCTGTTGCGTTGTATAATTTGCAACTTTTTTTTTTTTTTTTTTTTTTTTAAAGCAGTTTCTAGTAAAAAATTATAATGTTTTAGGTGATGAACAACAACTTGTTTGCCATAGTCAAACCTAGTTTAGAAGGTCGTTGTTATTCCAATAAGACGATATTTCCTAATTTCAATTTATGTACGGGCCCCCCAAATAGTGTTAAAACTTTAAACTCCAATAACACAGTTGCTATTGGTCTAACAAATTTCGATTTTTTTTTTATTTGAAATGTTTTTTCATGGGCTACATTTTTCTAAATATGAGTTGGGGGAACTAGGGACTGTATAAAAATTTGCAATCCGTAATTTTTATACCAACCCCTTTGCTAACTTAAAAACCATTCACTAAAAATATTTTAACGATTTAAAACATTTCTTTAATTGGGACTATGCATCTAGGACCAACGGTGTCAAAAATAAAGGTCGGCCACGTTATACGGGGACACGCTGTATACATTTAGTTGTGGTTACACTCCAAATAATCATTTTGAAGGCAATTCAGGTTGGGAAATAGTACAAGGGAAAAGCTTTCTCCCATATGCCAGATAATTTTACAATATGGCTTTAATTTTCTTTCAAAAGGCTAAGCTAAGAAATATAATTAAGGAATAAACCAAATCTACCAACCCTTTCTTAAGCCTCTTTTATTCGTTTTTTCCTTACTCAGTGAAAGTTTTTGTTTTTAAATTTAATTTTAAAAATGGCTAAAGTAATCCAGTTAACTTACATAAATAAACACTATTGAAAACAATTTTTATATTGTCTGGAAGTCATTTAGGAAACAAAATATAGATATTTAAATTAATATCTTCTATAAAAGACACTACCTCTCACTACCATTAAGAACCAATTAAAAATTGATACATATAATCTTTCATAACATTTATTTAAAAAACAAATAACACTGAAATAAATATGAACACCTAACCCAAAAATAAAACGAAACTTTTATATTTCAAACAATTCATTTAAAAGTAACAATTATACGAAAGTAATATAAATATATTACTTTGCGATTGAAGCCACACATTGGACAGAAAACTATGACTGTCTTTCTGTCCATAATTAAAAAAAAAAATAATCAGGAGAAAATGATTTTTTTAATGTGTAGTAAATGTATCTGTTGAATTCAAAAAAGTTTATTAACATAAGCGGTTTAAGTGCAGTTTAGCTATTCCATTTTACACGAAGGACACAAATGTCGATTATTTTTTGTCCAACTTCACAGTTTTACCAGCTAATAAGTAATCAGACTAAATTTACATATCTAAAAGGACAATATAGGGCATCCAGAAAAGTCATTCGCCTAAATTTTATTCTCCAACTGTCTAACACTATTGCTATAAAAAAGATTCCATAAAATTATTATTATATGATTTTTATGTCCATGTATAATAAATACATGGCATGCCTTCTGATGAAACTATTTGTTAAAACTTCTATTGATTCATGGTCTAGTGGCAACTATTTACTTAGTTTTATGATTATTTGTGATATAACAGTCATATTAACACAAACATACAAACAATCGGTGTGAGTATTGTATTCTTTGCATTGATGTACACAATATTTACTTACTAAAAGATGCTACTATTCAACTTCGTAATTGATTGTTTTCATTTTTCAAGTATACTTTTCCAGGTTAACATGCCAACTACTGACTTTTAACAAGGTCGTGTTAAAACTACTCTCCTTGGATAGACTAGGACCATATTACTACAACTAGATAACCTTCAGATTAAAATAGCTGTCTGTGTATAGTTTGGTTTGATGAGGTTTAATGTCGCAAAAACTTCACTAGAACCATTTTGCTCCAAACTGTGCTGTCTGTGTATAATAGTTAAGCAGGTGGGAAAAGACTACTAGACAACCCTGATATCTGTTATCTGCGGCCTAAATTTAAAGAATATACCAGACAACCACAAATTATATATATATATATATATATATATATATATATATATATATATATATATATATATATATATATATATATATATATATATATATATATATATATATATATATATAATGTTGCACAAATTGTCTGTATATATTGTAAATAGTGACGTATTATTTCAAAATTCTATTGTAATTTATTTTTATCCAATTTTATTTAGTAATTAATAGCGATTATACAAGTTAAAAAAAGGTGGCAACACCTGAAGTAATCGAGACGTTTCGAGAAATTTCTTTCCGATGAATTGGCTGGAAATTTCGAGAATGTCTCACGCGCTTGTTTATAAAAAGACTGGAGAACGGGAAAGTTTTGAGATGTACTTCGGATTTCGTTGAAAGCTGATTGCTTTGTTGACCTATTGGAGTGCGCTTGTATAATCGCTGAATTCGAAGTTATTTTTGTTGAAGCTTGTGTTGAAGCTTGTGTTGAAGCTTGAGAGTAGTTAAACTGTTGCCTGTGAATAGATTTTGTGAGTTTTCTGAAGAGAGAATAAATACTTTTAAACCGTGAAAACTGTGCCATCATTGCCTCAGTGGAAAAATTCATAACAGTGGTGTCAGAAGTGGGGTCTCGTAATTTTGAATGCCGACAACTAGAGGAATGATGGAAGACCAAATGAAGCAGTTGATGGAAATGATTGCTGGAATAAAAGCCGGACAAGAATCCACGGCCGCTGAAATAAAAGCCGGACAAGAATCAACCGCCGCTACAATCGCCGCTGGTCAAGCCCGTCAAGAAACGACAAATGTCGAACTCGCCGCTACAATCGCCGCTGGTCAAGCCCGTCAAGAAACGACAAATGCCGAACTCGCCGCTACAATCACCGCTGGTCAAACCCGCCAAGAAACGACTAACGCCGAACTCGCCGCCGCAATCGCCGCCAGCCAAGAAGCAACATCATCGGAGATTAAAGCTTTAGCCGCCAAGTGTGAAACAACATCTGCAGCTGTGAATGAAATCAAAGAAGAAATGAAGATAGAGCTAGCCTCAATGGTGGAATCAACCATAATAGAAACTACCTCAAATGTTCTGCTATCCGTGAAAGAAGAAGTATTTAATGCAGTAAGAAAGGAAGTTGATGAAAAGTTTGAGGAGTTTCACGGAAAAGTTTCCATCGTGCAAGAAAAAGTTTCCACCGTGCAAGAAAAAGTTTCCACCATGCAAGAAAAAGTTTCCACCTTAAAGGAAGAGCAAGACAAATTCATTGACGTTGTAGAAGAAAGGCTGCGAAAAATGGAAACGCGTGAAGCTCTGGCCATAGCGTCACCTAATTGGGATAACGCTTCCATCCCCTTTATGGCGCCGAGCTCTAACATCAAAGTGGCCACTTTTGATGGGAAGTCGTCTTGGCGCGTTTATCAAACGCAATTTGAAATGATTGCGTCTGCGAATGGTTGGGACGATACTTCGAAAGCATTCCATCTCGCAGCATCTCTTCGAGGTGAAGCTGCTGACATTTTACAGACACTACCTGAAGAGAAGCGGGGAGAATTCGTGGCGCTGGCAAGTGCGTTGGAATTAAGGTTTGGGGAGCAACATCTAAAGGATTATAACAGACTGCAACTGAAAGTGAGACAGCAGAAGGCCAATGAAACTCTTCAAGAATTGGCATCGGATATAGAAAGACTGTCGCTCCTCGCTTTCCCAGACTGTCCCTCGGACGTACGAGATAACCTGTCTCTTCAGTATTTCGTGGATGCCATCAAAGATCCCGACATACAGCAAGCTACCAGGATGTCAGACAGCAAAGATCTAAAGTCCACCCTCGTCTATGCCATGAGAGTAGAAGCCGCACAGCAAGCTTCTAGAAAAGACCGGCGTTTCGTACGTGGAACATTAGCAGACGATTCCTCTGAACTTTTCACGAAGAAGTTTCAAGAACTGGAAAACAAGATGGAGCGAATTATGAGAAATATTCCTGGCTCAAGGGATCGAAAAACTAGAGTGGTTTGTTGGCTCTGCAACCGGGAAGGACATTTCAGACGTGATTGCCCTGAATTGAACAGGAGAGGGGACAGACCCTCGTCCGAGCCTCAGCAGTTAAACTAAAGAGCGGCTATCTCGCGAGGCGGAGGTCGCCGTGTAGAGCAGGTGGTGCTCCACTCACCTTCTATCACATCTCATCCCTTCAAGGAGGAAACCATGGTTTATTCGTGGAGGGCAAGATCAATGGAACTCCCTGTCGTCTAATAGTTGACTCAGGGGCAAATGTAACCATCTTACGGACGGATGTAGCCCGGCGCCTGGACAGCCAACCTCTTTACACGGCGCCTTCAGTTTCACTACAGACTGTGACTGGTGACAAAATTTCTGTGCATGGGAAATTAAATGTCAACATCTCTTTTGGATTTCACAACTACACTCACACCGTTTACGTCGCTGAAATTATTGACCCATGTATTCTTGGATTGGACTTTTTACAGAGAAATGGAATTACTTTGAATTTCGAGAAAGGCGAGCTTCAAACGGGAAAAGAAGAAGTTCCATTGTTCGGTTTGGACTCGGAAGAGCCGTGTGCATATCGAATAGTAGCTCTTGAAGAAATCACCATCCCTTCCATGACAGATTTGGTTGTAAAAGGTTCAACAGACCTCCCGAAGGCCTTCCGATTTGGAGTAACGGACTTCCCATCATCGAATAGCGTCCCGAAAGGAGTGGTAGTAGGAGCGACGCTTGTGGATCTCTCTCAAGAGGTGGTGCATGTGAGAATGGCCAACATCGGTGATTCTAAGAGAGTTATCAAGAAAGGAGAAGAAATTGCCACTTGCACACCTGTTACAAGCATCGAACGAGGATCGAAGGAGCTTCCGACCGCACCACCCGCGGATTTAGTGGACCAGCTTCTCGAGGATGCTCGGTTGGAAAGAAGGCAAGAGAAGATTGTCGGAAACCTTATAAAAGAATTTCAAGACATTTTCTCCATGTCATCGAAAGATGTAGGAAGAACAGAGCTTACTCAACATCGAATCGATACTGGGACCCATTTACCTATTAAACAACATCCTCGAAGACTTCCTTTCGCAAAACAAGAGGAGGTCGGGAGATTGTTACATGAAATGGAAGATAATAGAGTTATCGAACCCTCCTCAAGTCCATGGGCCTCTCCAATCGTACTCGTTCGAAAGAAGGATGGTTCCACCAGGTTTTGTGTGGACTACCGGAAGCTGAACGAAATTACGAAAAAGGACAGCTACCCTCTGCCAAGAATCGATGACACTTTGGACACTCTATCGGGGAACCAGTGGTTTTCGACTTTGGATTTGAAGAGTGGATACTGGCAAGTGGAGATACATCCCGACGATCGTGAGAAGACTGCCTTCACTACCGGCCAAGGATTATGGCAGTTTCAAGTTATGCCGTTTGGCTTGTGTAATGCACCGGCTACGTTCGAGCGACTGATGGAGACTGTGCTTAGAGGACTTTCCTACGAGACCTGTCTGGTATATTTGGACGATATCATTATCACCGGGCGGAGTTTTGATCAACACTTGCAAAATGTGAAGAACGTGTTCTTGAAGCTTAGGGAAGCCCACTTGAAACTTAGCCCATCAAAATGTAAGCTCTTTAGGCGGAAAGTCAGTTATCTCGGACACATCATCTCATCCGATGGAGTAAGCACAGATCCAGCCAAGATCCATGCTGTGCAAATTTGGTCTCGACCGCAAGACGTTCATCAATTGCGAAGCTTCCTAGGCCTGTGCACGTATTACCGTAAATTCGTGAAAGGTTTCTCCAAGATCGCCAGACCCTTGCATCGACTAACAGAGAGCAAGCAGAAGTTCCTATGGACTGTCGACTGTTACGACTCCTTCAATCAACTGAAGAACGCTTTAACATCCGCGCCTGTTTTGGCTTTTCCCGATGTTAACAAGGACTTTATTTTGGATACAGATGCCAGCAATGAGGGAGTGGGCGCCGTTCTTTCCCAGGAAATTGAAGGACAGGAAAAAGTCATCGCTTATTTTAGTAAGAGCCTGTCAAGATCCGAGCGGAACTACTGCGTCACAAGAAAGGAGTTACTGGCAATAGTAAAAGCCGTTGAGCACTTTCATCATTACTTGTACGGCCGAAAATTCCTTTTAAGAACTGATCATGCGTCTCTGACTTGGTTGCTGAACTTCAAGAATACAGAGGGACAAATAGCAAGGTGGATTCAGCGCCTGCAGGAATACGACATGGATATCCATCACAGAAAAGGAACGTTCCATGGGAATGCAGACGCTCTTTCTAGAAGACCATGTCCGGAGAACTGTCGATTTTGTTCCAATGCCGAGTCTAAGTTCGGGGTTAGCACATCGGCCGTTCGGAAAATAACTACCAACTCAACTACTTCAGAATTGGACCCTTGGAGTGACCGGAATGTTCGAAAAAGTCAGGTTGAAGATCAGGACTTGAAACCTCTAATTGAATTCATGGAAGCAGCTACCGGAAAACCCAGTTGGCAGGAAATTGCATGCTATAGCCCAACAATGAAGAGATATTGGGCTATGTGGGACTCTTTGCACTTGAAGAATGGAGTACTCTACCGTCTATGGGAGTCCGATGATGGCAAAAGCTTCCGGTGGCAATTAATCCTTCCAAGTTCTAGAGTTACGAACGTTCTAGAAGAACTTCACTGCAGTTCTACTGGAGGACATTTTGGTGTCACGAAAACTCTTCAGAAAGTCAGGGAGAGATTCTTCTGGGACAAAGCAAAATCCGACGTGGAGAAGTGGTGCAAGTCCTGTGATGCATGCAATTCGCGGAAGGGACCGAAGACCCGAACTCGTGGAAAGTTGCAACGTTACAACGTAGGAGCACCATTCGAAAGAATTGCTTTGGACGTCTTAGGCCCCCTACCTCACACATCTAATGGCAACAAATACATCCTAGTTGTCATGGACTACTTTAGCAAGTGGCCAGAAGCATACGCGATTCCGGACCAGGAAGCCACAACCGTAGCAGAAGTCCTCGTACGGAATTGGATCTCCCGATTTGGCGTACCCCTGCTGATACATTCCGATCAGGGGACTAACTTCAACTCTGCCGTCTTCACTGGGCTGTGTGACTTGCTCGACATGGAAAAGACTCGTACAACTCCCCTGCATCCACAATACGATGGAATGGTTGAACGATTTAATAGAACGATTCTGAATCATCTCTCCTTGTTTGTTTCCAAGAACCAGCAAGATTGGGATCAGAAACTTCCATTGTTCCTTTTGGCCTACAGAAGTGCTACTCACGAGACCACCGGATATACACCATCTCAAATGATTTTCGGAAGATACCTTAGACTACCCTGCGACCTCCTCTTTGGACGACCACCGGACACCCCTTCCTCGCCTGTCCAGTATCTAGATGATCTCCAGGCACGTTTGGAAGCCGTACATCGGTTCGCCAGAGAAAGAATCAACATCATGACAGAGCGCATGAAGGTCCGCTACGATGCCAAGGCCACGGAACGTTCATTCCAGGAAGGTGACAAGGTGTGGTTATGGAATCCTAAACGTCGGAAAGGACTCTCCCCTAAGCTCCAGACGAACTGGGAAGGGCCGTATGTGGTCCTTAAGAAGATCAACGACGTCGTGGTAAGGATTCAACGGACACCCTCCTGTAAACCTAGAGTTGTACATAACAATAGACTAGCCCCATATTATAGTAGAAGTGATTGAATTGCCTTTCCTCTTAAGGACTTCACTGCCCGGGACGTGCAGTCTTTAAGAAGGGGGAAATAGTGCACTGCACAATTTCCCACTGCAATAGTGACAATTTGCACAAATTGTCTGTATATATTGTAAATAGTGACGTATTATTTCAAAATTCTATTGTAATTTATTTTTATCCAATTTTATTTAGTAATTAATAGCGATTATACAAGTTAAAAAAAGGTGGCAACACCTGAAGTAATCGAGACGTTTCGAGAAATTTCTTTCCGATGAATTGGCTGGAAATTTCGAGAATGTCTCACGCGCTTGTTTATAAAAAGACTGGAGAACGGGAAAGTTTTGAGATGTACTTCGGATTTCGTTGAAAGCTGATTGCTTTGTTGACCTATTGGAGTGCGCTTGTATAATCGCTGAATTCGAAGTTATTTTTGTTGAAGCTTGTGTTGAAGCTTGAGAGTAGTTAAACTGTTGCCTGTGAATAGATTTTGTGAGTTTTCTGAAGAGAGAATAAATACTTTTAAACCGTGAAAACTGTGCCATCATTGCCTCAGTGGAAAAATTCATAACAATATATATATATATATATATATATATATATTTTGGTAATCGCCACATTCTAAGTATATATTGAAAAAATTTAAGAAAATAGCTTGGTAACTTATTAAAAGGAAATGTGTAAAATATGTGCCTAAAAGAAATAAAATGGTGACATATTTAAAAACACTTTTTTTTTGGGGGGGGGGGGATAAAACACCATAAATGGAATTATTTTAAAATTGCCATTAAAAATTTATTTTATAATCTGTAAACATCACTTGTATTTCTAAGGAAGATACTTAATTTGAGAAGTGGTCGAAAAACCGTTATTTCTCTGGGGGATTTCTATATACACAGCACTTTTGAAAAGTTTGGTATATTGACATCGATGTTAATATTCTCAAGCCAAGTGAAGGACAATTTTCAAAAATAAGTGAACATAGGAGACTTTGTATTTTTATATAAAATAATGGATGCAAAAATATCCGATAAAATATTACATTATAGAACCATTTTTCATGATAATCTTAATTTATACAGCTTTAAAGATCCTTTACTCTTTCCTTGAACATTCACCTTTCACATAGAAAGAACTTACGAAGATGGACAATCTTTATTGAATAAGTGTCTTGTGATTAACTATATATTTTTACTATTTGACGCAAAAATTGATTGAGCTCTACAAAGCAAATAGTTCAATGAAAAGGAATGTCAATACCAGCTTCTTCAGGTTTATTCAAGTTGAAAAATCTTTCATGAAAATAATTATACTTTGGTAAGGAAATTGCTGAAATCTAGCCAGACAAAATTCTTTTGGAATAAATCACGAATTCTTTGCAAGTATATAGAAAAAGTAAACGAAATACTGTCAAACAAACAAGATGAATGGTGTAGTAGATTGAAGGAAACAACTTTTTACACTGATTTTTTTTTTTTTTTTTGGTAGCCTAACTCCAAATTTTAAATTACAAAAGCTGTTAGGAATTACAACGGTGTATCACAATTTATATAAAATTGCATTTTAATTTATGTTTGAATATTGATTTATGTTAGATATAATAATAAAAAAATTGCTTCATAAATAAGAAATGGAAAATTAGTTTAATTGTTTGAAACTTCAATGAAATTTATCGATATTGCATTTCTCCAAAGTTAAATTCAAGATTTTAGTAATTGAACATTTATTTTTGAATTAATCACTTTGACGTTAATTTATAGAAATTGAAATTTTTTAAACTCACAACCAAAGGAAATTATACTTTTTTATTCTAAAATTGGACTCGATTTAGTAACTGTAGTATGTATGGATAAGTTTTTTAGGGATTAAGTTGTGTTTGAAGAAACTATACACTCTTTAAAGTTGAAGTAATTAATAAATGTATCATCATTTTCACCTATAATTTGCATATGATTTATATTATTAATTAAAATAATGATTTTAGTTTATCTTTCAGTCTCTTTACAAACTAATAGTAGTACATTTTAGGGGAAATCATTGTAAAAAAATTATGCAGCTTCAAAAAATAGAGCTTGATATATTACAAAAGGAACCACTGGTAATAAGCATTAAATTTACCCTTTACCTTTACGTTTTACCATTTAAATTGGACCATTTCTGTGTTATGACCATATTTTATTCTGTATCTCTTATGTTACCTATTTAAAACATTAAAAAGTGACTCTAGTAATATAAGACTGACTTTCAATGTAGGATAATTACATAGCGCACGCTGTTTAACATGTAGTATCAAATTTAAAGCTTGACATTATTATTTTGATTCGATAAGCACAACTTTTGTAAGTAGCCTTGTTAAATTGCCCTAATGAACAAGATTCACACATAATTTCGTAAAACGACCTCAAGTTCTCTCTGTAACACTCTTCTTTCTGTCTCAAAGTATTTCTCTGATGAAAGTTAAAGTTTTATTGTAAAACTAATTTATGATTAAGTAGAGAGCTTATAGTGAAAATGATGCAAGTAAGTACATATTAACGTGTCACTTAGCTTGTATATGTCATAAGGCTAACAAAATATAAATTTTAATGGTGAATATTTCTTTTTTTGGCAAACTCTAAACAAAATTAATACTTATACTTTGAAAATTTATAATCAAATGTTTTCCCCAACAATTAAATAAATCTTACATGAACAAATTACCTATTATACATATAATGCTCAACATTTTTATACACGAAAACGTCTGCTATTTTTATTGCTGAAAACTGGTTTAGTAAGTAATGTCAAGAACACAATCTTTTCAATAAAATTTATATCAAATGCAAAATGACATCAAGAGAGAAAAATAATATCAAAATTTATATTTTGGAGAATACCTGTTATAGCTATATTATTAAGAGTGCTTGAACCTTTAATATGGAGAAATTCGGACTGAGTACAGTACAAAAGAAATGCAAAAAGCTTTCTCTTCTGTAAAAGGAAGAAAAAACATTAAAGAAGCTCAATAACTAGTAAAAGAACAGAAGTGTTGTGCTCAAGTGCAATTGAAATTCACAAGCGTCCAATAATTACAGTTTGTTGATAGCAAATAAATCCGAAACTCTCACAGGCTAGTGAAAAAGAAATTGATCTAATACTGCAAAGTCCAAGCACAAACACATTCCAGGTATATGTCTACAACAACAACAACAAAAATATAAGATCTACAATTTTTATTGATATCGCAAAACCATCCAAGCTAACGATTTTGGATTGAATAAAAGAGGTGCTACTTTTTCCAGTAAAACTGTACTGTGTTTTTTCCCCAAGAAGCTGCTGTTTAATACATGGTATTGTGTTATATATGCTCAGCCTGGCTTTAAAATTAGATTATCTCTGACTCATCAATATTTGGAAGGTTCGTCTATAAACATTTCATACTGTCAGTAGCATTTCATGACTACTTATTTTTAATAAATTACTTTCAAATCTTTTTTCAAATGCACGTATTTTTAAAGATGCTGTAAGGCATTGGAACAGTTTATAAGATTTGAAAAAATCTCTCCTTTTATTGCATTTTTGATAATACAATGTTATAGTGTTAATGTATTTTGGTACAATGTTATTTTGGATTTTGGAGCTACACTTTGAACAGCCATTACCTCAAGTTGTACCGCATTGTGTCTTATACACAATCTGATGTATTTCTGATTTCATGTCGATTGTAGAGGTTGAAAAGATCAAAAAACAAATGACCGATGATATATATTTTTTCTAAACAGATTTTAACACAAATCAAAACTAAAGCTGGTTGTCAGAAAATCAATATGTAAAATGTTGTATAATTCAACTAACCCTCCCCGATTATTATAAAGTATTAAATTCATAAAATATTAAAAATTAGTAAAGTTATTGAAAATGGATAATATCGAGAGCTAATAAACTATTATAATTATAAAATCTTTGAATTAAGCTAATTTGTTTGGAATTTAAATTATCATCAATTATGTTTGCTGAGAAGTTATGGCATACGTCAGACGACTAGCATCATTCCAGAAGAATTAAAATATTTTTCCGGGCTGGGGTCGCATACAATGAATTCAAATAAGTAGTTTGTATGAAATCGCTGAAGTTTTATTAATATTGGGTGCATAATCTGCAATTCTAATAAGAACAAAGCAAACTCTGGAGAAAATTAATTAGGGTTTTCAAGTCCAAATTCAGAAATGGAAGGATTTTATTGATTAGAATAGTATGGGAATCAATATATATCATATGATTGCATTTTTGTTTTATTTCGGAATCAATTTGAATAAGTTTCATTATCTTTTCTTTATAAATATTTTTGTAGATATCTCATAAATTCTTGCATAAATTACCCTTAGAAAAAAATTATTATTTCTGTGTTACTTTTATTTATGCTTTAAATTGGAGTTTCCTACTATGCCATGACTAATATACAAAATTTCAGCATTGTTTGGAATTTATATAAAAAAGGAATGTAAAAGAAATGTATAGAAGAAAATTGGATGCAGTAGTATATAAAATAAAAAAAAAAATAATAAAAAAAATCTTGGTTTAATATATTGACAATGTTTTGTTATGTCATGTTTATTAATTTTTTTTACTGATTTTCCTTTCTTTATACATTCTTTTCAAACACAAATGGTTTGAGAAGAATAGGGTTCTTTTTTCAGTGAATTAAGAAAACAAAGATTATATTAAGCATAAGATAAAAAATAAAGTAAAATTCTCAACATCTTTGTTATATGCAATAAATATCAAAAACCCGATATTGTTTCATGGATGATTCTTAAATATGTAAGAGATAATATGTTAAACCATTTTTTTTTTTTTAAAGTAGTATGCAAAATTAAAACGCATATTTTTCTTACATAATGTTGCATGGTTATTTTTGCTACTTTTGATACAATATTGAAACAATTTGAATAAACACTTTTGACTATACTTATCGTGTTTTCTTCATATTTTATACATCTTCGGTATATGAAGTATTCTAAATCAAAATATAATATAAAATACTTGTTCGGTTCGTAATTTTCAGAGTATGTACAAAAATAAACTATTATATGGCCTCTTTTAAAAATATTTACGTATAGTGACATGAGAAATAGTAAGCATGAAACATAAGTAGGAACAGATTTAATCCAATGCATTGAGATCCGATATTAAAGTTATCGTTTAAAATTTTAATTTTCATACGTTCTATTTTTTAAGACAGTTGTGTAATCCCATTGGTAATTCAGAATAAATAAAGGCCCATGTGATGGATAAGTGTTTATTGTTTTGACCTCGCATGCCAAAGGTACCGAGTTCGAATTCTGAGTAAAGTGTTGTTCTGTGTCTATGTTAAGCTATAGTTTCCTGTTCGATTAACCTTTATTGTTGCTCGAAAATAAGGCATTGAGCGTGTAAACCAACCAACTAACCATAATGTTTAAAATAATCAGAATAGTCTTCATAATAAACATTATAAAAATAAATTACTGAAAAAAACGTAGTCCAACATAATTTAACATTAAATTACCCTCTCGGAAAACTTATTTAAAAATATTAAATAGTATGCACAAGACACACCGTATCATGGATATTTCTAAACTGCACATTCAAGAGCTTCTGAACTACTTCATACTTTTTTTTCCTAAAATTATTAAGATTTTTCTAAAGTTCTTATACTCTAACCAAAAGATCTAAGATGGTTCACGAAACATTTATATTAGAATAAACTTCTTGAGCTCTTCGTAAAACCGATATAAGATAACTCTATGGCAAGTGATTCCGGTTTTTTCCCCCTCCCTTCTTTCGGTTAAAAAAAGTGGATGCATTTGATCAATGTTTGAGTCAAGTCAACTGAATTCCGAAAAAAAGTCGTCGCCAAACTCGGAAAAAAGAGTTTAAATGGATTAAAGTAACTTCTACGTTCAAAGAAAGCAAAAGAGATTTTAGTGACTTTACAGGAAACCGCACTGCACTTTTAAGTCAGCGACATTTATCACTTCCGAATGTTCAAACTTTGGATTTTTTTTTGGCTTTTATTTAGGAACGGATTTCTTTTTTTATGCGAACATAACTTAGAAATTTCAACATTTTAGCGTTGATTATTTAAAAGTATGGGATAATGGTTTCGCAGCTTAAGTAATGAAAATGAATTTGACGGTTAGTTTAAAATAGTTTCCATGTAATGTTTAATATAAAGTCTTTTGTTAAATTAAATTGCCATTTATATTCATAATTCTATACAAAGCTCGTTTTTCTTTTTGTATTTATTACTTTCAGTTATTAATATGTAAACATAGGGTAACGAAAGCTTTATATTTGGTCAAATTTTTTAAAATTCTTTTTGCCTTTTTACACGTTTTTGGAACATCCTGAGTTCAAAACAGTGTAAAAGAAGTCTAGAAAAAATTTATTTATGTGTGTGTCTATGGTTAGCATAACTCTTAAACGGATGGAGCTACAACAATTAACTTTTATATACAGGTTAGTTGTGCTTCTTGAATTAGTAATTAAGGTGTTAGTCAAAATAGCCCATGAGCAGAGGGTAGCTGCCAACAAAAAATGTATGTGCTTCAGCAGTTAAAAAAAAAAAAAAAAAAAAAAAAAATAACGGCTATGATAATTTCGATTAAAATTGCTGTGGTAATATTTAATGTTCGAAATTCCCATAAAAATACGATATAAGCGTAAAAAGTTTAAAAACCAATGTTTATACTGATTGAGTCTTACTCAGTTGAATTTAGGCCCTTCGGGCGGGTATCATTTAAAATTATATATTTAAGGCTAAAACAAAGTACTCTTCCCTTCAGCAATGCGCATCAACGACTGTTTCTCTTCTGCTTCACTTACACGAAAGTATAATGTAATATTTTTCGAAAAACATATCGGAAATTTCACCATTTTTTAAAAAATTTTTTCAGTGTAATGATTATCGCCAAAAACATAGCCAAACTGACTATATATTTTTTTTTAATTAATTAAAAATATGAAAATGAAAATTACAAGAACCCCAATTAACTATTATTAATGACTGCATGGCTCTTGTAAAAGTGCTTGAAATGAACTTGGGAAGATCAGACTTTTAGTTGCATATTCTCAAAATGTATTACCCAAGTTTAGCATAACATTTGTTATTAGAAAAAGTTCATTTATTTTCAAATTAAAAAGAAATAGCAGATTTTTCTAAAAACATATATTAAATTATAAGTTTTCAGTTATATCATCATTAAAATATACTTCAAATATCATACAAGGATCCAGATACCATACAAGGATAATACTTAAAATGCGCATATAAAATTGGAATCTTATTACTTTATGGAGTATAATAGACTAATTTAGTGAGTATACTGCAAAAAAAATATACACCCTACATAGTTTGCACCCATTGTGAGAACACAAATTAAGGAATTTAATGGGATTAAAAGCAAAAAGTGCTTCAAGAATTGCTTATCAAATAGTTTTTAATGCTTCTTTTATGGGAAAGTTATGTAAATTGCGACTATAATTTTAGGCCTTGCCTTCATTGTCCCAACTTAACCACTTTTTATAAAATATTTCCATTTTCTTTTTACTCCTTTTAAAATTATGATTACAGTATGAGAATTATATGAGATATTGTTCTCTCGTGAATGTGTATTTCATACATTAATAAAAATGTTAATTTTTTTATTCTGATTATTTAATAACCTTAAACATAACTTGAGTACAGTTTAACATATTTATTGGTTAAAAAACTAACTCCGGAGGTAAAATCCCCATAAAACTTTCATTCCAGATCTTATAAACTTAAAATTGAGTTTATCCAAAGTTCTTATTTTATTCCAACTATTATTTGGTCTTTAGAATAATAAGTATACTCGATAAAAACAACATATACCATATAATCACTTACAAACTTGTATAAACATACTCTTTGGATAAACTAAACATAATGCATATTTAATATATGACTAAAATAATCTTTTAAGACATATATAAAGGAATGAAACTTAAATATTAAAAAAAAATTTGAACAGAAAAAGAAATAATAAATATAATTAGAAATTAATCGAATTCGAGTTACTCTTCTCTGACAATCTGCAAAAATTGTTGATAATTGTAATAAAAAAAAAAAAAAAAAAAAAAAATAAAAAAAAAAAAAAAAAAACACCTCATCAGAATATCTGAGGACAAATACTTTTTACAGAAGTTAATAGTAAAGAATGAATAACCGAAGTTTAGCTTTCTTCTGGTATATCAGATATAACATTTCATTTTGATTTTTAATAAGCCAATACCAGTTCTGTTATTTTACAGTTGTAGTAAACTTTATAAAACTTCTTAAATATAACTTATTGGCTGTTCGTAATTTAAGACATTCAATTTCGAAATTGTTGAAAGTACAATTTTAGTATATTGGTTCTTGAAAAAAAAAAAAAGGCTTATGAATTTTATTATGAAATTATTTGTTTATTGATGAATTATATCTATTACCAAGAAAAGATCATTTTTGTTGATTCAAAATGGGAATGCAAGTAGAGTTACTCTTTTCAATGATGTAAACATTTTTTCATGTTTTGTTCCTCGACAATATTAAGATTTCCTTTTTTCGTAAATTACCATGAAAAAAGAACTACATCGATTTGAATAAAACACAAAGAACGCTATTTTTGATTACAGTGGGTACTCGATCAAATTTTATTTCTCGAAACTACCTAAAACCCATTTTATGAATCTTCCCTGCCAAGTTCAGGATCACGAGGACAGAATAGGGTATGCTTTTTCCTTGGAATTTCGTCACTATATTCTTCCACAGAAACTATGTTCTTTGTCGAAAAAAATACAATCGACTTCACTCAAAGAATTCTTGCAAAAAAAATCCACACAACAACAATTGAAATTCCTTCATTCCTTTCATTTTGTAAGACATTTTTCTGTCTCTTTCTCTTTCAATCAAATATTTAATGTTCAATGTATCCAAAAATAATTTACTATTTAGTTAATTATAAATAAAAAATATTATATTATTAAAAAAATATTATTATTATTACATTTAAAAGGTATAAGGTCATTGTCTAACAATGACGATATTTTTGTAATTCATAGATGTTAGTATAGATGTTGATCTTTTATTAATCTATCATAATAGACTGAGAGGCGACTGCAATTTTTGGACCCCATCGAACATCATTCTGAATTTTTTATAGAAATTAGAGAAAAGTGAGTAGATTACGAATCCACTGGTCTGCCGTGGCAAAAATGGCCGAAACTGGCCCAAAATCAACTTTTAATAAGGTGAACTAAATTCAATTGCAAAATGCGCTATAACTTGCCAAATAATAAGCATTTTTTTTATTTGGTAACCCTCACTCTTTAATTTTCAATTAAGAAGGTTGCAGACGATTCAGATATCTGGCGACGGTCTACTTACATCTATTAAAAGGGAGCCAAGTTGGCAAAAAATATTACGTCACTTATGACGTAACTGATGTCGCCAATTTGGCTTACTTTTAAAAGATATAAGTTTTCCGAGCCAGAGATCAGAAATCGTTTGCGCTTTTTCTCATTGAAAATCAAAATGTAGTGGGTTGCCAGATGAAAAAGTGTGTTCTCTTTTTGGCAAGATATGACATATTTGGAAATCGGATTTTAATTCAACTCGTTTCAAGTAGATTATTGATCAGTTTCTGCCATTTTTGCCATGGCAGACCAGTAGATTCCTTATCTACTCACTTTTCTCCAATTTCTATAAAAAATTCAGAATGATGTTCGATGGGGTCCAAAAATTGCAGTCGCCTCTCGAACTATAATCATGGCACTGAATAACCTATGTTAACATATGGGTAATTGAAAGTAAAACATGTCTGTAATTTTTTCAATAAAGCGAGAGTTGAACGGAAATATGAAAATGACTTTAAGAGTTAAAATAACTCTATACATAAATTAAAGGTGAAAACTTACAAATTATAAACTTTCACATAATCTTAACATTATTTAATTATTAATATTAAATTTGTCTTACTTCTTTGGCTTCTTATGTTGCCATCCTATGACAGTGAATATGAAATGTAAAACCATTTTAGGTTATTTATTTGCCATTGGTAAATTTTGATTAGTGTACACTCTAACAAATATCTAATAATTTACATATAATAATTAACTAAGAAGTTCAATTATATAAGAAGATAATTTTAGATGTTAAGTACAATCATACAAGTTTACATTTGCATATACAACTTATAAACACTTAAATTATGACTAAATGCCTAGTAATTCAACATAAATGATCATAACTAAATGCCTAGTAATTCAACATAAATGATCATAACTAAATGCCTAGTAATTCAATATAAATGATTATAACTAAATGCCTAGTAATCCAACATGAATAATCATAACCAAATACCTAGTGATTCAACGTAAAATAAATAGTGTGATATGCAAATACACAAATGAGAGAGAGAAGGAAATTTAAACTTTACATTTAAAACAGCATTAAATAAAGTTTTTATTATGAGTCTCTCATATGCATTACCAACTTTTATCTAGAATAACAACTTGCTACAGTGATTTTGAGCTCAAAGCGTGTTTTAGCATTCTATGACCAGTACGAAAATAACCATCGATTCAGAGTGATTAAATTTTTTGGTTCCAAACCTTGATAAAATATTGACAACGAGTTTATCTGCTAAGTTTCAGCTCAATTTGATTATGGCAAGTGGGTTAATTAGACCTCCTAAATCCTAATAGGAGCGTGAGTAATTTTTTTTTTGTGACAGACCCAAAGCTTGTTAAATGTATTTTCATAAAAAACTAGTCTGTCAAGTTTCAGATTGATTGAATGGCAGTAAGTCTGTTAGCCCTCCGAAGAGAAACATGCCACAAAAACACATAAAAAATCGAAATTTCTATAAAGAGTTTAATAAAAAAAAAAAAAAAAAGTGGTATCTACAATTAGTTTAATCACTTGATTTCTTGCTATTGTTGTTTAAATGTTCACCTTAAGAATAATAATATGCATGTTTCTCTTCTCAAAATAGTCTTTTACAAAAAGATGGAATGGGATTTAAATAATTCTAAAGTAAATAAAACTGCAATTTAAATTGTGCGCTATTTCTAACATAAGATAAGAATTTAAAAAGGTAGGCATTTTATATCTTCAATGTCAATAATTCATATTTTTTAAGAGGTAAAACGTACATTTTTAAATATTTAAAGAAATAATTTAATTATAATTACTTTCAGAAAATGGAGACAATTTGCATTATTAAAATACTATGATTTTTTTATTTCAATAGCTCAATTAACATTACAAGTATTTTTTTTTTTATAACCGTCTTTAAGACTCATTTCTGTACATATTCTTCTATAGAGTGGAACTAAAGTTTACCATCCTTTTCTTTCAGATTGAAATAGAATTTTTTGACCTTTTGTCTGTAATGATCAATCGGAATTTAATGCGCTTTGCCATTTTTAAACGACTTACACGATTACTAAATGGTTCATTGATTTAACTATAAAATAAAAACAGCACATTTTTTATTATTTCTATATTATAAAGACGATTCTATAAAAAAAATTACTGATCTGAAGTGCAGAACTTTAAAGACTTTGTAAATGATTCAATATTTTAGAAATGAATTACGTATAAGTTCTATAGTCATTTAAAATTGATTATACCCCGCTTAGTTTATCCATTTTTGTTTAATATTATATATTAATGCCTTTAAACTCAGCTTCTTCTCAATAACCGAGAACTGTTCAAAGCTACGCCTACTGTTATGTTATATATAAGGATATATTTAAATCTAAATCAACAGGATATGTCATCCCAATGAGATATAAAGTTAGTATAAAGTTCTCAGCTGTGACTATTCATCGCCTGTTCGGTTCAGATGGTCCCTTACACTTTGTCAATAGCTTCTATTTCGATTAATTCTGTGAGTAGACATAATAGAGGTGTATGTCAAGTAACAACAAGTACATTCCACTGGGATATATAGAGATCAAAGGGGAAAAAATGGTAAAGTCAGGTGCAATTGATATTCGGAAAATACAAATTAAAGGCTTTAAAACGCTTATAACAACATTAAAATGTAAGTTAGATCTCGAACAATATCATTCTATCTCTTTCAATGGTTAGTTATATAGGTTAGTGCTGCTAATATACCTATGCATTTTACCTTATACAAATCGGTACTTGATAAGTATGGTGGTGAAGTAAGGAGCAGAGAATTAAAAGTAGTTAACTATTTATTTTAAAAACATAAATGGAATAACTAGATTATATCTTCCCCCTGGGAAGCACCAAGAAAAACAAACAAAGACAATCAAGTCAGCTAGCACTTTCTAAAAGATAGCATGGCTATAAATGCAGGATGTCCACAAATCAGTCGGGTAATGAAGTTCAAATACATCTGAAGAACTTTTAATAACTAGGCCTGATAAACTATTATTTTTCTCCAATTAATTTATGTTAACCATGCCGTTCAATAAAACAAAATTGTTTATTATGCCTTGTTAACTTAGAGTTATACAGATCTATTTGAACTCTATTGTACTCTATTGAACTCTATTTGAACTCTCCTGTATTATATGCAGATCTAATAGGTGGCAGTTAACAGGCTAATTTGCATAACTAGCTCAAATGAGGCAGAGTAGAAAATATAAAGACACAATTTCTTAGGAAATTTAAACAGTTTAAAATTTATCAATGGATTCAGTTTCAAACTTTGTATATAATAAGAACATACGTAACTCACAAGTTTAGAAAATGTCTCCTTTTTTGTGCAATAGATATATGTAAATGTAACTTTTTCTAGTGACGTGGTAAACACAAGAAAAAATTCAAAACAATAAATGAAGGTTTGTATTTTAAATACAAAAAGCAGGCTCCGATAACCCTGCGGTAGAGTATCGGGCTCATGACCGAAGGATTGGTCCACCGTCCACCAAATGTCGGTGTGTACCTAATGAGGGCTGGTACACATTAAATCTGTCGTGTATTCAGTTTATTAAATTGTAAATATTGTCATATTTTTAAATTTTTTTATCATTTGCCATCAAACTGAGATATAGCGCCGCATGTCCGTTTATTCGATGGAAATGAGAAAAGAGAGAAAAAAAAGCACTATTAATAGCATGATTATTTCCAATCTAAAATTATACAAACTTCAAAACATTATGTTTCAGTCTTTAAAAAAGGATTTCAGATTTCGGCATGAAAAAAATAAAAGCGTAATTCCAAATAAAACCAAAATTTGAGGATCACTAGCACTACTGTACACTGTTAAAAATTTGAAACCACCTTGCACCAAAATTTGGTTCCAATTTAGCTGCAACCAACATTTGGTGCTTAGATACACGATTTAATGGCACTACCTCAGACCGCAAGCACCATTAAATCGTCAAACTAAGCACCAAATGTTGGTTGCAGCTAAATTGGAACCAAATTTTGGTGCAAGGTGGAATTTTTTTTTAACAGTGTGTACAGTGTGTCTCAGTAATAGGACTACAAAAAATTGTAGGATTCTCTCAGATATCCTTGTAATTATTTACTAAGGCCTCTATATTAGGCAAGCCGGCGCGAACGCCATTTTGTGTCGAAAGACTGGCACAGCTTGGCTCGGTACCATTGAAAGCAATATGAAACTTCATCAACTTCCACAGCATGGTATTTTAAATAAAGCTGAGAATTTTCCGATACTACTGCTTGAAATACTTGTATATTCCTTTCCTATAATGTATAAAATCAGAGAAATTGTATTATATACTCATTACGTCTTATTTAAACAAAATATTGTTAAAGTCGGTTGCAGTTTTGTAGAGTTAGCTCTACTTGGCGACTCAAAAATAAGTTGTTGTAATTTTCCCTACCTTTAGTGGGCTTTCGACGTTGGCGATATCGTACTCTTTTGTTAATTTTATTGCTTGTATTCACAGCTGCTGCTTTTAAACAATCTTTGACATGATCTGACATAAAAATGAATTATATTTGATTTTTTTTGTCAATAAATTAGGAAAATCTTTTGAATGATTTAGCAGTTTTTTTTTAAATCAAAATTTCCAATACTGCTCCAAAGTTTTGGCTTTTATCTTATTTAATGCATTTTTCATAGCCCAAAAGTATTAATTATTTCAAAATTATATTTCATGAAACCAATATTTTGAATATTTAAAAAAAAATTCGAAACTTTATTTCTTAATTTAAACTGCATAGTTCCTTTATAGAAAATATAAATATGGTTGAGATAAGGACATTTTCTTCAAATCGGCACTTCATGTTTATATTTGGAAAATAACCTAATCTATAATTGGAATAGGAAAGTGGTCTAAGAAATTCAAAATAATAATAATAATAAAAAAAAAAAAAATAAAAAAAATAAAAAAAAAAGAGTTATATAACAACCCAAATTAGTTGTCAATTAATCGTAATAAATATTAAAATATAACTTTCCTTGCACAAACGAGCACTTATGGATGAGATTCACTTGTCTCGGCTACAATTTTGAATCCATTGCTGGCATCTGTTTGCTTGTGTTGGAAATCAAAATAACCTCTTTTAATTTTCAAGATCTTTGTATTTAGTCGCATTTGAGCAATTAGAGGATGAACAACAATCCATTTTAGAAGAAATATTATAGAAAAGCGGCCCCTTTTTAGAAATACCAAACGAGGAAACCGCACATTCACCCAACTCAAAACCAGGTCGAAACATGAATTACGGCAACCCTTACGACACAAGATGGCGTTCGATTCGGCCTTCCCAATGCAAGGTTGGAAATTACGTATGCTTCTCACGGTACACAAATAAAACACCGGGTGAGCAAATATGTATTTTAAAAATAAAGGAAGATTAACAAAAGTAACACAAAGATGGTGTTCGATGAACTGTAGTACAAGTCTCTTCTTTTCGGCAGTAGAATTCCGAATACATTATGAAAATTTCCGGGAATGCTTCCTTCCCCCTACCCCATGTCCTCTCCCAGTGATGATTAGAATAGAACCAGTTTCTCGGTGCAGACATCTGGATCTTTCCCGATTCCCAGTAGCACTGGCCAATTGGATCATTGTAGACAGGCCTTTGTTACGGATCTTGGCCAACCTCGCCCAGTAGTCATTAAAATATTCTGAAAGTTTTGAAATGTTTTAAAATTGAAATATATTTTTATTAGAAAGGATGGAGGGAAAAAATATGTTTTGTGATGATGGTTTTAATATATATATTTTAATATTATGTAATTTGGAACGATGCTCAAGTTTCAGCATGGATTGGCCAATCGTCCCAGAGCACCCCTGTTTCAAACATTGACCAATATCACTGCAATACTTGGGGACATAAATTTATACTCACACAACAATTGTGAAAAAAAAAACATTATTGCATTGTACAAGCGTGGTCATAAAATAACTTTCCCTGTTTGGCGGTATCTGCAGCTAAAACGAATGAACGAAATGAAACCATATTTAATATGCATATTGTAGAAGGCATGGGGAGACGAATTCTGCTGAAAAAGAAAAAAAAAATATTTCTAATTTGGAGCTGCTCTCACTTATGTATGAGAAAATTTACACATCGAGATCGTAATTTTGTATTATTCCTAGTGCGTACATGTTAGCAGCGCAAAGATTCCCTTTAAAAAGAAAAGAGCGAACGTTCAGTTAGCAATTTTCGTTCAATGGCTGTTGATGTGCTCTAGTTAGTATGCGACCTATCGCAACGTGCTTAGATGGTAAAACTGTTCTACGCTAGAATGTGTAATTTTTGCGGCGACTCTTGGGGAATTTCAAAGTCTTCATAACTTGGGTAAATGTTCAATGTTTACCACTCCTTTACCTCATATGACTTTTGGGTATAGGGGTACCTAAAATCCATTATGTAAGATGATGGCAATTGAAGCTTGCATATCTTGAAGCAGAACATAAGATGGGCCATTGAAAACAACCAAACTGACAATTTACGCTCGGCTGTATACACCGAATGCAATTTGTTGTACACCGGGAAGGTCAGCATATTAAAAATGTTGCACTAATATTCTGTGTTTCATTAATTTATTCCTAACTGTATGGTATGTTATTTTTTCTCTATTCAGTCATTATTGACGTTCTGAATAATCCATTTTCCGCAAGTTCATTGTAGTTATTCACTCGTTTCAGTTTCGACAGCGCCAATGTTTCCCCTATCTTCAACTTTTGGAACTAAATTTTCTGGTGGAATTCATCTCCCAATGTCGTCCATAGTCTACATATAAAATACGGTTTCTTTTCGTTCATTCGTTTTAGCTGCATATGCCGCCAGACAGGAAAGTTATTTTATAGCTACCCTGTATATGTGTCCCGTATTGAAGTATTCAGAAGTAAAACACAATTACAATACAATTTTAATTATTCGGACTGCAGTAATCCAGCTCACTTTAAGAAAAGAAAGTAATAAGTAAGATCTGCGTTGAAAAAGGTGAAAGAAAAAGTGTGTTATTGTAGCTATATAGGAGCAGACTGTAAATTACCAATCTTGACATTTTCAGTGAAACATTGGCTTTTAAAGGACTCATAGTAGCAGTCGTAATGTTAAATGTAAAACGCAAGCACAGTTATTTTCGTAGCCATAACATTATATTACATGGTAAAGCAATGTTTGGTAATTTACTTAGAAATTAAGTATTTATAAAAAATTTCCAATTATAACTGGATGGGATCTGATCCGAATTCTTCCAGATTTAGGGATATTTAAAAAAATATATATATATTTTCTATGTTATCTTTTTTTTTTTTTAAAGAAAACATTTTTGAATGAAATTGATAAATAGGTTGATCAATTCTTTTATAATTTGCGGTTGAACTTATATTCTTATTGGCAAATAATATTGAAATTATTTTTATGAAATGGTAATCGGGAAAACAAGAATATAGTTAAAATAAAAGTAAAATAATTATAATAATCCATTTGGTTCTCTTAACCTTAATTGAATGATAATGAAGGTCAATATACCCTAGAATCCTCTGCTTACAATAATTAACGAGAAAATGATGTATTCTTTAATTTATTAGTTAATTGAGAATTAATTTTTCTCATTAGAAAAAAAGTGAGCATTCTTTCAATGCTTTGCAATATTTTTTAACTCAAAAAGAGTTGTAATATCATTGGAAAATAATTACAGTAAACTTCAAGAGAAACAATGTAATTACTTTATGTTATTCTTGAATACTATATGTTAAAAAAATATTATATTTTAAATGGGATTCATACTGTAACAAAGTAAGAGTTTGCAACGTGGAAAAAGATTCATTAATAAATAGATGTGTTTTTAATTAAAGTTTCCTCAGAATTGGGAGCATAATTAATTGGATGTTTCATTAGAAACTAATACATTTTGCCTAAATTAGTTCTCGAAAAGCTATTGAATCTTTGAGTATAATTTACTGAGCATTTATAATCTGTAGATACTTTTTCAATTAGGAAATCAGATTAAAAAACAGATAATTAATTTATACTACTCACGAAATCAATACATGTCACTACAAAATTATTCTAGATCGAGTAAAAGTATGTGCTTAAAGGAAAATGATATGACTTTTGAAAAAAAAAGTCAAGATTTTTATTATATTCACATTATTAATACCCATGAAAAACGATTGTAAATTACTTTTTTTTTTCTTGTAGGAACTTCTATTAGATCAAAGTTTTAAAAATGTTTTTTTCGGTAGGATTGTACTTGAATTCTATGTCAAGATTACTTACATCAAAACGCGCTAAATCTTTTATCATCTTAGTAGATAATGTACCATTTGAAATGTCAATTCAACGATAAACATTTCACTTGCTGGAAAAAACGATTGTGGATGCAATTTGTTGGCAAAAACCGCAATGGTGCAATATTCTCTGGAAGTGCAGCTAATTTTATATGCGTATTTTAGTAGCTATTACCATGCGGCTGAATTCTAGGTAATAAAACACCAATTACATTAATCGAATATAAAACAAATAATAATATGCGTAGGGAAAAATACAAAATAATCGAACAGAAACACCCGAATTTCAAAACCAGACGGAAAAGTGCCAAATTTATTTAAATTTATTATTAAGTTATTTGAAACGATATTAAATTACTTGAAGCGATATTAAGTTACTTGAAACGGTATTAAGTGAAATAATGTAAGTGTTAATTCTACACTACCATTCTCTCTTGATAGCTGTGCTTGAGGTAAAATTCCCCAATTCATGGACTGGACGAGAAACCCTAAAATCGAAGCTTCCTCGAAACTCTGTTTACACCCGCTAGACTTATATTTCTAAGACAACTTTAGGAACATCATGCGCAATGAGATAACCTGAAATACCTGAAACATCGGATAACGAAATTACAAAATCCGAAATTGTAACTTCCCCAGTATCATAACTACACTTGACGATATCTCTCGACAATGGGCATTTCCGGAACGTTGTAAAGCAGCCATTGTTAGTGAGAGCTGCCATTGTGAGTGTAAAGCGGCCATTGTTAGAGATATTGACCAATCTCGCCCAATGCTGGATACAATATTGAAATTAGTTTTGAAATGTTGGTGAGCAGTTTTAAAATTGAAATATTGTAGTTATAAGAAAAGACGGAGGGCAAAAATAAATGTTTTAAGATGTTTTTGGAATGTTTATTAAATAATTTCTTTTGGAAAGATGCTCGAGAGTCATCCAAAACTGGCTAATCATCCAGATCCCCTGTGCCAATACTGCTGTGCTACTTAGGGCAGGACATTTTTTGTAAGAAGCAGCTGAAGATTATTACCGAAAGATATCTGTCAAGCAACTAGTGACACACTTATCAAAGCATACTCTAGTATGTTATACGTTTAAAAATTGTTTGAAATTTTTGTCTAAAAACAATGTGTGTAAATGTTATTTTCCCTTGATACCGTTATAAAGTACTGGAATTATTTTTTGGAAAAGGGCACTAGTACTATTTTTCTATAACTTTTTCTAGCATTGTCCGTTGCTCTCGAAATAAAACAAGCTAAATTTTTCACAGGAGGTTCCAGAATACAGACATCTACTTTATGGATCCATGTCTAATTCGACGAGTTAGGTTTCTATGAAGACAACCTTAATCCAGACTTTCTCTGGCAGGTGGTATTCAACTGGCAGACAGTATATATTTATTTTATTACATATTATTAATTAGGAATTAAATTTAAATATATTAAAATATAAAACTAGTTTTTTAATATTGAAGAAATGATAGTCAAAAACGGAATCCCTAAAAAATTTCGAAATTTTCCTATTTGAGTCACGTTGAGAACAAGGAACAATAAGCGAGTAGAAAACTTTCAAGAACGAAATATTCCAAAATTGACGCACTTTCTAAACAAACCTGGAATTGCAGAGATCTGTAAATGTAACATCTGAAGTATTTGGGAAGAAATCATCTTGTAAAGTGAAGAAGTGGTGCGTTCACTAAAAAGAGAAAGCAACAAAAAAGTGCATCTAGAATCATAAAAGTTTTTCCACTGTCAGAACAAAAACACAAAAACAAAAAACTTCGCCCCGTCTTTCTGGAATCGATAAACGAATTCTAACGGTGGATTCCTTAAATTGCGACGCAATCTCGAACTTTGAAGATCCATAAGCTTTAGATTTGAATTTTAGAAGGGGTTTTTTTGTTTTTTTTTCGGTGATAAAAATATTCTTAAAAATTGGAAAGGATCTGAGCTTTGTTCAAATTTTGATGAAATACCAAAGTATTTCTGAAAGATTAAAGTAGGGTATTTTTGTCCTCATACTTGGTTTCGCTTTTAGGTGGATGAAAAATAATATGGCTTTCGCCACTGGCTCGTTCTGATTCGTTCTAAAAACATCCGAGTGTCTTTTTCGATTCTTTGTTTCGTATTCCATCTGTCTGACGCGACTCGAATCTTGTTTTATGACAGGGATAAAACATCCGAAATGCGTCGACTTATTGCTTCGTTTGCAAGCATGATCCTTTTCCTATTGATCAAACTTCGGTTTGGAAAAAGGAAGATATTTTGGGAATGACTGTGTTGACAAATATGCGTCTGCGTGAAGATCGAAACAGGATAGGAATTCTCCCCCCCCCCCCCCCATCTGATAAATTTGAAATATAAATATTTTTCAAAATAAATCTGTAAATAAATTTCCGTTTGTTAATTAAACTTACTATGAATTGTAATGAAAGTGTAATTTGATTCTTTTTAAAGTTAAAAAGACTAAATTTTCAATTATAATGTTATATACAATATTTATGAGCATTAAAATTTTTTTGGGGGATTTAGAATTATTTTGAAAATGTTTTAGCATTAAAATTCTTTTATATTAAACAATTTGATAACTAGTGATATACTTTATTAGTAAAACTGCTATCATGTTGTGCAGATTGAAGTCAATTAAATTGTTTTAAAATTAATATGATATTAATTAATAAATGTATAAACAAAAAAAATTATAAATAAAAAAAACAACAGAAAAACGTATAAAAAAAAGTACAATTAATAAAAGTATAAACAAACTTCATTTAATTACAGTGGGTCGGAAGTTATTTTGAATTAGATTTGCCACTCACCTCTGGAATCGTCTTTTTTAATTGCATGAAGGTAGAGACAATCAAAATGACTAATCACTTTCATATAAAAGATTGTTCAATGATTTAGTATTTCTAATTAGTTCGAAGATAATTTTGACATTTTAAATTGACATATAGTTCTGAAAAAGCTTACAAGAAGCCTATTGCTAATAAGCAATGGGTAAAAGTAATTGAATTTCTATATCTTGCAAAGATAATGTTTAGCTTAACGGTAGGTAAATACTGAAGTATGAATTCACTTAAAACTTCCACAATAGAGTTGTTGAAAGAAAATTAAAGTACATTGTTCGCCAGTATTACTATTTATATTACACGTGAAAACTTTGTGTAAGAAATCTATATTATATTTTACGTAAAACTGTGACATTTTCAGTTCACTAAAAAAAATTCGACCATTGACAAAAAATATTTTAAATAATAAATTGCTTGCGTAAAAGTTCAACCCATTCCCAGTTTCCTCATATATATCACGCTAATTAACAACTGTTCAAAAAATTATCAAAAATACTTTGCTTACGGTATAGCAGGTCTAGAAACGTAAGCAGAATAATGTATCATTTTTTTTGTCAAAAGTATAAAATATGACAATTATTTTTATTAATAATTTTTTGTAATTTTGTTGTCTAGGTTACAAAACTCTTTAAAGCATAATAAAAAACACCCAGTTATTTTCCAACAAATAACTACTATTCTAAGCACTGATAAAAATTATATAATAAATAATACTGAATTATTTCAATACGCCGTTACCTTACCTATGAAAATTAAAAATACTCTGTTTTAATTGGAAAACAATGTATATTAAATTTTTAAACATTAAATTATAAAATAAAAACATTTCCTAAAGTGGTCTTAAACCCCTTTTTATTTTGTTTGTATTTTTTTTTTTTTTTTTTTTGTATCCAAACAGAGACACATCACTTATTTGGAGCAATTTTAATAACACAAAATATTAAGTAAATAAGTTCTAAACAAATGTTTTATAAGCTAATTTTGCTATTACTTTTGAAAAAAAATTTCTACCAAAAATTTCATAATATTCAGTAAGAAATTCCCAACGAATTTTACGTCCAGAAAAGGGTTTTTTAAAATTAGTCTCTTTACCAAGAATTCTCTCAACTTCTTCAACAAAAGACTTTCGGAAAACTAAAGCTTTTGAGGAAAGATGTGCATTTAAAGAAAGTAAAATGAGACCCGCTTTAAAGAAGAAAAGACAAGACAATTGAGAGCATGGCTTAACGGTTCAACAGAACAATTTCTATGAGATAAGAATAGAAACTCGATTATTTAAACTAAAGTGAAACTTAAAAAAGTAATTTTACTGCTATTAGATAAAAAGTATCTAAGTGCTACTTTTTACCACATCAGTAGTGATATATATTGTAATACAGTTTTTAGGATTTTCTCGATGAGTCCTAAACCTGAAATTTTTTTCATTTAGTTAACTAATAAAGTTTTTTGTAATATACATCTATTTTGTTGTTATGAAATGAGAAATAGTACAGGTGAAGTAGCGTTAATTCGATTCCTTTTTGAAGAATAGTGACGAAAGAAAACAAAACAAAACCATACCTTACCTACAATTCAAACCCAACAAATTTTACTTACGAGACCAGAGCGTTAAACACACAGACATCAAGGGAATATTTAGATAATTATCGAAAGAATATTTACATCTTTTAATGTTACAGTGAATTTAAAATATATATACAGTACATTATAAAAATTAAATTACATTTAACGTATTTTTTCAATTAACTTTGTCCATTTAACAAAAGTCCATGAATATTTTTCAAAACGTTTAAAACTACATATTTTAGCGAATCATTTTTTGATTAATAAAAACATATTACTAATTTATTGATTTTCTGTTTGTAAAATACTAAGTTCTAAATTACTAACTCACTCTTTACTCTAAAACGTAGAACAGATGTCAACAAGTACAAACAAATAAATCGATTTCAAAGTGGATTAATCAATTTCAAGATAATCAAAAAGAGGCCAAACTTTCTAAATAAGGAGTATCACAATTTCCGGAACTTTCATTGATAATGTACGCTAGAACATAGCAATAATAGTTCCCTTACATAAGTATAGAAAAGCTTTTACCAATTTAAATAGCCCCCTCCAGAGTCAAATAAAGAGTGTAAGGTGTTCTAAATGTGGAATCTTCCATTGTCCTCCTTCTAAAAATCCAAAACACCAGGAAACTAGAATTCTGAAATAAGACACTTGCGATTCTTGCTAATTACGTGTTGTAAAGAGAGTGAAATTGAGATGATTACTATAATTAACACAAAAAGAAATAACCCGAATAGTTTGTTCTAATGTCGTTTCGTTTGAATATCTGAATATGAGTTTACTCTTGGGCCATTACATGGCAGCGAAAACGTGCCAACGAATGTTTAGTGTTAAATCTTTTTATTATATTTATCAATGTGTTAAGGCGGAGAAAAGCAGCTGTTATATTGTTCAGATACAAGTATTAAGTTTGGTGATTGGCGAGAGAGGAATTTTGTATGCCAATCCATCCGTAAGAAGTTTTCATCTTTGAATAAACATTCCTAATTTTTAAACATAATTTTCATCATAAATCATAACACAATTCCCCTTACTAATTGCGAGCATTTATCTAGTCCAATATATAATATTGTCATTTTGTTACGATAAAAAGAACTCGTTTCAAACAAACTGTTTAAATACGATGTTTAGTCTAAATTTAATTTACGAACTAAGAGCCATAGTATATTGTCAGTGTTTCTCAAAAATTAAAAAAATGCCTATGCATCTTGACAATATTTGGTAACCAGTTACATACTATACGTTACATATATATATATGTAACTGGTAAATTGATTTAATCTATGTTACTGGTATAGCTGGATGAATTATTTTAAAAATAAGCGGCTGCTCTCAATATACCTGTTTATTCTTTCTCACTCACCAGATATAAAAGCTATGGAAATCGCTCAATCGCCCAATGTTTTGATGAATTTAAGTCTTACATGTAACGGCCAATTCAGTAAATGTAAAAACATCTACCGAACCTGCAATTTTATATGCATATCACGTTATAATTTGTACTTTGAATAAATCACTGAATTGATTTGAATAAAACTAGAAAGTTGAAGGCAATTAAGTATCAATTATGTTGAAATAAAAATATCAGTATGTACTTCAGAAATAAAATTTTCTTTCCAGTAAGAAATATAGCCACCATGTACATATCCCTCGGAACTACTAATACTTGATAATTTTGCCCACAATATATTCAAAACAAGATTTATATATATATATTAGTTGCAAAAACAGCAATAAAAGGTCATTAATAAATTTTTAAGGAAATATTACTGGAAGTTTTAATTATTAATTTGTTAAAGTTCTTATTAGCTAGCTTATAAATTTTTTAAATACCCTATTTGCTGTCCCGTAAATATCTGTTAATAGTCTTTAATTGCTGTTGTTATAATTTTTTTTTAAAAAGTCAGTAATTCTTTTAAAGCAATTCTTACAAGACAAGTATTGAGAACAAAAAGAAACTAAGCTTTAAGTCTAGGAAGCAGGAAAGCTGATGATACCTTATAACTTGGATAAAATAAAAAATGATTGCCATAACAATGGTTAATGATTAGAAAAAACGATATAGAATTTTTTTATATCTTTTTAGATTTATTTATAGTACTTTTTAGTTTTAGCTTCTTCATAAATTTAATGATGAGCTTCCATCTATATATCTCTACATAGTCAACATTTTCAATCAAAACTATACACATAGTTAGAACTATTTTTGCAGCTAAAGCCTCAAATTTTGTGAAAATTAATCAAAATAAAATTTTCTCAAAAAAAACCTATTGCCTTTCATGTTGGCAAGTTATTTTTGTGGTTTCAACCGTATCAATATAGTTTAGGTTGAAAGAGTTCAGAATCTCCGGAGAAGTAATTTTTTTGTGAGTAAAAATCACAATCTCTACATGAGAGCCTTTATTTTTACATGAGCCTTTCAGTGTTTATTTCTTAACGAGCTAAGGACTTGTTGTAAGTTGAAAATAACGGTTATTGGAATACATACAATTTTTATTTTCAGAAGCATTACTTTAAATTAATATTCAAAACAGTGTGTTACTTCTACCTAAGATACATTTATTTTGAAATCTATTTACTGGCTTACACTAGTAATGCTACACTTTTCTATTAAAAAAAAAATCCATTCCATTACAAAGTAGATCCACTGTACAATGCAGTCAATTTCATAAAAGTTAAGCGTACTGTGACTGCGGCGAAATTTGTTAAATTAATACCAATGAGCCTAATTGATCAATTTCTTAGTTAGAATCTTGATGTAATTAAAAGTAAGTAAAGTTCTTTAAGTAGAACTCCGGCATTTATTTTGTAAGTAACCGGAACAATCATTATCGACTTGCTACTGCTCATCAACCTTAGAACCTCATTTTAATCCTTTGATCCCGTTTTCCCTAACTTAACGCAAATGACACTTTACGACGACCTTTTAACGTAATCAAGCTTAACTTCATTCATTGAATTATTATTAACGATATTAGTTGTTTGGAGTTCTCATATACTTGCATTTTATGAAATATATAGTTATATATTTTGGGTAAGTAAGCGGATTTTATCAATTAATGCCGCATTTCTAACATGGTTATTATAGAGCATTTTCCAAAATGCTAAGCAAATTTCATTTTTATTTATTATCATGCAAAATATATCAGAATATGAGTTTCATTATTGCACTGGCTCTTTGAATAATATATTAAAATTGCAATTTTATCATTATTGATACAGGATTTTGATACAGGTATAATATTTTTTTACAATTGTAAATAATTAACATGCATATAACTTGTTGTTTAGATGATTAAAGCAATTACGGCCACGTTTTTAACAAACCATTTACGTGTTTTTCTAATGTACTCAGAAAACTTCATTTGTAATTAAATATCATAATAAATAAATTATTATATAAGTTTCATTTGTACTGTATAACTTTGAATATTAAGAAACAAAGTAAACATATTTAAGGTAATATCCATTTAGATACATGTATGTTAATTGTGTACAGTTTTGAACATACAATTGCAAACTAGAGTATAGTAATACTCTATAGTAATAGGCGTTTATACTTAGGAACTTATTGGAGAATCGATTGCCTTTGCTATCAAATCCAATTTTGCACTTTCTTGTTAATTGAATCCAATAAACTTCCCCAATATAAACACCTATTAATACATATAATTATGTATCTATTATTGAAATGTAGATTATTTTCTATTAAAACTGAAGCCTATTAAATTTATCATCAATTTCATAAGTTAAGACTTGTGTATTCAACACTAAGAATCAATAATAAATACTAAGAAGTTCGTGTTCATATAAATTCTCATCGTGACAAATGTAATTCAGTCAGCAGTAATCGTCTAATGCTCCTGCAACAATAGATATAGCTCAATGAACATTGAGAGGATTACCCCTAGGGGATTTAATGTATTGTTTTCCTTAGATCAAGAAATTGTTTTTGTTGGTTTAAAAAGTTTTCTTTTCATGATGAGAACTTGAATCCGCTGAGAAAATTCTGAAGCTATTGTTAAAAGAAAACTTTCATCTGTACTTTCTTTTAAGGACAGCAATTTAATGTCGGTGAATGGCATGGTATTAAACGGTTGTGTAATGACAATGGCCAAAAAAAACGTTAATGTATGCAATTTGTAAGTGTATATGTTTTTTACAGGTTTTTTTAATAATCAATCAAAATTATAGTTCGTTTAACCATATAATCAAGAATACTTAATAATTAATTTAAAATTGGAACATACTAAGTAAGTTTTTTCAGTTTTGAAGTTATTTACTTATTTAAAATAAACTCCAAATACAAAAGTTAGATGTTCACTGAAAGTAAAAATGTATTTAATAAAGTTTAAAGCAAAGAAGAAAAATTTGGAAAGTAATGAAATTCGAACTATTTTCTCTTCGTTTTTAAAGTGTTACGCTTTTTGGTTTTGTGTGTTTTATTGGTAATCCGACAATGTCAACTCTTTTATGTTTTCTAACACTAAACAATAAACTAGCATGGGATACAATTCGATAATAGAGTGGAACATTGCGCTTATTTCGATTACACTTATAGATCAATGTTTAGAAATTTGATATGCATTAGAGTAATTTAACAGTTAAGATTTCATATAATTAAATTTAAAGTTTCATATTATTGAAATCTCAGATTTTATATTATTGAAATTTAAAAATGTAAAAAAATGGAGCTTTCCTTTGGAAAAAAAAGGCATGATTTTCTTCTGTCCACGAAATTATTTTTGTTGGCTTAAAAGTTTTCTTTTCCTAAGGAGAACTGGTTTCCTCAGGGTACATTCTGAAGCTATTGTAAAAGAATAACATCTGTAAATGCTACGGAATAGCCTTCCTTTCAGTAAATCTATAAAAAATTTAAGTATTCTTCAAATACATCGTAGAAAAATACTTTTTAAAATTATAAAGCTTTATGTGATTCAGAGACATATTTTTAAATTCCATAAAATGCTTCAATTGAAAGTAAGTCTGGTATTTCATTTCACTTTTTAGGGTGCTTATTACGACACTGTAGAAAACACAGTGTGTTAACATTAAACTAACGTAAGTAATTATTTTTTTTCTATTGGCGATATCAGTTGCATGATTGTAAATGGTATGGCAATAGGTTGGCTGTATAATGACAATGGACGGAAAAAGTATGATTATATACCATTTGAAAATTGTCAGTTTTCTCAATAATGAATCATTAGGATTATTAGCATAACCACATAGCTATACATCTATAATTAATTTTGTAAAAGTAAACCAATACGGAAAATATTTATATAATACACAAACTTTAATTATATACATTGTGTGCACTAATTGTACCACTAAGAAATATTTTCTAAATTGTATAATAAATCAACAAATACTGACTGTACTTAATTGAGGCTATATACTGCATCAAAACAATGGAGCCGACTAAACGGTATAGTGGTTAGCGTGCTAGCTTCTAAACCGCGATGTTGCGGGTTCGAGTCCCGTGTTAGGCATGGGTGTTTGTAAATGTATATTGGCTTGTCTAATGACGAATGTTTCGGCGCATTATAGACCTCGTGTTGCTGACGGCGCCAGATAATCTGAATACAACCAACCAAAGCAATGGTTTTGCAATATAATGGATTAAAACTAAACGCTCATGTGGAAAGTGATAATCCATTAAATAATAACTTACACTAACTTCTATTTTAACACATTATCATAATATTTAGTTCAATTGAATTCGAACGACATAGTAACATCGTATCGCCATTGATATCGTGCAAATGCAGGAGATTCATTTGTAATTCCCATGTTGAATAACCAATCAGTTTCTGACCATTACGCATATCAACGGTGATTTTGAATGATTAGCTTAGAAATTGTGAGAACTAGTGGACTTGAATAAATAGACCTTCACTTAAATATGGCCTTGAGTAAAGACTGATTTTAACAGCGCATTTATATTTATCAATTTGATCAAAATTCAGTTACTTCCCCATTGATTCTATTGAATGGTCTCTAAATTTCCATTCGAATTGAGTTTTTTTGAGGTTTCATTAAAAACATTCGTGATTTTTATAAAATGTCACTGTAATTTAGTTTTGTACAAAAATAATTTTTTCCATGACCGAACTTAATTTGAGAGAAGAAACTTTGCAGTGAGTTCAACTTTAAAAAAAATTGAGATTTTGTTTGATGCACTAAGCTGTCTGAAGAGAGTTAGTTTGGATTCAAATTTCAGGTAAAAATTTCATGGCAGAAAAGTCCATAAGTTTCCTAATGACTCATGAGGCTGAATTTTGTAAATTTGTTGTAATTTACATTCACCCCTGAAGGATTATAATTAAAGTTCCACTTTTAAAAAGTTGTTAAAAATAAAAAACACTCGTCAGGAATGATTTAAAATTTTACTTGAATATACATGAAACGGAAAAAGTGGTGTGTTATACGAAAAACAAATTGTTCAAAATATATTTTTCCTTTCACCAATTAGTTTCCCCCTTCGAATATCTAGCGGTCAAATTTCAAGTACATGCCGAACCTCAAGCAGCATTCCAAAATACATGATTTTTTAAGAAATAAACATTTCAAAAACATCACAAAACATATTTTTTACCCCTCCGTTCTTTCTTAGTATACTATATTTTAATTAAAATTAATCAACGTTTCAATATACTTCCGCTGTATTTTACCCAAGAGATTGGCCAAGATCCGTAACAGCGCTATCTAAATCGAGATTGGCCAGTGTCGAACCAATATTGGCAAGCGGATTTGTACTACTGTGGTTCTTAAGTAACCGAACGTAATATTTAAAATTTTAAGCCATGTAACGGAAATCAAAACTATCAAATCGCCGCATTAAAAGAAATGTCGGTGATATTTAGAACTGGGAGTGTGATAAACCAACCTAAAAATTGCGCAGTTTTCTTAACCATTAAAAATTATTATATATCAATGTTTAACTGTTTAAGAACTAACCTCTGTAATTGCTGTGATCCTGGATAAAACAAAAATACTAGTATAGTAATAAACATGGTAAAATATCTTTTAATGAAAATTAAGTCATGAAAGGATCAACGTGCATTTACTGAAAGGCGATTTCTTTCTACATGTTACCGAGTGTTTGGTTCTAATTTGCTTAATAACGATGAAAATCCATCAACTCAATCTTAAATAAAAATTCTGATACTTGAAACGTCAATCTAAAAAGTATATGACTTTAAACGTTTCCCACTCCCATCATTCCAAGTCATGAAACTGCTTCACTGCTCCTGTTAAAAAGGCATTTATCTCTGACAGCGCCCAAAAAAATACCGTTGAAAGCATCCTAAGATTATACCGAGCTCCAGACACAAGTGCTTTTTTCTCCAATACTGATTTACCAAAAAGCTTTCCGAAACCCTTGCATTTACGATTCAAAACGTCCGAGTTCACTCTTGCTAGCCTCCTCTTGGGACGGCATCAAATTTTCTGGTCCGAAGATATGGAAGCGCTAAAGTGGCTGTTTCGCATTAAATATTTCATGGAAGTTATGCATTCGGAAAAGACTTCCCATCTTTAACCTGATTTGCAAATTCCGATTTGGATCTCGTCGGAACCTCGTTTGCTGGGACGTGACTCATGTTTAAATTCAGAACTTGATGCGAGAAGTATGAATAAGATGCATGTTAGTTATATGTAACGTTACTTCTGTTTGTTTACTTCGGTGTGCTTTTTGGGTAATGATACGGTTTTAAGTAGTTTATGGTACTGCGGAATTCTCATTGATTTAATTAGATGAAGTGGAATATGAATGCTGCCTTGTGATGATCTGATTAATGTGAAACGCGAATTATCTGATGTTTTTCTAAAGCTTTACATTTCGTTTGTTCTAAACATATTGAAGTATTAATGGCATTAAGCAAATAATCAACATATGGATGGAGCGAAAAAATAAAAAGTGGAAAAAATGATTCGAGATGGGGTGCAAAAGTTGTTTTTTGTTTTTGAATACCCATAGCTCCGACTTATTTAAAAATTTAAATCATATCTTCCGGTGCCCCGATGCACTTAAAATCTCAGAAAATGAAATTTTTTCTTCACATTTAAAATAAAAGTTTAAAAACTAACTAGCAATGACAAAATATAAGCAGGAGGTGCAAAATATGTAATTTAAGTTTGTTAGTATGCATGCTAAATTATTTCAATTTTAAATAATATCTTTATGTGCCTCAAAACACTTAAACACTGTTCCAATGTCAAATTTTATTGAAATTGAGGCTCTAAATAAACAGACAATAAAGTGTAAAAAAAACTAATTATATGTGTATTTTATACGTTATGATTTTAAAAAACATAATTTTAATTCATTTCATGTATATAAAGTGACACTTGGAGGTTAAGTTATTAAAGTTATTTTATGCTTCCTAAAACGAAAGTTTTCTTTCCATTCAAAATGCAATGTTATCACCCTTGTTTCTCAAAGTCAGATATTCTCTTCATTTTACCTGGAACACTGTATAAGAAATAAATAATACATTCCATCAACCAGTATGGTAAAGCGAGAAGAGAAATAATACCATCTACGAAAACGTGGAAAAATTAAGTGTGTCCAATTTTTGGCGCAACCTCACAACTTGATAAATGACAGTTGTCATCTGTTTCTGATGTTTTAAGATATTATCTACTTGTAAAAGCAGAAATGAAAATAAACGAAAAGTGTCCCAAGCCAACAGTTGCTGAATAAGTTAAATCGATATGGGTCAAAGCTTCCATTCCACACATTTCGCCTAAGGGAGTTTTTAAAAAAATAAGAACTACCACAGCAAATATACAAAATGGTTGAAGCTGTCTATTGGCTGCAAAAAAGAACTAAACTTGCAGAGAAAAAATCGAAACGTTTAATGAATGGTTTCTCCTCTTTTTGATATTGCTTCTTGCAAGTGTAATATGAGATGCAATAAGGAAAATATGATATGCAAATGTGAGATAAGCCCGAAAATTCCTTTTGCTTTAAGCCCATTCATGCAAGATCAATGTTCGGAAGAAAAAAATTATAATTGATGGAATTGATGCAAATACAACAAAACATATTGCTAAACGTTTGAAAAACAAACATAGTGAAGATGCAAGCCGTGAAAGCGAATTGTTGAAACAGGTCGAAAAAAATCAACGTCCATCAGAACATCAAAATTCAACAGTAGTGGATGAACCAACCAACCATACCTACGCTTCGACCGCAAATATGTTTCGCTCTGGATCAATCTTAAAATCGTTTAAATTTACCTTCTTTACCTCGAGAATGCGATTTGATAGATTTGGAATTTCTGATCGAAGTGCTGCTATAATTACCTGCAAGATATCGGAATTTTAAACGAAGACGCAGTAAATTTAGAATAGCACATCAGTGAACTCGAAATGAACAGATGTCACATCTACAACTGTGTGTTTTAGCAGGATTTACTTTCTTGGAAGAAAAGTTACCACGAAATGCAAGTAAAAAAGAGATTGAAATGTATTACAAATATTAAATAGGAGGAGCATTTTTCATTTCTTCAGGAGCCAGGCTCGCAATATATCAGCCATATTGTTGTGAATACTGGAGAAGCCAAAACTATAAAATAGTCCTCAGTAAAAAAAAATTGAAGTGGAATTGATCTGAATGAACTTAGTGTGATTAGATGTGATGGAACTAAGGTCAAACATCAATAATAAACGTCAGGTCACAAAGTGGGAGAAATCCGCTTGCTGGAGCTGGAAATAAGAAGACCATAGACCATTGCAATGGTGCATTTGTTTGCTCCCTGCTAATAAGCTGCCCTTACGACACATCTTATGAGCATTGGATAGTGCAACAGTTGATCCAAAAGCATTTTCTGGGCCAAAACAATAAAAACTTGCGAAAATCTCTCTATACAGCAATATGTATAAATAAGTCTAGAGAATATGCCAGAATAGAGAATATGATCAGAAATATGTATAAGATATGTGTATAGTCCTATCACTTGGTGCGTGAATTGAATAAACCAGGTCATGTTGCACTCTCAAGGTGGCTAACTACTGCAAACCGCATTGTGAGATTGTATGTGTTTACAGAAAATGCATCAGACTATTTAATATAGCTTATAACTTATATCATGAAAGTATATACTCCCTTTTAGTTTCATATAAAAATAAATAGCTCTCTAGCTCTCTTACAGAAGAAGCACATATATGGAAAACTTTTAATAGTTTCTCTATATTTGACACAGGATATAAGAGCTATAGTGGATGACTTATTTAGTAAAACAATTTTTTTTTGTCAATCCAAGAATTGTCCAATGGCTCACGGATGAAAGAAAGCATATAAGGTCCCTTGCAATAAAACAAATATCAATTCCTAGAAGTCAAAAAGAAAGAAATCAGAAAAATTAAAAATTTCAAAGTTCCAAAACTAATCTTCGAATCAGAGGATAATACTGAACTTATTAATTGGCAAACCGTTAGTCGCTATGATCTTCCTGTAGTAATTAATATCCCAAACAGATGAAATTGAGAGTGCAGTGAATAGCAGGACATGTCCTTGTCACACTCAAGCAGATGAACGTGGAGTCCGACTTGTCTCTGAAACTTCTTAAAGTGTACGCGGCGAAGTGCAGTGACATGGTTTCATATTAGAAAGACTGAAATCAAGTTCCCTTATAAGAACTTTCAATGCTAAATCAGAATATAAGAATTCAAATGAATTTTAATTTCAACTAGCTAGAAATAAATCTTCATTATTGATGGTAACAAGCTAAAGTTTTTTCCAAATAAATGATTATTCCATACATAAATATGTTGCAAATGTATAAATATCATTCACAAATAGATAATTATGGTAATATCTAGTAAGTTAAGTTTGCTTTTCTTATATTTTAACATTAAATACTTTTTTACAAATTTATTTTGACTGGATATCAGAAAGCTTTGGGCCCCGCAAAAAATGAAGCAAATGTAAAATATTTTGTTACATATTTAAGTACGTCTATATTATTGTACGGCGGCTACCCTGCGATTCTCTAAAACTTTTTTACGAAATGTTCCATTAAAGATACTTTTTATTAAAAAAAAATCCCCCTTTTTAGCCAATTTTCAGGGAGCTTGGGCAAAATATTAACCTGAAGATATTAACGTATTTTGATAAAACTTTAACGATAATCTAATGAACCACGAATAAAAGATTTGCAACCTCTGCAGATTGGAATTTGAAAAAATAGTTTTTTCGATTGACCATTATACACATCTGTACGTTTATCTAGAACCCAGGTAGCATAGCTAATCGGAAAATGGGATTCTGAAAAATTAGCTAATTTTGACCGAAACTTCAGCATCGTTCCGAAGAATTCAATTTTTTTAAATAAACATGTCAAAAACATCACGAAGCATATTTCAGCCCTACTTCCTTTCTTATGAATGACATTTTTAAACTTTAAAACCGTGCATTAGCATTCCAAAGCTTCCGATCAGCATTAGGCGAGATTTGTCAAGATGCGTGATAACTGTCAATATGCAATGGCCAATGTTGAGAAATATTTGCCACCTCTGCTGTGCTATTGTGGTAGGTACATCATTTTCAAAATAAAACTTATTTCTTCCCATATGATTATAGGTTATTCATTATAAAATACTTTTTACGTGAAAGAGTTAATTGAAAAACGTACAATAAAAATATTGATTTTTTCTTTTCAATAGTGCTACGTATAATTGGACTAATAACAATATATGCATATTTTTCAAAAGGCAGAAGTAGAAACGCTATTAGTTAAAGTATCTAAACTCTAAATAATGTCATTGATATGAGAACTAGTTTATGAATTATTGATTTATGAGAACTGGATTATGAAAGAAAATCAACTTACAGTGAAAAAAAGAGAATGTATAAGTAATTTCTTTCTTGAAACTAACATATCGTATAAAAATTATTTAAGGAAATATAAAATTTTAATATGTATATGTTGTGTAAAAATTTTCCTTTTTGCTTTCGATTACCCATGTTATATAGGGTATAACATGGGATATATGTTAACATAGGGTAATGAAAGTAATGTTTTCTGTCAATAATTTATCAATATTTTTTTTTTTTTCAGTGTGTGCATTTATCCACATTTTGGGACATCTTGACTGCAATAAAGTGGTCTAGAAAAAATTTATGTCTGTATATAAGTATATACGTGGTCAGCATAACTCCCTCACGAATTAATTTAAAATATTCAAATTTGGTATATGGGTTAGCGGTGGCTATGGGGTCTGTCATTACTGGTTTCGTTAAAATTGTGAATGCACACAAGGTAGTTGCAATTAAAAAAAAAACATGTTTTTCAACAATTACTGAAAAACGACTCTAACGATTTTTATTAAAATTGCTGAGGTAATGTCTTTAATTTATTATAAACAAAGCCACATCCGAAATTCACGTAGAAATGCGACAAAGCTGTACAAAAAATAACGGAAAAACGAACAATCAATGGCAAATGAGTAATTCTTTTCTCTTTCATTTACAGGAATGTATAATGTAAAAAGTATCGAAAGTACAAAGTCAAATTAACCATTTTGGCGGTCTTTTTTGTTGCTTTTTTACTCGTGTAAAAATAATTGCCAAAAATATCGCCAAACTGGCCTTTTTTATTTCATGAATGAAAATATGACAACGGTAAATAACACCATTTCTTGTCAAAGTTGAATGTAATGACGAGTGTAATTGTGTAATTAAAAGTTGTGCGATGTTCCCTACTCTGATGTATTAATGTCATTTTGTATATATTCATACTTTAGGGAATTTACTTATTATTGTACAATGACTTAATGCTAATAAGTTTCTAAAAATAGGAATATTATTGTATACGTCCGAAAAGAAATATAAAATGTACTTTGGAATCTAACAAACAGATAATTAAAAAATTTAAAAAAAAAAAAAAAAAAAAAAAAAATCAGTTTAAAAAAATTCATTTAAGCAAATAAACAGTCTTTAATGAAATTTTGACATTCAATACAATTGAAATCTGCATTGACACATTTAGAAAAGGACATTTATATTACTGTTTACGCTTGGAACACTTATTCACCATTTTCCAATTTAGGCCGGCATGCATCTTTCACACACAAATGCAGCAATCTAATTTGTTAGCAATCAATTTATTCAATTTCACTTTGTTTCAATTGCACCAACGTTAAAAATGTCTTTACTAAAATGGATTACCGTCCTTAACTTTTTAGTAGAAGTATACAGTGAATGAAAGTATATGCTTTCAAAGGAATTCAACTTCTTCCCAACAAAGCTATTGTAGCTTTGAAGTCTAATACTTTTGAGGATTTCGATTAATTCTCTTGCCCATAGAAAGTAAAAAAAAAGAAAAAGAAAATAACTTTTTCGCTTTGAGACCTTAAACTACTTCTGAATTAGATTAGTTACTTTTATTTTGCTGCCCGAAGTTGTGTATCAAATGTACTTTCTTTAATATAAAATGTTCTGCTGCTTGGGTGTATACTTTTAATTAATTGTTGAAGCATTGTTTTGATAAATGTTAAAAAAATACAGGGTGTCCCTAAAACATTGTTAAAATTGTTCGATGGTAAGTTATAACACTTTAATACAGACTAAATGCAACAAATTATAAATCAAATGGAAGGTAAACTAACCTATCTTTCCATATACTATTGAATTCATAATTAAACATTTGTGTTTATAAATTACACAAATTAAACACTACTAACTATTTATAACTAAAACATTCTTTTATGGACTTACTGGTCCAGAACATATACTCCTCTTCCTTTCCCAGAACGATTAAATTACGTAAAGTGTGAATATTTATAAAAAAAAAAAATAATGATTGAAAATTTTGCAGGCACTCTTTCGCATTTTCCAGTTGTTGCCAGCTGCGCTTCTCAGAATAAAGGGTGTAAATTGTTTTGTTATATGCTGAAAAAAAAGTCAATTGCAGTCATTAAAGGAAATTTCATGGAACAGAAATTTGTACCAAACAAACCCATCCGATACTAAGACTATTAGAAAGTTCCCAAACAAGCTGATTGGGGAAAAATAATGCAGTATGTCCATAAGAGAATGTCCCAGTTGTAAATTTTAGTTATTTTTAATGTGTGTAATTTATAAACGCAAAACATTTAATTATGAATTTAATAGCATAAGTAAATTAGGTTAGTTTACCTTCAATTTGATTTATGATTTGTTGTAAATAGCCTAAATTAAACCGTAATTATAAAAAGTTCGGTTGTAAATAGCATAAATTAACCGAAAAAATTATGCACCATTGACTTGTACGTTCTTTTATGGTCACCCTGTGTATTGAAAATTGACGTATATAGTCGTTGATATCAATCGTAGTATATCTAAACAGTGGCCACTGACCAATATAACCCATATTACCTTAGTATTCATCCAGTATCATTCCATTAGACTATTTCTTATCGTGATATATAAAAGATTGTGATTGCATTAGAAGTATACTAAGGTACTCTTCCGTTATCCGGGCGCAAATGTCGCCAACCAAACGCGAGGCGTCGCCAAGCTAAGCGAATGGAAGGAAAACATGCTAGAAGAAATTTGGTGAAATTCTACATTATTTGGCAATTTATCGCTTGCGCCCGGAAAACGGAAGAGTACCTATACTAAATCAATGCAAGACCATCTTGGGAGAATATCCAATTTAAAATAGAATTTTACAGATAATACTTTTGGAACTGAACTACTGGCTGGATAACATCCTTTCAATGAAAGGATTCCAAGTAAAAGTTTACTATTTTTTCAAACAAATTTTGAGGATACTGTTTTTTTTTTTTTTTTTTTTTTTTTATTTTTTTTTTTTTTTTTTATTTTTTATTTTTTTTTTTTTTTAAATCTAAATACTATATGTAATTTTTTACAGTGTTAGAAGTGTTAAAAGTAGAGACAATCGACGCAAAAACTCTGTATGTTTATTCAGAGTATCCACCAAATTCGTTTGTCAACCAAACAAATCTAATTGAATGAGAGCTACTGTCATAAAAATTTAGTTCAGTATTAAAATTTCATACTATGAAACTACTTAGAGTTAGGATTTAGTATGTTTATCTCAAAAACTTAACAAGATGTAGAAATTTTCAATCCTTGCTGAGTGTCATTGGTTAAATAGGAAACGATACCTTTTACACATGATGCTTTGTGCGAAAAGCTCGTTTGTTTGATTGCGTTTTCCGATATGAACCAGTTACGAAATGTCACAAAAACCGCAGATAAACAGATTTGTCGCCATCAATTCATGACATCTTTCTAAGGACTTGCTTGTCTGTTTATGTCTACTTTCTACCCTTTAAGACGTTTTGTGCTATAATAGTATTAGTAAATAAGAAAAAACAAACCAAAGGTATGAGCTATGCATTCCATGATTTCTTTTTGCATAAAATACTGTTTCTTTTTAATCAATGCTTCTCTCCAGCTTTATAATTGATTATTTTCATGCATCTTGTCTATTTTTTAGACTTTTACTTTAAATCCTGGTCTTGTCACTCAGTGTTAATGCAAGCTGTCTCATCGGATAGCTCATGACTGCTTTATTTTACTTAGATACACTTTATGACAGTGGTTAATGGTTATAGAAGGTGTAAAAGTAGAAAATGACTTTAGACATCCTGTATAATTTTTAAAATTCGAAACATCTTATTACGTTTTCAATGAACCAACTTACTTTATAGAAATACTATGCATCATCTTAATGTATTTGCCTTTTCCACTTGTGTAAGCAAACTTTTGTATGTAAGAAAACAAATAATTGTATTAACATTTTTATTACAATGTATTTCCAGGTAGCACAGCAGTATTGACCAATGTCAAAAACAAAGATTCTGGAAAATTGGACAATCTGGTACGATATTTGAGTTTCGTTAAAACAAAATATGCACGATTTTCTAAAAATAAATACGACAAAAACATCAAGTAACATATTGTTTTGACCTCCGTCTTTTTTTTTTAAATAAATAATTTACTATAAAAACTTTGCATCAATATACTTCAAAACTTCAAGCATATGTTATTCAGAATTACATGAGATGGTTCAATATCCGCATTAACAGCCAGTCTTTAACTTTGACATAGGGATTTTGACAATAATGAACGACATCGGAGAGCATTGGGTCATTTATTACATGTCAAATCAACAAGGCTCCCAACCCGACCCCTATAGAATTTCATAAAATTTGGTTCACTTATTAGATTCATAGCGAAAAGAAAAAATGACAAATATTAGGTTTGAATCTGGTTTGGTTTCCAAAATAAAGAGTTTCAAAAATGGACCAAAAGTGCAAAATTTCGTATTTCTTGCTTTACATATTTGGGTATAATTTTTTCCCTAATTATCATAAAATATTGATTTTGGTGTCAAAAGAAAGAAAAAGATTTGATCTTTCTAATGATGTATTATTTACGTGCATTTTTTTAAATTTTCATTTTAAGGTCATACAATTTGACCTTTGACCTTGAATATCTCAAAAAAGGGTATTGTTATTTATTTCAAAAAAATATATATTATTCTTAAATCAATTCTCTACACAAATATATTAGTCTCATTTTGGGACCGCAATGGGATGCCAAGTTATAAATTTCAATTGTAACTGTAGTCCCACTCTTATCCTACAAATATTGTTTATATTTCCTTTTAAAATCTCTTTTTATACATGTTTGCATATAAAACTTTAGCCTTAGTTATTAGCTAAAAATTATAATTATTTATCTTTGATTTGTTATAACTTTTTAACTTTAAGAGCAAAAACTAATTGTTTACTTATACATTGAAAAAATTGCATTTTTCAGCATTACATTAAGTATGCAAACATCGTTTGCTGTAAAATTAAAAAACATGACATAGATAATTGGTAATAATGAGCTTTTGAGATAATTATTATTTAAAATGAACGTTGCATGCAATCAGAAACATTTGTTCATACAAATTATTTGGAAAAAATCATATTTCGAAATTAGAAAACAGAAATACTTACAATTTTTCTATTGATACATTATCTTTAAACTATTGTTGAAACTAATTTATCAGATGCATAAGTAACTTCCTTACATATGTAACTTCTATTAATTATTGTGACTCTTTTTCACTTGATTCATTGCATATGTAACTATTGATTTTGTAATTTATTTTTTTGTTTGACTTTTTTTTCGACCATGGAATTAGAATACATTTTGCACAGAAGTTGGTTGATAGAAGTGGGTCTGAATGCATGAAATTTTTGAGTACCTGGAATAGTTGCTGCTATTAAGAATCATTTATGAAGGAATATTTTTTCTCTTTCATACTGTAAGGAAGTTACATATGCAAACTGCATTCCTTCAATATTGGGAGTTTCCCATTGAAATAACTGTCGAGAAGTCAGTATCTGATCTTTATATGGGCGCTGCAAACTGGCACGAGGGGCTAGCCTTTTTAGGGTACCTCCAATGCAATCTGAAACTCCTTTACCATGAGCAGTGGCAAAAAAATCCATTCTGCTTGAATTCCAAAATCTTTTTTATGGAAACACAGGTTTATAAATTTTTTTCGATTTTTGTAGTGAGAAGCTGCACCATCAGAAAAGTACAAAAGTTTGTTAGGTTTCACACTGAATTTTTTTCCGTTGAATTCGATCAAATGCCTTTAGAATAAGTGAACTTCTGTTGTGTCATGGTGGAGACAGTCAGAAACTACTACGAAATTAAAGCTGTCTACGACTTGGTCAGTGTCTCTTCTATAATAAACCACAAATCGATGTATAGTCGCTTGCGAATTATTCCAGTGGAATCCTTGAATTGCATCTTGAAGAATAAAGGAGTAATATTCGGAAAAATCACAAACAACTACATAATCACCTGATTTCAGATTTTGTTTACAAGCACTAAAAAAAGACGATTGTTCCTTAGCAATGAATGAATGCAGTATAAGTTTGGTAAGTTTATCCAGAAATGAATCAATAAAGTCATCACAAGGGCTCGACAAAGTTTCAAGGGTAGAGCTGTCAACATTAATCCACTACTTGTACATAATTCTTGTAATCCCATTTTCATCAAAAAGGTCTTCAATGCACCTCCTAAATTCTTCGAACTTTGGGCAATTGCTCTCCCAAGTAGCATACTGTTTGGGAAGGATTACAAACAATTTTTGATATACAGGTTTTATATGAATCTAATGGAGTTTCAATTTCTTTACTTAATTCCTTCAAATGAGATCCGATTAGCATTAGTTTCACATTTTCATAGATATGACAAACACAGACGGTATGTGTTCCGCTTGCTCCTGCCAAAACACAGTTTTTTGGTTGCATCTCAGCAAACTTAGAAAATCCAATTTTATCATGTGGAAACTCATTCTTGAACTATTTAATCGCTTCTTTGAGATTACACAACACTAGCCTTTTCTGTACATGTTTCCTTATCCCATCAATTTTCATTGATACGAAGTCTTTTTTGCCTGGCATAATCCTACTTATATGATTACTATTATAAAAGGATTTTATACATTTTGCTCTTTCAGGACGTAACGTCTTCCCTGGCCTGAGATTAGGGGATTCAAAAATACCTTTTTCTGTAACAAGTAGTTTTGCTTTTCTTACCAAGTAGTTGGATGATCCAAATTCTTTTTCTACTTTTTTGATTGACCAGTTCTTCGGTAAAACTGTTAGTATTTGAAAACTTTTATCCTTGGTGCTATGGAGTTTTTCCTTCAATTGATTTATAATATCCAATTCAGCCGAGTTGGAAGACGAGTCACTATACACAATTTTCATTAATTTGTTTTTCAAAGTGGTGCTTATTTTATTGAATTTAATTTTTGAATACTTTGTTTTGGAAAGCCTTTTCTTTTTTATTGGAGTTTCTCCAATAGTTTTTAAAGTAAGATTTAAGTTTGACTCACCTGCTCCTATTTCAAAAGGACTTTGAGGATGACGATTATTGCGTGAAATTAAAGACAATAGTTTACATTTGAAATTAAATTTTGGCATCCCATTGTGGTCCCATTATGTAACTAAAGTATTTGAGTAGAGAATTAATGTGTTGAAATTAATTTTGTTGAAAAAAATAAAAATACCCTTTTTTGAGATATTCAAGGTCAAAGGTCAAATCGTTTGACCTTAAAATGAAATTAAAAAAAATATCCATAAATAATACATCATTAGAGAGATTAAATCTTTATCTTTTTTTTTTGACACCAAAATCAATGTTTTGTGATAATTAGAGACAAAATTATAACCACATATATAAAGCAAGAATTGCGAAATTTTGACATTTCGGCCCATTTTTGAAGCTCCGTATTTCAGAAACCAAACGATATTCAAACCTAATATTGGCCATTTTTTCTTTTCTCTATAAACCCAACAAGTGACCAAAATTTTATTAAATTCTGAAGGGGTCGGGTTGAAAATGTCACTTTTTTGTGTTGATTTTACATGGAATGACCCCATTGTTATACTCCTGGGGTTGTCATAAATTAATATTAACAGTGTCGCTTATATTTGTTTTGGAGTTTCATTATTGATGCATTGCTTCAAAATGTTGTTTTCTTATATTTTGCGTCTTGGACTTAATATTTTTAAAAATTATATTACTCATGAACACAAAATTATTGTATTTGTATGCAAGTAAATGCATGAAGAGATAAAAAAAAAGTAAATTCTCATTTCCATTTAAAATCTTTAAATAATTATAGTCCATTTAACAAAATTTAAAACATGTTTAATTTATGTGTGAAGAAAACATTCATTGCGACAAACAAAAAGTAAGAAGAATTTTGTAAAGTGAGAGCATAAGCTCATGATTTATAAAATTCGTTTCCAAATTCTAAAATTTAAAAATAATTTGTACCTATTTGCGACAAAAAATTTCAGGGTGATTCAAAACTTATCGATGACTTTTTAATTTCAATAAAAAAAATCAAGTAATTTGTTTAAGAGAATACTGTTTGCACAAAATGTCTTCTCATGAGGATACCATCGAGGTATCATCTCTACCTAATATCATCAAGAATGTATTGATGTATCATAATTAGTCACAACTTAATAACCAAGTAACCTAATTAGCATGCTAAAGGTGTTCAACTTGAAATAAACATCTTTTACAACAATTACTTACATTTTATAAATTACTAATATACTTTAAGTACAATTTAATGCCGTTTAAACTAACCAATCATCACATAAATCTAATGCCTTCCCAAATCATTATCTATCTATTTAACATCCTCCCATAAAATTGAAGGTGGGTCTATAAATATGATATGTGTGGAATAGCCGACCATATTTTACATATCAAAGGTTTTGATATCTTGTATAATTTAACCAAAAAACCTTTATTATCAACTAACGAATTCGTTTTCCTCAATGATCAATGAATTTTTTGTATTTTCCCTACATAAAAGATATTGTGACGAGATAGTTATTTTACTTTTAATGGTATCGTTGAATGAACATCAATGATGTAAAAAAGTAGTCAGTAATCATTATTTTTTTTTTTTTTTTTTTTTTTTCGAAGGACCACATACTATTATTCTTTGAATTTTCACAAATTATAGGTATTCGTAAATTTTTTTTAATTGCCTATTTAAAAATAGGTACTCAATTAAAATTCTTATTTTTAGCATTGTTGTGAAATAGCTTTAATATTTTTTTACTTATAACTTTTTTGAAAATGAAGCTATTTTTATATCCTTTATATTATCTTCAATTTTTTGGGTGTGTTGATGGCGGTGGAATTTGTGGAGGCCTAATTAACCCCCTTGTCGTCATCCAATCTGGTTGAAACTTAGCAGATAGGTTCGATGTCAATGACAAAGCATTCTATCAAATTTTGGGGCTATTACTGTCACGGCTTTTACTGAATAAAGGCTTTTACGGAATAATAATAAACCACCTTGCCGTAATCCAATCGCACAAAAATAGCCTTTAACCAATCATTATTGAAACTCTTTCCTGTGGACAAATTTTTTTTAAATAAATAATAAAATTATTTAATCAGAATAAATACATGATATTTGATGCTAGAGCATAAATTCACGTTAAATTTTTAGTAAATAAATTTTAAAACATAGTTTGCCACACATGTTTTTGATGTTTAAAATAGAATCAAACACCAAGCACACGCTGTTTACAGAATCGACGCTGTGTTAATGAATATAAAAATTGGCATTGCATATAAAGGATTTATATTAAAAACTTTGTTTTAAGGGTAATATTATTTAATAATTCTAAAATAATTTTTTCCCTTTTGAGGTTATTAGAGTTTTTAATAAATTTTCAATTTCGTAAGAAAAGATAAATATCTTGAGTTGAGCCACTTAATTCACGCAACAGTATATACCTAAATCAAAGTTTTACAGATGATGATCGGAAAGCATGAAATTAAATCCAGTTTAATCAATATCAAAAATAATAAATAATTCCAATCGCAAATAATGTCAAGTAATCAAAAAATGTTTAAACGTGGTCTCAAATTGTAAAAGTAAGTTTCATATTTGAGGCAAGTGTAAGGGAAAAAGTAAATTAGTACTAGCATATCTAGGAGGAAAATTGGTGCACTGATTTGTTATATTCTTCTTTGCTTCAGTTTATATTTATGTACGAATGTGAGTTTGATATTCTAATTTGCACTGTTAAATCAGAGTAATTAGAAATAAGTAAAATGACTTATATTTTTTTAAATAACGTTCTTTTTTAAGTGTCAAAAACGCAGATAAAAAAATTTAACTAGGAAAGCACTCATATATTTCATCCCAATATCACACGTATTTTACATCTATTTTACTTCTCAAAGATTCTCCTTCTCACATCTTTTAACTAATAGCCAATAAATATCTCTCTATGCTTATGAAATTTTAAGAATTATATCTTTAATAAATTAATAATTATTAAAAAGCTATTTAAATTATCAAAAAACTACTTAATACAAAAATTATGTGTTAATTATGTTTTGCCTATAACAAACGATCATCGGATATAAAAAATTAATACAAAAATCTTGCTTATATTTTTTTATTTAATCCTCAAAAACCTATGTTTCAAATTCAATATTAGTCAGTCAATTTCTTGATGTCATTAATTGAAAAATTATTAAGGTATACATATACATTAGGAATCACGAAATTCGACTCAAGTCTTCGTTTTTATTTTTTGGTTTTAAAATATTCCCGAATTCATTACCATTAAAATAATACCATTTTCTTTCTGATACTCAAATTACCTTTTAAATTACAATAGGTTTTCTGAACCTGTTTTGTATCACGTTCATTAGTGTAGAAAATTTTAAACGCGTTTTCTGAAGATTAACAGTTTGGTGTTATGTGACTTTACGCCAACGGTCATAACTTCATAATAAATAACCCGATTTATAAAATTCGAATTTTGTTTTGTAGACAGTAGTTGTGAATGTGTTTTCTATGGAGAATCTAATATATATTGTTATAAACACATTTTTATGCATACTTTAAATTTAATTTTTTTGTTAAAAACAACGTATTTTTAAATTTTTTTTATTTAAAAACTTATAATTAAATAAATATTGAAGCCAAATTCAAAATTCTCCATAGGAACATGCGTCAATATAATATCTCTTATTTGCAATAAAAATACCTCTAAGTTAATTATAAGTTTATTTATGCATGTTCAAATAATATCCTAATTAGTTACTTTAATTGCAATTAGCTAAATAAAATATTGACGGGAAAAAAAAGTTTATTTGTAAAAATGCATCATTTTTTATTCTGATATACTGCCAAAAATTTGAAATTATAATCTAAAAATTCAAGAAAATCATCTCAATTGTATATGTATACCTAAAAACTTTTTTAATTTTTTTTTTTTTTTTTAATTTATAAAACACTTTTTAGGAATTATAAGAGATTTTTGTATGTTTTTTTATTATCAATTACAACAAAAGATATAGGTAGCCTTCGGACTTTGTTTGCCTATTGAAATAAAACATTTTTACAAGAAGATTTATTTCAAAGATTAAGTTCTCAGGCCTCTGTAAAACTTCATTTAATGAATCAAAAAGAAAAACTATAGCTTCGACTGAAGAAGTTCCATAGTAAATCCTTGAACTATTAAAGGAAAATTGATTTATTACCAGGATTTCATAAGTCAACATTGGAACTTATAGTCAGGTTTCTAACATGTTGGATGATTGATTTTATGTCGAATAAGAAGTTACTTTTAGAGTTATATTAACTTATGCTTTCCTTACATTTAGAGATGATGAAGCATTAGGTTCATGACAGTTATATAAAGAAATCTACTAAAATGTTATCCAAACTTACTTTTGCTATATGATACTGGAGAACTCAAGATCAAGATATAGTGAATGATCTAGTGATCTAGATACGAATTAATCAAATGATAGAATATGCGTTAGAGTTTCTCTTTTTAAATTTTATGACTTAACAGAGAGTTTTATGGAGTGTGTTTTTATTTTTCAATAACATTCATGATTTCGTACAAAACTTTATTAAAAACTACTTTCAGTAAATTTGTTACCCAGTGGGAATTTTCATATTTGTATGTATATTTGGCTTTGATTTGGGTTGGTTGTTTTCAGATTATCTGGCATCGTCAGCAACACGAGGGCTATAATGTGCCGAAACATTCGTCATTAGACAAGCCAACATACATTTACAAACACCCACGCCTAACACGGGACTCGAACCCGCAACCTCGCGGTCTAGAAGTTAGCACGCTAACCACTATACCGTTTGGTCGAGGCTTTGATTTGGGATTTTTATATAATAAGTAAGAGCCAAATGCTATTTATGATTCTCCCTAATATCGTAGTCACTATTACCTGCTTTCTTGATGGGGATGCTTGAATTGTATTTAATAACTTTTTCAATTACTTGTAGAAAAAATTTGTACATTTTGTTGGATATTGCTATTAATAAATATTTGTGAATTTGTCAGTGAATTATTAAGTTAATTTCTATTTCGTACTAACCATTTTCTTTCTTCCATACGATATATAGCTACATTTCATCAAAATAATCCACTTAAAATTAGAAAACCTAAATAAAGTCCATAATTTTATAGCTTGCAGATTCTTAAAAAATGTAACGCTTTCTATATCATAACTTGTGCTATTTATCCGAGTTTTGCCATGTTAATATTTTTATTTTAAACTAATTATTTTTCTACTTAATATTATATCCAAGAAATGTTTGATGTTATTTTGAACAAAACGTAAATATGAGATTAATCATATGTTTATGACTCTAATTGGTTTACGAATACAAAAATGTACACAAAATGTTATGTGCGTCATCTAAGGAATCTTTTGTAACTTAAACATTGAATTATAAAACAAATAATAATTTTATTCAATTATAAAATATAGGGAAAATTCTTATTTTATAATTCTGAGATAACTGTAGAAATCGTTATAAGTAAATTTTTCAATTTTATAATTTGTACTTTTTTTTATGGTCTAATTATAGACGATTTTACATTTAGACACTTTTCAACAGATGAATATCTTAATTTTTAAAGTCATTGATTTGTAATATTTTATACATAGAGCAGAGTCACGAGGCATAATAAAATATTCAGCTAATATGAAATATATTTTTTAAACTTAGTTATATATTATACTAGCTGAATACCCGTGCTGCGCTACGAAATTTTACCATTAGCATTTTAGCGATCAAAAGACATTAATGTATTCTACACTTCAGACGTTTGCTCCCATTTCGATCCCGACAAATTGATTTATCAAAAGAGGAACTTTCCTTTGTTAACATTTTAAACGAAATTTATAATTGTGAATAGTAAATTGGAACAATTTATTGTGTTTATGTTTGCTCTTAGTTCTAAATTTCAAAGTAGTAGCTGTATTAGAATTGAGACATTAAGTTAATAATCGTGTAGTTTCAATATTGCGTCGACTTTTCATCCCTTAAAAATTCGTTAATCGATATTGGAATGACTTATTTTTTTAACATTTACCCTTTTAACATTTGCACCAAATATCAGAAATATGACTACATTGGAAGAGGAACATTCGGATATCCCTCGTTTGGAACATTTAACCCCTTTTCGACCCCTTAAAGTTGGTTAATCAAGAACGGAATAGCTTACTTTTTCTGTTTAATCTTTTTTGACATGTGTACCAATTTTCCAAGTTGTGACCAAATGGAAAGTGGGACATTCGAATATACCTAGTTTGGAACGTTTAACGCCTTTTGCAAACCTTAAGTGGGTTAATCGAGATCGGAATGGCTTACTTTTTCTACGTTTATCTTTATTGACATTCCTACCAATTTTCAGAGTTGTGACTGTATGGGAAGTGGGATATTTGAGTTTGGAATGTTTAACCCCTTTTCCACCCCTTAAAGTGGGTTAATCAAGCTCTGAATAGCTTAACTTTTCTATGTTTGTCTTTGTTGATATTTTTACCAATTTTCAGAGTTGTGAAAATATGAGAAGTAGGGCATTCGAATATATCGCTCGTTTGGAACTTTTAACCCCTTTTCCATCCCTTGATCCACCCGAGATCGGAATAGCTCACTTTTTTTGCATTTGTCTTTATTGATATTCACACCAGTTTTCAGAGTTGTGAAAATATGGGAAGTGGTACATTCGAATATCCTTTGTTTGGCACGTTTAACCCCTTTTAGACCCCTTAGAGTGGGTTAATAGAGATCGGAATAGCTTACTTTTTTTACGTTTGTTTTTGTTGATACTTGCGCCAGTTTTCAGAGTTGTAACGAAATGGGAAGTAGAACGTTCCACTATCCCTCGTTTGGAATGTTTAATACCTTTTCGACCTCGTAAAGGGGGTTAATTGAGATCGAAATAGCTTAATTTTTCTATGTTTGCCTATGTCGACATTTGCACCAATATTCAGAGATGTGGACATGTGGGAAGTGGTACATTCGAATATCCCTCGTTTGATACTTTTAACCCCTTTTCGACCCCTTAAAGTGGGTTAACCGAGATCTGATTAGCATGCTTTTTCTATGTTTAACATTGTTGGTATTTAAGCCAATTTTCAAAATTGTGGCCTTGTCGGAAGTGGGACATTCGAATATTCCTCGTTTGGAACGTTTAACCCCTTTTCCACCCCTTAAAGTGGGTTAATTGAGATCGGAATAGCTTACTTTTTTTTCGTTTGTCTTTATTGATATTCGCACCAATTTTTAGAGTTGTGACAAAATGAGAAGTAGGACATTCGAATATTCCTCGTTTGGAACGTTTAACCCCTTTTCGAGCCCTTAAAGTGGGTTAATCGAGATCGGAATAGCTTACTTTTTCTATTTTTACCATTGTTGATGTTTGTGCCGATTTTCAGAGTTGTGACTATGTGGGAAGTGGGAGAATTAGTGATGAGTGAGTCAGTGAGGGCTTTGCCTTATATATAGAGAGATATAAATACCTAAGAACGATATTATATTTGTTTAAACAATTATACATAACTCTTTATTTTTTCACTTGATGAATACAAAGAGAAGTAGCCATCATTTATTGGCGATTCAAGTAAATAGACAATATAATTACTGTCAAGTGTACGGCCAACTCAATACGATATTTCATATTCGCGAAGATCACAATTGTATAACATGTTGCTGATTAACTTTAACTTAATTACAAAACCCCCAAACAAGTTTATAAATAGTGTTTTAATGAACTTACATGAATTATTACTTTTTAATGCAAAATTTAGTTGCAAATTTCTTGAAATATTGCTTAGTTTTTGTATAAACTCATAGATGTGCTATGATAGGCAGCTGTGGATAATTTAGTAACTTACATAAACACTTATGTTGTGTTTGCTTACTAATTTATATATACTAATTTTTTTTTACTAATGTTATTTCATGCTATTTTATTCAACTGCAAGTTGTTTCATTTTCTCTTTTAATAATATTTTAAATAAATATTATCAATAAAATTTTAGTTAATGAGTTTTATATGGTATTTTTTCTTTCTGCGATTATTTAAAATAGTTTGAAATCTTGCATAATATGAATATCTTGTGTATTATCTTATTCACAGTAATTTTAAACAAGTAGAAGATAAAAACTTCGGACATAGATATTTATTCTACATTTTCATGCTTAAAAATGCAATGAAAAACATTTGCTTAATGAAAAAGTAAAGTAAACAGATTGTAAATTACGTTCTTCTAGATTCCAAATAATGAAAAACCGTTAATGGCAAAATATTTTAACTTTATTAATTCTTTACCCTTAGCAAACGTTATGTTTTTTACTAAGCTTTTAAGGTACTTTTCAAAATCAATCAAAACAAAATAAATTAGTCTGATAACAAGTATCTCGTTCGTCTATCAGACACTTCTGAGTAAAAAAAAAGTATGATTAATCTATAAAAACTCAGAAGAGTCGGAAAAATAGGTTTTTTTTTTCTTTTAAATGTGTAACATTAAATATTAGATTTATGAGAAATGTTTATATTTTCTTGTGCAATGTCTTTTATAATTATTGTACATTTCGAGTATTAGAATTGAATGAATGAGTTATCAACAAAATACTATTTTTAATTAAATAGGAATTTGCTGAATTTTTTACTTATTGTTTTATTTTATTTGCTAAGAAAATAGCATTTCTTTGAAGAGTGAAATGTAGTTGTTTGTTTCAGTCAATATTTTATTTGTTTGCATATTTTAAATTCCGAAAAGCTATATTTTTAATCATATAACATACATTACTGAGAGCATAACGTCTAAACAGTAATCTGGAATATAAATAAAAAGGGCTCATTGTAAATCTCTTTAGGTGTGTTTGTATAAAAGAAACGTTAATTTTTACAAACCCAAAATCAACAAATAAATCACAAAACATAACTAAGTATTCAATCTCGTTAGAAAGATCTTTTTAATTTAAAGTGTATTTAATCCTTCTCTTATAAAATGTATATTTCAATTCCGTTCTTTCATAAACATACCAATAAGCGAATTATATTCCTATATGCTTGAACATTTTAATATAAAGCGCAATTAATTGATTATCGTGTAGAATTTAGAATAGTTTTATAAATTGGAAAATAGTTCTTAAAAAAATACTGAATAAGGATTTAAATATGATTAATTGCAATTAAATTAAAAGTGGAAGTTGATATCTGTAAATGAGCAGAAAGATTAAAACACTTATAAATTTCAACATTATTTATTTGTAGTACCACAATATGTGCGGCATTTGAGGTGGATGCAAATCACAATCAAAATTAATTATTAATTTATCAGTACCTAGAAAATCGAATCATATTATTCATATCAGATTCTGTGGTAAAAGCACTATGATTTTCCACTTTTGGGGCAGCGAATGTTTCAACAGGTAGCAAAGCTCTAAAAAAAGACCCTTGACTGAAGAAGAATCTAACTAAACTGCTGTCCATTTGGCTTAAATAATCCATGAACATCTGCATAATGGTGATTTCAATGGGTAACAAGTCCTTCTTGATCTCTTCAAAGGTGTATGTGTTCAAGTGCATTGAATCTGAAGTTAGCAGAACCTCACGATGCTTTACATAGAAACGTCGAATAGAGTCCCTTAGGAGTTGCACACGAGCTTGCGGCATTTCACTCATTCTATCAATGGCTTCAAATAGAAGTTCCGTGTTTTTGGAGATGGTAACTAGAGCAAACTCCAGATGTTTCTCCACGATTTTTCGGATGATGGGAGAAGTCTCTCTGTAGTAGAAATCCCTTGCTTCCTGGACTATTTCTTGAGGTATACGAATGACGGTACCATCAGGGTTGTAGATGGATTGTCTTTTCAACATCTCATAAACCAGAGGAGCGTAAGCTGCCTTAGATGACCAGATGACTTTCTTGATATTGAACATGGTCTCTGGATCATTGGTCATGTTGAAAACGATGGGAATAATGACTCGACTAGTGAGGGTATTTTCATTGCCAGAGAGCATGCTGGTTGCTGACGCAAACATATCTTTCATAACAGGTTCCATATATCCGATAAGTAGTTCTGGGATTTCAGTTATGGTCGTAGCGGCTGATCGCTTAGATCGGGATGGTCCTACTAGTCTGGCAGAAAAGTATCTTCCAAGTTGGAAAACAGGCTCCATGTCGGTCGTAATTTCATCGAATAGATCAGTGAATGATACTACATTTATGTGGGTAGAGTTGGAGATTTCAATAGATTTATAAATTTTCTTGAAAATCTTCTTTCCCATGCGTTTGGCATAAACGTAGAATTTTTCCATACGAGGTATAACCTTGTCATTGACAATGGGCTCGAAGTCGTTTTTTATCGATTCAAAGATAGGTGTGTAGTTTGCTTTGATGCGGTCGTAGACGGTGGGAGCTGTCTCTTGCAAGGTTTTCTTAATTAATGATTTGACGCTCAGGTATACTTCCTTCGCGGAATTTTTCAGGACTTCAATGGATACGGAATGGACCTCTTCGTCCTCAACGGACCTCTTGTGATGATGATGATGATGTTCCATTTCTTCACAGTGAACAAGAGTTGCGTCATTGCATTGGCTTGTATGGTGGTCGAAGGCTTGTCCAGTGGGGCAAGTCAGGGTCGTCATTACTGAGTTCTCACATAAATGGTAGACCTAAAAAATAAAGCACAAAATAAAATTCTGGTGAGGTTTAAATTTCAAAACACACTTTATACTTTTATAACTGCCTTAAAACATTAATTACTGTTGTTTCATAAATCTCTTGCAGAAAAATAAAGCCATTGATGTTGTATATTACGGTAATTATTCATTTTATCCTTTGATAGCATTAAAAAGAAATTTTAGGAACATTGTTTTTATAATATCCTATCGTGACTGGAAGTGAAATTTCAAGATAAATACACCAATATTACAGTAAATAACATTAATTAAAAATTATATTTAAAACAATCAAGCCCTCTCTGCTTAAATAAATATAAGGTAAAATTACTTCATTTGAGTGAAAAACGCTTCAGGCGAATTCTCAGAAATCAACTATGCTAACAATATTGCAGTCTTCTTTTGAAAGCGCTATTGTATTATAAAACAATTCCATTTTACATACATTTTTAACCAGTACTTCACACATATTTACTTATTCTTATTTTAATTATATAGTACGTGGCACAATTTAACAGATTTGAGTTGGAATAAAAAAAAATAAAAAAAAAATTAAAGTATTTTATTATCGTTTGAATAGGACGACAATGAAGAAGACGCAGTTTATTTTTAGAAGTAACTTTCAACAGAAAATATAAACACTTCTTAAATAGCTTAATATTAATCATTACAATCTAATTAAAAAAGTTAAGAAACTAAATTACATCTTTTCGAAATAAAATATCCAAAGATTGCCTGTTATGTTATATCAGTGTGTATAGACAAATTTGAATTGATATTGTTCACATTTCTAAGAAAAAAGATTAATAGTTACTTACTCTCGCCAAAGATAAATACTCGTACCAAAGGTTTAATATAAAACCTAATGCTTTTTAAAAATACTAAATTCTAATTAAAGTTTATCAACTGATATGTATATTTAATAATTTAATAGTTTTGCAAAATAACGCAATTTTAATAATTTTTTGTCAAAATTATTACTATTTTTAAATTGAGTTTTCGAGCATAACAAATGTTATAACAATATCTCACTGAAGGAGAGTTGGTTCCCTTTATATCGGTAATGTCAATCTGACAGATTTCCAAGTACATTTTTCTCAGAAAGTAGTTGATATAGAAGTCCAATTTTTTTTCATTGAATTCAACAGTTACTTATTATTCTACTGAAGTCAGATTTCAATATATTTTCAAAACTATTTTTGCTACGCATTTTTTCGTCTACAAAACGCAATATGTTAAAGAAATTTCAAATGACCTTTCAAAAAATTTATTTTTAAAAAGAAATAAATTAACCACCCTTAAAATCTCCCTCCAGTAGAATAGCAAGTGTCTGCAAAATACACTACAAAAAACTAAGTTTCTATGCAGATTACTTTACGAGAAAAAAAAATCATAAAATCTTCCAAATTAACATTTACGGTAAAAAGGGTACAAAATACTGAATCTTGTAATACTCTACATTAAAAATAGAGTAGAATCAAAATCAGCCAATACTAGATATTACTAATAATAAAACAAAATTATTTCTAAACAGTTTAAATGACTTATACACATTACAAAATAAATCTAATATAATTTAATTTGTCAAAATTTTTCCATCATTGATACATTCTAAGCAATTTAATGTGGCTAATACAAACTACAAAGGCCGATTAAATATTAAAACTCAATTATTAACGAAAAATCTTATTTAGAACTAAATAACTTTTACTTCTTGAATTAGACTTTTACTTCTTGAATGATATATTACTCACTGGTAAAGGACGATATACATTTTAAAAATTTTTAAATTTTTTAAATAGTTCAAATCTCAAATTCTTAATAATCAAATTCTTAATATTTTAATTTTTTATCCTAGAAATGTGTGACACTATAGAATGAATATACGATACACATTTTTATCCTTACATTTCTAAGTTTTCCATGCCCTAGCATTCAAATATTTTGGAAAAGAAAAAAAAAAACAGATCATTTAGAGTAAGTTATTTTACATTGCTATCAGTTAAAATCGTAAACATGTAATTGTCTGTAACCAACGTCGTGCATGATACATTCTTTCTAGTCTCAACTTTCTAACCGAAGATTCTTACAAATAATTTTACGGCTTTTGCAAATCCAATTTGCTATTTTCTAATGCCAATTTAAATTTTTTTTAGTAGCATTCATAAGACAGATTATGCAATTTTTACTGTTTAGTGATTTTTCAAATGCTAGAAAAGTGCATTGTATGAAAAAATATAATTTTATTTGAAATTTTTTATGTATTATTTCACATTACTTTAAATTGCTAAATTTAACTAAAAATATTATGTCTGTATATTCCTTTATTGTGTATGATTATTTTTGTTTTTGAAATTAAAATTATATAGTGGCTGTTTTCTAAACAACTCGAAAACATATCTCTTTACTGCTGCACATGTATGTTTTTGACAGCATTGTTTAAGGAATCAAATAAAAAACCACTGTTTGTTTGGTTGGTTGGGTTTCAATTTATTTTGTGTAAGGGTAACACAATTGTCAAATTGCGCCTTAAAATTTTTTTAAAATCGTAGTGCTGCAAAAAATAAAAAACATAAATTATACATATTGAAAATCAGGACTGACCGCTTTTTAAATTTTAAAAGTAACAATTAAATGTTGATTCCAAAAACCTTAAGCAAGGTGATAAAATACAACTTGATTTGAAAAGATTCAGATGAGCTGGTGAATTTAGTGATGGATTATAGAATTGATCGATTACTTGAATAAAAAAAATTGCATTCGTATGGAATTAAAAACTGGACATTCGGATAGAATAAGAAGATCCGTAAAACCAACACAACAGGAATTGCATGTGGAGGGTCCCTCTGCAATATTAAGTGCTCATGGGGGACACATCACCTTTTGAAGAAGTTTATTCAAATAAATGTATTTTTTCCTGAAATGTCTAAGCAAATAGTGTCTCAGAACTATAAACACAGAATCTTTTGTTATACATTTTAATGACTTTAAATAGCTTAAAATTTCTAGTTCATTTAGAAAAGAATTATTATTTAAACTTTTATATCAAACATCTATTACAATAACAATGAATTAAGAAACGTCTCAATACGTTGCCTTTACTTTTTACAAATAAAAGTGTATGAATGAAAGACCTATTTTTAGAATAATTTATATTTGGTCTCGTCTCTTGGAAAATTGCAAATATCTAAAAATAGTCAAATAATAAACTAAAATGTATATTTCTTCTAATTTCACAGCACCTATTTGTACTAAAGCAAGATATTTAATCACCGAAATAAAATTCAAACTTCAAATTTTAGTAAATAATTGAGTTTTATTCGAAGTATTGTGTATTTTTCTCTTTTAAAAAAGGATAATTCTTCTTGTTGTATTATTAAAAGGATTATTGGTTTAAGAATTAAAAACTACTGAACAGTTTTAATTCAAATGCGCAAGATAAAATATTTTTATTTGGACGACACAAAAATTGAGTTAATTGGTATTTCAAAACAAGATTTTCAATTAACATAAAAGACAGTCATAATATTTTGAAGAGTTATTCTTTGAAATTCTATTCAAAACTGTTAACGTCATACTTTAAAACAGAAATTTAACTTTACCATTAAGAGGACTTGGTAACCTTCAAACTTTTTTTTTTTTTTCATCTAAGTCTTTAAAATTATAATTTCTACATACTTGGAGGTATTACTAAGTAAAAACTAAATTTTATTAAATAAAAAGTTCAAATAGTGCTCTAAATTTTCTAAATTTTAAAAGCAATTAATCGAATTTCAAATTTTATCTAATTTTTCAATAATTTATCCTGTTTTTTAAGTTTTTTTTAAATGTTCCTAGTATTCTAACTTTTTAGACATCGGATTTAAAATAAGTAAAATAATTTTCTAGAAAACGATAATTACTGTACCTATACGTAAAAAAAGCGTAAAAAATGGGTATTTTTCAACATTTAAATTTTGTAAAAAAAAAAAATTATTTTTTTCAAAAATCCATGCCAATTTTTGTCAACTATAAATTAAGAATGACACAAATTCATTCATATTTGCTGAAGTTTTAGTATTTGAATAAGGTGGGAATTTCAAAAATCACGAAATAAGGAAGAGGCGTTCGAAACGTTGAAGGAGCTATTACAGCAATGCTAAATTCTCCATAAAAATATAGTTTTTCAGCAATTGCAGTTATCGGACAAGCTCAAAAACTTTCCAGAATAAAGAGAAGGTTTCAAAGATTATAAAATCACAAAAAAAACCAGAAATTAATATTTTTGTTATTTTTTTGTGAAAACAAGGGAGGCCAAGTCCCCTTAATTCATTCAAAAATATTTATTGGTTAGTAAAATCAGTTTAATTATATACCAGATGACAATCAAAATTAAATAAAACTAAAATTATTCATTAAAATTTTTTCTGAACAATTGATTTAAAATTCTTTAATGACTCTTCAAAATATAATTTAGATTTAATAAATTAAAAAAAAAATTATACATTAAATAAAATTAAATTGATTCATCAAAAATTCTACTGAACTACATAACTGCTCTTAGACTAACTGATTTATTTTTAAAATTTAATTTCAATAACTTAAAAGAAAAATTGTTAGGAAACCTTTATTTGGGCTGCAAGGTAGTACATTTAAATTTTTTCAGAAACAAGAATATTTTTAAACACTAATTTTTTAAACGTATTTATCTCAAAACAGCTTTAATTTACGGTATTATGTTGAAATATAATTTCGTTTATATTGACGTATATGACAATTTCCTCATAGAAAAACTTACATATTTTTAACAGTAGTTATATCCTTTAAGTATTAAATTTTTACTTTAAAAATGATATTACAGAAAGCAATGGTTGCGCAGCCAACGGATTTAAGATTACTTATAGGAATTACATATTTGCAAGTTTGTAAGAGTTAGATATTGCTTTGATACAGACACGAGATATGTAATAAAATTTGATTTGAAAAGTAGAACTCGTCATGGTGAAGCCGTGTAGATGGTTGGTCATGTGATATATTATATCAAATGCAAATTTTTAACATTTAACTTCGATATATCAATAATACTCTATTAACTTCGATATATTTAATAATACTCTATGTTTTAAATAGGAGGAAATAGGAATAATTTATATAGAATTCTCTCTCATATTTCTAAAATACTCTCTTGTCAGAGTACCAAACTATCCTTTACATATATTGTTTTCTCAATGTATAAAAAAAGTTTTAAACTTAAACTTTCAAACTAATAAAACAATGTGCAAATATAAATAAAGTATGGTGTCAGAAACGCATGTCTTAGCCTTTAGTTTGGTACATCTATTATCAGTTTCGATCCGGGATAAATGGAGAAAAAGACTGAAGAATATTACGAAAACTGCTGGCCAACAAAATAATTTGTTTATTTAATTTTTATTAATTATTTTAATTTAAATTTGTAAATCATGTTCTTTAGTAGACTTAAAAAGAATTTTAAATATTGATTAACTATATTAATAAAATAATAATAAGTGCTTTGAATTATTTATTTTACCTGGCAGCCAGTCGAAACCATGGCATGATAAAATGTGCCTCCACTTGAGCATGCGTAGCCATAGCATGATGCTAACAGAGCTAAACACACAGACAACTGTAGAAGCCGCATGATTCAAACCTAAAGAAATATAATAAAAAAGTATAAAGTTCGTAATGAAGTACTAGTTTAATAAAAATAATTTGCTATAACTTTTGGCTTAGGGAAATTCAATCATGGTTTCAGTTAAATTACAACTCATTCAAATCATATCTAAAATGACGATTAATAAAAATGTATGGTAATATGTTACATCTAACACTTAAAAAAAAGTTATTGGAATATGATTCTACTGATAAAACAAAAGGTCGATCTCTCATAAAATAAGGTATTATTTACTGCAAAATATTAAACGTTTTAAGATTATTATATTATTTAGCTTTTTTATTTATTTTTATTTAAGAATGAATTATTTTGGAGGAAAATTAATTTTTATATTTTATAAAATATTTTTAAATTCAATTTTAATATTACTCTGAGATTTGTACGTGATATAATTTATCGTCATTATTTATTTAATAGCTAAACTTTCTATGCATTAGAGAAATTAATCTGAGAAATGAAAATACTCAACACAATTTCAAATTCACATATTGGAGTTCTGAAACGATTAACATCTAATACAATTCTATATTTTTGAATTCTCAATATTTCAATCTCTTCCAAATAACGAAAACATTTTTAGATTGTAAAGAAAATGATGGGTGAAAAGGATATTTATAAGATGAAATTGTATTGAATGTATTAAAGCTAAATAAATATAACAGGAACGTTTATCAAAAAAGATCGTCTTAACGAAACGGAACAATAACTACGCCTTAAAAAGGAAATAATGACACTTTCCTAATATTGTATGGCAATTAATATGAAATATAATTATAAAAGGTGATTTTCTTTTAAAAAAAAACTCAGTGAATAAACTTATAGACTAAACATTGACGTCACTGTGACTACAAGTGGCCTAATTGTGATTCTCAACTACAAAATTATGTTTGCTGTAATCAGTGTAAAACTAAACTAAAAGCATTTACTTACCTTAAAGGAGTCACTGGCAAAGATGGTTAATCGCAGTGAGAGCCAAAACATGTAATGCTATAAGGTTGGTCAGGGTGCGAATTTATATATTGTTCAGAAGCGTTATATCTGATAAGTATGATAAGGCTTGAACTTGTAAAAATGGATTCCTTTTACCAAATGTGTTGGTCACAACTTTGAAGATAAGTTTGTTTACGTCTTGTGAAGAAAACTGAGATAACTTTACTTAACATTTTAAGGTTAAAAGTATAATGCCCTGAGCAGGTACTTGTGTAACTGCAAGTGCTAAAAATTTCCAGAAACCTTTGCATTTTTTTATGTATAAAACGTTGAGTTAATTGTTAATAATGCTATTTGCCATCATTAATTTAAACATGATTAATTTAGTAATTAAAAAAATTACTTAGCCTTTTCTTATTTATTTTCTTAATTTAATTCATACATATAAATAAAAACCCGGAATAAATATTAGTGCTATATATAATTATTGATATTATGCACTGACATGATCATAAAAACATACCTGTATCAGTTAAAAGTTTTTGAAAAGTATTAGTTATCGTTTACATCGATATAATAAATAAATATATATATTTAATTACATATTGGTATTTTTATCGTATTATTCTAAAACAATATAATATTTTACTATTTTACAAAAAATGGTGAATAAATGTAATTGAAATGTATTGAAAATAGAAATAACAAACTCTAGACTTAGGAAAACTAAAATAATAATTGAATGAAAACTGCGGTTTTTAATGCACTTTGAAGATATACGAAAATTCTAAACCATAACGTCAGAATATAAAACCTAATTTAAAAATACTTTATCTGTGGTTAAAGTAGAATAGTTTATACCAAATTTGAAAAAAATTACATGTCACTTTTTTTAGTTGTTTAGAGATACATGGACATATTTCTTCATATAATATAAGTCTGTTACTCTTTGATGACATACACATAACGCATATTTCAATACTTAATAGTATATTCACCAGTGATGTAGTTTCCATTATCCCGGATTAATAGGAAACAAAAAATTGTAAATAGTAAAAGAAAGCACATGTTTCTTCATTTTGGCAGAGTGCCCCCATGTAACATACTAGTCGAAAATTCTGAGCTTAAAATTAACAAAAAACTTGTTTTAGTGAAATATATAAATACTTTTGTAGATTAGACATGATTTAAAAATAAACAATAAATCAGGAGACATCACTCAATTTTTTAATTTAAAATATCAGTGTAGTGCCATTTTTGCTGTGTACTTATCGCACTCTTTCTTTAAAAGTGACACAATTCAAAATTCTTCCTTAGTGAGTAAAAGTGTATAATGAATAACACACTAGATATGATTGAACCTGGAAGACTGACACAAGTCAGTTTGAACTTGAAAACAGTCGTAGGCAGTTCAATCAACTTCTCGTACAGAAGTCTGTGTTTCTGGGTACACATTATCTCGAAATGAAGGATTTTTAGTTGAGCCATTTTTGTATCCGGAGTGCTATATGAACGCTCTATAACTTTAATGTTCTAATCGAGATAAATGGTGATTATGTAATTGATGATGATTGGGGTGGGGTGTTATTCAGTGATCTGTTTTGAAGATTTTCGATTCACACTTTAATTGCGTGCAATTAAAATTGGAAAATGAAATAAATTTGTTTATGTAAATTGTAGCTGGAGAGATAAACATTTTAATTTTGAGTGTTCGTCTTGGCTTTTCAAAACTGTTGAGGTAGGTGTAAGTAAGCGATGTTTTCGAAGAAAACAGTAGGAGCTATGTTCCAATACAGAGTACACAGGAACACATAGCAGAATGATTAAATTTCGCTAACGGATGTCTGAAGTAAGCTTTTTTTTTTTTTTTTTTGCGATAAACCTGTAAGTGAAAATGGACATAATTACCAATGATTTGTCTCTTTAAGAAAAATGAAAGTCCTGATGGGAAAAAGAGCTTAAAATCTATCTCCCGAGAAAAAAACAAGATGTTTTAAAAAAAGCCCACCAAGTAAAACAATCAGAAAAAGTTGTGAATTCTAATACCGCAGCAAACAGCAGCGTTTAGTTTCTTTGGGGTCCTTGTACACATTGAACTAAATTAGGATAATTAGGGGGAGTCTCCATAGACATCAGAACTTGACAGGCTAGAAATATTTCGGATTAATTTCATTTTATTTGTTTCAGCTACTTTGTACCCATTGCACTGAATTGAGATTAATTTTATAAAAACTGTAGCCTGCCAAGTACTGATTGTCTATGGGGATACCCCCTAATAATCCCAATTTAGTTCATTGTGTACAAGTACTCCAAAGAAACTAAACGCGGGCGCTGTTTCTAAACTCACAAAGTTAGGGATAGTTTAGTTACTACTTAAAACAAAAATTATGTAATACCCCTTACCTTTTAAGCAGGTGTATCAATTTATTATTAACACAAGTGTTTGAAGAAAAATTAAGTTTAATATATTCCTAAACATATTTATTTATTAAATAAAAATGTAACTTCTTTCGGAATTTCTGACCATAAGCAGCAAAGTTTGGCCTGTGTTATAACAAACTTTTCGTAACATTAAATATCAAAATGCATCTTATTTCTAATCTATTCATCTTCAAGTTCAACAATTTCACTATTAAAAAAGGTTATTCAATGAACTTAATACTTGCTTGTAAAATTGGATTTCTTGGAATGTATTTTTAATACTTTTACTCGTGAATTATTCTTCCCCAAAGAAATAACTCTGCATTATATCCAAAATATTTCATAAGATGAAGAAAAATAGATTTCCATTATTCCTCTCACTTTCTTAAAAGAGAGAGAGAAAAAAGAGAGAGAGAAAAAGAGAGAGAAAAAAGAGAGAGAAAAAAAGAGAGAGAAAGAGGGAGAGGGGGGAAGAAAAGTAGATGTGCAGGCGATCTGAAATTACAAGTATAGTATTTATATACTTATGATATTTATATTACAAAGATTTTTTCTGAATAAGAAGCTCTGATTTGAAATAAAATAAATTTTTAATTTTGCAGAAAGCAAAATCTTAAGTATGCACTACACTAAACATTTTGCAATTTTAGATTTTCAATCGTTGGTATAATTCTTTTAGATAGGAAAATTTATTAGATTTTTTCCCCTCTACTTCTCGATTAAATTGATGATCAAAGGGTTAAAAATATAGTTTTTAAGTTTTGGAAAAATATTTTTTTTAATAGTTCATTGGTAACAAAATTAAGAATAATATAATTTTAACACACTGATGATCTTCCTTCAAAATATTTTATTCTTAAATTGTAATATAAAAAGTATTTTTTACTTTGTAAACTTACTGTTCTAGGAAAAGCAAAAATCGGTTAACTTTTCTTTCTAAAGAAATAGTTAAATAAATTCAAAGTTAAAGAAATTCAAAGTTATAGAAATAATTAGTTAAATTATTATCAGTCTGATGGAAAATCACAGTAAAAAAATAGAAACAAACTATTCTCATGAAGAAACGCAACAACTTTATCTCAGAAAAAATCCCTACTAGTTAAATAACACTTTCAATAAACAACACCCTCACCAGAATGAACCGTCGTATTAATCGGATTTTATGTCTTACATAGGACAGCAACAATACAGGACATCATCCACCAAATACCATTACCAAGTGGGTTGAAGTGATTGGTCACTTCAAGTGTTGCTGTGAATCCTGTTTTCTCCTGATTATCTTTTCCTTTATTAATAAAGACAGCCCTTGAATGGCATCCATAGGATGGCGAAAAAAAAATTATTTCTGTTTGCTGAAGTAATAACAAAGTTGAGATCCAGATGAGGAATGTCGGCATATTATAGAGGTGAAAGAAAGAAATGGTGATAAGGAGAATAAGAAGAAATGCCCTCGTGATGGGATTTCTAAAATCCTGCACTTTCTTTAAGATAAGGATTTATTTTCAAGAAACTTTTACTGGATATAAATGCATAGTGGCTTGTGTTGATGTACCCTGATAAGAGAGAGGATAATTTTCTTTTAGAATGTTGTAGAAGTTCTGTAGAAGTTTTTTTCTTTCTAAAAGCGTTCAATTCAGGATTTTTCAGACAACTGGCCTTTGCTCGAAACTGCTCTTTGAATTACAGTTTAAGGGGACATATGGTACCGAAAAAATAATTTTCAGAAATTGTAACCACTAAAATTTAAACTATAGTAAATTTACATTGTGTTGATAGTAAATTAAACATAATTTAACCTACAAAAAAAATTTGAATAAATAATTTTTGATTAATTCAATTTATTTAAATTTATTTAAACTTTTTTCGAAATGCTACTTCTTCCACAATTTTTAATTATAATTGTTAACAGTAGTTAGCATGGATTTGAAGATGCAAGCTATGGAAAAGGTATTATTTGTTTTTGTCCTAAAAACAACGCTTTTTTTTCAAATTTTCAACTTTTTAATAAAAAAAAAAAATCCCACCTTATTCCCTACTAACTTTTGTTTATGAGATGTATATAAAGACACAATAAAAATTTCTCTATCCTAAATAAATTTAGAAAAAAACCTTAGGGATTTAAACAACACTCAAACTGAAAAATAACGAACTGAGAAAAACAGTGTTAACGATTTTTTTTCCAGCTTTGATAGTGTGAGAGATTTTAGAAAATACAATATAACTTTTTATCTATCAGAGGTACAAGTTTAAATTTTTGCACAGCTATTCAGAAAGATATTCTCCACATTATGGGGCAAAAATTGAAAAATTGACATTTTCGTCACTTTTTGGGTACCATGTCCCCTTAAGAGGACAAAAATAAACTTAATGTAAACTGTCTTACATTCATCCCTCTTATTATTAAATTTAATCCAGTATAAGTAATGATAATGGATTAAATTTAATAAAGTATCTAATCAATAAATGAATTGCTAAATCGGAACGCATCTGGAAAAGTAATCAGTGTGAAAACATATATTGCAATATTGCAATCGCCTTAATCCTGCATATTCCAAGCATAGTACATGCAGAAACGCACGTATTTCCTATTCTAATCTTTGAGCTTGAACGATAATCTACAATTTAAAACTGTTACCGTAACGCGTTTAATGCATATCTTGGTTTGACAAAAATGAGGTAATATCATTTTCTTGAAGTTAATTTTAGGACGCCGGTCTTCACAATACATACAATTTTCATAATTGTGTGTATCCATTTTTGTTGAATGAGTTTTTGAATTAATTACGTTTAAAGTATGTGAACAAAATACAATTCATGTTCATTACATTAACTCAAACATTAATTAGACAGTAAAATAATGCATCAATTTTCAGCTAGGAATTGTATTTCATGAAAGAGCCTTTTGTATTATAATGAGCAATTGTGTTTGTGAAAATAATAGATTATATATATTCATCAAATATATAATTAAATATATCCATTGATAAACTGTTTTTGATATTAAATATTAGAAAATAATCTTGATTATTTTAATACTTTCTATTAAACACGACCTTACATTTTACAATACATTCTCATTTGATAACTAAAAAAAGGAGCGTGTTCAATTTTTAATCAATTCCAAAAAAAAAAAAAAAAAGCTGAGATTATTTACTATCGGTAATGAGGCACGAAATTATCTCTAGTATCAATTAATTCATTTGACTGAAAGTTATAACTTTTATTCAGAGAATCAACCGCTAGTTTAGTTTATTATATGTTCTTGAATTTTACAGAAAGTCCTTACAGAATAGTTTATTAATTATTCAAACGAACGATTTGAAGAATACTCATAAATCAAGAAATATTGACAAAACATCTCAGTAGTATATTCATGATTCATTGAATACAATTGCAAAATGCGATTTTGATACCAGTTATGTTATGAAATTCTAAATATAAGTATAGTTATAAAAAGAGTTGAATGAGATATTTATAGGAATAAATATTCTGTGGTGAAATTTAAAAATAATTTACAGTAATATAAACTCTTTAAATACTCTTGTAATTAAAAAACAAATGAAAACTATAAATTAGACACGGACTTCAAAAGACACTAAGGGTGTGGAGCATCGCACAATTTTCAATCACTATAATACTGGTTACATCTTTTAAATATTTAAGTTTGACTAGGATGGTAGCCATGTACCGTTTTCATACCTTCATTCATTAAAAAATGGGCCGTTTGATGATATTTTAGTAGATAATTTTTCCATTAAGTGTAAAAAAAAAATAACTCCATCAAATTGGCGAATTTGGCGATATTCTGTTCGATAATATTACATTACATTATCCTTTCTTGTAAGTGAAACAAGCACATGGCACAGCTTTCAATTACACTTAATACTGGTCACATTTAAATTAAATTTATCATGGAGTGGTGTAATTTAACGTTTTCGTTTCCATTATTTCATTATTTTAAAAAATTGCTAGATTGGCGATTTTTTTGGCAATAATTCATACATTGGCGAAAAAAAAAATGTCAAAACTAGCAAAAAGGGCTATATGTTTTTCGGTAAATATTACATTATACTAACTTATTAAGTGAAAAAAAAAGTCGTTGATGAGCGATGCTCAATGGAAGAGAACACTGTGCTAAAGAGGTTCGTTTTTCAACTTTTTACCCCATTATCGTATTTCTACAGGAATTTTGGAGGTGGAGATGTTTAAAATACCTTAGATGCTTTTTGATCAAAATAGTTAGCACCCTTTCTTAACAATTACTAAAAAATTGATTTTTTTCAAAGACTTAACTTATGCGCATACGCAGTTTTGACTAAAACCTTAATTGTAGATCCCATAGCTACCCCTTACCCGTATGCAAAAGTAAAACATCGTTGGTCTATCCATTCGGAAGTTATGCTGACTGATGACCAAAGACGCAAATTTTTTCTGGACAACGTTTTACTTTCAATTAATTGCCCATATGTTGAAATATAGGGCAATGAAAATATTGGATTGGTGGTGTGTGGATTAAAAGTGGTTGGTCATGGGATATTACGGTATATTAGTGGTGGTCATGGGACCTGATGTTAACGTTTTCGTTAAAATTGCCCATGCACATAAGGTAGCAGGCATAGAAAAATATATATTTTTCAGCAATTGACAAAAAAACCCGGCTCTAACGATTTTTATCAAAATTATTATGGTAATATGTGGTAAAGGCACTGTGATAAATGAATTTAAACTACAATTTGCATTAAATCTCAGAATAATTAATTCGTATATTGGATTTCGAAGTATTTAAAAACACTAGATCTCATGCAATCCAAATTTGCCATAAATTAAAAGTCAAAGGAATGACAGCAGCTTGATCACGAGTTAAGTATTATTCATTTAATCAACAAATGGGTCACAAGATTACAAGCAATTTGGACTTACCCAGATTGTGGTCACAGCTACGCGACCCAACATGGTCGGAATTAAATCCAATTAAGTTTGATTTTACTAAAAAGCAGGACTATGTCCCTCAGTCTAAAGAGAGTATTGGAACTAAGAGAGCTGGGAGTGAAGTGTTAAAAATCTAAAAGTCAGTTCCCCTCATTGATTTTTAAAAATTACTTTAAAAGTCCAGCATTGGTGGCATCATCGAGAGGTGTGTTATATTCTCTCTATTGGTGATCTCCAAGGAGAGAAGGTGGCACAAAAACACTCCCTTGTCCTCTGGTTGGTGAGGCGGTAGGTCTTTTTTGTGACAGGCGAGGGGGACCCTAAATTCTTAAAAACCGTCTAAAGTGTCCAAAAGGGGAGCCAATGTCCAGCTATGTCTGGCTTCCAAGACAATTGGATTTATGATCCATTCTTCTGTGGTAATACTTTTTAAGGTGCTCTAAATATTCCCACCTCTGAAGCAAGTAAGATTACTTGGAGTTTGATACGAAAATCTATGCATCTCTTCAAAGCAAAATAGCAATCTTTGATCGTGTTCCCAACAAATTTGGCATTTTTATTCTGTAACAGTTTTCTTTCAAACAAATTATTTGAACTTTTTGAAAAAGCCTTGACTACGATGAAGATAAACTTAAGTACAGGTTTGCCTTTTTCTAGTTAGCGAAGCACTACGAATTCAGTTAATTGCAGTAAACTGAAATCCTTTCATCTGAAATACGGACATTTTTTAAGTAAAACCAATTGCTTTACGGTAAAACTTGTTTACAAAAATGACTCCGAAGTCAAACGGTGATTATTTTTAAGACTTTTAAGCTAATACGAAGGCGTTGTACTAAGACGAAAAGTTAATTTTCCCTCAATTTTTTTCATTTAAATCGTAGAAATTAAAAAAAAAAAAAAAAAAACTTTGTATTTCTTAATTCATCAATGAACACACTACTAACATAAGGATTAAGCTAAGTTTTCAGTTCATTAACGAAAAATGTTAATACATAGTAATACAGTTTATGAGTTATTTTATAAATCTAAAACTTTCAGAAACTTTACACCATAAGAACATATATTCTATATACGTATGTTTCAAAGGTAAAGACTGAATATAAAATTACATATGAATGTATTTGATACAAACAAGGCAAAAAATGGCAACGTACAATTTTATTTAATAATGTTAATAAATAAACGACTATAGATAGCATTAAAGTTAGTTCTTGAGTTGGTTGTTTGTTTGGTTGGTTTGTACACTCCAAGACCTATATTTATGCACACAGACGGCTGATCAGGCTTAATGTGGCCTAGAGCTTAATGTGGATTCCGAACCACAACGAACATCCATGCCCTACCCAGGATTAAAACTCAGAACCTTTGACGTGAGATGCCAGAGCTCCTACCCCACAGCCACCAGGTTGGCAGTTAGTGCTTGGGAAAATGAGATCGGAATCAACTTTACAATATATCTTATTTCAAAAGCAAGTAGTTACGTTGGTGATTGTGAACAATTGATTCATTGGTTTCGAAATTTCTGCTGGGTAATAAATGGGGTTTCCCCTACTTGAGATACCCCAGTTAACTAAGGCGTCATTCTGATGGCTGGACGATCACGGGATCGAACCAACGCAATGTCATAACAGTAGAGGGTAGAATCAATGGTAACTGTTGTGTGGTTAATCCATCCAAGTATCATTATTCTCTCATCGGTGGGCCTGACATGAATGTGGAGAGAAAGTTGCAAGATAAGGTGGCTATCCTTCTCATCTTATGCACATCTGATGACTGTGTGGTTAGCACTCTGGCCTCGCATGCCAAAGGTGCCGGTTTAGTATCCCAGGTTAAACGTGGATTTTCGTTGTGGTTCGAAATCCATATTAAGCTGTAGGCCCTGGTCTTATTAGCCGTCCTTGTGCATAAAAAATAGGTTGTTGAGCATACAAACCAATCAACCAATCTTCTCATTTTCACGAGTTTGGGATGACGAAGTGTGATTATAGATATTAAAGTTACAATGCGATGGTTCCTCGTGTAGAGCCCTTTAGAGGGAGGGAGAGAGAGGGAAAAAAACAGTATTACAAATGTTAGGCAGTTTCCGCTTGAACGTGAAAAGAAAACTCCTAATATTACTACTGCATTTCATTGTTTTTTTAGAATACTTGTCTCCTAAACTGAAACAAAATGTAGATTTTGGCATTTATTGTATTGTAAATATATTCTCAACTTTCTTACTTTTTATAACACAGTCTTACATTTGAAGATGTTAGAAAGTGAATGATTCGGTATTTCATTTGATGAATCACATATTGTATTTGTTGAGCTTTCAATACAAAAGTATTACGATGGATACTGTGGCTTATTTTGAAATGCAAGAAAAGCCACATTTTGCATTTTTAATAGATTTTTTTATTTAATAATTTGGAGGGAAATTCAACATTTTATTGCTAATGTTTCCATATTACTATGAATTCAACCAGTAGGTCAAACTTAATCTAATTGTAAGGAAGTTGGGAGGAAAACTGTGTGAAATTAACTTGGAATTATCCCTCGCTTTTCCATTCATATGTTGAATATTACCACAAAATTTTTGCATAGCCCAATGACCTTATTTATGTCATATACTGATTCAAAATATCAGTCAATTTCTACCAACAGAAGTACGATTTAAATTCGAAAACTACTGTAGAAAGCATTTGAAAATTCCATCGACAATTACATTACGTATTTTTTTTTTTTTAATATTTTCTTTCTGATCATAAATTGAAAACCTACAATGATCGTATTGTTTTGGTATTGAGTATTCACAAATTCCTTGGCTACTAAGGCCAATTAATACTAGTTTTAAGGTAATACCTTTTCCCTTTCCTAAACAGATGCCATTGCATTCAATACCCCATCACAATATATTTCATGTAATGATAGTAATTCGACATCCAAACAGAAATAATTTAAAGTAAATATTTTGCTAACTATTTTTCAATAATTTTATTAAATTGCAATAAATGATAACTATAAAAAAAACTTCTGCATGTCGATATTTAAATCATAAAAATGCAACCGTAAAATCGATGGCATAAAGTGACAGATTGCATTGAAGTTTACCTCCAGAATTACAACTTATTTAATTATTGTAACTAAATCGAACCGAAAATCATTCATTCATCTTTTATATCGTCCATGCCCACTCTCTTCTAAGTAACGAAACTTTTTCCAGATTCTAAGTGGACCGCTAAATTTACGAAACTGAAAATGTCCACCACTCATTGTTTACAAAACAAACGTTGAGAGTACCAAACTATTAACCTACCCTCTGCTAAGTATCTTTGTTACAAACCCATCTTTCCACTAACACAATGTTAAAAACCTCAAGTGTATGGCGCCATGCGTTGATATGAGTCCTTATGTTTGCTATCGTTCTTCCGTGGACCTCATGTTGTGTATACAATTGATCACAGATTCCCCAGATGTCTGAATACTTTTCTTCACGGTTTTGTAGAAGGTAAACACGAATATTTAGTCTTTTCGGATTTATCTAATCTTTATTTCCTAAATTTAGCTAAAACCAATCTTCCAGGACTACTAGTTAACGGACTAAAGAGATACGTGCGGTTTAAGACATGTGTTATCGCTGTGCGTATGATTGATTACTATGTGCCCTTGGGGTAACCTGTACGCAGTAGGAATGGATATATTTAACTTATTCTCGCTGGATGTGTCCTTGAATTGTTCTTGGGCTGCGCAGGGGATTAAGTGGGGATCTTTGAAGCACTTACGGTTCGACACATTGTTGCCCTCATCTAATCGTTCACGGATCACAAACAAGAGGAAGAGGAAGTTACTATGTACTTTTAATCCAGGTTATTTTATTGATAGGTATGTTATGGGCAATAACTGAAACTGAAGGATAAAATTCCTTTGTGATAAGGGACGCTCAGTATCAAAATTTGCTGATTGAAGCTAACATAAGTCCAATCATAGATAATTATTTCTTATATGGTAGACTTTGGCTGGTCATTTTACAAAATTATACTAACCTATGATATACGAGCTTAAACTTTAACAAATTTTATAATCAAAGTAGGATGAAACTATCTTTGAGAAAAAAGACGTTTTAATTATTGCTTTTAAGGCACCGAAATCACAAATTACAGAGAATATGTTTACGAATCTATGGGATAGTCGCGTGATAATAAATGCATGGTAAAACTATCTCGGGAAGTATTTTAAATGACATATTCCAATATTATTTTTTATCACGAATAAATTATATCACGATAAATTATATCCATTCTGATATAAAATAATTTACATATTATTCGGTTTATTGCAAAGTAATACAAATGGCGGATAAAACATGTTTAATTACAATTTTTTAATAAAAGTATTAAAATTACTATTCCATTCATACTTTATTTAATTTTTAAAGGAATTTGAAGTAAATTTTTAACACTAATATTGCTACTTAAGCCCCGTGTTAAATAGTTTAAAACAAACCTTCAGATTTCGACAAGCTTTTATTTGTTTCGTATATTTAGAAACTGTCTTAATCTTCTCTGAGATCCTAGTTTATTTAAAGTGACTGTCTCTCCATGTTATATTTTAAAATATTTTATTACGAACACTGAGCTGCATCTTTTCTCGAACACCTCTTGAATAAGCAAATGTCCGTGTTAATTTTTTTTAATTCATATACCTCATTTACAATTTTCCATAGTTAAATAAAACAATTTTAAAGAGATCGCTCTACTAATTGATGTATGCAAAATCTATAAAAATTTCAAAACAAATGTTTAGTTCTACCACTTTATTCAATCTGAAATAGATCATGCGAACTAAATAAATATTTCACGTTAATATTTAGAAACACGTAACATTCAATAAATGATGTATCTATGTATTTTGTCATTATTGTTTCAAAGTAGAAATTAAACTTATAAACGCGATGAAATGCTTCCTTGTTTAACTTCAATCTACGTTTTTATATGGCTGCTAATATCTTAGCAATCAAATGTCTGAATAGAAAGAAATATTTTAAATGGTTTTCGAGCATGTTGAATCCTATGGGATCTAGAAAATATGTGTTAGTATATTTTATGAATAGTTTTATTAACTTATTTATAGTATTTAGAATAATTTTAATTAAAAATGTGCAGTTTATTTATGTTTAGCTTTTACCAACTATTTTTCGTTAAACAAAAACTAATGAAATCTATTGCGCATTTAACCATATTAGCCTAAAAAATCGGGAAGTCATTTAAAAATTACTAAATCTTTTAATAGTCTTTACTTTATTTACCGCTCAATATAAATTTTTGGAACACACTTCAACGTTTTTTGTATGCTAAGCCCAATTATTGAGCAATATAATACTATTTTCATTAAATTTTTAAAGTTTGATCCAGTTTTAATAAGTGCAGGATCCCTTAAGACCAAAACATTGTATGCAGTGGGTAAAAAAATGTTTCCGTACGTTTCACAGGTTTAGTTTAATGTCCTTGTTTATAAAAAAAAAAATTTAAAAAAAAATTATAAAATTGCAAGAAATAAACCAGGCGTAAATAATTGCAGTTAGAGTTTTTAAGCACACAAATAAAAGTTTTACATAGTTTACGACGGAATGTACTTAAATACAAGTACATAAAAATGTAGAGCCAGAAGCCCTTTGCATGGTGGAGGACATTTCCATAATCGGTTTCAATAAAAATGTTTCCTCGTAGTTAATATTCTGTTGAGCCTCATTTATGACTTACTTTGAATGCTTAAACATGACACTATATATGTGCTGTCATTTTTATTCAAGGTATCCATAGTTATTTAATATTTTTTGGTGATAGTGACCTTTTTTTATTATTATTATTATTATTTACGGGCATAGTAGATAACGAAAGTGTTCTATAGTGTTTAAATGAAAATATTAGCATTTTATAAAGTTTTTGGGAAGCTTCCCAAAAAACAAATCCGTGGAGTGTGCTCCAGATCATTGGCCTCTTAAGAGAAAAGTAAAGTTTCATCACCCTGTTTTGCAGCGATTGTATCTTTGACGTATTTAATCACCTGTACATTGTGCATGTAAATGTGATTTATTTTTTTTATACATATATATATTCCTTCATGATAATGGGGAGTCAATGTATGGACCCACGGACAGGATGTTCTAAAAAAAGTTGTTAGGGCATTATTTCTTTTACTATAGAGATAGGCATAAGTGTAAACTGCAAAAATTCTCAAAATAAAGTACTCAAATCTAAAGAGATAGATGAAGATAATGGATTATTTGTTTTTAAGGGGGTCCAGGGCCCAAAATTTTAATTTCTTTAATTTTTGTTGGATCAACACATTTTTTTTTATGTAATTGTAGAACAGTGTTCTGGTCAATAAAATCTATTAATTTATTTTGCATTATTATTTTGATATAACTTGATAAAAAATATCTTAATAAACTTAAACATTATTTGTATATGTTCACAAATATATAACAAGAACATTTACTAAACACAATTTCGATATTTATAGCGAATATTAAAATAAAAAATTTTGGCTTTAAAAGTTCATATTTGTTTCCGTTCTTAATTTAAAAATAATCATATCTGGAATAAAAAACAAAATTTTAAAATTTTGTTTGACAAATATCTTCTAAAGAGTTAATACAATATGCATGGGAAATTTGGTATAAGTTACTTTATTAAAAATTATGTAAAAAAAAAAATCATCAGGGAGAAAAAGCTGTTTAAAGTTTATGCAAAAACTAAGTTAGCGTGAGCTGTCAGACAATAATTTGACAACTGCAAGCCAACGGAAAGTAGCAGCATTATAAGTGAGGTATGTATCAAAATGATCATAATTGAAAGTATATTTTTAAGGCATATTTTTTCCCTACAATATTGAAAATATTTGGATGGAATTTCAATTTATAAACTGCCGTGGTAGGAGAAAATTGTGAATTATAAAATTATTCGAAATACAAAGCTCACTATTACATGTGTTTACCTCTTTAGAAGAGTTATCAGATGAGTAAAATTTTTGAAGCTAACAAAACAGGTTTTATAACTTTTTTAATGTAAAATATTTTATCAATTATGAATTTTTTTTTATGAAAACATGTTTGGAGGCTATTTTTTCAATAAAATGTTTTAATTAAGCGTATAAAACTGATTGTGATAAAGTAAAATTCATAACAAAACTAACCAGCAATATGTGAATTTAATTTTCCGAATAAGGCTCCCCTAATTTTAAAATCGATATAATTCTTTAGTTTCAATAGTGCTGTTTTTTATGTAATGCAATTTTGCTTCGGAAACACTACTATAATTGGCCAATCGGCCCTAGGTTAATCTTTACAATTCTTTCTTTGAAAGGGATTTTACTTCAGGTTGGTTGGTTGTTTTCAGATTATCTGGCGCCGTTAGCAGCAGACTTTACTTCAGGAACATTATTGTTATTGTCTTAGAAGAAGTCCTCTTCTGTGAGCTTCTTAAAAAAAATTTCTAAATAAAAATACCTATGAAAATGATACTATCATTTTAAATTTTGTATCATATTTTTTTTCTTTTTTTTTTCTTCTTTTTTCAATTTACACCCTATCAAACCTTTAAGTAACTTTTTTTGGACGTTCTGTAAGGTATAGAAAAATGATCCTGTATTTAATTGTCAGCGCTGCCAGAAAAACTGAGAGGACAATTACCGATCTACTTAAAGATGTAGAAAAGTTATTAACTAAAAAGTAATAATAATTTAAATATTAGATATAAGTATATTTAAAATTAGGATTCAATTGCATTCAATTATCTAATTATTAATTGGAGCTTTGGGTCTAATTATAGTTTTAATGAATTAAGAACTCGCTAGTGCTGTTATCTGCTATAAAATAAATTAAATACTTCTAGATCCATATCTACATAATAGAACTCCTCTCTGTCTCACATAAGTTCATTTACAAAGTCAACTCTCTGTATCTAAAAATGTCGAATACTGTACGTAGTCTAGACGACGTCTTATGATGATTTTACCGATGCCTCACCAAAAGAACTCCATTAGAACCAAACTAATCTTATCTCAACATAGTATGGAACCGTTGCAAAATGCCAAAGGCGTCAGTTGCGAGATATAAACAACTATTGTACAATAATAAACCACTTCGTCTATTGATATTGAAACAATTCAATGCAATTTTTTGAAGTGTTAGACTATAGAAAGTTTCTGTAATATCTAATATAAATATAATATCTTTTAATAACTTAACTAACAACCGGTCAGGAAAAAGTGCTTTATATATATTTTTTTCTTTTAAAAATTGCTCTTTTTTAAACACGAAGGAACGAACCAATTTGAGTTTGTGGTTCAGACATTTTTCACGAAGCTGCCATACTTCGAATAAGTTTTTCGTCAATTATTTATTTACTTTCTGCCTTTCAAAGCAATATTTTGTATTATTTTCTACTTGATATATTTCGGTAAGTACTGCATTTAGATTGTTTTAAAATATTTATTTTGATAAAATATCGGAAATATATTTATCTTATTATATTTATTTTCCCAGTTAGGTTACTTCGTCAGAAAAAAATCTGTGTAGTTTTCAGCGTACTTAATAATCAGTATTGCGTTTTGCTTTTATTTTTTGTCTTGTGGGCGTCACATGCAAAAGTTTGTATAATGCCGAATTTCATTAGACGTTAACTAAACCAGTTACTACACTTCTTCAAGACGCACAATTTAAAAGTTTCTTTTTTTATATAATGTTTTAAAATAATTCAAATTTTTTTTATAAAAATTACTCCTTTAATTGCCAAAATCAATTTAAATTTCCATTGGTTACAATTGTAAAAGAATTCTAAATCGACAATATTCCGACGTTCTTTGGATGGGGAATCTCATAACAGAATAATATTTGTTGTTTGCCATTGAATATTAAGTGCAATACAGTTTTATGCAGATAAAACGTAATGAAAAAAAAAAAAAAAAAGTATTTACACAAAAACCTGACACATATTACATTGAACAAACCTCACTTCGCTAATAGTTTAAACTCTATAAATATCACAGGCATTGTAGGCATATCACAATAAACCATTTTTGATACGATTTTAGCAATTTATACATTATTTTACCATTGCCTCAAAAAATTTAATTTTAACTTCACTATTTTATACCAATAAAGTTGATCGATATTGGATCCCAAATGACATATGATTAGCAATCGCTATTATAAAATTTATTTTTTGAAATATCTTGTTAAAGCGACTTATTTGGATACTAATTTTTTATTAGAAATTTCAAAAATTAAAGGAAAATCATCATGAACGTTTTTGATAAAATTTCAATGATTAACGCATAATTATGCAATCCAAAAAACAAATTTTAACTTAACTATACTAACTTTACTTTTTATTTATAAAGTTGTTCAATCGAGGCTCATTATTAATATCCGGCGATTACCATCCAATTCGATTTTTTTTTTTAAAGTTCATTGCAGTTTATTATTAAGAAACACTTACTAAAGAGTCTAAATTGAGTGTTAATTTTTTCACAAGTCTACTACATTTATGAAAATATCTATGTGTATATATATGATATATATGCATATAGGATATATATGCATATTTATAAGCGTACATCGTAGTCCAAGTATTCAGTGTCCAATATATGGACTGGCACCATCGATAACTTTGAAGGAAATCAGAAATGACTCGATGTCATTAAGCAGTTGGAAACCTGTCCTGCGATCGTTGGCGAGAAGATCAATCCACTCGAATCGGCGGACCATAACGTGAACGACGAATCGAAGGATGGCAGGGATCTCAAGAAGAAGACGCCGATCGAAACGACTCTTCATTTCTTCAAGTGCTTGTTTGGCGCTAAGAATGTTGATCAATGTGCGAAGAATTGTATCGATTCAGAACTGCTTTCTAACCAAACCTTTATAGAAATGGATACTTTCCGGTCGAGCAGAAGTAAGCTTCTGAATTGTTAAATTAATCTGAAACTGAAGAAGAGTGGAGGACGGACGAGGTTGAGAAGCATGAATTCAATACCACTAAAGGGGATGTTTTTAATTACATATCTAGATCATCGGTCTAAGCTTAAAGGATCTTTGTGCCATCCCCCTCCCTTCCCCAGTTCGAAAAAAATGGCTCAATCCTCGAATTTCTAATATGTTTCTTACAATAAACCTTCAAACTTCCGCTATATTCTGACACGAGTTTTTGAGTGAGATTGTCAATTACTATTTTATAAAACTAAATTTTTTATTGATATTAAGATGTTATAGTAATGGACAATTCCCGCATTTTTAAAAAACGAGTGAAATTAAAACATACTTATGAAATTTTTTTGTATAATTTCAAATATTTAAACAAAAGTTATTTTAAAAAAATAGTTATTTAAATATTAAGAAAAGAAAATGCCCCGAAACCGAGTCAAAACCAGTCCGATCAAAACAGTCAACAAAATCAAAAACAGTCAACGTAAAGTGACCCTTCGTTTCTATGATTATCGTGAGGTTTCTGCCAAATATTTGGCGTTGATAGACCATTGCCACATTCCGTACAGATTGGCGTGATTTGCGAGAAACTTGAAAATCTGGTTTCCGCTGCTGCATTTCAAGCCAAGATGTTTGCGAAGCCGTGACGTCACATGCAATGCCAACGGAATGAGTCTTAATCACGCCAACCTCTAACAAGGTAATTTTAATCGCAAAATTTTTAAAAAAAAAAAAAAAAAAAAGCGCATTGAGCAGAAATTTTTATGTTTATGGCCTTTTCGTAACATTTAGAATTGAAAAAATATAATAATAAAATGCGGGAATTGTCCATTATGGCTGTCCCCTTAATCACTTCCCTATGCTTATCTATGATTAAAAGATATTTGAAAATTAGATCTTTTCTTTTAGGAAACAATTGAGGGATGTTTCTAATTGTATTTTTCAACAAATCGCATAAAAGTAAACTAATTACACTGGTTATGTTGAAATACAAGCTCAATATACTGTTTTAACTTATTAAAACTAGAAACATGTAATGCTTTTATTTTGAAATAATTTATATCAACTGTTCACATCACTTTTATTACAAGTCGATTAAATGCTATGTTCGGGGCATATATGAATATTTTTATTTTTCATTCGTGAAAATATTTATATTTTTTTAGCATAAAAATTGTTTCATCTAAGTCTGGTTGTGCATGGTAACGCAAGTTAATTTTTTAAACATATAAATTTACACAAGTTTATTATCCGTTAATTCTATGAATTATAATTTTTTTTTTTTTTTAGATAATGCATGATAATAGTGAAATAATTACTAAATATTTGTAAATTTTTTTTAGAAAACAGATATATAAGGGGTGAAATTCGAATTCAATGTAATTAATTTTACAATGATATTTAAAAAATCCATTAATACTCAATTGCTCAAAAAATGAACATTAAATACATTAAAAATATTATTGTTTAAAAGAATTTAATAAAGTTATACCTATGCCATCAGTATTAAAGAAGTTTTTAATACTTCTATTAATTGAAAAGTTTACTCTTTTAAAAATAACTTTTTCTTAATTCCCTAATGTGTTTTTTTACTTATCATTTAATCTCTAAATAAATTCCAAATTATTCACATGGTACTTAGCAACATAATTTACAGAAATGACGAACACTGGTTTTCTTTAAATTTGCCTTTGTCATAATGGCACATTATAATATCATTATTCCTCATAATAATAGATTATGTAAAATTAATCATAAAAAAAAAAAAAAAAAAAAAAAAAAAAAAAAAAAACTTCTTTCAAATCTTGGAAATCAATTAAGTTTGGGTTCGAAATAAGAAGAAAGCTGTTTCAATTTTTTCAATTGATTTTTGACTGAAGTACTGATTTACAGTGAATAAGTGGTTTTATCTATCAATTATTGAAGAAAAAAAGACAAGGACAGTTCATTATCAAAATATATTAAAATGAAATAAACATCCAATATCACTTTTAACCAATGTTGTAGTGTTTAATAACGCCATGCATCCGATATAATATGAAATTGGAAAAATACAGGAAGTTTTTCCCCTAAAAACAAGTTTCTTAAGGTCAAGATGTAAACATGTTTAACTCCTTTGTTTCCTTCAAAATGAAAAAGCTATCTCTCCAATATTTTACATAGACATAGAAATTGGTTTAAGGGTATTCACATTTTGAACATTAAGAATCAACAGTTTTGACAATCTCTGCAGCGTTTCAACGTTTTAATTCTTTTCAATTTGATCGCTGCGCTATACTTTGTTTAAGCTTTAAGAGCTTTAATAACCAGTGATGTGACAAAAAATGTGAAAATGGAGGTGAGAAAATATTTTCTCTCAATATAGAGTTAAATAATTTTCAAAAATTGGCAATTAGGATTAGCATATTTTTTTAGACAAATAGAGAGAAATTGAACTAAACAGTTTTTGAAAAAAAAAAAAAAAAAAAAAAAAAAAAAACATAAGATAGTTTAAAGTTTAACAAATAATGCTTTATAGCTAAAATTTATTTATCATATTTTCATAGCTTAATAAGGTTAACCTTTTAAGTAAAATGAAACTTAATTAGAAATGATTTTTGTTTAAAACTTCATTTATCACTTTTCAGAAAAGTTTGAACCTTTAAAGTAAGTAAAGTCCTTAAATGTCAAGTTTTTATATGTTGGCAAATATTTTTATTTAGGTCTATTCTTTTTCTCCAGAAAGCATTTTTTCTTTCATTTGTATGTATGCACATTTTTATAAAAACCTGCTGATTACAATAAGCCATAGACCTATCCAGTGACTGTGGTTAGGGATCTGGCTTCGCATACCAAAGGTGCCGAGCTTCAATCCTGGGTTTGGCATGGATGTTCGTTGTAGTTCCGAATCCACGTTAAGCTGTAGAACCTCCATGTGAATAGCCGTCATTGTGCTTAAATTTAGTTAGGAGAGCGTACAAATCAACCAACCAACAATAGGCCATAAAAGGTATCTATTACGAAATCTTTAAAATAAACACCACGAAGTAATATTAGGTACAGTTCGCAAAAAAATAAATAATCAGAACGATGGCTATATCTTCGATTCTAATTATGGTAGAATCTTGCGGTTTGCACCAAAATGTTTTGCTTGTGATTTGCTATAAGTTTGATGCAATTTTTTCTTCTTAAGGGGCCGTTTACTAAGTAAATGTAACGCTATCTTCGAAAATTTCAATACGAGATCTATTTTTTATAATTTCATTTGATTTAGAATACATCATTTACTTTATATACCAAATTTCAATGCAGTATGTTGAAAATCACGTCACTTATGAGCGAAAATGTTTAGACCATGTTTTGACCGATCTTTAGGGAGAATTTCCATAAAACGAAAGATATTTTTAAGGTTCACAGCGGGTGAAATCGAGCTTTCAGTGCGGCGTGTTTCACGATGTTAAAAAATACAAATATTAGTCTCAAATTGCATAGAAACTACTTGGCTTTATAGTGTCATGTTTAAGATTAATACAAAAATAGTACGTAAACGCAAAAGTAACATAATTTAGTTACCAGATTAAAGATGTGCATTCTTCACACGAAATAAATAAAATATCGAAAACTGTAATTGCAGAAATATAACGTATACTACTGATGATTAGAAAATTGGTAAATATAAAATGTAGGCATTAGTAAACAGTATACAGCAAAGCCTGATCATTTATTTTACAGAAACATTTCACTGTAAACACAAATGTAACATGATCGTTGAAATTATTTATAAAATGAAAAAATCACTTGATTCAGTAAAATTTTTAATGAAAAACTTATTGAAATTGCTTAAAAAATGTTGTTTTAAATAAATGTAATTTAATGAAGGTAAATTTAAAAAAAAATAAAAAAATCAGTAGGCTGTATAGTACCCATCGTGGTCAATAACTTGTTGAATCCGTTGGGGCATTGAATCGATCAAACTGAATTTGATGTACGGTGGGTGGTGATGGCAATTGGAACTGGTTTTTGTCAAAATCGGGCTGGCGCCTAAGGTTGAAATCATGAAAAAATCATGTTTTTCAACAATTGCTAAAAAGGGTAATGAAAGTATAGCATTTGTTCACATTTGTTTTTTTTTTGTGTGCATTTCTCCACGTTTTGGAACATCCTGATTTCAAAAAAGTGATCTAGAAAAAATGTCTGTCTGTGTGCATGTGGTCAGCATAATTAATGAACAAATTGACATATGATGTTCAAATTTAGTGTGCGGGTTGGTGAATGCACAGGGATCTACCATTAAGGTTTTCGTAAAACTCGCGCATGTGCATAAGGTAGCTGTCATTGAAAAAATCATGTTTTTCAGTAATTGCTAAAAAACGACTCTAACGATTTTGTCAAAAATTGCTGTGGTAATGCTTTTTAAGATGTTCTAAACATCCTCACCTCCGAAATTCCCGTAAAAATGCTTTAATGTCGTAAAAAATTGAAAAACGAATGCATTTAACACAGAGTTCTATTTCTTGGAGCATACCTCATCAACGATTATTTGTTCTCCTTTCCTCAGTTTTAATTAGTAGAAAGGATAATGTAAGAATTATTGAAAAGTATATGGCCAAAATTATCTATTTGACAAAAGTTTTTTTTTTTTTTTGACCCATACACTAATTATGATACAAAATATCGTCTAACTGGCCTTTTTTTAAAATTGAATGATGAAAATATAAAAATGGTAGTTGACACAAATCCATGTCAGTATTATAGTGTAATTAAAAGCTGTGCGATGTTCCACACCCTTAGTTTTCTTGTTTCATGCCCAAGAAATTATAATGAACATTGCCAATTTTTTTTTCTTTCTTTCTTTTTTTGTCTATGTAAAATCTTTTGCCAAAAACGGTAAATAACATTATCAAATTTTAATGCAATGACCAGTATTATAGTGTAATTGAACGTTGTGCGATTTTCACACCTCTAGTTTACCTTGAATTAATCTTTGATTGTTTTCAAATGTCGTCTACTATACGGTCCCTTAAAGTGAGCGTTTTTTACATTTCGCTAAAAAATTGAGAACTAAAAGTCCAAATGGAAAGAAAAAAAAATGTGGGGGGGGGAGGGGTTAGAACACGGTAAATGTAATGAAAGCAAAAAAATATATATGTTTCTATTAATTTTTTTTTAATTTTTTTATTAATTAATAATTAATTATTAAAAAAAAATATGCATAAGTTGATTGTTATTTATGTTTGCCCATTTGGGGGGGGGGCAAACTACCTTTTGAAACAAAAATTACTTAAATATAATAATTATGTAAGTATTTATGGTCAAAGAACAACTTTTTTATTTAACATTAATTTATCATTTTCTTTTTATCATTTAAATTACAAACCATTCATTGGAAATTTATGAATTTTTGTATTTCGACATTTTTTTTTTTTTTTTGGATGCTGAATCCAAATATGGGATAATATTATGAGGTTGCCATTGAATTTTTTAAAGTTTGGTTCTGTTTTAATATGTAGATAAACCCTCATGGAAGGAAAAAAAAAACTATATGCAATTATTAAAAACCTTCCAAGATTCACAACGGTTGTTACTTCAACAATTAGAGCAAAATATACAGCCATCGTTCTGATTAATATTATTATTATTATTATTATTATTTCGAACTGTACAACAAGTACTTAATTATATGCAGCTCTATTAACTTTTTATCAAAGGTAAATTAACAAAAACAATTATGTTGAATTTATAGATAGTGTAGCATACCAAAGAACATTCTTAAATTTTCAACAAGTAAAAGAGTTATTTTTGGTGCAGTTAGTAAATGTGATTAGTTAGTAAATACTGCTATTAGTAAATAATCTATTCAAAGGCATAACAAAACAGTTTTGTAATTACATTTTCTTAAACCAGCTCAAGTTGTATCTTATAACCTTGTAGATTATCTGTATAGGTAAATATTTACATATTTTTAACTTTGTGTTTGTTATCTTATAATTTTTTTTAACTTAAAACTAACAAAAGTATTTGATTTATTTTAATTTTGACTGGTGAATTATATTTTACGCTTTATTAATAAAACGGGGTGGTAAAAATAAATTTCATTAATTCAAATCTGTAGCTGTCACAGACTTCTCAATAAATCTGTAAGCGTTGTTAACTTCCTGAACACAAGAATGTTCAGGCATTGAACCATCCATGATCACCCATTCAATCATTTCCTTATATATAAAAAAAAAAAAAAATCCATAACTTCAGAAATCATCGAATCAATATTTTGTGTCATACAAGCACCGGACAAGTCCCAATACTTGTTTTATCATTCTCTAAATTCAGCTACTACTAATATTTTTTCTAAATACTCTAGCTACGTGATTTTCAACTCGTCCTGAAACCCATCAGAGAAAACACAATTATGCACAATTTAGTAAAACTGTAAGAAACTGTTGAATTTTATACTTTAAATTTGCATGTGTAAAAAAGAGACTAGTATTTACAGAAGGGCAAGTTGAGATCAAATTTTAATTTTAAAAAATAAATAAATAAAATATAAAATAAATAAATAAATAAAATAAAAAATAAATAAATAAACTGTGATATTATTCTGTTTATTTTTTAACGCTTCTATCTTATTGCTTGTTTTTCATTTAAACGCATTTCGTATACTTTTTCTTACTCGACGAATATATATATCGAAACCTAAAGATTCTCTACTGTGTTACTATATGGGCTATACGCTGGCTAGTCGACAATTTTTAAATTCTGATAATTAAATCAGGCATTTGTATTGTCTTCAGTGGGGATCGAAACACTGTCCTGCTGAAATTTCCACGAATGTCCACCTTGAAGCTTAGCAAAGGGTAGCAGGTCATCTTACAATGTCTTAGTGTAAAGCTGTGAAGTTCGATGACTACTGGTCGAGTGCAGAGACACTTGTCCATTGTAGCAAAAGGCAGTCCAAACCATTACCGAGCAACCATCTTGTTTGGACGGAAAAAATGACGAGGTTCCTTCCTCAAGTCATGACAGTACGATGTCCAGCCATCAAGACTAACTAGATTCCATTATTTAATCTCTAAATAACAGATTGACATTGTGGTCCGTATGACATATCATTTCGAGACCCCAATATTCTCTGTGATTTTTTATGTAGCTTCAGAGTTGGTATCTTTAGCATTTTGCAATAAGTTCCGTTTCTGCAATTCGTTTACAAATCGTATACTTTAACACTATAAGTCCTCATGACCTTTGAATTTTATGAACAGAATTTTTTTAAGCAGTCGACAGTTTTTTGATCTGACGATTATCGGGTTTATTCAACACACGCGGCCTGTCAGATTTGTGTTTCTCTTTGTATTTGCACCCATTAGGTAAAACTCGATAAATAGAAGTTTCAAGTCGGTTAATAATATTCGAATTTACAAAACAAGTTTACATTCAGCTTTCAACTGTCAAATTTGCATAAGTTCATTCGTTTGAATTTCTTTAATCAGTAGTATCTTTATTACGAAAAGTTATAGTTTGCATAACTTAAATACTCGAAATCTGTGACGTCATTTTTGTAAAATGTGCTTATATAGAAAAAAAAAATTGAAACTCATGATTGTGTCTATACTTTTGCAACAGCAAATTTCTATTTTTATCAGAAAAAAATATTATTAAAGGAAACCAAGCAACTTTGTTTTGGTTATAGTATTTTAAAATTGTTTTTGAATATATGTATAGGCTTTTTAATTCTGCTATCACAATTCTAAATTTTAAAGCCGAATGACGACATTGTCTAAACTTTTGCATCGCAGTGTACAACAGTAAACCATCTCACTAGTGATCAAATATTCTTCTCAATGTTCTAATTTCTATTGATATATTTGACATAAATTATAGGCATTTATCTGGCAAAACCCTTTTTTATTTAGCTCAATATTAACGTCAAACAATAAATTTAATTAACATTAAACACAAAATATTCATATAATTGAACCCTTAATATGATCTACTAAACTTAGTTCTAATTTGTTATAAGAAATTAGGTAAATAAATTAAATAGATTACGTTAAAAAAAATCTATTAAATTATAATGGAATTGGTATTGTTATTAATGTAACAATCATTTATATTATGTGCACAATACAAACATTCTTAATTCAATACCTGAAAAAAACTGTATTTAAATTCTTATGAGGTGGAGTCTGAGACTATTTTTAGTCTGACAAAGTCCTAACTGCAATTCAAACTTTTAAAACTAACATTTCGATATTTTTTCCAGCAGATGGAACACTGTCACTTTAATAAAATTATTATTATTCATTGCAACGCAACGAAAATTGTATGGGTGATAATACTCCTTATTCACTTGTAATAGTTTAAAAAAACTAATTTTTGCCAAAAATGTCAATTGAAACCTTGTCAAACCAAGCCCATGAAAACTACTTTTTTAATCTTACTCTAGTTATTTAGAAAATATACATAGGAATTGGTATTTTTAACATTAGCGGTATAAGGCCTACTGACTACCTTTAATATGAAAATGATTTGTGATCTAATTTCTAAAAAACATTCAAAAATTACAACAAACCCTTTTTTTTTTTTTTTTTTTTCTTTCTATTCACTCATCAATTAAAACAAAAGTTATAGCTATTATTCGGATACAATTTTTGCTAACTATTCTTCTATCCCTTTTAGGTGGACCCTTGATTAGGGGAGGGACCTATTCTGTATCTCCTACGGATCAGCCCAATAAGCATGTTCAACGGACAGTTGCTCTTATCAGTAATTCTTGTCTTCTCTGTATGGTCATCAAATGGTCAGCAGCTCACTTCAGTTTTGAAGGAGAACTAGTAGGTCAAATTTTCGTTTTGTTTCAATCCAAGACAGATATTTCGGGTGAGTAGATTAAACATTTTCAAAGATATTAACGTTCTTTTTAAATAGTGGCGAATACGAAGCTTGCATATTTGTGTACAATATTCTTTGTTTATTTTTTAAATGTTTAATTTTAAAATATTTTGTAAGTGCATCACACAACCTGCCGATACGAAAAAAAAAACATAAAATTAACTATTACAAGAGTGCTAAAAAAGTTTAATACAGATTACAAATAGGTATAGCCGATTAACCTTTTAATAAAAACGTTATTTACGTGTTATTTGTATTATTGTTAAACGGTTGTAAAATTGTTATTTAAGTTGTTTCAAATACTTTTTTAGGTTTTATTTTATCACTTCATATGTATAAAATCATTAATTGTTTATACATGAGTTAACTTAATTGACAATTATTGAACCGTCTTAAAATAAACTAATAACTAATATTTGACTTGTAAATTAGCATTTAAAGCACATTTTTATATTACAATATTTCTGTACAGTTCATTGGAAAAGTATATTTTCAAATACTATGAATTTACACATTTTAATTACATTTTGTATGATAGTTAAAAGCATAATTCCGTTTTTTATGATAGCGTTTATCATAGTTAGTAAGAACTATAAAATTGCAAATTGACAACACATACAAAAAAAGTTCTATTCAAAACTGAAAACTTTCACCCACTTACTTTACTTTTGAGTAATATTCTTTCAAAGCCAATAAATAGCCATACTCAAAAAATACAAAGATTTGTTTAAGTGGACATTGAGAAATCACATATTATTCATTTTTTAATTCTTTGAATATTATCAAATATTTTACCAAAAACGAGTTTTGTACGTTAAAAATATCTTTATTTAAATTCAAAAAAATTCTTCAGTATTTTGAGGAAAATCAAAATATTTCTATAATGGTTAAGGCGAAAAGATTTTTTTTTTTGAAAAGTCCACTATTTAAAGCACAACCATTGCTTCCTATATTTTAAGAATAAAGTGCTAGTTATTAGTGGTTAAATAGTATAATTAAAGGTACGGTTATATAACAACCTGAATCGAATCTAACTGGGGTATGCATTTGAATGATATATAGGTAAAGACGAGTTTAGATACCAGAAATTATGACCAGACATGTTGGACCTATATTTTTTAATCTCAAAATGTGGACTGGCATAGTGCTTCGATAGCAACTAAATAGATAATTCAGATGTTTGCAAATAGAGATATTGGATTGAAACTTGTACATTCGTTGACAAGTTTCCTAGTCAAGTTTATAACCAAACTCTTCAAATTGGTGGAATAATCGTACAAAAAAGTGCTGCATTTGCAACGTTTTTGCTATCATTTGTATCCAACATTAACAGTAGGAGGTTTCAGTCATAAAAAATATACAAATTATTCATGCATAGTATCTTAATCTTTTGTACCTCAATGCAAATGTAAGTAGAAGCGGCTTTTTAGTGACATTGCTTCACACAAATCAATTTGTTTCTTATTTTTCATTTTAATTATTTTATGAACAGTTTTTATAAAAACATGCATTCATAAAACTACATTTTATGATCGATGGAAGGTTCATTGCTGCACAAGCATGGACTCGCTTCGCTCGCTGAAAAATTATCTGCTGCGTAAGTATAAGCTCGCTTCACTCACTAAAAATTAATGATTACGTAAACCCTTAATATTAAAACCCCCTCCCCTGTTGAGAAATAAAAAAAATATTCCCATTAATACAATAATACAGCAACCATTACCCATTTGAGAATATTTTAACATGTGTTTAAGAAAACCAAAATTAGAAGGCCAAAGCTTCTTATGTTGACAATTTCAGACCTGTAGTTCTATTAGAAACCGTTTTGTAAAATATTTGTTAATTATTAAAAAAAAAACTAATCAAAATTTTAAGATTCTGTTTTTCAAAAGTCCAATTAGAAAAGTCTAATTACATTATGTTGAATTTTTCAGAGCTGTAGTCCTATTAGAAATCGTTCCGTAAAATATTTTTTAATTAATTAGAAAAAATAATTAAATCAAACTGATAAAAATTTTAAAATTCTGTTTTTTAAATGTCAAATCAAAAGGCTAAAACTACTTATGTTGAAAATTTAGAACTGTAGACCTATTAGAAGTAATTTTGTAAATAATAATAATAATAATAATTAAAAATTTAATTTAAAATAACATTAATTAAAATTTTAATATTCTGTTTATCAAAGATACAATAAGAAGGCCAAATTACTTATTTTGGAAATTTCAGATCTCCAAGCCAATTTTAAGTAGCTTTCTATAAATCCACAGGCAGTCACAGAGACAAACAGACTCTTTCTTTTATTATTTTAGATGGGTGAGGTTACGGAAGATTTTAACATGACCTCAGTAACGGGTAGCCAAAATGTTGTTACAAAATGATGAGAATATTTCTTTCACAAGAAATGAAGCAGAATGAAGAAATCAACTGACATTTTCTCTGTTAAAAAAGATTTATGAGATCCCGTTTAATTTTAGTCTCTGTTTTTAAGATAAAAGAACTGACTGCGTTCTTAAAAGTTATGATTTCAGATGTATTTAAAAGTAAATATAGAACCAATAATCTTTGTTAAAAAGAATTTATTCCTGGGCTGAAAAACATAAAAAATATCTCATATGAGTCGTCTAAAAAAAGATTGTACAGCAAAAAAAGACATTTTGCTGCAATTGGGAAAAAAAATTCCAGATCAGAATTTAGGTTAAATGTATTTTTCAGTTACGGAGACTGCATTTTTTTCTTTGGAAGTGCAATGCTTTTGAGAACGAATAACAGTCTTTTTTAAAGGTTTTCTTCCCACAATAATTGTATTCTGGAATGAAATGTAGGTTCTGTTTTGAACTTTTAAACACATAAGAAATCACACCTTTCAAGAACCCAGACATTTTGTATAAGTGATGTTAGTTAAACCTTAATGGTACCACAAATTAGAATATTTTTTAGCAGTGAGTAGTTTTTCTCATTATGCTTTGTCTGTTGTAAAATAAAAATGTACATCTTAATTACTGCGACATTTTGGTTAAGTCCCACTCGTCAAAATATATGCAATCAACCTACTGCTAGCGTTACAACGAATTCAGGTGTCCAAAATATTCCCATTACAAGTACAACTGTAATATACGATTTTCATTTGTATAAATATGAAATATGCATTATATGTAAAGATTTAAATTTCCAGGAATTCATACTTTCCTTAAACTTTTAGAAACTGTTTCATTCCCTTGGGCATTATTCCTGTCTATCCTCCTTGTAAAATGAAAATATAATATTTTCTTCAACCTTTCTCTCTAAATCATTTCAATTCTTACATTTCAATATTATAATATTTATATAAAAATTAGATGATAAATACTTGCAAAAACTTCAAATGGAAATATGCTTCTCTGTATTCTTTTTGATTTCATAGCCAATTTTTATTTTCAATTTATAACATTACAACACTTTATTTAAAGAAAATGCATATTTTTAGGTACAATGATGGAGAGGTTGTATTCTCCAGTGGTATTTCTACTAATGCTATCCGTTGGATATGGATTTAGTTGTACAGATGAAGATAGCACGTTCTACTATACCTATTCCTCCACAGATTGCTCGGTAAAATACTTGATATTCATTTGCAATATAAATCATTGCAGTAAAATAGTATTATCTACCTGTAACGAAGTTTCAAAATTCAGTATTAAATGGACAGTTGCTAATAAGCCAAACAAGTATTTGAACACCAATAACTTTCAAATAGTAGATTAAAATATTTTTTAAAAATACAAATATTTGTGATAGTTAATTTATTATTTAATTCTGTAAATCTAAAATTAGCTGAGTATGGAAATAAATTGCTCGTTTAGAGTATATACCAGGTACTAGTTTGAAATAAGAAAAACGCAACTATGTTTTTTTGGACGTGGTATTACACTAATGAAAGAAGTAATCATTTTTTAATTCATCAGCATTTTGAGATTTATTTATTTATTTTTTCATAATTACACCTCGCATTCAAATAAAGTTAAAATAAAAATTCGGAAACATTTTTTATACCTAATACGGATAAAGGATGTAAAACGTTAATAATAAATACCCTATTCAGCGTAAAAAATACTGAAACCAGAGTTTTATGTTTATTTTGGTTGCTTTTTGAAAGGAACCTATTTCTGTAAATTTTATTTTTCACTAAAAATAACGTCAAAAATTATATTAATAAGAGTTAAATATTTTTCAAAAAATACATATGTAAGTATCAAATATGATTTCAAATCTGAACAAAATTCAATGAGAGGCTTCGTTATTACAATTTTAGCTTTTGAAAACCCGAAAAGAAAAACAAATAATAACTATAACATGAGAGTTTCCCCTTCATTTAGTCGAATGAAAATATTGAAAAATAGTGATGCTAATTGCACAAATAAAACGAAATTTTCGCCGAGCTGTTTTTCGAGTCCTATGCCAGAATAAAAATATCTGCTTTAAAACTATAGAAAAGTGAAAAAATATACTTGGAAAATTGCATATATTTTTAGAGTTTCAAAATTATCAAAGTAGTGAATTATCAAATAGTATATTTTGATATAAAAATAAATGTGAGAAAATTGTACCCATGTTTTTTTTCTATATTAAAACAACTATTTAGAAATATAAAATTGGAATTTTGGATAAGCGATAGTTTGAATTGTCTAAATTTTATGTTTTAGATCCTGTCCTAAAAATATAAATTTATTTCAATAAACAATGCTAACCTTTTTACATTTGTAGTACAAGTACCCTTCTATTTTTATTTATGAAATCTCTAATACATCATATGTTTATTTCAATTTATTTGAATCTATAATAATTACGACGACCCTTAAAATTTCCTGAAAACAATACATTCCAACAAAAATATTTCTGTAAAAAGGCGCCAAGTTCTTCATGCAATGATTATGGCCGTGAAAAGTATTCAGATCTAAAGTAGAGCCAAGTTTAAAGTTGTTGTATTTTTCGGGCAATAAAAATTAGTAAAATGTTCTTCTCACAGTCAAAATTTCACTACATAGACCTAAATATCTAGACACAAAAATTCTTGTGTGACTTGGCCATTACTCGTCAGTGAACCATAATACGTAATGACCAAATGTCACAAATATTTTTGCAGCTATATATTTAGGCCTTTTCAGGGGAATTTTGACTTTGAGAAGAATTTTTTTTTAATTTTCATTGCTTGTAGTTTACAATAACTTTAAACTTTGCTCTACTTTAGATCTGAATACTTTTCACGGCCATAATGCATGAAGAACTTGGCTCCTTTTAACAGAGATGTTTTTTTTTTTTTTTTTTTAAATGTATTACTTATTTGCACAACATTAACTAGTTTTAAAATATTTACTGTTCATAATTTTTGTAAACTTGCAAGGAAGCTTCCTGGAATTGAAAGAGTTAAACATACAGGTTTTTTTGGGGGGTACTTACTTACTACACAGTCAACCGTTAACAACTACGTCCATATGTTAAGGTATACATATACGTTGGACAATTTTTTTTTTAGTTCTTATGCCAGCGTGTCAAATTTTTGTGGCAAAAAATGTAATTAATGTATTTGCAGTAACAAAAAAGTAAAAAAAATAAAATATTTATTTAATTAATTGAATTTTAATTCACTAATTAAGGCCTAATTGCAACGATGATAAAATAATACCTAATTAATTTCGAAACAAATTTCTTACTGGAAATTAAAGACAAGGTATTGATACACGGACCCAAGCAAAATATAATTCATAACTTAAATATTTTTTAAAATTTAACATTTAACATGAAAAATACTAGAAAAAATAAAAAATTTCCACAAATAAAAATATTCTAAAATACATAAAAAAATCTATTTTTTACCAAAATTTTTGTAAACAGGTAGAACCCGTGCTCTGAAATGTTATCTAAATTATACAGTTTAAATTTTAAAAATCAGTTAATTAACTCTTAAGATATCACCGTTGGAGTACATTCACTCAACAATGAAAAGCAGTTCTCCAGAAATTGATTTAAAAGTTTTCGACATTTTCTTTTTTCCAATATGTTTTAAACGTCGACCTTTACGAAATTGCATGTAATTAAAAAAGTATTTTAACTATAAGAAAGTTATTGGTATCATTTTAAAGATAATGAATTGGAGAACATTTTAGAATGAAAAAACAAAAATGCCTGTTTGGGTCAATTTTTGCGATTCCCAACGTATATGTATACCTTAATGCCAACTACGAGAACTATATAGCTAGCCGACTCCTTTACTCTTTTGATTATTTTTTGGTTTTTGGTTTTTAGGAAGTTTTAAAAAGCGTTCTCAACAACATTAAATTTCAGGAGAATTACACGAGATTTTTCTATAAAAGATACATTTATGGGACAAGAGTGAACTTGACGGGTGGACTGTCGTGCACCTAGATTTAATTTATATCGAATTATGTGTCTAATGATTAATTTATTACAACTATTTTTTTATTAGTTGCTTTTGATTTGCTTGTTAAAATGTATGGCTGGACTTTCAGTTCTGATGTGGATTATATGCCAAAGCAATAAAGGGCCAAAATCTACAACGGAGTTGGATGTTATAGCAAATGCATAACTAACAACAATAAGCAAGAAGATCAATGGTGAAGGAAGGTTTAAGACAGTTTGAAATGATTTTAAGAAAATATTTAACCATTTAGAAGTACATTAAAACGTTTTATTTATTCTGTGAGTTACATCTCGAACAGCATCGTTCTCCCCTGTGACCATCTACCATGGATTAGAACCGCTAATGTAGCAACTCATAGATAATCACTTTATTTCACGCAAAAAAAATTACTTTAACCATTCTTCTCCCTCGGTATTCATTTACGATTTTTTTTTTTATATTTTGAGATTAATATTACTTAAAAAAAATCTTAATATACCAAAAAAAAAATAGTAAAGATTAAAAAGTGTCCCCGCTGCTTCAGAACTTCTCCGACGCTCGATCTTCTCTGTCTTACAGTGCAAAAACTAATGGATTTAAACGTATGACATTTTGCACATTTGTAGAGAAATGTTTGAGAAATCTGCTGATATGACAAATTTAGAGATGCAGTTGTAAGTTTAATGTTATTATAAGTCAAACTTTTTTCTGCAAAACTTTTTTACTTTTTCCAGGGAAAATTAACAACTGTAGAAATCTAATTTTCTGCCGGTAAAGAGGTACATGTCTTAATAAAATACTCTCGCCATCTTTTTTTGGAATTTTGATGCAGTTTTGGATTAAATATCTAAATTTCAAAAACTTAAATTTGAAGTTTGCGCGATTTTTTTATTTTTCTACAAACAGCGGAAATGCAACATAAAATGATTATTTTCTTTTAATAAATAATACCATGACCTAGATCAGTTTATCAGAATTTGATTAAACAACTTCAAATCCAGATGTTAAAGTATCGAAGCAAATATAACTGATTAAATTAAGTTAAAACTACGTTTTTTTTTTTTTTTTTTTCTCGTCCTTTCCTATTTCCATATTTAAATGAGAAAATGAAATATTTTCAGGTGCAATATTTTGAATACTATTATAGTATGATTATCATAGTAGTATAAGGGCTATGTAATTTTCAACTCAATAGGAAGTGTGACCAATCACAAAGTTTTAAGATGTTTTTAAAGGTATGTTTTGACTGGTCCCAATTTCTCAGAAGTTACTATGACTTACCATGTATATGGACAATTTTCACAAAAAATTTTGGAGGCAATATTTTAAGTTTATGGTATTTTTTAGTATTCAAAAATTTCACAGGTATTTCATTTATCATACAAATCAGTTTTTTAGTCAGATAGCAGTAAAAAATGGCCGAATATCTGGCAAACAGTTTTGAGAATCTGTGTTCATTTCGATTCGTGATCTATTAAATGCTATTGTTTACAAAGACCATGTTCTTTATATTTCAAGAATAGCAATACCTAATTTATTGATTTCAAGGACCACGTCACAAATCTTTCATTGACGGACGTTTTTCAGTTATTATGTATGTTTACTAACTATAAGCATTAATAAGCATGTTTTAGTAACAATAAGAATCGTGAACTTTGGTGTGGGGTAGAGAGTTGGTGAGTATTACTGAGCAGGAAGCAGAGCTTCTTAAAAGAGGGAGAAATAAATTGAAATTGTTTTAATCCTTTTAAACTTTTTTTTAATGTATGTACTTCGTTTAATACTTTTTGTGTCGATATAGACAAATTTTGTGAAGGATATTATAATAAAGTAATATTATCAAGTATTTATATAAGATATTTTATTTTAATTTGATTTAACATTTTGCTAAATTAACACACTTTTTTGAAAAAGAAGGCACTGGAATATTAATTATAACATAAGAATATATCACATTGGTAGTATGATAGAATATATTAACGTTGATCCTATGTTCTAAAAAGAAAACACGCTATATGTTTACACATGAGTGACGGTAACTATAATTTCAGACAAAATAAATTGTTTAGATAATTTGATAAAAAGAGTTTTTATCAAATTTTCATTATTATGTTGAAATTTTATGAAAAGGAAAACGCATACACCGGCTAATTTTTTTATTAATATTTTTATTTATTTCAAGAACATTTGACCATATATATGTATAATAATACAAACAAAACAAAATGAAATGAAAAATGGCAATTGTATTTCTTTTGCTTTCATGTTTTTGATTTTACGTTTGTAACTTCATTTTTTTCCCCCTTGTTATTTATGTATGTTTGTATTTATATATCTGTATAAAATTGGCAGATTATTTTACTATTGGGAATTCCTCTTTGCAAATTAAAATATTTATGTCTTTTATTTAAAATTAAAGTTAAAATTTCAGTTATTATAAATAACATCTTTTTTTATTTTGCTCTTTCAGGTATACTATTTATGTCGTAACTTCAAAGTTACCACATTTACATGCCCATTCGGTCAAGCATTTGATACAAAATCTCAAACCTGCAGAGATGCTTTGTTTTTCGATTGTCCAAAGACTTCTTCATCACTTACTGGTGATCAATCAGCCAATAATCAAGCCGTATCACCCAAAACGCAAAAGTACTCTTCCTATTGGAAGCTTTTAAGCAAGAAATTGAGCAAAGAGAACTTTCTTTCTATTGGACAACATAAATCTACAAACACGAGTCCATTTTCTGGCAAATCCACGTATTCTCATGTATTCAAATCAGCAAGAGCAAAACGAAGTACAGATTCAAGTATAGCCAACATGCAAGAGATGTTTTTCCAGTACCGACTCCTCAATAGCATTATATTACCTGTGGTATCCGAAATTATACAAGATCAAGAATCCAAATCAGGGCTTCAAGCCATACTTTTGAAGGCAAGGTCAGCTTACTCATCACTAGCTAGCAAAATGGCAGGACAGTCACATCAAAGACCAAAGGACTTTCGCGTGTCTAAAGCCGACTCGGATTCGGCTATAAGCACCTTTTTTAGAGAAAGCAAGATACACGTAAGAAGAGTAATGGACAAGAACATCTTTCCGATACTCAGAAGACTTTCAGAAAATGTATCACTTGTCCTTGAAATAATTGATCGATTAAAAATGAAATCTTTTCGTCAGGCTGAAGCTTGGAAGGCCATCTTTGTTCGGTTCATCAAGAAGCATGCCGATGTGATCATGAGATCTAGGCATTCCTATATTGATGCATCTACCAAGGCTGTCATCAAAAGGGAGTTTCAGCCGATTGAGAACTTTATGAAGACGTTTTTCTATGAGTTTTTGAGCCAGCATCCTGATTCCTTGATCGAGGTTATTTACAACATAAACTCTGAAGTATACAGAATGATCATGGGGTAAACTCGTGGGTTTTAAGCTTCAATCTCAACTCTTTGTAAAGATACTTAAACTTGTTGCCAATTATTCATTTTTTGTTTGTATTGCAAGAGTAGCCTTAGTAGAAAATCAAGAAAAAATCAAAAAGGGAAAATTTAAAAAAGTGGAGAAAATTAATTCATTCCTATGAAGTCTTTACCATTTAAAGTGGTTTTTAATTCGATACATAATTCATTTAACAAAATGGAATTTTTCACAACAGAAACGCTGAATTCAATAACATAACATACATTAGCTAAAGAAAATATCGCAAAATAGTAAGAATACCAAAATAAATAACTAAAAATATATGATTCCTGTAATACACAATTAAAAAATTTCGAAAATGATTGAAAATGAAAAAGGAAAGATCGATTTCTAAGGAAGAAAATCGACAATTTATTTTGGGAGTGCAACTCTTTCTACAAGGTTACGATTGTTTCAAACTAGTTACTAATGATCACCTGTGAATATCATTTACCTAACTTATTTTAAAATTAAAAACATTTCGAATGACTCTTATTATCTTTTTCAAAATAGTTTTTAAAAAATCATACATGTTTTGTGCTCATTTTGATATTTTAAAATAAATAAATTGTATGATAACTTAATACCAGACAGTACCTGCTAAAATCAATAATTTAATTTTATAGAGAATGGCATTCGACACTTCTGGTTCATTTGAAATAGATATTCGTAAGTCAATCTAAAATTATTTACTTTCTGGGCATAACTTAAATTCCTATTGATATGCCTTTATTGCTATTGGAACGTGATAGTTCACCTCGGATGGCAATTATACTATTATATTTAACTACTTATCGAAAGTAATAATTTCTTATTCTAAATTAACATAAAAACATGAATTTTTAGTGAAAAATACTAGCTCAAAGAGATTATTTTGTGAAATATGAGTTAAAAAATATACAAACATCATTTCTAAAATTGTGAAATTGTTCATGATAGAGATGAATCATTATACCATGCAATAAATTATATAACTTTCAAGTAATATTAGTATGGTTGAAATACCTGATTATAATTTTTCATCTCATTTAATGTTTCGTTTTCGAAATATAAGCGAACAAATAAAAATATCAACCATACCATAACGTTTCATAATGAATAGAGAATCATAATTTTTTTTCTTTTAATGGTTCTTTCAAAGATTAAGTAGCGACATTTTATATTTAGGATATATGAAGTATTTTAGACTGAGTGATACGGAAAAACATGGAAGTTTTTAAATAAATTTCAGTTTTTTCAAAAAGAATAAAATAGCAGACGGGTCTTTAAGAAATAAATTTTTACATAAGAAATAATGTTTACAGCTGTATAAACACGTGGGAAAAAACAGTTTTTCTAAGCTGCTTAGAGCCGTTCATAACACGTATGAATACGTTATTGCTCCTTTTAGGTTTAACATAGACATTAAGTTGAAAATCGATTGTACACACATGCAATTAAATAGCATTAGAAGGAATGTATTCATGTTACATTGTTTTTCTTAAATGTAATTTAATGCCATACTTTGTACTTTTCAAAATTAAAAACCCTTAAGACATACAATGCGAAACTCTTCCTAAAAGAAAAACAGTTTCCCCGGAACAATTTTTTAAATCAAGTTTGAGCTTCAACCAGTTGCTAAATAAACAAAAGAAATTTTTTTCCTCCGAGTGTTGTATAAATCAAAAAGAATTTTGAATTCCCAAAGGGATATTTATGTAGTGACAATATAAAAACACGGAAACCTGTTCATCATAAGAAAAAAAAGAAGCATAAAGGTAGGATTTGCTCCGGTCTATGTTTTGATGGAATAAAGCATCTTCTTTAATCCTACGTTACAATCCCAAGATTTATCACCTCATCCTATTACGAGATTTATCTTTCTTCTGGAATAAAAGGAGTGGAAAGTGAAGGTTTGAAAGGTATGAAATATATGCTTCAAGTAAAGGTCTTTAAGAAACTTTTCTTGAATACGTAAGCGGGATAACTTTTGGTCTATATTCCTGGGATTGTACAGTAGGGTGGGTCACGATTGTACGTATCTTTATTTGTTTTCTATCCGGCATAGCAAGAAAAGAGTTCCAAATGATGTTTTTAATTTAAATAAACTTTTATTTGTACATATAAAATTTTATTAGAATGGGATATCATCTTCTGCCATTATAGAATACATATTTTAAAGGAAAAAAAACCTTCTTTAGGATTTTTTACAGAAAGGTTATTTTTCAAATGATGGGAAAATTCTTCTTACTATCAAATTTGGGCATGGCTTTTCGAGACTGTATTTCTTTTTTTTTATGAAGCCTTCTATCTCAGATAATTTGCGCAATGTGACTGAAGCTTCCGTCACAGTCTCGACTGAACTTCAAAAAATTGTTTGACATGGTAGGCGAAGTAAAGACAGTTCTGTTTTTTCAGTGACAAACAAATTAACCCTTAGAGTACTGAATTATTTGAAGATTTTTATGCCCATGGGACGGATTTGGATAGACGGATGCCGAGTCAGACTCGTCCACCGTAACTTCGCCCAAGTAAACAGATGACGAGTCTCACTCGTCAAATGTACCCAAAGGGTTAATGTCTTCGTCAGGAATGAATTTCAATGTTTTTGTTTAAGATATATCCTCCTGCCAGGTGTAAGCCCTACATTGGTGTAAGTTGATGCATAAAATATTTTCAGGAGTTGTAACAGGATCCCGTTGCAACAGTCAAAGTTTAGTTTCATGAACGTTGTGGTCTTACAAAATGTGGTGGGCTGACATTTCACAAATGTATGGTTTAAAGTTGGTCAAAATTGTGATCAATACATTTTCAAGGGTGTGCGAAGTAACAGTTTCTTTGAATTATAGGATCTCTTTTAGATTTCAGTTCTTTTGGTAAATACCTAATTTCAGCGATGTTTATTGAACAAAATAATCTTTACAAGATGAGTGAGTTTTGATTGTATACCCTCATTGAAACGCAGACAATTAGAATGTGATTGGCATGAGTTAGCCATTGGGTATGAGACATTTTACTTTGAGATTTGTTTGCTAAATCAGTAGAAAATATGCATGTTAAAATAGCTGAGGTACAATATGTTTAGTCTGTGCTAATGCCTTTAACAGAAATTTCGTGTAACAGTGTTGAAACCCAACATTTTCTACACATCTCTAGATTTTTGCCAATTCTCCATGAAAAGGCCTTGGGATCCAATGTATTTCCATCAGAAAATATCAAAAAGATAATTCGTTCACATGTAGTAGACAGATAATCCTCTGTAATAGTTTATCTAACATTTTTCCTAAAAGACGATACCTTCAAATCTTCATATTTTCCGAATTCATATTCATTTCCATCACATTCAAGGAAAACATAGATAATTTTGATTCCAGGAAGAAATCGGTGATTGTTTTTTTATGCATTCATGTGAGTCAGAAGATGATGGTGTAATATAACCCAAGAACATCGACTCTCTGGTTCCATTATAATGGTTATTGTGGCTCTTCTGCAGCCAAACAGCTATCTTGCTTTTCCAGCTAAACTTATTTTTATCAATAATTTTCGAAGTGATTGTTTGAAGAACTGCTGAAACAATAACTAACCCAACCCTATCTGATACTTCATATCTATCACACATTCGTATAAGTAAAGCGTAGTCTACTGTTCTGTTCAAGAGGATCTGCCGAAATGAGGCTTGTGACTGTAGCTGGAATACATCTTCACTGTTCGAAAGATTAGATTCAGATGATATCGATATATTAAGTTTCTCTATACTTTCTTTTTCAAGCTGAAACTGTAATTTTCGTTTCAGTAGTTTCCTCAAAGTGTTCGTATTTTTGTTCATTGTAACAATATCTACTGTTCCGAACACCATTCATCTAATAATTCTTTGGTCTATTAGGAATATTTTTTTACTGATAGGCATATTTTTGTGTCTGGGTCAAATGCACACATAAATTTTCTTACACTTGTTGGACAAAATGTCAAACAATACTTCACTAGAAACACAAAAGTCATGTAATTTCTTTTAGGGTATTTTTGGAGTGTAATCCATGATAAAAAAAACAAAGGCACAAATGTAACCTCACCTTGTTGCAGCCGGATCTATACTGAAAATGTAGGCTGCGTTGCTTGATTCACTACACTTGATCCACCCACCCTTCACACTTCCAATCATGATACATTGTCCTATACGTATGAATAAAGTAACATTTATTGGTTGGAACCCTAACTAGAATTTTTCTTGTTTTAGAATCGAAAATATGATAAAAAATTGAGAAATTGGAAAAAATTCTAAAAATCGACATTAAGATTTAGTAGATTGTATTCATATTTCGCACGCGTGATTTTGAGATCATTTAGCACCTTTTTTATCACTGTGTTTCTTAGAAAAGGCAAATTAATTTTTTCCTACCCTATTGTAAAGGTAAAATACAGGGTGAAAACTATTTAGCTATATAACAAAAAACGTTGATAACTTTTGAACCGTTGACGAGATTTAGTTCAAACATAGCGTTTGAATGCAAGATATGGGGGAATTTTTCTTTAGCATGCGTACTTTTATTGTTGCTGTTCATCTGTTGGTGAAAAATTTCAGATTCAGCATTTCTGAGCGTATATCGATCGTCAAGACCTACTATTCACTAACAACAGCTCTATAATGGCTCAAAGAAAATTTGCGACAGAGTACAAGCTGAAGAAAACCTTAATATATAGCAATATAAAATTTGATTCAAAAGTTCCATAGAACGGGTAGTGTTTGAGATGACTTATGAGTTGGTTTCCATCTGCACCACATCATATCCATCGATGGGTCATAAACTAAAACCAAATATCTGAAGTTACTTTAAAAATTTGTATAAATTTTTTTTTAACTCAGTAGTTTTCAAAAATTTGATTTTTTATTACATATAGGTCAATAATTATCACCCTTATATTACTATTAAAAAATTATATTAGTAAAAATGTGTTTTTTTCTGTTTTTTTGTTTAAGTTTTAAAATTAATTAAAAAAAAATAAAAAAAACATTTTCTTAAACAGTACGTTTTTTTTTTTTTTTTTTTTTTTTTTTTCTCGTTTTTTTTATTTAAAAATTATAGTAATAATTGCAAAACCATTTACGTTCGAATAACTTCCAGGAGAAAAAAAGGAAAATTATAATACTGTATCATAAAAGTATTGAACATTTTCATTTTCTTCTATTTTCCACTCCTCAAAGAGAAAATTTTCTATTAAATAATATATTTTGTATTAAATATATAGTTAACCATATTAAATTTAATAGTTGTATATTTTGGCCAGAATCTTCATACAAAAAATCCGATTCAGTTGTACAAATTATCTCCTATATGTTGAGTTTTCTACCATAAAAAGTTATGCCATCTAAAATGTTGATTAATAAAAGATCGTGATTTGATTCTTTAGGCTGTGTAACACCTAATAAGCTGATTTTGGGATTACTTAAAAAAAAATTATTTAGCCTACTTATATTTATATTTCACAACATGGTTTTCGTGAACTACAGTTTGTTTTTAGCTAAGATTTTTTATTGCTTCTATATTTATAATGTGGCTACAGATAAGAATATTTGCCTAACTCTAGATGTATCAACATGTCGCATTAGATATTTCTTTACGTCTTTTCTTTTACGACAACGAATTTAGCATTGGATCTACCTATATTCTAAGTCGCTATGTAATATAGTAAGCAGTGACATCTTACCGCATATGCTAATTCTTGAATGACACTTCTGGAACAAGAACCTCATGGAAGTAAGTTATCATTCTCAATGTTCCCATTTCTAAAGATATTTGCATTTCTAATTTTTTCATGAAATATATTCAGAGGCTTGAGAGATACCTTTTTGTCAATTTAAAAAACAGTCATTTTGTCATATGGCCTTTGTAATATACGGAAATTGTAAATTGTATTAGCAACGGTTATGAAAATGCATTTTCTAAATCATTAAAATAAGCTATTGAATTGTTGTTTTTGTAGTAAATGAGGATTTATAGGAACTAAAAAGTATGACCAAGAAGAAGCATTCTTTAAAATAGATGAAATGCCATTCTCTATTATTCACTCAAAGAAAGTTTCTATATAATAAAAAATTGGAAACTATTTTTTTCGCATGAAAAGTCCAATAAGAGGGGTATAAATTGTACCTACAATAAATGCATGCAATTGGTCTAAACCCTGATTTGGCTAAAAGGAATTGATAAAGATTGCAATTCATATTTATTTGTTTTTTATTATTTATTTTACTTTTTAATACATTTATTGGGACGGTACAACTTCATTAAAAAACAGTTTCATAAAAATAACTCTTTTAATTTCTAATTTTAAATAACGTTTCAGCTTTTCTCTATATTTAGGCAATTTTTGAGTTGGTATGATAATAAAAGATTAAATTTAAAACTTTTTAAAGGATTTAATATCATTTTGAATATTTTTAATTATTAATGTTTGCTTTACAAATGCATAGAATAGTGTTTTCATGTGTTATATTACCCTTTCACTACACATTGAAAACTATTGACTTTCAATTAAAAAAATTTAAAAATTTAGAAAAAATATTTTTTTTTCCCTCTAACCTTGAGGTTATTGCTCGAAGATACTATTTTTTACCCAGTTTTTTTTTACAGTTTTTCTTATCAATATTTACAACAACTTTTTTTACCTAATGCTTTTGAAAAAAAAAAAAAAATTCGAACCACCCTAACATACAGGGTGTTAAGCGAAGAATTCCCCGATTTTAAAATTAAATAACTCAAAAACAAAGGTCGATAGAAGAATAAAACAAAAAGTATAGTCATTTGGAATCTGTAAAAATCTGATAGTACACATTCAATAGTAGTTACAAATATTACCAACAGGTGGAACTGTACTTTGTAGTTCTTATGAATAAAGAGTGCTTTGAAGCTCAGAGCGATCAGTCTTACGACAGTTCCACACTTTAAACATGTTGGCGCGATTCCAACGACTGGACTGATTACACAGGATACATTTATAATTTTTTTCTAGAATTTTGTGACTACAGCGTCATCTTTTGGTGACATTTATAACTAATTTTGAAACTTATGTTTCAGATTTCTACTGCTTTCAAAATAACTATTGTTTCATTCTTTAATCAATCTTTTTTTTCAGTTATTTAATTTTAAAATCAGGGAGTCCTTCGCTGGACACTCTGTACATACACATACTATATACATGGGATTTTAATAATTTTTTTTTAATTAAAAAATCAGATTGCTGAAAATTATTTTAAAAAACAAAACAATTTATTACCTTTAAATTGGTATATATTTTATATTTTTGTAGCTACTTTCTTATTTATTTTCTTATCCCTGGAGATATAAAATAAATGTATAATAACATTTTAAAACCGATTGAGAAAAACGTGTTGCAAAATGAAAAGAGTAATCTAGAGTTTGAAACACATTTTAAATGGTAATTTCTTTTAATGGTATTTAAATAATTATAATTGCAAACAATGCAAGATTTTTGTTTTCTTAAACATTTGCTTTAAAATAGAAATACTTTAAAATGTGTGAAAAGGTAAACTGAAAGGCTTTTATTCTGAAAATGTTTTCATGGATGATGAACTCTCTTATTCATTTCTGTTTTGCAACAAGATCTCGTGGTTTTTACGGTCTTTATGCATCAACCAATATTTTATTTATGCTGCCCATTACATTTTTTCCCTCCCCCCCCCCTTGATAAGTGATTTTCCTAATAATACAAACATTTTTAAATATCAGAAACACACTTCAACGTCATTTCTTTGCCATTAAAAAAAAAGAAGAAGAAGAATATCACAGTTGTCAAAATAAAGTGATAATAACTCCCGGTTGGTGCTTATGTTTTTTTCTTATTTAAATGGTGTCATAATTACTAGGTGAAGTTCGTTTGTGGAAATTTGCACTTTATTAATCCAGGGAATTCAGGCCAGAGATTTGGTGCAGTTACTTACCCAATTGGGTGAAGGAGCCTACATGATTACTGATGGAATCAAGAGATTCGCAAATGTCGCATCATATCTATATTACATATCTGTCCTAAAGTACTTCACCCATGTTTATAATCAAACTTCTCTAGCCCTTCACTTACTATATTATGCTGATATGTAATGGCATACATACCCGCTATTTACTCCTGAAGTGGAATTGACTTATATCACAACGATTTAATTGCAATTTGCAACGTTATATGATATTGTACTCGCCAACTGAGGATGAGTGACAAACACCATTCCCGACAGTTTAGACAGCATACCTTCGCCTCGATGACTCATTCAGTTCGTTGACTAATATCTTTAGATACGATTAACTCGTGTACAGATTTACTGGAGAATCATTCGCGTAAACAAGTGCCACAACCCAAGTTTCTACCCAATTTAGTGGAAGAGATATCCTTGTTATATGTTCAAGTACTCCCTTGTCATTTTTCTTATAGATATCCGGTACAGTAAAACCGGTTGGATTCAAGCGCATCCACAAATAAAAACAACTTTACTAATAAAGGTGGTGCTTCTCATACCTTTACTTATTTGAGAGTAAAAATTACTGAAAAGTGATATTTAATCTATAAATTATTCAACAATAATCAGAATAAGAGTGAAACTGGGACCTGAAAGGTAATTTTAATGAGTAGTTCATAAAGGGTCTTCCAGCCCTTGCTAATAAGAGAACTCCATTTGAAAATCGTAGGTGTTTTGATGCATAACTTGTATTTGCGAATGAGCGATATTAGTTACAATTTTATGTTTATTTATTGTCAATTTCTAATTAAATGTAGACCTTTTTTTTGATAATTTGAAGTAATGCTTATCCTTCGTTTTCTAAATCGAAATACAAATTGGGAATATGAGGTTTCTCTAACAGTTTTTCTTTATTTCATGACAGCATTTTCACTGCTGAACACATTTAGGTTAAAATAATCAACTTCAATAAAACTTTATAAAGACAAATGGTGTTCCGTAAATACCCAAATTATGTAATTCTTTTGGTGCTGTTTTTAGAAATTGAGCAATTGTGGCTAAAAGCCGGATTATCAGTAATTTTATCGCATGAAAACTTTAAATAGATATTTAGAGTTAATACCAACTTTATATCATTCAGATAGAGACAACAAAGAAAATAAAATCTAATGAAATACCCACATTATATCTTTTTGATAGAGACAACAACAGAAAAGACTAATGGAATATCTACTTCATATCATTTAAATAGAGACAATAATAGAAAAAAAAAACTAATGAAATACTTACTTTATATTATTCAGATGGAGACAGAAATAGAAAAAACTAATGGCAAATGAAGAACTGATTCGTTGTTTAATTACTTGGTAATAAATAGTGCCAGTGGCTAAAAATTTACACTTTGCTATTATAGTTATAAGTTAATATATTTTTTTATGACGAATGCTTAAATAATTCAGTACCATCTCAATTTTAAGGTACTAACAATTATTTCAAGTGTTAGAGAAATATGTTTAATTAGTCTAACAAATGAAACTGTTAATTTTAACCTGTTTTATAACGTTACGGAATCGATTTTTCAAAAGTGCTAAATACAGTATATCTTTAAGGTTTTAAGAAAAATACACATACACAAGTTATTTCTTCATAAATGCTAAATTCTCAACTAGGTTTTATTAACAGGTGTACTGGATGTCTTGTAATTCATTGTTGTTTCTTAATAACTTAGCAAAGTTATTCGAAAATATATGCACTGTTGATCAAACAGTGAACTAATTTATTTCTTTGGTAACTGTGTAATTCTATGAAATTGTCTCTCTTTTTCAGTTGTATCTATTTAAGAATTATTATAATTTTCAGTTATTTTTGGACTATTCTATGTTCATTGCTACTTTGAAAGTAATTAACTATCCATTGTGTTACCAATTATAATAAGCTTAAAGATTCATTTAAAAAAAAACTACTTTTGTATTATTGAGCGTATCGCATATTTTTTTTTTAACTATACATTATTTATTACTTTATTATTTATTATTTATTATACATTATTTATTTAAAAAATAACTTAACTAATATAAATATATTATAAGTCTATTTTATGAGCCTATTTATGTAATTTCGGTGGTTGGTGAGCTTTATTTGTTTAACGAACTGTGGCGAAGAAGGAAATTCTCATCTTTGTTATAATAGATGTATTGCTTTAGAAATTGAACATTCAGTGACAAACTCCGTCACAAAATTTGTTTCCAACCTTATTAACTTAACTGCATTTGAGTTTGAAAGAAACTAAAAATTGGAGATAGTTTTTATCATTTGTGGTTAAATATGGTATAGTTCAGACATTAAATTCTACGTGCTTGGCAATTGAACCTGTTGAAATTAATAAAAAGAAGTATAGAAACGTTATTTTAGTAACACTGACAACACTTCAAAATTTTTAAAAATAAGTTTAATTGTTTCATATCTGAGTGAAATTTTTGCATGGTTCTTATCCCTGATAGTAAGTCTATGGTAGAAAAGGAGTAAAGATTTGTATATGTAGAAAATTCCTATGCCTTATTACCTATAAAACCAAAATGCTGAAAATTTGTGACTTTAGTGCAATATTCAGTATTCTTAGTAAAAAAGCTATATTTCAATCTTTCGACTGACCATTTTTATGTAGTTTTAAAAGGAGTAAAATTTTCAAAACGTAGAATATTAAACTATGCCACTTTACATAAAGCCAGGTCACTGAGAATCCAGACATTTTGTAGCATTCGACTAATTTAACAGTACACTGATGAACTAATAAGTTTTGAAAAAAAATATAGTAATAAGCTAATAGTTTATGAAAAAAAAAGTTCCTTGTATTCAATTACAGCGAAGAATGGTAGGAATTCACACCTACATCTCAAAAGAGAATTCAAGCTAATTTGACTCTTCAGCTAGAATATGAAAAGACCTGTTCATTATACCAAAATTTGATGACTTAGTATTAAAAAAAAAATTTTAAAAAATAAAAAAAATACACGTAACTCATAAAAGTATACAGCTTTAAAAGAATGAGAAATTTGCTGTTAGGTTTTAAAAAAAATTAAAAATAGATTCAAAGAAGTTAATTTTTCAGTGTTTAATAATTCGACTGACCGTAAATGGTTATTGACTTGAAAATGGGCAGTTAATTAAATTCACAAGTAAGTCCAGTTATATAGTTAGATTTTTTAACAGTTGAACTTGATCCTTGGCTTTAACAGAAATTAAAAACACGCTATTTAATGCATATCCGGAAGGTTCCATATAAAAGAAATGCTCAACTGGTAGTATTTTTTCTACCGCAACAATTGACTAGAGAATTTTCATTTTTTTTTTTTTTTTTTTTTTTACACATTTCTACAGTTTGTTCAGCTGCAACCTTCATCTTTAAGAATAGCATCTATTTTCCCTTTGTCACTCTTGTCACGTAGACCTACTGTAGTTTTCCCAGTCGCTCATTCCTTGTCGAAATTTTGCTTCGTATTATTCGAAATGTGTTACCTAATGCAACAACTAGGAATAACGCACGTTAATAAAATTTGAATTATATAAATAGTGTTATTTTATATAATATAAGTACAAAAAAAATTCTTAGTCGAAAATCGTTTCGGTAGTGGCGACACCTGTTGGTAATAAAATCTTAAATGTATTTGTAAAATAAAAAATCATATATTTACTTCAAATTTTATTAACGATCTATCATTCTTTTTGTACTGTTTGGTAAAAATGTTAGTATTTTATGAGCCAATATTTGGCCGAGAATAAGTTTTTGGAAGATTGGATGTGAAAATACTAACCATCAATGTAAAGTTATATTCATAGAAATATTGTCATTTTGTAATAGTTTCAAATAAGTTGAAACTATCGAAGAAATGTTTGGTACATTTAAGACATTTGAATTCTAAACTACATTAGAACTTTTATTCTTTAAATCCTTTAGAAAAATCAATTCTCTAGGCGAAAACATTTCTGGAATGTCAGACCATCTGAAGCCACAATGCCCCTCAACTAGTATGGATGAAAGAAGGTTCAGTCAAGCAGAAAAGGAATTCTATCAGCAGTGATGGCACAGCAAAAAAAAAAAATAAAAAAAATCAACCGTACATTATTCCTTAGGTCTTCTCTGTTCATAGAAATAGGTATTATTGGTACCAACCTATAGCTCATTCGTTTTTAATTTTATTAGAAGTCCCAATTTGTTTTTAATGGGATTGAGATTTGTTCCATATAATCGCAATATTACTATATAGAGTTAATACACAAAGGTTAAATATTTTTCCACATGAACTTTACTAAAAATACAAGGTGGCTGTAGTTATTTTAACATTGTTTAAAACAGTCTTGTAGAAAGCAACTGATCTTCAGAAAACTTTGCATAGTTAGTACTAATATTTCCAAACTTAAACGATACAAAAAAAAAAAAAAAAAAAAAAAAAAAAAAAAAAAAAAACTTTAAAAAATATCATGTAAAAACATTTTGCAAAATATGGTCAAACTTTCGATGATCAGCTTATTTAAACATTTACACGAAATACATTTATTATGTTATTGTATTGCTTTCTTTTAAAACTTCATTCACAACAATCTCCAGTTTGTAAAACTGACTTTCTCCTCACAAATAATTAGAGAACAAGATTCTGACCGGAGAAGAAAAATGTAACTGTTTTTTTTCTTTTTTTTTTTTCTTTTTTTCTCAAATGATCTACTGACCGGGCTTTTGACGAATTTTACGACAAAAGTTTATTGAAGCAGGCTTTAAAAAACAGTTATACATATGGTCACTAGATTAAACTGTATGCAATAAGTACTTACGTTTAATGATAATAAGAAAATGATATTTTGTGAATGATATATGAAGGATTTGGCTTAGTCCTTGGTGTATTTAAAAAAATTATAAGAATCGGCAAGCTTGTGAAAGAAAATGCAGGTTTCAGTAATGTATGCTTTTTGAAGCAAATCTACAATCCCTTACGATAAAATTATCACCAGTGTGCTGAATAAACATTCAGGAATCTAAAATGCAAAGCATGACCTATTCAAAGTAAATCACATGCTAGGCAATATAATTCCATACTAAATGTTGGTCTTCAAGTTCTGCAGATCGCACAGAAAGTTTCAACCTTTAACATAAACAATTATTCCGGTGAAATGTTCCTGGCAGACAACGTTGAAATTAGCAAGTCTTAAAAGTCTGAAGATCGAGAGTATTGTGAGGTGTGTTCTAAAACCGATCTTGAAGACGCCGCTGAGAGTGCATAATAGTCTTTAGTCTAACTTCAACTTAGATATGCAAATTGGACATTGTATTTTAGGAAATATAAGTCGACATCAACATTCCTGAAATTCAGATACCTGAAGATGTTGCATAACATTTCGTCGGTATTTCTCCTAGAGCATTCTTGTTTGAATCACATCCTTCGAAGAAAGTTTGTGAATTGTAAATAAATAATTTTAAATACTTTCGATTAAATATAACTTTGAATACAAATTTGAAGGTTAATCTTTTAACTGAATAGAAGAGTTTGCACTAATATTTGAAAACTTAAACATACAGTAAGCAAAATGGAAAGTGGGACTAATTCTTATCACGTAAAAACATAAAACAGTTGTTTAGTATAGATGGCCCTGATGTGAGTACAGGTATTTTAACAGATATTATACATGTTGATTCAAAGTGGCACTATTTTGGATTAACTGATGGTTCACGAAAGGTTTGGAGTAATAAGATGCTGTTTTCACATAAATTCCAATACAATGTCAGCCGACAAAACGGTATAGTGGTTAGCGTACTAGCTTCTAGACCGCGAGGTTGCGGGTTCGAGTCCCGTGTTAGACATGGGTGTTTGTAAATGTATGTTGGCTTGTCTAATGACGAATGTTTCGGCGCATTATAGCCCTCGTGTTCCTGACGGCCCCAGATAATCTGAAAACAACCAATATAATGTCCTCAATACAGAAGAGGAGCTGGGAGGGGGATGGAGGATGATATTAAAAAAATAATAATAATAATTTGTTATTTACAGTAATTGTTTATATACGTTAACCGATGTTGTTTTTTTTTGCAAATTTAAGGTAAAATTTAAATTCTCTCATTGCAGCTTTCGTTTAACCAAACACAATAATTTTCTAAAATAATGTTTGTAATATAAACTGAAATTCCAAAATGGTGTTATTAATTTGGTACATCGGACGTATATATTGTTTTGCGGTAAATATTGACCATTGACACCAGTTAAATTTGACATGAATAAACTTCATTCGTAAAATTTTGAGGATAGATTTGACATAAGTTAAGTAACAGCTGTAAAAAAAAGTAATTTAAGAATTTTTCAGTTTTTCAAAGTAAATAATAATATATTGAGGATATTATATAAGAAGTTCTTGTTACGTTTAATATAGACAAGTCATTAGCTCCAGCTACTTTCAAATATAAAAGCTGGCACGAAATCCCTTTTCCTTTATTTTTATCCTCAAAGCATATTTCCTTCCTTTTATCGTTACTATGTCAGGATAAATTTCTTCTGGTATAATTTATAGCCTGAAAATAAATCAAAATGAAAATGTTCTGACTAAAGTGGACCAATGATGAATCACCAAACTAGCAACGGAACCCATCTATTTTAAGATACGGAAATTATCAACAATTTCCTGGATGTGCATGCTAATCACTCTAAAAATTATAAAATTAAGAGTTACATCAAACTTTTATTAGTTGCAATCAAATATGTTCATGAGTTTGTTGTCTAAATTGTAATTTATTGCTAAATTTTTTTAATTTTTACTTCTTAATTCTGGAAAAATAATTTAAAATTATCGGGAAAAAACTATTATAGACGATTTTTAAAGAGTAAAAAAATTACTTTTTATCCTATACATTGCTTATTTAGATTATTTAAAGCATATTTGGATTTTTTTCAGATTTTTTAAAAAAACAATTTTTATGATTTTTAACTGGCAAGATATCTTATCAATCGTCTGTAGTGTGTTCATGAAACTAAAACTATTATAAATTCTACCCAAATATAAAAAGACACCAAACCCACAGTTACATCGAACTTTTATTAGTTACAATCAAATATGTTCATGAGTTTGTTGTCTAAATTGTAATTTATTGCTAAATTTTTTAAGTTTTTACTTCTTAAATCAGGAAAAATAATTTAAAATTATCGGAAAAAACTATTATAGACGACTTTTAAAGAGTAAAAAAATTACTTTTTATCCTATACATTGCTTATTTAGATTATTTAAAGCATATTTTGATTTTTTTTCAGATTTTTTAAAAAAACAATTTTTATGATTTTTAACTGGCAAGATATCTTATCAATCGTCTGTAGTGTGTTCATGAAACTAAAACTATTATAAATTCTACCCAAATAAAAAAAGACACCATACTATGAAAACTTTATATATCATATTAAACAAACCACATGAAGAGATTGTCCAGTTGTGGATCTACATAGGTGGATCCAACTGATTCACATACTCATTTCAGTACCTTCTATTTCCAATTTATATACCAAATTCAGTGATATCAATATGCCCTCAAATGCATCTCTTCTCATCGATTTAGAAATTAAATGGTTATGGACATCAAGAGAAATCGACCAATATCGTTTCGTGCTAGAAATTTGTTTTATAGTGATACAAGTATTATTCCAATAAATGCAATAATGTTTTATTTTGTAAGACATCAGTCTCTGAAACAACACCTTCAATAGAGGCCTGAATAGATAAATTAGAATATTTGGCAAAGTAAGCTTTTGGGTACAGATTTATTTAGGAAAATTCTTGCGTTTTGAACAGTTGGTTTGCACGCTCAACGATATATTTTTATGCACAGTAACGTATAATCAGGCAGGAACCTACAGTTTAACGTGGATTCCGAACCACAACGAACATCTATGCCTAACTTGGGATTCGAACCAGATACCTCTGACATGGCGTGACCAGAACGCCAACCACACAGTCATCAGGTGGGCTGCGTCTCGAACGGATTTAATTTACTGATGAAAGCAATAGTATATAAAGGCAGTAGACTGCATGAAAATTCATTTATTATAGCGATATGATTTTATCCTGATCTGAATGACTTTAAAGGAACGCAGCTAACCAAATTATTTTTTTAAGGTTAAAGGGTAAAAGGCTACCGACTAACTCAGAATCACTGTCGGAAGCAAAGAAGGCATCTAAAGCTTTATGTAGGGAGAAACTAAAGAGAAAGGGAGAGGGGGGGGGGATTAAATAGTTAGGCAAGTTTCTTTGGCTAACGCATGGGACATTACGCACGGATAACATGTCAAGAGTGTCAGTGGCTCATAAATGTGGTATATGACTTAGTTATAATAATTATTTTTCCATATAACTTTGCCACTAAACTAATATTACACAAAACAAAAGCATAACTTCTAGATTCATCATAAATTTACTATTCTAATCTGTTTACAAAGAGAAATAAGGGAAAGAGAAATAGAATTTAAGGGTTGCTACCGGTAATTGAAATGATCACTATCATGTTGAAAATCAAGTTTTTTCACTGCTAAGTATAAAAATGTGAGAAAAAGAAAAATCTCTAATGTCAACATTTTTTTATTACATATAATAATTAATAAACTTATTACAAACATATGAACTGTGTACAATGTACACTAAGCATATATATTTTATTATGATATGTTAATAATGAAACAAAATTGTGAGTTCGTGAATTTTTGCTTCCAAAAGAAATTATGGTAATTGAAAAGTCACGGATTTTTTAAAAACATTTTTTGCTCAAAGAGTGCAAATCCTGATGTACCTGTGCACACTAACTACTTAACTTTTTCAAGTTTGCTCAATCACGAAACAATTATTTTATTTGAGCAACCGCGTGTTTTAATTTCGTTGGTATTCGGACATTACCTACACCTCCAAATTTACGCATTTTGGTCCTTGTGTTGCCCTTGCGCAAAATAAGTTCTAAACAACCAGCCTACACCTCCAAGACATGCATAGTTGTTGAATGAAAGCATTTTTATTGCTTTGCTTCAAAAACTATCTGAAATGTAACAATAGGCATGGTTTCTCTTTTAGATGAAGATTTTCTATGATTAAGTGAAGATGATGTTTGGCCTATGAGCCATACCGTGGATTGTTTTCTTGTTGTAGGTGTTATCATAGAAGATAACGAAGAGTTGCTCTAATGAAATTGATGATTTAGAAAATGTGTAAATAATTTAATCTCACAAATAATGAGGAAGATTAAAATACATCAATACGACATTCAATGAACAGCAGCTGATTAAAAGCATTAGTAAGCAAAGAAAAACCACATATAATTGCATAAGAAGAAATTAAACATAAACAATGAAATGGTTGCGATTACAGTCAAGAAACAGTTAAATAGTTAAATTAATGCACTTTTACAGAGTATGGTGTAGTTTTTTTTTTTTTTTTGTTGCAAAAACAAGGTTGGCATTTGTGAATAAAGAAAGAGAAAAATTAAAGTAATGATTATTAGAGTCCATCAATTAAAGAAATATTTTCAAAACATCAGCTTAAGTATTTTTTGAATTTTAGTTAAAATTGATGTTACTATACTTAATTGATATGAGCTACTTGGACTAAAATCAATATATAAGCTACTTGAAACATAATATATGTATAATGATTCAATATTTACTAGCTGACCAATTAAATATTCAATGACATGAAACACATTAATTACTATGCTTTTGTATTGCTAAATTTGTCAGATTTTGCTGAGGTGGTAGCAAACTCTAAATATCATTTGATTTTAATAAAAAAAATTGTGAATTTTTTCTCAAACAAAAAAAAAGAACAAAATGAGAGGATATCCCTTACAAAACTACCACCTTCGAAAATAAGACACACCCTAATATTTATTCTATATCAAATTAAATAACGAAATCGTTATCGAATTATTAAAATATTGAGTAACTACTGTATAGTACGAAACTTCACGTATCCAAAGGTTAAAAGGATTACTTGTCAATCAACAATACGACTACCTAATATGTATAAAATAAGGGGTTTTGTAGATATTTTCAGCTCATTAATATAAAGAATGGATTCATACCATGAAAACAATGCCATGAAAATAGACCAAACTCAGTAATATTTTTTTTTTTTTTTTTTTTTTTTTTTTTTTGCGTATTTCGTTATGAGGGACGAAACATTATTCACGCCGAAAGAAAATATAATGTTGAACCTGGTTTTCACCAGAGAGCTATCTGTAAAATTCACCAGCAGTGTAGCATTTTTATTGGTTTATTCTTAGAAAAGAAAAAGCACCAACTAGAACCACTCTTGCAATTTATTGGATAAGAAAAAAATTAAAATTGGCAAATTCCCCCAAAAAGTCGATTGGCAAATTTTTTTACCCACCGTCGTTAATGGGTTAACAACCACTATTATATTTTAAATATTAAATACGAATTAACATTTATATGAGATATATCCAAAAAAAGAAAAAAGTCAACAGCATTTTTAAATGTAAACTAGTCATTAGGTAAACCCTAAATAAACATACAAGAAGTTCTTTTTGTTATTTTGTAAGATATTTGATTCTTAAAGATTTTTTTTTTCATGATAATAGTTAAATAAAATCACACTATTTATATGATTCAAATTTGATTAATGTGAATTATTCTTAGTAGCTGTATTAGATAACACGACATTTCGAATAATACGAAGACAAATTTCGACAAGGAATGAGCGACTGGGAATACGACATTAGGTCTACGTGACAAGGGTGACAAGGGGAAAATAGATGCTAGTCTTAAAGATGGAGATTGCAGCTGAACAAACTGTAGAAATGTATTGTTTGTAAAAAAAAAGGAAAACTCTCCAGTCAATTGTTCCGGTAGAAAAAATACTACCAGTTGAGCATTTCTTTTATATGGAACCTTCTGGATATGCATTAAATAGCGGGTTTTTAATTTCTGTTTAAGCCAGGGATCAAAGTTCAACTGTTAAAAAATATAACTACATAACTGGACATACTTCTGTGAGGTTAATTAATTGCTTATTTTCAAGTCAATAACCATCTACGGTCAGTCTAATTATTATACACGGAAAAATTAACTTCTTTGAAACTAAAATGTTTTTTTTTAAACCTAACAGCAAATTTCTCTTTCTTTTTAAAGCTGTACACTTTTATGAGTTACGTTTTTTTTTTTTTTTTTTTTTTTTTTTTTTTTAAATATATTAAGACATTAATTTTAAGAATCATACAGGGTGAACAGGTCTTTTCATATTCTAGCTGAGTATTTAAGGGGACGGTAACCTTCAGACTTATATTTTTATTTAAGCCTTTAAAATTATAATTTTTACTTGTTTAGAAGTATTACTAAGTAAAAACTAAATTTTATTAAAAAAATTAACATATTGCTCTAAATTATATATATATATATATATATATATATATATATATATATATATATATATATATATATATATATATATATATATATATATATATATATATATATATATATATATATATATATATATATATATATATATATATATATATATATATATATATATATATATATATATATATATATATATATATATATATATATATGAGAGAATAAGTAAAATATTTTTCGAGAAAAACGATAATTACTGTACCTATAGGTAAAAAAAGGGTATTTTTCAACTTTTAAGTTTGTAAAAAAATAGATAGATAAAAAATTTTTTTTATGCGTTTTTGGTCAAGTGACTTTTGCTTTGATTTCAAACTCGATTTTTGATTAATTGAAAGCATAAAGATAAAAAAAAATAATAGCACTGCTCAAATATATTTGTTGGATAACACAAGAAAATACAAAAAATATACATTTTCCTCATTTGTGCAAGTTCCTCATTCTTACTCAAAAACTATAAATTATACTTTATTATATAATTATTATTATTATATAAATTATACAATTATTTATGATTTTCTTAGTACTGTAATAAAAAGGAAAACTATGTATACTCTCTTTAGGCATAGTAAGCAAGAGAATATTAGTTTCTATAAAATAATGCACTTTTTCATACAAATATATTTTATTAAACTTCTCCACACGGGACATGGCCCGTAGGCAAAATAGAAGTATCAAAAAGCGTAATTCCTGAAAATTGCATGTATACGACATTAACGTTAAAAAAAAAGTTGTTGGTCCTAATAAGTAATTTTTATATTTTTTACCCAAAAACTTCATACTTATGTATATGGTTTGATGCTTGTATAAAATGAAATATGGATAAGAACCAATTAAAACATGGTTTTTATATTTTTTGCATTGACAAATAAGTTTAATGTAATTTTAAATACTTCTCTTAGAATTTAAACAACACAAAATAACTTATACTGTTTAAAAAAAATACTTTTAACTTGTTATTTTTTTTTTTATTTGGAAGGAGACAGTTTTTATGTAGCAGTATACCTAGTGCAAAGGGCTTAATTAGGTTTAGAAGCTTCTTTTGATTGCTAACTTCTAATTAAAAAATAATTTCCCTTGCGTGAACTTCCAAATTGCCGACTAGGTAACAAAGGAATGCTGCCTTGTGTAATTTTTTCCCCTCGATTCTTTAAACTGAAGTAAAAGAACTGCAAGAATTGCTTGTATCAACAACGTGTTGATAACACATCTTTATTAACAATTTGTGAATGCAACTGTTAAGTTTGAATTGACTAATGAAGCAAGGATTTCTTTAAAAAATAGAAGGTAAAAGAAAATTGTAATTAACGCCAATTATGAATTCGGAAAGTTTGATATTTAAATAATTGCCAATTAATTTATAACAAGATGTGTAATTATCATCATTAAAATATTTATGTTAATAGTTGCAGATGTAGTAATTATCCAACAGTACAATGAAATAGTTGTATTTAATAAGTAAACACAAACCAACAGTTCATAAAAAATAACTTTAAATTACAACTTGAATATTCATAGCAAAAGTAGTTTACAATTTATTGGTGTTTAGTATATAGTTACTTGCATTTAGTAAAGTTAGACATAAGTAAAGGGGTTTTTATCCAATTAAATTTGCTTAGCACATATTTTCTATGAATAAATGTTTCAAAATCTAAATATAAATATACAAATAATATATATATACACATAATATAAATAAATATAATATAAATATACATAATTGCTAATTTAAAGGCTCTCAAATAACTAGTACACCATCGAAAATTATTTACTTTCTATAACAAATTAAGGTTGTATTTAATTAAAATTTAAGGTTGAAAATTAAAAAGGAACATAATTATTTGAGTTATATTACCCCAAATATATGTTTTTGATAGGATTTTCTTTGTGTTGATCTTGAATATGCAAAGAAATATAATTAACAAATAAAGTTGTTACGTAAGAAAGAGAATTTAAGCTGGCAATAAATAGTCGGGTGAAACATCTCACAGCTTTCAGTTACAGTATAATACTGGTTAAATTTATTGAATGGTTCGACGTAATATATAGTTTTCATTCTCTCTTTGAATAAAATAATCTTAAAATTTACGACTTTGCAACTGTTTAGCAATCATAATACCGTTAGCTTGAAACTTTCATATTAAAAATTTGGACATCAATAATCTGTTAAATGAGTGAATTATCACTGAACAAAATATAAAAGAAGATAGTCTTTTTTTTTCACGACTGTAAAGTATAAAAGGTTAACTTAGTTATTTTTATTGTAACAGTATAAATCTCGGTTTTAAATTTTCGGTTCTTACTGGCAATGAAATTGTTGTGTAATGATGATTTTCATTTTCTTACGTTGCTTTTTCAACTGGAACTCTTCTAGCAATTTTTTTACTAGAGTTCGATTATGAGAATGTTTAAATTATCTGTGCCTTATCAAAATTATACTTGATTTTAGGAAGTAGGGGTCTACAAAACATATGAAAATACAATCACCGAATGGTTTTAAGCAATATCAATATTGATTGCTTTTGTTATTTCTAAAGATCCTACATTTTATTGGCTAGCACCTTCATCCCATGAGCGGTTTTGATGAGATACTTGTTGCCATTACGATGACATGTATGAAATATTCAGAAACTATAATACTTTTCGGCATACATTTTCACTAATCATATACATACACACACAGACAGACCCCTTTCCAAACACCAATTTTTTACACTCAGGAATTTCAAAATAATTAAATCAATAAAAACATAATCAATTTTCATAATCTTATATTATCAGGTAATTAAAAAATAATAACTGGTTTAAGTTCGGTATTTTCAATAGTTTCTTCTTACGACATTTTCAAAAATCATGCTGAATTTGATTAAAATAGTGTGAATGAATGATTTATCTTAGCTGATGATCTGACAGTGGCAAAGTGACTTCGTTAAATCACAGTTGAAATATATAAAAAAAATTCTACAGATCTTTTCAAATTCTTAAAAAACATTAAACTATAGTTATAAAATCTGCAATACAAATGCCTTTAAAAATATAACTATTTTTTTAAAATAAAATTGCCAACACTATCGTTACTTTTATAAAGGAGGCGGACCGTTAACATTGAGTGTTAAAACAGAGTTCTTTATTTAAATGTATGCTATTATGCAATGGATAGAATTGCGAATCGAATAGCTTTCTAATACAATTGAGTTATTAAAAACAAATAGTTCAAAAACTGACAATTTAATTTGTACTTTGTCGAGTGAAGTAGGGAATAATTGAGTATAACTGGCCAGGATGGTAAAACCTGGAAACTTGAATTTAGATTCATTAGCAGTGCCCTTTAACAGAGAGATTCTAAACTACATTTCACCAGTCAAGAAGAAAGAATGTCCATATTACAATGTTGTTGATGTTGAATTCACGGGGTCTTTGTAAGTGAGATTGTTTTACAATGATAACTTGTAATCTTCTGATTTTAAAATAACTTTATTTAAGAAGCATAAATGAAATAAAAACTATTTTCAGATCAGCTTATTAAATGTTTACAAGGAATGTATGGGGTGAATTGGTGTTCATCACAACTTCGGTAATTTGTGGAAGATCTCCAATTGCCCTGATGAGCATGGAAACTGCCGTTCAGATAAGATGTCTGGAGATTATGCACTATATGCTAATTTCAGACTGTTCAAGTGACCGGACCAAGGAAGATGAGGGGCAAAATGTATGCCCCTGAGCCAGATTTGTCATAAAGCCCTGTCCAATCGTAGACTATCCGAAAGTACAGCCCCTGAGCCTGATTTGTCATAAAGCCCTGTCCAATCGTAGACTATCCGAAAGTTAAGCCCCTGGAAGACTCCAGCCAATGGTTCAACTTTGAAAGCGTCTATTTTAGGTTCTGATGAATTGGTTTTCATCACAACTTCCGTAATTTATGGAAGATCAACAATTGCCCTGCTAAGCATGGAAACTACCGTTCAGATAAGATGTCTGGAGATTATGCACCATATGCTAATTTCAGACTGTTCAAGTGACCGGACCAAGGAAGATGAGAAGCCAAATGTATGCTCCTGAGCCTGATTTGTCATAAAGCCCTGTCCAATCGCAGACTATCCGAAAGTACAGGCCCTGGAAGACTCCAGCCAATCGTTCAACTTTGAACGCGTATATTTTAAGTTCTGATGAATTGGTGTTCATCACAACTTCGGTAATTTATGGAAGATCTCCACTATACAACATGATGTTATCAAATATATTTCTTATTTATAGCAATGGCATTATCGCAAGCCTCTTTTTTTAGAAAATGGCAACACCACCATGTATACCTTAGCAAACAATACGTATTAATTTCAATAGTAACGTGTTACTGTTATGTTTTTTGTATTCTCTGACCTCCAGGTAAAATAGGGTACACTGCGTATGTCATGACCAGGTGGTATCCGGTCTTTCCCCATCATGTAAGACTAATTTTTAATTGTTGTTATTAAGGTTACCAAACAAACCTACGTTGGGCATCTTGAAATATGAAAATTTGGGTGCCTAAAAAGTATTTAAAAGTGATCAAGGACATTTTTAAACTATATATTTTCCAGGTGATCTCTCAATTTCATTTAATCATCATGACTTTAAAAATGTTTATAATAAATGTTTATTTCGCACTATAAATACTAGTTTCTTTATGTAGTTAAGTTGCAAAAATTGGTTTACGTTATTAAAAATATTACCAGAGATGACAAAAATAATTCAGAATTGTAGTCCAGGGGGTTAAGAGGAAATGTGTACTTACATATTATTAAAGTATATTTTCAGCTAAAGAAGCAAATAATAAAAGTTGTCTTGAGCTCAGGAAGCTAACATTTATTTTCAGCTTAAATTATTTTATTTTCAAAGTAACAAATAAGGTCTAGATAAGCATGTTTGAAGCATAAAATTTTCAGAAAACAGACTTAAAGAAATGAAGGGAAAAAAAAATGATATTTTTTTCAGTTGATTAAATGGCAGTTATTAGTTTTTAAAACATATCATTTAAGTGCAGTTAAACTAATATGGATTGTACTCGATTAAACAATTATTATTTTAATTACATCTGGCAAGATCTGGGGCGAATATTTTAGCTTTAGCTGCCCGGTCTTATCTCACTTTCCCCCAACCGTTAAATCTCATTGCTTTTGTGATGAAATATAACCATTAGATAAAAACAATTTCCGTAAAGTATTAAATATGTTTAATGAATCATTATTATTATTACAATATAATAATTATTATTATTACATTATTATCATTATGAATAATTATCGTTATTATTATTATTATAATTAATATTTTGCGAGTGCTCAGTCCATATTCACCATTGTTAACACAACAAGGACCGGGCGGGTTTGTTTGTTTGTTTGAGTTTTTATGGCGCGAAGGCAGCACAAGGGCCATGCTGCGCCAAGGACCGGGCGGGAATCGATCTCATGGTAAGGCATCCACAAAGCCTGGTACGAAAGTATAATCGCTAAACAAATATTAGGGGTGTGAAACATCGTACAACTTTCAATTACACAATAATACTGACGTGAACTTGTGTTATTTATCGTTTTTATATTTTCATAATTCATTTAGCAAAAATGGCCAGTTTGGAGAAATATTTTGCAATATGGGATGTTTTCTTTTTAAAAAACACCGCCAAAATGATGATTTTGGTGATATACTTTTCGATAATTCTTATATTATACTTTATCGTAAGTGGAACTGTGGAGAGAAGGTGTTGATGAGGTATGCTCAATGAAAGAGAACTCTGTGTTAAAGGCTTTCGTTTTTCAACTTTTTATCCCATCACAGCCTTTATACGGGAATTTTGGAGAATGTTTAAAACACTTTAAGAGGCATTACTGACGTGATCTTTAGTGTAATTTTGTACAAAGCGTATGCCGTAAGAATTAAGTAAACTAAATTAACAACACTAGATAAACCAAAGTTAAATTACATAACATTTTAAAATTTCCAATCAAAATAACCAGTCCGGCAAATCTATTTACTTGTTTATTCAACACACACTATCAATAAACAGATAAATTCCTTAAATGACAGTAACATTAACTTTACCGTCATGCAATCCAAGAATTAAAATAAAATGAAATAAAAGTAAAAATTCACCAAATAGGTAAAAATTCAATAGATACTAAAATATGCAATTAAATTCAGGCATTATTAAAATTAATCAATTTTTAAACTGGCTGAGGATAGAGGAAGAAAGTTAATCAACTCACAATACTTCAGGGGCAAGCCATCGGCCGCGTGTCATCTCTCGCTCTTCAAAACTCTCGTCGTCTCCAAAAAACCCCCGTCCTCCCCCTGCTAGCTCGGAAAACCCCCCTTTTTTTTCTCGATCCTGACCTCTCTGACCTGTCTCCATCCTTTATTGGTTGACTCCCTCAGCCTTACTTGGGGGATGTGTAATAGTTGCTGTGATTCAACCCCTCAGGCCAAATCGTAGGAAATGTCAGATTTCACCATGACATTATCACCCCACCTTTAATTTTTTTTAAAGAAACCTTCCTTCCTCACCTCTTGCCAAACAAAATATCGCTCATATACAAGTAACCAATATCTTCTTCTTCTTCTTCTTTGTATTGGGTTAGTAAGATATGTGGCACCTCTGCTTTAGGGTAGCATTTTGTACCATACTCCAAACCCAATGTTTCTTAGATCCATTTGTTCGGATCGCCCACTTTAGCAATAAAGTCCGACAAACCTCTAATGGAACTAAGGTGTAATTCTTTAGTGTTGGTGGTTCCTAAAGTAGTTAATCGAGTGAGGGCAAGAGCATCACATTCATATATAACATGATGTGCCGTTTCCTCGTTTTTGTGACATTTCCTGCATATGGGGTCTTGTTGACAGAGTCCCATTGTATGGAGGTGTTTTCTGAAATGATAATGCCCTGTGATGAAGCCCACAATTGCTTGCATCTTCAGTCTTGGGTATCTAAGAATTTCAGAAGCAATCTTCGCAGATGATCTGATAATCATGCTTTTAGCGTGTTTTTGTCCAGAAGAACTTCGCCACGTTTTATTCATCTCCTGTTTTTCCCATTTATGAAGAACACCTTTTGCAGTCTTCAAATTGATCCCGCAGAAGGGCTTCGCACCTATTGGATTATAAGACGATCCCTGTTTTGCAAGTTCATCAGCCTTTTCGTTACCTTCTATACCCTTGTGTCCTGGCACCCATACAAGAGTAACCTCATTTTCTAATGCCAGTTCTTCTAGAAGGTTTCTACATTCCAATACAGCCTTTGAATTGATTTGGAATGAATTAAGTGCCTTTAAGGCTGCTTGACTGTCACTATAAATGAGAATCTGCTTACCTCGGTAGCCTTTTCTCATATTAATCCGTAGACAGTCAGTGATTGCAAGGACCTCTGCCTGGAACACAGTGGCATACCTTCCAAGACCTCTAAAGAAGTTAATTCTTGGTGATACGCCATGTACTCCCAGTCCTGAGAGGTTGTCTTTCTTTGATCCATCTGTGAACCAGATAAGATCATTGTTTGTTTGGTTAAACATGTAGTCATTCCATTCATCTCTGGTGGGTATTACTACCTTGAATGGTCTTTCAAACATGTATTTCTTCTCCAAGGTGTCTGAAGGCATCAGAAGAGTAGGTTCATGGATTTTTCTGGTGATGCTGATATGCCCTTTAGCCGTAGGCTTGTCATACCATTGTTGTTTTAACATCATTCTGTATGCAGTCATTCTTGCAGTGCTGCAAATGAAGATGTCTAATGGGGTCAGATCTAATATGGTCTCTAATGCTCTGGTGGGTGCCGAGGACATTGCACCTGTGATACACAAGCAGGCTAGTCTTTGCAGACTACCCAGCCTGTCCTTCACAGTTCTTTGTTCCACTTTACACCACCAGATCACAGAGGCATAAGTAATCATAGGTCTGATGACTGCTGAGTACATCCAAAACATCATTTTTGGTTGTAGACCCCAGTTTTTTCCAAGCATGCGCCTACATGTCATAATGCATTTTTTTGCTTGATTTATTTTGTAGTCAACATGTTTATTCCATGTGAGTTTTTGGTCAAGATATAAGCCTAAATACTTCACCTCAGAAGCCACATTGATTTCAACGTCAAAAAGTTTAGGGATGAAAAAACCATCCCATTTTCTTTTGCGGGTGAATGGTACAAGATTGGTTTTCTGCGGACTAACCTTCAAATCCCTCTCTGTACACCATTTACTAACATAACTTAATGCATTCTGCATAAGTGAACAAGTTATGTTGAAATCTTTACCAAGGATAAGGATGACAATGTCATCCGCATAACCTTGCGTATAATAACCTATATTATTCAGGTGCTTAATAAGGTTATTTACTACCAGGTTCCAAAGTAATGGTGATAAGACACCTCCTTGAGGGCAACCTCTGGTAGCCTTTTTTTCAAGAGATTCATCAAAGATGTTCATTTGAATAGTTCTATCTGATAGCAGGTTCTCAATCCATGTACATAGTATATGGTTTATCCCTGTGTCCCTTAAGGAATTAAGGATAGATAGATGTGGGGTATTATCAAATGCACCCTGTATGTCAAGAAAAGTAGCAAGAGCAATTTCCTTTCTTTCCAGGGTGTCTTCTATCTTGGAAACAAGCTGATGAAGTGCTGTTTCTGTAGATTTTCCAGGTTGATAGGCAAACTGTAGATCATGCAAGGGACAGTTGCTTCCCATGTATTCTCTAATATGCCTGTCAATAATTTTCTCCATGATTTTAAGAAAGAATGAAGATAGGCTGATTGGTCTGAAGGACTTTGCCTGGTCATAGCTATTTTTTCCAGGCTTAGGGATGAATACAACCCTTGTCTTCTGCCATATCTTTGGGATATATCCCAGGGCCAAACTAGCTCTATAAATTCTAGTAAGTACTGGGATAATTAGTTCTTCTGCCTTCTGTATCATGATGGACATTATTCCATCTGGTCCAGGGCTTTTGAGTGGTTTAAAAGTGGATATAGCCCATCTAACGCTATTGTGATTAAGGATATTCTTCGCATAGGCCCATTGACTTCTACCAACTCTATTATTTGAGCCAATGAAGTGTTGGCCATCATCGCTATGAATATCCCTAGATCCTGGAAAGTGTTTTTTTGCCATGATTTCCATGACTTCTTTCCCAGTATTAGCAAAGTTACCATCATCATCCTTTAAGGTGCCTACCATTATTGGTTCATCCCTTCTAAGGATTCTTTGGATTCTAGCTCCTTCAGAGATAGATTCAATCTCTTCACAGAACTTTCTCCAAGAGTCTTCTTTGCTTTTCCTTACATTTTTGTTATATTTGGTGAGGGATTTCCTATAGTTATCCCATTCACCATTTTTCTTAGCTCTATTGAAGAGTTTTCTGACTTCTGCTTTTTCGGTTGCTAGAGAGTTGTTCCACCATGGACATTGGTGTTTTGCTCTCTTGGTCCGAACTGGGCAGTTGTTATTATATGATTCAAAAATATTACTATGCAGATTCTCTGCTGCAATTTCTAGATCATATATATCTCTAATTGGTTTGTTCCCTAGCTCAGTTAGCCCCTTAAGCTCCTCCTGGAACTTTTTCCAGTCTGTGCTCAAAGGGTCTCTGAAGCTTCGATCAAGTTTAACGTTAGAGTTAATTTCAAAATGGATGTTCTGATGGTCTGAGCCTGATGGTCTACTATCTACTTTCCATTTATTGATATTTTTACTAATAGTCTGCGTAGCAATAGTAATATCAATTACCTCAGATCTATTAGAAGTAATAAAAGTCGGATCGTTGCCTTTATTTAGAATATCAAGGTTATAATTAAGAATGAATTCTAAAAGACACTCACCTCTTTTGTTCGTGTCTGTACTATTCCAGACTACGTGGTGTGCATTGCAGTCTAGTCCAAGGACTGCCTGCAATTTGTTGGCTGCACAAAATTGCATTAGTTTGTGCAGGGATTGGTCAGGTGGTGTCTTCTCTTCATAGGGCAAGTAGACAGAGCCTAGAACAATTTCTCGGTCTCTTCCCTCTATGTTGAGTCTGACCTTCACTGCTGTTAGATCCCTATTAATGAATTCAGTAAGGGGTAAAACTTCGATGTTTTTGTCTATAAGGATACAGGTTCTAGCATTACTATTATAATCATAGATTAACTTACCCTTGGTTCCTTTTAGGCCGCTGATTCTACCCCTGACGAGCCAGGGTTCTTGAATCAGGGCCAAGTGTATGTCCTCAGTAAGAAATTTCTTACTGAGGTTAGTTGTACCACTTCTACTGTGGTGGAGGTTGGCTTGAAGAAGCTTCACCATCAGTTTTTGTGGATTTTTCAAGGACTTTGGCTTGTACTTGGTGAAGTCCGATATAGAATTTATATCCTCTTCTACCAAGCGTAGCCGCGTCCAATTCAGGGACATTGAGGACGATCGTATGTCCGGATGGGTCTTTCTTCATGTTTAAGATGTTCCACTCTGTTGGATTGAGCCCACCGTTCTGCACCTCAATTTTTTTCAAAATGTCCTTTGCATCCAGTTTGTTGCAAACTTTCGGAAGCTTAGCAATAATTTTGGTGGTTCTGACAAGTTTCCTTGCCTCACCCACCAAAAGTTTTTGATCTTGCCAGGGGGTTATACCACTGACAGTCTGTTCCAGCCACTTAGAGCTCTCCAGATCTGCGCAGTTGATGATAAGAGCCCCATTCTCAAGTCTACAAGATAGAAAGGTAGGGGCGGGGTGTTCCTCATTCCTTTCTATCTTGTTTGTTATCAAGAGTTCTAGGTCAATAGCCTGCTCCTCTGAAAAACGTTTTTCAGGATGTCCATCAAGGAGTATAGCCATCTTGACAGCCGTAAGAGCCTCCCTGTAGGTTTCACCCCCAGGTCTGTCTCTCTTGGCAGTCTTTTTGGCTACATCCTGATCCATCCTGTCACTCTGTCTTTTTTCACTTTTCCTTTGGGGTTTTTCAACCCAAGTGCCAGCAGCGATCTTTTTTTCCCGGCTGAGCTTTTCTTTTGCGCTCCGGAAATTCTTTTTTTCAATTTTATTCTATCCAGAGAGGCAGTCATGCTAGTTATAGCTTCCTGTCCTTCTCTGGATGTTGATGGTTGACTGGAGGTCATTTCTACCTCCATTGAAGGAGTCATTTCTATCTCCATTGAAGGATTCATTTCTACTCCTTCGGTTGGCTCCTTCTGGGTTTCCTTGTCTACCGACGGGTCTACCTCAGAAGTTTTATCTGTAAAAACAGAGGGTTTTGAATTAGTGTTTATTTCTTCCATAAAATTCATATAAAAAAAAACTCAGGATAAAAAAGGTCCACCCAGTATTGCCTGAGTTACTGGGTAAGGCAGTTACTCTAGAAGTTTGCCAGGCTTACTAGAGGCTCCGTTAAGACACTATAACCGCAGTGTCATTCACCCTGGGCACGGGTCGCATAACACCAGGGTTACGGGAGTTGGTTCGCGGCCACTTATTTAATATTCGTAGCTGTCCCATTACAGGACGTTCGGCTATCCACCACCTGCCGACGCGCCTGGTAGCCACTCAAGCCTCAGGAGTAACCAATATAAAAGCACAATGTACGAGAATCATAAAAAAATTATTTTTGATTAAGAGAAAAAACAATGCAGGAAATAAGAAAATAGCATATGTAGTGTTAGATACCATATGTTTTAGCATTTTATCGCAAACAAGATCTGTGTACCTATTTAATCACTTAAAGAGAAAAAAAAACTTCACAAAATATACCTCAAATATATAAGTAAGGATATAAAAAATTATTTACGGGAAATTAAAAGTTATTTTCAAAGTTCAAATAACCATCAGTTCCTAAAATTGTCTGAAATGTTTGTATGAAATATAAAGTTTCACTACTTCTTCCACTGAGTCAGTAAGTAAAAGTTATTACCCACATGTGTCAATCTCCAGTGTGGTTGAAAAGTGTTACTACATCTTATTTTTGCCGTTTAATAATCTCAACGAATATCCGATGCTGCACTCAGTCATAAGTAGGTGATTCGGTTTCTCGAGTCAATGATAAAGTTCTTGTCTTTTTGCATTGCTCCTCCTTCATGTGTAACCCTTTTTGAGGTTTTATCCACTCGGCAGGATAGTACGCCCTTTTCTTTTCAGTATGTGAAGTCGTTCCCTCCACAGGTTTCGGCTGTGTTGACATGAGTACATCTTGACCAAGAAGGCGGGGCTACCGTGCCGGTCGAGATGAAGATTTGGTGATTGGCTCTCTTTCCTTCGGATTGTTGGCACACCGCTGTGCAATCTTTGTGACGTATTGATGATACCCTCTGTGGGCAGTGACGCTTAATCGGCGACCAGCTGTTGCCTTTAAAACTGGTCTTGCTAAGTTGTTCCTTCCATGATGTCATCCGTATGGTCATTCTGTTTGAGTGGCCTGCTGGTGGTGATGTCACCCTGGTGCGTTGCTTCCGTGGTCCCGGTGTTGGTCCTTGTTGTCATATCTTTTCCGGATTTCCGTCCTTCTCTCGATGTGGTCTGTGACTGCTGTTCACTGAGACTCCTCAGGTGGTTTAGATTTGGTGTGGTTTGTGATTTCCACCATCAATCTTTTAACTGCGATGATCTCGCTGCTCGTCTTAACTGGCTGCTTTTAAGTGATTCTGAAAATGATTCCCTCTCTGTTGAACTCTATCCTTGAGCCAAGCATAAAGACATCAAACACAACACACAATTTCTGTCCAGCAGAAGTTGCATCAATTTCTGATATCAAAAGTGGAATGTTGTACACCAATCCACTTCCCTCCAAAACTAAAGTCTAGAATCCACTAGTTTTTATGAAAGAAGATCTACAGCAAGTAGAAAAACCATCCTCCCCACTTCTCAGCCAAACTTAAATTAAATCAATGCCATAATTAATCCAAAATGTGAACCAAACGCTCACTTCAAATATGAATTACAAGTACCTCAGATATAAAAAAAAAATTCTTAATAGTTTTTACATTCATTCTATTAGAATCTTCAATGTCTTAAAACTCATATTTTTTACATTATTTAAATGAAATCAACAGTACTTCCTACACACCCTAAGCAGTATCAAAATCTAAACTCAAAATTCCTGTCTTTTAACAACATAAATTTCCTAAATTTGATCCATTAAATGAAAAAATGGTTCACAAAACCCCCAAAGAGAAAAAAAAACCATCAAAGTTTTTCTATGTCAAGAACCCCCAGCCAAAATGTTTATCTCGCAACCTATCCATTTCCTTATTTTCTACAGCGGCTGAAAAGAAATTTCGCCCCCACGTATCACCAAAGCTTAATCTCCGATATCCTCTTTCTTTCCGACATCCAACATTTCTCTCACCGCGCATGGTCTACAAAAATCCCCCCTTTTCGCCCCAGACAAACAAACAAACAAAAAAAAAAAAGAAACTCTCTCGCCTCCGAAACGAGAAGGAGAAAAAAAACACCCGCTTCGGATCCCGTTTTCAAAACTCCGAACCCGAATCCTTTTCAAAACCACAGAGCGGCCTAGAAGTGAACCCCCCCCCCCTACCAAAACCAGTTGGGGTGACTCTTCAGGGTCAAAGGTGTTTCCGTTTCCGTTCGTGATATGTTAGCTCAGGAAACGCCAACTTTATTTACAGCACATGTTTAGTCGGAGATAACGAGCGTCTTTTCACAGAACCCTTAAACCAAATAAAGCAGTAAATAGCGGAAACTGGACAACCCCTATGGATTTGACTCCAAGCCCAGTGTTCCACAAGTATCAAGTTAACCCTTATTTCACTATGTTTGTTTACAAACGAACTTTTCTGCTAGCTTTCACTCTCTCCCTTCTCCCTCCGGCATGATCGGCAAACATTCTTGTTAACAACGCTACTTCCTGTGTCTCAAATTGTAATGAACGGATGGGCGGGTTTTCCCAGCAAGCTGTGTATAGTTGTCCTGAAGCTTAGATAATCTGTGATCAGCTAGTTTTAGCCTGCTTATATGAACTGTACGCTCTTGAAATGGATCAGCGTCTAATTTAATATTAAGCAAATTTGGTGATCTTTCCGAAATAACAGTATAGAGACCCAAGAATCGCTTTTGAAATCTTCCAGGATTCTTAAAAAATACCTTATCACCCAATTTAATCTGTCTCTTGACTGATTTAAACTTAGCATAATTTTGCTGAATAATCTGTTGTTTCTCAATATTATGATAAGCACTTTGCCTGCAGGCTTGCAAGATTTGCATCCTGTTGTCAAACCAATGTGGCAAGTTCAACCAGTCAACGTTATCTTTAATTGTACATCACTAACTGTCCATTTCAGGCCATCGCTTGAAATATTGGCTTCATATCTCTACCGAAAAACAGTTCATTTTGTGTATATTGTAATATTGAATGCTTAACGTTATTATACCAATTTTTATGAAGATTTATCGCAATTTCTAAGTCCATACCAGATTCTTTCAATGCCAAAATTGTATTCTTTAATTCAGCGTTTATTTTTTCTGCCTTACCGTTGAGAAAGGGTGTCAGAGCAGGAATCTTAATTAATTTCACCCCCAGCTTTTCATTCAACTCTTTGAAACCGTTCGATATATAACAGCCTCTATTATCGCTAATGATCTGTTTAGGAGTACCATAACTACATATATATCTCAGCAAACACTCAGTAACCTGTTTAGCACCGATGTTTCCAATGGAATACAATTCAATATGACGTGCAAAATTATCAATGAATGTAATCACGTAATCGCCAGATTTCAAAGGTCCCAGAATGTCAGTGAAATTACTAAACCAATTTCTGTTGGAATAGGCGCTATGCCTTGTGGCAAAACTTTCTGATAACACCTTTTAATTCTGTTGCACGAATCACAACTTTTAATATAATTAACTATGTTTGCATATAAATTTTTCCAGTGATAAATTCTCCGCATGAGATCAAAAGTTTTTGCAATACCTAAGTGTGTGAAATGAGCTCTTTTTAAGGCATGACCCTTTAAATTCTGAGGTAAAACTATATTATCAAATAACTTAACATTTTGTTGCTCCTTAATTTTTCTTTTAAACATTAATAAACCCGTTCCATGGTCCAAAAAATAATTTTTAAATTTTCTCTTGGATCTTACATTTGTTCCCTTTAAAATATCCGAAATATGCTTTATGCCCTCATATTTCTCTTGCTCTCTCCTAATGTTTTGATTATCTAATTCGTGTAAATCCACACCTTGTATGTTATTGATCGTATGGGTGTTTTCTAGTAGCTCCTGTATGTTCGACTGTTGAATCTGAACTGAAATAGAATTCGTGTCCCTTTGCTGTGCCCCATCTTGTAGGTTTTCCATGCTACGTGTGTCATTGGTTTGTAGTGTATCAAGTAAATCTTGTACATTTCTTTGCCCCTGAGCAAATATTTGTTTCACTCTCGTTGTATCGCTGTCAAATTTTACCCCAACATCTTGTATTTGTGTCCTAGATAAAAAGTCAGGCACTCCCTCAGCCTTACTTGGGGGGATGTGTAATAGTTGCTGTGATTCAACCCCTCATGCCAAATTGTAGGAAATGTCAGATTGCATCATGACAATTACCACAGCGATTTTGGACAAAATCATTAGAGCCGTTTTTAGTAATTACTGAAAAATATGATTTTTTTTAATATCAGCTACCTCTGTGCATGCACGACTTTGACGAAAACCTTAATGGTAGGTTCCTGAACCATCACCAATCCGCACACCAAATTTGAACATAGTAGGTCAATTTGTTCGGGAGTCATTCTGACCACAGACACACACACATATATACACGCACAGACACAGATTTTTTCTCGATCACCTTTTCGAAATCAGAGGATGTTCCATAACATGGAGAAATGCAAAAATACCTTAGGCCACTCTATATATAATTCTCTTGCGTAACGTCCAAATTCGGCTGCATTTCTGTGAGCAGAATGGCAACGACTTCAAACATCCAATCACAATTTCCAAATTCAGGAATCCAGCCAACCACAATATATCTTTTGAAATTTGACAAATATATCTGGCAACAGCAACAACTTGGATTCGCTATATTTTGTTTTTCTTATTACAGTCTACAGATAGAAATTATTGCCTATTTAATTATTTAACGTATTGATTTAATAGTTACGATGATGCAAGAATAAATAGATCCAAGATATGTACATTTCTTTTGGATTAGAATTCCGGATAAACCAGACTTTCTCCAGACATATCCAGATAGTTATCTGCTGGAACATGTTCCGGAGGTCGCCGGATTGCATTCAGCGCTGAATCGCCAACTTTCAAAAAGTCACTAAGAGGCATTGTGCAGTAAATGTGAACTTATATTCATTTCTAATCAGTGCAAATTCAGCTATTACGAATTGAAAATTATCAAAATAACGAATAAAACCACCCATTCAACTTCAAAATCTCATCTGAATTTAAAAATTCTTTTTGGCGAAATAGGGCTAATTTTCTCGTCAAATTTGATTTTCAAAAAATTCTGGTTGATTGAATGCCGGATAATTGGTTTTTTAATGTTTTATTTTATTTTCTAAGTATCGCAAAAAAGATTATGCGAACATATAAATGCTTCGTTAAGAAATTTTGATAAGCAACTTTAATTATTTTGGTGCTTTATATGAAACCAGTCCGTAAATTATAATTCTTCAATGAAATAACCGATCTTTTTAAAATATATGTACGATACTGTTTATTTTTTTTGTTTTGTTTTCCAAGAACTTTTGACTACTTTGCCACACTGTCCCTGCTTAACGCGTCTCGACAGCAGTAGGATAATGACGTGGCAAGTATTCTGGTTCTTCATAAATAACAAAATGTTTTCAGTTTCGTGGCATTATGCAGCTGAAATAGCTTTTTGCAAGGGCATATTTTAATTGCTTCACTTTGAGGCGAGCAAAGCGAGCCAAGGGGATTGCATAGAAATCCAGGGGGTTGGCGAGCGTCAGCAAGCAAGGGCGGAGCCTCCTAGTAAACTAGATAAGACATTTATGTGGGAGCCTACACATACTGAACCACTCAATACATACACACCAACAGGAATGAAGTTTGAGAGTCCAGTGTTGCCACAACAGTTTTAACGATTATATGTAATCACTGGGATGTTCCATTACAAAATGGGGGATAAAGAAAAAAACAGGCGTTGATTTACAACACTATGTATACATATGGATAATTGAAAGTAATATTATCGCTATCCTGGAAAAGTTTCAGGGTTTTGGAGTGACCACCATGATATAGTATTATAATTAAAAATATAAACATATTCATACCATTTAGCGTAAAATTTAAAAACTGGAAAATGTTTACGTATTTCTTTATGTACTCATTATTTAAAAATATACATATAATAATAACATTTAGCGTAAAATTTGATGCATGGAAAATGTTTTCTTATTTCTTTACATACACACTAGCAGTGTGGGCCCGCTCTGCTGGGAACCAGTTGAAAGACATAGGAATTTACATTTTAGAAAAAGTGGGACAGACGTAGTAAAGGGCATTTGGCGATTTGTTTTATTTAACGATCAGAAAAATCGCAAAAATCAAAAACACTGTAACTAAAATAAAAATAAAACATAAATAATAATAAAATTAAGATAAAATAGAAATATTAAGGGAGCTCTTCCGTTAGGCGGTTACCAGTTGGTGCCAAGACTAAATGTTAACTCATATAAATGGCGCGTAAATGTATCATCAATTCTAAATATAGACATTATAAATTATTTGAAAGTTGTTAGTTTAGATTATTTAGTCCTTCATCTTGGTGATTTTTTTTGCTGGTACCTGGCTAACGGATAAGTACCAAAATTAAGTTAAAATATAAATAATTATAAAATTAAAATATAAATGAAAATAAAAATCGTTGCGAAAAACCACAGTTATCTGTAAAAGAGCACCAAACAAAATCGCACCAAACAAATATCTTACAGTACATCTGAACCAAAAAAGTGTTGTACTCCTAAAAAAAAAAAAACGTGTACTGTCCGGCCCCTTACCAATTTCATAATCACGACCAAAATAAAACACCATAGAAATAAAATCGCAAATGAAATACTACATTTTGGCTTCAGTTATATAAGATAGTCTGGTGTAAACAATAAAACATGTATGATACAAAAAATGTATTCAAATCTAGATTAAATAATATGGAACTCGGATACACAGTACAAAAACCCTATACAAAAAATAAGAACAAACAAAAGAAGGAATTTTGATATTCTGTTTAAAGAAAACGAATAAATATTTACCAGGAAATTAAAAAAAAAAAAAAAAATGAATGTCTTAATAACTTGAAAGTTTTCAGTGAATTTTAATAATTTGTTTACATTCAGATTATTAGCATTACGCTAAAACTGCGCATGCGCACAGTGTCGATTTACAGTAAATATATGGAAAAATTATAATTATATTTGAACTGTTTATCGGACGGACGATTGTAATACAAAAAAATAATCAGAAAAATAAGGGAGGACTTATTAAAATAACTTTTGGTTTTATTCTGATTCAATAAAAAATATCGATACCATTTCAAGATTTTTTGTATGTCATTAAATTTTAATAAAAGCAATTTTTAATCGAATTTAAATGTTGTTTTCTACAATCCTCATGTACTAAAGCTTCTATGTACAAAATTTCGTACCTCTGGGTGCAAAACTGAAGATTTGTATAAGGTTCTGATATACAGACAACTCAGTTTTATATAGATAGATATTTAAAAATATATCGCAAAATTAATTTTTGAAATAAATTTGCATTAGAGTAATTATTTACAACGGCAGACGTCTGATAATGTTAATAACGTTAGCCTTGTCATCATTAATTTAACTATTTATTTTTTCTTAACTTCATTCATGAACTTCGCATCTGCTGATGCTTCTATAAAAAATTTCCAAAAGTTATAAACACATTTTTAACTTACTCTAAGGATAGATTTTGGGTAAAACCATTAATTCGGGATAAACTACATTAATGAAGAACAGTCACAAGACCACTGCCTTGGCCTGAATATCCACAATGATTATTTTTTACACACAAGAACCTTGGCAGTTGTCCTTCATGTTAGAGACTTGCTTTACACAGTGTTTTCTTAGCTCCAAGGTTCATTGGAAACTGCTTGCGTTTTAATGGCTTATGTTATTTCTCAATCATTAAATATTTTACGTAAAGCTTAATCTGTGTGGATAAAAAAATAAACTAATTTTCACTTTCTTTGAAAACTTAACACGTATTTTTCCCAAATGCTTATAATTTTTCAAATATTATTTTGCTTTCAGATCAGCTAGTATATGTACATACATATATGATATTTCTCAACTTAAATTCATATTCATTCTGTTTCTCATGTTAAAACCAGAATACATCACTTGAAGAAAGATTGATCATCGAAGTGGTGAAGCTACTATCACCAACACAGATAAAAGAGAGAAACCGTAAATCGAAGTATCCGTATATATTATTTCTGGACATAAACTCTCAGATGAGAAACGTGACATCATAGTGATAGTATGCAGTAGCAGACACAGTTTTATCCACGAGTGTGTTTTTTTACAAGTGACACCAGCTCAATCCAATGTCGAAAGCAATATTCTTTTTCATCTGTCTGAAAGGCAAAAGTAAACAGAAACTGATCTGAAACTTGTCCATGCTTCAATCTCTTAGACATTTTGTAAGGTATGTTTTTATTTCTTATACATTATTTATTCTCAGGATTTTTCAGAAACAGTACATTTTCTTGAAAACTACAGTTTCAATAAAAACAAATTAAAAGTACAGTTAATATTATTTATAAGCTTCTTAGTTCGGAATGGGTTGGATTTGGAATTATTTATTGTTTCAAAAACAATAGTTAAAAGTGAATTGCATTTATAAAATTTTAATTAAAATTTTATACTGGTTTAGTTATACAAAAACTATTTATATAATTAAGCAAATAGGCAATACCTCAAGTTATTTTTTTAATACAGAAGCATTAAAAGCAAAGGTATATTATTGCAATTAAATACAAAATCCATATTGAGAAAATATTAATTTTGCTACAGCCTTTATGTTATACTTTTTCCTAAATAATTTCCATCTTTTTAAAAGTCGCAACATATTTAGATCTTTCAGTCATTAAACTTAAATATTACACAAGTGGAACATAGCACATATAGTAACCCTCCCCACCCATATAATTTTGCTAAAATGTGCACGTATCAACTTGGACAGAGATTACTACAGCATTACTATGATCAACTCTCTGATGGAGTTAAGTTATTTGGATGTAATGCCAAAATCCTGGGTATCAAGTGCTAATCTATTTCAGTGACACATAACAGGGAATCGATGGCAATGTTGATAATATTTAAAATACATACTTCAAATACAGCAGCATTTTTTGGTTTTCGTCTTTCAAGGATAATTTGCAGTGACAACTATATCAATTATAAATGAATTTTTTTAATATAGATTAAAAAAAAAAAAAAAAAAAAAAAAAAAAAAACTTTTGTTTTACTTTACTATACTAGCTTTATAATTAATACGCTTAAATGCGCCTTTTTAAAAGTTCTTGGCAATAGTTTATTTTTTATTTGACCTAAACTAATATATGCTATTACAATGCACTATTATGCATAAATACCTATGTCTAACTGAAATTTCTTGATAGCTTCATAAGCAATTTCAGTTTTGCATGCAGATAAAGCCAATTGAATTTTCTCCATGATGTCCCTTATTAAAGTCATTGTAATAGGTTGCATTTGGTTACCAACAGGCACTAACTAGTTTGGGGGAGAGTTCCTAACATATATATCTTCTCTGCCTTCAAGTAAGTTACTAAACATGAACTATCTTAAAGTCACAGGCCGACCTTATGGTTGTGTAGTTAGTTCTCTGGCTATGTAGGCCAAAGGTGCCGCGTTCGAATCCCGGGATAGACATAGATGTTCGTTGTGGTTCGGAATCCACATTAGGCTGTATGTCCCGGCCTGATTAGTCTTTATTGTGCACACGTATAAACATTGAGTGTACAAACAAGCAAACAAACATACTAGAAGTTAAAGTTAGATATCAATAATAATCATCCATGTATAAGACAATTTCGATTAAAATTGGGTAAGTATAGTCACAATAAAAAATAAAATTATAATATATTCATCTTTTTACATAATAACATAATTTTCTTATATTTCAATTTAAACATAATAAATATCATTATAGTGTAATGATCATATTATATTGGTCTTCCGATTTTTACATTTTATTCACATTTAATTATAAATTGACTAATTTGAAGTTAACATAATATTTTCAGTAAATCATCTCCCATTGAATATATATCATACATTAAATCAAAACTGAGTTATGACACAATGCTTTAATTAAAAGTATCGAAAATCAAGTAGAGAGTAACTCTCGGGTCCTTATCTTGCAACAGAATAATGATGAAAATGTTGGACTAGTGTGAAATATGTTTTAAAGTAAAAATCAATCGTATTACTATACAACATTTATGCAATAAATCACCAAAAATTGAATCTTAATGAAACATAAACTTAATAAAATTTCTTTACTAATTCTCACAGTAACAATCGCACTATAGAGCAAGTTATTTGGAAAGAACCCCATTAACTTTATACTTTTAAAGACAATTCAATTTACCTGACATCGCTTTCCAAACTCTTTCCTTTTTTTGATATTTAAATAAAAATTAGAATCTTCAGAAAGAAAAAAATCTTCATAAATGTATTTACCATTCATAAATGTAACTCGTAAATGTATCTCGATATAATAGAGTTCTAGAATTTATAGAAAAAAATATATTTTTCTTCAGAAAAATATAATTTTGTTTAAAAAGTAGTTGCATATTTAAATCTTATAATTAAACAGTAAGATTAACTCATTGAAAATATATGTTAATATCAAAATAAAACATAATGTTAATATCAAAAAAAATTTAGAAGTGTTACTTTCATGATCAAATTAAAACAAATACTTATACATTATCGGCACTTTATTACTTTTTATTGTTTTTATCTATAATAAATATTTATTCATACCCTTTAGAAAAACAAAAAGCAATAAAGGGATGGTATCCAAAAAATCTGTTGTAATTATAGAAATATTGGTGTGTTTGAAAAATAAAATAAATAAATAAATAAATTACATCAGTATATACATATATATATCTGAATGAAATAAAATATTTGGCTATTGAATAGTGTGTTTGGTTCAATATTTAGAAAATAAAACTCTACTGATCGACAATAGTCGACGCAAGTATTTAATGTTTGTGAAATTATTAAAAATGTTTCATTTGTTATCTTACCAATTTGGTATAATTATTCTATTGTTTGGTTATCTTAAATTAATATATGTTTCGTTATTTTATGCCAAATTATTCATACTAAACACTCATCATTAATGTGCTTTTTTTTTAATTCAATCCAGACAAATATTATTTGTAAGCAAACTAAGAACCATTTATTATTCATAATTAATTACAAATAATATATTACAATATAAAATATATATTTTACAACTGATTATATTCAATTGAAATTTAGATAATATCAAAACTTAGTATTTATAGTATTAATAATTAAATTATTACTATTAAATAATGATATAATAATAATAATGCCTTTATTAGTAAAAGTATAAAGATATTGAAGGACAACAACAAGTGTTTTTTTAGTACCTTAAACTATAAGCATGCACTTATATACATTAAAATATAAATACTGATTACGCATCTCACCATACAATTTGTATAGAAATGGAGTATATTTTTAGAAACATGAATAGGTTTCTTTGCAACAAATGGTAATCCGACTATTCTCTATAAGCACAAACATTATACTGCTCTTATAGAGAACCAGGTCACGTACTTCCTAATGCAATGATTAATGCTATCTTATATTAAAAAAGAAGGTAATGGCTTAGATCATATTTCTAGGCATTGGCATCTAAACAAAAGCTAAATATAATGGCAGATATATGTGTTTTATAAATAACTTGTTATTTTCTTGGAAAGACAAAAGTGTAAATTTTTTAATGCACTAATATGGAAACTACAGAGTGTTATTTCCTTTAAAATGTTCATATTTCGCTTTGAATTTATTTAACTGTGAACAAATGCTGTAACATGAAAAAGTCATTAGTTACTTATAAGGTAAAAACAAATATTCGTTTTTTTATTTTTTATTTATATGAATGTTTGAGTAGGTTTTAAGTAGAGTAGATGATGTTTAAAATTTCAAATTTGGAGTTACTATTTATAAACTTATTGACGTGTTTTCTCCTTCAAACGTTCATTTAACGATAATTTAACCTCAATAACTTAATATTTTCTTTTCTACTGAAAAACATAAAATAATGATGATAAATGAGGAGATTTTTTGGAAAAAGCAAGAAATTGTGTCAAGAAAAATTATCATTGTTAAAAGTACTTACTGTAACTCTTTATGTTGCAAACGATTCCTAAAATTTGCCGAAGCTGCTCGGTGTACAAATATTGTATAATTAAATATAAATTTCAATACATTTTTTATTATATTATTTTTTAACACTTAAGTTTAATTTGATTGTAGAGTAATACAAAATATTCGTTTTAGGTTGGTGAACACCATGCCAATTAAAATACAAAGTTATGCTTGACTTGGCATTTATGAAAAAATTTCAATATTTATCTAATAAATAACCAATCTTATTTTATAGAGTTTTATCATTTCCTATACATATTTATAAAGCAATAAACATATATTTTTATCTGAAGCTCACTTCAGCCATCCTTTGTGTTGCAATAAAAATGTATGATACGTGGTTGAGTTATTCATAAAATCCCTTTCTTGTGTTATGTCATAAGAAGAGTAATGAATTGCAGCTTTCACAAATCCACAATATTCAATCTGTTAAATAAAAGAGCCTGCACAAAACAGATTCCCCAGCCGCATCCCGCTTAACCTTATTGCTTGCCATTTCTTTCAATCTCTTCTGGAACATTCAATCGTGTTGCAAATATATCGGATTCCCATTTGCAGTCCAATGCATCTGCGAAAGCTGTTTACGTTCTTTTGAATGCCACATTCGAGAATATTCTTGGTGATGGATATACCTTTTGTTTCACCCCATATCCTCATCCGATAAACAGATCATTTCACCTGGAGTGAAATTGAAGGAGTATTCTATTTACTTCTTGTAGAGTCATTTTTATTTAGGATTTTATGTTTTATTGGATGAAACTAAGAGGGAAGATCATGAAAGACTTGAACGATCATCGATCATGTCAGCTTTATTAAAGAAACTGTCGAATAAAATAGCTAAAATTAACTATGAAACAGAAAATTTAAAAATAGAAATTGTTAGATTCAGTGCGTTTTTATTGATTGGAATGGGATTCAGAGTCATTACAATTTTCTAATCCATCCTTTTCTTTTTAAAGCATCCAAATTGTTTAGGTCTCAGTGTAAATTTCTTTTAGAAGGTGGACGCCTATTCAAATATTTAATATATTTTTTATTAATAAAATGTATGGTTAGTGCGGCAATAACATTTAACTTTACTAGGAAAAGAATATTTATGGTTATTATGGCTATAAATTATTGCAATTTTATGAAATGTATGAGGAAACTTCGCAAATTCTTTTAGAATAACGATCATGACTTGAGATTAAATGCATATCTGTCTCGATAGAAATGAAACATCTATTTGTTTTGAAGGAAAGAATAACTATGGAATTTTGTTTAGTAATATTTAAAAGAAGATAATTGAGGTCCTATTCAATATTTTTGTTTTGTTTTTAACTTTGAAATGAGTAAAGTATTTTTATAGGAGATAAATCAAGCTGAAACTGCCGACCAAACGGTATAGTGGTTAGAGTGCTATCTTCTAGACCGCGAGGTTGCGGGTTCGAGTCCCGCGTTAGGCATGGGTGTTTGTAAATTTATGTTGGCTTGTCTAATGACGAATGTTTCGGCGCATTATAGCCCTCGTGTTGCTGACGGCGCCAGATAATCTGAAAACAACCAACCAAGCTGAAACTAAATTATCACACTAACTTTAACTCTAATTTCAAAAAATGTGACTTTAAATGAAATGTTTGAAAGAATATAATCTACCCATCTTAAAATTAATAAAAAACTTGCCATTTATTTATAGAATGGTAGTGAGCTATAGGAAAACATAGGTATATTCCTCTCCCACATTCTAATAATTAGATTGTATATTAGTTTTCGAAACTTGTCAAGTACTTTTGGACCACATTAAACTGATAATGAAATTGTACAGAGAACCCGTTTTTTTTAGTCCCCTAAAACTTAACTTTAAATCAAAATATATAATAAGCGAAAACCAAAAAGTTGTTATCAAAGACAACTTTTTACGTTATATATAAGTTTCTTAAGCATATTTTGATTAAGAAAATGTATTTATTGAGAAGAGTTCACATCTTTAAAAAAATCCCTCTGGGTTCGTTAGAAAAATGTCGCGTTGTATTTATGAATCACTTGAACACTGTTTCATATTTTTGCAATAAAGACAACCTTTATCTGTTTCCCATTTATAAAATCATCTATTAGTTTTATTGTTGTAGCAAATGTTATATTTGCCCAAAAACGACTGTATTAAAGTACGACTAACGACTAAGTTCTAAAGACTAACATTCGCCATCCCTCACACTATACATGAAGTTTAATTCAGTCAGCTTTGAAATCCTTACAAAATTGAGTTTATAAACTATGTAAATTGAAAATCTTGAATTTTTTTAAATTATTTTCCTAAAATAAGTGCAAATTGCACTTGCACCCTCCTGAATTTGGAAAATTAAAATAATGTGAAGAAAAGTTATTAAATATCCTTCAAATAGAATTATGTTATACTTATTAGAATATTCAATGAATGAGAAATTTAATACATAACTACTAATTAAAATTTCAATAGGATATCAAATTAAAAAAATAAAGGTTAAATAAAAAAATAAAAATAATAACCATTTTGCATCCTCTTGGGTATCAACTGCATCCTCCTGAAAAAAAGCAACGTCCTACTCCTTAAGTTAAATTATAACGAATATTCATCTTAAATATTCAAACACTGATCTTGATTATTTAAATTTATAATTGTATGGCTTTGGTATACTGCCTTTTACTTTATATCTCTTTTAACAGTATAGTTTGGCTACATTATGAACTAGTTAATAATGATTCATTAGATGAAATGAGCTGGGTATGTAATATGAATGTACGAAAAACTTCATTCGAAAAAAGTATTACTTTCCAAACCAGTTGGCAGACGATGTAGAAGTATAAGATTAAACTACCATGGATCGAGAATGTTGATGTCTATTTTAAGAATTTTAAGACCAGATACAAAAACATAATTGCCATGAAAGAAGCCCTAATGATCTTGACTTGAGATTAAATGTATATCAAAATGACTTTTATATATCAAAATAATCTGGGTATGTATTTTGAATGTATGAAAAACGACATTAGAAAAAGTTTTGCTTTCCAAACCTATTGGTAGGCAAAGTAGAAGACTAAGATTAAAATACCATGTATTGAGAATGTCGATGGCGATTTTAAGACCTTGGAGACCAGATACAAAAACATAATTGCCATGGAAGAAGCCCTAGCGATTTTGACCTGAGATTAAATGTATATAAAATTGACTTTCTACGCAAATGTTATGTTGATATATGCGAAAGATTTGATTTCATAGAAAATAATGACAACAGAATTTTAATTTTAAAAGTAATATCTTAAAAAAGATAATTGAGATTCTACTCATTTTTTAGGAGAGGGAGAGAGGGACAAAGACTATAGCCAACAAAACTATCAATATTTTATTTAAACTATTTTAATATAATGATTTAAATAAATACAATAAAAAGAAAACCAAATCTTTACTTTTTTTTAGAGCCCATTGTGAGAAGAAAAAGTTATAGAAACCTTTTGTGTGACATATCGGGCAGAAATGTCGTTTCGCCGCCAACCTCAAAAAGGCAGGAACGGTAAAAAGTATCTCTTTGCACAACTTCCTATGGTAAAGGTGAAATTGATTTTATTTTCTACTATACTTACAAACTTCGTATAATAAAAAAAGAATATCATAGAGAAGATAAGTCTTAAAGATATCTTGAAACAATGGGTTGTCTTTGAAAAAAAAAAAAAAAAAATTATATTTCCTAAAAACATCAAAAACAAAAAAAAATCGAGTTTTAGTCCAAATTTGACTTAAAAAATTTAACAAACGAACAAATGTCCAGACCTAACGAAGCTATAGATTTAGAAACCTATTAAATTGTGTAATTTGAAATGTTTCGACTTAAAATCCTACGTTGCGCATTTGGGGGACAAATTAACTCACTTACCTTCATCCAATCGAGCTGAAAATTGATAGATAGGTTATATATCAATGGCAATGCATTCTATTCTATCAAGTTTATTTTCTCTAAAGGGTGAAGGGGGTGGGGGGAGTTTGTCCATGGCACGGAATTAAAGTTTTCTTTTCTTGTATTCAAATGTTATGAAAAGTCATCCTGAATTCAAAATGACTCAAATAAGTAGAAATAGCACCTAAAGTTTGGTAGTAATGACAAAGTATTTATATAAAAACTTTGTTTTCATGGGTTGATTTTTACCAAAATAGGCTTACCAATAATACTACAGTTTCCTACAGTTAAAACACTGTTAAAAGAGATTCATATGCTCGTACAGTTTCTGTATATTTTTATGTAAAGAAAATGCGAGCATTTGAAACTTTAATGCGAGTATTTTAAAACTAAAATTTAAAAAAAAAAAGTTAAGTTAGCAGACATTCTTAAGTGAGGCAGAGCTGAGAGCTGTAATCAGTGGTTGGCCTTTTTTTACATCACTGTCTTTGTAACTACATTTCCTCTTCAAATTTATGATTTTTTTTTTTTGCAAGAAAGTTTTTGTGTTTTTGAATTTGTCGGTTTTTTCTACTTTTTTTTTTTTTTTTTTTGTGAAGTTGAAGAAGAAGAAAATAGGGTGTATACTTCTTCTAAAAGTAGAATTGGATATATAAAATTCAGTCTCTAAAAACTATTTGACTTCATTGGCACTAATTTGAACCATTTTTATTGCATTAACAATATACTTTTTATTCTCTTTTAAAAAAAAAATTTCAAGCAGAGTAAAAGCGCACTTTTTAAAAACAAAAATTCGTTTATTTAATAGAATTCGTTTCTCTTCAAGTATTAGGAGAGTCTTCTTTTTTGCATTTGTACAGTATTACAAAATACATGCTTTCAATACTGTTGTGAAACACAAAAAGTAAGCATATTCTACGAACTCAATCCAGAAACTAATTAACTAATAAAAACGGAAATTGCTGAAAAACAAATTCACATTACCATCAATCACAAGTAGTTTTTTTTTCAAAATATAAACAAAATTGCTTTCTAAAAAATCAGCTTATCAGAAAGGAAGCGAAGAGCATATTTTTTTCTAGCAGAGTCATTTATCATATTTATTCTTCCAAAATTAGTTATTTTTCTTTTGGCAGTTAAAGATTTTCCATGATTTAGTGTTCTCAAATTTCGGATTGGTCATGTTTAGCCTTTTGGGGATAAATTATGTGTATATTTTACTACGATGAGGTATTGACTCAGTACCCTTCAAACAAAAAATCTATTTTTGTATTTTTGCTTTCTGTTGTTCTACATATATTTGCCTTCTCCACTAATTATTTTTGTTTCTACTTAAATTAGTATGTTGTATTTTGTTTTAATACAAAGCAAACTAACGTAGTATGTTTACTTAACAACGTGGGTGAATTTTTTTCAACAGGCCAAAATGTAAATTTATAATTTAAAATTAAAAAAAAAATATTTATCTAATGATAAAATCTGTAACATGGATAAACCTAGAATATTATTTCACTTGATTTGGAGGCGTATTTTTACAGTAACATACTTTATTTAAAATTCTTTTATAGCAATTACAAGAAAACATTACTTGGGTGGCACTATTTGATTTAAGATTAAAAGCCACATTGTCATAGATTTAATGTTTTCTCAGTTAGAATAAATAAATAAATAAATAAATAAATAAATAAATAAATAAATAAATAAATAAATAAATAAATAAATAAATAAATAAATAAATAAATAAATAAATAAATAAATAAATAAATAAATAAATAAATAAATAAATAAATAAATAAAGTGCAAAAATTAACAAAACTAATAATAAACTGTAAATTGGCACTTTATTTATAAAATGTCTAACATAAAATTCGGAAGGAGTCTGCCAGGTGATGCATCGGTCAAATGCTAAACGTAAACAAATGTTTATTGCAACCAACGACTTGCACTTGTTTTTCTTTCCCCTTTTATTCTTTCTTTTTAGAATGAGGACAATAAGGATGAAAAATGGAATACCCTTACCCTATTAATATATTAGGCGCATTCTAAGAACATTTCGGTGTCACTCAATTCGGTGATACGCATAAAATAGCGAAATAAAAAATATTTTAGCTGAAAAATATTATAAAACACATTAAAATATTTTTAAATGTACAGTCAAACCCCGTTAACGCGAAGTTTATGGGGCCGCCAAAATTGTTAAAGTTAACTAAATTTCATGTTAAACGAATAAATTAACGTTCAGTTTTAAGTACGGATAATTGCTTTTATTTCGCGTTAAGCGGGATTTCATGTAATGGGGTTTGATTGTATAACTATGATAAAATATAATTTTCTAGGGTTCAGATGGCATCAAACTATCTGAAAAAGTAGCTACAAAATTATCTCAAAAATTAGTTTACTATACACGTCCTCCAAATGATATTTCACTACTTTTGCATTTAAAATTAAATTGAAAATTATTATTTGAAACAAAATTATGAGAGAGAACATGGTATTTTAGGTGATTATGAAAAAATATATTCTCAAAATATGATTTTCGATATTTTAAATGCTAACTACAGGTTTTTTAAGCATGATTAAAAAAAATTCTACCCTTACTTTAATGACCCTTACTTTTAATTTGAATGACCCTTACCTTCAACTTGAATTTTCTCAAACATATTATTTTATACTTCAAAGTACGTTTTCTAAGTCACCTGATGTTTTAAAATTTCCTATAATTTTCATAATTACATTTTAAATTTCCAAATCTTTCTAAAACAATTTAGTTTTTCTAAAAAAAATAAAAAAATGTGATGTTTATAAGATCTATTTTGCCTATATTTAAATTTCAAACTTTATTTGTTTCGAACTTTCCAAGAAAAGATACATCTTAAATAGACAAGTTAACATTACGTTTATAACATGTATTGAATGCTCTTAATACATACCTTTTGCCTATATTGAAATCCCACATTGAAGTAATTTCACTTTAATGGGAAAAAGTTCTGAAGTTAGTGACTGACATATTAGCATAAAAAGTACAAGGTTATCCAAAAATAAAAGAAAGCATGAAGACTATATAAGTCACTGTCAAATGAGAGTATGACGATTCAGGGTTTCCCATACTAAGAAAATAATTAGGTTGCTCAACAACACAACGCACTCTTGCTAACTAGGAATAGCCAAGTATTAATTAAGTAAATCACGAACGTTAAATAAGTAAGATTTTTCTAGAAAGTGCCATGTGTGGATAAAAATATTTTTCCATGTGAAAAAAGAATCTAATCCCAAAAATAATCGCATTTAATTGGGATGTTTTATATTGTTTTATTAAAGCAATCAATTTGTTTTGTAATTAGAAGTTTTGTCAATAAATAAGCTTAGCTTGAGGTTATTATCAGTCAGAAACAATATTTTTTACTGTGGGAAGTTTTGTAAACCAAGGAAATTAGATGCATTGTGTACATTTGATTATATGGGATAAATCTTTATGAAGAGAAAAATGAAGGTATTTGGCAATAGAGCTATTTTTATTGTTCAATTCTATGAAAACCATATCAACATGCTTTTATAAAAAACCGTGGTGGAAAAGGTTCATGGCAGTAACGTTTGAAATTGTAATATTTCAGCTAAACCGTAACTTCACGAACGGGCTGTAATTGGCTCGAAGATCACCAGGTTTGTGGTGATTTTCAAGCTATGGGTTGAGATTTGAATGATTTTTTTTTCCTGTATTGTGCAATGAGGCAACAGGTTTACTAGTTATCGGATATTTCAATCCATGAAAGTCCATCTTTATTTTCAATTATAATCTTCATTTAATAAAGTTAGTAGAATATATATATTTACATTTAAAGCAATACACTTAAAATTTTTTCCCGGCTGTACTTGCAAACACCAAAAGCCGCCTTTGTATTCCATTCATTGACTCTTAAATTTTATGTTTTTTTTTAAAATACTTTTCATACAATATCAAGTAATATTGAATGAACTTACAAATTAGAGAAGAGTCAATACATACACTTGAATATACACCACTTTTTTAAGTTTATAAGTTGATTACATTTGAAAATATTAAAAAGCCTTTGCATAAAATATGGTGCTTAGTATATACCTACAATTGAGAATTGTGTGTTAGAAATAACGTTAAGAATATCAAAGAACAAAATCCGTTATTTTTATTAAAATTCACCAGAAACTGTGTGTGCTCCTAATAATGGACTTGAAAGTAATCTGAGAAAAAATTTAATTTTATTTAAAATGTCACTATTAATTTTGAAACTTTAGTAATCAATTTCATAGGAAAAAAACAGTTCAATCATATGTCGTACTAGAATGAATTGTTTTAAACAGTTGTTCTCGTTACAAGTAATTGATTTTTTGCTCAAATTAAAGTAAGAAACTTCCAACGCTTCTAATTAAGTAAGTTAAGTAATTAAATAAAGAAACTAATGAATCCGTCCCAGAAATAATTGGTGTTAAATCTACAATTAAATGCCTAACGAAAGTTAATTTTCGCTTGCTTTAATGTACCGAGAAAGGATGCGTACTTGCAAGCTGTCAAATATTCAATTTTTTGTATTTCTCTTCATTAAATGCTACTTAGTAAATCTACATGGTATGCTAATTAGAATCTGAATTGTAACACTTGTAAAGTTGTTATAATCTTATAAAACATTAGATTCGATATAAAAAAAATATTAAACTTATTCAATTCTAAGAAAGCACATTTAAAACTACACAATTGTTTTAGAAATGACTAGACTTTTTCACTACTTATTTTATATTTTGATACAAAAAATTACAGTTTTTTTAAAAAACATTAATAATAAAAAGAAAAATAATAAAACATTTTCAATTAACCCACTGACGATCATGCATGTATATATACGTCATTTGATACCCAGTTTTTCCAGCAATACACAACATTTTTAAATTTATAAATAAAATTTAAAATAAAGTATTTTTTAATTTTTTTATAAGGATGAGAGTTTATAACCTATCTAAAACAAAATAAATAAAAAATAATTTAAAAAAAATATATACATTTTAATTAAAAATATAATTTAAAAATTATTGCTGGGCACACAACTATAGAATTTCGCCCATTCCTATGATCGTCAGTGGGTTTTAAGGAGATTTTTTGAGGTACTGCCAAAACGCATTAAAATAAATAATAACTATATTTATTTGTTTAAGGTTATAGTTTGGGTAAAATAACAGTTATATTTGCTTCTTATGTAAAGTGTTTAATAGCTACAGAAAAGTTGTTCTATGTTAATTTTTAATATTAACTATTCCAGTTGGTATATTTATCAATAAGATTTTGTTTAAAGTATCAATAGTTGTCGCAAAAAATATTTAACTTCAGTGTCATTTTATATATGATCACTCAAAACGTTATACATGTAAATGCGAAACAAATTTAAGAAGAAATACTTTTAACATCATCGTGTTTGGAGATTATCATATACAACAAATCAAGAAATTAATTAAATAAATCTGCTTTTTAAAACTACTTCAAGTAACATTTCGTTCGTTACTTCAAGTAACGCAAGAGTTTTACATTATTAATGAATATTGAAAGACTGCATTTAAACTGATTAAAAAACTACCTCAAACACCTTATATTAATTGTCTAATTAGAGTGTTTTCATATACCTAAAATTACTTTCGATAAAAAAAAATTGTACTAACCAAAAACATTAATGCCCCTTTGACAATTTAATACAAATAATGTAAGCAGTTTGTAAAAATCTTTTTCACACAAAATATCTAAGTGAGGATATACTTATTACATTAATTGGGTGTTTTTCATTCGTTTATGCACAGATTACTTAACTTAAATGCTTTCTAAAATAAAAATTATTTCTAAAATAACAATTCATTTCACCTAAAGTCATCAATAATATTTTGATTTGTTTAAATAGTTTAAGCATTTCATAAAAAATAATTATTCCAAGATATCTCAGCAACAACCGATTGAAATTCGATGAGCACTTTTACAAGAAGTGGCAATCTTTTAGCTTCCAAGTAAACATAATTTAACTTAGAACCTACGGATCATCAATTTCCAATTATCTATTTTTATCTGCTTTCAGTAATATAATAACGAAAAACACAGCAAGTAATTTTCTTGTATTTTATTTCTAATATAAAGTCGATCCTTTTTCCGCTCAAATCTTAAGCACAATCAACCTTCAATGTTAAATGACATTTTTGATAGATTGAATTAACTCCAGACAAAGCTTAGTGTTTTTAGGAGAAGCAAATTGATATTACTTCTCTTTACAACGGTAACTGTTTTTCACTTGACATACAAGAATATAGGACTCAAGATACTATATATAGATCTTTTACTTGGACGCAAAAGACAGTAACAGTTATTTTTTATATCTATACTTTCGCGAATTTAGGGATATATTCTAATAAGAGTTGACAACATGTAATAAAAGAGCACAGCGGTGGGTTCTTATATGAAAAGATAAAGCTCGCAAGATATTAAAGATGGCAGTTGTAAGAATAAGGAAATTTATCTGGTATTTAAATTGATTTATTGCAGTTGTAAATAGGCTTAAATAAAAATGTATGTTCGAAAATTTAAATTTTAATAGACACATATTTTATATATATTAATAATTTTGAATCATAAACATTGTTACTTTTATACGGGATATTTAATAGAGGCCTAGTGTTTCGAATTAATCGATTAACTATATAGAAAACGTTGTCTTAAAATTTAGAATTTGTTAAATATGGAGTTTTTATCGCGTATTCAAAAAACAGTATTTTTATCTTCATCAATTATAAAACCATTTGAGTTTTGGTAAAAAAATTAAATTTATAATACGTTTTTGAATTTTATTTTTATTGTATGATACATTTTACTTTTCTTAAAAAAAAATTTCCATTATTTTTAAATGTAATATTTTTTTTAGATTTTAATCCTTTAAATATAGACAAAACTAACAAACACAATTTTATAATAGATTTGAGTATATAAAATAAAATTAAAAAAAATCTTTTAACTCTATGAAATATATTGGAGCTATTTTGAAATTAAGGACACATTTCGGTCCCTGGCTTAATATTTACTCCTTTAAGTGAGGAAATTGGTATTAGGTAGAAAGAAATTTACATTTAATGTTTTCGGTCTTTATTTTGTATATTTATTTATTATTATTTAAGAAAACCAAAGTATGGGAAATGTAACCTTCATGAAATGTCACTAACCTTGTTCTTTTAGTGTCAACTGAAGAAATAAACCTGCTTAATAATATATTCATGGGAAAATGTGGGTTAAACATTTATTCATTACATAAATAATTACTTAGTCACAAAGAAATATAAGTTTTAACTTATTTTACTACTTTATTTTATGCTCATAATTTGGTCCTGGGGTGCTGAGGTAACTTCCATGGAATATCTTTAACTAAATTCTTCTAGATAGCAGTACAGTCTTTTTATCGGAGTTGAAGTGAAGCTCAAGTCAACCCCATTTTGACCGGTGATATTATTGGATGTGCATAGTTTTATATTGTTTGTGAAAAAGCTGTCCAATCATCAAAAATTAGGTGAGTTATTTTTGTTCGTGTAACCTCCATGTTCACTAATGTTATTCCTTATAGTGTTAAACATATTTTTGCCGTTAGCTATTATTAAATAGCCAATTTTTTCTCTAAAAGCAAAACCAGTGTATCATCAGTCTTTTAGGTTAGGTTTTAAGTATGGAAATCTACTTATTTAGAACCTCCATGGGTTGTGTTAATCGCGGAGGTTACAAGCAAAATTAGGAAACTTTTTTTTTTTAAAGTCTTTTCTTGAAGTTGTAATTGTATTAGTTTTGTTAATAAAATTCTACGAGCAAAAATTCAATTTTGTTGTCTATTTTTTGTTTTTATGTCTTTTTACCTCCTCAAATTCCTTTTAATTTCAGAATCGCCCACTGGCTCAATTTACAATTGATATTTATTACATTAAATTATACAACATTTATTTTCTCTCCTGTTATAGTGTATGTCCTTTATTATTTACCAGTTTTTCATAAAACCAGATTACTTCTCTGAACAAAATACAAATAATATCTCAATATTTTACAGGCTATCTTGAATTCTATCCAAGAGTCATTTCCATACTCCTTCTCTAGGGTATCGTTCTTTTGACCCACTTGGCAACAATAATTTTGTTTACTTGAATTTCGAAACCTCATCTTTCACTTGCATCATAATTTTCCTATTTCCGAATCTGTGATGATAAATAACTCTCTTAAAATGTTTTGTTGAAGCATTTCCTGGAATTTTTTTCTTCGTAAAGATTTCTGAAGAAAAATTTCATAGAAACAGTTTCATTCCATCTTTTGAAATACTGCTTTATTTCTTGACACATGGAAATATAATTTTGCTGTGTTTTTAGTTATTGAAGTTACAATAAGAAGTTTGGAAGTTTAAAGTAAAATAGGTTCGGGCCGTTTCTATTATCGATTTTATTATACAATCAGGAATCAGATTTTTAAATTTAATAATTGAACATTAACAGTTTTAATTGAGTATCTAGATCTAAAGAAAGCCATTTCTATTTTTATAATAAGATTTATAACTATCAAGTCACCTGCACTTAACTTCGTAATATATTTTTCTAAAAATATCAATTCAAGCAGACATCTCAATCAAATTTCCAAAAAGTATATGTTGGGCATGAAGGAAAAAGTATGGTTGAATTTGACCAGTTTCCTAAAGTAAACCTCACTCATCCTGAACTCTATTTTGTACATATTCTCACACATTAAATTTATCAAGATTATATTTAAACTGTGCAAACTTCTAAATTGTATTTTTACCCATGTTATATTTTTACAATTTTACACATATAGAACACAGAATTTGCAATCTATTTAATTTTTTTTAAATAACATTTCTTACTACTATTCTTTTCGAATGCAACACATTTTTAAAATTATTTAAATTCAGAGGCAAGATTTTTTTTCTGTCAGTACTAATTTGATTCCATAAATAAAAGTTAGGTTGGAAAAATATATTAACAGTTTTCGAGATGAATCCACTTTGAAATTCAACCAAGGGTTTAGAGGATTTTAATAAAAGGAAATTTTTTTTTTTTTATGTTTGGGCATCAGGGTGTCCCAAAAAAAAAAAAACTTTTAAAAATGTGAACTCTCACCTTCCACAAATGTTTTTTCTGTGAATATAAAACGCCTAGAATTTTTTAAGAGTTTTAAACAAATATTTAGAGGTCCCTCAAGGTCACTGAATTTACATAAAAATGATCAAACATATGCAAAATAGGGTATATTTTTTATCAACTACATTAAGTACTATTAATGTTAAAATAAACTTTTTTTTTTCAATTATGAAACATTCTTTTGTATAGTTCCAGACACATAATGCATTAATTATGTTTTGGCTCTGGGTTGGTAGAGATATAAAATATTTCAAAAATCAAGAAAAATACAATTTAGTGGATATTTCTACATTCTGCATAATTATGCACACAAAGTAATAATTACACTTAAGATACAGTAATTATTACTTAAGAAATTAAATACTTGTCACTTAAGGAACAATTATTTATTTTACAATTGGTGAATAAAACCAAAGAGGAAGAATTTTTTCAACAGATAAAATATTTATACATTTTTTAAACATTCACACATTTTTAGCAACTAGATTTTAAGGAAATGTTGGTGATTGCATGTATCAAACTTGTATCAAAAACTGTTTTTGTCCATCGTTTTTGTTGTATAATTAAAGTCCTGGATCAAGGCAACAGCTTATTCATCAACATCATTTATGCATACAAGGTTTTCAGCAAAAATTGTAGGTTTTTTTTATAGGATGGCGTTTCCGGCCAATCTCTAACTGGTACTGAGGAAACTATCTTCAATTTTTCCTGCTTCAAAAAAGTATAAGAAATATTTCGGAGGAAGTATTTCTAATAGATGTGACTTCAAACTCCATTTCTTTTCATGTTAAAGACTAGCTTTGACTCTTGCTCGTTAAGAATTAGATTTGGAAACAAGCTAAGTGTTGCGAGTTTTCCACTTAAATACTAGGAATGACAGAAAATAATTTTTAATAATTTATTGCTTAATTGTTTTTTATCATTTTCTTTCAACCTTTGAATAAGTAAAACATCAGTAGGAGAGGCATCAACAGCATATCGGCAAGTAAATCAAGATTGCAAATATACGCATACAACAAAACGATTAGATCATTACATATCTTGAAAATGTCTAACAGTTAATGGCATTACAGCTCCATTGCCATTAAACAATAACTCCATTTTCATGGAGTAAATGACTTTTACCGTCCAGCGAGCTCGGTGAAGATCACCTGGTTTCCGAATGTTAAACTGAACGTCTAATCCAATCATGAAAGATACAAGATTTAAAAGCTCACTACAGTCATCCTTAGTAAGTTTTTTAGCAATCTTTAATTGATCAGAAATCAAAGTTTTTCAACTCCCTGAAGCTGTAATTAGGGGTATTGATGGTGTTTTTGCCTCATGGGGGTTGTGCTTAGACCAATTTTTTCTCGGAATATCTTTAAGTATTTCAGCCCCAGTAGATTGTCCGAAGCACAAAATGAATGCATCGGAATGTAGAACCTCAAACGTATGATGCCGACATGCTATCCACCAAAGATTTATGCCTATTTTTTTCTAAAGAAGAGTACATGTTCCAATGATACTTCCACTATTTGTTTCAGTGTATAGAAACACATACCCATTACTTTGAATTAATGCTTTCACGGATATAAGAGCTTGAAAACAGCATCAATTACTACTTTGCCAGTTCAAGTCAATAATTTGAGAACGAAAGAAGCTTTGCATTTCCAACTTGCAAAGAAGAAACTAGTACCGCATAACGATCAATCCTTTTTGTGCTTTTTGATGAAAAATTGAGTAACAATTTACTATCCCAATGAACTGTTTAGCAGTTTCACGGCGAAGATGTTGGCTTTCCCGATGACAGACGCGTCAGATGTAGATTTTTATGATAATAAATATCAATAAAAAAAAATACTTCACATGAGTACATGTTAAAGTGTTTTAAACCAACTTTAAGAAGAAAAAAAATTATAAGAGAAGTCTGGTACTGTTCTGTTACCTGCATTTTAATTAGAAATAAAAAATTTGCATGAATTCCTTACTTTCTATTAGCTTGAGGGACCCCTAAAACTTCTTTAAATTATTTGATTTTTTTTTTTTTGTATTATCATAATACAACAGAAGATACATTTTTAGAGGGTGAGACCTGACATTTTCAAAAAAATGTTCTTTCGGCCTCTCCTGGGACACTCTAATGGGCATAATAAGATTTATACAGTAATGTTATCTTACATATAGAAAAGAAAGTGCACCAATTTTACTAAAAATACTTTTTCGATATCTGTATGTGAAGTTTCCTTCTGTTGGTTACTGTAAAATGCCTTCATAGAATTTTTGAAACGTATTGTTTCAAGTTTTAAGGTCTGTTATTTTGAAAGAATTGGTTGTCACTTTTGAGGTGTAGCATAAAAATGTTTCAAGAACGTGAATGTTGTTTTATGGAAGAAATGTTAGAACATTTTATGTTTTTTTATAAAACCTAAACTTTATCGCTCATAAAACATCAATATATATGTGAACATGGGAGAAAAGAAACATAAAAGATAATTTTGTAAAAGAATATTCTCTTTGGCCTTTTTTGAAGTTTGGGATTTAATTTTATTTTGGTTTCTATTTGCCTGGTTTCTGTTACTTAGAACTGTTTTACTATTATATTTTATAAATTCCATTTTAGTGATATACAAAGAGATTTCATCTTCCTTTTTAGTCAATACATGAAATAAACATTACATTTTCCCAGCAAGACAATTAAAAAAATCCCAAAGCACAGAAATTGAGGTGGAAATGCAATTTTGAGCAAAAGGGGTGAGGGTAAAAAAAATTTAAAAAGGTGTGAAAAGAGGAGAGATGACTAGTTGTAAAACTTCATCATCATTGTAAAAAACGTAAATTCTACATCATTGTAAAAGACTTGAAGTATTATTTATTGGTTCTACAAAAATATCCTGAAACTTTTTCGATGATAGATATGATTTTGATTAGTTTTAAAGAAACGCCATTACAGTAAAATTATATATCCCTCTCAGCCTCTATAAAATCGTTTATCATAGAACTCACTTATTACGTAGAAGCGCATTTTTGTTCAAACTCTAAATAAGGTTTCAAATCATAATATTTCCCATTTATATATCACCTAAAACTAAGCATGGAGAACTAAATTTACACAAATTTTATGAAATTTTGGAAATAATATCGAGGGTTATTTTTTATATAAGTTTTTAACTTAGCAATCAAAAATGTAACTTCTAGAAAAAATATTAATACAAGTATATATTTCACATATAAATATAGTTTAAACAACTGATAAACATTCCATCGTAAAATATTTTTTACATGAAATGTTTTATTAAAAAAGTCTAAAAAGACTATGTTTAACACATTGGTTACAAGGTGATTGAAATTATAGTTTTCATTGTATACCATTTATAATGAAATTGCATGTGCCTGTTACTCATCTTTTCTACCGCATACAACCGATTATTCCCGGGGTTCCAGGACGTCTGTCCATTCAGAGAATCATGTTTCTGTTAATTTTTTTTTTAAACTAACACTATAACTGATTATTGAAATATATGTTTTTCAAAAAAAATCTGTTATTTTGATTGATCCTTTCCAAATAAGTATACTGCAAGGTGTACAATATGTATCTTTGTGATGTAATTTTCTTATCAAGGCTCACGAAGTTTTTCTACAAAAAATATCGTGCATTACACTTCATGGCCAGTAATATGAAAGGACATATAATGCTGTGTTTAACTCAGGTGTAAGCACATATTTCTGTAAATTTAACATTAGTATGTTAATGTTAATATTGTACCACAGATCCAAGTTTAGCTTACGGCGAATTGCAAATTTTTAATCTGAGAGATTACGGAGGTCTCGAATAATGTAAATTAACACAGGACGTTGCTTTAAAAGATTTCAGTTAAGCCAAGCATATAATGAACACAAACAAGTGAACTTATTTCTCCATTAAAAGTATGATAATAATATTTAATAAAGCTATTCGGATGGTTCGTTGACTTTGGTCCGTGCACTAAGTTAATTAGAAATTGATTTTAATGTAATTTCTATAGTTAACAAACATTAACAGAGTGAATTTGAATAATAAAACATTGTATTGAAAGATTATTCTTTTTTGAGGTAAAAACTAAGGTAAGTGTACCAAATGAAACTCATTAAACTAATTGTCACTTGCATAATTTATATTTTGTTTCTGAATAGTGGGAGAACCTCACTTATGTATTTTAAATAATGATATACAATTATCGAACCGTTTAAACTATCAATGAAATATAATCTCCACGAGTAAATTTTTAATTTAAATAAAATTAAACAACTCTGTTTGAAATTTTTGCCTTTTTTCTCTGAATGTACTTTTATTAAAGCTTTTCATCAACTTCACGAAAAATATCTTTATATTTAGAATGCTACTTGAATTTAGTCTTTTCTCGGTAATACAATTTTAGAATGATGTTAAATTATACATAAAACACAACGGTTTATGTATTTAAATGTATTAAAATGCTACGAGCATTATTTCAATCAATACAATACCATTAAAAACTATTTTTTGTCGCATTGGTTGTTTTGGCATAAAATTATATCGCATTTATTCAATCGCAAAAATCATATTTAACTATTTTAAAACAACCATGACTAATAAAACAATTATCAGGTTCAAAATTCACATTTTGCTTTAAGGATGAAGTTAAAGTTTCAATTCTCTCCTGATTTGTTTTTGCAAAAAAATTTACACAGCAAAAAATTGCTGGTTTAATTACATGCCTTGAAAAGATGCAAGAAGCTTTGTAACTTGCTAAGCAACAAGGTAATATGGCATATTTTGACTATTTCGCTTTCTGTAGCTTTTTTTTAATTCTTACACAGCTCCTCCCCTGACTGCTTGACAAGTGAATGGGATTAGTTACTTCAGAACAATAGTATTTAGCTCAGTGATTATCCATGCTACTGTGAATGTCCTAAATTGGAGAATGTCGACTTTATCCGGTTAAAGTCAACATATACCAAATACCTCGGTGAAAGACCGAATATTTGGTTATATTCTTATACATTCGGACTATCACCCGTGTAAGTCGACAATCACAAACATGGCTGGTCGAAACGAGAAGCCAATATCCACGGAGAGACGACGTCGTCAAATCCTACTCAAAGTGCCATGACAGTTTAAATTGTCGCAATAAATAAGATAATATAACGTCTATTACATAATTAAGTAAGATTATTATTGGTATTTCTGTTCTCAGAATGTACTGTTACGTGTGCTATTACTATAGCTTTCTCCTATTTTGACATCATGACAATAATAAAGTATGGTTTAAAAATGCAACAAAATATTTTTAGTCAACATTCCCCATCAGTGCATGGGGAATGTCGATATTTGCCGGTGTAAGTGAGAAATAAGGATATTTAGCAAATATTTCTGACATACACCAAGCGACTATGTGAATGTTGACATTCCCCGGAGGAAGTCGACATTCTCTAGATTTCGGTCTTACACAGTAACAAATTAGTTAGGTTTAAACCTTAGCAGCAGATTTTTTTCCCCCCAAAGAGTCTAACTTTTCTAAGAGAAAAAGTTTAGTCGTATTTACATGTTTAGTCCTATTTACATGCATGTTAAATACAATTTCCTTTATACTGCATAGATATTATTTCCACTTCATACAATGCATAACATATTTTAAGTTGTAAAAATTGATGCTGAAAGTTAGAATACCATATATGATAATTTTCAATAAAAACAGATCCTATTTCTACCATCCTTCAATTTTAAATATATATTATATACATTGTTCTTGTGATTGACTAAAAAACGACCCTGTAGCACGAAATAAATGGCTTGGAAAATAGCACTATTTCCCGAAGTTTTAATAACAAACTAATCATATACTTAAAAGTGTTGTAGAAAAAAACATTTATTACTTTTAAGGACAATTGTTGTAGGATATTTTTTTTTAAATGTTTCAACCTTATATTACCAGAATGTAACTCAGAACTAATAAGAAATTCTTTGACCAATTCTTCATTCTCTTCATAATATTTTATATTTATACTAGCTGAATACCTTTTGCTTCACTACGAAATTTTAACATGTGCAATATTTTAGCTAGCTGTGAGGCTCCGCTTTGCGGAAATCCGTCATTGGTGTATAGGTCCCAGATTTTGGCACTTCACTCGCAGGAAGATTCATCGCCACGCAAAATCCAGCTCGCTTCGTTTGTTGAAAAGTTCATTAACACATAACCACTGGCTTACTTCACTCGTTGAAAGGTTCATTGCTATGCAAGCATAGGCTTGTATAGCTTGCTGTGTATGCATAAGTTCGCTTCACTCACTAAAATCTAATTACTACGTAAAGCCTTAATATGAGAAGCCTCTCCCCTGTCGAGAAAAAGTTACCCGTTAATACAATATTACAACACCCTTTTAAGATTATTTTAACACATCTTTTTGGAAAGTAAAATTAGAAGACCAAAACTAGTTATGTTGAAACTTTCAAAGCTCTAGACCTATTAGAAGTCGCTTTTTGTGAAAATATTAAATAAAAAACAAATTAAAATGTTAACATTACTTTTGTCAAAAGTCCAATTAGAAGGACAAAATTAAAAAATGTGTTAATTAATTAGGAAAATTTTAGCTGTCCACCAATGCATGTGAAACAATACATTTAATATCTTAAATGACAAATAATTAATTCGCAATATTCATCCATCTTAAATTTATCATTAAAAATACATATTACAATAAACAATCTTACTCAACTAATTGAAGCTTCGTTTTGAATTATACCTATGATGATAGTTTAATATATTTTGTTTTTTAATTATTAAAATAAATTAAACTTTGATTGCTGTGAAATCGCTTGTGTAATAAGACGCTCTTGGGGTCACAAATTGGTATCAAAGTAACCAAATAATGATTTCGGAGCTGAATAGAGAATGCCTTATTTGAATACGTAATTAGGCATTTTAAACGGAAGTTTATTTGATATTAGATTTATATGAAGTTATTTGTGGTTTGTATTATGAATCCTTGAATTTTTATTTATAATACTTTTGATAGAAATACATGTTAGCAATTAATTAAGGAATCGATGTATTGATGTGGTTGTGGGGGAATGGTTACTTTGAAGAGCATCTTTACAATCAAAATGATCTTTCTGTCTTTAATTTTTCTGAATTTAATTGGAGATTATAAAAAGAAATGGGTGTAAATGCAGAGTCACGTTCAGCTTTTTAGTTAAAATAATTTAATTTGTTTAGTTTAAAAAGTAATTTGAAATTTTTTTCTCTCAATAAAACAGCCATGGATAATTAAAAGGAAGGCATATGAAGGTTCACTGATGGACGAATATTAAACATTTTCAATTGAAAATGTATGGTACAGGAAAAGTACCAATTTCAAAATTAAAAAAAAAATATATATATATATATATATATATATATATATATATATATATATATATATATATATATATATATATATATATATATATATATATATATATATATATATATATATATATATATATATATATATATATATATATATATATATATATATATATATATATATATATATATATATATATATATATATATATATATATATATATATATATATATATATATATATATATATATATATATATATATATATATATTTTAAAAGTTACCAAACTTATTTAAATTATATTTAATTAACAGCTTATTACGTATATCAAAGTGCAATATGTAAACAATTTCCAAAATAATTCCAATAGAAGTAGACAGATATGTATTAAAAAAAGTCATTACTATTTATAAGACAACGTCTCTCAAAGTTTTTTTTGTTTTTTTTTAAAAGAGTCAAAGAGAAAAATACATCGTAAGCTATAGCACAGTAGTTTCATTTTTTAATGCTTTTGCATATTACTGATTACAAATGCAGTATAATATCATAATGATATATGCCTTTTGCCAGACATTGAAGGAACACAAGAAGTATTTTAAATACAAAAGCATCGTTACGGTATATCACTCTTACAAACAGTTCTTTGAAGTATATTAGCATGTTTCTACACTGATATAAAACACGTTTTTCTGAATTCCAAATACCTCACTTATCTCACTCATATGTCACACTAGATTTCAACCATCGATATCATTCATCCATTTTTACTTCTTTTCGTTCATAGAGGATGAAGAGGAGGTGGCATAAGGCCTTTAGTCTAAATTTCAAGGTCCTTTTTTTGCTGGATCCATTCCTTGTTTCTTGTTATTTCACCCAACCCGCTTTGTTCCTCTCACTCTCCATCATTCTGTATCATGTTCATCGGTTCCACTCCATCGACAACTTCATTGAATTGTGCCCAAGTAATTGGAAACCATTGGAAATCAACCAGTTCGTTCAATATATATATACACTAGACAATATTTAATCTATATGTTTGTTCTATGTGAGAGAATATATGTTTCCTACTTTTAATTATACATTATTACGAATCTTAAGCAAGGAAAACATATTTACAGCAAGGGAGAAATGATTTCAAGGATTTTTAGAATCTTACTTAATGATTTTTAATTTAATTTAATTTTTTAAGTACCCTTAAAATAAAAAAAAAGAATCGATTTTAGCATTTTTATTTCAGGTTGTTTTATATATATATATATATATATATACATATATATATATATATATATATATATATATATATATATATATATATATATATATATATATATATATATATATATATATATATATATATATATATATATATATTTCAATCACTTTAACTTTTATTTCCCTAAATGTGATACTTGTGTTGTACCCTAAATGTTGCATTGTACTTTTCTAGCTAATTATTTGAGATAGACTATTAATTTATTTATGAAATTGTAGTATATAACCTATTGATTAAATTGAGGTTCAAAAATGTCCTGTTACTTTAATACTTATTTTTTAAATAGAAAAACTTTGTAAAAACGACCTTTTTCTAAAAAAAAAAAAAAAAAAAAAAAAAAAAAAAAAAATTGTAAGATTGGTAAAAAATTTAGCAAAAAAAAAAGTGCAGATGATATTTTTTATAAAATTTTAACCTTTAGTATCTTATATAAAATCAATTTAATATCTATACACAATTTCAAACTCATTTGTTAGTAAAGGTACATCACAAGGGGAGGGGGGGGGTATAAGGGGTACTGAGTCCATTGAAAATAGTTCGAACAAATTAGAACCGTTTCTGAATTAATTTGATGCTACTTAGGTTCATGTATGTTAAGTTGAAATGTAAAACTGAAATAAAAAAACATTCATATTTCAAATGTTCAGATTTCATTACGAAAGATACATCGTATTGAATTACCGATTTATAAGTTGCAGGAGAATAGATTCGTAAAACGTTAGATCTCTTAATATGTTTTAAACATGTTTTCACATTTGAGACATACGGAATAAAAATTATAGTATATTTTACCTTTCAAGTCATATTTAATTACTTATCGTCATACATCAGTAATTTGTTTATTAAAAAAAACGTCGAATTTTAAGAAATTATGTTTAAAAATGCCAAGCTCTTTTGATTTATCAACAAGTAGTGGTTTTATATTTGTGTTGTAAATAACTATAATGTTAACAAAGTTCAATACAAGTCCCACAATATACAAATTCTGGTCACACCACTGCATAAAAAAATACAAGTGTTGCACTTTAGGAGTGTCTCAAAATTAATCATTTTTTCTAACATTGCAATTTTATAAATATTAAATATATTTTAGTAAAAGAAAAATGTACCTTTACATTACCTTGTTTATGAAAGTGGTTTTCTTTCAAAGAATTCTTTTCCCCCTTTTTTTAGAAAAAATAACCCTCATTGTAATTTAAGGCTTATATACGTTTTTTTAACGATGATTAATTTATTATTTATATTTTTCTGTGAACAAAATATGTTTCTATGTGCAACTAATTGAATTAATTGTTATTTAATCTCATGATTACATTATATCTATATTCATTTACTGTAATAATACATAATTAGTGTTATGCTGTTTTTTCTAATGAAAATAACCTCACGCTAAACAGCAATTAAGCGCAAGATTTTTTTTTTGTTAGATGGTATTTGATTAATTAGATCCAATAGAACATTTTTTAACTAATTTTTTCTAAATAGCACATATATTGGAGATTAAAAATGATTTAAATGAAGATACATAATGATTTATCTTTTTTTTTTTTTCATTTATCTTTATTTCTGACCTGTCTCTTGATATTACATTTAAAATAAGTGCATATTACTTTTAAGTAATGCGTATGATTTAGTTTATGAAATACAAAGTATAATTTAGTTTATGAAATACAAAGTATAATTTAGTTTATGAAATACAAAGTATAATTTAAATTCCATCCACTTTAGAGTATACATTTTTTCTTCTCTCTCTAACGTAAATTCAATACCCAGAAGACAAATTGTATAAATTTTGAATTAAAATGGCCCAAATAGAGTGACTATTTGGGAAATTGACTCAATGGCCCAAACTAATATATTTTGAAATAGAAAATAACCCAAATATCGCAGGAATTTTAACAGAAAAGAAAACCTATTCAGAAAATTTGCTATTTTAGTAACAAAATGCCTAAGAAAGACTAAATTTGAATAATACAAGTAGTTTATTGACAACCAGGATGCTTGAAAGTGCATTGGTACGTGAAGTACCGAAATAATTCCGTGGAATGAATGCTACGAGGACAAAGGTACGCCAAAATTGCTAATTATCTAAGTTTCTGTGGGGGGGGGGGGGTTACCACGGGAATATTTTTATATTGTGATGATTCCAGAGTGCTAATTTTTTTTTAGAGAATTGCTTGGTTATGTAGAAATTTTGGGGCATTGACTCATCATTTTTTATGAGCTTAAGGTGATACGGATGGTTGGTTTTGATAATTATGAAAGTGGGTAACCGAATATGGCAACGAGGGATGAATTCAGAAAGACCAAGCTAACTGTTTGGAAGTATGAGAGGTTTTGAATTTGATTTTATAAATGAAAATGAAAAGAGCAGGGTTAAGCTGTTGCTGAGGCAAAAAATTAAGAGACTCGAGAGACGACTGCAGGACAATACATTGTTTGGATGATCATCAAAATCAAATCAAAACACGTAGGCGAAAAGGTAATTATTGAACAGCAATCATTGTGTATAGTGCCTTAATGCCTTGAATACCTGTGTGTGATTCTGCGGGTGGAACACCGATAAGTCGTGATGTCACGACGACCACAAGATCTGCCAAAGTGATTCCTTTGATAGCCAGTGTCCAGTCCCAACGACCAATGCTATCTATTACCAAAATGCTTTTAGACCATCACCATAAAAGGTCACTATTATTGAGCTATATGAAATAAAAAAAATCTCAAACATCACAAAGTTAAAAAATCTTATGCACATTTTAATCGTAAATACAGATATTCAAATTTAGCTTATGACTTGTTTGATATGCTTGTAATCAATGCCTTTGATGTGGTGCAGACGAATAGCAAAATTCTTTAAAACTAGCGAAGTGTAGAGACCGGTTCTCTCGAATTTTTTAATGTTATGACACTTTGATTGTACTGGTACTTGGACCGATTTTCTTCACTTTCTACTTGGTCGCAAATTTTGTTTCAGCCACAATCGGACTCTTATTGCTCGAATAGTAGGCCTTGATGAAGCTCAGAAGCACTGTATTCTAATATTTTCTCCGAAAAATTAACCACAACACTAAGAGTGTGCATGCTCAAAAAATGATAACAAACCCAACATTCATTTAACTGAATCTCACCCACTATTCAAAAGTTATCGGGTTTTTTTTTGTTGTTTCTTTTTCGGTTTTTTTTTTTTTTTTTTTCCCTCTTCTTTCTTGTTTTTTTTGACGTAGCTAAATAATTGTCACCATGTACATACCATTGAGAACTGAATTTCCATTTAATGATTGCTACTACGAACTGTTTGAGGTTATAGATATTATCATCTTCAATTTATTTACTGCGCAAGCTACGATATCTTCATTATACATGCTAGTAATGCGCACTTTTGGTAAAAAGAGATTTATAGTTAATGCGACATTATAATTAATTGACTCATCAATGCCTTAATTTTTAATCACACCAATTTGAATTGTTTATCTTCAAGGTTCTGGTTTCTGACAAAACGATATTTTTATTGTTTTCTTATACCTACCATGTCTTCTTTTTATTAATAACTAGATGAATACCTGTGCTGCGCCACGGAATTTTACCATGTGCATTTTAGCAATCAAAAGACATTCATATATTCTACACTTCAGACATTTTCTCCTATTTCGATCCCGATAAATTGATTTATCAAAATACAAACTTTCCTTTGTTGAAATTTTTTCCAAAATTTATAATTGAGAATATATTATAAATGAGACATTTGAATATCCTTCGTTTAGAACGTTTAACCTCCTTTGGACCCTTTTTAATTAGTTAATAAAGATTATGATAATTTATTTTGTTTATGTTTGCTCTTAATTCTAAATTTCAAAGTTGTAACTGCATTGGAAGTGAGACGTTAAAGATATTTCTCGTATAGTTTCAATGTTACTTCGACTTCAAAGTTGATATTTGTACCAATTTTCAAAATTGTGACCATGTGGGAAGTGCGATATTCGAATATCCCGCGTTTAGAACGTTTAACCCCCTTTCACCCCTTTAAATGGGTTAATCGAGATCGGAATATCTTACTTTTTCTATTCTTACCATTGTTGATAATTTACCAATTACCAATTTTCAGAGTTGTGACCATGTGGGAAGTGGGAGAATAAGTGATGAGTGGGTGAGTGAGTCACTCAGTCAGTGAGTGAGGGCTTTGCCTTATATAGAGAGAGATTGACACTACGTATCACATGCCCTGCCACAACATCAAGTAGCCCTATCAGGTAGTATTATCCTGGATTTAAGTCTTAATGTTTTCCCTAGTTTCTATAACCCACAGAATAATAGCCATTTTTTCGGATTGATTGCGTACTGTGTTTCCTTTATGAAGAATCGTTAGAATGGCCTTACTCCATCGAGCTAGTGCTACATTTTTTGTTATCACAATATCTACTAAAGTTATGCTTTGAAACATATGAATATTTACACCAGGTATAACCTTTCAGGATTAGTGAAGTTTAATTACAATAGCATAAAATAACAATCGCTTCTTCCTTGCCTTACCTATAATTCTAATTGGTAAAATTACAAAAATCAAGATAAAAACACCAAAATATCTACTTACCAGACGTATTAAAATTAGTTGGCTAAAAACACACTTAGCACCTAATGAGTGTCATTCTTTGTGAGTAGTTTGACTACAATATATTGCTATTTATTAGCCGGAAAACAGTAAAAAATGTTGATGGACTTTCCACTACATCTCTAAAATCTCCTTAGAAAAGAAAAAAAAAACTTTACCCTTAGCTTGACCAACGAAGTTATTTTATATTATTTTCAAACGAGTTTTAGGCTATGGGTTCATCCTTGTATACATTCGTCTGCGTATAATTTTCAATTACTAAGTATTTGATATGATATCTAACATATTTTTTCCAAAATACTTACATAAATGGAGAGGAGAAACAAAATTAAATCAACCCAATCTCCTTTCTTCACAGGACTCACAAAATTGAGCAATACGTTTTTTCACTGTCACACATTTTTCCCCAATTACTTCATACAGAATTCTCTTTATCCTTTTTATAGCATCTCGTAAATATTTTTTTCTTTCACCAAATCCGTAATAGATAAAACGTTCAGGGCTTTCACCCAATAAGGGAATAGTTTTCCTTTACAAGTCACTAAGCGGATTTCACTGTCCTTTTTATGTGTGGAATTCTCAGAATTTGTGAGTTGAAATTGGATGTCCTGGTCCTTGGAACAAATTAGATGTAAGTATCAACACTAGGTTTCGTTCTAAACGTTAAGATTAGAAGATCATTCGGAGAAAAGTTTTTTCTACACTAAAGTGCTATGCACTATCGGTTGCAGATAGAATTTTCTCGATAATCAATGATTTTGTTTGTTTTCAGTCAAGATGTTTCATGCATTAAGACTTTCACTGCATACCACAATTATGAATTTTTTTAATAACATCCAAATAACTATTGTTGATTAAATTTGTTTGATAGCTAGTTATTTTCATGGTAATTATTAAAAAATTTTCGTTACGTTTAAATGCAACAAGGAGTTTACAACATGTCAATATTTTGCAAAATATTTTTGGAAGAAATTCATCTGGAGTGAGAAATAACATGGCACATGCAATTTTTTACAAAGGAGTTGGTAGTGTAAAGAAGGAAAGAGATCAGTACTTCTGCGACCAAACATAACTGGCACTTATTTGCTTCCCATACCCTCTATAAGATAAATTATTTGTGCTATTCTTGTGTTAAGGAAAAACTAACTTCATTTGAAACTGGTTACATAATTTAACAATTTAAGGAATTGCACAAATACAAAGGAAACTGAACTTAAAGTATAAACTGAGATGAAACTGCAAGTTTAACCTTATCGAAAATTACTCAAATTTTTTTAATAGAATATAAAGCAATACTAGTAGATCATGACTATACTGGTCTGCTGGGTTAAAAGATGATGAAATCATTCATACATCGACTTTGAATGAATTGAACTAAATCAAAATGCCAAAAATTTCATAACTTGTGGAATAATAATATATATTTTTTTTATTTAATAACTCACCGCTCATTAGTTTTCAAAGAGGAATTTTGCAGACGATTCGGATCTTTGGCTAATTTGACGTCTAACTTGCATATTTTAAAAATAAGCTAAGTTGACAATAAATATTATGACACTGATGACGAACTGAAACGAACTTGGCTCACTTTTAAAAGTTGCAAATAAGACGTCGCCAAAAATCGGAATCATTTGCAAACTTCCTCATTGAAAATTAAAAACGGTTACAAAAGAGAAAAGAATGTTTATTATTGGGGAAGTTGCAACATATTTGGCAACCGGTTTAAGTTCAACTCATTCAAAGTTAATTTTTGAACCTTTTCGGCCATTTTTGAGCCGGCATACCAGTAGATTCATGATCTACTATTTCTCTAAATTCTATAAAAAAATATTCGGAATGATGTTCGGTGGAGTACCTAGACTTGCAGTCGCATTTCGGAGTAGTATTTGTACAGTACGCAAAAAAAAAAAAAAAAATCTGAACAATGGCTATATCTTGTATTCTAATTGATGAAATAACAATAGTCAAGTACCGTTGTAAATTGTGGAAGGTCTTTATTAATTGTGTATAATTTTATTTTTTTCATGAGGGGTCCTCTACATATTAAACGCAAACCAAACTTTAAAAAGTTCAATGGCAACCCCATACTATTATACCATATTTAGATTTAAAATTAAAAAAAAAAGTCTAAATACCAAATTTCATAATTTTACAATGAATGGTTAACAATTTAAATGATGTCAAAAAAATTATAAATTAATGTTAAAATGAATTTTTTTTTTTTTTTTTTTTTTGCTTTAAATTCTTATATAGTAAATATATTTTAGCAATTTTTATTTCAAAGGATAGTTTGTTAAGGCCAGACATTAATAACATGCTACTTCTGTATTAAACAGTTTTTTGATAATTAATTATTAGTTAAAAAAACAAGTTTTAAATTTTTTTTAAATAGAAACATATAGTTTTTTTGCTTCCATTAGAATTATCTTGGTCGAAAACCCCTCCAGAATTTTTTTCATTCCATTTTGACTTTTGGTTCTCAATATTTTAGCAAAAATGTAAAGAAGTTCAGTTTAAGGGACCGCGTAATAGACTACGCCTTGATGCATGCAAAACGCTCAATTCTTCCCCGTTATAAAGAAATTTACCCTCAAGATCTTCCAAAACATTTTCGCTCATAAGAGATGTGTTTCTCAAAATAATGAACTGAAATTTGCGTATGGAAATTTTTAAAGATAGAGTTAAATTTACTTAGTATGAAAAGTTAGTAGTTAAAACTGAATAGCATCGATCACTCCATTAAAAAATTTATGTAAGAATTACCGAATTGATAAATAAACTATTGTGCTTAGTTGCTATACAAAATATCCCTATTTTTCACAAAAATAACTTTAAATTTTTTTAAATCCTTTATATTAAGTTCGATTATGTTTGTATGTGGGTGTGTATGTCGATAGTGGGCAAATCTGCGGAGATCAAATAACTACCTTACCGTCATTCAATTGGTCTGAAACTTGGTAGATAGATTCGATTTCAATGATAAGGCATCATATCAATAGTTCGGGAGTTGTCAATGTCACTAAAAGGTTGTATTTACGGAATACCAATGAACCAATTTGCCGTCATCAAAGTGTGCTGATATAGCATTTAACCGATCATTGAAGAAACTCTTTAACGTGGCAAAAAATATTTTAATAAATAAATACATAAATAAATAAATAAATAAATAAATAAATAAATAAATAAATAAATAAATAAATAAATAAATAAATAAATAAATAAATAAATAAATAAATTGCTCTAATCAGAATAAATAGAAGATATTTGAATGTGATTTTTTATGAATATATTTTGAAAAATTGATTACCGCATATTTTTCGGATACAAATGTTTTTAATATTTAAAATTACATTGCAAACACCAAGCACAAGCTGACAACAGAAACGGCGATATTTTAATGAATATAAAAATTGAAATTGCATATAAAGGTTTTATTATTAAAAACTTTATTTTTATGGCTTATATTATAAACTTTTAAATAATTCACCTAGTTTAAATTGTATAATTTCAATAACAGCTCGCATGTTTTGGTCAGAATATGCTTTACAACAATAAAACATGTCCTTTTATTTTTCCTAATAAAATTTCCAACGTTTAACATGTTCATGGTTTACATATTCCTTGCCTAAAATGCAAATCGAGAAATTAATTCTTACTGAAATGCATATATTACATTCCATTATACAGTTTAATTACAAACGTTACTTACCCAGAGTTTTAAATCTGTAATTATGCAATCATCGAATGATATTTTGTATCAAATTCTATTAGCAGCTTCTCAAAATGAAATGCTTGAATTTTTTTTAAACTGTCGTAGAAAAATCCGCATCCATTCTAAAAATAGAAAAAAAAACTTGTTGTTGAGTATTTAGAGTGTAATACATGCCAAAGATTTAATAGTCACTATTTCACGCAGACATGTAATTAACTTTCTAATATGCTTCATTTTTGAATAAATCTGACTGCTTGCAAATTGCCTCATTAGGCACAAGTTATTTTTGTTCAGTTACTGGCGAAGGGGATTGGCTATTTTAGAAACCTGGATGAGTATAGGTTGGTTGGTAGTGATCGACAAAATTTTTTATAGTGAGTGTTTATACATTTCTAGCTCATCCGGACTGAAATAGGAACTTAATGAGGGTGTAGATTCATTTTTAAATGGGTGGATTTAAAATATTTGTAATCTTATGTAACTGAGAAAGAGCAATATATTTTTAGAAAGCTTTTCCGGTCATTGAAAGACTATTGATGAATTAAAATGCTTTACGATTTTATTTTTAACTTCCATGATTAAAAGTGTCGTATGTTTCGGAAGATTCTATAGAATATTTAAAAATTCAAAATAAACTTTTTATTTCTAGTCTAGGACACTTAAATACTTTGAAATTTATCAAAGGGGAGCATTTAAATGAGCGCATACCTCAAATAAATTCTCTTGAGTTAGTTTCTCATTCGTTAAATATAAGCATTTTATTTGTGAAAAAGACATAAATATCCAAAGAGCATAAAATGTGTGCCATATTTAACTGCTCTAACTTGAACACCATCTTTTGGAGCTATTTATACCAATTAAAGTGATTAATTGACTCAGTGACTCATTGCTAATTTTCAAACTTTCCACAAAGGCAGAGGGTAGAAATTTCGGAAAGGAATTTAATATTAGCTAATCAGGTAAAGTGAAGATATTTCATGCGAATATTTTGTGATTAAAGGGTTCAAATCAGAGAAAACGTTATAAAAATAGGCATGTTCATAAATTTGATATTTATTGAACTAATTTCAACTGGATATTTTGTTTTAATCTTTTTTAGAGATTTTTTTTAAGTCACCAGTTATAGCATATCTTAACAAACAAAGTTAATCGAGAAAACTTTTTCATTACGTTGTTTTGTAATTATGAGGGAGGGATACAGGATTAATAACAACTTGATATCCACTGAAAGTATCTTTTGTTCTATAGGTACCTTTACTAACCGGAATTATTAGAATCAACTATTTTTTTTTAGAAAAATCTTGTATAGTACACGTTTACATATGAGTTCATATTACGAACTAAAGTTGGCTAGAAAATATAACCTTTTATTAGTACCTTTTAAATTTAACTTCATTATTTAAATTCGTATGATTACCCTGTTAATGCGAAGTCTATGAGGAAGCCGAAATTGTTTGATTCAGCGAATTTCGTGTTAAACGAATAAATTAACGTTAAGTTTTAAGCACAGAGAACGGCTTTTACTTTGTGTTAAACGATATTTCATGTTAAGCGATTTTGAGTTAACTGTGTTTGACTGTATCGAACCAATACTTATTCACTAGATAGTACCGATGAACGCAGGGGAATAATTTCACACAGGCCATATCTTTTTCTATTGTTAAAATGTTTTTAGTGCTACCTTTTCTAGTGTTACCATGCTCTTTTTTTGCTTTTTATGAGATATTTCACAGATTTGCTGGATTATGTTAGTCTAAGCCAGTTTAAACTAGTTTTTAGATCATGCCATGCCTTCTGCGCTTGCGTCATTCTGACGGGCTATAAAACTCAGAGATTATTGATTGAATTTGCACTTCATATTTTATTTTACGAGAAGTAATCGGATCCGCTATCTATGTCTCTTAGAAAAATAAATTACTTGCTACCGTAACGATTGACTACTTCTTGACTCCACCACCCTTGCTCCTTAAGATGGAGTAAGTTATCTGGACATATGTCGTTAAATGCAGCTATTTCTAAAATACAGCTATCAATACTGTATATGCTATTTATTCTTGCTTCCCACTAATAAACCCAAATTTCTTTTTGAATTCTTTTGAAGCGTCTGCTTTAAATGCGTTTTACGGGCATTGGGGTTTTTCACAGATGTTGCAAATTCAAATCGACTTATCACCAGAACCGTTAACAATTGGCTATTCAAATTTTTATAGCATTTAATTTATATCGTTTTAAAGATTGTGTCTTCTCATAATTTTATTTTTTAAATTCTGTTATAAAATACATCATTTAACGAAAAAGCTTACATAAAAAAATCGAAAATTTCAATATTTTATCTTTGAGAATTTTTTTAATTTTTTCCAAGTCACCCACCAAAATTTTCTTTATGTAATTAAGTATTACAGAAAGCTCTCACTTTGAAAAATAAAAATATATTTTTCCTTGATTTACATCAAAATACGTAAACATCAGTTATTATGGATTTTTCTTGGTTTACAACTTTTTTAAAAATAAATAATAACAATGTTTAAAAAAACATTATTTCAAAGACATATAAATAGTATTTCATACAGAAGATAAATTTTTGATATATTCACATATTTATATATATATATATATATATATATATATATATATATATATATATATATATATATATTTTTTTTTTTTTTTTGCACCGGATCTTTTTAAAAGTTAGCCAATTTAGCAATACATATTACGTTGCTGATGAAGAAACTGGTTATGGTAAAACTAAAGAGCGGTGAATTACCAAATGAAAAAAAAAATATTGTTTGGAAACTCATTACATATTTGGCGATCAAACTTAGTTCAACTTGTACTGGGTATAGCATCTACTTCTAAAATACCACTGCCACTGTATATATCAATTAATCTCGCCTCCTAATAATAGCCTTAAATTATCTTTTTACTTCGTTTAGCACTTACACGGATCAAATGTTGAAGATGGTGTCTAAAGTTATTAGAACTACATTGTATTATACACAAAATGTCGGTTATGTATTAAAGAAATTTATATTTTTTATTTAATTTATTTTCATTTTTTGTCATACCTAATATTAAGCAAACTTTCATATAGATAAATATTTTAAACTTGAATCCTTACAATTTTTTACCTAAAATAGAATTATAATAAATATTTTGATATGTTAGATAATAGCACAACATACATATACTGTTCAGTTAAAAAATAACGGATATTTGGAGAATATTATCAGAAATCACATTTGTTTTTGGGTATTTTGCTTTACTCTGAGCTTCGAAATTTATGTTCTAAAAAATCTTTTGAAACTATATAAGTTACAGAGGGTTTATTATAAAGTCTTTGAAATAAAATATGAAGAAGCAATTACTTTTATGTATTTGCCACTGTAACAGAATATAATGTAAGGAAAAGGTGGGAGTGTTTCAACAAGTTTAGCTTACAACTTTTTGACTTTATTTCAATTCTCAGCATCATTAGTTGCAATAGAATCCTAGTCAGCTTTCAATTCGTATCACAAAAACACTTTTGATGAGAAATAAAAAGAAAAATATTGCAAGGTGTTATCGAGTTATGAAACCAACTTACTAACCCATTCGGAAAGCAAATAGCAACATCACATCAAGGAAATTCAAACTGTTCAAATTTGCTACATGTTTAAGAACCTCATTTTCTCCTACGCTATATTCACGTTCTGTAATTTATGTACTATTTTGAAATAGTTCAGTTTGTTTTTGGGAACAAATGTGCTGAACAAATGGGTTTATAGCAAACATACACAAGGTTTGGGGAAATTTTAAAACAGCTTTTAAGTCATTTGTAAGTACTTCATACGCTGGACTTTTCTAGTTAATGTACTTATATATTATTAAATATGAAGAAAATTTTTTACCTTTTCACTTTGCTTGGGTGTGTAACGCAGAATATGCTTTTATATTGAACAAAATAAAATCAGGCAGCTTTTTTGATGCCACGAGGATAAATTTTGCTTTTTCAATTTATCTCAATTAAGATTATCTTTCACACTTTTAATATAAGCTTAGAAATAATCAGACTCATTAATGTGTTACCCATTCTATTTACCCTTAGAAAAAACTCATGTTTTTCAAGTGTAATAGAAAATGTTTACAAGTCACAGTTCATATTTTTTTTCTTTATTTTTATTGTAAGAATTCAAAATGGATGTCCAAATGAGTCTTCGATTGTTTTTAAGGGAGTCAAGTGAACATTTAAGTCTCTAGATGCCAGCAAAAGTAATGGAACAAAATACCAAATGACGTGCGATGTGAGCATGTACTAATTAAATTGAACAAGCAGTGAATCAGAAATATATTCAAAAATATTATTGATGAAATCTAAAATCATAACCATTTTGAGAAATCTTAAATGAAATCATGAATTCTTGGCATTCCTTGTCTTTTAAAGAAAACAATTTCAATTTTCATAATAAAAGATTAATTTCATTTACCTTTATGGAACTATAAGGATTTCAGTTAAATTTGTTTCCTTATTGTCTTTGCATAATTATCTGGTAATATATGTACTATTACATTCATGTTTATTGGTAGAATACTGTTTTCAATCAATATTTTGATTTTGGAAACTGAATTTTAATTACCATTCATATTTAATAGCTTGCACTATTCTCTACAATACAAATGTGTTAACTCATGACAATATTAATTTATATTTTTGATTAATAATTATTAAATGCTCCTTAGGGTGATTCGAAAAAAAAATATTTTGAAAAGCATGAGGTGAAAAAATTTGTTACATAACTTGATAAGAAAAACTGTAAAAAAAAAAAATATCTTCCGATGGCGCATTCACCTCAAAGTTTGGAGAAAATAAAAAAAAAAAACTATTTTTTCTTATTTTTTTTTAAATTTCTAAATGTTATACATTTGAAAGGCAATTGTTTGCAATGTGCAGGCAGTGAAAGGGTGGTATAACTCAGAAAAACACTATTCTATGCATTTTTAAAATATATATCAATAATTAAAAATACTCAAAAGTAAAAATTTTTGTAAAAAACAATGATTTTTCTGTAAAATGGGAACTAACGTTATTTTTTACACTTTTTATAAAAAAACAAACAAAAAATATGCTTTTATTCATTTGGTTAACTTTTTTCTCGAGCTTTCTATCCCAGTGATGCACTTTGAAGGAAACTTTTGTAGGAAAGTCGGGCATTATGGATTTTTTTTAAAGGTATTGTCCTAATGTCTTTTACATCAGTACCACCCACTTTTTGTCTTGTCTCTTTACACAAGTGTTCTACAGCTTGTGAGTGATAAGGAAACGAGTTGAAGTCTGATTTCAGTGGTACCTAATAGTAAAAAAACGATGGCCAATTTCGCCAGACATAGGCCAATCCCGATGTGAAACGTTGTGAATCGGTCGTTGGAAACAATATTAGCCAATCTCGTCCAATTCTGGATAAAATATAGAAGAGGTTTTGAAATGTCGATGTACAGTTTTAAAATTGGGATATTGTATTTATGAGGAACAAAACTATTTAGAGGTTTTGACATGTTTGTTTGTTTAAAAATAGTTTATTTTGGAATTATGCTGTGCCAGAATAAACCAATCTTCCCCTGTTTCCTCCAATACAGCTGTGCTACCTCGGATCACCATTCTTTACTAGAAAATATTCATGTGTTACTTCCCAGTCCTATTACAAGCATTCCAATTAATTATGTCTAATTGTGGCAATAAAGTTAAGTGGCAATGCATTTAAGTTTGATTGCCTTGAAATGCCTGATTGCTTTCTCAAGGAAAGTTCTAGAGATTTCATAACCTAACGACCCAGTTCTCTTACATCTCTTCTTTTGTACAAAATCATTGCTGAAATCAAAAATTTTGGGTGAGGGAAGGAAGCATTTCATTTAGTAACCGAGTTTAAAATTTCCAGAAAATATTCAGAGAGGTATCGAGATAATCGAATTACCTCTTATATAATCTTAGGTCCTTCAGAAAATTAATTTTCTTTTAATGCAAAAATATCAAGAAGATATAACTGATCTGTGCTCAATACTTTCATATCAACTTGAGGAAGTAAACATTCAACACGTAAAAAATCCGTCAGGGGAAATTTTTCGCAGTTCTTCAATTTTTTATCTATGTTTCCACTGAAAGATGTTTGTCCTTTTGTAGTACTATCTACGTGTTTAAATAGGTATCGCCATTGGAATTCATTGAAGTATAGGAGGCATATATCCCACTGTAGTGGTCTTCCAAAGTGCAATTTTATATGTCAGAATTATTCCAGACAGTATTAATGGCAGTCCCAATAACAGCCATGTGCGCTATGATCCAATAAATAAGCAAGTAAGTTTATGAGCTTCAAAGGAAGAGAGGGCGCCTCGAGAAAGGCCACCCAGATTGAAAACCGCCAAAACACAGTTTTTATCAATGTTTCAAAAGTTATGCGCGAACGATTATTAATTTTTTTCCAAGTTCTATCTACTTCATTTCACACAATACAAACTAATATTCCTCAATAATTTAGTGATTGGTGTATTCTATAAATTGATGGAAAAAAGGTATTTTTTGTATTCATTCGAAACTTTGAAGTGAATGCTTGAAGTAAATCAAACAAATTTGACAAATATATGTAAAAAATAATGTTAGCATCCATTTTATAAAAAAATGAATTAATTAACAAAAATAACCCTATTTTTGAATATTTTTAATTATTAATATGTGTTTTAAAAATGCATCGGATAGTCTTTTCCTGTGTTATACCACCCTTTCACTTCATATTGCAAATTATTGCCTTTCAAATATATAACGTTTAGAAATGTAAAAAAAATTAGGAAAAATAGTTATTTTTTGTATTTTCTCCAAATTTTGAGGTGAATGTGCGATAGGAAGATATTATTATTATTATTATTATTTCTATTTTTCATATCAAGATATGTCACAATTTTTCTCACCTTATTCGTTTCAAAAATATTTTTTTTTTTCTTCGAACCACACTAATGTCCCTATTACCTAAAAATAAAGTGATACTTGGTAAAATTATATTTTGTTGATTTTTTAAATTAGCGAGGAGCATCTGTGCATGTATTACTGTTTAGAGAAATTCCTATTTTGGAGGTTCATCATAGTTAGATATTTTATTCTATTGCTTAGAGTTAACATGAAATTTGATTTAAAAAGCAAAGCCTTGCACGGCACGGCTCTTGTAGCTGAATGTCAAGTGATAAATCAAATTCCGAACAACCAACATTGAGTATTCAATAAGTTTTTTAGCATTTAAGTTCGATTTATGAACAAATAATGAAGGGAAATGTTTTTTAAAGTGGAGAATAAAATCTTTTAAATAATAATACAATTTATTTATTTATTTATTTATTTATTTATTTATTTATTTATTTATTTATTTATTTATTTATTTATTTATTTATTTATTTATTTTAAAGTATAACGGAAGAAGATGACATCTTTTCTAGGACTAACTCGACGCATCCCCTACATGTTGTGCATCCTACATATAATGCCTTCTAAATAGAGCCCTCTCTCATAAAGCACCCCCCCCCCCAAAAAAAAAAAAAAACTAACTATTGATGATAATAATCTTAAATTTATGCCACATGTTGCATTAATTTAGGTATTTTCCTAACAGAATTCAGTTATATATGAAGAATTAATAATCCGTAATTAGAAATCACTTATTTTAATTATTCTCTTAACCAAAATTATGCATCTGCAACACTTGCCTAAAACAAGTTTCTTATTTAAAGTTTTGTGGTTGTTTGTTTATCTTGGCAACAGTTCGAGCTGGGAACCTCGTAAAAAACTGTAACTGCACGGTGTGGAACAGTGGTGCTAACTTATATCTGTGAGCATTACTACTACGGTGGATCTTCACCGTTTGATGTTCAGTATTTACTTGAACTTGTTAAATTTAAATGAATGTATTCGTATTGACTAAATCCTCTCTGAATTTTTTTTTAAGTTAATAATAAATTGAGTGTATTTCCAGGACAATATATTTTATCCGCGAACACTAAAGTTTAATAAAAAGTAAGGCATTTTCTCCGTAGAAAAATTAGAATTAAAAAAAAAAAACATCACCTCAAATCTAAACATTAACAGCTTCAACCAAATAAACAATCTTATAAATTGACATATGACTTAATCAGAAATCTCTTATTTACTCTAATATAGCGTCTTCGTACTCTAATATAATCTTCGACAGCGCTAATATTAGACCTGTCACTCTTAGTAGCTGACACACATTTTCTTGAGGCTCAATTTCTGTTTTGGGTGGTTAAATAATGATTCATTTTAGAAGTGTGGTTGTCGTTCAAAACAAAATTGGATAAATAGTTGATCTTTAGCGTAACAAGAAAGGACTGAGACTTTTTTAAATACGGCAATGCCAATCAAAGTGTTCAAAGTTTAACTAAGTTCACTCTGACTTTTTGTTTTTGATAGTAATTGAACTTCGTAAAGATAAGTTAGTTTTGTAATTTTTACTATTATTTAAATTCCGCAGAATTAATACATTAAACATTATGATATAATATAGTAAGTTGTATATTTCGTTCACGTATGTCATTTTTCTTCAAAAGTATTTAAAAAGACATTAAATTAATTTTATTTTACAAACATGTCTTATTTAGTTTGTATTAGTAAGCATCTTGCGTATGTAAGCATGCTTAGAGAAATTACTTTTTTGGAATCGCAACAGAGTTAAATATTGCATTCTTTTGATGAGCGATGTAAGATTCCTAAGGATTCCCCATTGTGTTAAAATTGTTATTTTCTCTTTTCTATAATACTACTTTGTACGGTAAAAAGTTCCCAAATGTGTTGGATAATTTCTGATATTTTTTTATTTCGATTTTCAAACGAATATCTCAATATACGAATTAACGTACTGATAAGAAATATATGTATAGTATTTCTATTAGATTTTGATTTTTTTTTTTTCCTTTTAAGTATTTTCTAGCGTTTTCCGGAATTTGTGAGATGCGCATTAAATCTGGTTGGGTGTGGCTTAAACTGGCTCGGACCAGTTCTTTAGAGCATCACCAATCTATAAAAACCACAAACTTCTGTTCGGCTACACTTTTTAAGCTTTTTACATACTTTGCTCTTTTTCCTGTTCCTGTCCGTTCCTGCCCTCGTTCCTACCCCAGTTCCTGCCCTCCTCGTCTCTGGAAATAAATTCTTGTTATTCGACCACGACTTGTTTTATAAGATGGTCTACACTACTGCACCGTTACATATATATAACATACGAAACTTAATTGGAATGTTAATTATAAATTTTGGTTTTTGTATGAAGAGAGAAAAGGGATCATTAAAAAGCACTGTCCAGATACAATATATAAGACTAAACAATGTAAAATAATGTTTTACAAAAGATGAGAAAAAATTAAAAGAAAAAACTGTCTTTCGAAGTGAATTTTATAATTCTCTGAACTACAGAAGTTAGTAGAAGGGATACAGTTTTCATTGAGCTCATTAATGTGCGGCAGTAATTTGTTGATACTAGATAATTTTTATCTCTGTCTTTAAAATCTTAAATATGGTTTATTACCTTGATAGATGTATCATTATCCACTTTTTCTAGTTTAAAACACAATATTAACTTTTGGCAATTATGTAGCACATGATTTCGTATCGTACGCGAAGTTAAACTTAGTTCAAAATATTTAATTAAAATATGTAGATAATATAGAAACTCAAAGTAATAGACTATTCAATAAATATTCTCCGTTATTCCTACCTACCACTCAATTGCGGTAAAATTAGATAATAGTCTGTTGTTGAGAGTATTTAACTGTAGAGGAGTTACAATAGGCGAATCATTAAATTTTTCTAACTATTATAGAGTATTGTAGACTAATAAATAATAACTACATTTTGTTTTTCATCAGTTTTAGCTCCAAAATATTTTCTTTCCCCAAATAACCATATACTAAAAATACGCATCTGCTATTATAAACTAGATAGTGCCATGAAATGAATATTATATTTTAAAATTGAGGGGCATTTTTACCCAATTCAAAAGCAAACAATAAAGAAAGTTTTTGGCAAAGTGTTTAATTGTTTGAAAGTAAGACAAACATGGATTATCATATTTGCATAAAAAAATAACACATAATTTTTTATTTATTATTAAAAGAAGAGACAAATATATTCAGATATAAAGTTTTATTACCAAAGCAATTTACGAGTTGTTCACCATATAAGTAAATTGCATTATACTAAATATTCATAGCCTTTGTTACTCAGACACAAATGCATTCATTACTTTACATACTAAAATAAAGACCAAAGACCAACTGCTCCACAATATCAAAAATCCAGCACACAATGGCCACGACACTGACTTTCCCCAATCCCTGGAATCACGACTTAGCTTAATGGACAGGATTCTCCTCCGTGAGAAAAACAGAAAACGCTAAATAAAAGACCGTCCCCAAACACAACGAAAGCGAGGATGCGTATACAACTGAACAAAAGAAGAGAGCAAAAAATAAAGAATGGAAGCAATGCTCATTCCCTAAGTACCGTTCCTCGGATCTGAAAACGAGGCAGCGAAATCCCCGCTACCGTATTTATTATCGAAGTCACGTGACCGGCACTCTCAATTTGTAAAGGAAGCCTCTTGGGGAACAGTGGAACAAACCAGAAGACATTTTGTTCCTTTTCCGGTAAGAGACACTTAGTGATTGGGAAGTCAAACTCAATAATTAATCGCCTGTCGTTTTTGTTAACTTGAATGCTGGTTTATGGTTGGGGTAATTAATAGATTCGTAATCGGTTGGATCTTTTTAGATAGATCTTCGAACGACTTGAAAGGAACTTAAGTTTCCTCCTTGGCATGTGCTTAAGTTGCGGATTAATTTGAGTGGATTTTAACTATTCACTTTACACGGTGGTTGGGTAAAGTAAAATAGTCAACTATTTTACTTTACCATTCCCATTCACTTAGAAAATTACTTAAACAATGATAAATCAAAATGTTAGCTTGTTGGTACTTAAAAATTAAATAATTAATAGTAATGCAGCGTATGAAATTTTGTTGAATTTTAAAAATGGTTACTTAAGGTAAGTATTACTTAAATTGACGATGAGAAAATCGTGTAAAATTATACAATAAAGTAAGACAAGGAAAACTAGGGTCGGAATGACCCTACAGAAATAAGACAAAATGATTGAACTTTATTGTTTGGTAATTTTAATGGTGGAATAAACAATTTATAAATAAAAAGAAGTTTGTAAATACTTTAATATGTAATATTATAAATATGATTTAAAACCTAAGTTCTGAATATTCTAAAGAACGAGAAAAATAGTGTAGATTGGGTTATTTGCATTGGCGAAATTTTGTTAGTGATCTATCTAAAATAGAAATTGAGGCATACTTTAACTTAACTGTTGTTACGATTTTTAATTCAAAGTTAATTGGATTTATTAATTATTATATTTCAGTGTTAGAAAAAGTTATCTAAAGTTAAATAAATATAAAACAAATAAAAAGCATAAGATTTACACCAAAGAGAATGAAGATCTTCTGGTATTATACATAATTTTCTACTTAAATTATTTCTGTTCTTTACAGTAATTGAGTCTTTTTATAAATAGGAGTCATTTATTCAATGTGCTTAGCTTCCTTACAGTGTCGCTTTGGAATTAGAAATAATCTCCTTTTTCATTTCACGCCACAGTTAAATCTCGCAATTTTCCTAAAATAAGAAAACATAATGCCACTATCGAGGATGGTTTTAATTATGAAATATACTTTTTCTTATTCTTTTACTTTCTAAACTTTTATTTCAAATCATTTTTTATTTAAGAAAAAAATATCTAGTCTCAGATAAGTTATTTGGTCACTGTTTTAATGCAAATTGTGTCACGTAAAAGCGTAAAATAACAATTAAACTCTAACGTGATTCGTGACATAAATATCAATTTTCCCTGTGGAGATAAATAACAACAGGATTTACTACACGAAAGTAAGGGCTATGCTGTACCATTCCCACTTTATCTTTAATGAATCGGAGATGGCATTTTTCCAATTAAGGATGAGTCAGAAAAATAGAAGTTCACAAAATAATTTCGCAAGATTTTTTTGTTTTCCCACTTAACTTTCAGTGACTATAATTAGTAAATGTAAAAACCAATAACTTAAATTAGTAGATTTTATATCCCAACAGGCGGTATCTAGAACTGTCCTCCGAATTACCAACAACACACCAAAAACACCGATAAAGCTTTAAATCCACGCGAAAGGTATCTGTTCTTGACATGTAAAAAAATGATTTGAGATGTACAGAATTTAGAATTGAAAACAGCAATAGATTTTTTTTATTATTATTATAAATAATTTCTAGAGTTAATGACATAATTGATAAAATCTAAAAAATCACTGAAGTTGTGTGGAGATAAATGTGCTTGAAAAAGCATGTTTTTAAACATTTGAGATTTGTTTTCTTATTCAAAGTTGATGAAAGTAACAGCCAATTTAAACTATCAACTCTCTTAAGAAATAATTAAGTTTTTCATATTCTTTCCTACTAAAATCATCTGTAAATAATTGTAAGCCTTCAGTAACTGGGTTGGTAAAATACAGTTGGTATTGTTTACTTATTGACCATCATAACTGGATTTAATACAAGTTATTCTCAAAAGTGTAAATTCTTCAAGTGCAAAGCTATCAATAAAATCAAATTAAAACCAAATTACAAATGGTAAAGTGGACCTCTATATTTTAAAAATATTTTCAATATTCTGATCATTAAAGATTTAAAATATCAACGGAGCCTTAAATTTCTTAATAGAAATATTCAGTTTGACGGAACACATAAAACCTTTAAAAAATATGTTTTAGCAATTTTATAGCTGATATATCATACAAACGAAAATAATAGTTGAATCAGGATAAATTGTATTCATATATCAATGCATTAAAGTTTATACATGCATTTAAATTTCTAAATTTCATCATTATTAGAAAAGTTTAAAGGGTATAAACGTCGCCAAATCTCAAACTTACCATCATAAGCAAAAATTGATATTCCTGATAACATTAGTCGATACAAAAATGTGCAACTATAAATTAAATACAAATATGCACATTTTAGCATAAACACTATTTTTCAGAAAGTATATTGTAATCTTATTAATATGGTATTACTCTTTGAAGTGCAAAATCTAATCTCTATTCTCAGATTTCAAAATCTATTATTGTCAACTCCCATCAAATTGCCATCATAAGTAAAAACTGTAAGAAGTTTTGAAAAATGTACACCTTGTAATTTAAAAGAATCTGTAAAATTTATGATATTTCATTGATGCTTTATCTGGACGTATAAAATGCAACAATGCATCTCTACAGTAATAAATAATAACATAGCCAGGAAAGAATTTCGAAAGTAGTGTGTAAAAAATGGGGACAACAAAAATAAATAATGAGACTCTATATAAAGTCCCCATGCCATCCATTTCAACCCTTTCATCATGACATGAATGGGGAGTTTTGTGTAGATGCATTTAAGGTTAATGTTGGCTACTTGAATTATTATTTTCAGCACATTATTATATCCACATGATTAGACATGTAAGATGATCAGCCAGAAATGCTATAAAAAAGTATTTTATGTAGCAATGTGTCAGTTAGTAAGGTCTCTTTACTTAAAACAAAAAAAAATATTATTTGAAAAATCTCAGAATTTTGTACAAAGTTTATCCATTTGCAAGTAAGAAAACAAACACATTTGAAAATGCGTTATTTTCAAATGTTACTTAGAGTTCTACACATACTTTTAAAATATTGTTGCACAAATTGTCTGTATGTAGTGTAAATAGTGACGTATTATTTTTAAATTCTATTGAAATTTATTTTTATCTTATTTTATTTTTTATTAATAGCGATTATACATGTTAGAAAAAGGTGGCAACACCTAAAGCAATCGAGAATTTTCGAGATGTTTCTTTTCCGACGAATTGGCTGGAAATTTCTCGATTGTTCTCTCGCGCCAAGAATAAATAAGACTGTAGATCGGGAAAGTTTTCAGATTGACTTCGGACTTCGATGAAAGCAGTTGGCTTTGTTTACCTATCGGAGTTAGCTTGTATAATCGCTGTATTCGAAGTTGTTTTTGTTGAAGCTTGTGTTGAAGCTTGAGAGTGCTTACACTGTTGCCTTTGAATAAATTTTGTGAGTTTTCTGAAGAGAGAATAAATATTTTTATACCGTAAAAACTGTGCCATCATTGCCTCATTGGAAAAATTCATAACAGTGGTGTCAGAAGTGGGATTTAGTCATCTTGAATGCCGACAACTAGAGGAATGATGGAAGACCAAATGAAGCAGTTGATGGAAATGATTGCTGGAATGAAGGCCCAACAGGAAACCACCGCCGCCGAAATAAAAGCCAGCCAAGAGTCCACCGCCGAGGAAATAAAAGCCGGACAAGCCCGCCAAGAAACGACTAAAACCGAACTTGCCGCCGCAATCGCCGCCAGCCAAGAAGCAACATCGTCGGACATTAAATCTTTAGCCTCCAAGTGTGAAACAACATCTGCAGCAGTGAATGAAATCAAAGAAGAAATGAAGATAGAGCTAGCCTCATTGGTGGAATCAACCATAACAGAAACTACCTCAAATGTTCTGCAATCCGTGAAAGAAGAAGTGTTCAATGCAGTAAGAAAGGAAGTTGATGAAAAGTTTGAGGAGTTTAACGGAAAAGTGAACAACTTAGGAGACAAAGTTTCCACCTTGAAGGAGGAGCAGACAAAGTTTCATGACGCTGTAGAAGAAAGGCTGCGAAAAATGGAAATGCGTGAAGCTGTGGCCATAGCTTCACCTAATTGGGATAACGCTTCCATCCCCTTTATGGCGCCGAGCTCTAACATCAAAGTGGCCCCTTTTGGTGGGAAGTCGTCTTGGCGCGTTTATCAAACGCAATTTGAAATGATTGCTTCTGCGAATGGTTGGGACGATACTTCGAAAGCATTCCATCTCGCAGCATCTCTTCGAGGTGAAGCTGCTGACATTTTACAGACACTTTCCTGAAGAGAAGCGGGGAGAATTCGTGGCGCTGGCAAGTGCGTTGGAGCTAAGGTTTGGTGAGCAGCATCTTAAGGATTACAACAGACTGCAACTGAAAGTGAGACAGCAGAAGGCCAATGAAACTCTTCAAGAATTGGCGTCAGATATAGAAAGACTGTCGCTCCTCGCTTTCCCAGACTGTCCCTCGGACGTACGAGATAATCTGTCTCTTCAGTATTTTGTGGATGCCATCAAAGATACCGACATACAACAAGCTACCAGGATGTCAGACAGCAAAGATCTGAAGTCCACCCTCGTCTATGCCATGAGAGTAGAAGCCGCACAGCAAGCTTGTAGAAAAGATCGGCGTTTCGTACATGGAACATTGGCAGACGATTCCTCTGAACTTTTCACGAAGAAGCTTCAAGAACTGGAAAACAAGATGGAGCGAATTATGAGAAATATTCCTGGCTCGAGGGATCGAAAAACTAGAGTGGTTTGTTGGCTCTGCAACCTGGAACTACATTTCAGACGTGATTGCCCTGAATTGGACAGGAGAGGGGACAGACCCTCGTCCGAGCCTCAGCAGTTAAACTAAAGAGTGGCTATCTCGCGAGGCGGAGGTCGCCGTGTAGAGCAGGTGGTGCCCCACTCAGGCCTCTATCACATCTCATCCCTTCAAGGAGGAAACCATGGTTTATTTGTGGAGGGCAAGATCAATGGAACTCCCTGTCGTCTAATAGTTGACTCAGGGGCAAATGTAACCATCTTACGGACGGATGTAGCCCGGCGCCTGGACAGCTAACCTCTTTACACGGCGCCTTCAGTTTCACTGCAAACTGTGACTGGTGACAAAATTTCTGTGCATGGGAAATTAAATGTCAACATCTCTTTTGGATTTCACACCTACACTCACACCGTCTAAGTCGCTGAAATTATTGACCCATGTATTATTGGATTGGACTTTTTAAAGAAAAATGGAATTACTTTGAATTTCGAGAAAGGCGAGCTTCAAACAGGGAAAGAAGAAGTTCCATTGTTCGGTTTGGACTCGGAAGAGCCGTGTGCATATCGAATAGTAGCTCTTGAAGACATCACCATCCCCTCCATGACATATTTGGTTGTAAAAGGTTCAACAGAGCTCCCGAAGGCCTTCCGATTTGGAGTAACGGACTTCCCATCATCGAATAGCGTCCCGAAAGGAGTGCTAGTAGGAGCGACGCTTGTGGATCTCTCTCAAGAGGTGGTGCATGTGAGAATGGCCAACATCGGTGATTTTAAGAGAGTTATCAAGAAAGGAGAAGAAATTGTCCCTTGCACACCTGTTACAAGCATCGAACGAGGATCGAAGGAGCTTCCGACCGCACCATCAGCGGATTTAGTGTACCAGCTTCTCGAAGACTCTCGGTTGGAAAGAAGTCAAGAGAAGATTGTCGGAAACCTTATAAAAGAATGTCAAGACATTTTCTCCATGTCATCGAAAGATGTAGGAAGAACAGAGTTTACTCAACATCGAATCGATACTGGGACTCATTTACCTATTAAACAACATCCTCGAAGACTTCCTTTCGCAAAACAAGAGGAGGTCGGGAAACTGTTACATGAAATGGAAGATAATAGAGTTATTGAACCCTCCTCAAGTCCATGGGCCTCTCCAATCGTACTCGTTCGAAAGAAGGATGGTTCCACCAGGTTTTGTGTGGATTACAGAAAGCTGAACGAAATTACGAAAAAGGACAGCTACCCTCTGCCAAGGATTGATGACACTTTGGACACTCTATCGGGGAACGAGTGGTTTTCAACTTTGGATTTGAAGAGTGGATACTGGTAAGTGGAGATACATCCCGACGATCGTGAGAAGACGGCCTTCACTACCGGACAAGGATTATGGCAGTTTCAAGTTATGCCGTTTGGCTTGTGTAATGCACCGGCTACGTTCGAGCGACTAATGGAGACTGTACTTAGAGGACTTTCTTACGAGACCTGTCTGGTACATTTGGACGATATCATTATCACCGGGCGGAGTTTTGATCAGCACTTGCAAAACGTAAAGAACGTGTTCTTGAAGCTTAGAGAAGCCCACTTGAAACTTAGCCCATCAAAAGGTAAGCTCTTTAGGCGGAAAGTCAGTTATCTCGGACACATCATCTCATCCGATGGAGTGAGCACAGATCCAGCCAAGATCCATGCTGTGCAAATTTGGTCTCGACCACAAGACGTTCATCAATTGCGATGCTTCCTAGGCCTGTGCACGTATTACCGTAGATTTGTGAAGGGATTCTCCAAGATCGCCAGACCTTTGCATCGACTAACAGAGAGCAAGAAGAAGTACCTGTGGACTACCGACTGTGACGACTCCTTCAATCAACTGAAGAACGCTTTAACATCCGCGCCTGTTTTGGCTTTTCTCGATGTTAACAAGAACTTTATTCTGGATACCGATGCCAGCAATGAGGGAGTGGGCGTCGTTCTTTCCCAGGAAATTGAAGGACAGGAGAAAGTCATCGCTTATTTTAGTAAGAGCCTGTCAAGATCCGAGCGGAACTACTGCGTCACAAGAAAGGAGTTACTAGCAATAGTAAAAGCCGTTGAGCACTTTCATCATTACTTGTACGGGCGAAAATTCCTTTTAAGAACTGATCATGCGTCTCTGACTTGGTTGCTGAATTTCAAGAATACAGAGGGAAAAATAGCAAGGTGGATCCAGCGCCTACAGGAGTACGACATGGATATCCGTCACAGAAAAGGAACGTCCCATGGGAATGCAGATGCTCTTTCTAGAAGACCATGTCCGGAGAATTGCCGATTTTGTTCCAATGCGGAGTCTAAGTTTGGGACAACCGCATCTGCCGTTCGTAAAATAACTTCCAAGTCAACTACTTCAGACGTGGATACTTGGAGTGATCAGAATGTCCGAAAAAGTCAGGTCGAAGATCAGGACTTGAAACCTCTAATTGAATTCATGGAAGCAGCTACCGGAATACCCAGTTGGCAGGAAATTGCACGCTATAGCCCAACAATGATGAGATATTGGGCTATGTGGGACTCTTTGCACTTGAAAAATGGAGTACTCTGCCGTCGATGGGAGTCCGATGATGGCAAAAGCTTCCGGTGGCAATTAATCCTTCCACGTTCTAGAGTTACCAACGTTCTAGAAGAACTTCACAGCAGTTCTACTGGAGGACATTTTGGTATCACGAAAACTCTTCAGAAAGTCAGGGAAAGATTCTTTTGGGACAAAGCAAAGTCCGACGTGGAGAAGTGGTGCAAGTCCTGTGATACATGCAATTCGCGGAAGGGACCGAAGACCCGAACTCGTGGAAAGTTGCAACGTTACAACGTAGGAACACCATTCGAAAGAATTGCTTTGGACATTTTAGGCCCCCTACCTCACACAACTAATGACAACAAATACATCCTAGTTGTCATGGACTACTTTAGCAAGTGGCCAGAAGCATACGCGATCCCGGACCAGGAAGCCACAACCGTAGCAGAAGTTCTCGTACAGAACTGGATCTCCCGATTTGGCGTACCCCTGCTGATACATTCCGACCAGGGGACGAACTTTAACTCTGCTGTCTTCACTGGGCTGTGTGATTTGCTCGACATGGAAAAGACTCGTACAACTCCTCTGCACCCACAATCCGATGGAATGGTCGAACGCTTTAATAGAACAATTCTGAATCATCTCTCCTTGTTTGTTTCCAAGAACCAGCAAGATTGGGATCAGAAACTTCCACTGTTCCTTTTGGAATACAGAAGTGCTACTCACGAGACCACCGGCTATACACCATCTCAAATGATTTTTGGAAGAGACCTTAGGCTACCATGCGACCTCCTCTTTGGACGACCACCGGACACACCTTCCTCACCTGTCGAGTATCTAGATGATCTGCAGGCACGTTTGGAAGCCGTACATCGGTTCGCCAGAGAAAGAATCAACATCATGATGGAGCGCATGAAGGTCCGCTACGATGCCAAGGCCACGGAACGTCCATTCCAGGAAGGTGACAAGGTGTGGTTATGTAATCCTAAACGTCGGAAAGGACTCTCCCCTAAGCTCCAGACGAACTGGGAAGGGCCGTATGTGGTCCTTAAGAAGATCAACGACGTCGTGGTAAGGATTCAACGGACACCCTCCTGTAAAACTAGAGTTGTACACTACAACAGACTAGCCCCATATTATGGTAGAAGTGTTTGAATGGCCTTTCTTCTTAAGGACTTCACTGCCAGGGACGTGCAGTCTTTAAGAAGGGGGAAATGTTGCACAAATTGTCTGTATATAGTGTAAATAGTGACGTATTATTTTAAAATTCTATTGTAATTTATTTTTATCTTATTTTATTTTTTATTAATAGCGATTATACAGGTTAGAAAAAGGTGGCAATACTTAAAGCAATCGAGAACTTTCGAGATGTTTCTTTTCCGACGAATTGGCTGGAAATTTCTCGATTGTTCTCTCGCGCCAAGTATAAATAAGACTGTAGATCGGGAAAGTTTTCAGATTGACTTTGGACTTCGATGAAAGCAGTTGGCTTTGTTTACCTATTGGAGTTAGCTTGTACAATCGCTGTATTCGAAGTTGTTTTTGTTGAAGCTTGAGAGTGCTTACACTGTTGCCTTTGAATAAATTTTGTGAGCTTTCTGAAGAGAGAATAAATATTTTTATACCGTAAAAACTGTGCCATCATTGCCTCAGTGGAAAAATTCATAACAATATAATGTATATGTTTTTCAATATTTTTCTTAGTTATAGTTTCCATTGAAGTTGAGAGAGATAGAGTTTCACAAAAAGGTTATCACAATGGATATTACCTTCACTTTTATATATTATAAATTGGATTAATTTAAAAAAATGTTTTAAGTAACATAAGGAATCAAAAGATTAGTGTTATTTTCATGGGAAAAACTATAGAATATTTTATTTATATTAAATATCTTGAAGGATTTAAAACTGACAGAAAAACCAGTTAACAATGTAATACGTCACAATAAATGTAATTTCATATGTTTTTGATAGCAATGTTATGCAATCTACTCTGATGCAGTCAGTTTTGAACAAGTAATAAACATTTTTCATTTAATGTAAGACTTTTCTGATCTATTAATGGGAAAATAATTAATTTTCAGTATCAAGCTTGCAATTCAAAATAGAATTTGGTCTTAGCTACAACTTCTTTTATCATTTAGCTTCTCCGAAATTGTGTAGATAACTTTTTTAATGCGTTGTATGTCCACCAATTTTAAAGATAGAGTGATAATTTTTTTTATGTTTGATAATTATGTAGAATTAGTATTTTTTTTCTTTGTTACACTTTTTTAATTGACATTTTCTAATAATAATAGTTTAATAAAATAATTTTTAGTTTAAAATGCTAGAGAATCCAAAAGTAGGAGCATTTTATGAAATTCGATAGTTCATGAACATGTGGTAGTTGAAAAATATGGTTATCATAGAAATAGAAAAAATAGATTTTTATATTAATAAAGTAAAAAAATAAGATTGTTGTATTAATAAGTGACATTCTCCATTAGACACTAATGATTAAGAGCATGCGACCCAATGAAATAAAATTGGTAATTGTTGTATGTTGAAAAAATAAAAATTTTAGCTTTTCAATAAAAACAGAATTTTTAAAGTCATAAACGTCCATGAATTATTGATTTCCTATTCATTCATTACTTTTAATTTACGTTGTATACAACCCATAAAAATCATACTACCTTTTTTTATTCCTTACTTTAGTTTGAGTAGGTTAGTTATTAGTGATTCTCTATATTTAATAATAAAAGAAATAAACATCTTAACAACCTTTTGTGACACCCTGCTAATTCTAAGTATGAGGATTTGTATATATTCATCACGTGATCCACATATTAAATTTGAAATGTTCTAGGTATTCAGATACGAATTTATACTTTCGAAACATAATAATAGCAAAATATGTAATGCGAAAATTTACCTGTAGTACTTTTTTCTTTTCTATAAGACTAGCAGGGGCTTGAAAATTAATAACAAACTTATTGTCTTGACTTGCTTTTAAAGCAGCCTGGCTGCAGATTTCCTTCTTTTATCTTATGCGAAACGCAAATGTACAGTATTTCCCTTTATGAAACGTCTTACAAGGACTTTCTTTTTCTTTTAACGCATGAGGAAAATTTACGCTCTCTAACTCGTAAGATCTCATGTAATAAATAGAAATATATTAACGTGTACTCTTAAATTGTGGCATATTTCAGAAGGGAACTGAAGTATAATAAAAAACAAAATTTAAAATAATTATCTTAAAAAAACTTTTTGCGAGAAATTGCATTGAAAGGTTAACATGTAACACAAATTTACCTAATAAATGGTCATTAAAAGTGTATTCTTAATTAAAAACCACATTGTGCTTTTAACATTACACATATCTTACAACTGTTTCAATATGTCCTCCAAAGAAATATACATACTTTGCATTAATAATTTCTTCTATTCTAGCCCCTAAAACCATGTTCAGCACATTAACTATTCATGAAACTTAGGAATTCTATCAGAAAGTAACTTAACATCAAGTAGAGAATTCAAACTGCAAGTCACAAACTTAAACCCCTACAGCACTCATTTCAAATGCCTTTTAAAGCGTCAAATCAAATAGCTAATCCACTTAAATAAGTTTGTCCAAAATTATTACTTTAACAAAGATATTTATACGAATTAATTAGCTTAAAATATCTAATGATATTCATTATCCTTTCTAAACCACCAAAGTATGCAATCCCTTTATCAAATAAATATCTTAGACAAAACCCCTTCTTTACCAAAGCACCATGTATATTCAATATCATGCATTATTAAACTTATTCCAATGCCTAGGATTCGCATAAAGATGAGGCATTTGCTCTATGTTAATAATTTCTACCCTTCCATCACTCCAATCTCGGGTCACGTATCGACTATTCCAGGAGTCATGAAATGGCATTCGCATTTCTTCTAACCTCACGTACTGAATGCAAGCTGTGTAAACAGGAAGTTATCATCTATAATGCATAACCAGCACTCTAGGTATTTCTCTAGAAAATATATTGAGGTTCAGTAACCATTTCCATTTATTTGTTCTGTATTTTAAGAGGGTCTATTGAAAAAAATTTCATTTGAAGTAAGTGTATATTATAAAATCTGTTTTTAGAAGAAAGAATATTGGAATATTTGTGGATTTGAGATCTGTTAAATGCAAATTATTTATGTATGAGAAATTGAAAAGGGAAATTTTAAGACGCAAATAAAATGATAAATATGCGAGAGTATCTTTCAATATTTTGCAGAATTATTTTGCCATAAACCTACTATAGCTATATGAAAAAAAATCATCATAATCGTTCAATAATCATTATTTAATGCTCTCCTGCATATAAGCTTAACATTTGATAAACATCAACATCATGCTAAACTAACTTTTTCCTTAAAAAATCACCAAAGACTTTTCTCCCCATGTATTTCAGTTGGAAAATGCATATGAAGCAATACGATTGTAATTTCACTTTTTGATCAAAATTAAATAAATATTAAAACGGAGTTTAACACTTTTAACAATATAATTGAATTGTTTATTAACAATTTGATTGAATTATTTATTAACTATATGATTGAATTGTTTATTGTTTGAAAGGCCCATATTATTTTGGAAAATGGTTGATAGCTTTAAAATCTAGTATTTCTTGTGTATAATATTTACTCGAATTTTTAATAGTTAACACTAATTATTCGTATTGCTTAATTTTTAATTATTATATGAAAATACATTTATATTTCTAGCACAAGAATGTAATCTTTTAAAATTGTTAAATTCTTGCCTTTCGAATAAATATTTTAAATAGGATGTACCTTTAAATTAATAACCAATTCAATTACTAGTAGCTTTATCCGTAGCGCATTACTCACATTGTCATCATATACTAACCTAGATAATCCTACAGCTGCTCACACTGTAATTAAATTAATAAATTCCTAATTAAGAAATGTAAGTATTAATAATTAGTTTAATCCATTAGGGCTATTTAAATATATGTTCGAAAGCTTACAATTATTTAACTTACCTAATTTTAGTAGATTGAAATTAATTGATTAGGTAATATAAAGTATCCTCCTTAATTAGCAGTACAATTTTTCTCAATGTAGTAAACTCATTTAACGTAAAGAAGTAAGAATTAAAACTGAGCATAAAATACATTTTTAAAAATGAGTCGATAAACTCATTTACTGGATTCTCAAAATATTTGCCAATAAAAAGAAAAATTTGAATACAATTTTGTTTCATACATATTAAAGTTTTATGCACATTGCACGTTTTTAAGCGATTTTGAGCTTAGATTGACTTTTCAAAGTACTGGCCCATTACGTACCCCCAAAACCATCGATTCCGTGTCATATAAAATTTTGTATTTGTCTTCAAAACTTTATATAGTACAATGTCATAGTTAACGAATCTATCTTCCAAGTTGTAGCTTGATTGGTTGACATCAAGTGGATTAATTATTTAAAGTGACAATATAAACATGTGTAAAAGCAGTCATTTAGTATTAACAGAGACCAAACTTGATAAAATTCATTGTCAACAATAGTCTATCGGTTAAGTTTGGTATATTGATGACAAGTGAATTCATTAATCTTACGAATCGACAATATACACGTGTGTAGAAGAGGCCTTATATTGACAGGCCCAAAACTTGGTCGAATTCATTTTCATCAAAAATAAATTTACTACAAATGTGCCACGCGATTAGACGACGTCAAGAGGATCAATTAGCCTCCTGAAGATTCACCCGCCATATATACTCAAACAAAATCGAAGTAAATATAAAGCATTTAAAATTTAACCAATCTTTGTCTATCACCACTGTACTGCTCCATTTTCAAACATAAACATTTTTCTGTTAAAATGCTCAAGAGAAAGTACACTTGAAACTCAAAACCCTTAACCTGGAGAGGTTTAGCATATGAATTGCGATATCAATCAAAACTCATGAATGAAGTGAAGCAAGTCCCAAAGCGCTTGAAAGAGTTGGGGAAGAATTTCCTACGCATCACAAATCACCATAATTTACCACGAATGCATCACGACGTCCGATTTGCATGTGATTTGTGGTCACATCTTCCTTAAGAGAGTTATAGTGCTTGAATAGGATTTAGTCATTTTGTGTTAATTTCGAACTCTGTTAACATGCCATATTATTAAAATATATTTAAATATTTATTAAGAATTGAGAAGCTCTAAGTTATCTTTTAGGCATTCTGTTACTTTTTAAAATATATTATACTATTAAAATAAATGGTTTTGAAGTAAATTATCACACACCAAGTGTTCAGCGCCTTTGTAAATGTTATGTGATATTTTACGTATTATCATATGTTGCAAGTAATTTTTTGGATAAGTTGTTCCAAACTAATTCCCTTTCAAGGAGAAAATAAATTTCCTGGTCACAAAATCCTTGTAAACTCGTTAGAAAAACATTCTAACCTCCTGGTCATGACCACTACTAACATGGACTTCATGTAAAGATTATTTCTTGGATCTGAGCTGATTATAATCTGCTCAAATATTACGAATTTAAATTTTTACGTTGAATATGAACCTAAGATATTTTGACAAACTAAAATAATTTTCTTGGATATTATTTATGCACTTTTTAAACTTTAGTTTTTATAACTTTCTACCTGTTACATTCTGTACTAGTTAGGGATAGGTATTTTTTGACAGTTACTACTTTGGCCGGTACATTTAATTAAAATCTGGAAAGCAATGCCAGTGAAAAATTTTCCTCATTTGAGATTTTATCGGTGCTTAATATAAATATTCTACAAGAACACAAGGCGAACGTTGGACAAATTGCTTGAAAATATAGTGGAAGTTAGAATGCTCACAATATTTTTCAGAAATTCATTCAACATTTTGTTTTTTAAACGTTCTACTATGCTCTCATTCACTAGTTATGCACACTCTATTTTTTTTTTTTTTTTTTTTTTTTTTTTTTAATGCTGCAGCAGTATTGCAAATATTCTTTCGATTCAAATGTTCAGCAACCGTTGATTCCGATCTGCAAACAAACGTCCTGTGTTTTCATTCCTCATTTACAAATAAGGCATTTTGAAGAGGTACTCGTAAGTTAACCATATGGATAGTTAAATAGATTAATTAATTAAATATTATCAAAAATGAAATTATTAAATAATTAATAAAACATTTTATAAAAAAAACTGTGTTGAACTCTTTTGTCTCATTTAAAAAAATCATTCAACACTTAACTGCATTCTTCATAGTCATTAACATATCCTAAGAAAGATATTTTAGACATTTAATACCTGAAAAGACTTCTTTATTTCGAATTTTTCTCATAGTCGCTGCTTTAAACCCGAGAAATGACCCTAATGTTCTGCCTGAAACTCTCTAGTAGAATCTTAAATGAACCTAATAAAAAATAAAACATAGAAAAATCGCTTTTTAAATTGGATGATCGCCATGTTAAGAAAAAACTTACACTTTTTATTATGTGAGAGAAGTTCCATTGCGATAGAATCTGTTCAGGAATCCACTTCAAATGAGCTCAGTTTCTCACTTTTAGAAGACAAGTTTTTTTATTGAGTTGTTTTAGAAAACCTACTACAATTTTTTCCTGAAAAATATTTTAAATCAAATATTTGAGATAGTTTAGCTATAAAACTTTAGATAAAACAAAATACATTCCATGCAAAATAATATTAAGAAATTTTCATTGTGTTTTATTAAATTTTTCAAATTTGAACTTTATTTGATTTTTGACTAGATTCAAAGTCTAGTCACAATAATGTCATGGATCGTTGATAACTTTAAGATGTTTTAATAACTTTGATATAATATCAGGATAATAGGGACACTACTTTGGTTTATACTTTAATTTTTTTTTCTGGAGCAAAGGCCAAGATACCAATTTACTGCCCCATAACATCGTTAACGCAAATTCTTAGTTGAATCAGTGCCAAAAGAGAATGGATTCCAGAAGTTCTTTCAAGGTGACTAACTGGAAGAATTAACTTTAACTCTTTTGTATTCTAATATTTGTACTAAAACTGTTTTTTTTTTTTTTTTTTTACTTTACAATTTCGGTTTAAAAAAGTAATCATCAAATTGTATATAATACTTATGCAATATGCAATAATATTTTCAAATTTCTTCTTTCCAATAATAAAGCAAAAATACATTTCTTGACATTAGTATTGACATGTCCAATACTTGTTCAAATTGTTATTATTTACGACGAAATTTCAAATAACAATTTCTTGAGATTTATAATTTAGAAAGAGACTATTCTACAAATTGTTTATCTTTAACTGTTTCTAGGGTGAAACTAGTAACGATAAATTTGTGATGTCTTATTTCTGATATTTTTTTTATATTTATAAAAATTAGGTTTGTGGTAAACATTAAAAGAGTCCAATCACTCTCATATTTTTATTTTTATTTTTAATTTAATGGCAATTATCTGTATTTTCTGTACATGGATACCCCTGTGTTCCTTGCATCGGTGGCCTATAAATGTATATTTGACCAAGTTAAAATATTATTTTAGTAATATCATATGAAACAAAACACAACTATTTGATTCATCTTAAGTTAATAATTCTTATCTGTTTAATAGAAAAAAAAGAGCTATGTCTCATGCGTGTACCAGAGAATTGCCCTTAAAATGAACGAATAGCCAGACATTTACGATGGCTGTTTTATCAAATAACATTTTTTTTTTTTTTAAGTTTTCATCTTAGCTATAGATCTCAATACTTATTATGATTTAGTATAAAATATTTAAGAAAAATTATAATTAAAAAAAAATAATAATAATAATTTATAAGGCATAAAATAAGAATTTGTAACTTTTCAATATGGAATATTTTTTTTCCCCTCCAAATTCAGATGAATAAATCCTTAAATAAGTAGTATTTTTTCTAAAAATATTAAATCGTGCTTAAAAGATTAATTTTGGTATAAAAGTGAAGTTCAATATTTTTCATTGGATGGAGAGAATATTTCAAAATAGACTATGAGTTAAACTGTGTTTTGACACCAATCTTTTTAAAATCTTAACGCCGTACCATACGTTTATTGATATATGAAGCATTATATAATCCGAAAACCATCAAATAGTGATTACTAACCAAATTTAGCTTCATCGTGGAATCTAGAATCGATAATTGAGTTAAGGAAATCCACATAAATTGTTCATGCGAGAGCTATTTGTCATTTTTACTGATTTATTTAAATCTATATATTTCACTGCATATAAGCAAATAGATTTTTTGCTTATTTGCATATAAGTAAACAGCCTTTTTTTTTTTTTTTTGTATATGGATGTACATTAATTTATTATTTCATTTTTATAAGTTTTTAGTTTAAGCATTTCGAATCTCTAGTTTCCATGAAAATTCAAATTTAGTAATCGAAATTACATTTTTAATCAGTAAAGACACGTTTTGTTTTACGAATTGTATGGTAAATTTCAAATATGCAATTATAAAATAGGTTTGAAGTCTAACTTTATTCAAATGTTGCAATATTCTCATAAATACAAAAAGCCAATAATAAGTTATTGGTAGAGGATTATACAGCTGAGACCATAATAAGAGAACACAGAGATCTATAGTCAAGCAGTAAAGTATTTAATTCCAAGAACATTTGGTTATTTATATAGATTTATTCTATAGTTTTCTTTTATATTGAATAAGCAAACCTGAAGGCTATGTCGTTAACACTGTTGCCCAGCATGCCAAAGCTTTCAGTTATAATTCTGAATTAAATGTAGATGCTCATGTTGTGGCTCAGAATCAGCGATAAGCTGTGGAACCCGGTATAATTAGTCGTGCTCACATATAATTCAACGGGCGCACAAAATAACCAACCAAATATAGATAAAAATATAAGTGGTGCGAATTCATTTAGTCACCTTTATGTCAAAATTTCCAAAACTAAGCATGTTTCCTACCTCTCATTACAACAAAGCTCATAAAAATTCTTAATATATGTTCGAAAAATAATTTTATTTAAGAGATGTGAACTCTTTAAGCCTTGAACAAAAATATTACTTTAGGAGGAGTAATATATTATTTTCACAAAATTTTCCAATTTTTTCATTGTTTTAAATTATAATACAGATAGATCCGAGAAGAATTAAATCCTAAATTAGACACTACCTGAATTAAAACTTTCAATATTGAGTAATTCTCCCCATTACAGATGCTTTTCATATATGCTATTCCAAAACTTAATGTGCAGTTTTCTTAGTGAGGATTTTTCCCCCGTCTTTTGAAAGTTGAATTGATTTAGCTCTCGAATTGTACGTTATAACAAATGTTTGAAAATTTTAACAGATATTTCTAAATATGTCTTCTTCAATTTGTCTATTTGAATTAGTCACATGTTGACTTCTAGATTTTTTTTTATAGAAATTAGTGAAATATTTTGTGAAGTTTTAAAGTTAAACATCTTAAAAAACTATAATGATGTTTTAGAAAAATTAAAGCCAATTTAATTTATGATTCTTTATAAGGGATTGAGTATAGAAACATTGAAATGTTGACTATAATATTTAAACTTATACTAAAAGTAAAAACAATCGAATTGAACACAAATTCAAATATATAAAAAATTTAAAAAACACTATTTTAACATAAAATGGTTTTTTATACAACAATAATTCACATGCATCTACCCAATAAATTTCAGTAAAATCTTTTTAAAATTGTTGATTTTTAATTTTTGGGGTCTGTAATTCCGTGGGATATCGGTGTTTAAATGGAGGTATAAGACAAAACGACAATCATTAACTATCTCTATACTTGGATGAATAGAAGACTGTGAACTAGATTGCATTAGATCCTAACCAGTCCCTTTAATTAACTTTTCTATCATTAGGACTTGTAATAGAAACAGGAGAAACGCCCTGAACATTGCTCTTGCAATCAGCAAGTATTGAACTATACAGGATCAAAGTCGAAAGATTGAGAACGTGACAGAAATATAGACCGACATGTCCGATTACTTCAGAACAAGATGATTAAAGTAATTTGTAACTATTTAATTAACTGCAAAACTGTCGTATTGGTATGCAACTTGTTAACCATTTATTGCGATCTTATTTTAGATGGTGATGAGCCGTACACTTTGCTTTTTATAGAAAGTATTATAATCAGATGAACACTATTAGTCTAAACTAATTATTCTAGAAACTAGTTCAGTTTTAGTAACTGTATTATTTCTAATGGAAGTAAGAATTTAATCGATTTGTGTAAATTTGAACATTACACATTTAAGCTAATGTTTAGAACTTACAGTATAGTTTAATCTAAAATGATAAACTTCATAACCTAAATTGCAACTTGGTTATCTTAGATTTAAATGTAAGCAATATCAACCCGTTCAGTTCCTTTCCTGAGTTTAGTTTTTCAAAAGTGATGCACTAATGCACAACCTTTCAATTGTGCATAGCATTCTTTGTAAAAAAAATAACAATTAACTCATAAAAATAAAGTTTTTTAACAAAGATCTTTTTTGTGTGAATGGACAACTTTTACAATTTTAACTTAAACAATTTTTGTGCTCACATCAAATCTTCATGATGTTTGATAACTACGAACAAATATATAGATTCCTTGCCATGGACTAATTTTTTTCCCTCATTGATTTTTTTCCCTAATTGATCATTTAGTTCTTCGAAGCGACAATAGAAACGTGTATAAAAGTGGCTCCCCCCCCCCCCTAAAACTTGATACAATTCATTCTCCCTTCGACAATGAATCAATCCGTCAAATTTCGGCTCGGTTGGATGACAGCAAGTTGTTAGTCATTTGAAGTGGGAATAGAAGCATATATAAAAGCGGTGTTTTTTGATAAAAACCTGAAGTTGATAAAATCCATTGCCATCGACAACAAGTCCTTTTGCAAAGCTTCAGATCAATTGGATGATGACAATCGGGTTAAATAGCCCTCTAAAGTTTGTAAACAAACACCCACGTAAACAAGCAAAAAGTTAAATTAGTTAATAAAAATGCTTTAAAAATGGATAGTGTCTTTGATATTCCTCTGCAGGTATACTTCCACAGCATCCATGGTGGTGTATTACTCAGTTTTAAAAGTAAAGGGTCCATTACTCCCTACTGTCCACAGGTTGGTTAAAAACAGATGTTTTGTGGGAAGGAATTGCGTTAGGGGATTTTTTTTTTTTTTTGGTTCTAGGCTAGCTTAGAGCGAATGTAAGTCGAATATATTTCGATACTGAATGTCGAGCGGGGCGATTTTTTGTGACATGGATCAAAGAGTTGAATTCAGCAAAGTAATTAATAGTCGCCTGGCCGGACAAAAGGGTTCAGCCCTTATTGCTTGTGGGGCGTAAATTTTGGTCCAATGAAGGGCGAAATACTGAAAGCAAAGAAAAAGCGTACCGATTGAGTTGTAACAAAGTTTTTAAAAGCTGGTGCAACTCTGGAAAATCACAACACTTCACGACTCTTCCTCTGATCCCAGAGATCTTGTCTGCCAACAAGAAGTGCGATGGAGACGCAATACTCCCTCTGTGACAGGGTGAATCTGAGGGTGGAGCCCTTGAGATGTTCCTCGCATTCCAGCTTGAAAGGGTGAGTTCTGGCTTTCGTTTTCGCTAGCACAGTTAAATCCAAAAGAGTGCAATTAAAAATTGTGGTGTTAATTAATTTAACTACGAGGGACAGCTTTTTAAGTAGAATAATTAGTTTTTGTGTAGTGAGAAATGGCAACGTTTACCTTCTCTTTAAATTTATCGCGAGTGTTATTTAACATTTAAGTGAATTTAATAAGTAATAAATTGCCTGGTTGGATATTTTAGCTTTATTCGTATGGTAAACAGAGTTTGGTTTCCAGTAATGTTTTCGGTTTTGTACTGTTATGATATGAAAATTTAATGAGTCTCTCTCAACCACCAGCACCGTGCCGTTTTGTTACACTATGTGTTATCAGAATCATTGTGTTGTCTTTAGTATTGAACTGCATTAATCAAGTAAAATAAAGTATACACAGTTAGTTCATTAGAAGCAATACCAATTTCCAATTATTTAAGTTTAACTGCTAAACCTTAATGTAAAAGTTCCGTTTTAAAGTTGTAGTAAATATACAACATTAATTACATTAAAAATTGTTGCTTAATATAAATTGAACATTATTTACTAAAATGGAATATATTTTGTACGTGCTTGGGCAACATTTTATAAAGGAGTGCATAAACTGATCTGTTAAACCCCAAATAACACTTGCATAATATTTATTAAAAAAATATTAATTTTCATGCATGCTAATTATTTTTATTTTAAAATTCATATGACGATTAAGAAAAAGTTGGGAAAACTTTTAAATGTAGATTTTTTTATTTTTTTTTTAATTTGAATGCAAATGCATGAGTATAGTTTTAATCATTTCAATAAAACAGCTTTGGATCCAAAAATGTAAATGAAGCACTAACTACAGATTATATTACTTAAAAATAAATTATATCAAGTTTTTTTTTTATTCAAAATAATGAAGAAAATAGTAAGGCAACGAAATAAACAAATATTAGCGCTATCCGTAACTTGAAACTATCGTTACTATTGAAATGTGACAGTTATCTAAGTACAAATAGTGTGCTACTATCTATTAAAATTTTTAATTTCTTATAAAGTTTCCCTTTCGTTTATTCGCTCTTAATAATCGAGTAATAAACTATTTTGTATTCCGATAAAACTATATTGATCAATTAAGACGCACATTTTTGCCCAGAATATAAAAGTTCAAAAGTACAAAAACTAATTGCTTATTGCAATTAAGAATATTTTTAATCTCAAGGTATTATTTTTATTTGTTCATATCGGCATCGAATATCTGTTGCTATGCAGATACAAACATTTATTGTCGCCACCTTTAATGCTTTTCTAATTAAATATATTCGAATTAAAAACGCCCAGTGCCCGCCATAACTGAGACAAAAATTGGATGGATGTTAAAATGTATCTTTGAGTAGATACTTTCATCATTTAAATAGAAACAAACTTCAAAAATATTTGTTTATAATAAATAAACATATTTTTTCGTATAATGTATTAGTTTAAATTAATGATTATTAAAAGTAGAGAATAATTTCAATAATGTCATTTAATATGACTCTGTTAATACAAAATCGTATGTGTATTGAATACCTTAAACAACTCATATAAAGTCTCAACATGATTCAAATTCCTTTTTTCTTTCTCATTGCACCATTTCTTACCAATCATCGCAGTGGCAAATTTAATGTGGGGGTATTGCAATAATGCAGGGTAATTTTCAACCATAAATAACGATTTACATTTAAAATAATAGTCAAAAAATTTAGTAATATATTAAATAAAAAAAAATTAATTTAAAGCTATGTTAATCAAACTGTTAAAACATAATGGACAGTTGAAACACTCATGAACATGTGCAAAGTCTAATGGACTTGGATGCTAATGGATCTGTAAAATAGGGTGCAAAAATGACCTTTGTGGTGAAGTGGCATTTGGATGAGTGTTCTCACCCAAGACACTTCGACCCCTTTTAAGTGTTTTTGAATTAATTTGTGAGGTTTTGATTTTGTGAGGTTTAATTTTGTGTGGTTTTAATTGTGTTTGCAATGGTGGTTGATGAATCAGTTTAAAAGTAAAGGGTCTGGTATACCCTACTGTCCTCTGTCTCGTTAAAACCAGATGTTTTGGGGGAAAGAGTTGTGTTAGGGGATTTTTGTCGGTCTGGGCTGGCTTAGAGCGGATGCAAGTCGGATATATTTCGATGCTGAATGTCAAGCGGGATGTGTTTATATGACGGAGGTCAGAGAGGTGAATTTCGCAACGAAACCAATAATCGCCTGGCCGGGCAAAAAGGGTTCAGCCCTGATTGCTTGTAGGCGTAGGTTATGGTCCAATGAAGGGCGCAGAATCTATAGCAAAGCTGGTAGCGCACCAATTGCATTCTGACCAAGTTTTTAAAAGCTGGTACAACTCTGAAAAATAGAGACTTCACAACCCTCTCTGCTCTGCCTACCTTGTCTACCAACAGGTGCGTGGGGGACGCAACGATCTCGCTCTGACCGGCTAACTCTAGGGTAGAGCCCTGTGATGATGTATTCCTGCATGAACGGGTAAGTCCTTCTGGCATTCGTTCTCGCTTGCACAGTAAATCCGCAAAAGTTTAATTAGTTTAAAATTAATTTAATTGTTAATTTAATTTAAGTTTGGAGGACAGCTTTGTTTTAGTAGAAGAATTTGTGTTCGCGTAGTGAGAAATGGCAACGTTTACTTTCTCAGTAAAATTAAGTTTAGTGCGATTGTAATTTAAATATAAGTGTGTTTAATTAAATTAAATAACTGTCTAGTACAATAGGTTGACTTAATGTGTATTTGGAAACAGAGTTTAAGTAGTAGTATGTTCCGATTTAATATTGTTATATGACAATGTCACGAGTCTCTCTCTCAACCACAGGCGCCGTACCGTATTTGTGACTCTATGTATTGTATAAACTATTGTGTTCTCTTTCGTATTAATTTACGGTATTCAAAATAAATTATTTAATTTAACCTCAAACTGGACTCTTTCTTTGTAAGAGAATCGTTCTTGGGTGCGGGATGTTCATTTTCCTTACAGGTAGGGTTCTGTTGCTGTCAATGCTGTCGTTGGTTCAGGTAAATTTGTTTATTGTACTTAGGTCGAGAATTTAACTTAATGTGGTGTAACTTATTGATAATCCTTGTTTTCAACGAACCTTGCCCTAACACGTCCGTAAGATGTGACGCTTTTTAACTTAAAACGCAACGCAAACTGTCAGGAAACGATTAATTGGTTAATTAATTTAATCTATATGTATTTTTGGGCTAAAGGAAGCGGGCGCAACCTTACGACAATTGGTGACGTGACTATTAATTGAAAAATAAAAGGAACGGAAAAAGGGATTAAATAAGTGAGTAGTCAACGAATCAAGAATTAATTGGAGTCAAGTGAGTTTAGAGAAAAATAAATGACAGGCAGGGGTAGGCCAAGTAGAAGCGAAGACATTTCCGTTAATGCAAATATGGCGAAGAATACAAATTTAATTGGTTTAGTAGGTAATTTTGACGGAGAGGAAGATGGGAACACCTGCAAATTTTTTTTCGAACAATTCGATCAGATAGCAGAAATGGCGAAATGGACAAATACCGAAAAAGTAACTATTCTTAAATCAAGATTCAGAGGCAAGGCACTGCGATTCCTTATCACAGATGAAAACCTAACAAAAGCTAGGAACTACAACGAACTAAAACATGCGTTTTTAGAATATTTCAACGAAGAAATTAACATTTCAAACAAACAGTTACAGTTTAACAACATTAAACAAAGGGAAGGAGAACCCGTAAGAGATTTAGCACAACGCATTGTGATCGCATCCAATAATTATTTAGGAACCTCTGCGAACAGTATGAACGAAGAAACAAAAATAATGCTTGATAAGCTACGGCTGGCAAAATTCGTGAACGCTTTGGAACCACCGTTACAAAGTGATGTACTAAAAGCGAATCCAGATAATTTTAACGAGGCCATTAGGATCGCAACCAATTCTCAAAACGCTCTGAAAACGATGGCAACAATAAAAATCAATAATTTAATGACAGACACACAAGGCTACTTAACAAGGCCAACACAGGAAAGAGATGACATTGAAACACTGCGACAGGAAATAAATCATCTAAAGACAGAAAGATTTGCCCAACCAAGTCAGCAACAAAATTGTTTTTGCCATTTGTGTGGAGAAACTAACTCCCACTACACGGCACAATGTAATGTATACAGGGATTTACAAGGCTTTAGGCAAATACAAAATAGGCAACAAATGGAACCACCAAACCAGTGGCGACCAAATTATTTTAGAGGAAATGTCAATCGAAGATGGCAAAATAGGGGAAGGCAATTTGCAAATAATCAAAGACCCGCCGAGACTGAAACGCCACATAATCATGGTGATAGACAGGCCCAACAGACAAGCCAAGCCAATGAGGGGTCAGCGGTCAGTTTTTTAGACCCAAATGGGCGGAGCAACGAGACCCGATGACAAGAGTGAAGGAGGTATACGTAGCATTAAGGGAAGAAAATATGCATAATGAGGAGACAATAGGAAGGGCAGGCCGAAATACTAACGCACAAGTAAACAGAGAAGAGATTTCGAATATTTACGAAAATATCACGGGGAACTTGCCAATCATACAAATTAAAGTAGGAAATGAAGTTTGCTTTGGTCTTTTAGACACCGGAAGTTCGATAACATTATGTAACCCTAACACATTTAGAAAAATAAAAAATGCACAAAAGGTTAAAATTATAGCAAGGAATGTAAGCGTTACAACAATTACGAACGAGCCAGTACAATTTGAATGTTGCGCTGAACTGATGATTACAATTGGCAATAAGAAAGTTAAGCACCCAATTTTTGTCACAAAACATGAATTAGGTCGCAAATATCAGGCAATTATAGGATATGATTTCTTGAGAAAATTTAAGTCTAACATCAACAACGAAACCCGTATTTTTAATTTTGAAGGACAAGAAATTACAATACTAAATACTATGGAGAACGCACAAAATTGTATCGAACAGATACCTGTAGCGTTAATTCATAAAACAATAATCCAACCGGGACAGACTGCACCTGTGGCTATGAAAATGAAGGCAAGATATCAGAAAGACGAATCATTCTTATTTATCCCAAAGAAATTAAAATCGAATGTTGAAATGCTTCCAGCAGTATGTTTAATAGATAAAGGACAAGTCATCACATTAATTACCAATTTGGAACCATATGCAATTAATTTAAATAAAAAAATGAATTTAGGATGTTTATATCGAGATTTTGAAGTAGAAAATGAACAGCAGAATAATGCAGATCATAGCAGAAATATTACAGGTGATCAAGTCAATTTAATTAAACCCTCCGAGGAGATACTACGTATGAGACAAGAAGAATTCTCTATTACAGATTTTCAATTGGACCATCTATATTCGAGTCAGAAAGAAATTTTAGAAGGATTACTCAAAAATTATTATCAAGTCTTCTCAAAGAGTCTCAAAACTTTAGGGCAAAGCGATGACATTATACCCTCTGTGGAATTGAGCTGTGACATGCCCAGAGCAGCAAAACCGTATAGAATCCCGTATGCGCTACAACAGACAGCACAAAAACAAGTCGATGAATTAATTGCAGCAGGCATTGTGGAGAAAAGCGACAGCCTATGGTCCAGTCCACTACTATTAGTTAAAAAGAAACGCATCGGAAATGAAGAACAAAAACATCGATTGGCGTTAGATTTACGCTTAATTAACGAAATAATAATTAGTCAACCGATCTTTCCTCCAAGAATTAAAGACATAGTAACAAAATTGAGCGGTAAAAAATATTATTCAAAATTTGATTTACAATTTGCATTTCATCAAGCGACGTTACCAAAGGAATTAAGGCAGTATTTTGCATTTAATGCACCTAACGGCGAACGATGCCAGTACACACGAATGACATTTGGAGCTCGAAATTCCTCAGCTAGTTTTACGGAGCTCATGAATTTGGTATTTGGAGACCTCGGGGATAATGTTGCTTATTACATTGATGATTTAATCTTAGCAGTGAATTCATTCGAAGAAATGATCACAATGTTGCAAAAGATATTACACAGATTGAAGCATTATAATCTAACGCTTGCAGCACAAAAATGCGAATTAATGAAGGAAAACATAGAGTACCTAGGGTACAATATTTCAAGTGATGGAGTGAGTCCCACTAATGCCAACATTGGCAAAATAAATACGTTTCCAATTCCACGCACGGTTCGACAAGTCAAGAAATTTTGTGGTCTTGCAGGATTTTACAGAGCACATTTACAAAATTACGCAGAATTAATTGCACCTTTAGATGAACTCACGCAAAAAAACAAGAAATTCAAATGGGACCAAAATTGTGAAAACAGTTTCCAAGCTTTAAAAGGGCAATTCTTCGAAAAACCCTTCCTCATACAAGCTGATATGAATGAGAAATTTTATTTACAAACTGACGCATCAATGATAAGATTTTCTGGCGCAATCTCTCAACTTAGAGATGGAATTTTAAAGCCTATTGGCTATTTTTCAAAACGTTTAAATCAGGCAGAAAAGCGGTACCCAGCTACAAAAATCGAGCTTAAAGCTATTTTGTTAACTGTAAGACATTTCAGAGATTATTTATATGGGCGCAAATTTGAAGTACTATCAGATCATAAATGCCTACAATATCACTTAGCAATTGAAAACCCTGTCAGCATCATCGGGAGGTGGCTATGTGAGCTATCGGAATATGACTTCACATTTAAATATGTCAGTGGCAAAGAAAACATACTGGCAGACTACCTTTCACGCTTGGAAAATGAAGAGAAAATAGACCCACGTGAAGATACATGCGAAGACGAAATAAACGTATTACAATTAAATGACGCTATAACCGAACAGGTCATCTTAGAAGAGCAGTTAAACGATAAGGAATTAGTAACATTAAGACAAGAAATTGAGAAACAAAAGTATAGGCCTAAAAAGACGTTAGAAACAATATACATAGATACATATTCACAGTTATTAAAAGTTGTCAGATTTGAGAAGAGATTAGGAATTGAAAAACAAATCCATACGATAATTGTCCCACAAGCCTTACAAGAAGCAGCAATAAGAGAGGCTCACCGAACACACCTGGGTATACAAAAAACGTATGAAATTCTACGCAAAAATTACACGTTTGTGAATGCTTTTGCAAGAGTGCAGAATTTTGTGGCGTCTTGTCACCAATGTAATTCACTTAAACGAAATAATCAGATTCGAAAACCTACTGGCAAGACGATTACACCAACTCAACCGGGAGAAATCATTTATGCAGATATAGTTTATTTAAAGGAATCAAACCACTATGCATTAACGGTAATTGACAAATTTTCCAAATTTCTCCAAATTTACGTGATCACAAATATGAAATCGCAGACCATTGCAGAAAAATTCTTGGAATACTTCACGGATTACAATAAACCAAAAGCCATTTACACTGATTTAGGTACCCAGTTTACCTCCCAGATATTTGAGGAAATGACGAAATTATTGGGGTGCAAGTTAGACATTCTTTGAGCTACTCCCCCTTCATGAATGGGTCTGTGGAGCGGGTTCATGCTTCACTAAAAACAACAATCGCTTCTTTAAAAATGGAAGGCTATACTTTAAAAAGAGCAGTCGCATTTCACAAGGGAATCTACAATAATACAGTACATCCAAGTACGGGTATAGAACCAGCTACTCTTCACTTCGGAAGAGAAATACCACAGCTATTTAATTTCACAGAACCAAATGTGATGGAGGAAGTGGAACTCGGAGCACCACAATTTGTGCACAAGTTGAGATATGACATCCAAGAAGTTTATAAAACCGTTCGAGAAAAACTACTGGAAACACAGAAACGTCAATCAGAAAAATTGGCCAAGAGTAACAGGGGTGCGGAAATCAAAGTTGGACAAACCGTGTATATCAATAAGCCGGGGATGTTCTTAAAGGAAAAGTTTGAGGGACCATTTGAAGTCGTGGCCATCAAATCACCATCGATAGTAACGATACAAGACGATGTTAGCAAATTAGAATGGGATATTTCGGTCTCAAAGTTAAAAACAACACAAAAAAGATGGGAAGCTTAATTATTTCTTTTCGGGAGTCACAGTATTCAGCAAGCTGTACATTCAATAAATAGTAGTAAATAAAGTAATCAGTACTAAGTAATAAATAAAGGGGTGTAATGGGTTATAAAAATTACTGTTGTATGCATGAATAATCCTCAGTACAACACATTCAGTATTGTACGAGAAAAAACTGCAGTTGTTAATATTTCTTCTGTTTGTTAATTTTGGCTCACGAATGGAATAATCCATTTGAGCACCATCACACTTTTACACAAGCGATAATTTTGGATACCAATAATTTATAGATATAATGAAGTTGGCATTTTAACATTTTGTATAGAACTTGAGTAAGTTTTTAAATAGACACTAACCTGTTATCTAGAACGGACTTACAATGATAGATACACGTGGATGGATGCACGTTTAGGCGGGCTCCCGGTACTTTTTGTCATAATTGACAACTATGCACTTTTCACTAAAAAAAAAATTAAACAAACTCGTCCAGACTGGGTTTACACAGGCTTAGTTCTTCTTGTCACAATTTAGAATTGAAGTTTTACCCGTGGGGTGGAATCGGATACAAAAATGACGAGTTATTTTACGCGTTCTTCACAAAAAATGTTCTAAGCTTCTAAGTGAGGGGTGGAAATGTAAGACCACGGTTGGGATGTTTGTGTACACAGTTAATAATACAAAAAATGCAATTGTCATGCTTCTATGGGACAACTTATTGGTGACGTAGGACAATTGGGGAGAATGCTGACAATGAGTCAGTCAGAGAGCGATGATTGGTCAAGAAAAAGGGGGAATTTGAACAATAGGACCCACTCAAGAGTGAGGGGTTGGCCGTCGCCTGTCGCTGTTACAGACACAGGGGTCGAGCGTGGATTCCGAAACTAAGCTGTCATTTAGGGGAGGAGAAACGACGTTGGGTGATTTATGGAGAAGTGAACTCCAAAAAGAATGACGTTCGGCGTGTGTTGTGGAGAGAAGGCTATCGAAAGGAGTGTTTAAGAAAAGAAGTAAAAAAAAGGGGAACTACCATTCCGGGATTTTCGAATATATCTTTGCGGTAAAAGCAAAAATGGGACTAATGGTAGATTAAATATTGTTTTCTTATATATATATATTTGGTTACTAAAAGGATTGCTGTGCGAGTGATATGAGTGTTAGACGGGACTCGTTTGGCCCAATAAGTGTATTTAACCAGATGAGGCCGTGAACTGGAAGTCACAACAACATCCACAAGACCAGATGGGTTGGCCATCCAAGCGTGGATCGCTTATTTTCCAACTACAGGCAAACCGATGGACTATAAACGGATGATGAATGAAGGCAGGAGCCCACTTTATCCATACGCCCAAGGACCGGATGGAAGGTATTCCAATGGAATGCAATCAGAGACACATTCAGGTATGTCTTTGACTAACGGTTATCGCCAAAAGATAGACTGCAAACGAACTCTAAAAGAGACATGTCAACAAGTGAAATAAAGACTTCTTAGCGATTTGCAGTGCAATTAAACTCAAACAACAGTGAACTACTATGAACTTAGGTGCGCTTCAACAAAATATTATTCAGTGAAGTAGAAATGATGGCTCACTGCGACCGCAGTGATATGAAACATGTTATATCACACAAGACTGTATTAACAGTTGAATAACTCCTGAAGGACCACAAAAAAACGTAAATGAACATTAATTTATGTGAACATCACATACCAAAATGCTATTAAATTAAGACATGTAGTGCAGTGTTGCTTACTGACAATTAGGAGCCAGATATTCAAATCCGGGAACATTTAAAATCCCTATTTTTTTCAAAAACATTGAAAGCCTTTCAACTCTAAACTGGTTGCTATATGATAAAACTGCTGGCACCTATATGAACAGAACACACTGGAGATGAGCAAACCTGTTTTAAACATTGATGAACAAGTGATCGTACATGTGGAGTAAAGGTTAGGTTACACAGTTAGCATTTGGTATCCGAAAGTGTATACTGCACAATACATGAAACTATAACACTGAAAGATGGGAGTGCATTTCATGATATGATACATAATTAGACATTGATTTTTGTTAATGAAGTGTTTTAAATTTTAGATGATGGAATGCCAAATATTTCACATGCATGATATGATACATAATTAGACATTGATTTTTGTTAATGAAGTGTTTTAAATTTTAGATGATGGAATGCCAAATATTTCACATGCATGATATGATACATAATTAGACATTGATTTTTGTTAATGAAGTGTTTTAAATTTTAGATGATGGAATGCCAAATATTCCATATGACTGATTTCTTAAATTGAATTATAGAAAGTTGGAGTGATATATTGAAAACTTGATAATTACTTCATATTGCATATCAATTTAGGTGGACAAATTGTAACTGTCGAGTAATATTTTAGTAATGACAATTTTGTGTTATTGGATCTGGTAATATGCATTGTAAGAGGCAGTTATTCTGTTTCTTGTGTTTGATTAATGAATGCTATGTTGCAAGATTAGTATTTTATGCATAAATAACTATGGTTAAAATTTTTTAAATATTTGGATGGGGTGTAATGTGGTGAAGTGGCATTTGGATGAGTGTTCTCACCCAAGACACTTCGACCCCTTTTAAGTGTTTTTGAATTAATTTGTGAGGTTTTGATTTTGTGAGGTTTAATTTTGTGTGGTTTTAATTGTGTTTGCAATGGTGGTTGATGAATCAGTTTAAAAGTAAAGGGTCTGGTATACCCTACTGTCCTCTGTCTCGTTAAAACCAGATGTTTTGGGGGAAAGAGTTGTGTTAGGGGATTTTTGTCGGTCTGGGCTGGCTTAGAGCGGATGCAAGTCGGATATATTTCGATGCTGAATGTCAAGCGGGATGTGTTTATATGACGGAGGTCAGAGAGGTGAATTTCGCAACGAAACCAATAATCGCCTGGCCGGGCAAAAAGGGTTCAGCCCTGATTGCTTGTAGGCGTAGGTTATGGTCCAATGAAGGGCGCAGAATCTATAGCAAAGCTGGTAGCGCACCAATTGCATTCTGACCAAGTTTTTAAAAGCTGGTACAACTCTGAAAAATAGAGACTTCACAACCCTCTCTGCTCTGCCTACCTTGTCTACCAACAGGTGCGTGGGGGACGCAACGATCTCGCTCTGACCGGCTAACTCTAGGGTAGAGCCCTGTGATGATGTATTCCTGCATGAACGGGTAAGTCCTTCTGGCATTCGTTCTCGCTTGCACAGTAAATCCGCAAAAGTTTAATTAGTTTAAAATTAATTTAATTGTTAATTTAATTTAAGTTTGGAGGACAGCTTTTTTTTAGTAGAAGAATTTGTGTTCGCGTAGTGAGAAATGGCAACGTTTACTTTCTCAGTAAAATTAAGTTTAGTGCGATTGTAATTTAAATATAAGTGTGTTTAATTAAATTAAATAACTGTCTAGTACAATAGGTTGACTTAATGTGTATTTGGAAACAGAGTTTAAGTAGTAGTATGTTCCGATTTAATATTGTTATATGACAATGTCACGAGTCTCTCTCTCAACCACAGGCGCCGTACCGTATTTGTGACTTTATGTATTGTATAAACTATTGTGTTCTCTTTCGTATTAATTTACGGTATTCAAAATAAATTATTTAATTTAACCTCAAACTGGACTCTTTCTTTGTAAGAGAATCGTTCTTGGGTGCGGGATGTTCATTTTCCTTACAGGTAGGGTTCTGTTGCTGTCAATGCTGTCGTTGGTTCAGGTAAATTTGTTTATTGTACTTAGGTCGAGAATTTAACTTAATGTGGTGTAACTTATTGATAATCCTTGTTTTCAACGAACCTTGCCCTAACACGTCCGTAAGATGTGACGCTTTTTAACTTAAAACACAACGCAAACTGTCAGGAAACGATTAATTGGTTAATTAATTTAATCTTTATGTATTTTTGGGCTAAAGGAAGCGGGCGCCACCTTACGACAACCTTTTACAACAAACAGTGGTCGATGGCCAAAGTAACCTAGTTCTATGTAATATATTATAATATTAAGTGAATTTAAACTATTCACAACCCATTTTTGTTTAGCAGAAAATTGTTTTATGTTCTTCATGCTTCATGCCCTGCTAGTATTGTCTTCCCTATTTTAATGTAGTTTATATGCTGATAACCCTTCTTAATAAGAGAAAACACGCGTCCAAATACTCGTAGTTAAGCAAAGACGTGCAATGGGAAGAAAAGACCCTCGAGCAACAATTTTTCCCAATTCATGTACAAAATGCAAATTTGTAAGTATATTTAGCGAACAATTAAGAATTTTTAATAACATACATGCAAATTGGTAGAATGAGTGCGCACCCTAGGTCTGAAAAACTTAAACAATAAATTTTTACACGAAAGAAAATTCTAAATATTTTACGCATGCTGCGTGGTTCTATTTTGTGACATAGGTCCCAGTTTCACGTTTCGTGAAAAAAAAAAAAAAAAAAAAAAACTAGCTTCGCTCGGTTCATTGTAATAACACTTAATTAACTTAAAAAAAAGTTAATTAAAATTTCAACATACTATAAATCAAAATTACAATTACAAGGCTAGAGCTGCTTATGTTAAAAATTTCAGAGCACTACGCGTATTTTAAGTTCCTTGCTATAGAGGGACAGACTCATTGTTTAATTATGATGGATAGACTACCTTATACTCTGCTACAGCGGAATTTGACCAATGTTCTATAATACAGGTTACAGATTGTAATAGAAGGCTGTTTTCTTAGCGCCTGGCTATAAATCACACTGAGTGCATTCGTGCAAGTAAATCAATGTTAATATTCGAAGTTAAATATTGTGAACATTTTTACATAAGAAAAAACATATGTGAAAAGTTAATAAATAAATATGATAAAGGAATAACTAGTTTTAGTAATGAGATAATGTAGTAACAATATTAACTCATAGCTGTGATACATATTGTGAAATCTGGTTCTATTTTAATTGATATGTTAAGTGTGTAAAAAAAGGGTATCATGAATAAACAAACAATTTATTCTAACAACATTCAATCACAAGGACACCTTACAAACTAACAAAAAACCTAACTAACTAAACACAATCACAAGACCAAAGGACAAAAACCATTAATAAAATCCTACCCAACTGCCTCGCTCTATCTCACATTTTCTATATTATACTCATCTCTCAGACAAGATACCCGAATGGGGCCTCTCGGAATGTTTCTTAGAGTAAGATAAGTGTTAGTGGTGTTAATTACTAATATAACACTTATATGAATAACTTTGAGAAACATTTCACAAAATCCAAAAATATCAAAGTATAAAAATTTCAAAATTTCATCGAATAATCTAAACATTACTTTCATTAACTAAAATGATGAAATATGTATGTAAACATAGTATTAAGCAAACTACAAAAATGGAAACAACAATTTACATGTTCAAACTATCTTAATAACTATAAAATTTTAAGACACAAAAACAAACATCTATATATATAATTCTCTTGCGTAACGTCCAAATTTGGCTATATTTCTGTGAGCAGAATGGCAACGACTTCAATCACCAATCTTCTAAATGCACTTTATGCACGAATTTCCAGCCAATCACAATATATCTTTTGAAATTTGACTAATACATCTGGCAATAGCTACAACTTGGATTCGCTATATTTTGTTTTTCTTATTACCATCTACAGATATAAATTATTGCCTATTTAAAACGTATTGATTTAATAGTTACGATGATGCAAGAATAAATAGATCCAAGATGTGTACATTTCTTTTAGATTAGAATTCCGGATAAATCAGACTTTTCGGAAAAGTTATCTGCTGGAACATGTTCCGGAGGTCGCCGGATTGCATTCAGCGCTAAATCACCAATTTTAAAAAAAATCTCTAAGAGGCGTTGTGCAGTAAATCTGAACCTATACTCATCTTTAATCAGTGCAAATTCAGCTATTACGAATTAAAAACTATCAAAATAACGAATAAAACCACCCACTCAACTTCAAAATCTCATATGAAAATTAAAAAAAAAAAAACTATTGGCGAAATATGGCTAATTTTCTCGCCAAATTTGATTTTCAAAAAATTCCGGTTGATTAAATGCTGGATAATTGACCTTTCACTGTTTTATTTTATTTTCTAAGTATCGCAAAAAAGATTAAGTGAACATATGATTGCTTCATTAAGAAATTTCGATAAGCAACTTTAATTATTTTGGCGCTTCATACAAAACCAGCCAGTAAATTTTAATTGTTCAATGAAATAACCTATCTTTTTTAAATATATCTACAAAACTGTTTATTTTTGTTGTTTTCCAATAACTTTCTACTACGTTGCCACACTGTCCCTGCTTAACGCGTCTCGACAGCAACAGAATAATGACGTGGCAAGTATTCTGACTCTTCATAAATAATAAAAGGTTCAGTTTCATGGTATTATGCAGATGAAATAGCTTTTTGCTAGGGCATATTTTAAATGCTTCTCTTTAAGGCGAGCAAAGCGAGCCAAGGGGATTGCATAGCAATCCAGGGGGTTGGCGAGCGTCAGCGAGCAGGGGTCGGTGCCCCCTAGTAAAATATAAATAGATGTAAAGATGCCTTTCTATAATTCAGGAACACATTCACTTTTTCTGAAAATACATGTCAATGTTACATAAAACGTGAAAGTGCATTAGCATATTGCAGCTTTGAACCCGGACAATGTTTCACAGTTATAATTTATCTTGGAATGGCAAATTTGAATGGAATTTTTGAATGACAGAGTTTATAGCCTCGATGATTGGGGCGCACATCTCGTCAAGTACAGAATTCAGTCTCAACTTTAACTGTTTAAAGACAGTATTGTGATTATGAAGCCACGAATTTTTTTTTATGTACACTCTTCTTCATTAGTTCTGTCAGTGGATATACAAGTTATGCTTATCCTGGTATGTTATATCGATAGTAGTTACATATTACAAGGACAAAAGGTAATTCCTTTTTTGTTCCTGGTCGTCGTAGTGATGTTATAGCACTACTATTATCATGATCAAGTTGATGCTTACCTGATTCAATGACAGTCAGACTGCAGATGTGTCCTCTTCCAGACGACGGCTCGATTGGACCTAAAAACGTCAATGTTGAAGACTGCAGGAGCTGAATTAAGTAATTTCTCTGGACGGGAGTTACGGCGACTCGATCGGACTTCATAGTAGGACTTCGGGGTAAACATTTCGAACAGGTGCGGCAAGGCTTTGCGACATCTTGAGCGAGATTGGGCTTAAAGAAGCTCATTCTCATCATTTTAATATCCACATGTACCCCAAAGACAGATTTATGTGCTAACTCTAATACCTTTTGGCTCCTACTCAACGGCAACACCAAAAGAGATACCAACCGACCCAACATCTTATCCCTATGAAACAACAGCCCACCAACCTTCAAAAAGTTTCCCTTCCCTAATTTTACCTCTTACAGAATCCTTCGAAGTGTTTGACACTTATTTTGCTCTTCTTTCAACAGTGCGACCCTCGAAACCTGATCATCACTCCACCCATTGCAACTACCCTTCTTACAACCAACATTTTGTTCATCCTCCCTATCTAACGATAAGTCTACAGATTGCCTTTCACTACTAACAACAGATCCTTAACCTAAACATTCCTTTTAACAACATTTCATACATATTTGGAGGGAGTAAACAATCCGCACTAATCAACCTATCCATCACTGCAACCTCAACGTCTAAACTATGGTTTATCGAACTATTCAGTTCACTCAAACCAATCTTTACAATTGTTAGTTTTGCCTCGACTTGTTCCCCGAAGGCGGAAGTGAATTTAATTTTTTCATACCCTTGAATTAATCTTCAACTTAGGGCATTTGGATTTTACACAAAATTTCTGTCCCTAATTTCCCTTGACACAAATATTCACTCTGTTAAGAGGAATCAAGTCACGATTGTGTACATTCGAGTTGCCCGAATTAATGGCTACTTTTGCGACAATTGCATTTTCATTTGTATAGGTTTTCTCCGTGGATATCCCATTCCTGCCATTTTTATATTCCCTCTTAGCTGAGGATTTCTTGAAACAATTTTTTGCTAAATGAGGCAAACCACAAACATAATACTCAATGTTATTTTTAGAATTATCTTGAACTATGCCTCGTTTTTTATTAGGTGGGACATACTTTTACGATACATCAGAATTTTCTTTACGACAGACCTTTAAAGGATTTTACGGAATCTCAGAAAACGATTTGTTTTAGATACGTAATGAAAGTCGCATTCTTTTCCCATTAAAATTGGTTCCAACCAATATTCGCCTTGTTTTATGTTAACGTGACAAGCCATTTCGTTGTCCAGTTCCATTGATTCATATAAGCGATCGGATACGATTAAATTTTTAAGGTAATCAAAAGTTTCTGCTTTTCTTAATTTACAGTAATAATTAAAATTAGAAGATAATCTGGAAACAAATTGAACGTGCGTTTCATCAGAATTACGTTTAGCATTCATAAAATTTTCAAGACAAAGTTTTGTGAATAGGCTCCAATTCCCATAATACAATTTCCTTCACTTTTTCGCAATTTATGAAGCTTTCCTCATCTAAGAATATCAGCAAATTCGAAACTTTATCTCCCAACAAATTAAATAATATCTCCGATTTTATATCTGACTTCACTTGTTTAGTCTTAAACGCCCTTTCTAACGATTGAAAGAGTATGTGGCACTCTTCTGCTTTATTAGGAATTGGCACCGTTCATGTTTTGATAGATCTAATAACACTTTCAATTGGTTCATTGTCCAAATCATCAGTTTGATTAAGCGATGTTTCTGATTCTCCCTTCGAAAGTTTAATTTTTTCTAATTCTAACTCGCAGTCTAAATTTTGTTGTATAATTTTTAGCCTTTCGAGTTCAAGTCGAGACTTTTCTAGCTCAAAAGAGCATTCCTTTTTTTTTTTTTTTTCTAATTCCATTGTCACCTGCCTTTGTTTTTCCCTTTTATTAGCCATTTTCTAAACAACAGGCAACAACAATAATTTCCCATACAACTACAAATGCTTTTAAACTAACTCCTGACTACTCTCAACAACACACACAATTGCAAAAAAAAAAAAATACAGTCACATTTATCTCACTAGCACAATTTTCTTCACAAGAAATATTAAAACAACCCAATTGCATATTTACCTCAAATGAAAATTTACCACATCAACCACAATACCTCGCAAGATTTATACGGTATTTTCAAACGAGAAAAATAAGTACATACTCAAAAGATTTACCTTCGTAAACTAATCGAATAATCTCACAGATTAAAATCAAATAAGTATCCTCTCAAAATAACAAACCGCATTTCTCAAAATACAAATTGCTAAACTCATCAAAATACCTCAAACGACAAAATCATTCCCAATGCTATTGTCCACACAATTCCTTTCTCTCTCAGAGCAACAAGGAACTACGCACTTAACATCCTTGCTGGTTGCGCCAATGTGATGTCTGGTTCAATTTCAATTTGTATGTTAAGTGCGTAATAAAAGGGTATACTGAATAAACAAATAATTTATTCTAACAATAAACAATCACATGGACACCTCACAAATTAACCAACATAAGAACCTACTAATTAAACACAATTACAAGACAAAGGACAAAAACCATTAATAAAATCATACCCAACTCACAGAGGGGCTACACGACACTTCTTACCCCTGGTCAGGCCTTGCCTCACTCTGTTTCATTTTGTTTATATTATAGCCTTCTCTCAGACAAGATACCCGAATGGGGCCTATCGGAATGTTTCTTAGACTTGATTACATGGAATCGAGTAAAAAAAAAAAAATATTTCTATTTTTTTTTTACTTTCAATTACCCTAATGTTAACGTAAGCTAATGAAAGTATTTTAGATATATGCTCATACAAATGTGTAATAATATCCAATATCTTCATTCTTAGCTAAATGCATTAAAACCATGAGTATTGATTACATAGAGTAGGAGATGTGACATGATTTTTTTAACTCACTCTTGGGGCATCTGACATGGTTTTTAATATATATAATCATACACTAGTTATATCTTGCATTCTGTTTCGTTTTGTATATATAATAAACCTATAATAATTTATGATGAATAATCTAAGGCACAAATATTAGGAGGAAAAAAAATCGAATTATGATAGACTACGTATTCATATTTGACATTTAATCACTATGAACTTAAATTTAGTATTATTTTTATTTAATCAATAAAAAACAAACAACAAAATATATAAGTATTAAAATAAAGCAAATAATAGCCAAAATGTATTAACTTTAGTAACACAAATTCAATTAAACTTCATTAGATATTAATTGTCCTCTTACAGGGTAATCCAAAAGTGACTTCCACTCTTTAAAAATACACATCTCGGAAACAGTTACTCAGTATTAGTTGTACGTTTATTGAACAGTCAATAAAATACATAGTGAATTTTTTTTTTTTTACTGTTTAATTATAATTCAAGTAGTTTATATACACTGTGAACAAAGGAATTCCTAAGGTACTTTTGGGACAATTTAATTAGTATAATTAGATATGAAATTGAAGCGATGAACAATTGGATATTAAAGTGTACAAAACAATACTATATAATCTAAAACAGCGAATTATATACTAATGTTAAAGAAAACATATAAAGTTTTCAATTAGGTTTACTAAAATGAAGCAAGCTAATAAGTATTTTATTGGGTTTAATCTCAATAAATTTCTAACAGAGTAAACATTTTTTTGTGTAAACTCTATTTTGTTGGTTGGTTGTATTCAGATTATCTGGCGCCGTCAGCAACACGAGGGCTATAATGCGCCGAAACATTTCGTCATTTAACAAACCAACATACGTTTACAAACATCCATGCCAACACCGGACTCGAACCCGCAACCTCGCGGTCTAGAAGCCAGCACGCTAACCACTATACCGTTTGGTCAGCAAACTCTATTTTGTATTGATATTATATTTAAATTGCCAGATTATATACTAAATTCAATTACATGCTTTCGGAACTAAAACAGGGATATTTCAATTCCTAAGTTTTATATACGTGAAAATTATACATTTAGAAATATAATACCGAAACTAAGTTTGGAATGCAAATATTATTTTTCTAATGTTATCTGTTTCAAGAAAAATAATTTTTTAGTAAAAAGAAAATGGGATATTTGAAATGCATGAAAGGACTTGAAGCAATAACTCATTTTGGGACTTTTCAACTCTTTTAAAAAAAGAAATGCCAAACCATGAAAGGAATTTACGGAAACAGAATTTCGAGGCGGAAACATAATACGAAAGGAAATGAAAACCTTTTGATATGGAAATGCGAATGTGTAAAAAAAACACCTGAGTTGTCAGCCTTATGTAAAATATGAGAGACTCTCCGACAATCCTACACATGGGAATAGTTTCAAGAGTTTTAAAGTATTTGCTTCCGATGAGTATGGAATAGTAATGAAAAATATGTTCGCCATTATTTATTGTTAAACTAGTTAGAATAGTTAAATCAAAGTCTTATTTAAAACTGTCACTCATTTTCATCTCCGGTACCACTTATGAAAAGAGTAGACATTTTTAATTCCGAAGTTTTTATAACGAATGTCCTTCTTTTATTAAAATTTATTGCTAGTACTTAAGGTTGGAAGAAAATTATTTTACATTCTTTTAATAACTTTAATGACTGCAATGGTATTATAGTAAACCTGTTTTTGGAGCTGTTAGTGCAGCCGGAAATATGCTACCCCACCCCATTCCCCAACCACACTCACTTTCCCCAGTCTTTAATGAACGCAAATGCTTAAATTTTTAATATTCGAATCGAAATTTCCTTTCGATTTGTAAAAAAAAAATAAAAATGTATAACATAACAATATAAAATAAGAACAGTTAAACAAAAAAATTTGTTTAGTTTTTATTAAAAAATATTCTCTTTCGTCATTGCCTCTAAATATAACGTCTTGTTTACTTAAATTAATACTGCTTTTAATAGGTAATACAATGAAGCATTTATTCAGAGAGATTCCTTTTTACTAAATTCAGCAATATAAAGTTGAAATTTATTATCAATTCAAAGTTAAAAGAGAGTATTTTAAGAGCTCGATTGAACACACTTGTACTTTAAATGCTCGTGTAAATGTGGTTAATCCACCATATCCAGCACTATTCTAAGCACCTTTTTTTAATTCTGACTATAAACATGGTCAACAAAATTTTTTCTTGTAAGTAAAACTACCAGATATCCACGACAAAAACACATACCGGTATTTCAGTTGTTGTAGGTCCTGGGGAAGTGCATGAAGGTTTTGTCTTTATCAAAAACTGATAAGAAAAAATCATAAGGGGTTAGATCTGGTGACCAAGAGAGTAATAGCATATTATTTGACCCATCATGGACAATCTACAGATTGGTAGACGATCGTTCAGGTATTCACGTAAGTTTGTTATGCCAATGTTCGCTGTTGCTAGATAATACTTGTATAATCGTAGTTTCAGAATAAATTTATTATGGCTAAATAAATAAATTACATAATTCATACTATGTTAATATTTATGTCCAGTTCAATATGAATCACCTTGTATTTACTGATCTTAATTTCGCATTCTGTAAATTATTTATATCCGTACAAAATCTACCTTTTGTTTGTACTGACTGCCAGTTTTGTAAGGGGGAATCACCTAGTATTTTCGTTGAAAACTGCAACAATACGTCACGTAAGTGAAAAATATTCATGTTTGATAGTTAACACTGCAGATCAACTATACTTGATGGTGAATTCATTTTCAGCGAAAAAAAATTGAAAATCACCGTAATTTTCTTATTCTATTGCTGCTTCTGGTAAAGATGAAAATTAAAGCTAAGTCCAGACTCTAAGCAGCTTAACTAACAATTTTGCAGTTGATATGCTTTTCAGAACCTGTAATTTAAGCATTCCGTAATGATAATAATGTGATGTTTAATATTTAAAATAATATTTAAACATATACTTACAGTAATACATTTGCTTACAGTAATAAATTTTTTGAGGACTTATCGAAAATTAAGCCTTCGTTAAATTAACAATTCTCTTCCATGAGGTGTGTGTTTAAAGGTTTTTCTTTATTGCAAATCCTGCACATCCCCCCTTACAATGCAAGTATCAAGGGAATGAAATCTGAATAGCAAATTAAGGGATGGATTTTCCCACGACTGTATGATCATTGATGGAGAAATATTTTACGTCATGTAAATGGAATTAGTGAATGGGAACATATCTCTTTCAAATAGCAATCTGAAGCTGAGGCGTTTGAAGTATTTAAAAATGAGAATTCTTGGGAAGACGATCATCATCTAGCCTCTACTTATTAATCTTCGTTCTCATGCATTCTTGGTAGTTTCAAAGGAGCTTGGAAACCCTCTGAGAAGTCTGCCAATAATTACAATTCTATGGCCTGTCCCGATATTACTCTTGCCGCCTACTCAATTTTATGTCATTGTCAAATGCCTGACACTTCGAGAACCCAACATTTCCTAACGCATCAATTTTCAGGCTTCTTCTACACACCATTCCTAGTAAGTGCTTTTAATTTCACACACCGCTCAGTCAACAATACAGTACCTAAGTTAGTAAGGTGCATTTTAAATGCTTTGGATATCAACGTTTGACATATGTGGCGTCTCGGGGATTTAGTTTGTTTGATTACTGCTATCTTAATAAATGTGTTTGTCAGAGCAATTTATCTTTGGTTATTGTGAGTCTTTTTGATTATTTAATTACTGAACCTCTGAACACAACCCAGGTTTTTACTTGTTGCGGAAAGTACTAAATAATACCACTTACCCTAAAGGCATTATCATACAGTTTTGTACACTTATGAAATTTTTTTAATTGAATAAATTTGTAAACATAGCCTTCAAACAAACTTTTATATAAATTATATTATTTTCAAATTAATATTAGAAACAAATAATTATAATATGTATTTCAATAACAAATAATTCCATTATTTATTTCAGTAGCAGTTAATTCTAATATAAATCTCAGAAACAAGTAACTAAATTATATTTATTTCAATAACAAATGTATGTAATAAGTTACAATTACGATGCGTTTAAATAGTAAGTAAATAAATGTACAATGAAATAATACGAAGCATTTTTAAAAATCCGAATAATTAATCTCTGAAGAAATGATAAATATTTTATTATGGCAATAAATATATTAAATATTGTCTCTTCAACCACGGTATATTTACTGCCTACAGGCAAAGCCCTTCGTCAAATATCAAGGAAAAAATCTTGCTCTATGTGACTGTTGCAGCTGTTTCTTACTTCCGATAGAAAAACACCCCGGAATGTCTCAGAGCAAACCTTGTTCCGAGTCTTTGATATCGACTTTGGAATGCAACATTGATACACTCTTCGTAAGGGAAACGTGTTTTACTTGCAAGGGAAGATTATTGGGTAGAAAAAGATTTTGGAATGGACACAATGCGATTTTGATATTTTTGAAAAGAACGCATTTGAGAGTATATGTCAGAGATCAGAAAAAGTGTTTTAAATATATATTTAGAAGTTCCTTTAATTGTTATACATTTTTTAATCTTATTGGGAGTAACAATAGCAATAGAATAATGAAAAGTTATTTATTGTTCACTGCACCATCACATTTTCATTTTATAACAAATATGTGTTACAAAAAGGCTTAGTTACCTAACTCTTTCAAATTTAGTTTGAATATAAACTTATAATTTTATTTTAAAATACAGAAAAGTTATAACAATAAAAGAATACTTAATCCTACATTATTTGTTTCAATCTCGAGGCTATTCAAATCCAAGTATGTTTATCAATAGTTATTTTACTAGAAGCCATCAAATAAAGTAACCTGTTATAAAAATTGGCTGTTTTTTAATCAAAAACTGGATATTTATAGTTTTCAAATTATATTTAAATTTTAAGTATTTTAATTGAGTTGGAAATTTGGAGAAAAAGTTTACAAGTCATTTCACTATAAATACATTATGATTATACTCTATCAGATAAGTTCGCTTGTCTTTACTATTTAATTATTATAAATAATTATCCTAATTAATTTCAAAGAGTGGATCATAAATTATTATCATTAAAATGGTAGATAAAATAGTTGTAATAAAAAAAGTTGTATATAAAACTTCAGAATGTGTATTTACATGAATGAAATTTATATTTACTAAAATTAAATACAATATCTCAGTGTTGACTGATAAATAATCAACCTGGTAAATTAGAAAAACTGATTAATACTTAACTTCCATTATTTGAAAATATGTTTAAGAATTCCTAAATGCATAGCCCAAAAATATAATATTTATTAATCTCAAAAATTATAAGTTTATATATATATAAAAGACACGGTGATATTTAAGCTTTTAATTCAAAATATAATCTTGAATATGTTTTTCCTACAAAAAAAAGTACAGCAGTTTCAGCCTAATTAGTTATTGGACCTATTCAAGTAAACTTCAAACTTAAGTTACGATTAGTCGTTATTTTCTGTTTGTATGTACTTTCTTCGAGAAAGCATTCTAGCATTCTAATAGTTCATTTACTAATTTCGAAACATTTAAAAGTTACGGTAGTGGATAAACAGACTGCTTCTATACACAACTATGTTAAATCAACTTTCACTGAGAAGTGTAAATATTTTATTTCCCCTTCTCAATTATTCTTTTTATTTTGTTTAGTCTCATAAATATTAATCGAAGAAAAAGCTTAAATAAATCTTATTTATGTCGTAGGGATGATTAAATATTCTAGAGATTTAATTTTTTCAAAGTAGAGGTGAAATGAAATGTATTTGGTAGAAAACATCAGTTATGAGCATGAAAATAAGGAAATCCCGAGTGTCTTAACATTAATTTGAAATTGAAGTTAATTCCAAAATTACAACCCAAATCTTCATTTATGCTGTAACATTTAAATCCGTCGCACATAGGGGTATTTGCCTCTAATCGCTGGCCCTAATTCAATTTTTCAAAATTCCACACACTTGAATGTTTGCACATACATAAAATAGTAAGTATAGAACCTTAACCCGTATCAATTTTTTTTTAAATTTGATATCCCAAATATCATAGCGATTAATCGAAAGTTGAAATTTGCACAAAATATGCATTTCTCTTTTCTATTACCAATGCAAACACAATATTTTAACAAGCAAAATTTTAAACTTTTTGTTTCAATTTTAATTTCAACACGATATTTGTGTCTTCTTAAGGTCTATAATTAAAGATTTTACCACTTAAATTGTAATTTATTGAAATTTCAATTAGCAATTTAAATTTTGTTCAGTCACAAAAATTGATTAATTTTTCTTGCAATATTTGATTTTCGAGAGTGTTTTTGTAATACTATTGAGTCTTATTGAGTAGTGGTTTTCATACCATTTTAAAGATCACATATTCTAATTCCTTATACCTTAAAAACATTTCACGGATTTTTGGGATGCAGATATTACAAGTGTTGACGTAGGTGACGTCATTTTGACGTATTTGCAGAAATTTAATTTTTGCTTCATATTTATCATTATTTATGATTATTTATAATGAAAATTATGTATGGTATTTGAATAACACCATATAAAATTGTAAAATAACTAATTTGAGGAAAAAGTTTAAACATAATAAAAGTTTTAGATATTTTTTTTGATTTACTACTAAAAGGCGTGTAAGGAAAGTTAAGATAATAATGAAATTAACCTTATAATGAGAATCAAAGGGTACATTTAAAGAAATTTCACTTATAAAGAGTATTAATTCTTAAAAAGATACCTAAGAAAAAAAATATTGGTAAAAAATAATTTTTACCTTTCTCCTCTAAGAACATTGTTGCAGATGCATTAGCTAAATTAATATGCAGGATATATTAGATCACACGAATACACTTATACTTATTTATTTGCAGAAAATTATAGAAGCAATAAGTTTTAATGAGAGAAAGTCATTAGATTTAATACCTAAATGTGGTTGTGACAGATACCAACAAACGAAATACAAGCACTTCAAAATTTTAAAGAGACATACATCAATATTTTTCAAAGTTCTCTGGTGATTTTACGATTTTTTGAAGTACAACTGCGAAAAAAGTCATTTGTAAAAACCACACAACTCATCGCATCTGTCTTGTTGAACAATCAGATTACATTCCACTAAGGAGACCATATATATAACAAAACGCGAGGTAAATTACATCCAAACAAAAATCAGTTCACTTAAAAACACAAAAGATGATGGAGGTGTAGAAGTTAAACAAACATTATATTAACCATAGTAGCATGGTTGATTCCCAAGTTTGTAATGCGCCTGATGGCTGTGTGGTTAGAGCTCTGGCCAAGCATGCCAAGGTATCGGGTTAGGATCCCGGATTAGGCATGGTTGTTCGTTGTGGTTCGGAATCCAAGTTATGATGTAAGTCCCGGCCTGATTACCCGTTATTGTGCATTAAAATAAGTCGTTGAGCATATAAATCAACCAATCCAAATATATAATGTTGTTAAAATGTAATGTGTAATGTTGTTTGTTGACACAAAACCAACCATAAAGTGTTGCATATGCAGTGCAAAATCTAAAAACTTTAACGATTTGGACAAAAACACGGGATATTGATGAAACGGTCCTTCAATTCAGATTATCGATTTTGTAAGCGCGTATTCTTTTGCTTGAGAGCAAACCCCATTTAACGTGCTAACTGGTCTGTTAAAAAGTATCAACTTCGAACACTAGATGATAAAAATATGTTAAGAAGAAAAAATTGAAATCCAAGATCAGTTCAAAAGCAAGTTTGGTTTCACTGTTGAATTACCAATAGCCAGATTTGAAAACATGCATTACAAGTAGATGCTTCTCCAACGATATGGACTGGCTGCTGAAGCCACGAGAATTAATGTCCATTTGATTCGCTGAACAAAGATGAGTTTAGAAATATTATCTAGCAGTTATAGAACTGATACAAAAATATTTTCTAACAACACCATGGTTTTCTGAGTGAGCTTTTGAATTACTAAGTTTATTTGGGTCTCGGCTAAACTTGCCTTGGTATTGTTTGGTAGTTACTGTACATGTGGCTGAATTTTCTACATAAACGAGGAAAGTGACGTGGCTTCAGGTTAGCAGTTTTCTGCTAAACCTTTGGTCGGCTGCTGTGCTGGTGCCTGCACTTGTTTTTTTTTTTTGCTTAAGCTTACGCTTTATACATTCCCAAGTCTGGGCTTATTTATTTTTGCACTTTTATTTCTAATTAAGCTTTGCTTAGTTAGTTTTTGGCAAGTTAAACGCGCCCGGGTTTGGGCGTCTGCTACCCTGTCCGTGTTGATCAGTTTCCTCTCTCTGTAAGAGTTTTTTTTTTCTTCTCGCTACCCTGGGTTCAGAAATTCTGCGCCCCGCTAAACTTCTTCTAAACAATGAAGGAATATTACTAAACAACATGGAACACGTATTTACTAGAGTTCTATCTACTGAGGAAACTATTTCTTTTGCAGCGGCAAACGGCTGTCAAAAGTTTGTATTATTCATATCAAGTACTAATGGTACCGGACTCCCGAAAAATAAACCAAAAATCCTAGGCGATGAATTGGGGAAGAAGGTTACAGATAGTAAGCTGATTGGTGATCTCAAATTCACCCGCGACAACAGAATTGTTATTTCCACGACAAATGCTAACTGTGCCCTCCAAGTGAGCAAGCTTACCTCCCTTCTGGGCATTCCAATCATATCGGTGCTCCAGAAGGACGGTATTCAATCCCGTTTTTTACTTCGCGACCTCCCAGTGGATATTACTGTCAATGAAATTGCTGAAGAAATTGAAACCTCTAACAAAGTGATTGTTGTAGAAGCCCGCCGCTTCACCAAAAAATTAGGGGATATCATCACCCCCACAGAATCTGTGCTCATCTCCATCCTTGGGAACAATCTTCCACCAGACATAAAGACCTGGTACACATCTCACCGGATCTCGCCCTTTATCGACAGACCTCGCCAGTGTGGCCGGTGCCACAAATTCGATCACGCCACCAAAGCGTGCAAACGAAATATTTTCTGCGTTCGCTGTGGGGCTGAAGAAGAACACCTTAGTTGTACCGAACCCCCAAAGTGTAGTAACTGTCAGGAGTGCCACATCGCAACAGACCTCAACTGTAATACACGACGGCAGGAGATACAATTCCTCGAATTCAAACAAAGGAACCACCTCTCCTACTCGGAAGCAAGAAGATCATTCAGAAGCAATCAACCCAAAGTGGCCCACTCCACTGTTATAAATAAGTCCGAAAACTCATCTTCCCTGGTGCCTATCATCTCTAAAATAATCCAAGAAACAGTTACCTCCTCTATCAAAGAGCTTTCTTCTGTTTTTTCCTCCCTGTTGGAGCAACATGCCAAGCAAACAACAAATGCAATCACCGCCCTCTGGTCGCAAGTCAACAGTTTGCTCACAACTATTCCGCCGCTGCCAGCAGCCTCCCCCGCTTCCGCAAAGCGTAGCGCACCCAAACAAAATACCAACGGTCATCACGCAAACAAAAACCCCAAGCCAAGCCCTCTCCCCCTTCAGGTATCGAACCCCCTCTCCCGTGATGCGCGGGAGGGTCAAAACCCTGATGCGGTCGTTAGCATGGACTCCACTCCCAGCTCCGCCCAGGTGGCTTTTTCTGCGGAAATCCCATGGGACGCACATTAACTCGTGGACCTGTGCAGTGACAGGTTTTCTTTTCGTTTTTCTTTTTCATGACCAAAACTTTAAGTCAAAGTTTTACTCGCACATTTGTGCAAAGGCCCACCAGGACCCCCTTTTTCTTTTTAGCATCTTCCATTTAAGCGTGTTGCAATGGAACTGCCGTAGCATCGCCAACAAGAAGCACTGGCTTTTGCACCCATCATTATCAGGTTTTGACATTATCGTGTGTCAAGAAACTTTCCTTAAACCACACTGTCCCTTCCATCTACCGCAGAAAATTATCTTTCGACAGGATAGACCAAGTCCGAGCATTGGTGGCGGTCTTGCCTTCGCTGTCAACCCTTTGTTGCAAGTTACCACGATTAATTTTACTGACCTTCCTGTCCAGGAAATTGAAGTCATGGGTATCTGCATCAGTGTTCATAATAAGCCCATCACCATAATAAACATCTACTCCCCCAGAGGGAAATTCACGGAGGCTTGGTTATCGGGCATCTCTCGTAAAATCTCCCCTCCTTTCCTAATCGTCGGAGACTTTAATGCGGGCCACTCCTTTTGGGGAGCGGGATCCAACTCGCAAGGTGCGAGAATTATTATTGACTGGATAGAGAAAAACAACCTTATCCTGCTTAATACACACTACCCAACCCACGTCTCCCCTAGGGGGAAAACTTCCCTGATCGATCTGTCCATTGCTTCCCCGGACCTGGCACAGATGACAACTTTAACTGTCTTACAAGACACTTTTGACAGCGATCACTTTCCCATCTCAATCGACTTAGGTAGTAGTCATCGCACCAGTGTTCCTAACACAATATCTACCCTCCGATGGGACAAAGTCGACGCGTCTCTGAGGACCAACCATGATTTGGCCCTACCTTCTATTAATAAATTCGTTGACTTCTGTAAAGTTACCATGACCACCTGCTCAGTTGCACAAAAAGCTCTTCCCCCTCGAACTAACCCGTGGTGGTGCCAGAAATGTTCTTACCTCCTTAGAAAGAAAAAGCGATTCCTTAAAATCTCGCGCATCAAGCTTTCCAGAGATCATTTCATCCGTTACAAGGAGATCGGGGCTGAACTAAGAAGACTCATCGCGGCTCGCAAACGAAACTACTGGGATCGCAATTGTCAGGAGGCCGCCAGGACCGGATCAATCTACCACATCCTTAAGAGCATCACTAACCGCCCCACAACCAATCCCCAATCGCATAATGTATTGGAAATTGGCGGCATTGCCATCACTTCACCTCTTGCGCAGGCAAACTGCCTCGCCATCTCACTCATCAAACCCAACATCTCCGAAGGTATCCCACTCAATCTCTGTGAGCAAGATGGCTATGCCCTCAACAGGCCTTTCTCCCTTTGCGACTTAAAATCCGCTATCAAGAAAACGCGCAATTCCTCACCTGGCCCCGACTCTATCCCTGCTAAATTGATAAAACGCCTCCCGGACCATCTCCTCCTTAGCCTGCTGACTATATTCAATAACAGCTGGGCGTCTGGCTGTGTTCCAACATCCTGGAAGCAAACTACCGTTATACCGATTCTGAAGAAAGGTAAACCTCCAACCTCACCGGCCTCTTATAGACCGATCGCGCTCACTTCTGTCCTATCGAAGATTCTGGAAAGAATGATCCTCAAACGTATCCTCCCCATCGTTCTCCTATCGCCCCAAATCAACCCTCGCCAAACTGGTTTCCTCCCTTACCGTGGCTGCGAGGTCAACCACGCCATCCTCTTGAATGACATTCAGATCGCAAGGAGGGAAAAACTTTTCGTGGCAGCTGTGTCCGTGGACATCAAAGGTGCATATGACCACGTCTGGATCGATGGTCTGCTCCTCAAACTCTCACAATTAGGAATCAGTGGAAGACCTGCCCTATGGATTCAGAATTTCCTTTTGGAAAGGAAGGTCCAAGTTAAATGGCGGAGAGTACTTTCAACACCGATTACCTGTCTTCGGGGCATCCCACAAGGCAGCGTCTTGTCCCCTATACTCTTTCTCATCTATCTATCCGATATCTTTGATTCTCTTCCTAATGGGGTTAAGTGCCTCATCTTTGCGGACGACATCCTTATTTATTGTCAACACAATTCATGGGACCTCATTGAGCGGAAACTTCGTAGAGCCCTAGTATGCCTGCAAGATTGGTGTCTGCGGTGGAAAATGTCTATCACGCCGGAAAAGTGTGAGTGCATTAACTTCTCTCGTAGAACCACCCCACCAGGTTTTTCCCTCAACTATAACGGATCAACTATCCCTTGGAGCAGCAGTATTAAATTTCTTGGCATTTCCCTTCATAATAACCTTTCTTTCAAGACCCACTTCCAAAACCTCAAAAGAAAAGCTTTCCAGCGCACAAACCTGCTGAGAATCATTGCCGGAAATCGCTGGGGCGCTAGACCCTGGCATCTAATCCAAATCGCTAACAGCACCATACGCAGCCTCTTTGATTACAGCTGTCCATCTTGGATTTCGGCCTCGCAAACGGATAGGAAATCTTTGGAGGGCGCATATCACGCTGCTCTTAGAGTGGCTACTGGTCTACCTCGTTGGACTCCGATCCCCATCCTCTTACTTGAAGCGGGAGTGTCATCCCTTTTCGCCCGACACAACCTCCTGACTGACCTCTTTTGCATCCGTAACTTCAGCTTGGACAATCTCTCTCCCACCAAACTCATTTTCTCTGATCTACGCTCTCCCACTCCACTCCCTGCAAGAGCCCTTACCATCCTCCACAGCTTTGGCATTGACAAGGAAAACATCATCAAATCGATCTTCCCCGCTGCTCTTCCTCCCCATGTCCGAATTCACACAGAGGACTTGGATTTCCAGCAGCCGGGCCTGTCCCCTCAGTCCATCCGCAAACTTTTCGAAATCCACAAATCTTCTTGCTGGAAAGATCACCTCATCCTGGCAACTGATGCATCTAAGAACAACTCTTCAACAAGTATCGCCGCCGTAATTCCTTCCAGCGGTTTGACCCTTTCTGGATCCATTATAAACCTCAACTCTGTCTTCACAGGGGAAGCTCTAGCTATCGACTTAGCCCTCAGCAGATTCCGGAATAAACCGAATCGCATTGTCATCCTCACTGACAGCAAGTCCAATCTCCTGGCCCTTCAAAATCTAAATTTCAAGTCCCCCAGAATTACAAGTTTTTTGGCCAACACCATTCGCAGAGAGACATCCAGTATTGTCTCGTGCTCCCTGGTCTGGGTGCCGAGTCACGTAGGCATCCAGGAAAATGAAATTGCTGATGCAGCTGCACGCCAGGCTTTATCAAAACCCCTGATTTCGCGCCTCATTTCTCCCGATGATCTCATCCAGATCATCAAGCGTAACCACATTGCTGAGCGATCTCTCGACTGGGACCACTCCCCTTACTCTATCAGATACCCATGGATCTACCCACTGCAGAAAAACTGCTTGTCCTTCTCGCCCAACCGCCAAATGGACATCCTCTTGACCAGACTGAAGACTAAAACGGCCACCGTTAATGCCACCCTTCATCGGTTCAACATCATTCCCTCTCCCAAGTGCAATTTCTGTGCTGAAGTTGAAACTCCAGAACACTTCATTCTCGAATGCCCTGCGTTCGATATCCAACGTGACTCCCTACGCAAAGATCTCGGCTGCATTCCACTGTCCTTCCCGTGGCTTTTTGACTGGTCACATCGACCCAAAGAAAAGATCAGAGCCTTGTGCAAATTCATTTCGTGCACGAAAAGATTTGATTAAACCCTGCTCACTGTTTTATTTATTACCTACGTCCCGAATGATATAGACGCCAAACTTCTGAATGATTAGTTGTCCTGTAAAGTTCTTCTCTTCGCAGAAGTCGCTAGCCTCGTACACACTTCTCCTTGGATAATGTCTGGAAAAAGCTCCCTCTCCCGGGAAGCATAATCCAGCAAAACCACCACTAAATCAAATCAAATCAAACAACACCATGAATACAGCCAAACTCTATGTACAGCCATACCCTTGACATCTTATGACTCGAACAATGTATAAAGTACTATTATATGGTCCCGTAGTTGTAAAAAATGCTTTATTGCTGATTTGGAGGATATCATAAAAAATTGAGGATCTAAGGAATAAACATTTAAGGTTTTACCGCTTAAATAAGTTTTAAAAAATTCGAAAAAAAAATGCAATACAGATGTGCGGAATAGGGTGCTATTGAACTCTAACCCCCTCTCATTATAAATATGAGAAGTAATTTATCCCCTAAAAAGGATAAAATCTTTCATAAGAATACACTGGCAATGTTTTCTCTCTTTATATCAAATTGTTCTCGATACTAAAACCAAATAAAGCTAGATTAGAATCGGAATAAAATCTTCGAATAAGTCATCAGATGAAGAGCACTGATAAGCTAATTGGTGTAAAACTTGGAGTACTAAATAACCAAATAATTATGAGATTAATAATGAACTCAACGAACATTTTGCAAATGCAATGAGATTTTTTTAAACATGGAACATATATAATGATAAATCATAAATGAATGATAAATCAGGGATATAATGTTTTAGCTAAAAATTACCCTTTAATACCATACAATGATAACAATGTTAGAAGAATTAAAAAAAAAAAAAAAAAAAAAAAAAAAAAACATTTTTAATATATATATATATATATTTCTCTACCTGAAGAAGAAAATTCTCTATTTTATTCAATATATAAAAGTATTATCGCATTTACACATTATTCAATCTTGAAAATAATTTTGGCCAACTTTTCGATGCAAATACCCCAATGTGCATCACATGTATTTGCATTTTAATAATCATCTAAACATACGCATTTTACTATTAATACATGATAGTACTACAATAACTAAAATATTAAATATTTAGTAAACTTAGAGAATTTAATGCATTATTACTTTTGTAAATTTGAACTGTTTCTCAAAGTTACAAGAGTGAAGAAACACATCAAAGGAAATTTAATAAAAAATATAAATTTAAAATTGAAATATAAACAACAAATTAAATTGATCCTTAATTGAAGATGTTCAATGTTAAACTTGTGAAATAAATTTAAGAATTTCAAAATTTTAGCCGTAGTGGAACTTAACTGAAAGCATTGACTACGAGTTTTTTTTTTTTTTTTTCCTACTATAGTTTTATCCTATCATGTAAATACAATGCACTTAATTATTTGAAGATACATCATCTAACCTTATTAATATTAAAAACCGAGTACATTTTTAAGTGTAGCTGTGTAACTATTACAAATGTTGTTTTCCTATTATTCGTGACCAAACGGTATAGTGGTTAGCGTGCTAGCTTCTAGACCGTGAGGTTGCGGGTTCGAGTCCCGTGTTGGCATGGGTGTTTGTAAATGTATGTTGGCTTGTCTAATGACGAATGTTTCGGCGCATTATAGCCCTCGTGTTGCTGACGGTGCCAGATAATCTGAATACAACCAACCAACCAACCTATTATTCGTTTAAATATTAGTTAATAATCATTTTTTCATTAGCAACACTATCATAAAAAAATTATATAAAAAAAAATATAAGTGAGCATCAGTCAACCAGAAAAAATTTACAAAGTTAGAAAACTTTGCCAGATTGTGAAAAAAAAATATAATATTTTGTGACCTATTACGTTCTTGAATAAACCAAACCAATGACAGCCTTTATTGGCTTAACATGGCTATGAAGGCTATATGAAGAGTTGTCCCGATTGACTGTAAAATATTATCCACGGTCTAGAAACAGTCATATGAAATTTCACCTCAATTTTCTTAAGAGACTAGAAAAAAATATTTATTTCAACAACAAATGTAAAATTTTTTAAATTAAACCATAAAAAAAACACTATAAACTGCAGTGAATTCAACTAATTCATTCTGTTCAAAATTATCTTACTCCAAACCCCAATCAGTAAAACGACCATATACAAAACTTTCGTTGTATTATACTGTAAAATAACTTCTATGAAAATGCATAAAACGAAATCAAGTTACAAAATGTCTGTACTTAATGGACCTAATCTCCCATTTCTTTCTGAGAAAAGATTACCGTTCTTTATGAGTCATTTGATGTCTAATATCAGTTTTATTGTTAAGGGAATTCTGCATTGCACCAACAAAAGGCGAACTATTTTTTCCCATTCAGTTTTATGAGATAAAGACAATTAAGAGCTACTGAAGTGTGAAACAAATTGGTAGACTTAAGTACTTCTAGACAGACGAAAGTCATTTGTGGGATATTAGCACTTAAGCTATGACTCATCCTCATTTTTAGATCCTGAAATGGCCAAAATATAGAGAGATTAATTATATTTGTGGGAATACAGTGGTTGGACTATTAGCAGATTTTGGTTTACTGTAGAACGGAGTGAATAGACATAGCAAGATACAAGGATTAGGAGGTAGAACATTGAGGCATACATATACAGTAGATACTTTTTTTTTAAATGTTGAGTTACAAAATCTAATTATTTTCCAATAGATAGTAATTATTTAAAAAAAAATTTTAATTTGGGGAATTATGAATTTGTTAATTGAGCTGTAATTACCATATTAATACCTTTTTCCAACAATGGTATATCAAATTCTATTTTACTTAAAAAAGAAATTCCAGTTGGAAATCATTCGAAATATTATTCTTTATGTTTTGAACTCAAATAAGTTTTTAATGTAGAATATTATGTACAGCAAAAAATGTCTTTAAAATAACAACAAATTAATGCCATTAAAAATGGTAGAAACTCCAATGTATGGTGTATAAATGTAATTATGTGTTGGCAAATACATTGTAAGTAAGTACTGCATATAAAAAATTAAGGAGGTAAAATTGAATTCTCAACTAACTAAATTTGTCAAAACACAGGTTCTTTTAGATTGAACTTTCCTTTTCATCAAGACAGCGGAATGCCTCGTACTATTTAATCTTTATTAAACGCTTTTATTCTAGAAATGAAACTACAAACTAATAGTTAACTGATGCGTGTACTACTAGGTAGAGAAAAAAAAATTAATTATAAAAAAAAAAAAAAAAAAACATTCCATCTTCAAATGCTGTACCCTTTTGCCTTTTTTTTATTTTCATTTATGATAAAATTGTAATTAACAAATTTCATATTATATTAACGACATCGTTCATAAAAAAAAAACTAAATAAATAAATTCAATTAACTAATTAATTCCAAATAATTAAATTTTCTACAACTTTAATATCGTTGCATTTGACATGAAGGAGGTTTTCTTTAATATCGTTGCATTTGACATGAAGGAGGTTTTTAGAAAGTGTTTCAGTTTTTTAGAAACGTAAAAAGAAATATATATATATATATATATATATATATATATATATATATATATATATATATATATATATATATATATATATATATATATATATATATATATATATATATATATATATATATATATATATATATATATATATATATATATATATATATATATATATATATATATATATATAATCTTAATTAATTGGTACAACATAAAATGTTTTCAAACACTTGATTTTAAATATAATTTTAATATTTTTATTATAACGCACAATTTAAAAGATCTATAAATTTTGAATACTTGCCCAGCCAGTATAGTAGTTAGCCTATCAGACTACCAAGCGGGTGGGTCTCGGTTCGAATCCGGAGTAAGACATGGATCTAAGACGTGGATATCCTAAGTTAGGAGCAATGATCACACTGGGCACACCTTCACAAGTGACCATCGCTACTGGCCTTGTAGTGACCAAGTGACTGTAAGTACTTGGCCCCATCATTAAAAAAAAAAAAATTTGAACTATACATACATTAGACTCATGGGGTTTTAGCAGTAATTTTCTGGGAAAAATTTAACTTTATTCACACAGAAAATACCAAAAAAAGCAAGGAGAATTTTCTGGTTGTTCATGTAGATTGTTACGTATAATTTTTCTTTATTTTGAGAAATACATTTTCTTTCTATTCTCAAACATTGCATTGTGTATTTCCACTTAGAATCTTTAACCTCGACCCAATAATGAAATTCTTTCAAAAGCATTTGATTATGTAGGAGTGGTAGTAAATCCTTCAATTTTCCAAAATTTCAGATTTTTCAAACACAAATAGAAATAAAATTCTTAATTTTGTTATTTTAAAACTAAAAATGTGCAAACAGCATGTGTCAATGTAATCCAAATAAACTGCATAAAACTAAAAATACACCAGCAAAAAAGCAAAAATAATAGCAACACTATTTATAGTATATTATATGACTTTTTAAAAGCGTTCATTGATTTGAGCTATTATCATAGATTTGATGAAAAATAAAATAATAATTTTGATATGAAGTTCTAGAGGTAGAGTTGGCATTAATTACAGTAAATTTTTATTAAGTTTTCATCCTTAATATGTTAAGTGTAACTACTAATATTATACATTTGTTTTTTATTTGTCCGATATTAACTATCAAAAGATCTATTACATTATTCAGATATTCAAAGCCTCTCTTTTAAGACCATACCAACTATACAGTAAAATAAAGTATTTAAAAACACTTATTTTAAATAAATAAATGTTCATTATTATCATATGGTAAATTTATTTTTCTTCATCGTTTAAAATATCGATGGTTTGAAGAAACGTAAGTCATTGTTTATTTGGAAAACTAGTTTTCAATACATTTTAGTTTAAAAAAACAACTGCTTTCTTACTTGTGAATAACCAATTATTTACCCTAGGGGTAAAGTAAGTTTTCTTCAATAATTCAGTTTTATTCAGAAGATATATTTTTTTTTTTCATGTTCCACTATTTTACTGAGAGCAAAAACGAATAAATAGTGATTGTATTTTTAACGGAAATCTATACTATCGTTTCTCTTACTATAGTAATATTTTTATTTTCTAATCTTTTTAAACTTTTTGCTTTGCTAATATTATTTGAACTGACGTTGTATGCACAAAAAAATAAAAGCATACCATCAAAATACCCTGCCTTAGTAAATAAAAAGATGGCATCAACAGCTCCATTTCAACATAGAATATATTAAAATGATTTATCCCTTGACCCTTCGTAAAAATCTGATGTGTATCCCTGTGTGTATATAAATTCATTTTCTGGTAAAATGATGTTACTCAATCCTTTTTGAAAATGAAATTGGCCCTAATTATCGTAGAAAATGGTGATTTATAATTAGAATACCTACTCAAATATCCCTTTTGACATCCTGTTAATAAGACTGTAATACTATGAGTAAACTTATGTTTCATAATTATCAAACCTGAATTTCAGGGTGATTATTAGTTGTAGCTTCAATTTCAAACTGACAGTTTCCTTCACATAGGTTCAAGAGTCTCTCGTTCTCTCTATATCCTATATTTAATCACGCTCTGCACTTTCTATTTTAAAAGAACACGCACGAGGAATAATATAACATTTCGATTATGGACTATCTTAAACTTGTGATGTATAAGAATGGGGAAAACCATTATCCGAACGATGGCTATATTTTCGATTCTTAAAGTCTTAAACTAAAGCTGTTTGATATCATAAGTCTTATTTATGATTTTCTTCATCTCTGTATAAAAATTTATTTCTTAATAGGCGGTATAATAGTTTTTTTTTTTTTTTTTTTTTTTTTATTTTTTTTTTTTTTTTTTATCTGAAAACTTTAATATAACCTTTATTTTTTACCATGCTATTCGGTTTCGAATACTTAATGCATTGAATATCTAACATTTTATGACTTAAAAGTTTGATAGATACGAGCGAAAATGTGAAAACTGAAAAGAGGATATTAAACGGACCTTTATCTACTTTTTAACAACTCATGTAAAGGAGCTTTTTTACTAATTCAATTGACTTTATGCATGTAGGCAGACGGTGTGTATATAACTTAGGATATACTAAACCAATTCAAACAGGGTTTTTTGTTTAAAAGGTGTCCCGATCAATACAGATTAACAGGAAAACAATTTGGTCCGATGTTTCATGCTTGCGTAAGCTAAAACTGGGAAATGTGGTACTAGGTTTGATTTCGGCTTTTAAGAACTATCATTTGAAATAAAACATTTATAAAATATATTAGTTATGTAAATATATGACCGATAAGTTTTTCTAATATAAATTATTTAGAACATTATACTTTGACACACATGACAATTAGGGATTGTTTAGTAATACAAAGACAAAAATATGCATGAACTATAAAATGCATGTCTTACAGTTAATCCCTGAATTATTGTATACACTAATTTTTGATCCACTATTCTGTTTAATACACGTAGATATTATTACACTTTATTTAACCAGTACTTGAACCAATAAAGGACTTGCAATACATACATTCTTCATCTTAAAAAGTTTTTGTTTTGTCTTGTAATTGATTTCCTGTCTACAAAATATGTTTTTTTTTTTTTTTTTTTCCAAATTCAGTTGAAGATATTGATTCTTTGACAAATAACTTATCTGCATAAATAACTCAAGAAATATAACTAGTCAAAGCAGCATTTTTAATTTTTTTTTTAAAATATTATATATTTTCTCTTTTAACACACCAACTAAAGAGCATATTTACCCATCTATTCTCCTCATAACAGTAAACAAACAATTATGAAAGATATACTACTATTTTTAAAAATATCTGACTTCAAACGCAGCCCAGTTTGTTCATTTTTGGTACTTTACTTTCTCGCTTTTATAACCCTGCGGCGTAGAGTATTGCTACAGTGTAAAGCGAGTGAAAGAAGATAAATAAAAATTTTACTCTTCTCAGGTGCATACTGAAAGAGCTTTTTGCCAGAAAGTTAAAGTTTATTGACTTCCATTATTGATGTCTATGCCCCTCCTTAAGGGTAAGAACAAGCTCAGCGTGACTTGAATGTAAAGCACCTTCCCTCTTCAAGAATTAATCGAGATTCAGGAATTCACTTAACTTCTTGCTGAAGTGAGAGATGTCTTTCTGGAATGCTGGTTTTTGCATATGATAGTGATCCGAAAGTAAGATAGGTTTCAATGCTTTGAATTTAGAGATAAATACGGTTGCTTAGAAAAGGTAGGGTGCAATGACATCTGATATAATACTTAAAATAAATTGTTTCGATTGGGAGTGAGTAATGGGTCTTTAAACTCATTTTCATAAATAAATTGTCTCTGAAATGAATAAGAAACTCACAGTGTGACTATAGATTGGGTATAATAAATTGCATATTGGGATGATTTTGAAATTGAATTTGGATAATATTTTATTAACTTTTTTTTTGTTCAATATTCACATACCTTTAAAAAACTTATACCTATAACTGTTTTTTTTTTTTGTTGTTTTTTTACTGGATTTCTTCCTCTAGTTTCAGAATCCGTTGATTGCTAAATGAAATTTCGTGGAAAATTTTTAAAAATGAAAAAGAAAAAAAAAACAAGATTGCTGCAAAAAACGTATACCACGTTATAAATTGTAAATTTATTTAGAGACACACTTTAAAGATGTGAAACAATAATATGTATTTATATAAAAACTTTTTCATTATGAACGTATAATTAGAAAAAGTTCGACTGTTAAGATATATTTTATATTTCTTACATAAAATATATGCTTAATGTATCTCTTATATAAATTGTATATATTAACACTATATATTTTCTCCCAGTCATCCATATTTTTCAATGTGCCGAAGGTTTAAATAATGATCTATTAATATTAAATCATCAAATGACATGAAGACTATATTTCTGCAGTTATTAATATGCATCCCATATGTTTTAAAGGGTAAATTCAATTCATGTATTAGATAGATAATCCATATATACTAGAGTTATTATTATTGCGGTATCATCAGGGAATACAATATCGTTAAACATTATTTGTTTGTGAATTTGGTTGTCATTCTAAACATTTTATGAATTGTGGGGTGATGTAAATGAGAAATATCTAAATACATATTTATTAACCGCACAGTAGCAGGTAGGATGCACAATACAGTAGCAGACCTATCCGATAGTTATAACGCATGCGAGTTATTGAAAAGTATATAAAATGCACCTAAAAGGAGTCGTTACACGGATACCTTAGCTACAAATATCAATCTATACATACAAATTATACAATTAGCTTATATAGTGGTTCATAGGAACCAGATCAAGAAAGTAGATTATCTTTGGCGAAAAGATTCCGACGTGTGTTTTAAATTACAAAAGAAACACCACTCTTCCATAAGAAAATTGTAGTGAAAGTTGCAAAACCTACAAGAAAATTTGCATCTGTTTTATTTTATTGTATGGCGTTTAAGGAAGTATAGAAAACAAAAGATACTCAATTTTGAAGGAAACATTGTGAAACTTAAAGAAGTATTTTAAATATTGTAATATGTTTAGCTATTTCAAACGAAAACAGTACATTTGTATTGTTTAAAAGGATTTTTGTAAAATCTTAACAATTTTAATTTTGGTCTAATTCCAAAATTTTTTATTCAATCGCACTAAATAACTGGCAAAGACTTTTAGAATAAACTTTCTCTTTGTTTTTTTCTTAATTGTCATTAGACTTATTTAAAAAAAGTTTAACTTCAAATAATATTTTATCAATTTTTTTTTTTTTTTTAAATTTATATATAAATATCTTAAAAAAGGCAAACAAATATATTTAAAGAATCTCAGTACAATTTTGTATGCGTTTATAATAAATGGACTTAGAGATACATTGGTTCAAAGTTTAAAAAGTGGGATAAATAACTGTATCAAGAAACATCACTAAGATTTTTTTGGAATAGCATGACTGAGAAGCATTTTTCAAAGTGCTAATTATTCAAAATTCGAAGTTCTTATTTAGGTGAACTTTAATTTTTCATTTCTTTTAATTCAGAGCTATTTGTATTATTTTTAAACTTTTCAAACAATTTGAGCTGTGGCCAAATTTAGTGTTCTATGCCCTCTTATGAAGATTAAAATCTTATTATAGCATTTTCGGGTTTCTTTCTTTTCCAAAACGGTGTAGGAAATCAATAATTGTTATATTACTCGTAAAAAAATTATTTTACGATGACATATTACATGATAAAATAAAATTAAGCATAACTTTTGTTACAGATGACAAATATGATATGCTAATTGTCCGTCTTAGATCCTCAGCTAAAATAAAAAACTTGTCATGCATCAAGTTCCCCTCCTTAAATTTCCTCCTCTTCATTCAGTTAGTAAAACCTTTTCTAGTTCACCCTTAAAATATTTTTTCAATAAAGAATCATTGTCTGAATGTGATTTAGAATGTACAACGGATTAGCCGAATTTATTTTCCCTCTAACGTCAGAAGCAGAATGATCTAACGTTTAAGAATTTTGTGTATATTTAAAAGGGTGATGTTTTGGGAAAGTTACCCTAGTAGCACTAATACGCAAGTCAAGATCGCTTGGCAATGACCAATCCCGGTGTGGACCGTTGTAGACTGGCCGTTGCTATTGATCTTGGGCTATCTGGCACAGTGCTTTGTAAATTATACTGGAAGTTTTTAAATGTTGATGCAGAGTTTAAAAATGGAAATATAATTTTATAAGAAGGGATGGAGGGGTAAAAAATCCGTTTTGTAATGTTTGTGAAGTGTTTATTTAAAAAAAATCTATATATATTAGAATGATGCTCGAGTTTCAGCATGAACTGGTCAGTCTTCCCAGAAACCCTGTTTCCGACATTGACCAATACCACTGTGGTACCTGGGAAATTATCAAAACTGAGTATTTTTTACTATCGATCTGAAGATCCTCTAAGCTCACTTCCTTATGAATTTGAAGGAGCAAGAAGTACGTTGGAATTGGTCATATTAAGTTAGCGGCTTACTCCGAGGGTAATTTCAGTCTCGAAAGATATAGCTGGATTACAGGTAGTAAAAATGGATTTTTTTCAAGTAAGAAACCTTTCTCTTATATTGGATTCAGCAGTGTGATTTATCAATTCCTTCAACTTAAAAGTGTGATAGTGCCGAATTATTTAAAGATGAGTTAATGTCATTAACTAATAAAAAGTTCATTTTAAGAATATATTATTTAAAATTTAAAAAGTTTTAAGATACTCGCAATTGTAAAGGTATAGAGTGCATAGTTCATTTAAAATTAAATACATTTACCCTGTAAAATCTGTTAATAAATCTGTATTATATGATATTTGTAGTCTTTATAATTTTCTGTATATTTGTTATCATATCCAAGAATGATGGCCAGGAATGGATTCTTATGTTCGACCAGACGTATAATTTTTCAATGATCATTTTATTTACAAATAATGTTTGCGAAATATAATGATAATGATAAAATACTACGATCATAAGGCACAGTGTTTTATCAAATATATTTGATCGATAGTAGAAGATACGAAACCAACGTTTTAAAAATCTGCCACGCATGATTACATTAGGTAATTTTCTGCTAATGGGTACCTTAGAAATGTTTTCTCCACTAACATATTAGTTATTCATTTGTAATTCTTTACACTAAATTCATTTAATTCTAAAATAAAATCCAACAGCTATTTTAAATTTTTCATTTTGACAAAAGTGGTAATATACCACTTACTCTTATTTGATTTGAGATTGACCGATCCACATTTTACATATACATATTTGTGATTTATGTGAAAACACCTTTGGATGGTTCATCCTATTTTTTTTTTTTTTTTAATTTACGTAATATACACTGAAAAGCCAGAAAAACTGGTACACCTGCTTAATATCGTGTAGGGCTCCCACGAGCACGAAGAAGTGCCATAACACAACGTGACATGAATTCGACTAATGTCTGAAGGTATCCTGGAGGCAATACACACCACGAATCCTGCTGCAAGGCAGTCCGTAAATATAATGGCGATGTGGAAGAGATCTCTGCTGAACAGCACGTTTCACGGCACCCCAGACATGCTAAAAAATGCTCATGTCTGGGGATTTGGGTGGCCTATGGAGGAAATGTCCAAAATCAGAAGAGTGTTCGTGGATCCAGTTTGTAGCAACTCTCGATGTGTGGTGTGTCACCTTTTCCTTATGGAATTTTCCAAGTCGGTCCGAATGCCCCATGGTGGTCGACAGAATGCTTACGAATCTGTCACCTGTCAGAGTTGCTCTAGACTTATCAGGGTTCCCATATTGCACCAACTACACATGCCTCATACCACCGCAAATGATCCACCAACTTGAACAGCTCCCTGTAGACATGTAGGACCCATGGATTAATGAAATTGTCTCCATACCCATGCACGTCCATCTGTCTGATACAATTGAAAACGAAACTTCTCGTACCAGGAAACAGATTTCCAGTCCTCATAGTTAAATAGTGATAGCGGGCCCAGGCGAGGAGTGTAGTCAACAACGGTACAACGAGTGGACCTTCGGCTTCGAAGGCTCATGCCAATGATGGTCCTATGAACTGTTCGTGTGCTAACACTTGTTCATGCTCCAGCATTGAAATCCACTGCAATTTCTGAAAGTGTTGCACTTCTCATCCTGTTAATGGATTCTATTTAGTCATCGATAGCTCTGTTCTATCAAGGTATTTTCCTTGCAGCATAGATCTCTGGGATTTTATGTTTTACCCGATAATTGATATTCACAGTACACTCGTGAAATGGTCGTAAGCGAAAATCCAAATTTCTTTGCTGCCTCGGAGATGCTATGGCCAACCTCTCGTGCACCAACTGTAAGGATATCTACTCCACAGTGATGCTGGGATGGGTACTGACTAGCATAGTGAGAGGTAAAATTAAACAGTAAACTAACCAGTCTCCAGTGTGTGAGTCTCCATAGAGAATCATGGTTCTATTTTACCTCGGACTATGCAAGTAAGCACCCATCCTGGATCCACTGTGTATGTACTCTTACGTCACGTTCATAGTCACTTAAATCTTGATAACCAGCCATTTTTGCACCTCGAGTCAATCTAACAGCTTTGTCAGACACCTGCTGTCTCATATAGGCGCTTGCGATCACATCACGTAACGCTAATTGGTTGCATATCTCCATTATTTACATGCGCACGTCTATACCAATATTTCTGGCTCTTCAGAATATATATTTTTTTATAGTTTTTAACGAGAAAATTATGTAGTGAAATTAAAAATAAATGTTTAATTTTACTTTATTTAAACAAACATATAAAAGTAATGTAATCAAATAAATAAATAAATAAATAAAAAAAAAAAAAAAAAAAAAAAAAACATCTATTAAACAAGTGAGATCTAGTTCAAAGTACTTTTTAGAATGTAAGTGGTTTTCAAAATCAAATTTTTGTTTAAGCTTTTATCGAAATATTTTGTAATGGACAAAGCAGAAGCTGCTTATTTTCTTTTTTGAATAACATCAAAATTACTCAGTGGTATCTCCGTCTTTCCTATCAATGACGTAAGTCTTTATTTAGATAAAGAAAGAGCGCTCTTTTGTTTGCTTAAGGAATAATGAAAACTCTCCTCTTTCTCTCTTAGGAATATTCAGAGTGAAGCGATCATCTTCGATATGAAGTGGAATGTTTTAAAAAGGAAGTTATATACTTTATCCGAAAAGTGTTTTTCTGTGTAGCTTTGTTGAAAATAAATTAAACATATACTTTAGATTTTTATTGTGTAATGTATGTAAAAGGGAATTTAAAAGAGCAATTTAATTGTATTTTTCATTACATTTACGGAAAAAAAATTTTATTTTTTAAAATAAAATAATTCTTAAAAATATTTCTATTAAAATGGCATACTTGTTTGAAAATTTATATTCTCGTGTAATTTTGCATTCAGTTTTGTTTGATTAATTTTGGTAAGTATTATGTTTCGTAATGATCAGAAGATTTCTGTGAGACTTAAGGAAATACAAGGTGAGTTTTAAAGACCCTCACATCAAATTTTACATGCCCTCAAAAGTACCACTTTAAGAATCTAAATTAAAGTAAATTATCACAAAGATTACTTGAAATGTTGGGTTTTATTTTTGGCAGACAAACTCCATGTGTTACAATAAAAATTCGAAATGACGTCCTCTTCCGCGGAAACGAAAGCGTATTCCTTTTACCAGATTTCGTGAAACTCGGCGAAGTATGGTATTATTGATGTTAGATATGGTTGTTGTGATGTTCGTTTTCAGCTCATCAATCGTATGTGAACTCTTCGGACGTTGAAACTTCGTTTCAACTTCTCTAAGCTATTCATCGTCCAAAATGGAGGAGACATAAGGCCCCTCTTTTCTTGACAGCTACTGATCCAGTGGTCCTGAAAAAGGGAATTAATCGTATCCCCGTTGAGTTATTAGATACTGTTACATTAGAATATTTCTTGCGAAACTCTTCAGTAACTTGAGAATATGACTTTGGAACAAAATAATACTCCAACAGGAATATTAACTTTTTCTGGAAAAACCCCATGCCACCACTTTTAATAACAAACCCTTCACAGTGAAGTCTCTGAGCACACTATCTGTGACATCGGTTGAAATACATTCAAGACAATCTTCACTGTTATCTACCTGGAGGAAACAGAATTCAATGCGTTTTCATTGAATCAAACTTTAATGTGCGCGACTTTAAACTCCCACTGAACATGTGTTTATTTGTAATATGTAGATAATAGTTTAAAGTTTAGCATTCGACCTCTATTATTACCTCTTAAACTTGAAAAGCATGTAGATTCAAAATTTGAAAGCTTTCATTTATAAATTATATCTTTATTCGATGTTATTATATGTTTACAATACCCTAAGATATTTTGAATATTACATATGCTTATAAATACCGTCAATATTTACTTATTTTGAGAAACAATAAAAAAACATATAAATAGTAGCATTGCAAAATCAACGTGAAATAGCTATCAAAACTAAACTTAAAATTTAATGTCTAAATCAATTAAAAAAAAGTTAAATCAATTTAAAATCATTAATGATACGTAATTGCATTAGAAATGCTTATAATGTGTGGTAAAGCAACAGGTTGTACCCTGGGCCATAAGCTCAAGTGTATTGTTTCAATTGGTCAAAAAGATGATCCGTCCCCACTTGATATTTGGGCATGCACAGGAAAGGCATTGTGTGAGAGCATGCTCCATCTCCGCCTGCTTGTATAAATAGAGATGCATGCTGATATTGTTCAGTTGTATTGATGTGTAGACGTTTTATAAAACTCAAATAAATAATAAAAAAAAAACTGTGTAATAGCCTTGAACTTAAGGCCCATTGTAAACTGTACATTAATCCTATGCCGATTGTTATGTTTTTTTTATATATATATTCGTCACTCCAGTCACTTTATTGAGATCATTTGATTATTCATAAATGTTTGATTTGAAAAGTGGTGCATAAAATCTTTGAATTCTAAGGGCTTTGAGGCCTACTCTTTCGGACATTTCTGAGATAAACAACAGATGTTTTGGAGGAGGGCAGTGGAAAGGGAAAGGGGGGGGGGGGTGCATTTCATATATTAGGACGTTCATAAAGGATACTGTAGGCTTAGATATCACTGGGGTTTGCCAAATTTTGCAGGAAGTATGAGTCACATGTCTGAGGTGAGGACTGGGTGCTTCACCCAATGGACGCTAGCCACCCGAAACTATAAAGCCTTATGGCGAGTTTTAGCGAAGGAAAGAACTAATGGAACCAAGCATTTCAAAGTTATGGCTCTACAAATTTGCAAAACAAAATTGTTAAAAGCTCGTACAAAGCCCGAAAACGACACATTTTCCTACTGCTTGCTCCTGTAACATTTTCCTTAATTTGTTACTTCGCTGACTGGTGACAAAGTTCAAGCTCTTGCATGGAAACTGCCATAGTGGGCGACGACACAAGTTTCCCCCAACAAGTAAGTCACTTTCCATCTAATCTGGCACAACGGGAGTCAGGAATAATTACTAATCTGTAATAGTAGTAATCGGAATTTAAACTGTAGCCAAAATGGTACTTGGCCCGATATCATTAATTGATAATTTATATCTTTGATTTAAGAGCAGCAGCTTGCGTACTTTAAACATTCACAGTTCTTTTTAGAGTAGTTTTAATTAAGTAACACTAGAATATTAAAGACAATAATAATACAATTAATCATTTTTATTCAGTTATTCTAGGCACCGATTGCCCGCGTAAATCTTCCCTAATTTTTATAATAATGTATATGATAGTCTAATTTATGTCTGTTTGACTTACTGTTAGTTGCACTTGTATTGAAACTCACCTTGCTGAGGGAACGATGGATGTCATTTTATGTTGCATTAGTCAAGAATGTCCTCTAAATAAATATGAGTTATTATTTTACCATACTGCTGAAGTTACGTATTATTGGATTTACGATTACTATTTTTTTTTTTTTAATTACTTTAAGAGATTTGAGGGTTTATTTCTTAGGTATTATTCGGTAAATATGAATTAAACGTTGTGGAATGTAGAAACTGTCAGGTAAGCGTTTAATTGCTTAGAGCCTGCAATGTTTATTTGCGTTTGTTTTGGGGTTTACTGATCGCGTTTGATTGTTGCCTTTATTAGAACCTTGTTAATCCTTTAGGTAAACAGTAGCGTGTTAGTGTTTGAATAGCGATCATTAGTAATATACTTTTTTTATAACTGCTTCACTGCCAGAAGCAATTTGAGAACAAATGTGAAGTACATTTAATTCAGTTTCTTTGAACTTTGGCTAAAGGTTGCAAGAGCAAGGGTCGTTACACCACATAATGATAATTAATTCAACTTCTTTCGGGCTAACTTATAATCGAAAAGCATTTAAGCTTGCATTATAATATGCTGTAATTGAACATCGGGAAATATATTATCAATGGTATCTCTTAAATATAACCGAGAGCTCTTTACATTGACTTTGGATTAAATTTTATTTTTATAGTGCTGGATTACTTTCAAATATGGTAAGAATTAATTTACAGTTTCCCCCTCAGCAAGATTATTCAATTATTCTGAAAAAAATTCGGATAAAATTTTACTCAAAATATTCTTGATAATATTTCGATGTTTTTGTTCGAATTCAAAAACACCAAACAAAAATTATTTCTTTAAACCAAAATCTATTCCTTTCTATTCCATTCACAATGATTTACCTCATCTGGAGAAGTAAAAATAATGATGTTAGAGCATCATAGACAGTCCCGAAGGTAAACAATACTGTTTTTCCTCCCACATTCGATGTTGAATTTCTAAAAGCAGTTGTACAAGGCCTTTTGCTGTCAACCAGAGTGCTGTATAGTTAAATTTTCACCCAGGTGGATCTAATTTTTTACGCGACGCATAAAGAGTGAAGCAGACTGAATTACGAGACAGGTTCATCTTCTTATTCTTGAACTTTAATGAGAAAAGACAGTGGGCCACAGAGGAGCGTCGTGATAAATGGAAAAGGTTTCTACAGAATTTATTTTCTCAAGAGGGTAAGAAATAAAGTCGACAGTTATTAGCACGTTAAAGCATTTTTAAAAGTACATAAATTGCCTTGTTGAGGTGCAAAGGATACGTACTTTGTTTTTAAAGATAAGGAAAATTGAAATTAAAATGTGCCTTATAATACCGTGGCATTTTTTATTTTTTTTACCATGCTTCAATATTGTCATTGTACTTAATGTTATCATTAAAAGGATAAATCGCATGTTAAAACTTTAAATATTTATTTGAAATCATTGAGTTCTAGAGTATGAATTCTAACTTTGTCCTTCTAAGTCCTTCGAAATTTTGTATTCGAAGGATGGAATCTTCCAGAAAATCTGCCAGCCTATTCAACAAGAACTAATGAGATCAATATTACTAGAGTTTTAACTAACTTAAGAAACTAATTTATGTTAAAATGTTTCTTACTTTACTATCAAAATATGTCGAACCCCCTAAGTAATCCTGATATTTTAAAACGAAATATATTCAAACTATTACTGCAATTGTTTTTCGTACGAATTTGAAGTAAAACAACTTGATTAATGGTCCTTCTTCTTAACATTGTGGTAGATTTATTTTTACTTCATGTTTCTAAGCAATAACAGTGCTGTTTCAAAGTTACCCCAAATAATGGGGCAAGATAGGGACAAACATGAAGAATTTTTATTAGGGTATCATTAGTCATATAGTAAAGCCATATCCTTATTTTTAAAAAAGAAGTTGAACTTCATATTGCACAAATTGTCTGTATATAGTGTAAATAGTGATGTATTATTTAAAAATTCTATTGTAATTTATTTTTATCTTATTTTATTTATTAACAGCTGTTATACAGATTAGAAAAAGGTGGCAACACCTAAAGCAATCGAGAAATTTCGAGATGTTTCTTTTCCGACGAATTGGCTGGAAATTTCGCGAATGTTCTCTCACGCCAAGTATAAATATGACTGGAGATCGGGAAATTTTTCAGATTGACTTCGGACTTCGATGAACGCTGATCGCTTTGTTTACCTACTAGAGTGGACTTGTATAATCGCTGTTTTCGAAGTTGTTCTTACAGAAGCTTGTGTTGAAGTTTGTGATTGATTACACTGTTGTCTTTGAAATAATTTTGTGCCTGTGAAGAGTGAATAAATAGAAGTTGTCATCTTAAAAACTGTGCCATCATTGCCTCAGTGGAAAAATTCATAACAATACCATTGCGTCAACAACCTTGCTTAATTAATGTTGACAGGCCATAACAAACCTGAAAAAGTGTTTCAAAATTTCTCCGATCTTCGGTACATGGAATTTATAAAAATATAATAAAGAAAAGATTTCATTTTGCATTTTCAAGATATTGTAAAAAGTAATCTAAAACTTCACATGTTTTACATTAAAAATTGCATCCATTACTGGTTAATTAATTTGCTACTTCTTGACAACTTTTATCATCTATTATAATGGATGTTTGTTCTATAACGACAATTTTACAAACCATAAAATGATAAAAATTATACTTTACCTGCTCTTCTCAATATAGTTTAAAATATATTTGAAGTTTAAATGGATGGAAAAGTAATGACTATTTCTTTATACAATTTGCATAAAAGTTTATTAGAACAGTAAATAGAAGGAAGTTTAAAAACATTTAACCGATAACATTTGGCATTACTGACAGTCCCTGCAACGGATAAAGGTATTGTCTTCGGGAGCAAAATATAACTATGAAAATTGGTAATAATTCATAATAAAAATAATTAATATGGTTGGCATTAAATGACTTAATTTGCCTTTTAAAATTGTTTCGTACATTACAGGAAAATTTATTTATTTTAAAATTCAAATATTATTATATTGTATATGTTACCAGCATAATGTGAAATACGTTTCAACGTATAATCATAAGCAAAGTAGAATAGTTACGTAATTCATTTCGAATATCACGTGGCACGTGACTTTTAACACGCACGCCTTACTTTTTTAAGAGTTTTACCATATCAAGATATTAAAAAAAGGGATTTTGGGGGGAAGATGCCACAAACGACTGCCTGAAATAGATAGGGGTATTTTTTTTAGGTTGATTATAAGGCCAACAAAATAGGTTGTACTTCTTCCATTTAGGTGTTGAATCTCACCCCCAAAATCACTTTTTTCAATCATTTGATACCGTAAACTCTCTAAAAAGTAAGGTGTGCGCTTGCTTAGCTCTCTAAAAGGAACAATTATGACCTATTTCGTTGGTCTTATGAGCAATTGAACCTAAAAAAAAATATCCATACCTATTTCGGGCTGTCGTTTGTGGACTCTCACCCCCAACCTCACTTTTTTTATTAGTTTGTATTTGTAAAATCTAAAAAGTAGTAAGGGGAGCGAGTTTTAAAACTCATATTTCATAAACTTGGCCACAAACCGAACCAAAACCTAACACCAAAAACCTAAAAAACAAACCAAACCTAACACCAAAAACCTAAAAAACAAACCAAACCTAACACCAAAATATAGTTCTGAAATTCTTTGGTATATAGTTTCAAGATCAATTTCACAAACGCTAAATAAAAGTAATGTTTTCATACTGTGCCTAAATAGCATTTGTCATTCTACAGAATGCCTAGGGAAAGTATATAATAATTATCATATTTCAAACTTTGCCAAATGACCTCTGGCATTCTATACAATGCCTAGGCATTTTGCACAATAATGGAATTTCATAGTTTGCTGGTAACATGAGGAGGAATATAACATTTATAGTTTGATACAGAATAACATGCACTATAATGTTTTTGACATTGTGGAAAGAATTTTTGACTGAAATATACGTAAAAATGACTTAGAAACACAATCTATACAATCTATATTGGGACCATTTTGAAAATATTTCTTTTAACGAAAATTTTCAGATGTAAGATGTCACACACTGGTATAAAAAATTCTAGAAATCAAATCTTTTATTCTGAGGACTGCAATGACCTTCCCCTTTCTGCTTTTCAATCAAATTGGAATAAAGAACTTTTCATGTCTCTTTTCACACTTTCTTGACGTCAATATTTCCGAAATAAATCTAAAATAAAATTACTTTTCAAATAACATGGATATTTCCAATATGTATTTGCACGAAAATTTGAGAATGTGAAACCATAGCACTAAAGCCCATTTCTTTAATGTATATAAAACAAAAGTATTAGTAATTATAAAAACAAAAATATCTTCAATGGAAAGATGGTTCGAATGCAAAATTTTCAAGGCTAATATCCCTTATCGTGTATTTAAGCAGAAAAAAAGTTAAAGAATAAGTAGGAAAAATTGAAAATTCAAAGTAAGTGGAAATTTTTTTTTTTAAAAAGGGGCGAAGATTCAAATAAATATGTTTTGTTATTCAAAATAAAAATTAAATGAAGAGGATTTAATAAATAAACTATATGACATAATATTTTCGAGATCGATAAAAAGTAGATAATGAGAAGAAATATTAAAAAGAGCGAAACTGTCTTTAGCATCATATGACTTGCTTACACAAACCTCAAAGCTACAAGTAGATTTTTTCAGTTCTTAAATGTTGTCATCCAATTAAAATAAATTATTGTTATCTCTGATCGGTGGAAAAAAGTAGCTTCCAAACACGCTTAACGGCACTTATTTCTCCAGAAAATCACTGTGAAGCAATACCTTTTGCGAATTGCCTATGAACATATTAGAAATATACTATGGAGATGTGCTACATCTAAAAAAATTAACGCTAGAAGTGTCAAAATAAGATTGTTGAACGTGTTTCAAAGTTACTATTTTTAGATCGTCAAAGAGTGGGATGCGACAATGCTATAGTTGTATAGTATGTATTGTTACCTTTAATGGATACTATTTAATCTCTTATTAAGATCCAGAAACACCTAGTATCGATTATCTACGAGCTCAATACATTTCTTTGTTTAGATTTCTAATAATTAGATACTTCTAGTCTTCCCACTGCTTTTGAAAAAACTGAATGATGAATGACTTTTGAAAAAACTGGTACAATATTTAAAAAACAATATTTTTCCATCTGAAATTATTCCAAAATTTAATATTTAGTCATTTAACTTTATTGCTTATTTCCCATTATACTGATACTGACAATTTTAGGTTTTCTTTAAGAAAATAATTTGGTTTGTAATTTAATATGCTTTAAATTTGTGTAGCAAGTAACTATAAAAGAATTCAATCTTTAATAATAATAACAACAACAACAACAACAATAATAACAACAACAACAACAACAACAACAATAATAATAATAATAATAATAATAATAATAATAATAATAATAATAATAATAATAATAATAATAATAATAATAATAATAATAATAATAATAATAATAATAATAATAATAATAATAATAATAATAATATAAATAAAATAATAATAATAACAATTACAATAACAATACTAATAATAATAATAATAATAATAATAATAATAATAATAATAATAATAATAATAATAATAATAATAATAATAATAATAATAATAATAATAATAATAATAATAATAATCATTACAATAACAATAATAATAATAATAATAATAATAATCCTCTGAATCCAGACCACTGGATCCTAGCTAATACTGAGGTAACTGTACTAATGAAAAATATTCTAAGGATTTATTTAATTTCTATTCTGATTAATATTCTAGTGTTAAATTACAACAGTAACTCATCTATTTATTCGACACCAAACTTAAAGACTTCAAGCTGTTTAAACTAATTCCCCGGGGTTATTAAAAATTAAGTTCCCCTCAAAAGCAAGTGTGCATAGTATTGAAATTTAAATACAATTACTCAGATCTTATGCTATAAAGTAAATGTTTCATAACTGAGCAAATTATGTAGTAAAATAATTCGTAGAAAATCTGTAATATTTGATTTATTAATACCTCACAAAAGATTATAAAATTTCTTTTTCCAACAGTAAATTTCTCAAATCACAAGAGATTTATAAATAAAACTACTCAAAAACATAAACTTAAATATAGTCTCTCTTCGGAATTCAAAAGTGAATAAATTCTTAAAAAGTAAAATTTACTGCAATTTATGAAAAATAATTCTAAAATCAGAACATAAAATTTCTTTGCTTTCAACTACTTTGGTATGGTGCTTAGATATATATTTTTCTTTATATTTTTTTACATTTGAGATCTGCTAAACAGTAGACAAGCCCCATTAAGGTGGATATTCATAATTTAATTTCCATTTCATTTCATTTGTGGATATTAAACTAAGATTTTGTATTAAAAAAATGAATTAATTTGTATCATATGACTGCTTAAATTATTCACATACTAAAAATATAAAAATTAGTGTATAGTGTAAATTACAAAAAATTTCATTTATATTTATATTAATTAAACATTTTTTTTTTCATAAAAAGGATATTTTAACAATATAATTATTTTTTTTTATCTGCGCTTTTGCCCATACGCCATCAATTTTCTATTATATAATTTGCTACTATCAAACATATATGAATTTTTATTTTTTTGTGAATTATTCCTTCGTATTTTAACTTTAAAATCTACATTACTTCTTTAGTTATAGTTCTTTATCAATTAATATTATAATTTTTAAAACATAAAACTATCATGATGAAATATATATCCCAAACTTTACAATTATTCGTAGTCAATTTATAAAGCATTCACCATACTAGAAATTGTCTGTACTTCTGTATACGTTAACTTTGAGCTGCATGCCTACATTGAAGTCCACGCCATTTAAATAGTAATCCAGCCCCATTCTAATTTCGAATGTGTGTCCATTATAAAGATTTTAATGTGTAGCTTTTTTTCTACAGAAAGTAGTATTTTATAATCATTTCCAATATTAAACAGTATGTAGATCAACCAGCCACCAAGTCAAAGCGGCAGAACAAGCGATTGTTTATAATATTGACTGATCTTAGGTCGGTTTTTTACTCCTCACAGGGCAGCTCCTATGATAGATAGAACACTGATTTTTTTTTTACCATCATGTTGTCACGAATGAGTAAACAAAAAATAACTACATAATTTGTAATTTGAGCAAGGTAACAAGACAAAAAAATTACTCGGAAAATCGTCACTGGATTTTTCTTTCGATTCTTCAGGTTGTGACCAAAACTTTAGCCAAGCCTACAACTGAAACGATTTGATTTATTATGTCCATTAAATTTAATTATTCTCAGATTGATTAGCATGATTGCCTATTGCGTTATTTCTCACTATGGGCTGTACTCCCCCCCCCCCTTCTCCACCTTGAAATTATCACAGAATTTTGGAATTTTAGCCACACTTACAACTAAAACACTTTGAATTTTAGCCCTTCATTTTTTATTCTCAGATTGATTCGAGGAAGTACTTTTTGTATAGTTTGATGCTTATAAGGGTCTATACCTCCCAGATTTCTTCCCTGGAGATGGGAATTTTAGGCAAGGTAATAACTGATTACAATAAGTCAACAAAAAACCAGATGTATTTCTTTTGCTCAATATCAAAAAGTGACTCTGAGGCTCTAATTTGAACTATTAAAAGAGTATGATTAAGCATTTACTTATTTAATAAGTATAATTTACATGTTTTTCAATTAAACGGGATTGTTATTGAAGCTTTGAAAACATGTGTTTCAACTTTGTTTGACAAGGAATAAAATAAAGTTTTATACATCAAAGCGCCTGGTTTGTTTTGAATCACTAACCATTGATCTTGCACCTTATTCACTGCACGGCCGAATTTGTCTTAAATTTCTCTAAAAATTATAAAAATATACATGTATATTTTTCAAACTTAAAGTGAAAGTTGGTTTGCAAACACATTTTTATATCTATTTGTATGCAAAGCTGGTAATCTTCAATTGCTTCATTTATAAAGCAAGTACTTATTATTTTAGTAAACCATACTTATTTTTTTTTTAGTATGCCACATTTAATTTTAGTATGTCTTCTTAATTTTTAGTATGTCTTCTTAATTTTTAGTATGTCATACTTAGTATTATACATTTCTTTATACATTTTTCTTCGTATACATGTTCTTTAGTATACATTTGCATGCTTTTAATATCAAGTTAAAACTAGTAGGCACAAATTTTTAATTATGAATTAACACTCTTTCTTAGCGTGGTAAGAAAGATTTCTGCTTTTAAGAAATCCACCAGATTTTGGTTTCAAACCGAAATATCTCTACACTATTTCGTAATGATATTTATTTTAGCTCTCAATACAAAGAGTCGCAGTTGAATCGAACATTGTTATCGCTTACACCATTTTTCTTTTATAGTGGTGATATGATTATTCAACCTACAACATCTATCAACCGTATCCTATTCATTTCGAACACAACAAACGCAACAACAAAAAAATTGATACATCCCAAAAAACGACACATCATAAAAAAAAAGTCGTCAAGTATCAGGTAAGAAAAGTTATGAAATATGATGGTTGCTGCCGATTAAAAGCGTTTCATTTCTTTGAGATATTTTTTCACAATAAAAAAAAATGAATTATTGAAAGATACCCCCATAAACAAAAATACTTACAAAGTTAGAATTTTTTATAGAATTAATCCAAATTCAGTGCAATAGGTACAAAGTAGCTCCAACATTTGACATGAGATTATTTAGAAATATCTCCAGCCTGTAAAATACTACGAGCGCTCCTTTCAATAATGCCAATCTAGTTCATTGAGTACAAGTACTTCAAATAAATTAATCGCATCCGCTTGGCTGCAACCAATAGATTCTATTTACTTCTTTAAATCTTAAATATTTTGAAGATTCAGACTCATTTTTCGAAAAAAGTATCTTTTTAAAAAATTATATTTTAATTGGAAAAAATAATTTAATTTCAATATGGTCCATTAAACTCTTATGTATCCATATTATATGTGTGCGTTATTTCGTTTAAAATCTCTCAACTGTTCTTTAATTATTAAACTTCTGGTGATTTTACGAGATTGGACAACGAAATCATTTTCTTTTTTTTTTATTATGTCTTGAAGAGTAACATCGAAAAAGTTTAAAGTGTTTAGTAAATACATTATGGTAAAATATCCATCATCAAAATGACTTAATAAAAGAAAATGTTTACTACCATTTTTAACAAAACCTTAACATACTACAATTATTTTTTCAAAAACCAAACTCATGAAAATATATACACTTTAAGACAATTTCTATATGCATTACAAAATAATTTGAGTATGTTCTAATTGCATCCTTCACCGTAACTATGTTTCCTACAATACAAGTTAATGTTTCTTGTAACCTTTCGGAAAAGACAAGACGTTTTAATTTTCCTTCTCCAAAAGATCTAAGAATAGAATCTAAGCACACTTTCTTTTTAAAAAAAACAGTCACTTAACTATTATTTTCTTTAAAAGGGTTACAAACACAGAGGCGATTCATTAAAAGCTCAGCACTGAGGTAATTAAGAGAAAAGGGTCTGTACCGTCTGATCAGCAAAACCCGGGACTGTTTTCTCAAGTAATGCAAATGGAAATGAAGTAACGATCATAGCTTCAGGTGCTGTTCTTTTCGAATGATGGTTAACGATGCCTGGAAGGTTTATAACAGTTCTGTATTGCGGAGAAAAAGTGTAATCGTAATGGTGATTGTAGAGGGAAGGGTTGAATAAATGTGGTCGGGATAATTTATATCAAGAAGTGTAGGTAATATGGAATGAAGTTATTTCTGTTTTAATTGAAGCACATTTTCAAATAAAAGGTTAAAAGAATGTGGAATTGTTTCGGAAAAGAATGACGTATTTTAGTGCTGGGGGGGGGGGGGGTAACGTAAACATTTTGTTGGTTGTTTTCAGATTATCTGGCACCGTCAGCAACACGAGGGCTATAATGCGCCGAAACATTCGTCATTATACAAGCCAACATACATTTACAAACACCCATGCCTAACACGGGACTCGAACCCGCAACCTCGCGGTCTAGAAGCTAGCACGCTAACCACTATACCGTTTGGTCGGCATAAACATTTTGTAAAAGATAAAAAAATTGTATATAATAACATCCGGTAAAGTAAATACAGGGTGCTTATAACTAAAGTTAACCTTTTTAAAACTGCATGCAGCTTATCAACATATTTTAATAAACTTTTGTGCAAGTACTAATGTGGTCATGGGAAAAAGTTCTCAGAAAATGAACAAAAGTTAAAAGATTCATAAATTAGTTCAAAGAACTATGACACCTTTTTATAACTTTATTACACTTTTCCTTTGTTTGGAATCTTAAACATCATTTATAATATTCCTGATACAATTTAACTTATAAAATGTATTGTATTGACTCAAGAGCTCTTCGTGAACAAAGACCTTCCTCGGAATCTTCTTCCATTCTGTTATCTTCTTCACTAGAGTTAAAAAAAATATATCTTACGATAGTAAAGTCTTCGTTAATACAATCCCTCCCTTGTCTACCTGTTTATCAAATACAAATCATTGACTTATTTGTACCACTATATATCATAAATATCTATTGAACCAAGAATCTTTCTGAAAACTTTTAATATTTCAGTTAGAAATTGGTTTTTCTGGCGTATTAAAGGTCTTTATTTTTTTTCTGATTTAAATTATTAACTTTAAAGTACATTTAGTAAGTTTTAAGGACTTCGGTGTATTTTATCCTTTGTTATGACTATGCGCCATGACAATTCAAAACAAACCATAATATTCTTCAACACTTTTCTCTCGATTATAGTGAGTCGAATATCCTGCGATTTTATAATTGCCCACGTTTCAGAAGCATATGTAGGTAAAGGTATAATAATGGTTTCTTAAAAATTTCTGTTTTTTTCCTATTAACTTTTATTATAGGAAATGCTTTAAACCATTAAATCACCAACTGTACACCATTTGAAATCAATATTCAATTTGCTTTGACTATTCACAATTGAGCAAATATGGATAAAGCTAGCAATAAGGTAAAATTTTTGATTTTCAGTGTTGAGAAATTTTAAATATACTGCCGTCTTAGTCATAGGTATTTATTTAGTTTTTCATAATTGTATTTTTGCTGGTGACCTATCAATAGCAGTCAATGTTTGTGACCAGCGTTCATGTAGTGCAAGCAATTACAACTACGGCATCTGTGTCAGAAAAAATTTAATCTAACTTCTTAAGAATGGTTCATTTTGTATTATTATCAGAAACCTGGAAAGCCCATTCTAAAGGCAGATTAAAGAAATGTTAGACAAGGGCCTTCTCACACAGCTTTTAATTTTAAAATATTCTTTTTAATTTACAAATAATTTTACAAAAAAAAAAATTGACTTGTGGTTTATTTTGTAAGTGTAATAAGATTTATTAGGATGCCCAGATCATCCTAGAGAGCATATCCATTCCAAATTATCTTGATACCTGTAAAGTGAATGAGGAATAACATCAGGGCAAAACGTTTTTTTATTTGCACAGTCACTAAAATGATTTTTTGCTTTGATTATTTACTGCATGTATACAAAGACAAAAAGTACAAGAATATAATTGCTGATATAATGATTACAACTTTACTTTATTGATTTTTTTTTAATTTTTTTTTTTTTAATTTTTTTTTTTTTATTTTATTTACTCTTCTTTCAATTTTGAAGCTTTTAAAAGAAAAATGTTCTTTATTCCTATTTTATTTTAAATAAAAGTAAATATACTTGAAGTCAATAGATGGATAGTGCATATCACTGTTAAACTATCTAGATACATGTAAAGCTAAACAGGTGTAATACAAAGTCAAAACTTTTTTTTTTCATTTGTTCAGTCACAAAAATTATGTTTGGTTTGATTATTTCCTGCACATACACTAAGTCATAATGTTTAAAATGGTAGTTGTTGGCAAAATAGTTTAAAATATTGCTTTTTTGAAATTTGTCAAAAAAGGGTTACTCCCTTCAATTTTGAAGATTTAAAAAACATTCTGCTTCATCTCTATTTTGAATTTTAAAAAGAGTATGTTTTTAAGTTTTTGAAAGTAGTCTGGTTTCTTTAAAAAGTTATTATGCAAAAGTTTAGAAAGGATGCACTTCGTTTTTGTTTAAAAAAAATTACGGTAATTAAATTAAAAAAAAACAAAAAAAAACTGTTTAATTTTAGAGAACACGTGTCTTTATTGCCAAAGAAACATTTTAAGGGATTTTTGATTATATAAAATGCCTTGTGAATTTGAATGACAATGAGAAAGATTTTTTTTTTTTAAAAAAGAAAGAAAATGGAGAATAAAGTAAATGTCACTCTTCCTATTTCTGTTAGTGTAAAAAATTAAACTAGTGAAAGAAAAAGTTTTTATTAAGCTAGAAATAAAATATTGAATCAGACATAAATGAAGTAGTTATTAAATTATGAAAGGAATCGAAAAATTCTGTGAATTTTTTTGAAATTGAAGTTTACAGATTGTAATTGCTGCTCACATCACTCTTTAAACAAGTAAAAATTTAAATTTCGATTGGCTAAAAATACTATGTTAGTGTCATTTAAAATATGCATATTTGAATTATTTGTAATAGAAAAACAAATATTTCAAGTTTAAAGGTTTTGTGTGTGTGTATCACAGCCTTTTGACTTCCATATAAGTCCTTAACCCGTCACTGTTAAAAAAATTTTTCCACTTTGCACCAAAAATTGGTTCCCATTTAGTTGCAAACCAACATTTGGTGCTTAGTTTTACAATTTAATGGTGCTTATAGTCCGAGGCAGTACCATTAAATCATTAAGATCGCTGTAAAAAACTGATATTTCTATTATTAAATTAAAAAGTATTATTTTTTTTACAAATTGGTTTGATAGGTGGGAGCAATATACAATGTGCAATATGTGATTTGTTTAGAAGGGTGAAAAAGTTGGCTGGGAAAATGCATTATAATTTCCCTCCTTTTTGGTAATGGCGTTGTGTTAACTTCATACTTCAGTATAGAATTAAATAAATAAGGTAAATTATTTCAGTTTGGTATCTATATTATCTGGATAGTCCCTATTATACTGTTAACATATTTTCAATATTTATTGTTATTAATATATTTGTAATAAGCATGAAATCTTATACGTAACAAGCATGAAATCTTATCCGTCATCATTTGAGGACGCTGAGTGTTTGTATATACTTCTAACTCACCATTTAGATTTGTTTTTAAGAGTGTCTTACATTTTTTGCAGTCAAACAATAAATGAACACTGAAAGATGAGTAAAGTAAAATATTTTATAGCTTAGAAGAGGCAACTGCTTATCTTTTTTCCGAAGAAATTGAAGAAGATATAATAACAATGCCCCCGGATGTAGATGAACTAATAGATGAAGAACAATTCGATGATGATAATTTGGACATTCCAGTTGTATGAAATGTTGCAGGTACATTACATTACAATACCAGATGATAATGATAAAATAAAAAAAAATGATAATAACTCGTGTAAACCTAAAAGGGAAACATCAAAAGCTGTATGGACGAACGAAACCCCTTCTTATATATTTAGGACTTTGGCAAGTTCTTCATAGAGGAATTCTGATAAATTGACAACGGATACTAGTAATATGAAACCAGTTGAGCTGTTTGAAGAATTTTTCTCTGAAATTGTTTATGACATGATTGTAGAGGAAACTAACCGATATGCTCACGAAGTGAAAAATAAATTGAATTATAATGTTACTATTAAGTATGAAATAAAAACCTTTATAGGTTTTTTGATACTTTCGGGTTATAATACTTTCTCTTATGAAAAGAACTACTGGGCAGAAGCAGATGATTGAGTAACAATAGTGAAGGATGCTATGTCTAGAAATTTCTACTTATAGATCAAGTGATTATTACATTTTCCCGATATCTGTCGTAAGGTGACGCCCGCTTCCTTTAGCCCAAAAATACATATAGATTAAATTAATTAACCAATTAATCGTTTCCTGACAGTTTGCGTTGTGTTTTAAGTTAAAAAGCGTCAAATCTTACGGACGTGTTAGGGCAAGGTTCGTTGAAAACAAGGATTATCAATAAGTTACACCACATTAAGTTAAATTCTCGACCTAAGTACAATAAACAAATTTACCTGAACCAACGACAGCATTGACAGCAACAGAACCCTACCTGTAAGGGAAATGAACATCCCGCACCCAAGAACGATTCTCTTACAAAGAAAGAGTCCAGTTTGAGGTTAAATTAAATAATTTATTTTGAATACCGTAAATTAATACGAAAGAGAACACAATAGTTTATACAATACATAGAGTCACAAATACGGTACGGCGCCTGTGGTTGAGAGAGACTCGTGACATTGTCATATAACAATATTAAATCGGAACATACTACTACTTAAACTATGTTTCCAAATACACATTAAGTCAACCTATTAAACTAGACAGTTATTTAATTAATTAAACACACTTATATTTAAATTACAATCGCACTAAACTTAATTTTACTGAGAAAGTAAACGTTGCCATTTCTCACTACGCGAACACAAATTCTTCTACTAAAAAAAGCTGTCCACCAAACTTAAATTAAATTAATTTTAAACTAATTAAACCTTTGCGGATTTACTGTGCAAGCGAGAACGAATGCCAGAAGGACTTACCCGTTCATGCAGGAATACATCATCACAGGGCTCTACCCTAGAGTTAGCCGGTCAGAGCGAGATCGTTGCGTCCCCCACGCACCTGTTGGTAGACAAGGTAGGCAGAGCAGAGAGGGTCGTGAAATCTTCATTTTTCAGAGTTGTACCAGCTTTTAAAAACTTGGCCAGAATGCAATTGGTGCGCTACCAGCTTTGCTATAGATTCTGCGTCCTTCATTGGACCATAACCTACGCCTACAAGCAATCAGGGCTGAACCCTTTTTGCCCGGCCAGGCGATTATTGGTTTCGTTGCGAAATTCACCTCTCTGACCTCCGTCATATAAACACATCCCGCTTGACATTCAGCATCGAAATATATCCGACTTGCATCCGCTCTAAGCCAGCCCAGACCGACAAAAATCCCCTAACACAACTCTTTCCCCCAAAACATCTGGTTTTAACGAGACAGAGGACAGTAGGGTATACCAGACCCTTTACTTTTAAACTGATTCATCAACCACCATTGCAAACACAATTAAAACCACACAAAATTAAACCTCACAAAATCAAAACCTCACAAATTAATTCAAAAACACTTAAAAGGGGTTGAAGTGTCTTGGGTGAGAACACTCATCCAAATGCCACTTCACCACAATATCAAATTGCATCCCGGAAACAAACCTTATAAATCATTTAAAATACGTCCCTTGTTAGAAATGCTTTTCAAGATTTTTCAGAAACTGGGAATTTTTCATGAAAATTTGTCTGTTGATGAAATGATCACCAGGTACTATGGACAACATTCACCGAAACAGTTTATAAAATCTAAACCTATTAGGTATGGCTATTGTAAATAGCTATGTCATTTATGAAAAGAAGGTTCTAAGTTGATGTCATTCAAAGATTTTAGAAGGTATATTGCAGTAACCTATTTAAAAAAAGGGTCCGATTCAAAAGCAGCCTTAGAAAGACCAGTACAGAGACATATAACATATAAATTCAATGTGCTTTCTGATATAAAATTAGACACAATACAGCATATCATTGGCAAAAGGGTGAAACAAAAGTGTTGCCAATATGATACATGTTCTTCAAAGCCAAGAACATACTGTCTGAACTGCAGTGTAACATTATGCATAAAATGTTTTTCACTTTATCATACAAAAATCAACCTTAAAAATGTAAAAGAAATAAGTTTTCTTACAAGTGTAAAAATAATGTTTTCTTTTTATTTGTATACTGCTTATTAGTTTGTTTTTATATTAAAACTATATAAATTTATATAAAAAGATAGAAATTTTTAAAAAATTACATTTTTATGCATACAAATGGTTACAATTAAAAAATTACAAAATGCTTTTGAAATACTCTTAATTTATGCATTTCTACCCATATATATCAATTTCAAAGAAAATTTTCAAATTTTTTTAATTTGTGTGTTTATAGGTTAAAGACTCATTTTTCTATGTGTTGGTGATAGTTTAAATTGTTGTTTATTCATTTTTAATTTTGTATATATTTATCATTAATAGCATGTATGGTTTTTTTATGAATCTGTTAATTACTACAGGTGGATCCTGTTGACTAGGTACAAAAGAATATGAACTACTGAGTCCCTGCATATTGATATTAGTATCTTTTATGTATGGTCCCTTTCTTCTAACTATTATTAAAAATTTTACAATTAAAAAAAAAAAAAAAATACTAGTCAATATTTATCAATGCACTGTTACACGTGTTTAAAAATTAACATACAAACACAGAATACTTTGATTCTACAACTTCATTGCAATGTTATAAACAGAGTGAAAAATGAATGTTTACATGTTTATTTAATTTGTGTAGTTAAAACGTATTCCATAGTAAAACGAATAAGAAAAATGGGAACATCAACAAACCTATAACAATGATTTTCTGAACAGTGATTATCACTTTTATTTTGTGAAACATTTACTAAATCCGAAACAGATTTATATTTATATTTCATACTTGAAAAGGTGAAGTATTTTTTCACGAACTAAATAAAAATTAAAAATAATAAAAATAATAATAATAATAATAAATAAATAAATCAGAGAAGAAACGCGTATTTGACATCACACACTTTTTAACAGGAAATGGTTTTATCTGTTTAGCCTTTTAAAATAAGTATACGGATTCTAGGTTGGTTAATTTGTGTTCTCAATGACCTATTCTTGTACACAATAACACCTAAAAAGTCCCGGACCTACAGTTTAGTGTGGATTCTGAACTGCAACGAACATTCATGGCTAACCTGGGATATGAACCTGTCATCTTTTGAATATCAAACCAAAGCGCTAATCACACAGTCACCAGGTGGGCTATAAAAATTCTAAGAAAGAAAAGAGAAATCATTACTAATTGGAAAGACGCATTACTAATTTAATTACCGTGTAGGCTGAAATGCTAGAAAACCAAGTGAGGAGTAGCATATGCAAATAAACATACAATAAAACATACATGCATCAACGTATGAGTCAACCAAAACACGCATAAATTTTTAGACATGTCTGATGTTCCAATAAAAAATGAACAAACAGATTAGAAACTCAACTAAAATAGTATCCTGATAGAAAAATTAAAAAAAAAAAAAAAAAAAAAAAAAAAAAAAAAAAAAAGATAATAGATTCTTAACATTTTAGAATATTTTTGTGTGATATTTTATAAATGCATAAAGTACCGCTTTCAATAACACATCTTATAACATAAAAGAGTAAAGTTAAATGTAAACTATCAGAAATTGAAGATAAATTTTACATTAAATTTTATGCATCTTTAAATGCTTCCTACCCATGCTATTTTATTTTTCTGTTCCTATTTTGGTTCTCATCTTAAAAGTAACTTATCTCTTTTTCCATAAAAAAATATGATGAAAACATCAGTTGAACTTGTTCACTTAGAATGTTTGTTTTCATAGTCATTACGTCTCCTTTCTAGCTTTATTACCCTTTTTACAGCAGAATAAAACCAGCTAGAACATAAATGCTGTATGTTTCATTCTTGCAGCTGCAGTTTTCTTCTAAATAAAACTATATTTAAGCACTTGAAAATTTTCTCTCGTCACTTATCTTTACCGTAAAATTGAAGCTCATAGATTCTAAAATGACTTAAACGTAAAATGGACAGTTTACGGAAAAGTGTTGCCAGTTGCAAAACTTGTATTTATAGCCTATTTAGATATTGCTTTTTAACGAGAAAAACATTTTAGCATTAAATACATACATGAGAGGTATTTCCTGTAATGTATTCAAATGTATGGTTTGATATATACAACAATATCAACAAGAAACAAGTTCAAACAACTTCAAACAAGTAGATAAGTTTACATATCCAGCTTTTATGAGAAGTTTTAATGGGTTATAAAATGTTTTAGTAGTATTTTCCGCTATTTATATAATTTGATGCTAGTGAAACTAATGTTAATAACGCATAATAATAACGCATAACGAAAATGATATTATAATAAATTACTACAGAATTTTATGCGATTAATATATTTTAATAACAATAAATATCAAAACAATTTAACGAATGAAACGTTCGTGTGATATTCTTTCAGAAAGAGCACCTTAACTGAAATAACATATCTGTGAAACGGTATAAGAAAGAAAGAAAAAGAAGTAGAATGCTGGGTAGACAGATGTAGAATCTTAAATACGCTGATTTGCAAAATTTGTTACAGAATTGAAATGTGGTAACAAATTGTTGCAAAATCTGAATGTAGAGGAATCTAGGAACGCGGCAGTACGATGTTAAAGCGACAAATATGCAAGTGTATAGTATGATGACCAAGATAAGAACTGTTTTCCACCCTCAAAGTTCAGTTTCTATTATAGCTAGAGCGCTTAATTTTTGACATCGTGTTTCCCCGAGTGAGTAGATGAAAAATAACAACATAATTGTTAACTTTGAACAAGAGAGCATGGTAAAAAAAAATCCTTTGAGTCCAAAGTCACCAGAATTTTGTTCATCTGATTCTGCTACTTCTCATGGTTGTGACCAAAAATTTAGCCAGGGCTACAGCCAAAACGATTGATGATTTTTAGCCATTATTTTTTCATTCTTCTCAGCTTGATTAAAAGAAGAAGTGTCTTTGATTTGATAGATACGTAGGTCTGTCAGTTACGTCATTTTGCGCTTAAAGCGTTCATGAGCTAAAACATTCATGAACTTTATCTTACTCATTAAGTAACGCAACAAAAAGAATCTCCCAAAAAACAACTAGAAGTTGTAAAAAAAAAATCCAAGTAAAAGGGTCAGCCAGAAAAAGTTATAAAATCCAATGTTTGCCATCAAGCATCCGCATAAAATTTATTTGTGTTACTTAATACCCAAAAGATCAGTACTTGGTAGACTAGAGTTTTATAAAATTAATCACAATTCGGTGCATCGGATACAAAGTGGCTCAAGCATTTGAAATGAGATTATTCTAAAAATACTCTAGCCAGCAAAATTCCTATTCTTTGGGCATCAAGTAACACAAAGTAATTATAGACAGCCGCATGGCAGCAAACTTCAGATTGCATACATTTTTCTGGCTGACCATTTACTTGGTGGCTTTTTTTTTTTTTTTTTTTTTTTTTTTTAACAGCATATAGTTGTTTTTTAGAATGAGATTATTGTTTCCCTCATGAAAAAAGATCTTTTCTTCCCCCTTTACTGAATACAACCCAAATGGTAACTTTGGATAATGGAGTGGTTTTGCGAGACACACATATGGGTCTTTAGTGCCCCATAAACACCAGTTTTGTGTAGGACCGAATCCACCCAAATGAATATAAGCCTCATCGGTAAACCATATGCAGCCGTTGTTAAATTGACACCAAACCATCCATTTTACAAACCGATGTTTTTAAAATTCTATACCTGCCTAGCCTATCCAACTCCCTATATCACAGTCAGGTTGTTTCAAAGTTAGAGATATCTTTCTGAAAGACCCTGTATGAAGCTGATTATTTAAAAATTATATAGTATTCAAATATTTTTTTATTCACACACACATACTGTTTAATGAGTGTAAATACTTTGTGCAAATAAAATTCCATACCTTTCTAGCCTATCCAACTCACTACATCAAAATTAGATTGTTGAATAGTTAGATATTCCTTTCTGAAAGAACCTGTATGACGCTAATTAGTTAAAAATTGTATAATATTCGACCTTTTTTTATTTCCGCACACTATACTCTTTTATGAGTATACATACTTTGTGAAAATATGAAAAATAACATAAATAGACCTTTTTCACATTGCATAAATACGGAATATATGTTAGTTATTATTCGTAAAGAAATGTTATTCAATACATTTCTAAACAGGTAACATTTGTGCTTCAAATTTCAAGAATGGATATAATTTATTATGTCACCTTTCATTCATATATAAAAAACATTCAACTCCTATTGTATTTATATTCATGATAAAAGTATATGAAATAGAATAACTAGTTATTACTTTAAAAAATAATCCCACACTTATGCATTTTTGTTGGTTTTAATACGTTGAAGAAACTTATCTTATTTTGTTTCTCACATGAATGTTCCACGTTGAAAATTATGTTAGACAGAATATAGTTTTTATATAGAGATAAGCTCTGGGGAAAATGTTGCAATTCAGCCGATAAAATATTTGCACCTATTTAATTTTCATAAAATTTCAAAAATGAATTTGAGTTTAATAAAAGTTTATATGTTTAGATATTTTCCCTTCAAAAGTATATGTTGTACATAAAAATTGTACAGGAATAAATATGATAGTATTCTGAGATACACATTGAAAATATCATAAACCATAATATAATTAAATTCTTGTCCAATCAGTTATACTCGTTAAACATTTGTTCACGTTTAGATCTTGTTTATACTTAAGAAATTCTGAAATACAGTATCAATGAAAGAATTATTTATTAAGGAAGAACTCTTTACTGTCATATAAATGCTTATCTGTAATAATAATAAAAATAAAATAACTTATAACATGTCTCTTTTGACAAGTTTCTGTTTAATGAACTGAAAATAGATACTCGTGACAAGATTGTAGTAAATGAAAAATTTTGTTCGCTTTATGAATAAATTGTTGAAGAAAAAACCTGTAATAATGTATCTTTTCTGCAGCATAGACTTATGTCTGAATCAACTCAAAAATTATAAACAGAGTTTGTATTATGTAGGATTTATTTTTCTATCTTTTTGGTTTCTGCCCTTTCAAGACACTCTTTCGTTGTAATTATTCATGAAGCGATGAAGTATAACGATGTAAACGATGAAACTTTTATACAATTGAAATAAATGACTACAAAATATTTTAATTTGTGTATTATCTCAAACAGAAAAGCACAAACATATGAAACTTTACATAAACATAATATGATAATTAAATTGAATTAAAAAAGTAATGATAAGTTTTATCATTCGTATTTAAGTTATATTCATATGTCGTTGAGAATAGCACAGAACTGACAACGTATACTTTTAGTAATTACTTTGCAAATAAATTCATCTTAATTTTCGACGTTGTACCCTCCACATAATTTAAGATCATAAGGCTAAAATATAATCTCAATTTTAGATATTTATTTTATTTACAATTACAAGCTTAAGCAGATATTATCCAGGAACCATATCATCGGGTAAAACTAGAAATATTAAAAACTACTTTCATCGTCAATAATCGATCAATCTCACAAAATGAGCAGTTTTCTAATATATTAGGAAAAAAAAATGCATCATACCACTAGCAAATCTAAAAGGTGAAACAAAATTGGAGTGTAACTGAATATTAAAGGTGAGTTTTGTGATCTTTCACATACACTTAGATTTTCTTTTAGGGAGCAGTGAAAAATACGTTTTCAAACAATCAAAATGAATTAATGTCTTAGTCTGAGTTCATGATAAACTTTAAGTAAATATTGAAATACATCTTGAAAACAAAATCTATGTATTTTAAAAGACTTGCAAATGTAATGTACAGAATTGTTTCAATCTTTATATTTTATGCCTGCATTGCCTTCGGAATTTTTATTTGACACTCTAAACAGTATTTTTCTTTATAATTTTTTTTAATGTAAACAAGTGTCAGAATTTATTTTGGTTGAGTTTTTGTCAATTTTGTATCTGTTATGAATCTCCGTTGAACTTACAATAACTTTTTTTTAACCCGAACAATCAATTAAAAGACTTAGACGCCATGTAAATAATTACAACGAATTTCTATTATGTTTGTGACAGTTTGATGACAATTCTGATGATTTCTCTCATAGAATTAACATAGGTTGGTTGTTGTTTTCAGATTATCTGGCGCCGTCAGCAACACGAGGGCTATAATGCGCCGAAACTTTCGTCATTAGACAAGCATTACATTTACAAACACCCATGCCTAACACGGGACTCGAACCCGCAACCTCGCGGTCTAAAATCTAGCACGCTAACCACTATACCGTTTGGTCGGCTGAATTAACATAGGATATTAGTGTGTAGGAAGTCCTTTGTGCATATAAAAATTTTGGACTCATTAGTCACTGATACCTGATGGTAACTTTACTTTGGTGCCTTAAAATTACTTTTAATTTAAACTATTTGTTAAAAAAATTAGGAGTAGAAATAGTAAATTTAGTTCATAAATTATAAAAAATATTAAAAACTTTAAAAAAATAATAATTAGCTTAATTTTATGTTTATTTCTGGAGTATTGATTGTATTTATAAAGTTCAATTTATAATTTCTGTATAACTATTAAAACAAAATTTATTATAAATTTTTATAAAGAAGTGAGTTTAAAAAAAAATTATGTGTTGACTTAAAAAAACTTCATTTTAATATGTAAACACCTGTTTTAATTATAAATGTATCATGCTGCTTTATTCGTTAAATTATATACATTCCACTTTATGCAACAAATAAAATTGAACAAAGGCTAATAGTGATTGAAATTGGCAGTTCTTTTCGGCTGTATAGTAAATACAAATGGAAAAATAATACATCAATGTACAATTGTCTAACAGCTTTAAATGCTGTCAAGTGTTTGCTTACCGTGTTATGCAGATTTTGCATTTCGCGTTAATGGTTGACAGTTCCAGATTTGTCGTCGTATGAAGAGCATCGACATCCATGCATAATGCAGTCGTTGGTGCATTGTTTGATTTGATTATCATTAACTTTGATTTTGAAATTCCTTTGTTAAGATGTTTGTTTTTGGTTGAACCCCATTCTCCAATGTCAACCAAGAAACTCTTAGCAAACGTATATTTAGAAAAAATGTATTCATAACAACAGAATTATCACATATAATTTATTTGTTTGAAATGTGATTTTACGAGACCTGTCATTTTATAAAGGCTTCTTTCATACCACTCTATCTAGTAAGAGTGTGAGGCAAAGTTAAACTAAATCTTGACCTACTTTTTAATGGCATATTGATATGAATCTTTCTATACCTATGTAACCATGACAACAATACAACTTATCATCATAATAAACCTATCATTCATAATGAATGAACTTAAATTTTGTATAAGCTTCCCATTATGGAACACGCATTTAGTAAATCCACAAAAATAAAAATATTAGAAAACAAAAATATATAAAAGTATACTTTTTAATATATATGTATTTGTATGTGTGTATTAACATTGGTTGGTTCTTCGAAAGTAGGCGAGGTTCACATTATAAAATTAAAGTTATAAAAGTTTTAACCGAACAGATCTAAAGAAAATAAGTGTCTGATTAAAAAAAAAAAAAAAAAAAAAAAAAACATTAAATTATCTGGATATTGTGAAAATAAGTATTATTAAGTTAGCATTAATTTATACATTTAATTTGTTTCGACAAGTGCGTTACAATTCTACATTATGTTATTGTGGTAATTTCCAATAAATAGGAAACAACATATATTAACTGACTTGAAAAGGATTTTTCAGCAGGTACTTTGTACTGATGGGCCCCATGTTCTGTACCATAATCGAAAACCATTGCACATTAGTAAAACTTTTCTGGATCAAGGAAAAGTCATTACAGAAAAAATTGACAATTTACGGAGTCTTTCAGAAAGGACTTCCGGACATTCAAATGGCGTAAATGAAAAGCAGTGAAAGACAGAAAGAAGATACAAATGGGTGTATCTTTCAGTTAACAGGTACAGAATTTTAAATGCACCGGTTTGCAGTATTAGTTTCAATTTGGGTAAGAAAGAGCGCTTCCGTTGCTTTTGCAATGTCTTTTAAATATTGGGTGAAATTGTTTTTTGTATACAGAGTTCAAATCAAATTACAATTGTATTCGTTATGACCACCTTGTATGCAGTAACATGGCGGAAACGAAAGGCAATGTTTGAAACCACCTGCAGCAATATCTCTACTGAAATGGATGCAAATACCTCACAGAACTTTTAAAGCTAATCCCATGTTTGAGAATTCTGACAGTAAACATTGTCGTTCAAATGGGATCATAGAAAGAAGTCTCATGGATTTGTTTGCGGAGGGTATGGAAGCCAATCCACACCGATGGATTTCATTCGAGAATAATTCAAAGCAATGACTCTGGCACTGAAGTATTCCTGACGGAAATCGAACGCTCAGGAGTACTGGGTGGTTATACACCATCCTGAATAAATCATGAGCTTCTTGGTACATCCTCAAAAGCTTAAATTGGGACAGGCAATTGTTGCAAAATATGTATATTGCGGTATGAGTTTACCGTTCCACTGTTAGGAAAAAGAGTCTAGTGATCTCTTTACTAGATAAATAAACCCAAATGGAATGCATTAGTTTTAAAAGACCATCTGTAAATATGGGGTTTTCAGCACCCCATATTTACTGGTTTCGTTGATTGATAAATCCATCCAAATAAAAATTAACCTCATTGGTAAACTATATGTAGCTGACATCAAATTATCGCATATGCTAAGTCATTGTCACTGAGCTGTACTTTTATTCGCGTGACTACACTGTGTTTTATACGAGAACAGGTGCAAGGCCTTTTACATAGTAAAGGCTATCCATAGTAAAGTTTGACAATCAGGCTCTAACATCTTTCTATGAATATCCAAGGAGTACTTTTAAAAACTTCTTCTACTACTTGTGCATTTTGATGTACCTTGGCTGACCGAATGCCTCTCTCATTTACGATTAAATCATTAGAAACACTGTCCTTCCATTCAAATTTGGTGAACAACTTCCAAATAACATTCTGATCGGACCTTTTACTCTAAATATATTTCAAAGGCTTCACATTTTTATTGTATATTTGGACCCTATTTAAAATTCAAAACGATTACTAGTCGGCCTTTAGCCAATAATATAACTAATTTTGCAAACCGGTGTATTAAAACTCAAATTTTCTTTTTTAAACATACCATTTGGATCTTTTTTCTGTCTCACACATTTTTCCAGTTATGTCACTTAAAAGTAAGGAGTTTCTTTCTGACTGCATTGGAAAATTGAAAATTGTAACTGTAATGACATGACATTGATCTTTATGTATCTACTGATGTGCTATTGATTCCGAATTAAAGTTTAGAACCAAATTTGGCACGGAAAATTTTATATCACTCGTGATATTAAGAAGTAATTTAAAATGATAATTTTGATCCCATCCATTAACCCACATTTCTGTTAAATAAATAAAAAAAATTGTGGGACAATTTGAGGAGGCATGTTCTTAAGATGAGATCTCTCCAACTATTGAAAACAGTTATGAAGGATTTCACTGTGGCTTATAATCAAAATCATGCTAAGTAAGAAAATGCAATGCAAATTAATTTTCCTTATATCATGGAAGGTCAAATTCTCAAAAACCAACTCAGCCATTTTTCTATTTACACTTCGTAAAGATAATTGAAATTCTTTGGCTAACTGTTCTTTTTCAATATATCTCTAGACTATAATTTATTTTTTTAGTAACTCTATATTTTTATTACTTTCTCACACATAAATATTTTACTATTTACAAGAATTTTCTTTTTATACCGCTCTATTCTAAACCGTTGAATGCCAAGATAACCCGAAATGAATTTCTTGGTCATATTTTATCCCGTTTAAACAAAACACATTTCGTACAAAAATATTTTGTTATAGTTTAAAACAGTTGATATTTCCAATATATAGTAAACATTATTTATTTCTTTTCAAAATATAAAGAAGAATTATTATGACTGAAATTTTTGGACCATAACCCAAGTTCACTAAATCACGTGATATTGACACACAAAAAACCCCTGTTCTTTTGACTAAGCAAGATACATAAATATTTTATACAAACTACTGCTTCTAAATCCACACATTACTCAATTTTACACAACACAAACACCGATTCAACAGTACAAGACCCCAAAGAAATCAAGAAACAATCCCACCAGCATGTCCCCGGCATAGATCTTCCTTAACGGCCCACAAGACGATCCCCAGCATGCCCCCCTATGGTTCCCCAGGGGGTCTACCACCCCTTTCTCCAGCCACTTGCAGTCCTGCCCTTTGCAAGAAAAGGGGGTCGAGTGCGCATGGGCCGTGGACGGGGTTGGAAGTAGGGCAATAGCTTACTCTCTTCAGTTCACTTCAACAGTTCCCCCTTATCGTCCCACAGCTGATGCGGGGAGCAGGAGTCCTTTGATCGCGCAGACGAGGTTTCTGTTTAGAGGAATGTCTTGATGTGGGACTTCTTTTTTTTTCTCTTCTTTATAGTCCCTCGATTTATCGTCTCCAAGGTGGAGTTGATGGATTGTGGAGATTTGATGGGAATGAAAGTTTCGTAAAGTGGAGAAAAGTGCAGGTAAGATTTTTGAGTATCGAGAAATAAAAATTAAGTGCATATTCATATTGAGAAAATAAATTAGTTTATGACATGATGCTAGGGTTTAATTGCATTTGGGGATTATTGTTTTTCACTAATTTTAGGAAGACCAATAGTTTATTTGAAAGATTCAAACTTTTGAAAACTTTAGAATAAGTTTTTATAAGAGAAATAACTATAACTATGGTTTTAAAAATATTTTTGTTTTCTGAAAATGGAAGATGTAGTCAATTTTTAAGAAATATAATGGATTTAAAGATAGATTAATAATAGATTAAAAAAAATATACTAAGCAACTTTCAGTTTATATTTATGAGTTTAATATGAAGATAGTTAAATTACGTTTATTATAAATTGATAAGAAAGAGAGAGTGATATTCTTTTTTTATATCAAAGATATTGTTTTTATCTTACTTAACTCTACTTTTAAAATTGCAAAGGTAGTTTGGCGTTATTGGTTTATGTCCATTATCATTTTATTTTGTACATAGTATAGTATAACTCTATAATAAAATAGCTGAAAATTCTGCTAAATTCTAACTGAAAGTTTCGAAATCATTTGAAAACTTTGTGGAAACTTAATGACTTTAGGCTCTCGGGAAAATAATAAGATTTTGCCTATTTGTACTTATTTTTATATTTTTAGTATAACAAAAAAACTTTTTTCTTCAAATAATGTGTATACCTGTGAAAATTTTCTAAAATTATTGAAATTATATATAATTTAAGAAATTAAAATTATAATAAGTAAATAATGGTACAATTTTAAAAGTAATTCAGTGAACAACAATAATTAGTTTTAAATATGACAGTAATAAAAAAATAATCCAATAATTGTATGTAATTAATACTCCTACATAATACATTATGGAAAGCAATGAAATACTTTAACGCAAAATACTTCAGCAGAATAGACTAAAATATTATGAGCATTATACATATTGATTAATTTTATATTCATGTAAACATAATGAAGTATAAAAATTAATAAAATATCAAATTAAATTTATTGAATCATAAATAAGAAAATAAATTAGTTTAGTTATCTTTTATGTTTCTGAGGAGCAAATATATACGATGTAAGATTTTAAAAATATAAATTAAAGATCAATTTCAAGATGAGATTTGATGTTTCTCAGTGTTCTGTTTTAATATCATTCTTATGAATGCCCAAAAAATACTCACTTAGCTAACATAGAACTATCTAAATAATTTACTTCTCTCCAGAGATAACATTTTACAGAAAATTGAAATAAAATTAAATTTAATTAAATTTATTATCAAAATAATTTAAATTATTAAAACCAAATACTTCTTTTCCACATATATTTTTTTTTTCTTTACAATTTTTTTTTTCTCTACAATTTTTTTTTTTTTTTTAATTTTTTATTAAGTATGCCTAAAAGCATATTATATATGTATAATCCTTTGGATTGTATATATAGTTTTTTAGCTAGCTAAATGCTGAATAATAACTTAATGGTAAATAGTATTGAAATATCTTGAAAAGTATTATATTATTCCAATTTGAAAGAAGAGGCATTATTTAAAATATATAAAGAACATCTAAGTTTCTCGTATTTTTTATGTCAATAGAAATGGGAATGAAACTTTCCTATAATTCACTTTAACTGTCAGTAACTGTATAAAATTGCATTCTCATGTCTGCATTTTTCCCAGTTTATTTTTCAGGATTTTTTTTTTTTACTCACAAAAGTAACTTGTTACTGTTAAAAATTTATTACATCCATAACAGCCAGGACCTATAACTTTAACGTTGCGCTACTTATAGAATACATATTACGAAATAACCAGGAATTTTTTTCATCTAAACATATGTAATTATATTAAAGGTACAATATTATAAATACACAAATGCCAAAACTTTTATTGTTCAGTCTGAGTTAGTAAAAAAGTTTGCGCGTAAATTCAGTGACATCTCTGACGTCATTACTGCTGGACCAGTCTCTGATACCAATACCAATACCTCTGAGACCAATTTGAAAATATTGAATGATTTAGACCAGGTTTGGAGGTAGGACTGAAAGACGGAAGGGTTAGTATGTGGCTGTAATTGAGATCGAACTAAGCTCTTTATTTGGCCTTTTTAAGTAAAAATAAGGGGTTTCATTAAAATAATTATCTAAATAATTAATATTAACTTATATTATTCAGTTTGCTGCGATGTAGTCTCTCTGATTTATCATATTACTAATATTGATAAAAAATAAAACTCCAAATTGCTAAGTGTGTTATTAATTGATCCAGTTAATTTTCATACAACTTAAATTGTAAAGATATGTAAATTAACAGAACTATTACGCTATTATCATAATGATCATATTATATCCAGTTTATACAGAAACGTAAAGTTAGTCATGCATATAGGATCTATCTAAAAGGACTCTTTAGCTTTGAAATGGCAATATTGTGAAACAATAAGAGGCCGAAAGATGAGACAAGAGGCATGTTGGTTGACGGTAAGGAATACCACAAAAATACACTAACAAAATTAGTTACAATATTGAAATGTACAACAACTTGTTGTAAAATTTGAATACAGCAGAATGAGTTCATATATCCCTCAAAAAAGGTATCCTGTATCCCTTTACTGGATAGTATTACTCAAACGGTGGTTTTGCATGACAAATATATGAGTTTTCAGTATACCATATTCCCCAGTTTTATTTATTCAGAAATATGTCCAAATGAAAATGGGCCTCACCGGTAAAACGTATGCAGACGTATTTAAATTTATTCTTATCAATCGATTTTGAAAACCAGTGTATTTAAAATTCCATGCCTATCTATCCAAACCAACACTTGTGTCTTCTTTTTGTTTCTCCTTGTTTTGCAGTTATATCAATTCAAAATTAGAAATGCATGATCCATGCATGATCTAGTACTATGCTATACTTTCAAAGGAAAAAAGTACATGAGAGAAACTTCGATGCTTTTATTAACAGTTCTTTTCACTTCACTCTTAAAAATAATCTGGATTATTAAATCCTTTATAATAACTTCGATTTTGCGTGTTTGTCGATGGGAGGAGAATCTGGGGAGGACTAATTAACCCTCTTGAAGTTATCCAATCCGGCTGAAACTTGGCAGATGGGTTCGATGTCGATGACAATTCATTCTATCAAACTTTGAGGCTGTAACTGTCACTAAAAGGTCACTTTTACGGAATATTAATAAACCAATTTGCAGTCATCCAATTGTATTAATATAGCATAGAACGATTCATTGTTGAAACTCTTTCCTGTTGCCAAATTTTATTTTAATAAATAAATAATAAAATTACTTTAATCAGAATAAATAAACAATATTTTGATATGAGAGCATAAATTCAAGTTTATTTTTAATAAATACATTTTGAAACGTAGTTTGCCACACATTTTGCTGTTAAAAATATTTTTGATATCGACAATATGTTAATGAATATAAAAATTGACAATGCATATAAATGAATTTTTAAAAGAATTGTTTTTATGAGTAATATTATTTTTACTATAAATTTTGTTGCTTTGACAGCAATCAACTTCTGTTGACTATCTGATTAGCCATTTCGGAATTCCAACCAGAGCCGAACAACTCAAGCTTCTGCTAAATTCGATCGTTACCGACGCAATAATTTCAGTCGGTAGACAGGACGTTATTAGCTTTTACCAAGGGGTAATCTTTGACGCATCCGGGTTCCGTATATGTCAACGAACTGCATCTTGAACGGTATATAGTAAGGCGACTGTCAAAATAGTTATACTAATCACGTAATAAATTATATTCTCTAAATTGGCTGGAGATTATAAGATATGAGTTTAGATATTACGAACACTTTACAAAAGGCTATTAAAATTAGATATATATGCCATGTACAATTGATCCATTGAAACATTCTAATATACGTGAATAAATCTTGATTCTAAATTTTTTACTTAAAATTAAGTTTTCTTTGCTTATTATAAAGCGAAATTTAATTTTTCGACAACAATTTGCTTAAAATTGTTATGCAAGTATAAATAAAATGTATAATGCTGGTTAGAAACTATTAATCACATTCTATGATATTAAAAAGCAATTAATGAATACTACCTATACGCCTCTTTGTTACCAGGGACTTTTCATATGGATAATATAAAATGAAATCGTTAAAAAGTAAACTCTAAAAAAATATTTAATTATTAAACACAAATAAAATTTGCTTTAAGAAATAACAAATGTTTAAATTAGTGGCCATCCTAATTTTGTGATAAGAAACCATATACGGTAAAACTGTGTTCACAATAATCTGCATTAAATAAAAACAACTTCAACGTAAATCTCTGTTCAAATTGATAAAGGAAATTTTCGTGCAATTTTATATCTTTTTCCCCGATTTCAACCCTTTAATCATAAAGCATAAAAATAAAGCATTTTAGTTGTTAACTAATTTATAAGTAACACAAGTGCCAAATTCCACTCTAATAACTGTGATAATTAATGAGGAGTTGATCATTCAAAGATTTGCTTTAGTTAGTATAATTTCTGATAAATAATAGATATTTAAAAAAAAAACTTATTTTAGGATGTTAGTAAAACTTTTATTACTGTTAAATTATAAATATTCTACTCTCCAATTATATTTTTATCTTCATTTTCGATTTGATGAAATCATTTTTTCTTTCCATACTTCATTTTTTATTGAAAAAATATCAGAATAAAAGGAGACAACTTCACTACTTTCCTTTTTTATTTCCTTTTCTTCTTACTGTTTATTATTTTAAAATGTGTTTCAATTAAAGTATTAGTGACGAGCTAGTTAGTATAAATTATTGTTTTTAAGAATTTTATGTTATTTTTTGCCATTTTTTTAGTTATACAATAAAAATGAAAATGATGCCTTGAATATTAAGTTCATGACCAACAAAAAAAAAGTACAAATACTCCATCATAGTGACATATGTTAATCATTGTGAGACTCTTAACTTTTCCTCACTAATAACGGAGTTATTATTTTTTTATTTTTTTATTTTTAAGAGCAAAAAAGTTCTTTTATTGATGGCAGTGATGGTGTAACTTCATATTAACATGCATAAATATTATTATGGTTGCAAGACACATAGGAACAAATTTTTTCCTCTTATCTTCGACAGAAATCCTTAAAAATCTACCAATTGATATAAAAATGAGATTCGCAAAGTTAAAACCCGATTAAATAATGCTAAGACCAGCCTCATCAGACCTAAAGTTTTTCGAACTTATTTTTCTAATTGGTGTCTTTTCTCTATAAAATGAAATCGGCTTGTCCTAGAAAATTTTTCGTTGTATCGTTTTGTAAATAATATTCCTAGCTTCAATTTTTACTTCGAAAATGTGTTCGAAAACTTATAAATAGGGAGACGAATGGATTTTTTGTGGACTGCACCCGAAAAAAATAATCAAATATCAATTGTAATTTTATTAAGATAAAAAAAAATATTTTTTCCCTGTTTTCAGAAATGATATATATTGCTAAATCGCAATAATTAAATATGCATATTTTTGTGTATCCGGTCCAAGAAAAGCTCCAACATAAGTCATACGGCCCGCCTCTACCAGTTAGTGGTGCATACTGATCTAACTTTAAAACATTCGTGGTTTTTTAACCCAGAACAACTGCTTTTTTTAATACAAACAAATAAAAATAAACATAGCTGCGAAACTAGTGCCTTTCGAGCAAAAAATGGAATGATGATATAATTCAGCTTTTTGAGCTTGAGGAAGGAAACGTATTAGATAATAGGATAGTTAAAAAAAAAATTGTGGTGGGGGGCTGACAAAGAAGTCAATTACTTGATTATACCACCAACATTAAACTTTTTTTCAAAAGGCTCACCATTTCAACTTATTTCTTACATTCCGATCTGTGTGTTTGAAATGAAGACATAAATATTTTGAAGAGACAGATAATTGTCAAACGCCGCAGGGGGCAAAATTATTTCAAGGTTTAAGAATAATAAAATATGAAGATGTTTTCAATGTAATAGTTGAATGTGGAAAACTATTTCCATATTCAGTGACATCTTCCCTCTCGAAACTTCGAGTACCTAATTGACATTGACTCAATCTTACCTACTTATTTAATTATTGGTACATTTTAGACATACATTTTATTATGATAGTCCTACTTCTTTTTTATCAAGATTGAACTCAAGTATTAAAAACGATTTAAAAAATTTAATACGGTTTGTAAGTAATTGATTCGTATTTCAGTTTTTTCTTCTCCTCCCCCCCCCCCCCACGTTCTGTACCCCAATCACCTTAACTCTAACAGGTAAGAAATCTGTATTTTTTAAAAAATAATCTCTTTTTGAACTTTTATTTGATGTTAAATTACTTAAAATAAACTGAAATTTTTTTTGAAAAAGAAATAATCAATTTAGGCAATTTTTCTCATTTTAGTTTTAAAAAAAAAGTCGATGTTGGTGCCCTGTCCATAAAAATTTTCTATCTGTACGTTTAATAAACAAGTTGTAGGAATACCTGAAACTAGTAATATTCTCTATAAAACTATATAATAAATACTTCTCGATACCAACATGTTTTAATTTAATATAGAAAAAACACCAATTCTTTTAAATAAATAGCTGTTTGAAACTTTAAGGCTGAGGAAACAAGTCTTAAAGTCATCCGGTGAAGGTTTAATTTTGAAAATTTCACTAATGCAACAATTAGTAACTTTTTATCGGTTTTCGTCAAAGAAATTCTGATATCGATTTCTTACGACCAACCGGATAAATATACATTTTTTTGTTTTGTATAATATTTTTAAACATCATTTTTAGGATGAAAAATAAAATAAAATAATTTCCTTCAAAATTGACAGATTTCAAATATTTGAAGTAGTATTTTTTAAACAATTTAAACCAACAGTGCTTGTAGCGTATAGAAGCTCGAATTTTGTGACATTTTAAAGGACAAAGTTCTGTACATTAAAAGTCATTTAAATTGTGAGTATTATTATAAATAAGATATCAAACAGAATACAAAATGGTTCTGGGAAACCATATTATCATTTCTAAAGATCATCAAATGCTCAATTTTTTACTTCATTTGTTATACCCTATAAAATTCCAAACACATATTCAGCAATGAAATCTTCAAGTAAACTAGATTTTTAATAATTCCCGCTTCTTTAGTTGATCATAAATTATAACTACTTTTTAACGACAAAAAATGTGGTTGTTTTCGTTGTTAGTTTCCAAGCTTATTCACTGATAATTACCACAATAATAAATACAGCAAAATCTTACTTACTATTTTGGAATAATGTTTCTATGTGATGATCCCTTTTTCTTCCTTTATAAAAACCAAAATATATATTTGATGTCCCAATTTAAAAACCAAGATTTCTGTTTTTAGTGAATAGTTTATTTTCAATTACAAACTGCTTTAATTGTTTAATAAAATAGAAGTTAGAAAAAACCAGAAATAATCGAAATATTTTTTGTAAGTCGTAATAAAATATAGTAGCAGCCCAATATATTTATAGAGAGAGAATAGAGAAAACCATAATTTAAGAACGTTAGGAACCTTATACCTCTTAGCAATAGAATTTAATAAAAAACTCTGAAAATAAAATTCCAAAATAGTAATTAGTCTATGTAGTCTTAAATAGACAGTCTTCTCACGAGCCTACTAGAGTTTAAAGTAGCTAAAGTTCCACGCTTTAGAGATGACACATTTGGAACTAGTACTAATAAGGCTGACCAAACACTTTGTAGAAAATTATGTCAGTTAAATTATATAAGTATTAAAATAGTAAAACTGAAATGAGTTTTGGGAGAACAATAATAACAAAAATATATCATGGAGCAAAAAAGAGATACAAAAAGCTCCACACGTAACTCTTCTTTTGCCAATGATATTTACAATTCGTTAAACTCCGCTGAAATTTGTCAGGAGCCATCTGGATAGTATAAACAATTAGGATAAAAGACTAAATGAGTTAGGGATGGGGAAGAATAAAAAAATATATCTGCGTCGCAGTTATCAGTTGAAGACAAATCAAGCCTCCATCGAGACAGGACGCGTACAACTCAACCCTACACGACTTCAAATTCGAATCCTGAGAGAGAGCGCCAAAAACTTTGCATATCCAAAGCATTTGCATTCTTGCCTCTTTTATTCCAGGGGAAAGTGAAGTTTTGAAATTTGGCGCACTTTAATTAAAGTGCTGGACACGAGCCAAGATTAATGGTTTTGCCGGCTTTCACGAGGGGTGAAGCTTAAGAACAATGCTTGGTTTTAAAGGACTGATAACTTCACCGGAAAGGGTGTGAAAGAATATTCAATTAGTTTTAGGTTGTACCATAATAGGGTTCAAAATTGGAAACGTGTTTAAAAACCATTAAGTATTTAAAGGGAAATAATTTAAGATATATCCCATTGAAAATAATATGATACAATTAAAATTAACGCCAATTAGTTACTTTATAAAGGCTAAACTAGAAATACCTATTCTTGTATTTTCTTGCGTTTTTATTTAGGGGAGACTTCTGTACCTAGGGCCATCATGTACCTAGAGCCATCCCTTTTTTTATTGAATAATGTTTGGTTTTAAGTTTTTTTACTCAATTGGGTAATTAGCAACATCCAATTGCTAATTTGGCAATCATTTTTAAATCTTAGAAGAAAAAGCTGTGGCAAGTTATAAGTGGAAGACTTTTTTATGTGGTCTGAAGTAACATTTTGCAGCGCATGTTTTTTGTTGTTTTACAAAGTTAAGTAAAATATTTGTCTTTGAATTCTAGTATATAATTTTGTTTGCAACATTAAGTTCTAAATGAGATGTTTAAACAAGTTCTTTCTCCGAGAAAATTTTTAGAAGACATTTTGTATGAAATTACCAAATATTGTGCCTAGGGCCTCATAGTTGCCTTGTACCTAGGTCCATGGCCCTAGGTACAACAGCTTTCATATCTTTCATGTTTTATTTTATTGAAAAAGTTTATTAATAAATCGAGGAAAATGGCCGTAATTATTTTAACCATTTTGGTTCTGTCGAGTTTTTTTATTGGTTGTTATTTAAATGAGAAAGCTATATATTTTGCTCTGGAACTTTCAATGCTTTTGACTTATAAAAATTATGTTTGCTATTATTATTCAGAATTATTATTTTGTTTATTTAAACATGAGAATTTATTTAAAAGAAACATGTTGTATTTCTTAAAGGGTCAAACACACAGAGGTGTGTTTGGACCCTTTAAAAATTATTTCAGTACAGCGTACAGTAATTATATGTTGGCAAATACTGGAAAACTAATCACCATATACGACGTTGCAGAAAATATTGACAAATCTTACCATTTGGCTTTTACTCCTGTAAACATTCTAGCGGAATTCCATGTACCTGATGTATGGAGAGTGAATCAAAACTTATTCATGAGTTCAAGTAAAACCGACAGACAAGATCCATTCCTACATTATTTAAATAATTATTTTCCAGAGAAAGAAAGATAGTCAACATTGATTGAACTAGATGTTTTTGTTCTAAATTCAGTTTTACTGCAAAATTTTCAGAGTCTTCGACATCAAATTCCAATTCATATGTTGCTGAATTTTGTGAGCTTCCGCCATCTAATTCCCTTTCATATTCCATGCCTGAACAGGTACGGCCTTTTCCAAAAGCAAAACCTCGTACATCCAAAAGAGACGGCCGAAAACCAGGGAGATGTAGAATATTGACAGACACTCCAGAAAAGAAAGAAATTGAAGAAAACATGCGATTAGAATGGCAAAAAGAAAAAGGAAAATCATGAAAAAAGTTTGTGTTTCAAATTGAGACTACTTCATCTGAAGAATTATTAGACATTGTAGGCTCTTCAGATTCCGCTGTTGAAGCAAATTCTACAGTAGGTGATATAAGTGATACAATTGAAATAAGTTTTTTTTTTGTTTAACAAGATAACAAGGCAAAAAAAAAAAATTTTTTTTTAAGTGGCAGAATTTATAGATGATAAAGAGGAGCAATATAGTGTGACATACTTGAAAAAATTGCACGTTTGAAGAAGTTTCGCTATGATGAAGATGTTGTTTATGAAATTGAGAACAAAAATATTGTGTTCAAACTGCCAAAAACAAAATCTGTTTGTGTTTCATAGCGACAATGCATGCAGCTTTACTAATAATTTGACACATCGCAATTTATTATAATTATTTTATGATAAACCAATATTTGATAATGACTTGATTTTGTTTCTTTTATAAAATTCATCTGCGTATTCTTGTTTTCTATTTATTATGGAGTGAAACCTAACTTTAAGATATTGACCCTAGGTACAACGAGGTTTTGTACTTAGGGCCATTTGTGAAATTTCTTTAAAAACCTTCTATTTGACAGAATCTATGATTTTAAGTATTTATATTAATCCCAATGGGAAGTAATTACTATGACGATGTATGTATATCAGTTTCACATTCTAATTTTTTGTGCATTGAAAAAAGGTGGCCCAAGGTACATAAGTCTCCCCTAAGTGTCAAAATAGTTACTTTTTTATTAAATGATAATATATGTTTGTATGATATAAATTTTTGAGTAAGTTTGTTGCATTAAAGGTTTTAAAAATATAAATAAACTAAAACTAGGTTGGTTGGTTGAACTCCCGGCTGGGAGTGGAAAAGAAGGACTTTGTGAACTAGCACCTGCCTCCGCGTACATATGTGAGAGAAACAACTCTCTGGAACAGGTTAAGGTAAAAAAAAAAAAAAAAAAAAAAAAAAAAAAAAAAAAAAAAAAAAAAGATTGACTAAAATTATTTAACGACTTTGATTGGGATTCTGATTATTGTTCAGAATTCATTAGAATTCAGAATTTTTATTGGAATATTTTTGTCGCTTTTTAATATATAATGAGGTATCACTGGCCAAATTGAAGTTTATCAAATATATTGAAATGGTTTATCTTTTAGAAAATCAAACGAAGAAAGTATAGATGCCTCTGTACTTTCGCCTTTACATTATTCCAATAGCAGACTAGATTTACCAAAATCCCTATTTAATCAGTAAAAAAAAAGGAAAACTTTTTCGTATGATATATGTAAAAATCCTTACTCCAATTAAAATATTTAGCAACCCGTTTATTTTTCTATAAAAACAATGTGCAGATTAAGTATCTTTTACACATTTCAATAGTAAATCTTATCAAAAATTGATGAAAAATTAAGAAATCGTAAGCCATAACGATCAAGTTTATGCTTGTGCAGTAATGAACCTTTCAGCGGGCGAAGCGGTTCTACGTTTGGCACAACAACGAACCAGTCATTGAGTGATCATGCGCCTGCGTAGCAATGAATTTTTCAGAAAGCGAAGCTTGCTATGTTAGCGTAACAATGTAATTTTTAGTGACCGAAGTGATTTTGCTTGGTAATAAACCTTCCCCCCCCCCCTTATTTTTTTTCTTTCGTAGAAATGAACCTTTCATAAAGCGAACCTATACACCTTTGACGGGTCGCCAGAACGCGAGGTGCCCAGCTAGTTTATGATAAATGTAAAGAACTGATTCTAAAAGAATTTCTTTTGTTCTTTAATATAAGTAAATTTCAATAACGTAATTTTTCCAATATTGCGAATAGCTATAGATTCCATACATCGATTGTTCAATAAAATTTTCTTAAATATTCGGGCGATTAGTACATACTTTATAAAGTTTTAGCCTGTAGCTATTAATTATTTCATCTCGTTAATACAATTATTTTAAAATGGCTATTATAGACTAAAATCTTAGCAATACTATGTAAATACGGGAGAATCATTAAGGCTTTTTTAAACCATTATCTTGAATCACGGAACTTCAATGGAACTTATGCATGGCTATGTTTCATTCAACTCCAACACGCTGTAAAATGTAATCCGCATTTGAAATTGGTAGAAGAACTAATTTTTAACATAAAATCTCCATTGTGAAAGGTTGAATTGATAGGATTGAAGTTATATACCGATTAAAATAACTGCGTGCATTATATTCAGGAACCGGAACAGTCTATGTTGTATTTATGCATTAACAAGCAAAACATTTAATTTACATTAAGTAATTTATTCAGCTTCCAGTTGGGAACAAGAAAAGTTTTGACAATGAGTGGATTATTTTTCTTTTACAAGTTAATCAGGTGTAATTTAACTCTTAACCATGCAATAAAGAAAAGGTTGGTGGCCTACAAATCCTAAACAGAAATTATTCAATAAATTTTGGGGCGTTGGAGCATAACTTGCGAAAAAAATGGATTTCAAGGAAACAGATAAAGCTTCAATGTATAAAGTTTTGATTATTACTTATTTCATATGTTGCTGAAAAAGAGATTGTTTCATTTAAGATCATTTTAAAGTCAAGTTACTTTTAAAATTACACAATTTGTTGCACTGTTTCTTTAAACATATGTAAATAAAAGTAATTAACTAAAGCCTTTCATGTTCTTTTGTTTCTGTGAAACAAAGTGTAAAGATGTGGATGGAATAAAGATGCTTTCTGAAAGATAAAATTAAAACGCAGACTTTCAAACTTTCAAATAAATAAAATATTTCTTGATGGCTAGCTACTTTAATGAATCTTAAAAGGAAATTTACATGATATATTTATAATTACTATTTACAAAAAGAGCACCTAAAAAACTAATTCCTTACACAGTGAAAATCCACTCCAATTCTCGTTAAATTGGCGTCGTTTTCCGTACATCATCTATAATACTCTCCCAATCAGTTGCCTTTCTCAATCTTCAATAGCCTTACCATCTTTTTCTTTGAGCGAGACTTTCTTTTCTCTCTCGAGACTTAACATCCTCTCCACCTTGAATTTGTGAAAACTCAAAATAGATTAACTCTTTTCTCCAGTGTCATGGTTAAGCGCTTTACGGTCTTCTAAATGGGAGCTTGGTGTCAAAAATCCTTCGTCACTTCCATCTTAGTGCAAATTCATTTCTGGATAATTTCATCCATTCCTCCTCTACTTTCTGCTTGAGGAATAAAAAATAATCCAGCAAAATTCAATCCGCGATCTCCCACCAGACAATTTAAATCTCTCTCTCTTTCCCAAAAGCGCAATATTTCCACGCACTTCGTACTTGCAGTGACTCAATTAAATCTCTGGAATAATTATATTTCTGAGATGGCTTTTTATATTAACGCTTTTTATATTCATATTCGTCTTGACGACTACTCTCTACATAAAAAATCTCCGCATTACCCTGGGTTTTCTGAAGATTTCCCAAAGCCTTTTGGGCCCAGAAAATAAACTCCGTTTCAAATTCCTCATCATCAATCATATCTAAGAAAGCCTGCCGAGTGCTTTCAAGCTCAATATCCTTCTGTTTAAACAAACAGAAGACAATTTCTATGCCATCGCATTGATAATCTTCATTATCTAATAAGGGTTTTAATTTATTGAAAGCCTTTGCACACGACGTCAGTTCCTCCGGTTTCATACGTTTCAATGTAACCATTTTACCATCTGAGAATTGATAACTTGAAATGGAATTATCTCTTACCTCAACCAATCTTCTACATCATTCAATTCAAAGGAGTAATGGACTCGAGAGTCCACCCGGGAACGGCTGGTGTTTTTGTGAGGGAATAAAGTGTATAGATCGATAGAATAAAGATGCTTTCTGAAAGGTAAAATTAAAACGCAGACTTTCAATTAATTAAAAACATTCCTTGGTGGCTAGCTACTTTAATCAATCTTATGATAGAATTGACATAGTATATTTATAAGTACGATTTACAAAAGGAGCGCTTACGTAACTGACTCCTTACATGGTGAAAATCCACTCCAATCAAAGCGATATCAAATGGACGCGTTTTCCGAACATCATCTAATACCGGCATGGCCAGTTACCATTCTCGATCTTCCATAGCGTTGCCTTCTTTTTCTTGTCGCGAGACTTTATTTTCTAGTCAGAGACTTAACACCTGTATTAAGCATTGTAGTTTCAATTGTGATAGAAAAAGCATCATTAAAATCGAGCAAGAGAATCTCAAGATTATCAAATAGAGTAATTTCTATGATCTACTGGTTGAACCTCAAAACAATCTTAAAAATCTTTTAAGTATGTGTTACATTTTAATGTAACAAATATTTTTATTAAATGGTTTAATCATAATGTTTTTGTCAAATTGAAAGATTAATTCAGAATGCTTCAAAAATAATTTTTATTTACATTGACAGTATTTTACTGATTATCTATAATAATAAAACAAGTTGTGTGTCTGTCTATCTGTGGCTCCTGTGGATCAATAGAAACCTACTTAAAATTGGAGTAGAGCTCTGAAATTTTCAGCATAAGTAGTTTTGGCCTTCTATTTGTATACATGTCAAACAGAATTTTAAAATTTTAGTTAGTTCTTTTTAATTTTTTTTTTTTACAAAGTGACTTCAAACATAGATACAGCTCTGAAATTTTCAACATAAGTAGTTATAGCCTTCTAATTGGACTTTTGAAAAACAGAATGTTAAAATTTTAATAAGTTATTTTTTAATTAATTTTCTTAATTAATTAAAAAACAATTTTACAAAACGAGTTTTAATAGGGCAATAGCTCTGAAATTTTCAACATAAGTAGTTTTGGCCGTTTAGTTGAACTTTTGAAAAACATAATATTAAATTTTTATTTAGTTATTTTTTAATTAATTTTTTAATTAATTAACACATATTTTACAAAACGATTTCTACTGGGGCTACAGTTCTGAAATTTTCAACACAAGTAGTTTTGGCATTCTAATTGGACTATTGACACAAAGAATGTTTAAATTTTAATTTGTTTTTTAATTTATTTTTTTAATTAATATTTCCACAAAAAGCGACATCTAACAGGCCTAGAGCTCTGAAAGTTTCAACATAAGTAGTTTTGGCTTTCTAATTTTTCTTTCCACAAACACGTGTTAAAATAATCTTAAAGGGGTGTTGTATTATTGTATTAACGTGGATATTTTTTGTTTATCGACAGGAGAGAGGCTTTTAATATTAAGGCTTTACGTAGCAATTAGATTTTAGTGAGTGAAGCGAGCTTATGCTTAAGCAACAATGAAACTTTCAGCGAGAGAAGGGAGCCTGTTCTTGCATAGTAATGAACCTTTCAACGAGTGAAGTAAGCCTGTACTTATGTGTCAATAAACTTTTCAGCAAACGAAGCGAGCTCGATTTTGCGTAGTGATGAACCTTCCTGCGAGCGAAGCGCCAAAAACTGGGACCTATACACCAATGACGGATTTCCACAGCCGCTCCCAGCTAGCTAAAATATTGCACATGTTAAAATTTTGTAGCGAAGCACGGGTATTCAGCTAGTTCTTCATATTTAACAATTACATTGCATTGATTCTAAATAAATCTCTTTTGCAACAACATTTTTTTTTTTTTTTTTTTTTTTTTTTTTAAATTTATTACTAATATTCTCTATTGTATTGGTATTTGTGGCATGAACTTTCTCCGGTGAAGTCATGTCAAATCAGTGTTGCTCAAAAGATAAAAACTATATTTTGTTGTGTGTGGTAAAATAGGACCTTTTTGAAAACAACATCGTTCCACACAAATGTTTACGAACTATCTACTTTTCAATTTTTTTTAATTTTTTTTATCTCCCTTTATGCATACGATAAATAGATAAAATGCTTATTATGAAATAAAATTACAGTCTCTATTATATTAAAACAATACATATAAAATGCTTATTATGAAATAAAATTATAGTCTCTATTATATTAAAACAATACATATAAAATGCTTATTATGAAATAAATTTGTAGTCTCTATTGCATTAAAACAATACATATAAAATATTAATACCTAATTAAACAATGATAATCGCATTTATGTTCAAAATTAAATTTAATACGTGTGTAAAAGGTAGATATCTGGCCATCGCCAATTTGTACTATAATAGCTATATCATGTAAGACTTTACTTCAGTTTGAAATGTTGCTTTATTCAAAGTATCGTAATTTAAATCTATAATTTAATATCAGACGGATTAGAGACAAAAACAGTTAATTCCAACTATGTGAAAACCGAAGCAAGGTATTAGCAATCTGAGAACGGTATTAGTAATTTAAGAACAGTCAGTAATTGTACGTAGGGGTAGATAGTGGGTTATGGTAATTATTTAATACAACAGTTTAATACAAAAAGCGGTGTACTGCAGAATTTGTCTTATGTCATGCATAAAATTGTCATTTTCGAGACATTAATGGACGGATAATAATTAAAAGCGTTCATATTCAAATAATAAATACTCTTTATTTTTAACTGATAAACTGAATCAATACATATATTAAGGGGAAAGATAATTGCGTAATTTAATTCCGTAGTAAACACAATTACGTATAACATGCAGTATTATCTTCAAAAAAGGATTTTATTGCTTCTTTTAGTAAGTGAAGACGAAAGTAGTAATGTAATGATATCTATGGATGATATAAGAAAATCAAAATCAAAAATCTAATTAGCCTACCAAGATAACTTGGTATAATGCGATCAACTATTATTGATTATCCACACATTACGCCCTAATTTACACTTCTTTGAACCTAGTATTAAGATAAATATGTCACGAGAGATCTTTGTTAGTTTAACAATATGTTTTTTTTCCCAAGTAATAGGCAGATAAATTGAAATACAAAGCACCATGCTAATTATGTAAGGCTTTTCTTTGTTCTACGCCTTATATACGAGATATTTTTTGCGGCAAATAAAGTATGATAACGCCATTTCATAAATTTTATCACATTTGCTAATAAATCATTTTAAGAAGTAATCTTTAATAAATTTGATTTTAGAATCATGTGTACCAATATAATTTATCTAAACAAATTATTTATTGCCAATTAATTAGTTTTTATACAAAGTAAAAAACGAATCAAAAGATACAAATGCGTAACTATTTCATAAATTAAGTCATTGTTTAAATGATTATTCTGTAAAATAGTAAGTACTTGATTGTTTTTGTGAAACCCTGTTGCAGTAATATTAAATCTATACTTCTTTGTAGGATTTTATTTTGTGCTGACTTATTTAACTTTTATAATTGTTATACAACAAACGGGAACTTTAAAAATGATTAAGATTTTTGTAATAAATATGTATTGTGATTCTATTATTTGAAATCCTATCATATATTGAAATCAATTGGATATTAGAAAAAAGCATCGTTTTTCACTACTTCATTGTAGCAATGTCTTAAGTATAATTTTTCCATTTATCTACATAAAATTTAAAAAAATAAATAATATTTTTTCCTCTCAAAATAGAAACAACTGATTTTAAAAGAATTTCAGGATATTAACTCCCCCCCCCCCCCCAGGTGTAATCAATTGTAGAATCTAACAATCCATTCCTTTTTACTTAGTTTTCATACAATCCATTTTAATACACTTTTAACCCACATAAATATAAAAAAGAAATGCATTTTTTTTTCAGAAAAAGCTAATTTAAACTTAAGCTCTTAAAAATGCAAATACCTTCATATGCAAACGGAAGCCGAAATCCGGCCTGGAAAGCACTTGAAATGCTAGGACATTCACTTCATTCACGTGAGATCTCTTACCATGGCGTAATTAAAATGTCTGTTTGACTGACGTCTGCCAACTGGAATATGGAGGCTCAGGAGTTTCCCGTTTAATCCCTTGTTTGTGTTCAGGTCTCCATTGACTAGTATTTAATAGATCGGGGATTGTATTTGCACATCAATAGGCCATTGATTTCATTTTACCATATGGATCAATACATCAAGGGAATTTGAGATGGACATTTAGAATAAATCCTAACTTTTTTCAGAAAAATAGCCATTATTTCCATAAATTTATTTAGAGTAAAGGAGATATTGTTTAGTTATATATTAGGTATCACCTATCGGAACAGGACTAGAATGATTTGAGTTGAATCGAAACCTCTTTGCAATATAATTCGGAGTGTTTCTTAAATGAAGTCCCCACGAAGGGACTTTTTGAAAAAAATAACTCAAATATCTGTCTCGAATGGTAAAAAACTCGGTTTAAAATCCACATTTAACAAGAGAGAATATTACAGTCACCGTGGTGTGTACTAAAAATGAATACCTTTTCAATACAAGGGTAACTTTTCTATATGGATGCATGAAAATTTTACATGAGCCATTTTAGCTTCATTTATCCACTTTTATTCACAAAAACTATTTCCGAAAGAATTTAAAAATTAGAGAAATTACGTCTTTATCTACCCTCAAATATAATATTCCCTATCCCTGTGGTCCCATATTATTCAAAACCGGTTTTATTTCATGAATATGAACTGATGATAATGGCTTTATTTAAACCCCACACGCAATATCCCCTTCTTTATAGGCAAAGAATGGAATCTTAAACAATAACGGTCTGCTTAGGGACCCATTACGAATTTATTTTATCTCAAAGTAGTTATAACGCTCGACTACTTTTCTACACAAAAACTGTGTTGATTGAAGCAATTAACAAACCGAAAAGGATTTTTATATCTTCCCTACAGAATTTTCTGCTATGCCTACGCTAATATACCAATCGTCCCACAGTCGTTGAAATCGACTAAAATTTTAAGCTCAGATTTTATATCATTTCATATTAAAAAAAACAAAATATGTTAATTTTAAATCATATTTTAAATACAAATTTATTGCATTAAAACTCAACAAGCACAAAGTTTAAAAACTAATATATTAATATTAAATAATAATAATAATAATAATAATAATAATAATAATAATAATAATAATAATAATAATAATAATAATAATAATAATAATAATAATAATAATAATAATAATAATAATAATAATAATAATAATAATAATAATAATAATAATAATAATAATAATAATAATAATAATAATAATAATAATAATAATAATAATAATAATAATGCTTAAAAAACATCATATGCTTTATAAAAAAAACATTCTATGCATTATAAAAAAAGCATCATATGCATTATAAAAAAAGCATCATATGCATTATAAAAAAAACATCAATAACATTATTTAATGAATTAAACTTAAATTTATAAAATATAATTTTTATGTTTTTACCAAAATATAACAGTTCAAATAACTGTTGATATGTCTACTAAATTATAGTTTAATAAAATAGCCTGAAGTCGTATTATATAATATAAATAACAGTTTATTGGAACACTATCAAACTGTGCCAGTCTTTCACAAAGCGATAAGTAAAAATCAAGTAAGCAAAAAATTTTAGAAAAGTTAAATAATTGATTCATTATTGTAGAACAAGTTTGTCTAAATATTAAAGGTCTGTTTGGAAAACAATTAATCATCGAGTTAAAGAAAATATTGTTGACAATATGATTATATTGATTATTTTGTTTATTAAAAAGTTATTTGAACCAACATCATTAAATCTGAAGAACCAATCAAAAATCACCCATGGAGGGGGGAAATATTCCTGTGATGAGGAAAAGAAATCATTATTTGGCCAATTTCTAATTCTTCAATAAGAAAACGTAAATTCATAATTTGTTGCTTACTGTATAACGGTGGTTAATAACGAAAAATCTAGGTATAAGCTAATAATAACATAGGCAATAGAAAAAGTTTAATTTCTTTCTATTCATGAGTAAATAGCAACACAAAAATTTATGTACACAAATTATTAAATAGAAATTGTATTAAAATATACTTAAGTAGGATTCCTTACATCCTGTCATTACGTACAAATACAAGGAATATCAAACGTACATTTTGAAATGATTACTTATAAAAAGTAACTATTGCATAAACTTCATAAACTAGTATTAATATAAGTTTTTTTATCAAATATATACCCAGAGAGAATATATTTTGATCGTTCAATACTTTCTATAGACGCTCTCTTATAAAATGTCAACTGTTATAAAGTATGACGTAGACAATTGTTTCACACGTGTTTGGATTTTATCCGCAATAAATCTCGTTTGTTCCCATGGCGAAAAGTGTTTCTCTCATAAAACCTGCCATTTTCTATTGTTTTTAAGTCTCCATATAGATTTTAAGAGTCAAACATATCCGTTGTTTGAAAATTGAGTTTTTGATCTTAAAATCAAATTTCATGTACACAAAGGGATTAGCAAACAAAATGACATGAAATGGATGTGATAATTTTTTTTTTTTTTTAATGTTTTATAATGAGTTAAAATAAGACTTATAAAATATAATGTTTATGTTTTTACCAACATATAACCGTTTAAATAATTGCTGATATATCTGTTAAATGATATTTCAAAGAAATAGCATGAAATACGATTGTATAATGTAAATAACACTTTGTTGAAACGTTATCAAATTTTGTCAGTATTTTCCCAAAGCAATATATAAAAACCAAGCAAGCAAAAAAAAAATGTGAAAAAGTGATACAACTGAAATATTAGAAAGGATTTAAAAAACTCAAATGAAATTCTTATCGCAAAAAAAAAAAAAAAAAAAAAAAAAAAAAAAGATAATCAATGTTCAGTGTAAGTACATTTTAATTACCCTTTTCCATATTTTAATGAAAAATAAATGGGGAGCTATAGGCTGCTGGCTTTTGCAACAACGCTCTTTAATAAGTAAAGTGTAAATACTTTTTTTTAATAAAATACCAAGCATTAAACAGGTGTTAAATACACTGTTTGTTTATTGAGCGTGGAAAGGAGGAAGTGCAAATTGAAGGCAAGAGAACCATATGGTAGAAAATACATTCATCCTTGAAAAGTTGTCCCGTACAAACCTAAAATGTTAATTATAAAAAAATATGGACTTACTTACACTTATTGTACGAAATGGGAAATATCTCTGTTTCATACTTCTTTTTTCTTCTTGTCAATAATAAGCACGAATGTTAAAATATATCGAGTAGATCCTGAGAAAAAGGTACATTCGTATGAAAACACAGTATTTTGAGAAAACAGCACTTAAAGTACAAAACAGATGGGGTTTTTTCAGTAATCTTACTTTTTCGAAATTGTTTTTTAAATACTCAGGAAGAGCGCATTGCCCACCAAATTAAATCATTTTACAGATAACATTTCAAATATTGTGATGCGCTAAAAATCTCAAAATGTATTCCTAAAAAAATTTTGCCTTCCGACATTTAATTGAATTTGCATTTAATTGAAGGCAAATTTACAATGAATTCTCTTCATTGAAGAGTGTAAAACTATGCGAAATAACTTCATAAAATGATTTTTATACACAAAAGATTCGATAAAAAATGGTTTTGAATAAGAATATGTCCATTTTTGATAAATTGTATTTATATATTAGTTTTTGAATAAATTGTATATATATATGAGTGTTTGAACACCGATGAATATTTGATTAAAGCTAAGTAACCTCTTCAACCTGTATTGAAAGAAATGGAATACATTTTTGATGTGTAAATTGAATTGATTCGTGGTAATTGATACAGAAAAACTTAAAGAAGTTGTTTATTTGAAAAATGTTCCATATTAATTTTTAGATTTGCTTGCGAATTTGCTTGTCCCTTTTTATTTTCAAACGTGAGAAATCACAAAAACAAGATTTTGAATTTGAAACGTTCAATCACAAATTGACAGAAACAATAAAAATTTTACTTTGAAGGCAAAAACTATAATGTAAAGCACGTATAACATTACAACAGCTTTCGTTTTTACAATTAACTGTGAATTATTAGAATTCCTTACATTTTTAAAGCAGACTTCTTTCTTCAAATATTTATTCGTTTAATTATCTGCCATTGAGTAGGATTTTTCTCGAAATTGTTTGAAGTTTTCATGAAATACATTCCTTTTCTAAAAATTCAATTTTGAAAACTGTTAGAAAATTAGTGCCATTTTAAAATTTTCGAATGATTAAAATACGATTAATTTAAGAAAAACTAGTTCTGACTAACAAAAAGGGGGGGGGGGGGGAAATTGTCTAGTCGGATCTCCAATGTAATTGCTTTTTTGTTACTGGATCTAATTAAGTTACTTTATCTTGTTTAGTTACTGAAAACAATTAATTTCAAACCTAACCAAGAAATAAAGGAATAATAGTTTTTATTATTACACATAGATCATCTATAAAAAAAATAAAAATCTTGAAAATCTTTTTTTTAGGAAATTAAATTTGAGGTATCCATGAAAAGTAAATATAGACATAACTTTCAGCTTAAAAAAGCTATTTTTATTGACAAAGTTCCTAAATGCATACATTGGCGAATATGAAAATTTTATAGTTATTAGTAAAATAAAACGAATAGTACTGATTATAAGTTATCTATGATTTAGTATTGATATAATATGATTTCTTATGCAAACAGAAAATTAAAATATAAAATATCTTAGAAAATACTGAAAAATAAGTAATGACATATTAACAAATACTAATAGAACAAACCTAAGATTATTTTCATAAGTCGATTCTAAATTTTACAAAAATTTACAAATTACTTAGAAAATATTTAAATAGCATGTTTTCAATGGAGTAAGTAACCAAATAGTTTTGTACAGGCTATATGATATGTCGTTAATCATTACTAAAATACCTTAACAGTGCATTTAACGTAACTGCAAATTTTCTAGAAGTTTGTTGCATAATGTTAGTGACATATACACATGAAATGATTAATTACTTCACTATATCTAATACTCATGTTAACTAAATAGGAGTATTACATAACTAAGCAGTTAAAGTAACGTTGGATAGTAAAAATCTTTTCAATTTATATTGACTCTCTATTATAAAAATTCGCCAAGTTCATGAGTTTTCACTCAACTTTAGTACTAAAGTCTGTCACAAAAAGTCAAGTTTAAATTCTATACTATAACTTGATGCCTCTTTTTATATAGCTTTAATAGTTTTTTTATAGAAAAACTTTCATAATTATACTTTTAAGCATCGCACTTTTATTATTTTGTAAATCTAGTAAGGTTTTTGAAAAGTCATTAAAAATTGTGTATGTAGGACTTTTTTTTAGGCTGTATAGCTTAAAAATTGAGTGAATTGAGCTAAAAGTTATTAGGCGTTATTTAAAGGTAAATTAAATTGTAAGAATAATTTAAAATAAAACTTATAAGTTTATAACTAAATAGTCCATATAATTTTACTCTGTTCTAAAATGCATTTATTATCATTCTTTAGATCATTCTATTTCTTCAAAATATTGTTGCATGAGGAATTTTCTGAATAAATTAAGTATCTTGTTATAAACAAGCATTTAAAAATCATACTTAAAGTTTTTACAAATAATTTTTATATTCTTATTGAACTAAACAAATCTGAAATGATGATTTATTATTTTTCCTCTAAAATAAATTAGATTTAATAATTTTCATGTGAAATCCAAACGGACAAGAAAAAATATTTCTAATAAAATGTCAACTATTTCTTTTGGACATGAAATATTTTTAAGTAATAAGTTTATTATTTGTATTTTGAAAACATTTTTAGTATTTATAAATAAAAAAGGCGCAATAAAATAAAGTGTAATTAATCAAAATCTTTATAATTACATTTGAAAACACAAAATTCGGTGGAAGTAATTAAATTGTAAACTTTATTTTATAAATAAATAAAAAAATTCATAAACTAAAATATAAAAATAAACAATATTTACTCCAAATCCAACCAATTATTTGTTTTAATTGTAATTTGTTTTCTGCTGTAAATCCTTGTATATGTTTTTAATAGCTTTCTTAATTGGCAATCTTTCTTTTACTAAATTTATAAAATTATTTAAGTTTATTCTAAACAAAAAATTCTACTGACATTTTTATGCCGTTTTATAGAATAAAAATCATGGTAGATAAAACAAGTTGGTAGTCTATTTTACTTTGAAATGAAGGCATACAATTCAATCATATCTTTTTTAAAGCAATTTTTTCTTTTCTTTTTAGAAGAAGTCAAAGCTATTTATTTTTTTTTTTTTTTTTTTAAATAATAAGAAAATTAAGACGTTTTAACAGCACACTCAACCAAGAAAAGTTTACAATAAAATATTATATCTACCGCAATCAAAGACGAGAGAACAACGAACATAAACAAAATCTCTATGCAACTGCGACTATGACACATGGAGAGCTAGCGCATTGCTATTGCGCATTTTAATTATTTCGCATTTCAACTATGGAGTTGCTAGTTGCCATTTCTCGGGTTTTAGATTTCAAAGTAAATTTATCATGGATTTACCCAGACAAAGCACATATTTATTATCACTTATTTCTTTATTAGTTTATTCTTAGGTAGATTCATTTAAGCCTTGAAGAGCCGCAAATATCCATAAAAAGAGCTTCAAGCGACTCCACAGACGCGATCTGCCAACCTCTGTCCTAGACAATACACAATACCTACATTATATCTGAAATATATCAAATCTAATCCGGAATTCTCGCGTTTGATTGCCTGATATATATCTTGATTAGGCCAACAAAGTTCCATTGGATCTTTCTCCCTACTGCGCGATAAAGTGGTCAGAAGACTGCACAGTCTCCGCTTACTTTTTGTCCAAATTCCTTATAAGTCTCCCTAGAGTACTCTTCAGGCTTGGGATGTAAAGAGAACTCTGAACCGAATTCTGGTCGTTAGAAACTGTATACAGATTTAGAATTTAAACTTGATGTTGATGTATCTGGTTATAAGCGTTTTGAAAATGCTAAGTGCATACGGATTTGGAAATCAATGAATTATTAATTTAGGATGTTTTAAATGATTTGTGAATTTTATTGTAAAATAAATGTAAATGTTATTTGAAAATTATAACACAAGAATTAACTAATTATGAAAGGAAAACTTTAAATAGCATAATTATTTTAGTCATTTTATTAAAATAGTTTTTATTCAAATACCTCTGAAAAAAGCAGTCTTACAGAACATTTCACATGAAAGTTATTCCCAAATATAAATAAAACCATATTTTATTCCTATTACAATAATGACGTTAATGTCAACGAGTATCTGCTTTATCCAATAGTAGGATACAACTAGATGATTTAAGTCTTTCAAACAAAAATTAATTGAAATAAACTAAGAAAACTGTGATTTTAAAGAATAATATATTGTACTCTTACTAAAAAATAATATATTGTAAATTATAATTTTACTTAAATCTTGCAAATGGTAGGTCAAAAGATTTTAGTCCAACAGGACATTAATTGGTAACAACCAAATCTCTACCTTACCTCATCAATCCATATATGTTAATAAACTATCAAATATGTTTCATAAAATCGGGAACATAAAACCAGATGCGAAATCAAAAAGTTAAAAAAAAAAAAAAAAAAAAAAAAAAAAACTCATTGCGTTAATTTCCCAGAAGTTAACAGAATGAAAAATATGTAAAAATTAAGTTTACAATAAGTAATTATGTGTTAACGTTATTTGGTGCTTTGCTCTAAGTTTTATTCGTTCTAAGTATAGAATCCTTTCAATCCAAGGTCATTATATCTAGTTTAAAATTATCTTTCGTAAAAGATCAAAATTCTGGCAATAATATATTTGTGAAACTACTGTTGTAAATTTCTAATTTAGAAACTTTTATTTTTAAAACTAATAAAACTAATTTAGAAACTTTAATTTTATAACTAATGAAATGATTTAGAAATGTGAATTTAAAGTTCAACATTTTGTAATTAAATTTTGCGTTGTGAATATATGATATAGTTTTATCTTTATTTAAAAAATTGTACTAAATGTAATTGCTATTTCTCTATTATCTTACATTTTATATAAATAGAATAAATTTTAATATTAAATGTATGCACAATTAAAAATCCCCTTTAATAATGAAAATATGCTTACTATATTTGTATTTCCAGATTTCTTATAAATCAACAACGAACTATATTGAAATCAAGGAAAATCTTTTTTGAAGTTGAACAACTGTAATTTAACTTATAAATTGGTAGACATAAATTCTACTTTTTCGTAGATAAATTTGATATATTTACTGGAATACAAGCTTTATAATATTGGTTTAATTTTTATTTTATTTTCAAAAACAAGGATTTGTTATTCTGACAATTGAGAAGTTTTATCTAATTATGACATAAATAGCTAAAAATCTGTAAAATAAGTGAGCTAAAAATTTAATTTTCAATTAAATATTCTTCATAAAAGATTTTATACATTTCTATGCATCTAAAGGTTATTGGTATAATTTATTCTAATAACGAATTGGTACAACATTTATTATTTAAAACTTGCTAGAATTTCTAATTTGAAAATCGTGTAATGCATAACCATGTTTTAATAAACCACATATTTTATTAAATCTGGGTAATGTAATTATATAGTTCAATTTTCCCTATGAACCCATTGGTATGTTACCACATAAATATTCAGACTCTGGGTATATTACTCAATATGTAGCATTGAAGATAACTACAAATTACATATTTTTTCTTATTATAATATTTGTATTGAGCCCATGTAACAAAACTGCTGTATAATTACAAAGTCCCTGTCATGGAAGACGCCATCTGAGAAGACCATGTCATAGGTCAAGGACTGTCTGGAAGATCACATGTTTACGACCCGTGGTCGAAAGTTTCTGATCTACTGGTCAGACTCTTTCGTGTCATTTACCACGAAGTGCTATCAGCTTTATGAGCCCAGCTAACCAGAATTTTTCCGAGATAAAACAAAAAAGACCACCTGGGGTTCGAAGTTTCTTTTTATTTCTCGCTGCCTCAGGGGAATGGGAGTCTTTTTTGGAATAAAGAAATGGGATGGATAAATTACGGCTAAACAAATTGCTTTACTGGAGATTCGATTTGAATTGTTTGCATATGAAGGTCATTTGTTTCTACTTAGGTATTGAAAATCTTGCAAATGAAAATCGTTGAAGAATTAATAAATTATATTGGTGCTGCTTAATTAACGCTTATAATTAGTATTCAATTCGTATTTTTTTATTATTATTTATTAAAATACATATTTGTTTTGAGGCACTTAAGGGAGATCCATCCATAAGAAAAAACTAAAACATTTTTATTAATGATTTTAGTAGCACCACATTTTTTATATAAGTAAAACATCTATTTTTAAGCAATTATAGATACAATTTATTTTCTTTCAGATTTAATATTTTTTTATATTTTTTTTAATGTTTTTTTATATTTTTTTTAACGTTTTTTTATATTTTTTTTAATGTTTTTTGGCCGAAATATACGCCTTTTTAAAAATAGTACTCCTCCTTCAATTTTTTTTTTTTTTTTTTTAATTTCAAAACTAATTAATTATATTAAACATTACTTTAAAGGTGTAGGGAGTGATTTTTTTCAATTTTTATGACTGGCAATTTTAAAGAAATATTTTGTGTTTTTCGAAAGAAATTTCTAAATTTTCACAAAAAATTCCTATTTTTTTAATTCTTAAAAAAAAGCTAATACAATTTACTAAAAAAATCTCTTTATTTCTATAAAATATGTATTCAAAATTTCAAAAATAAGAACAGTTTAGTTATAAGTAAATTTTTCTCAAAACCTTAGCATTTTAAACACAGTCATAATTGCTAAATATAGATTTCGAGAAAAATGGACTTAAAAATAAAATCTTGCATGCAATTTCATTATAGAGAGGTATTTGAAAGTTTAAAAATCAAATGTTTGAAGCTCCCTAGAATACTGAACTTTTTCCATGTCTTCTTGAATATATATAACTTAATTTTATGAAATAAAAAAAATATTTTTTTTTTTTTTTTTTTTTTTTTTATATTTGGGGTACGGGTCTCCCTTAACTCAGTATCTTAAATGTATACGTAGTTCACGTTATCCGCATTAAGGGAATGATACCAAAAAAGGTTTTAGTAGAGATTGTTTATTTTACTATTAAAAATATTGCATTAGTGTAAATTGCGAAAATTCTCAAAATAAGGTGAGGTATTATAAAATTGCATATTTAATTGACAATTTTAAGGGTTTTTCATTTTTAAAATTAATTCTTATTAATTAAAAAAATTATCAAATTAAAATTAATCAAAAATATTTTTAGGTGATTAAATTTTATTAATTTTAGAAAAAGATTAATTCCTCTATCTATGAACTTGGTATTCACGCTTTAGATGAACTATCTTCAAATGGAGTGACTTGTGCCATATGCCCTTACAGAAAGTATACGCAACCATCCTGTTTTAGCACCAACAATCAAGTAATTAAAACATTCTATATTAATCAGAGAAGTAAATTATTGTATTTCAACAAATTCTATTCTATGATTTATATGATAACCAAAAATGTAATAATCTGTTGTTGTTTTTTTCTGTTTTTTTCGTTTTTTTCTGTTGTTTTTTTTCAAATTTCGTGTAAACCTTGCCTGGTTCGTCTGTTCAATTTGTTAATGGTCAAAAAGCCAAGTTTTATTTTCAGTAGCTATATTATTGTAAAAGATGGCTATCTGAACAGGTTTCCACTTGTCTGTTAGCAAATGCGTTATGACGAAAACAATAAAAATGTAAATTGGGTGACTTAATGCCACTGTTGTATTTCGTAGTTTGACTGTACTTTTATCAGTTTTGTGAAAGTTTTTCATGTGATTTAGATTGTCGATACTTTAGAAGCCGTCCTTACCAAAACTACATGCTTGAATGAAAACTCTGCAAAAAAAGCTCTTTATACTGAAAATAACCAGCTACGTATACGTGCTACCTAAGCTACGAAAATATTATAGAGTTCAGTTCCTGTAGCAAAAAAAAAATCGTTTTCTACAGACTAGAGTTATAGAATATATTAATACTCAATGAGATTAATTGCGCCATTGATAAAAAGTCCCTCTATTTTTCTTGCTCAAATTAAGCTATTTTTATATTTATGTTATATATGATGGTGTACATCAATGTTGTAAAAGCTATTTAATTAAAACTACCATTACGGACAAAGTTGTCCCGTTTGATGATAGTTGAACAGGGAAATTAGGTACGCTCTTATCAAATTTATAAAATTTAACTTTTATATACAAAGTAAAATGAAGATGGCAGTTAAAAAACACGTTTAGATGTGAATTCTTTTGCTCATCATATAGTTTAAAATAAACGTTTAAATCAGATTGTATAACACTAGAATTTGCAACATTGTTTTAAGAAACATGTTTGAATTTAAATTGCAAAATACTGAGGTTTTCCCATTAAAATAATATAGTTATAATTTGGATTTTAAAGGTAAAATCTTAGTTTTTGTTAAAATATCAAACCTCAGAAAACCTTTTGTATATGAGTTTTTTAGAACAGGAGGTGTATACATATTTATATTATATAACTTTTAAGGTACATAACCTAAGAAAACCTAATTATTTTTTAAATTCCCATACCTTATTTTCAATATTGTTTGCAATTTAATCTTATATCCTATATAATAACAAAAGAAATAGAGAATATAATTTCAAAACTCGTTTATAAAACATGTTCCCAAAATAATCGAACTATAAACTTTGGTAACATGGTGAATATTTTTTATGAATAGTAAACCTTATTTTTTAATAATGTTAAACTTGTTAAACGAAATGAGTTTTAGAACTTTGTACAATATCATTTGAAATAACGCTTTGTGTTTAACTCGTATAAAATGTAATTATATTAAAGTACTTAAAAAAGCTTTTAAAAAATGAATGGAATTGTAAAAATCACGGGAAATATAACTACTTCTGAATTTCAACCAAAAACTTACACTTAAAAACTTCAAACAAAAAAAATTATTTCGCTTAATGTTTACTATTTTAACACAAACAAAAAAAATTTAAAACGAAAAATTCAGAAAACTAGACAAACATTTCGAGGAAAAAGTATATGCTATCGAAGTAGCCATAATCGTACGCCACAATTCTTCCAACAATTTTTAGTAAAAACTAAATTGTTTCGTCTTCTTCAGTAAAAACTAAATTTTTTCATCTTATTCTTTTGTAAAAACTAAATTTTGTCGTCCTATTCTTTTGAAAAAACTAAATTTTTTCATTGAGAGAAAATATGTCCAAATGTAAAAAGAAAGTTCAATCGTAAAAATAATTTTCATCGATAATAATTTGAAGAATATATATTGCTCCGTATCATAGCAACAGAAATTATTCTGAAGTCGTACATTTTAGTACATATGAGGAGTTGCGGATGCGATGTGCGTACTTAACATTGGTTCAAAATAATTTAACCATCCGAATACATATCCTTACTAAAACCATCCGAATATAGACCCTTACAAGTGGCATAAGAACTGTCTTTCTGAAAACTTTGCAAAAGCTTTTCTAAAAACCACCTTTTGTTGAGTAGCCGCAATGCCTCATATTTACTTAGTACGTAAGTAACAATGTTAGTTCATATTTATTCATCACCTAATTTATGACAGAGTATATTTGAATGAAATTTAACGTACTAGTTTAAATTTATTTTACAGTAAACAATATCAGAAAAAGTATCATACTATATCTATAAAATTCCTCAATAGGTCTCTAAGGCATCAAATAAATATATCTAGCAAAATACCATCCCTAAACAAGAAACCTCTTCCATCTTTCTCCTCTTGAAAGCAGATTATTCATAGCTACAATCACACCCTGTATAACTGCGAGGCTCACTTTTATCTCATCATTCCATCTACAAAATAAATCACACATTGGTGTCCTTATCCTTCACTACTGATTTTTTTCTCTTGCCTACTTTTATTTTCTTCTGTGTTGAGAAAAGCTTTAGATCAGGCAAGCGATAATCCATCACTAGAACGGAAAGAAATGCAAGATTGTTGTTGTGTTGCTTGGATGTCCCTTAGCACACCCAAGTGCATTTATGTCTAATAGCCAATGGGGGCTGCATTATAAGTATATTTCTAGTAAGATTGTTGCGAGAACTGCGGGAAACCTCTATTATATTGTTAGGTGCATCAAAGTGGATAGTAATTGTTTATTTTATGTTAATCTTATTGTTAGAGGGTAAGTCGCGTTTCTGAAGAGAATGTTACTTTTTTATTCATACCTTGGAAACACTGTATGAAACAAACAATTGTATTTTTTTTAATTTTTTTTTTATCAAGCACGGTAGCATCAAATGTAGAAAAGAAGGTTTAAGAAGGAAATAAATTAATATTGTGATTTTCAACAAAAGTAATTTTTTTATCTTCAAAAGTTTTGAAGTGAAGCAAATATTTCCTATTAAGTTTTCTATCAAATGTAAAAAAAAAAAAAAAAAATAATAATTCTCTGAGAAAATGTTGTTTTAGTGACTTAACCAATATTGTTTTATTGAGTGCAATAAATCAAGCCATTGGTTTACAAGCTACAAAGGTTTTTCAATAAGAAATTATGTTATAAATGTATTTTTTTCGGATATTACATTGTTCTATGCTATTGTCCGTAAAAATAAACTGGTTAACTTTATTAACAATTCATTTGCAAGAATAAGTAATCCACATCCCTGAAATAAGTTAATCTAATTCATGTACTAATAATTACCACAATATATATTGTTGCGTGGACGGGTTCGAAAGATTTGAAGCCAAAGCAGATCAAAACTTGCAGATATTTATTCCAAAATAACTCTTCACAGTTCTCTTACAGCTCCAGGACTTCTCGTTCTAGTAGACACAATACAGCTCTTTTCACCTCAATAGAGCACAAAACAGCAGTTAAAAACTTGACAAACAACTGCTAAATCGCCGCAAAAGACAATGCAATACAGTTCGCTCAGTATCTCCAGTCAACTAATTCAGTGACTCAAAATTCAAGAACTGACTAACCCTACACACGGAAGTCCTTATATAGGGGAGGCTGCGAATCTTCTTGAAACTTCTAGAGGTCAATATTTGGAGAACTTTCCAGATCGTAGTCGAAAAGTATTAAACATGTACATGGGATACATGTACTTATACAAGTAACGAAAATGTCGCAAATGGTCGCCAAGTTTGGTGACATTCGGCGATTTCTCGTCAAATTTGGCGACAAAAATTAGTCGCCAAAACCGTCGCCAATTTGGCTCAATCTCGCCAATTTGGCAATAATCCCATTACCATAATGTTAAATGCCCTGCTCCTTAAAACTCGCTTCCCAGAGTTACCTCTGTAAAACCCGTTATCAAGCATTGAGAGGCTCATTGCAGGGAAACAAAACTATTGCATTGCCTTATGCAAAATGTACAGAAATTTATCTATTTACAAAATTAACACTACGAAATTTACAAATATACAAAAATATTCGTAACAATATATTAAACTCCAAAACGTTATTTCCTCAAAAAGTTTGTAAAACCTGAAAAAAATATTGGAATTTAAATTCACATTGAAACACACATTAAAAAAAAAAAAATATATATATATATATATATATATATATATATATATATATATATATATATATATATATATATATATATATATATATATATATATATATATATATATATATATATATATATATATATATATATGTATATATATATATATATATGTATATATGTATATATATATATATATATATATATATATATATATATATATATATATATATATATATATATATATATATATATATATATATATATATATATATATATATATATATATATATATATATATATATATATATATATATATATATATATATATATGTATATATATATATATATATATATTATGTATATATATATAAATGCAATTGTAATCTTCAAGTTGAAACCTGACAATTGTCATATATTTATGTTACCGCACGTTTTAAATAGTTAAGTATACATTTCTGAGTAAACCCAATATAATAAAAAATGTTTAGTAATTTCAACATTTTCTATTCTATTTATTATAATCTAACATAAACTTCCATCGCAAAACTAAAGCATATTTTCATTAGTACTTTTATAAAGTTAGAATAAAAATTTCCCGTTTGATAATTTCGTTGTGACATAAATTTTTAATTTTTCTTTCGTAAAACACTTTTATACATCTTTCTATGCAGAAAGTGAAATGGTGTAAATTTCCAGAAAAGGCGTTAAAAATCACTGGGTATTATAGAAACGATATTATAGTGTGTAACACATAAAAGTTGATAGCAATAGAAATAAAACCATTCAATTTTTATTGTTCCTACTTCCCATTTTTCTTTTACTTTACTTTCCATTCTATTTTTATTTTTAATGCTTTATTTACTCTTTGGTCTTGACGCAAAACGGCACATGATCGCGTTATCTGTAGTTGTTGAGCCTGTATGTGGGCAGTAGGCTTAAATCCCATTGCAAGTATGCTTTGAAGATATAAGTAATGTTTAGAGATGCACAATATTGATATACGTGATACAATAAATAACAATGGGAAAGAAGTTTAAGTGCACTAGAAATGCTTTTATGATTGCTCATGCTCTTAAAAAGTCGTCATAACTCAATTTTCATAACATAACTTTATCCTTAACTGGTTGTATTTACTTTAATATTTTTTTTTTATTATTTCAAATGAAGTGAATATGGGTTTATAAAACAAGTGTGATTTAATTTTCTAAAATACACTAAAAATTCAGAATGATGATTTTATATTTAAAAAAAACAAAAACATAATTCCATATATTCTAATATGTCTTGCACGAAGTAGAATAAAAATAAATGTATAATAAATATTTTTTTTTTATATAGTTCGTGCAATATATCCATCCCACTTGTAAGTTTTAGTATTTAATTAGAGTCTTCTAACTAATACTTCAAGAAAAAAGAAAGAAAAAAATTTTACTTGCACTTTTTTTCAAACGTAATATCATGTGTCATGATTAGGTGTGCACAAAAAAATTGAGAACAGTCCCAGTAATTTTTTTTTTTTTGTAGAGTTTATTTGTATTGAGGGGTAAAAAATGTGTGCTAGAAAAGAAAAATGCAACTACAGGTGTATTATCATGTCTTAGAGTTGGTAGAAAGATGACAAATAAACACGATTAATTTCGACAGTTTCCGTTATGGAGCAGCATCCATAGCGGAAACTGTCGAAATTAATTTAAAAACTGCTTCTTGAAGGTTAGCAGAGAAGGTTATATTTTGTTCTCAGTTTGGGCCAAAGAAGGACCCCAGGGCCAAAGTAGCCCGCATTCACGGTAGTTATGAAGATAAACATTTCACAAAATATTAAAATAAGAAAATAATAATGTCATTTAAGAAAATTTAATAAAATATAGTATGAATTACTGAGAAACTATGAATTTCATACCATTAATTGCACTTATGGTGTAGTCCAATTCATGAAAGAATTTTATCTAAAAATATTTCTAATTATTTCACATCGAACCAAGTAACTGCGATATATTTTTGTAATGATCATATATAAAATATCTAAGACTTTTACAAAAAGAGAATCAGTGAAAAGTACTAAACTTCTCAAAATAAGATAAAGAATATTATAAAGGCCATTTATTTCATATTCACCTAAACTTTAAAAGTCTTGAAGGTTCATGTAGTTAATAAACGGTAACAAACTTAACAATACTTCCACATGGTAATTTTTTTATCGAAACGGCTCTTATGATAATTAAGAAACCTCTTCAAAAACAACCCCTCGAACAAACAACATTCTAAAACATGTAGTTTCTGTGTATTACATCATCACAATTTTTTTTTAAATAATCTTTTATTATTATTTTAATAACTATTTACAAAATTGTGAAGTTACCCATTGAAAAGTATATGTTTAATGATATTTTATAATAATATATTATGTGCTTTGACCATACGGATCAGGAATTCTAAAATTATAAATATAGAATGAGGATATTTACAAAAGTAAGAATTTTTAATTGCTAATGAAGTTTTCTTTAAGTTTTTTTAATACTAGCTGTAAGTGCTAATACAGTTTGAAGTTGAAAGAAATTTAATTCTTGTTTCATTATTTTCTTTTGAATAAGATATAAAATGCTTCTTGTAAGTAAAATAGGATTACAAGGAAGTATACAGCAAAAATTACACTTTTAGCCATTGAAAAAACCTTAAACTGCATTGAATATCAAGAATTTTATAGTTTTTATACCACTCAAATAGTAGTTTCGTATTTTACTTATACAGAAATTAAGAAAATCAACGATATTAGAATTAGAAATACTGATATTGTGAACAAACAATAAAATTTCAGGTGTGTGGTGATTAAGAAAATATATCTTCAAAGCTAGCGCGTTTAGATAAATAAAACTAGTACCTGTAAAGCTATATGAGATTTGCGGACACAAAATTGATACAACTCTTATCACCGTATAAAGCTATCGGTTACATTTCTCATTAAAGTAATATACTTTTCCATGCGGATATATCTCAATATACAAGTTAATAGATACAAGGGCCACTTATAGCTATTTCCAACTAAATATACAGTTCAATATTGTATTTAACTTTTACATATTCTATCAGTGTTTGATAGATAACTAATTTTCAAAATATACTTATAAGAAGAATTACAGAAAGTTCATATGCATTCAAGTGGTATGTAAGAAATAGTGTGTTTGTAGAAATAGTGTAAAATAATTAAAGTATATCAAGCAATTAAATAACCAGGGTTAATGAAATATTTATAAAGACGTTTAAAATTTAATTTTTGTGATATATTACATTGAACAAGCAATGAATGCAATGACCTCCAAAAAAGAAAATTTAAAAACTATAGTATCTCGAGAAATTTAATTAGACACTTTTATTCTAAATAATTAAAAAAATTCCTCAACAATGTTTCAGTTTAACTAATTAAACCACGTGATGTCACCAAACAAAATTATTTTGTGAAAAATATAGTCTTCTAGTAAGATACTTTAAATGTTGTAAACATATTAAATTAACTTTTGTAATATACATTCATATTAATTATTTTTATATGAACCTTAATTAAATTAACACTGTGTAGTTAAACTGCCCAAAGGATAGGTCCAGAACCATTTTTAGTAAACCAGAAAAAAAAAGGAGTTTCTTCCTCAAGAAAGGAATATATCCTTCGTATTATTCTCTCTCCCAGTAGTTCTTTATTTCGAAAGAGATTGAAACAGTCAGCCAAGGAATTCTCAGTGCAAAAATTCAAATCAACTGTCTGAAAAGTGAAGTATGGTTGTGGATATTCTTCCAATACATATTCACCATTCTTTTCTTTGCTACTATATTTCTATACCTAGTGTGTTTTGTTGTAGGGATATGATAATAACCCCATCCAATTCTCTAAGTAACTCAGTATCTGCCTCGGATTAAGGAAAAATACCGGTTGGGAAATAAATTGAAATTTTAAATGCAAAATGCAAATATAATTTTATATTTCACAAAAATAAGAATTTTGCTTTTGAGCAGACTGCAAACAAGAAATATCAATTGAATATTTTTAGCTTGATTGTAGATTATTATGGTTCTAAGTGTTTAAATTTTTGGTCAAAATGATTTAAAAAGTTTCGTAACCATGCGAAACAAACGCCTGAAGTGATTGTAAAATGATCAGTTATTTGAGTTTTATAATTTTGAAGGTATTAATATTTTTATTGAAATGCATCTGAGTGTTAAATCATTGAAATAAGATCCGAATAATAAAGAATTGAGGAAACTATTAGTTTAAGAATGTCTTTTCTACTAAAATATAGATTTTATCATTAAGTGTAGGCTAAGACACCATAATTTTACACGCATGTTTAGCGGACAGCAGAATTACAAATTCTATTTTCCGCTCGAAGAAAACACTAGGAGGTTAATTGGATCTTTCAACAAATCCCTCGTTTACGGGTTAAACTTTGTAACAAAGGGGATGATAATAACTAGGTTCTCAATTATGAGTGACATAACGTGTCATGGAAATCAGGTGCAATCTTATTTTAGTTATCTCCAATGTGTATTCTTAACGGTATAACAAATATTTAAACCCATGTGAAGTTTTCAGGGGAAATGGTTTCAATATTAAATATTAGTTTCATGTATGAATAGTTCAGCTATTCAATTAATTGATTCAAGCATTAAAACATGCTTTCATAGTTTGTATTGATTTACAAATTGACAGTAAATGTTGAGATTTTGTTTACTATTTATTACCATAGTATTTAAATGCGTTTATGGGCTTCAATGATCCGGTGGTTAAAGCCACCAAACTCATGAGCGCCAGATCATGGTTTCGGTTCTGGCTTCGTCGAATACTAGTTTGTACGGTAAAGAGTACTGATGCACTATAAGCAGGCTGTTGCCTCAATGTCATCTCATTGTATAATGGGGTTGGTAAGAGATATGGGTGATAAGGTTTCAACCTAGTATCTTTTATAGTATAAAATAATGAGTATTTGACATTGATAAGTACTTTATAGTGGTAGAACTAATTATTCAGAACTGTACAAACTAAACTAAATATGCATTTATTAAAAGCAACAAATTTTTGTACTAAAACTTAAAAAAATGTTTCAATAAATTTTAATATTACGCTTAGATGTATATTATTTCCTCTTACTGCTTTAGGATAGTATCACTGTTGTATATATATCTATCTATATATAAAAAATATATATATAAAATATATATATATATATATATATATATATATATATATATATATATATATATATATATATATATATATATATATATATATATATATATATATATATATATATATATATATATATATATATATATATATATATATATATATTTTTTTTTTTTTTTTTTTTTTTTTTTTTTTGAATAACTAAATCCATTAGACGCACAAATGTATTAAATTAATACATTTAAATTACTCATACAATTTAAGTAAGAGAGATACCTTATAATATAAAATATGAAAATAGTGTAAAATATAATAAATAATGTAATAAATATTATATAATAGTCACAAACTGCATCTTTAATCTACAGAAAAATGCTTTAGAAATTCTGAAAACATTCATTTCCTAGCGAAATTTATGACGATTTCGCTCCACATACAACAAAGAATTGAAACAATAAATTCTTTTAATTCAAATTCAAGCGCATTTTACCCGTTGTACGATTAAAAAAATGATACTGCATTCTCATGAGGAGAATAAACTTTTTTAGTAAGAGTCATGTATTGTAAAATATGAGGTAACAGATATTTTGAAGAAGTGTACTTTGAAAAAGAAACAAAACTTAAAAATTTTATAAAAGAGCTCACAGTAAAACACATTCACAGTACTCAAGCTGATAGATACTATAAAAAACCTAAGAATACTCAATCTTTTAACGATCATACATCGATTCCATTGACAATTCTTTCGCGAGTTTTTGAGAAAAGAATATGTCATGGGAAAAATACGTGGATAAAATAAGATTCTAAAGTGAACCATTTGCGCCAATTGTTCGTTATTGGTAATAAAACGAAAGGATTTTACTTTTGTGGCTTCAAACAGCCAGCAGGAAATAAAATTCTCCTAAACTGATGGATGTTCCAGCCTCGTTTAACAGAAAAAAAATACAAGATATTGAATCATGAAATCGTCGGGTTTTATATTGGATAAAAAGGAATTGGTAGCTGTCATCGTCATCGACAAATCTATAACTGAATAAAACTTATAAGCTTCTTTTATGATTGACATTTGCATTCAATTTATTCATTTATAAGTTATATTTCCTTAAAACAATTAAAATTGGATAGATATATATATATATATATATATATATATATATATATATATATATATATATATATATATATATATATATATATATATATATATATATATATATATATATATATATATATATATATATATATATATATATATATATTTACAATTAAAGCGAGGTAATATTATTAATGAATAAAATGTATGTGTCTATTAGATATGTTAAATACCATACAGTTTTCATTTATAAGTTCTATTTATAGAATTAACTTTATACAATGAAAATTTTTATAGTTTTATTTTTTAAATGTTTGACAATTGCTAGATGTTTAATATTTGTAATTATAAATTTTAAGCGTTAATCATACAGCTTCATAAAATTATTAGTGTTGAAAAAAGTGAGTAATTTGGTGAATAATTTGTTTGCATGCAATTTTGGATCTTGTACATTTATAGTTAGGCATATGGTATACTTTTTAAAATTCTAAATAATTTATTAAAATATTAATTAATAATTTATAACTGGACAACTTATTACTTTTATTTATTTTTCTGTTGTTTTATTTATTATAATTTTACTAAAAAAAATTTCAATATATATAAATCCTCTAATACTAAAATGCATTATAAATTATTAACAATCTATTGTTTATTTTTTAAACACACTTAAAAAAATTTATTTAAAAACTATCTCATAGTAGATAAGTTAAACTTGAATATATTTTCTAATCCAGACAAATTAAAATAAAGAAAGTTCTTCAGATTTATTGTGCTTCAGAGCTAACACAAACAGATCCCTCCCCCAAATGCAGCTATAAAGTCGCTCCTCCCGAACCAAAAAAAACAACAACAAAAACAGCACTACAGCTTCGATTTCAGAATTATTCATTGAATATAAAAAAAAATCCGAAACCTCTTTCTTTCTGAGTTTGACAAACTTATGCCTTTTTTTCAGCAATTGAAAATGAATGAATTTAGTGTTTTTCTGTCATAAAAGTATATGTCCGGTCAGATATCATAGAACCCTATACCCACCTTATGGCCACAAAGAGAGGGCATATCCTATTACGAACACAGTACATCAAGGCAACAATGCCTTTCAAGCTGACTCGTTTTCCTTTTTATTTGAACCTGAAGAGGTTGACAGTTCTCAAAAGAATTTTGGAAAGAGGGATCTGTCCAAGGAGGAGCCTCTGAGATCAATAAAATGGAAATAAAGGCCTTTGTCAGATTTATAGGCTTTCTAGTATTGTTGCGCGTCTGAACGTAGGGAGTGTATTGGTTTTGAATGGGAGTTAGTCATATAAATCTAATCAATAGAATAACATTTATAGATACATACGTAAATACAAATTGCACAATTTGTATTTTATGACAATTTGTATTAATTTACTGTTACAAACTTCTATTAAAGTAAGTTATAATCTTAAAGTAATACAATTTTTAATTTGTAATTGTAAAGTAATACGAATTGTTATTAAATACAAATTGTATTAGTAGTGTAATACGAATTTTTTTAAACATAAATTTTAATAATAAACTAATACAAATTATCATTAAATGCAAATTGCAATAGTAAAGTAAAACAAATTGTCATTAAATAAAAATCGTTATAATAAAATAACACTTATTTTAAGAGGAAAGTAATACAAATTGTCGGTTAAATAAATTGTACTAGTAAACTAACACAAATTGTCATTGAATACAAATTTAATAGTAAAGTGCTATGAGGGGAGCAATCAGACTCAACGCTAACGGCTATTTGTTGTTTAAACCATACATGTACAGTCATACACTTAATCGGACAGAAATACAAGAGTCCTGCCAATAATTATGATAAATCAGGATTCCATGGCTAAACGTCCAGTATTCCTCAAACTCTTTAAAATTACATAGCACACCTTATTCCATACTAACTTTTGTTTTTCAGATGTATATAAATACGCTTTAAAAATTTCCCAATCCTAAGTAAATTTTTAAAAAAGCCTTAGGGATTTAAAAAACACTCAAACTGAAATACAACGAACTGAGAAAAACAGTGTTAAAGATTTCTTTTTCAGCTTTGATAGTGTGAGATGGTTTAGAAAATACAATATAACTTTTATCTATCAAAGGTACAAGTATAAATTTTTGCACAGCAATTGAGAAAGATATTCTCCACATTATGGGATAAAAATTAAAAAATTAGCATTTTCGTCAATTTTTGGGTACCATGCCCCATTATAACAATGAAAGTTGTTGAAAATAACCTATGCAGGGGCTGTGGCAACTCACCTGAAACAGTAGAGCATGTCTTTGGCAAATGCCAATCATTCATGGGCATTTGGTTTAAAACCCGTGGAGTTATCGACATTGAGTCTAATGACTTTAGTAATGTTCCCTTTCAGACTGTTTGGCCTTCTGTAATGCCACTACCCTGCTTAACATGTATTAGGCTGTTTTCTTATTATTAGTAAGATATTATACAGATACAATGAGCCAACAGACCTAAGTACGCATGTCTTTGCCACTCTCTTTTTAATATAATCTAATAGTAAACTGATAAGCATTAAAACAGTAAAGTAATACAAATTGTACTAGTAAAGTAATACAAATTGTACTAGTAAAGTAATACACATTTTAATAGTCAAAAAATGCGAATTGTAATTAAATACGATTTGTATTAGTAAATTAATGCTCATTTTAATAGCAAAATATTGCAAATTGTCATGAAATACAATTTTATTGGTAAAGTAATACAAATCATCAGTAAATGCAAATCGTTCTTACAGAAGTAATATGCTTAAAAATGCTGTTCAATGCTTCTTCTAAATTTTAAGTGTTAAATGTTTATGACAATAATGTGGTCTATATATATATATATATTTTTTTTTTTTTTTTTCAATTTGGAATCACTACATTGAAATTAAATATAGTTCTTTATATATAACTTACTAAAAATGCAGTTTAGACTATCTTTTTATCATATAAATGTCAAGGTTAATTGTAAATAAATGTAAAAAGTATTAAATTAAATTTGTATTAGCATTTTGGAAGTTGTTTGACTCTGAAAATTGAATATGGTCCTGAAAACAACCCCAGAGAAAATAAAAATATTATTAAAAAAAATAACAATTATCAGAAAATATTTTCTTCAACTAGTAATTAATAATTTTACGATCACTAATTTGTAGTTTATATGAATGAAAGTAGTTTGTTAGACAAAAATTATTGAACATTTGATTAATTTGAAGATTTTAAGTGAAAAAAGAATAATAATATTAAATAATAATTGAAATTAAAATGGAATTTTTCCGTAAACTTAATCCAATGTCATCAAATAGTGAGATTACTCAATGATTCCAAAAGGAAATATATTTATTTTGAATATTTTTATTTTATATCTACTTTTTTTTATCTAGCCTTTACACTGGTTTACTATTTATTTTGAATGCCATGCAAATAAATAAATATATATATATATATATATATATTGAAACGTTTGCTGCAGATATATTCTCATAAAAATTTATGAGTTTTGATTTATCTATGAATCAATATAATAAGACTACTAACAGCTAGATGTTTGCTTTTTAATGCGGATTTATGTTTCATAAAACTTTCTAAAGTGTATTAAAAATGCTCAACTTAATTTTTATTACATGAGATTTGAAAAATCTATCAGTAATTTATCTGTAATCAAAACTAGTTAATCAATAAGTTCAGAATTAACTTAATTCAATAAATGTAATCTCGTTTAGAGTGATAGGAATGTGCATTGGTGAGTTTTATGTCTTTAATTAAATTTCTTAGTTTATTTTTAATTTAATTGTTTAACATTAATAAGGTATTTTTATATAAAAGCGATGATAAAGTTATTAATGTTTCCCCTTAATATTGACTGAATTCTTTATTATTATTGTGGTTCGATCACAATAAGTTACTTTTGAAAAAATACTGCCATGAAATTGTTTTCTTTTTAATGAAATAAAAATTTCTTGTATGCAAACCTAATACAAATAAAAATGATTATTGAAAAGTCATAAAAAAAAACTTATTGAACATCTGCAATAGTCAACAATCAAGCGTTCTGCATTTAACAAAAATAAATTGTTCAGAACAAATCAGTTTGATATTAGTTCTCTTCAATATTTCTTCCAATCTGTTTCAACATTATTTCCATCAGACTGATCCCCAAAGTTCATATGATGACCATAAAATAAGAAATGTCTTTTCTACTTTCAAATCAAACATGACAATATTTGAAGGCAGGGTAGTTAAAGCACGCTACTCCCTAAGAACTGAACCAGAGTATTAAAAAAAAGAACTAAATGACGTCGACTGTCTGAGAGGGAAAAAATCGGGTTTGATATGTTTTAAATTAGAATTTCTTGCCTGCAAAAACAGATATGCAAATACAGCTTTACAGCATCGCTTGATGCGTTCCATATGGTGTCTGAAGCTATTAAAAATGGAAATGAGTGCTTCTAGGAACTGTCACAAAAGAGTAAAAATCAGATTAATATGCATTTCATTCTCTAGCTATTTCTTTTTATGATTGTTTTTCATCCCACGTAAGGGAATAAAGTGTACATTATAACATATGGAATAAAATGATATAGTTTGTTTGTAGTCGCACGTTTTATTTAAATTTAAAAAAAAAATGGAGATGGAAAGAATAGTGTCTGACTGTAAAACGTCGGTTTGGTGATTCCATACATGTGTGACATGTTTTAGATAAATGATTCAATTTAGATCGCAATAAATTGCTTCACGCAATAACGTGTCATGTACAGCAGTAGTAATAATGAAAAACTTCGACTGTCATTCAGACAAAATATTTTTTACTGCTTCATAACTACTCTTTTGGATATCTTCTAAACAGAAAAAAGTTTGAATCTGATAGTATCTGTCATTAAAAGATCGCTTTTATGCAGGGTATTATTCTGTCTCAGCTTGTAATAACTTCTAGATAATTTCACTTCATAATTTCACTCACCTTCTAAATTAGTTCTAAAATGCTAATCAGTTTCTTTATTTAAATGTGAAATTGTTGGTTAAACTCATGGACGTGCCATTTCTGTTAATATTTGAAATCAATTGTTTAGGCTGAAAGTATATTATTTAAAAAAACTCTGCACATTTGAAGGTTATTTAATGAAGAAAATTGTCAAGTTGGTTATTTTGGTGATATTCTTAAGGTATATATATACAATTGAGATGATTTTCTTTAATTTTTAGGTAATAATTTCACACTTTTTGGCAGTATATCAGAATTAAAAATGATGCATTTATATACATAAACTTTTTTTTTTCGGCAATGTTTTAATCAGCTAATTACAATTAAAGGGACTAATTAGGACATTATTAGAACATACATAAATAAACTTGTAATTAACTTAGAGGTATGGTTTTTATTGCAAATAAAAGATATTATATTGACGGGGATTGAATTTTGAATTTGGCTACAGTATTTATTTAATAATAAATTTTTAAATAAAAAGTTTAAAAAAATACATGGTTTTTAACAAAAAATTGGAATTAAAATATTCATAAAAAAATGTGTTTATACACTACGGGAAAAAAGTAGAAGGACAGTCATATTTTGTAATTTATGCTTTGTATTTCGATCCTCCTGATCTAAATTTCTTTTTTTATGTAGTTTGGCTATTTTTTCTTTTTTATAAATGAGTAAATTGTATCTACCACTAGTAAAAATTAAGGAAAACAGTACTTAACGATTTTTGGTGTGTGAAAAAAGTAGAAGGACACGTGCTAAAATAATTTGTTTTGGAATATTGTAAACCTCAAAGGTAGGTGTTTCATTCTTTTTAACTGTTTTTGTTAAGAAAAACATACTATTTTATTGAAAATCCGTCGTTTTCATCTTTTTAGAATGCCTAGAGGAAAACCTTTAAGTGAGTTTGAAAAAGGCCAAATTTATGCCTACAAAAACGATGGCAAAGGTGTGAGAGAGATTGCACGCCAGCTACATATTAATCCAAATACTGTTTCAAACTATATAAGAAATCCTAGTAGTCAGGGAACCAAAAAGAAGACTGGCAGACCTAAAAAACTGACGCAACGCGATCAAAGAAAAATCATTCGGGAACTAAAAAAAACGGATGGAAGTATTGCCAAAGCTCAAAATAATGCAGGCATCACACACGTTTCAAGAAGAACTGTCTATAACTACATAAAAAGGTCCGAAAATTTCGTATTCCGAAAAAGGAAGCACCATCCCAAATGGAATGAAAGGCACAGTGAACACCGACTGCACTGGGCTAAAAACCACATGTCCTGGACGTCAGAATGGACCTCCGTTATATTTTCTGATGAGAAAAGATTTAATTTAGACTGTCCAGATGGCTACAAATACCATTGGCACTGTCTCGGTACTGAAGAAAAGACTTATTCTACCCGACAGTGAGGGAGTACCCGGAGGGAGTTTAATGGTTTGGTTGGCAGTCGGGTACGGAAGAAGAACAAGCCTAGTGTTCCTGAGTGGCAGACAGAAACACACAGATTACATCCAAGTCTTGAATTCAGATCTTCTTCCCTACGGCGTTGAGCTAGGTGGAAATGACTGGATTTTTCAACAGGACGGAGCATCAATTCACACAGCTAATGGGGTTAAAAATTGGTTTGCAGCAAATAATGTTCGGGTTTTGCCATGGCCTGCTAAAAGCTCGGAGCTCAACATTGTAGAGAACATATGGGCAATGATTGTTCGTCGCTTTTACGGGGAAGGTAAGCAGTTTGAATCTATAGTTGAGCTTCGGAGAACTTTGAATTATGTATGGGACAATTTCTGACAAACAGAAATTCAAACATGATACGATTCGATGCCAAATCGAATTTTTGAAGTAATCAAAGCCAATGGTGGAAGAATTCCCTATTAATAAGACTTTTATTTGCATTATTTCGAAGTGTCCTTCTACTTTTTTCACAGAGTATGATGAAGTCAAAACTGATTTATTGCTGTACTTGACCTGTATTTTTTTGTTTCAATTTTCAGATACAGTTATCTGTTTGTAATTAGTAATTTAAAGTGTTACTCATTAAATTGCTATGGAAAAAAAATTAGTGTTTTTATTTATAAAAAAAAAATCATGTGTCCTTCTACTTTTTTCAAGCAGTGTAACAATATATGTTAGATTTTCCATAGGAAACACATTCACAACTTGTGTCTACAGAACAATATAAGAATTTTGTAAATCGGACAACCGTTGGCGTAAAGTTGGAACGGTTATGACCGTTGGCGTAAAGTCATATAACACCAAAATGCCATTCTTCAAAAAACTCGTTTAAAGTTCACTACACTAATGAACGTGATACAAAACAGATTCACAAATCCCACTGTAATTTAAAAAATAAATTGAGTCTCAAAAAGAAAATGGTATTATTTTAAAGGTAATGAATTCGGTAATATTTAAAAAAAAAAAAAAAAAAAAAAAAGCAAACTTGAGAAATTTTTTGCAATTCCTAATGTATATGTATACCTTAATGAGAAAACTTGTACGCTTTCTTACCCGTTATCACTGCTGGTAAGATCAAAATTACCATACAGTTACAAAGCACTTGTCCTGTCAAGCTGTAGAGATTTTCAGGTTTGGACGTCCAATTAAACCTTACTTTACCCTATTTATATTATCAAGACCTCATAACTGATATATCTAACACTATGTAGCTACTAAATTACAAATTTTCTATTGGATACCATTTCCAGTATTTCCGTTTCTAACTTCTAGCTGAATTTTCATACAGGCATTCGTCACAAAGAAATAAATTTTTGACGTTGTAGGTTTTATAATTGAGGACTAGAAATGGAAAACGAATTAAGTACCAAAACTAAAAACGAAAATCTTTTTGTACGGAAAAATGTCTTAAAGATCAAGTTAAACAAAGTGGAGAACCCCAAAGGGTGAACTCCAGAAGCAATAGTTTAAATTCAATCTGCTACTTATTCATATCTTTAAGTACCAGATACGGGTGTTTTTTCTTTTTCGGCTCTCCTGAAAAATTTCCTTTTTTGGACTTAGGTCGTTTCCCATTTCTAGTCCTTGATTGTATATGGTAATGTTGATTTCAGACAGACAGATGGACATAGAAATTGTATAAGCTTCTCAATAAATTACTATACTAAAATAGAAACTAAAAGGAATTTAAATGTAGCATTAATAAATGCACCTGATAGTTTTCCAAACACTAGTAAACGTAATTTTGTGCAAGTGTGACCCCAGCCAGCCCCCCAAGAACTTTTTGTGAATTAAGTGAATTTATTATCAATACAGAATTATATTTTGCAGTATAATAGAATATACAATCCTAGGTCCTATAATATATAGTTCAAGGAAAATATAATATATAATCTTTTCTTACTTGAAAAACTAGAACTTAATAAGATTTCTAGGTGAGTATATGATCAACAATCATTTGTTATTTGAAGTTGTACTCAGAACTCAGTTAATGAGAGTAACGAATAAAACAAACATTTCTAGATAAAGTAAAAGAAAATATTTAGAAATTCTAAATCCATATAGCAACAAATTAACTGTACATTATGCAGACTTTCTAGGCATTTATTGACTAAAAATATTTTAAAAATCGCTCTAGTTCTCCAATTTTCACATTCCTTGATGAATTTTCATTGAAGTTGAAAAAAATCAGCCAAATATAAAATTATTACACGAAATTATTACCATAAATGCTAATCTACTTGTAATAAGAATTATTTCTTTAAAGAATTCTTAAAAATCTTGAAATTTTTATTTATCTAGAAAAATGGTGACTCGTTTCATAAGCTTTTGGTAATTTAAGTTATATCATAAGAAATGCATCATAGCGTATCAAAGCTAAAATATTAATTTAACACAATCTGCAAAACAGACCAGAATAACCTTAATTTGTTTAATTACCAATTAATGGTATAATTTGTCAAATGCCTATTCATATTCCCCTTCAAAGGAAAATAATGTATCAGAGTGCTTTCATATAATACGGCCTACAGACAAACGTATAATTGTTGTAGAACAATTTAACGGCTAGACAGCCATAGAATAAGCGAATCGTCTCTTTTACACAACCGATGCCAACAAACTAATTAAAAACTTTTTTCCTCTTTCTCCCTTGCTAGCTACCAAGCCACCCTCTGGAATTCCCACTTTGTGGGGCTGGAAGAAAGATGGCCCAGAATGTTTGTCTCCCAATGTCGTTTAATAGAATTCCGCTCTCATCTCTTAATAATCTCTGCGGAACTTATCTAGTGCGGTTTGGCAACAAGAATAAAATTAACGGTGGATTTTGAATGGTACACAAACGTTCCAAATAAATAGTTTCTTATGATGTTTACGTTCGCATAGGGACATTACATTGTCGCTTTCTATAAAGCGGTGAGAATTGATAGTGTGTGTTTATTACCAGATTGCATGTTAGTTGCTTTTGGGAGGAATGTGAGCCATGGAGAATTGGAAGTGACTTTCTGGTATTGTTCAAATTAATTAATGGAATTCCCATATTTTTCATTGCGATAAATTAAGAACTACAATTATGAAACAAACTACGCTGTATTTTAAAATATCACAGAGTGTTTATCGATATTAATTTGCAAGATTTGTTGTTTTATAGTATTTTATTAATTAATTCTCTTTCAGAGGTTTGAATGATTAAGGCTCATTTTTCGTGAAAATTGAGTTGGCAGTTAACTAATGATTCACTAACAGTAGTAAAACAATGATTTATTGTCAAGGGGGCAGCATGGTGTTCATCAAATAAAAATTATGATTTATCATAATCACTTTCAAGTGACTTAAATCATTTTCCTCTCAGTTCTTAATGTGAATTATTTTTATACATAGGGTAATATTTGTAATTATTCATTTTTATTATTAACCAGCTGCGTGGTCAAATAATTAACAGAGTTTGAAAAACAATTTTGCAACTATTGAATACAATATTTTTTATAATCACGTGCAAAAATATTTTTAATACAAATATCTGTATTATTGTTGGCAATTCCTATTTATAAATCTCCTCTGAAATATAGGATTATTATATAACCTAGATTACATAAAATGTGAGCACGAAATGTGATGTAAGGTACTTTATCGCACTAATGCGATAAAATTTAGCGCACTCCTAGCGGTAAAGTGTTACTTTGAACACTATTTTAATTTTTTAAAAAAAGTTAAATTTTTTAAACATTGTTAAAAAAATGATTATTTCAGGAACTACACATATGTGTGATTTTATAAATAGTTCCAAGATGACGCATATTAATTTAAAGTTATCGATTACAACCAATAGTACAGCAGTAGGGAAAAAGATAGAAAAGTCAATTTTTTTCTAAACTATAAATTCGTTGCTAGTAACTCTATTTTTGCATTCAACGCTCTCTCATACAGTGATTTTTAACACCGAAATATTCATATTTAAATAGCAGCATTGAGATGTAAGGAATCTCATTTTCTTAACTTTTATCATTTCTCCTGTACAAATAAAAAATATTGAGTATTTGCCTTTACCCTTTACGTACATGAATATTAACTATTTATCAGTCAATTGTATTCAATTGAAGTTATTATTGTTAATGTAGTTATAAATTAACATATTTTGGTGTAATCTTAATTTATTAAAGTGTTTGGTTAACTAAGACGGCCTATCAAACATTACAATAAACAGTTTTCCAAAAGATATATAAGACGAAATGGATGCAATACTTCTACTATTCCTACAACAAAACTTCTTTGGCAGGATTCTATTCCAATCTATTATTCTAGAAACTCTCTGAAATTATTATGATGGTATAAAATATGGCGTACAATAATAACAAAAAAAATCATTGCTCTGCATATATATATATAGGTTTAATAAAACAGATATCATGACTCGTGAATGTGAAGAAAGATTTCTGTAGAAAGTAATGGATAACAGAAATAAAGACTAGCCACAGTTTACGACAAAAGTTTTTTGAAAAACTATCCGTTGCATGAAAGGAAAAAATTCTTGGATTTCTGCCATGTAAGGCTTTCAGTCCATTAAACGCTCTCCATCTTAATATGGACATATATGTGTTTTATTTTGAAATGCAATGTACGACATATTTTTTAATTCTTCAAAGTAGTCAATTGCATTTTTATGTCTGAAATATTTCGCAAATTGTTTGCAAAAACTATTTAAAGTAAGTCTACCGAAAATTTAAAAAAAAATTGAGAATCATCTAATACAACTTATTTATTTTTATTTCTTCTAAATCGTAGTATTATTTATTTTATATAATAGTGTCTTCCTAATAAATATCTGAGTTTTAATTTTGAGTTATTAAAAAATATATGCAGCTAATGAACTTTTGAAATTAGTAAAATGTAAGAACAATTCTATCTTTAAAATATAATTATTTATTAAATACAAAATATCTGTATAAATTTCGTCTTGGTAAAATCTGTGCCAGTTTTCAAGATTAAAAATATATATTTTAACTTGGAAACATATTCTCGGCAAAAGAATTTATTTCTGAACTATTTATTTACATATGATATGATCATGTAAGAAAATTTTAAGGTGATTTTCACTGCATTTTAAAACTCTTTCTGTAATTATAAAATTAAACACAATTTGGGGGTTTTAAATTATAAAATGTTAGAAAAAAATTCCATATAAAATCTTATAACATTAGTTCAAAATTATAAAACCCACTCATCATTATAACTTCTGGATTGCTTATAAGCGATTTCTGCTCTGCAAGTAGATACAGCCAATCGAATACTGTCCCCGTTAATGATATTGTTACGGGGATGCAATACTGAATGCGTTGTATTAAACTTAATGAGTTTATAAGTTCAAAGCTTAATTTGAACTGAGAAGCAAACCCTAAATCCTTGTTCTCACTCAATGTGATTAATTTGCACTCACAACTCTCTTGAGATGTATCAATGATAATTAAATGAGTTCAATCCATGGATTGTAACAGCTTTGCCAGTAGGATGATTCATTGACATAAGGATGTTTAGAAACTGTGATGAGGATGCAGGAATATTTCAGATATTGATTTTGCTGGTTAGAGATAGGCGAATGATTATGGAAAAGTTTTTGTATTTGGCTTAGCGGTTAATGGGATAGGATTGAAAAACCGCACTCACTTAAATTGCTTACTTAAAATTCTGTAATTTAGAGTTAATTCAATTTAATGAGAGTTCATCAAGCTGTCTGCTTCCATACACTTATTACTTAGGCTTTTTCTTTCCCTCCAATACCTTCCAAAGAAATAAGTTTTAAAACTTTTTTTTACCAGTTGTATTTCTGTACCAGATGTAATAGCAGTTAATAAAAGATCATTAAGAACATTTAAAAAAATAATTATGGCTTGATTATTTTCAGTTTTTTATAAGGAGTAGTTTCTGATTTTCACTTCTACATATTATTTAAGTGATTCTTTCCAAAATAGTTGTTTGTATTTTTTTTTTGGGGGGGGGGGGGATTCCGTAACAATTTATATGATAGTCAACTGAAAAAATAATTCTTCAGAGAGGACTTTAAGAGAATCATTCGTTAAAGAATTGTAAAAATGAGGACACCCCTCAAGAAACAGCTTAAGAGTAATTGCACACCCGCTCTTGCTTCAAACACAATAATATCAGCGGGTTTTGCTTTAAAACATATGAATTATTTCAAGTTCTAAGTATAGAAACAATAATAAAAGATGATCAACAAAATTTGAAGGCGAAATAACTAGTCGCTTGTTTATTATTTTTGTATGACCTATCTTACTAAAACCTTTTAATGTTCAAAGAAAACCTCCTAGTTATATATTTCCTTCAAATTTTGGTTACGATTTTTTATTGATGATTTTATATCTGGTTTAAAAACTCATGTGTTTTAAAGCATTGCATCTTTTGATCAGCCTCATTATTATCGAGGGGTTGCATCGAATGCCAACAATCGAATGAGCATCGAAGGACATATTTGTGACCAATATCAATACATCTATAAAAAATCACAATGATTGACCTATTCAGCTAAACTTTAAAGTATTGACTGTGTCGTAATCACGCATAACATAAATACATTGATAAATAATGTAGCCAAAATATTAAAGTATTAAGTCTACTTTATTTAATGTATTAAATGTTATTATTAGTGCAATATGTTGCTAAATGGATAAATCAGTATAAAATAGAGATGGAACTAAGAAAATATTGCTTTATATTTTACTTAGAGTATTTACTAAATCGATAAATTTATAAGCAATTATTAGAAAGGGCATGTACTTAGCAATTAATAAATTCTCTATGACATTTCAATCCATCTTCCTAATATACATAGTTCTTCATACGAGGCCTTGTACTCTATATTTTTGATGTGGTCTGCCGGTCTTTTAAAAGGCAATTAGTTAGGCATCTCAACCCATAAAATGGTTCTTCCAAGAGAATAAACTTTGAAAAGTCTGGAAACTTGTCATTAATATTGATTGCCAATAACTATAAGTGGAAAAGTGATAAGCCGATAATGTGATTAACAGATAATTATTTTATGCTGTTTGTATTTGTGGTGATGACTCTTCTGTTAGTAAATAGATGTTCCAATTAGGTACAGTGAGTAAAATAGTAATAACATTATCGTTTATAAATTGTTTGTCCGGAGAGAGAGAGGCTAATCGTCAAATTGGCATTCTTTCATTGACGAATTATTTGGCGCCTTTTAATTCTAATCATTGGAATACCCATCATTCTAGGAATTAACTTCAACACACGTAGAGTCATGAACAGTTCTCATTTTTTTTACCATGTCGCTTCCTATGCGCAAGCATGCGCCTGAATTCCTCAAACCAACTGGTGGCTACTAATAGACACATATTTAAACTATAAATATTGCATTTACGTGGATAAATAAAACCATTAGAAAATCAACTAACTCTTTGATACAATCCATTATCAGCTTCTAGTCCGTGAGGTTACGGGTTCGAGTCCAGTGTAAGGCATGGGTGTTTGTAAATGTATGTTGGCTTGTCAAATGACGAATGTTTCGGCACCTTATAGCCCTCGTGTTGCAGACGGCGTCAGATAATCTGAAAACAACCAACCAACCAATCCATTATCACACTTATTTCGAAACATATGCAAACAGTTATCATTTTCTGAAATATCTTGGGGGAATTAGGATCATATTCACTGACATATAATTTAACACTATATATCTCATAGAATTTAAAAAAAAAAAAAAAAAAACATGTATAAGTACTTCAAATCTAGGTTCACTGTATTATTGATTTATATTGATAATTATTAATAAAAATTATTATTGTTAAAAGGGTTGCTTGCCTTAAATAACTGAGCATTGTAGTAAGATATAATCATTATATAATATAATAGTCAAAAAGAATATAACTTACTGCAATAGATTTAGTAAAAATTATTTTTAAAGATGTATGTTACATAAAACAAAACTTATTAAAATTTATATAATTTAATATAGCTGAAACTAATTAATGTTGTTATATCATATATATTTTCTTCGGTTTTATTTGTAGTGGTAGTCAAAATATTCGGTTAATTAATTTACACACTTGCCATCATAAAATGCAATTAAAATTCGCCAGATAGACTCCTTCTCGATGAAAATGCATTATAAAAAAGTTTGAAGGGGCACAGGTACAAAACAAACTTCAGACAATTTTATTCAATTGAAATATATATAATTGTACATTGAAAAGTTGACCGTCATAAAGAAGCAAGTCGTGTTCGAGTAAACAAAAGTTGATTTCCAGAGACAAGATAGGGGAAAAGACAGGGTTGACTATTGGCTAGCGTGAAGATTTAAATGATATCAAAAAGCCGTAGTTGAACAGAAAACTGAGGTTTTTATAGATGGGTGATCGCCAATGAACCAGCCCATGCCGGTATGAGCTAGACCAGACCAGATTAAAGGCGTTTCGGGCTAACTCCGGAAAATACTAGAAAATACTAAAGCGAACTAAAGCGAAAAGAAAAGTTCCAGTGGGAATACATTACATATATCTATCCTCATAAGGACTAAAGGATAAGGCGTCTTATTTTGAACAAGAAAATCTCAGGTGCAAATCCTTTCATGGACGAGTATTGAGAATTCAATGTATTTCTTTTTCAGGTTCATTTACTTGCACATAAAAACTGCCTATGCATACAAAGAATTTATACTAAAAACACAAATAAAAAAGGATTTTTAGTTTTTATGGGTAAGTGATAAACCAAACAAATTTAAATATCTATTTAAAATTAAGAAAATTATTTAATATTATGGATAAGTCTGCATTTCTCAATTTCATCATCTTTGTCATTGTTATCAACTGTTAAGCTAAACAAAGTGCGACTGATAATATCACGATTTCAAAATGGAGTTATGGGAAATAAAATCAATTACATTCAGTTAAATAATAATTTAAAAATTACGGAATTATCTATTTTTAACTTAAAAATAAGTATTATGAAAACAACTAACAAAATTTAAAGATTTCAATGCAAATACCAGAACATTGTAATGAATTGAGGCATTATGTAATATCCTTATTTATTATATGTCAAAAGATCGCAAAGAAATTCTATAAATAATATATATAAACTTCAACCGAGAAATATAAATAGTATAAATATATTTTTTTAAAAAGAGAGGAATCATTAATGAGTATAGTTTTAGCTCAAATATTGCTCGTGTCTTTCACAAATATAGAATTTACAATAACATTAAACGAATTTAATTTTTTTTTTCATTCAATTTACATTTACAATTTACAGAAAAACTAACGTAGCATTTCAAAATATTGTTCATTCAACACGTATAACAACTCACGATTAAATTAATAATGAACATTCTTTATGGACAACTAACTTCATTTGCTGTCATACTTGAAGCTCTAAACCTTTTGCGAATATTCAATATAAAACTGCTGTTACATGAATCATTCGATAACAAAATATTTGGTAAGTGAATTCTTTGAATGCAAGCAAAAAATACAAAAAACATAATTTGTTAGAAAATCCATTTAAGCAGTAAGAAATTAATCATAATACATTATTATACATAGTTAATATGCTTTTCTAAGCTTATTTATACCGACTGATAAATGTATTAATTAAAGAATTTCATAAGCTTGTGAGGTTTTTTGAACTCTTGATTGGTATTACAAAGTAGTTTTATTTTAAGTTTTTAGCTGTTAATTGAATTCATATCCTTTAAACATGCACGATAAATGTAAATTAAATTTAATAATATCGTTTAAAAATCTTTTATTTTTTAAGTTCTTGAAATTACAAATTTTAGTTAATTAAGAATTTAAAAATTTTAGTTAATTAAGAATTTAAATTTTTTAGGTAATTAATTGTAATAATTTAATTTGTAAGTAAATTAATATTAAAATTTTTTTAAGCCACATAAGGATGAAAACATTTTATAGACAATTTTCCTGTCCTTATATAACCGCAGCAAGAATACTTCTAATACGATTCAATATACAGGCAGTTATAAATAAATGCTCAACTTTCCAAAAAATGTTTTTAGTTAATGTTTTTTTCCATCTCCTTTGGAATAAATTCAGGTCAAATAGCACGGTATTCTGACCAGTGATTCATTTTTAAAGTTGAGTTTTGAGTATAATTACTCAGTACTTGTTATTATATTCTTTAATTATTTAAATATACTTATAACTAGGGGGGTAGCCCAGCTTTGTGATGACACTTCATTATGTTTTGACGCTTCACTCACTAAATGGTTCGTTGCTAAGCAAACTAAAACTCATTTCACTTGCTGAATGTTTTTTGTTACCCAAACCCAGGCTCGCTTCAATTGCTAAATAATCACAGGCTCGCTTCCATTTATATATAAGCCCAGGCCAGCTGAAAGATTCATTTTTATTCAACCATGGGGTCGCATCGCTAATAAGCCCAGACTCCATTGATGAATTAGCACATGCTCACTGAAAGGTTCATTTTTATTCAACCATGGGGTCGCATTGCACTCTAAAAGATTAATTGCTACGTAAACCCTTATTATTCGATGATCTCTTGTCAAGAAAAAAAACAAAACATTTCCCAGTTATTACAATATTACAACCTCCTCTCCCACTTCTCTGAGGATATGTTGACATTATGTTTGGAAAGAAAAATGTTGTCGGCCAGAACTACTTATATGTAACATTTCAGAGCTATCTATTGGAAGCTGCCTTGTAAAAATAACTTATTATTTTAAAAGTAATTAAAAAACTAATTTTTTTTAAATAAATTAAAAAACTAATTAAAATATCGCATTATGTTTGATAAAAGTATTATTAAAAGGACAACACCACTTATATTGAATCGCTTTCAATATCCTTCGCATATTGGAAGTTGCATTTTATAGAAAAACAGACCGACACATTGACTGACTCTTTACTTTATTATTATACATATCTTACTTTTAACTTAATTTAATAACTGCAAGAAATACAAAATTATTTTTAATGAAAAATGCAACAATGTTTGAATTACATTTTTCAAGCAACAATCAATAAAAAATCAACGTAATTTGTTGTTAATTTTATTTTCACACATATCAATAAATTATTTGTTCCTTGATAAAAGTAGATTTTATTATACTACTCTTCCCTCGTATAATTCGTAAGTAGAGTAAATAATAAGGATTTAAATTAAACTACATTTTCAGGCCGAAATATATATTATTAGTATTAAACCAATTTTTTTTTACTGTATCAAATACAGGGTGTCCAGAAAAGGACTCCCTGATTTCAAAATTAAATATCTCGAAAACAAAGATCGATAGAGAAATGCAGTAAACGGTATGTTTATTGTGAAAGCTGTAATAATTTTATAGAGCAGTTTGAAATAATAGTTACAAAAGCTGCTAACAGATGGTGCTGTACGCTGTACAGCTCATTATCAGCATACATAAATGAAATAATCGTATGAAAACATTCTTTGCAAAAAATCACATCACAATGTTTTCAAAATGTTCACCATTGGCACTACAGATGTGGCGCAAACAAAGAATGAAATTTGCCATCACATTTCGTAGTGTCTCAACAGAAATGGATTCACATGCCACACAGATCGCCGATTCAAACTCATCCAGCGTGGCGGGATGCTTCGGGTAGACAATGTCTTTCAATGTGCCCCATAAAAAATAGTCACAGGGAGTCAAATCCGGCGAATATGGAGGCCAATCCATGCCTGCACCAGTAAATTTGGGATATTCCAAAGCAATGACTCGATTCCCGAAGTATTCATCAAGAAAACGAAACATTTGTTCGGTACGATGTGGTCGGGCTCCATCTTGTATAAACCATTCAATGCGTGGTCGATCCTCTAACACTTGCTGTGTGGCGACAAATTGTTCCAAAATTGCAACGTAACGTTCACTAGTGACCGTTTCTCGAATGAAAAAAGGGCCAATAATGCCTCTGCTGCATACTGCAGCCCACACAGTAACTTTAGGAGAATACAGGGGTTTCGCTTCACACCAATATGGATTTTCAGAACCCCAAAATCACCAGTTCTGTTTATTCACGAATCCATTCAGGTGGAAGTGTGCTTCATCTGTAAACCAGATGCAGCCAACATCAAATCCTTCACTATCAATCATTGTAAGCATCTGATTAGCAAAGTCAATCCTTTGTTGCACATCTCGTACGGATATGGCCTGGTGAGTTTGAATTTTGAATGGAAACATGTGTAGGCTATTTCTCAGTATTTTCTGCATGCTGGAACGCTTCAAACCAGTCTCAGATGCAATTCTAAGGACGGATGACATTGGATTTTGCTGAATAATTCCAGAAACTGTGGCGACATTTTCAGGCGTAATTGCAGTTTGCTTGCGGCCAACATTCCCCACTAGATCATCAGTTACGCTGCCTGTTCGTTGAAATTTGGCGAAGAGCGTACGAATGGTTTTCGCATCGGGTTCTTTTGGAACATTAAATCGTGCTTGAAAACTGCGCCTTGTTGCAGTAGGATTCTCTTTTAACCTGTGGTACTCTAGCACCAGAAAAACGCGTTGTTCAATGGAGTACATGGTTTTAATCTCTTCCTTTGGTACGCTAACCTCCTTTCACGCTTCAATAGTGGAACTGATAGCTCTGGGCTTCGGATCACTATTTATACTAAGGCATTACGTATGGCGATTACAGCGCCATCTTTTAGCAGCTTTTGTAACTATTATTTCAAACTGCTGTATAAAATTCTTACAGCTTTCACAATAAACATACCGTTTACTGCATTCCTCTATCGATCTTTGTTTTCGAGATAGTTAATTTTGAAATCAGGGAGTCCTTTTCTGGACACCCTGTATGTTGAGCAATTGTTATTAACCTTTAAAACTAAATTCGGATTTTCAGTCAATCACATACCCGTATGTTCCCTTTAAGACACTGCGAAGTACATTTATTTAAGATTCTTCTATTCATTAATTTTACTGATAATTTATTTTAACTATAAGTTGATGACTAGGTAAAGCTCTACATTTAACAAATGGAAGGCACATCTTGAAGAGGAATTGTGCAAATGAATAAAACACATTAATTCAAAACGTTAATATGTTAATATTCTATCAAAGCATGTAAAAAAAAAATAAGCTTACAGATGTTATAAGTAAAATAAAATAAAATGTACAGATATTTTTTAAATAACTAAATTATTTTCGTTGTTAAAGCAGGTTGTATTAAAATTTGAATGCTAACATATATTTTTTGTGTATAGATTGCGAACATCTAAGAAACAGTTTTAAAATAAAAATAAAAAAATCTTACGTATTTTATCACTCTCTTAATCATTCTCTTTTGATAATTTCTAAACATCTTAAAACTTAACAAATACTATGCAATTCTTAAATTTTTAATCATAAATAATATGAAACTTTTCTAAAATTATTTTTTATTCAATATTTATTAAGGATGGTATTGGATAGGAATTAGAGTCCGGACAAGAACTTTCTTTTCTTTGACAAATCCGCTGCAATTTACAGTTGACTAAAACCTTTGAAACTATCATTTTTGATTTAGAAGTAATACGTGAGCTACATATCAGAAACAAAAAGTCACTATCCTAACTGGAAAGAGTAACGGAACATTTCTTTTTAAAAACAATTTCACTTCTTCAAGAGCGACTGCAGTGTTCGGAATGTATTTTGTGGTTATTTCTTACTTTAAGAAATGAAAAAGTCGACAGAAGAAAATACCACAGGGAGTCTCAAGCGGGAAAATATATTTATCTTTGTGTTCAGGGTGCGAATTGGAAGCAGAAAAGAAGAGGATGTTGAACTCTGTAATTTGATTATGAAGCCATACGTTACAATAAAAGTTTTATTCGTAAATTTGGCACAACAAAACATCTTATATTAAGCATATTTCAAATATTTAATACAAGCTTCAACCAAGATTGATGATAGAAATATAATGGTAAAAAGTTACAAAATACTCGAATTAGATTCAAAATAGATTTTTTTTTAATTTAATTATTTCCATTATTGTTATACATATTAACAATGGTAGAACTATTATTATTATTATTATTATTATTATTATTATTATTATTTGTCATAAATCCTTGGTCGCTCGCAACCTCTGCCCAGTATACTACTAGATAAAATTAATTAATTACTTAAGACTTGATTATCTTCTAACATTGCGTTGTGTTTTCTTTTGGTAATCAAATAAGCGCCAAGTCCCACGGACATAATAGGGCAAGGTTCTTAAAAGAAGGATTAACAACAGGGTTCACTACGATGAAGTTAAATTATCTACAGAACCGAAACATCAGTAGAATTATAATGGTGTAAAGTTTACCTGCACTTGAGGAGGCCTGGGAATCAACTAAAGCCTAACCTGTAAAGGATATAAGTCACCCACTCTCAATAATGATTCGATTGGAAAAGGAAAACCTCATCTTGAGGTTGAATAATATCATTTATTTTTCTTGATTAATGTTGTTTAATACTGAAGACAACACGATAGTTCTGGTAACACATAGTGTAACAATACGGCATGATTCTGGTGGTTAAGAGAGGCTCATTAAATTGTCATATCATAACAATACAAAACCAAAAAATTTACTATGACCCACACTCTGTTTTCAATACAAATTAAGCTAAAATAGCCAACAATGGAATTTATTACTTATTAAACTCCCTTAAATTTTAAATAACACTTGCGATGAGCTTAAATTTACTGAGAATATAAACGTTGCCATTTCTTACAACGTGATCGGAAAAAAATTATGTTCTTCAAATTCTGTATTGCAAAAACCCAGGTTCATATTGTTTGAGTAAATCGCTAATTATTTTTATACCCTAATAGGTTAAAAAGAAATGAGAATGGGTTTTCAAAATCTCATATAGCCAGTCATTTCAACCTTGTTTCCCAGATCAAGTGCTCAAAATTTCATGTAGATCAGTAAAAAACCGCAGTTAACAAATATACGTATAAAAATATGATTTTTTAATTAGATAAACTTATCTTTTTAAAAAAAATTTCAGTTAGATAAACTTATCTTTTTTAAAAAAGTTTTTAGTTAAATAAACTTATATTTTTAAAAAACATTTTTAGTTAGATAAACTTATCTTTTTAAGAAACTTTTTACGTTCTTATGTGAGAGTCATCGGGTGTAACACAAAAATAGGTTGATTATTTGTCAACAAGCTTTCAATTATTACCAAGGAATATAGGAACTTATAACAGATTGAGTTTCGATTTTGTCTGGGTAGGTAAAAGTGTAGATTATATTGGATGTGTTTAATCGGTATCAGTGATCTCGTGCAGTGTAAATAGTTTGCTGTTCAAGGTGGCGCTGGGGCATGATGTGTTGCCAGGTGTAACGAATATTCATGTTGGTGTGTTATTTTTTCTCGAAAGTCATATTCCCATGCCATTGAAGATTTTTGCAAGAAATATCCTGTTGTAACAGTTCCCAATTACTCATAAGTGAACGATTAGTTCACCGTTACATGACAAATGGATAGGTGGCTGTTAAGAAAAGAGAGTCCTCCATTTTGGACTATGAAGAACTGAGAAAAGTTGAAATGGAGTTTCTGCGTTCACGGAATAATCGAGACACAAATACTGAGTTTTAAAATAAACATCACAACAGTCATATATAGTATCAATACTATCATACTTTGCATAGTGTCACGTAATCTGGTAATTGGCCATTTCATATTCAGGAAAGAGGACATAATTTTGAGCAAATTTTGCAAGACCTAAAGTTTACTAAAAATTAGAGCCACCATTACAACTAATCTCTGGGATAATTAACTTTAATTCAAATTCTTAAACTATAACTTTTACCGGGAGCTATACTTTGAGGAATGCGACTTTAAATTCACCCTTGCGATGTTCGACTTGTGCGATGTTCAACTCCCTTAATTTTTTATATATGCCAGATGTACTCAATGGTCCTCTTACACCATTTTTTTTCCTTCTTTTTTTTTTTTTTTTTTTTTTTTTTAATCGTAAAGAAAACCTAAATGTTATTGTTTAATTTCGTAATGTAACAGAGACAAAACTCCCCCTAATAAAAAAAACATTAACTTCAATCGGCAAAGTATATTACCCAAGTAGCCTTGTCACGTCTTTGGAATGCATCAGGAATATCGTATTGCGATATTGTGACATGTCAGCAACATCGAATATCAGACGCGAACCCCTCAGAGTTGTTTCTGCGATGTGGGACTAGCCTTCTGAGAAGTCACAATATGATACACTTGTGCTGTCAAAAAAGCGAAGTACCAACTAAGTTGTAATAAAAAAAAAATTAAAAAATTATTTTGCTACGTTGTTAAAATTTAATTGCACATCTACATCAGCAGTGTGATGTCTTTACGAAGTGCATTGCGATGTACCTGGTACATCTATACTGTTGAATTACTATGACGCCTTATACAAGTCGCAACAAAAAGGAAATATTGCGACGTACCAGGAACATGCATGGGATCAAGTCTCAAAATATTTATTTCTGGCTGGAGAACTATCCAATGACCCAAAAGTCACGTGTGATGGAACCCTTCCAATTTTTTTAACGCTGAATATAAAGTGGAATAAAAAAAAAGCGTTGATAGAATGAGGGGAACTAGTTAAAGAACTTTAATTTAGATTCATATTACTTAAATTAGAGATAATTATTTTTCTTTCACTCTCTATCTTCCCTACCATTAATCACTTGATTCATATAATTATTCTTCGTGATTATAACGCACTTTTTAAAACACTATTTTTACTTTTTTACAAAAAAAATTTTAAGTCAATTATTTTGTTTACTTCAAACCATAGACGACAAAAAATAAGTAACCTATTATAAGTGTCAAATTATCGTATTGAGAAATAATCAACTATCACACGATTACAAAAGGTATTTACTTTTGAACTTCCTTATTCATTAAGACAATTTATTCAATTAAGTTTTATATTTGCTTTATTACGTATAATGTTTAAAAAATGTCAAATTGCTAAAAAAAAATTATAAAATATGTTTGTTGTTGTTGTTAAACTTTTTCATACAAGTTACTCGTCTTCGAAAATAAAACAAAAACACAGATTCAAAAACATAAGGAATTTAAAAAAAATCCCAGTGTTTTAGTAAGAGTTTAAATAAAATACTAAGTAATATCATTTAAAATAAATTAGCTTCCAAGCAAAAAATTATTTAAAAGTATTCTATAATTTTTTAATGTTTTATCACTGTTTTTGTATAACAATCTTTAAAAAAAACCTAAAATCGAAAGAGTCAATGAATTATTATTTAACTTTTCTTCAGAAACCATCTTAAAAAACAAATATTTTCCACTTTCCGAAACAATTCTCTTCCATATTTATATATTACAATTCATTCCTCAGCATAAAAGCAGTCTCAAAATATTTCCTGAAGCGGTCGAGGAAAAAGACTTATAAAACAAAAATGCACAAATCATGAAAAGCATGCAGGGAATTTGTTGTTTTTCTTTTTCTATGCCTGCCGAAAACAATATTAAGCCGCCTCCTTTGGTTCTTTTCAATGATTCTCACCTCCACGCCGTCTACGAAAATAATAAGTCTCATAGAGAATACTAAAAAACTAGAGAAAAAAATTGAGATTTATAGTTCTGGGTTTTCCGAAGGGGTAATGTATCATGCGAACTTCAACACATTTCCATAACGATACATATTTATCTTTATTTCGGTACTGGCTTATTTCATGCTGCCTTTTCGTAAAATTACGGTTTTGTTTTAAAAAATACACTTTGCTTTGTGAATAGAAATAAGTATAAATTCGGAATTTTAAGTAATAACTCTTATATAAATTTATAAAGTTAGTCTATTCTTCCACAAGAGAAAATTATAGATTTGGTTTCTTGTTTCCAACCTAGTAGAAATATTTAAATTTCTAATTCGGCATACGAAAAGTTTTTGAAAATATGTTTATGAAACAAAGTCAAACTTGCATAATTTCGGATTTAAACAAGTTGGTATTTTTAAAAGTTTACAATAAAGGATAATTTTAATGCAAATTTTAAAAGATTTTTTCAGTTATTTCAATTACAAATAAGATTTCAATACTTAAATTAAATGGGAATTGATGAAATATGCATCATGAAAAAATAAAATGTCTAAAAAAAATAACATCGTAATCAGATTAATTATTTGTAGCACTTATTAAGTATGAACATATTAAAAATAAATTTACTTGACTAATATTATTGAAATTATAATGAAAACTGTTGGGTTGCTGTACAAAGTCTTTTAAAAATAATCACTAAGTGATACATTATTTTATTTTCAAAAATCTGAAGTAATTTTTAATTTAAGAATTCTTCATAAAAAGTTAAATTCATAAAAAAAATTATAGTCACCAAATATGCATGTAATCACATAATATAGATCAAAATTGGGAACTGAATAAAATTGAAGAAAAAATTTCAAATAACATAAGGAATTGACAAAGCATTTCAAAATATATTAATTAAATAATTACTTTATAAATAAGAGTTAATCAAATTAACTTCATTCATGTTTGCATGTGAGAGATCCTCTGTTCTTTTGAAGCAATGCATAATCATAATAAGGTATATGTTAAATAATGTTAAACTTATCTTATATCAAATCGAAATAAGTTACTAATAAAATTATTTGTACTTCGTGATATTTTCTTTTTATGTATGAAATTAGACATTTATAAATTTCATGTATTAATTGCAATTCAGAGATAATTGTAGCAAGTGAACCTGAAAAACATTTTATAAAAATTATACTGTAATAATGAACTTGAAGTATGTTACGAATTTACATTCGATTATGTTGAAAACTAATTTACGATCTTTTTACTTCTGAAATCAGCTACCTGCATATTCGAATGTAATTTCGTTATTTACTCCAAGAGAATGTTCATAAGAGTTTTAAAAGAAATAAATTTTTTTTTTTTTCATTGCAGGTTCTGAAAAATATAACAAACTAGCCATGAATCGCACTGGACAAAGCAAATGACCATCGCATTGCCCCTCATATTTCCTTACAAAGAAGGTTAACTTAAAAAAAGTTGCATATTTACGACACATGCCATCAAATGAGTACCTATTTATTACCTGATACAAAAGAAAGACATTACATTTCTTTATTTATCACAAAGAAATATTTCTTTCTGCAATGCAGGTGCAATAAACTTTCGATAGTTATCAGTAATTAAATTTAAAATGAGTAACAGATATAAAATGTTGTATACTTCTAAGAAATGTCTCAAAAGTATAGCATGATTTCATTAAAAATCTCATCAATTAAAATCTATTTGGTCACAAAAATAATAAAATGTAAAGTTGATAAGATTATGGATAACTAATATCAACATAAATATTCACTCTAGTCTTAAATTTTGCAATAAGAGGAAAAAGGCAAAAAGGGAAATTAAATTAACTAATTATCCTTTTCATCAATGCACCAATGAAATATATGTTCAATATGAGGCAGAAACTCATAATTAAAATTATAACAAGATTTAAGTATAGTTTACACAGATATATACTTATAAAATTTTAATATTATAAATATATATAATTCCAAAATTGTGCTTTACCATTAATTTTTTAAGCAAATTCATTATTCATCAGCTAACTTCAAACAACAATGATGTAACTAATACAAAATAACACAAACCTTTTATATCAATACATCCGTATTCGCCATCTACACTTATTTTCCAAACACACGACCCACGCTTCCGAACAAAACTAAATTATAATCATGGTCGTGCTTAAACTCACCACAATCGCCATCTACATCACAATACTCACATCCACTCTCACCATTAGCTCAGTCTTCCGTCAAAGACAAAAAATCACCACAACAGAGCGACCCCTCATTGACAAACAAGACGTCACAATAGGTGCAATACTACCCTACTTCTCATTTGCCCAATTCGCACGAGCCTACGATAAGGTCCTAATTGGAGCAGCAGAAATGGTGAACAAGAACAAGCCAATAGAATTCAACTTTACAAAGGCATACAGGTTGAATGCGATCAAGAAGATGATGCCTTTGTCCGCAAGCCCACTTGTAGTTCTTAGGACTCTTTGCGATCATATCCTGACGCATAATGTATCAGCCATCATGTATATGACCAATAATCATTTGTTTGGTAGCAACGCGCCTTCGGCTCAGTATATGCTGCAGCTAACTGGATATCTAGGATTACCTGTTATAGCGTGGAACGTAGACAACGTAGGATTGGAACAGGTAGGATTGTTTAATGTTTCTATGCACTTTAAAGGTAAAACATACATATTGGTGTTTGATTGTATATTGGTGTGGGGTGAATTCTATGAAAATGAATTTTATAAAATAAATATGCATAATCTTGTAGAAAAGGTGGTTGAATTACGAACACAAAAAAGCATTATTTTGTATTTGGATCCATGTCCTATTGCGGTAAATTTTTCATTTAAAATAGTATGGTGTTATTGATAAGATAAATATTCCAACTCTAGAAAATAGGTTTCCTTAAAAAAAAAAAAAAAAAAGAACCACTCTATTTTTAAGAAGAATCTAAAGCATCCGAAAACTTTGCTTGTAATTCACAAACTGATATACGCAATCTAAAAATCCCATAATTATGAAAAATATTAATATAATGTTCACGTTTACGTAGTTAATATTCTTTTAGAAATGCTTTCCGAAAAAATCAGGGGGTTATGCAGATTCATATCCATGGGGCCCCAAAATTTAAAACTGTAAATTTTATTACAAAACAATAAATAAAACAATTAAAACTACAAATAATTTAAAATTAAATATTTGCACTTTATTTAGATGAACTTTAAACAAAAACATTTGTGTAATGAGGAAATAAATTAATTGTAATTAAATTAATCTGCTAATATTTTACTAAATGATAAAAACTGAAGTAGTTTCTGTTTAAATGCTCATTAACTAAAATGTCCTAACAATATTTTATTTAAATAAACTTTCAACATTAATTAAAAAGTCTTTATAAATTTGTTTGGCAGTAATTAGTTAATAAAATATTGTATTTGCAGTAAAGCAGATTAAAAATTTGTTTTAGTAATTATTTTGTTAAGTTATTTGCGCACTTAATGTAAGCGTTTGAAAGTGAATATTATTATACGGTCAAAATTAAAGACTAGAGGTTTTTCTAGTACAATAGCTTGAAAGTCGCTAAATTATGTACGGTACTCCAAAACACATAGGTGTAAAAGTGTAGGAAAATAAGTATAGGTGCAAAGACCGTATTCCCTAATAGAGCAAAATGAATTTAACTTCGTAATTAGTGTTTTCTTTAATTAAATGTACGGTACTCCTGATCCCCATTAAACGATTTCAGTCTTTGAGCCTATGTTGCACAATTCAGTGTCAGAAAACCTTATATATACGATCTTATTCAAGCAAACATACTTACTACATACTGCCTGTCTATCAGGAAAAAAGTTTCAATTGACTAGTCAAATATATATCTAAAGCGTATGTAGCTTTCGTTGCGGGTGACTGGCCTCGATCGTGAGACCATTGGATCTCGAGACAGATACTTTACCTCTGTGCAAAAGAGTACTCCAGTGCACAGAAGCTTTATCTGTTATTTGAGGTCGCCACACAGCCTCCTCCCAGCAACGAAAGAGCGATACTGTTGTTCTGATCAACGTCTAATTGGAGTTGGAGGTTTGGGATGCTAGTTGCATCGTTGTGTCCGCTTGTTGTGGTGTTGCACGCGAGTTGCGTATGTGATCGCTTGTTGTGATGTAGTGTCTCCTTTCAGAAGCGCCGATAGATAGCACCAGGATTCGTTTTAGTCCGGGTCACCAATAAAGCGTATGCAGCTTTCGTTGCGGGCGACGGGCCTCGATCCCGAGTGCACAGAAGCTTTATCTGTTATTTGAGGTCACCACATATCTAAGAAACAAAACTAGGTGCTTTAGAATAGGAAGGATATGTGCTAAAATTGGCGTCAAAAGCATATAAAGTAGATGTTTTTCTCCAGATATCTCTCGTGTAAAATGAGGATGTAGAAAACAGGGAATAAGCCGTCAAGTCTTGTTTCTACGGCAAAAGACAGCTCTAGAAAAGCTGACAGGACTATTATAGTAATAGACAGATGAAGCTCCTCCGTTTCCTCAATTAGAATATCTTGGCCGATTAGAATGTATGAACCGATTTTTAACGCGGTATTTGAAGGATAGCTTGAAGGATAATATATAAATGGTAATTTATAGATAATGGTTAGGTAGTTCATGATAAATGGTTGAAAGAAAATATATAATACTAGAAGGATAATGTATAAATGGAGTTTAAAGGATAAAACTTAAAATTCAGAATAAGTGACTTCTACTTCTTCATGCTAGTACTTCTTTCCGCTATAGTTAAAAAGACTTACCTTAGCTCCAAAAATTCTAGAATAGTCCTGGCAAGTTTTATTTCCACGGCCAAAGACAACATTAGACAAGCTGGCAGGAATACTCTTGTAATAAACCGACGAAGCTACTGGAGTCGATTTCGTAATTAGGATGCCTAAGTCTCTAGGTTAAACCGATTTTTAACGTAGTGTAATGAATGGCGTTTGAGAGATAAATCTCAGCTATTCCGAACTTTAGAAGAAGATTAAAGTTTATACTTCCTCATACCATATTTTAAAATATTTACCTTAACCAAAATTCTAGGTGTATCTTAAACTAACGATGATAGTGACTAGAAAATTATTATTGCAGTACATAACAAGTGTAGGTCGGAAAGATTCATTTTACATGATAGTCGAAATAGAATTGAATTAAAAAACATGGCATTTCAATGCTACACACTGAATATACATCTATGTAAAGATTGTGGAACGCTTCATCCACGAGAAAATCACTTCCCGTGATGGGCGTCTACAATAAACATCCGAATTCAAAGTTTTCCCTTCAAGAAACATGTATATTAGGCCTATAAAATGCTGTGTTCGCGATATTTGTTTTATAGAAGACTTTTTCAACTAAAAACTTACTCCTTGTGAATAATGGACATTTTAAAATATTTTACCAGTTTTCAGCAGTCATTGAGCCACTCATAAGTGCAACAGTAACTTGAATGAAATATATATTTTATGCTAATGATACATGAATTTAGTTTTCAATAGCCATTTTAGAGAAGTGCGCAAATAAATTTGAATTCCATATTGTAATCCGATATGTTTAGAATCAAAAGTCAAAATGTCAGTTTTATGCATAAATATGTTAATCCTTCAACCTAGCTACAATATGGTTTAAAAGATTAAGTTAAAGCTCACTCAAATGGATTGTTAAGATTGAAGTTAGGTTCGGTGCAAATTCATTAGCCAATGGTGGTTGAGGGTTTTGATTCTATCTAGGAAAAAATCAATCACCAAAGTACTTATTCTAGCTAAAATTCCAATGTCATATAATATGCATATTTGTGAGGGATCAGATATCAACACACTTTTGGTAACTCAATTTGTTGGGCAGTTTCAGGTTTAATTTCTAATGCTGATTATTGATTATATTCCCTCTCAGTCGTTAGATCGTGATGAATTATTTAGGTGGTCTCTTGATATATTTGAAACGAATATCAGAAATGCTTTTGAATTTTCATATTTGGCATCTCTTATTTTTTATTGATGCATTTTATAATAAAATATTATTTGAAATCTTTTAAAAAATACCAGGAGATATTCAGAAATTAATAATATATGTATATTTCATTATTTGAATAGATTGAAAAAAAAAAAAAACTGTGCCAATATTAAGGTTCAACAAGTAAATACTCAGAAATCGTTAGTATCATAACGCCCTCCCTCTTGTTTTGAACTCAAAACTCACATTCTCAAAAAAATAATAATAATAATAATAATAATAATAATAAATTGATAATACCAGACTTTGGTGTTTACTAAGAGTGTTTAGTTTAGAAATAACTTTTTCTTCTTAATATGAGACTAATTATATAAGCCAGGCTGATCACTTAAGACTCTATAAAAAATTGAAATATGGAGATTGTGACTTTTTATTCTACGCTGTTCATTTATCAATGATACTTTACAAGTTGACCAAGAAAGGTAGTTATGTGCTTTCTGATACTAACTATTCAAAGTAAGGAATCAGTGTAAATTGTAAAAAAAAAAATTAAAAAAAAAAATTTAAAAAAAAAATTACAAAAAAAATAATTGTGTTTTCCATGAATGATTAATTTTTTTTATTTTTTTATACAGCCAGTGTACAGAAAAATGTCAAATAAAAACTATTTCTAAGGTCAAATCACATTAATGGAAAAATACTGAAGCTATATATTTAAAATGAACTGAAACTAGATGTATGCAAACATGGAATTTACACTATTTAGAGAAGGGAAAGTATGAAAGATATTCTAATTGGAAATTTTAATGGTTTAGGCAAGGTTTTTTAAAACATTCTATATGGGTTCATTCTTAATGTTGAGTATTACTTTTCTAGGCATAAATGTTATTTGACACCAGGAGCACTTTTTGTTTTTACTTTTTCCCTCTACATAACTTGTGTAAAAGTTAAACTTCTGTAACTTCTAAAATAAATAGTTTTAAATTGAAGAAAAGGTTTCCAAACCTAGTTTCTTAAAATAAATAATCCATAATCTGTGAATATTCTATACCTGAAAACTAAAATGATCAATTTGATTATAATCCCTATTTTACCTTTCCCAAAGCTCTTCTTGAGTCATGTAAATCAAGTTTTGAATGATTTCTATTTCAATTAATTTTAAAAATACTGTGGATTTTTGGAATTAATGCAATTTTGTCTCCGAAACATATTTGCAAATTGAAATTTTTTCCATGCAGGGTTTTTTAAAAGTACATTACGCATAATATTCACGGTTTTTTTTTTTTTTTTTTTTTTTTTTCCTTTTAATTTTTACTTTATTTTAAGCATTTTTTTTTTTTTAACTAAACACTGACTTCTTTTCTCTTATTAAACTTTAAGAACGAAACCAAGTAGAAATCTTAGGGGAAGATTCTGTATCATATTATATTAAAGAGGATAAACTGTGTAATGTTCTTATAAAAATTCAATGTAATCTGATTGTTGTTCTAAATTGAAACTGAATAATGAAGTTTCAAGTAACTTTCTTAGAATTTAATATAACACATTGATTTATTTCAATACTTTTTTTTTATTATTTTTGACTCTAAACTGGGATGTATATTAAATTCCGTCTCGTTTTACCAGTTAACCAAACTTAAGAGTAGAGTATGTTAAATAAAATTAACATTTATTACCATACAAAAGCACTTTCGATATATGTTGAAATAAACATATGTAAACGGATTCACAAAGATATTGTGTTTGTTTCCAAAGTTTAGAAATAAAGTCAATTAAATTTTATTTCTACACACATTCGTGCTTTATCTAAATTAGAATTTCTAGGGGATAATACAAATCATAAAAATATATTTTAGACAATACTTTGTTCTCGTGTGGAACTTTATTTTAAATAAATATACTTTAGTTAAAAATTCATATCTGCGTTCAAAGTTTTAATCAGGAAAAGTTACGAAGCGAACGAAAAGTTCCCACTTCCTCACAGAATCAGTGCTTTGCATTGTTGAACTTAAAATAAATTAAATTATAATGTATCTTTTTGAAAAGTCATTTATATTGGACTTACAATAGTTTCATTTTTTAGTTTCGTATATTTTTTTTTAGTTTCGGATTTTTTTATTTTTTTTTAATGTACCGATACTTTTGTTGTTTTTATTTTTGGCTACAATTTCCTTTTGTCCAAAGTAACCTTTTAAAACATTCATATTTCGTTTCAAATAAAATATTCATAAATATAAATCAAATTTTATTTTTAACAGTTATAAGATATGCACTAGTTGAGTAAATTTATAATTTTTCACATTATAAGGTTGAAATTATATTGATTTTGTTAATGTTTCCTTAGTTAAATTGTTTAACATTTTTGTCATAGTGAGTAAAAATGTGTTTGGTTGTAACCGAATATATATATATATGTTATAAAAAAAATCGAAACTTGTGAATAACAATTTAATGTTCAGAAATGGGTAAAATTGCACCAGTGATGATAATACCGCTTCCATGCTTTTTTTTTTTTTTTTTTTTTTTTTTCATTTCAACCTTCAATACGTTTACACAATTATTTTTTTTTATAAGTATAATACCTTAAAATGCAATAAGAACTAATAAAAATACCACCACATCTATCTAAATATTAAATTTCTTATAACTTTAAAACAAAATTCATCTAAAAATTTAACAAAAGAAATTAACCACAAATGATAAAATATTAAATGCAAGACCCATGTCAAAATATTAGCATTTTGATACTACGTATATAATGTTTATATTAATACATATAAATCCGCAACTAAATTAGCTCTCTCAATCATTAGGTCTTAGATGGCCTCATTGGACGAAACATAACTTACGTCTCGCTATCCTAATTAACACTTTGAAATCCGTTCATTATTTCCAGGTCCATAATTAACAATTCGACATCTTTATCACCCCGAAATTCAACTTCTAAACCCAACGACATTTTAATTCTCTATATCATACGTAATTAACGCTAGCGGCAAAGCTGTATTACATTTGATCCTTTAGATTCAATACTATAAATTGCTAGACTAATTTTATGGTGTTGAGCATTGAAGAGAATTTATTGCTTAAACCCTTTCCATATTCGGAAATTATTGGTATTTCCGTAATATTTAATGAGTTACGTGAGTGTGAAATTTTGGCAGTGGTTTACATAATTTGTTTTACTCGTTAAGATAGTTAAATAAAATATCTGAGGTGTAGAAGTAGTAGGTTTTCTTATTATAATGAGTATTTTTATTTGAAATGTATAAAAACTAAACGATTGATATATAGATGGTAGATTATTAAAGTCCTTTGTTTCACTTTTAAATTAATAAAACGATTGTTAATTTGTATAATTATAAAGGTAGGAGTATTAGTATCAACAGTTTTATTTTATGTATCGGTGTCTATTAATGGTTTTGGTGTCTGTTTAATTAAAATTATATTAGAGAATTAGTTTAGATTAGACATTTACAGGTTTTTAAATATTTTACAATATTTACATACAGATCGCAAAACTGCATTATGCAATTAGAACTACAAACATGCAATAGGGTATGAACAAAAACATCAAGAGTCTTAAAAATATATTTTTAAAAATATAATTTTAACAAATTTTGAGTTGTATTAGTTATTTAATAGCATTTAGCAAATGCCGGAATAGGATCAAATAACCTATAGAAATATTTGTTTCATATATCTGAATAAAATATGTCATGACATTTCATATTTACAAATCTAATCATGGGCTTTTATTACTTACCTTTTCTTTATCTGTACTCTTTAGTTTTTATGTGTTTTTGGTGTATAATAAATAAAGCAATGTGCAGGTTTTGGATTACTTTTGCTAGCATTTACGAGTCCTTTTAAATTAAAAAAAGTTTTTATCTCATGGTTATAAGTAATAAAGAGGAATATATAGAAGACGAATTTATTTTATGGACACCTAATCTAATTTCTCAATTAGATGATGCCTTCTTATTTAATCAATAAGTGTGCAGTGGGTTTGAGTGGATTCAGCTTGTTGGTTACTTTAGAAGAAATCTTTGGAAATTTACATTATTAACGGAAGGTACCCGGGAAAGTAGATTAAAAATTCTGGTCGCTGATTAAAAAAAAATATTATGAAAATTAAAATGAAAGTACAGATATAAAATTATAATAAATAAATTTAAATTGATTTTGTTAAGGGTAGGAGAGAGTAAAAATTATTTTTAAAACTAATAGGGAACCTAAGTCTGGCCCTGCCCCATATGCCTAGTGATATATTTTTTCAGCCATACTTTTTGCCAGAGTATTGCTTTGAAGCAAATAAAATTTTATAACAGGCATAACATAAGTAATAAAAGTTTATCGACAATTTGAAGGCAAAATAACTAATGGTTTTATTATTAATTTTTAATTTATTATAAGCTAGCTTATACAATCACTTTAAGCATAATAAAGAAATCAGTATTTATTTTGCCTTAAAATGTTTTAGTGAACTTTTGTTGCTAATGTTATTCTTGTTATAAAATTTCATATGCATCAAAGCAATACTCCAGCATAAATTGTGGCTAAAAAAGTAAGCCAATAGATCAAAGAAGCATGGGCCGGTTGAAGTGGTCTCTTTAACTTATTTTTATTACTTAAATGCTTAAATCAAATTATTAAAGCTACAAATACCACTTAAAGTTTTATTTACGGAAAATTTCTTCCAAATACTTTAAAAACCATTTGATCGCTTTAACTTAAAAATTAATAGTAAAATATGCATGAATAAATATATCAGAATTAAATATTTTATAATATTTTTAATACCCATAAACTTTGAATGATAATTTTCCCAAATTGGAACATAGGAAGACTATTGGCTGAAAAGTATATAAATTTTTTCACAGCGATTTTTTTCCTTAATGTGCTTATATAAGAAATACTTATGTGTATATGTATTATACTTGAAACAAATGTTTTAAATCATTCTTAATTGGTTTGTTTATTGTAAACAAACTACTAAAAATTTCTTAAATATTGCAAAACTACAAAGAATTTAAATTATCTTTAGATAAGAATTCAACAATTTTTTCAGTATATGCATTTGTTGCTTTTTTACTAAGAATATTATTTTTTAAATACATACCGTATTTTTATTGGGGTTTGAAAATACCGAAATCATATCTTTTGACTTATAACAAGAACGTTCTGCAAGATAAGAAGCATTTTCCTAAGGAAGGTATTTACTGGATATATATATACAATGATTAAAACCTCAAACTTAAAAATAGGAAAATATCGACCCATGAATTACATAAAAAGCTTATCTATTTGGAAACTGACATTCAACATATACTTTTTAAGTGAAATTTTTGTTCACTCAGTAGATCTGATATGAAGGGAGCTTCTTAACTTTTGAACAGGTAACCGTTCATACTATTTTGCCGTTAACATTTCAATATTTCATTGGTAACTAAATTTAATTTCGTGGTGAAAAAATTTTATGGGCTTAGACTATTGTTACTCATGATGTATAACAATTCTAAGATTATATATGACCAAAAATACCAAAATATTACCTACTGAAATGTGTATAATTGGATTGCTTAACATGAAGAAGAGAAGACATTTTATAAAATTTACTCTAAAATAACCTGTAAATTTCTAGCTGTTGATCCATGATATATTCTAAAGATGCATTTCATAGTTGAATAGTAAAATTCCACTTTGATGGTAGTGGATTTATAAACTAGTACGTAAAACGGCACAAAAAATGCACTAAAACTGTTTTTTTTTAATTCTTCAAAAATTAATGAAATTTATAACTAATAAAAATATGTATTGGAATAATTTTTCCCAATATTTGTAAGGAATTCAACTGTAAAAGAGACTAATTTGTTTTTTCACGTAAATCATATGTATAAAACCATTAAATATTTAAAAAAAATTATAAAACACAATAATTAAATAACTAAAACAAATACAGCTGTAATTTAAATTCTAAACCAATGACTACATTATTAAGATCTTTTAATAAATACAATTACAAACTCCATAAATACTGTTAAAATATCATTAGCTCACTTAAGTTTGCTTTTCTAAAATTTTACGCAATTTTTATTACTAAAAAAATCCTAAAAATTTAAATGCCTCTCTTAATTTATATTATTCTTAATACATCATTACCAGGAACTAAACGGAAGAATTTAGATACCCGCCTCTGTTTTTAAACAAACATTAAATCTTTTAAATTGCAACTCCAGTTGGCAGTCTTATTTGAATTTCACGATAAAGTTATAATTAATTGTTTAATCCCGTATCGATGTGTCAGTGGCAACAGCTTTGTTTATCCTCTACCTTTGCGAACTCAAAACAAGTTTCTGGAGGAATTGTTAGTGTTAAGAGCTTAGCTATGTGTCAAGAAAACACTGTAGAGTTTATTCTACTAAATACTTATTCGTTTCGGAATTGAATAAATTAACTGTGTTTGACTATAGCTGAGGATCCATTGCTTAATCTTTTGAGATGTAAGTTTGCTTTATATTTTTGCATTTTTTTTTAATTTGAATTGCATAATATCTTCACTTGCAAAATAATAGTTCTTATTAACAGCTATTTAAAAGATGTTAGCTCTAGTTTAATAAATTCACAAAATGTTTTTATATTACAAAATTGTGTGCTTCAAATTATTTATTTCTTTGTTAACTACCATTTGTTCGATTATATCTTATTTTGTAGACGTTAAGAACATATTTTTATTTTTATTATTATAGGAATATTTTCATGTTTTATCTTTAATTTTCCCCATTGTTCATTATATTTTAATAATCACTTTTTCATTACTTCAGAGTAACTTTTAAAGCCAAAAAAAAAAAGGAATTTATGTTTTAAAGAATTACAAAATATTTTATATTTTTTAATATTTGGTGAGAAAAGACGGAAATTTCAATTTATTTATAATGCTTAAAACATAAAAAATAAAATAGATCAATCACAAGGTTTAGAAGAGTTTTCTCAAGTTTTTAAACTTTAAAATGAGAATATTAGCATTTTAAGTATAGTATATTTTCAATATAGTGTATAATAAATTAGCATAAATTTGGATTGTCATTCTATTCAACGGAATCTCAAAAGATATTGTAAAGAGGTGTTGTATTGCAAAAATATAGTGTTTATCAAAACTGTATTAGACACAAATCAACTTCTTGCTCAGATTTTTCTATAATTTTTCTGTATATTTCGTAAAATCAAATTGTTTTCGTTATTATCAAACTTAAAGCAAATGATGTTTGAAAAAACTCTAAAATCCTTTGCATTGGGACACATTATGACTTTCTTTGATTGATATTGATAAAAGTTATGTTATAGGAACGGACTTAGTGGTAACTCCCTTGAAATAAAATATCCTTTCATTAAATATTAGTCCGGGCCGAAAGAGTCGAAGTATCTCGGATCTTTTAGTGGTAGTGCGGAAAAGTTGTGAACTCTCATTATTATAAAGTGTGTTAAATCTTAAAACTCGGAATTCATATCTCCTGCGGCCTCAGTGAGTCGAAATTTGTGAAAATTGGACTAGAAATATTTAAAATTTAAAAGTCTACATATTTTGTTGATAATTTTGCGGTAATGCTTAAAAGTTATTGTGTTTCAACAACAACACCTGTAAAAAAATTTAGATTTATACATTAATAGCTTTTGCCGCCTCAAGGGCACCAAATTTTGGAAATTAAAGGCAATTTTTTAAATAAAAACACATTACACTTTCCTCATTGCAATGCGAAAATAAACTTTATTCCATCCTTCAGACATACAATTACAAAAACATTATTAATTGTAATCTCTTTTGAACAGTTTTTCTGGCTTTTTTTTTTTTTTTACTAAAAATTCTAGCATGTGGTTTCTGGATTCTAGGGTTGCTCCATCTCTATTCAGCGGTCTAACTGCTTTTCCGGAGGCTTCATTGTTTAGCTTTACAATTTACTCTACTGCTTGTGTGTGTGAATGATATTTAATGATTTCCTAGCCATCCATTTGCACACAGTCCTATATCATCGTCAAAAGTTCATAAAAACTTATCTCTCTGAAAAATAGAGGTAATGTTGCATAAGAAGTTTGAAAGTTTATGTAATCTGTGCAGTTTGTAGCTCCAAGGTTAACAGCAGAAATAGCGAATCTAAACACAATTTTCATCTGGGCCATTTTCTCTTTCTTTTGCCTAGTATGGCTCCTCTTGTTAATTAAAATGATTATAAGCAATACTTATGTCCATTTGGACGGCTAGGATTTTATTAAATATTCTTCAAGCACACAAGCAGTCGAACAAATTGTAAAACTAAACACTAAAACTTTCGGAAAAGCAGTTGTACAGTAAAATAGGGATTTTCATAATTCAGTGTCTTTGAAGCGGCAGAATATTTTAACGTATAATTTTTTATTTTTTTTTAATTTACGGATGTTGTTGATAAAAAACAGTAACTTTTAAGCATTACTGCAAAATGATCAACGAAATCCATAATTATTTATTAATTTTTGAATTTTAAGTATTTCTAGTCCAATTTTCACATCATTGAGGCGACATAAGATATCAATTCAGAGTTTTAAGATTGTACAAATTTGTTAATATTGAGAGTCCACAACTTTTCCGTTCTACCGCTAAAAGATCCAAGTTACTTCGACTTTTTCGGCTCGGCTTGTTATATATATATACCGGGTGATCCAAAAGTCAGGACCAACTTTAAAAATGAATAATTCGAAAACGAAGCAAGATACAAATATATGGTTTGCACCAAACGCATGAAAAATAAACCGGGTTTTGTGTCGCAAAATAATAAAAAATAGTTTTTTTTGCCGACCAACAGATGGCGCTGGAGGAGTTCAGCTGTAGGATTATGCAAAGCAACAACCGATATAAAAGGAGGAAACTTGTCTAACTGTTTTATAAGAATTCGGAAAGTGCCATTGCGGCATTGCGAGGATATCGCTACATGAAAGGTATGCGAGACAGCAAGGGACCAATAACGCCGTCTGCATTGAACAAACTGATTAAGAAATTTGAAACTACAGGTTCGTTGACTTCACGGCCAAGAAGTGGACGTCTCTCAACAGCCGCTGCTGCTGCAACGACAGTGGAGAAGATGGTGCAAGCCATGTCTGTGGTTACTGCACACGGAGAGTGTAGGGTTCGAGAAGTTTCGATGCACACAGGAGTGTCGTACGGAAGTGTCTGGAGAGCGCTGCGAATAACTCTGAAAATATATCCTTACAAATTGCAACATAACCAAAAACTGAAATCTGTTGACTTTGAATGTCGCCGAGATTTTGCGAATTTTGTATTCAATAAGATGGACGAGCAGCACGATTGGCTTCACAACGTGCTTTGGACAGATGAAGCGCATTTCACACTGTCTGACGCTGTTAACACCCACAACTGTCGTGTGTGGGCCACGGACAATCCACATGCATTTGTGGAGGTACCCTTGCATCAGCCTAAAGTGACCGTTTGGTGTGGCTTCACTGCTGATTTCATAATTGGTCCCTTTTTTTTCCGAAGAAGTCACACAAACCGGTTTCAAAACAGTTTCCGTCACTGGTCCGCGATATGCTGCACTGTTACAGAACAACATTATTCCTGAACTGCAAGCGAGACAGGCACTCCAAACAGTCACCTTTCAGCAGGATGGAGCACCACCTCATATTTTTCTGCCTGTGCAACGCCTGCTACGTTCAACATTTGGGGAGGATCGCATTATCAGTCGCGCCTTTAAGCAAGCATGGCCTCCACGATCTCCCGATCTCACACCCTGTGACTTTTGGCTGTGGGGATTCTTGAAGTCAATGTGTACCGCGACCGACCGGCATCATTAGCTGCACTTAAAGATGCCATCCGGCAACATGTGTCTGCCATAGCGCACGAAATGCTCCTAAATGCTGTGAATGGTGTGATCACTCGTCTCACAGCTGTACTTCTGAATGATAGACAGCACATTGAACATTTACTGTAATTAATTAACTGTAATAAAGCTGAATTGTAAAGAATCTCATTTTTTCTTTCTAAATCAGCTTTTTGTGACATAACACACTACAGCGCCATCTGTTGGTCGGCAAAAAAACTATTTTTTATTATGTTGCTACACAAAACCCGGTTTATTTTTCATGCGTTTAGTGCAAACCATATCTTTGTATCTTGCTTCGATTTCGAATTATTCATTTTTAAAGTTGGTCCTGACTCACCCGGTATATTCATGGATACTCTGAATATGTGACAAAATAGATGTGAGACGTTTCTTTTTTTAAGTGCATAGAATGTTTCAACTAAATCAGTATTATTTAATATAGTAATGGAAGTTAAAAATCTCTTGTATAGTAGAATTAAAATGATACATGAAAGTATCATGATTTGTCTGAATATCTTGTAGGAGCAAAATCACATTTGTATGATATCTTCCAAAAAATTTTTAATGACCTTTAAAATCCATCCCTTTCCCTAATTGCGTGCCCGTGCAGGTATTCAATAATTTCTTAATCATACGAAACATTTCAAACAATAAAGTAATTATTTTTTTCCAATTTTAATACATATTTACTAAGCATTTTATCTTAAAAATAATACGAAACTTTTTTCTTTTTTTTTTACTGGTTGATTGTGTCGAAGTGTCAGATTCAGGAGATATAATATAGTAGTTATTAATGAATACTTATAACTCTTTTTTGGGATCAAAATATATAAGAAAACTGTATCAAAATGTGAATTATTTTCATTAGTTTTTCAAAACAGATAAAAAACTGAAATTATGTATACAAAATCTTCGATTACTAGATAGTTATACAAACTACTAATTTAAAATTAAAATAATTTATTCTAGAAAATTCAACAATAAAATTTTTTATTATAAATACACGCTTTTCTACAAAATAATTTTTAATGTATAAACTTACAATGAACATTAACTTTTAATGTCTAGTTTCAAGTATTACTTTGCGAAATTGAAATAGATAAGCATGAACTAAAAAAAAATTTAAATAATCAATTTTGTTATTATTTAGCGTCGCATTTGAAATCAATTTTAAGTAATTTAAAACATTTTTAAAAGAATCGACGTCTTAAAAAAAAATTAATTAATTTCACTTCTCTTTCTCAAAAGGAATAATTAAAATAGATGCGGTGGTATTTGCCACTTAATAACACTCTCCAGTGGAAATTAATATGAAAATGTATTTTTTTCGTTAATAAAAATGCAGTGTGTAATTAAATGCAAAACTTGAAGCATTAAGTGGTTTTCAAAAGTTAAGCACGTGAAAAATTAAAATATATATATATATATATATATATATATATATATATATATATATATATATTATTCAACACTTTCTGAATAAAAAATTAATGTTATTTAATTTTAATTTCTTACGATGAATCGTACAGCATTATTGAATTCCACTCTTTCACTCAAGATTTTTTTTTTTTTTTTCCTGATAGAATCTGATTATTTTTATGTTGGTTATTTTTGTGTAACACATTTTGATTAAAGATGGTTTTGATATGTGTTACTTACTACGAGAGATGATCAATAATTCATTGATTTGTAGTTTTGTTTATGTTTTGTGCCATCAACTGAACAAAGAAAAAATAAATATAAAAAGTTTTTGATCGTCCCTCTTATATCGTTATTTATTTTTTCAAATTTGCAATCGAGGTTAAAGTTAATTATGTCACATTAAAAATTAAAATAGATTAACTAAATAATAAAATTATATATTTTAAGCTTCTTGAGAAGTAATCAATCGCATAACCAAATAGAAAAACTAGACAGTAAATGGTGATTGAAGTTTCATCTCAATGCTGCACGTTTTTACTAGTTATTTCTTCTCAAAAATTATACAGATATTTCCTTTTTTATGATTTTGTATTTATAATACAAATTCAAATTTCATCACAACAAATTCGTGTTTTTTTTTTTTTTTTTTCTTCTATAAACAGTGCATTGAAAGGGAAAATTTTCATAGTTGCTATTTTTATAAATAAAGTGTCTAATGTAATTTCTAATTTTGATAAAATCTTCATTAAAGTAGTTTAGCTATCAAGAAATGTAATTGTTTATTTGAAAGTGAGTTACTATTTATTTTAACAATAACTTTTATTCAATTCACCTTTTTACATTTTTTTTTATCTGGAACAAACCCTACCATTAGAATCAGGTCTGTATTTATTTCTTCTTTAATTCTAATTACAGCTGCTTACCTAGATTCACACTTAGCGGCTAAGGCTTTAATGTCAGAAGACACAGACTCTTGACTGTCAGTAATTGCAGTGGTAATTGATTCGTTTTACTCGGACAATGCTCTCAACATTTCAATCACCTGCTCCAATTTGTCTTCTATCATTCGTCTTGTAAATTGAGTGCATAATCTCGAAAACCCTGCTTCTAACACCACTTTTTAGAATTTTCCCCCTAGGAAATGATGACGAAACTTTACAAAGTAAAAAATAACTTATGATTTATTCATTTCAAATGCTCCTGGTACAACAACAAGCTCCCTACCAAAATCTGACAAATACGATTATGGCTCACACAACCAAAAACAAATTTTTTACGAAGAGTAAAAAAGAAAGCAGAGTGCCTTTCAAAACAGCTCTAAATCTCCAACTGTACTCAAATTCTACTCCTTGTTGGTTTCTGTATCGTCACCAGGGAAATTTTCCGAAAGATTCAGAGAAACCAATCAGACAACGACAAGCACGCACCGGAAACACCTCGAAATTTCTTAGTTAGCTCCTAGCGTTTCCAACAATGCAAAGCATGTATTGTCACTGTTAATAAATACATTTGAGTAAATAGAACTTTAAAAAGATATATACACACTATTTACAAATATATTCAGGAAAAAACAATGCGATTTATTATTTTTTCCCATAGAGATATAGATAGTTCTATATAGATGGGTACATCTACAAACAAAAGATACAAATGCATTTTCAGGAGATTACAAAGAAAAGGAAAAAGCTAATACTTATAACTTTAACGTTATAACTAACAATTAAAATCTGATTTTTGTCTATATGTTTCAGTGATCGCACACTATGTTTGTTCAGTATAACTCTCAAGCAGTCAAATGGGTTTCCATGAAAATTTACACAATTTGTGACATTATAAAGGGATCAGCATCTTTTTACTTTCAATTACTCATTTGTAAATATAAGGTAATGAAAGTATGGTTTTCTTATCGGAATATTTCAATACAAAATGATTAGTAAGAAACAATATGATTAGTAAGAAAAGAAAAAGTATCAATAATTCGTGTATTCTTCTCATAGTAACCTATAGATAATTGTTCACTGTTCAGCATTAAAGTTAGCCTTTCTAGATTGGTGCTTATAGCAATAGAGGGATTCTAATGACTAAAATGTTAAATACCTGGTAAAATATTTACTAAGGATAGTATTTAATATTTTATGGGAGCGTCGTGAATGAATTATTGTGTTTCTATATACAGGGTTATCCAAAAACCACAAGGCTTTTGAAAAAATCGATAATAGTCAAAAAGGTGAAAGTAAGAAGGCGCAATTTACGCAGTAAACCTCAGATAAAAACGGACTTTTGTTCCACAAAGAAAAGAAATTTACCAACAGATGGCGCTGTGGTTATTTATGAGCTACTTCTCATTGAAGTTTCATTGAGTTGAATGCTGCTGTTATCATCTGTTGCTGGACATGAACTATTTTAGACACTTATTCATGTCAAAAAAATTTAAGTTGATCCAAGAAGTATCATCGGTAGACAAGACTAGTAAATACATTAAATGCAAAGGAAATTTTTTTTACTATTAATTATATTTGATACACAGTAAACTAATAATTTACTATTGAAAAGAAGACAAATAATTATATTTGAGATATCTCAGAAGTATTTATTAATAAAAGTAAGGCTAAACTATAATATTGTTTATTTTTTATCTTTTACAAGATCTTTTAGTACAAGATGAAATTGGAAAACTCTTTGAATATGTTGTTTTAGTTAAAATCCAGCCCTAATTTCATACACAGAAATTTGATGTTTGCTTTAAAAGTTTTCTAATACATTATTCTATTTTATTTGGTTTTGAAAACATTTCATTTGAATGATTCATATGAAAAATATTTAGCTTTTCTTAAAGTTAAATTAATTTTAAATACAAAAAAAGTTATACAGTTTTTTATCCAGTTTAAAGATATTTGAGGGTTTAAAAATTTCAAACTATCCTGCATATTTCCAGTTTAATAAAAATATCTTTGTAGTCTCAAAATTAAACACTTGAGTAAATTTATTTAAATAAGGTTAAAAGACTTTAATAAGGATTGGTGGAGCGAAAGGAATTCCGTAAGGCTTTGAATTCATTGCTCCGTATTTTGATTTTTCTTGAATAATGAAAACACAAATTTTCTGGAGTAGAAGAACTGTGTTTATTGTAACTGATGTTCTTGTTACAATAAATTGAATTCGTAACATACAGTTAGCTAAATGAATATTTATATTTGCAAGAAAATCGATTTTAATATCTCGTAAAACCGTGAGAAATGTCCATGAATGTCGCACATCTACAAATAAATAATAACATCTATTGATACCAATACATTTTAAAAAGGTGATATAAATGTTGATAAAAAATATAGAAACACGTTTATTCTTTGTATATAAGAAAAAGCAAAAATTTTTAATAAAAACGTGATTCGCAGAAAGTAAAAAATTAAAGCATGTAGCAAAATATTTCAATTTATCATAAATAAATTATTTATATATCACCTTCCTAGTAAAAATAAAGAATTTAAATATTAATTGTTTATTATTTAAACTTCTAAGCCACTCATAACTCGTTTGAACTAGTTATTTGCACTACTGTAGAACGAATCTTTCACAAAGGCTCTTTCCTTCGGTTTGAAGTCAAAATTCACAGATAAAACTAAAAAGGTTTCAGGCATGTCATGTATCAGTTTGAAGGTCTCGATAATGTTAATTGGATTAAATAAAATGCACTAGGAAGCTATAAATTGGAGAATTTTAAAGATCAATGGGCTCTGCGTATATTGTTTCCATAACAACTATATGGTAATGGGAATTTCGCATCTTGGGGGAAATAAAGATATCATGTTAAACTTTGATCGAGATTAACCTGTTTTGATTGTCAATCTCAAATACTTGACGATATTTTTATTTATAAAATGCATAATTTTAGCAGGATTTTTACTGTTTACTATTCGGCGCCATTAACTTGAACAGGAGAAGATTTATAACATTATGCTACCAAACTGTACTTGTTTGTTTATTTGACATTAGTAGGAATCGGTATCTGGATCAGATGTACAGTACCCCCCAAAAAAAACAGAACGATGGCTATATCTTTTGTTCTAATTGTTGAAATAACAAAAAAAAGGTACCGTTGTAAATCGTGAAAGGTTTTTAATAATTGTATGTAGTTTTTTTTTTATCATGAGGGGTCATCTACATATTAAAACAGAACCAAACTTTAAAAAGTTCAATAGCAACCTCATAATATTATTCCATATTTGGATTCAGCATTAAAAAAGAATGCGAAATACAAAAATTCGTAATTTTCTAATGAATGGTTTGTAATTTAAATGATAAAAAGAAAATGATAAATTAATGTTAAAAAAAAAAAAGTTGGTTTTTTGGCCATAAATACTTATATAATTAATATATTTCAGTAATTTTTTTTTTCAAAGGGTAGTTTGTAAATGGCCAAACATAAATAGCAATCAGCTTTTGAATCAATTTCTTTTTTAATAATTAATTATTAATTAATAAAGCAATTAAAAAAAAATTTGAATAGAAACATATATTTTTTTTTTGTTTTCATTAGATTTACCATGGTCTAAAACCCCTCCATAATTTTTTTCTTTCCATTTTGACTGTTAGTTCTCGATTTTTTAGAGAAAATGTAAAAAACGCTCACTTTAAGGGACCGTATATTAGACGACTTTGGAAAACTATCAAAGATTAATTCAAGGTAAACTAGAGGTGTGGAAAATCGCATAACGTTCAATTATCGTATAACCAATAGTTTAAAAACTAAGAAACACGCTTTAATAGGAAAGTGAACTAAAAAGTAGAAGATAATTTTAAATAAGTTTGAAATAAGAATAGAGTGATTAACAAGAAATATTTATTTTATCGTAAAAAAGCGTGGGGTGCTTGATGTCAATTTTTGTAAATATTTAATGACAGATATTGGTAAAAGTAGAGCCATTATGAAAATATCTTAAAAAGCACCCCACGCTTTTTTACGATAAAATAAATATTTCTTGTTAATCACTCTATTCTTATTTCAAACTTATTTAAAATTATCTTCTACTTTTTAGTTCACTTTTCTATTAAAGAGTGTTTCTTAGTTTTTTAATCTATTGAGTATTTTCTACTTTTTAGTTTGATTTTCTATTAAAGCGTTTTTTTTAGTTTTTTAAGTTATTAATTATTTTTTCTGTAAACTATCAATTTTTTTTTTTTTTTTTTTTTTTTTTTTTTTTTTAATTTGCTTTCTTAAATTCCACTTATTTAAAACAACATTTTTAAAGCAATTTCAATAAGTTATCCTTTAAAAATTTTACTGAATCATGTGACTTTTTCATTTTATAAATAATTTCAACGATCTAGTTACATTTGTGTATATAGTGAAATATTTCTGTAAAATATTCATGCTTTGCTAAATACTGTTTACTAATGCCTACATTTAATATTTATTAATTTTCTAATTATCAGTAGTATTCGTTATATTTCTGCAATTACAGTTTTCGATATTTTATTTATTTCGTGTGAGGAATGCACATCTTTAATGTTGTAAATAAATTATGTTACTTTTGTGTTTACTTGCTATTTTTGTATTAATCTTAAACATGACACTATAAATCCAAGTACTTTCTATGCAATTTTAGACTAATACTTGTATTTTTTAATCTTCGTGAAACGCGCCACATTAACAGTTCTATTTCTCCCGCTGTGAAGAACCTTAAAAATACCTTTCGTTTTATGGAAATTCTCCCTGAAGATTGGTCAAAAAATGGTCGAAATATTTTCGCTCATAAGTGACGTGTTTTTCAACATAATGCATTGAAATTTGGTATTTAGGGTAAATGATGTATTTTGAATCGAATGAAATGAGAAAAAGTAGGGGTTCGTATTGAAATTTTCGAAGATAGCGTTACTTTTACTTAGTATACGGTCCCTCAAGAAAAAAAAATTGCATCAGATATATAGAAAATCGTAAGCAAAACATTTTGGTGCAAACCGTAAGATTCTACGATAATTAGAACCGAAGATATAGCCATCGTTCTGTTTTTTTTTTTTGGGGGGGGGGGGTACTGTACCACAATAGAAAAGAACGCGGAAGTAATTTTTTTGATAGGCAGTTACTCGTACAATCCTACCTATTTTAAAGTGACAATATCTATAGCCGTATATTTCAGCACATAAATGTAATGTATTATTTGTTCTTTAGTTTCATTTATTACTTCCGTTATTTACTAATAAATTTTTCCCTGCATATCAAAGTAACTTAAAATTACTAATTTTATTGAAATGAACTAATTACTTTGTTTAATGGCATGAAATCATTTTCTAATGTAGAGTGCTTTTTTTATCTTACATAATTTATTGATTAGTTTATTTTTATTACAGATTTTTTTCATTTCTCTTGTACACACTTTTTATTTTTTATTTAATACAATTACCTAAAGGTTTTATAAAAAATAAAAAAAAAAAAAAAAAAAAAAAAAAAAAAAAAACCATTCAGAAATAAAATTAAAAAAAATTTAGAAGTTATATATCTTACAAATTAGTTTTTCAACACTAATTAACTAAGATATTCTTGAGCAAGAATCTTAAAAAACTCATTAGAAGAGCATTACTTTACTCTGTGATATATTAGTTTTCTCTTATCATACAAACGTTTTTCTTGTCTCTTGAGTGCAGCAATATAAACGTTCCATTACATCAACATGAAAAAGTGAAAAAGTTTAAAACTATTAATTATAAAGCTTTGTCTAAAGGTCAAAAGCACACACAAGCTGTCACATGGGCAGAAAATTACAAATATTTGAATTCATGCTTGTTTAAGTTATATAACATACAACTAAATACATTTCAGACATACACATTCAAAGTTGATGTTTTTTGGGTTTTTTTAATCCATATTGAAAACAATGCCTATTGTATTTAAAATTATCTCAACAAAACTATTATCAAAATTCTCCAAGTTTATTTAAGACAAAATTAAAGAAGAGCAATGTAGGCAAAAGGTATCAAAGATCACCTTTTTCTAATTTCTGATATCCCAAACAGAAAAGTGAGACAATTTTTTCACCCCGGTATGTATCTTTGGTGGTGGACTTATAGGTTGACTGAATAAGCAAATAATGGACATGGCCAGAGTTTTTTATTTTAAATAGCTAGATGTAAAATAGTATATAGGTATGAAGATGAAAATCCAGCAAAAAAGATAACATTTCAAAACCCAGATGGAAAAAGAAAAAGAGGTAGACCACGTACAAAGTGGATGGACAACATGGAAAAGAATTTAAAGAATATAGGAGTGAATAAATGGAGGAAGGTGGCGTCGGATAGGGAAAGATGGTTCAAGCTGACTGAAACAGCCTTGGCGGGAAATTGGCTGTAGTGCTAAAGAAGAATAAGATGCTTAAAAAAGATCATGTTCTATTAAAAACCGATTGACATGTTCTCTTTTTATATTTAAGGATTCATTTAATTTAAAATATTCAAAATTCAATGCATTATTATCACTAATTTATTAACGAATGTATTCGGCGGAGGCAAAAACATTGTATTTTTTTTTTTTTTAATAAAATCACTGTTACGTAAATTATTGATACGCTGTACATTAAAAAACACTTCATAAACAATTTTAAATATGATTAAAGTATTAAGATAGATATTATAAGAAAATATTAAGACATTTCTTATCATAAAACACAATAGTCGAAAATTCTAAAATTATAAATTAATACGCTATATGCTTTTTTCTTATCAAAATCAATTTTAATTAACAATTTTAAAATGTTACAATACTTTTGCAAAATATATAATCATTAAATCCAAATCAGCAGGCATACATCACAATCATTGTTTAGACTTAAAATTACTCATGAAAATTAATCAAAATTCAGGCATTCAAATACAGTTTACCCTGACATAACTATTTCAAATCTCTCTCCCTCATTTAAAACTTTAATTAAATACATCTCAAGAGTTCATGCATACCCAAAATACACTCCATCTTGATTCCGCTATCACGAAATCCCACCTGACACAACTCATATATCTAATACGAAATACAGGGGTTAAAATTTATGACTATTTTCCTTTCTCCAAAATTAAGCATTCGTTTTAGTCAGTAGCGCATTTCAAATAGCTCCTCCGGCTCTCACCTCGTAAGTATTTTAATAATTCTAACTCTTCGTGGTGTTTAATGCTTTGTAATTCCATCTGTCTCTTGAAGTATGAGTTTGATTTGTAGAATTATGATTTAGATAAGAAGAGTTAAAGTGTGTTATGGCGAAGGTTTTGGATAATAGGTGGTGGGAATCAACAATTCAAAATTTTTTATTATAAATTTGAGAAAGGACTGTTTCTTTATTAATGCAAAATACATTTAAAATACCAAATATGATATTCTAATAATTAATATAGTCTGCCTTAAGAATTAGCTGGTTGTATCTGATTTTGCATTACTTGAGAGTGACGCGAAGGTATTTGAATATAATTACAAATTTAGAATACTAGTCCGACATTTCAAAGCAAGGTTGTCTCGCAAATACTTATAAAATTAGGGAAAACCTAGGTAGCATGACAATTTTTCTATAGGAATATGTTTTCATTTTTAATAAATCTTATTTTTAAATTAGATGGCCAATGCTGGGAATCAAACTTAAAATCTTTCACCATCCTTCACAAAAATTCTGCTCTCGATTGATGAGTTAGTTTTGTTTTAACTTATAATTATACGTATGCTAATGCTCTTTATCATATTATTCCTCATTTCCCCAACTTTAAATTTCAATTAGAATCTAAATTAATAATCAATTTATGCAAGTACTACTAAAATATATCATCGTAATTTGTGTTTCTGATGGTTCATATTGCTCAACCCTATATTGATTATAACATCAATGGGCTAAATAAGGCCAAACTAAAGTTGGATATTTGTTTGTTTTTATTTTACTAAATTATTATTCTTCAAACTTGACATATTTTTATGTTGACTAATAAAGAAAATGACCTTTTTATTAAACTTCAGTAGATTTAAAATTCAAAAACTGCCCTTATTGAGAGCACTCTGTTCCTATCCAATAAGGCCAACCAATTTTAAGAACTACATTTTAGCTATGGCAAACAGTACGAAATTTAAATTAAAGAATGCTTACTTTCATTCAAAAAGCTCTTAAATTATAAAAAAATATAATTTAGCCTTCAAATAAAAATAATATTTATTTTTCTGGTCCATATTATCCCTCTCTTGGATCCTACTATACAGATATATGTACAAAAATGATAAATAAGTTTTTGTGCAATATATAAAAGGAAAAGTAATTAAACTTAAAAAGCACGGGATAAATAATAATACTAAGTCGTGTGTAATTCGTCTAACAATGTCTTATCTTTCATGTACATAACTTTTAATTTATTAATAACAACTGGTTATCACATAAAAGATATTTAGAACTATTTTATAGAATTTTATTTATTAAACCTGCAACGTCGATATAAATTTTAGTGTTGCATTCAAATAAATATGTAACATTTAGTTTTTTTTTTTTTTTTTTGCTTAAATGATATAGTATAACATAGATTTAATTATAACTAAATACCAGTTAATGACTTCAATTAAATATGCCTAAAAAGTTTTTTGAGTCTCCACGTTTGACGTGTTTAGTAAACACTACGTTTATTAATACACAATTTAAACAATCCCTGATTATAAATATCTAAAATTATACTCGGAAAATAAAAAGCTGCTTATATATTAAAGGAAATAATTTTGTTAAATATTAATAAGGAAGAAAAGTTAATATTTAATAAGAAGGTAAACTTGTAACTAGATTAGGTTTTTATTTGGGAAATTTTACAACCGAATTCTTTTTCTAAAATATTTTTATAAACAAGAAATGTCAGTGAATATTTAATATCGTTCACTATACTTTTAAGCTTTACATTTTAACGTTGCCACATATTCGCAATGCCTGAACATTTATTCATAAACTGTAAACTTTGATAGTACCTACTTTTATCAGATTTCCCGCTAACTTAATTTATTATTCAATGCATGTGATATCCTAAAATAAAATAAAATTTTTATTAAAGTGATTGTAAGAGCCATAAAAAGTTTACCAAACTTGTAAAATTTTAGTTTGTTAATTTAATATATAAATACTAAAGTTTCATACTTAGAAAGTTTTATTCTTCAAGTTTACATTTTATGGAAAAACTTGAATAGAAAGAATTTAAATAATATATCTTATTTTTAATCATTCTATTAAAAATATTTTAAGCTAAGAATTAACAAAATTGTACAAATAACCTCCAAGTATCTAACAAGAATAGTTACAGATATTTATAGAGTTACGCAATGAATAAATTATCACCGAAGAAAAATACTAAACTTAAGTTAGTTAACTAGTTACACTCCAAAATTTTGGATGCATTATCATTAAACGTTATAACAAATCCTCTTACATATAAAAAAAAATTTCGACAGTTTTCTCAATGAATCACCAAATCCCGTCTAATCATACGAGCTTACATAATAGTGCTTTGAATTGAGTTGACACGTTCCCGAAGTCCATTAATCATCTTCGTGACGTGACAACGGAGACATAAAGTTGTGCCGGGAGACACACAATTTGTGCTTTTATGAACTTGCAATCCCAATGGTCACATCTTAGAAGATAGTTCATAAAAAAAAAATCTTTATTGTTAGATGTTACGAGAGGAGGAATCATATTTTCTCTGATTGTAATTCTTTTACCTAGAAGTTATTTTATTTCAAAATGGAAGCCTAATTTATCTGAGTATGATATCCTGCATAAAAGTTTTATATACAGGAAAAAGTCTTTATTAATAGTTTGCAATATGAATTTATAGATAATGAAGAAATACCACTATTAATAACTATATAATAATTTAAAGCACTCCTTAACATTAAATAAAAGATAAAAGATTGTTAACAAAAATACACTATTAATTATAATTATTAAATAGTAAATTATATGCTTTTGAAATTTCTCAACCTGCAAATAAATATTTATTTATTTATTTATTTATTTATTTATTTATTTATTTATTTATTTATTTATTTATTTATTTATTTATTTATTTATTTATTTATTTATTTATTTATTTATTAAATTAGTTTAATAATAATATAAACAATAAGTTTATTTTTTAATATTCCAATATTTAATTTTAATAAGAATTAATGAATATTCCTAATTATTTCTTACAATCTAACGTAATCTGGATATCGATGCAAACGTCAAAATGAAGACTATTCTTTCCTTATCAAACAAATTACCTAATATATTAAATATATGTTTAGTATATATATAGTACCATGAGGTGTCCGGATAGTTATAGAGAAAGAACATAATTGAGTAAGAAAATAAAATGTTTTAAACTATCCGGGAGTCCTATAGTTGAAATATTTATTATCCAATCAAATAATAATATTTTGACTGGGTTAAATCAACCAAGTCACAATAATATGCAGAAACTGTCATTTGCTTTTGACTATTACCAATGACTTTGATATCATGTAAATAAATGACATTTTAAACATTTTTGCTTAATTTGCTTTCTTATTATATGAAGTAAAATGTTATTACCATATTTAATACTTAAAAATTTTCCTTTTTTCCAAAGTTTTATACTTGTTTGAAAAAAAAATAATAATAATAATAAAATAATAGCATGATAAAAATTTTGGTATGATGTAACATTTTTATTGATAGTTTGTTATAAAATTATTAGTTTCACAAATTTAATATTGTCAAAGTTATAGAATTTAAGTGAATTAACTTAATAAGTGTGCTTTGCAAAGAAATTTTGTCACGTGCATTTTAGTAATTAAAAGATATTCATGCATTCCACATTTCATACTTTTTGCTCATTAAAATCAAAATTATTTTTTAAAAATGGGAATGAATTACTTTATCTTTGGACACTGTACCAAATTTTAGAGTTGTGACTGCATTTCGTGAGGCACGTTTGAATATACCTCGTTTGCAATGGTTAAATCCTTTTTGAACACTTAAAGTTGGTAAATCGAAATTGGAATGGCTTGATTTGTCTAGGCTTGTCCTTGTTGGCAATTGTACTAAATTTAAGTTGTGACTATATGGGAAGGGAGAAAATTAGTTATGCGGTCAGTGAGTCAGTCAGTAATTGAATAAATTAGTCAATGAGTGAGTAAATCAGTCAGTAAGTGAGTGAATCAGTTAGTCAGTCAATTAGGGGTTTATAAAGAAATAGTACTTTTTGATTGTTTGTAAGGAGCGACTAATTAAATCTCATTCAAGGAGCTAAAATAGATAATATACTCTCAAGTAATATAAATGTCCATAATATAATATTAATTTTTTATAATTTACCAGGAATAATTAGTTATTGTATTAAATATATTTTACTGTAACGTGTGTTACAAGTCATACCATAAAATAAATATTTACATTAAAGAATAAGAATCACTATTTTACCCCATTATCGTTAGTTGTATTATCCCTAAAAATTCAACACAGTTACTGTACTGTTTTCCTTACAATATAAAATTATCATATTTTTTTTACTCTTTTGAAAATAGATTTTCTGTCACGTAAGTCTTGAATATCATAGAAATATTAAAATTTTCCTGCTAAAAATTCAATTAAAAAATCCAGATTATATGATATTTGTATTTCTATGTATTAATATTCTTTAATTTTTCTCTTTCGAATATTTTTTTTTATGTTTTGAATCACATTAAAGCTATATATTTTTACTTAAGACATGCATAGAATGCTCCATGTTTGTTATCTAGAAAAGAAATAATTGATTTAGACAAATTTGAGCCATAATATGTGGAATTGAATTTTAATCAAGAAAAAAATGCATACATTTTCGATTTCATTTTAGAATAATTTTTTTCGCTTCTTAAAAGTCTCAAGCTTTTTAAAATATCAGAAAATGTTATTTAAAAAAAAAAAAATTGGAAAAACTTACACCCACAGAAAACGCTACTTTAAAAGGTAAACAATTCGAAATTGAATATTTGTTGAGTCAAAAGATCAGTTTGAGAAATTCCAGACCGAGTTTCCATTAAAAAATAAAAAACGGTATTTCAAAGTTCTTTAAGATAATGCTTATTTGCTTGCTTGCCAAACATGTTTTGAGCTGTTGAAATATATATTTTTAAAGGATAGCTTTCAAGTATTTGAAATACGATGCACATATAAAAAGATTTTTTACGTAAACATTTCTCTACCATGACAAAAAAATTCTATTTATATGCTAATGTTACTGTCAGAATTGGTAAAATTCAAAGAAACACAATTCCATGAAAGAGAATACAAAAAAAAAATCAAATGTGATAGTTTCACAGTGGAATTCTAGAACCGAATGCAACCAGAAAAGGAGAGTCACAAAATGTAATTTTGGTGTAAAGAACCGTTCCTTTTCCTATTATTCTAGATTTTCTCAAAAGGAAAACAATGCTCTTGCATTCATGTATCTCTAAATGCGTTCCAAGTTTAGAAACAACTGCAATTCTCATCTAACAAAACGTTCAACAATGTTTTTTATTCGTAAAAGGGACAAAAAGCGACTAGTTTGAATAGCGGGAAATTGGACATTGGCCTGAGAATAATTGTTTTTTTTTAGATTAATTGCTTTTCATTTAATCTAAGAGATTGCTTTCGTTTTGTTATTTAGCAAGAGATTTAAATGAAATGCATTTTGTCTATTGGTATTTTCTTGGTGATGTGAATGCTTTAGGGAACCCCTAAAGCAATTTTATTTTGCTTTAGAGGTCTTAAAATTAGATAAATAAATGCTTTGCATACAGGGGCTTTGGTAAATAATACCATTAGAAGTTTTTATTAATACCATTTGAGTTCGATAACTTTTAAAAAGTTTGAAATTTATAAATACAAAACAAAAATATAAAGGAATTCAATGTCATTTTCACAATTATATTAACGTATCCGAATACGTTCAATGCAATTTAAAAGAAGAAAAAAATTTATTAATGAAACCTTTTATTCCATTAAAATGTTCATATTATGGTAAAAACATGAAATTGGCAAAGATATTCAATTTTTTAATTCTATTTTTCTAAAAAAAAGGAGTATTTTGATAAAAATTGACCAACATTTTGTCAAAGCGGCCAATGTTGTTAAATATTCTTTTTAAATATATTTCATTTAATTTTTAATACATGATTCTATGATATTCATGAGTATAATGACCTAAATTCTAAATTATATTTTTAAAAGTAATATATATATATATATATATATATATATATATATATATATATATATATATATATATATATATATATATATATATATATATATATATATATATATATATATATATATATGCTGTTGTATAAGATTACTCATAAATTTCAATATTTTTGCAACATATTATTATGTATGTATAGCGATAACTTTTCGTGAGAAAAATAGTTACAATCAAAACGGTAGGTCATTATACTCAACATAGTCTAACGAACAACTGTACAAAAAATTACAACTCTATCATAAATACATTTTGAGATAGAACAAAAGCCATATTTCTGTATTAGAGAAAATTCTATTCAATTAATTACTCTTTCAAAAACGGTTGTTAATACGAAAATCCTTGAAGAGCGATTCCAAAATCGTGTTTTCTAAAAAACACAATTTTTTATCTCTCTGCAAGGATTTTCGTATTTAACAAACCGTTTTTGAACGACTGTAACTAAACTTCTATTTAAGTACAAGAAAAACACAAACTGATTTAAAAAGAAAAATGTTCGATTCATATGAAACGAATTTTTAAAAAAAATGAAATTTTCATTGATTTTGACATTTTAAACGTAGTCGGGCACCTTAAAATCACATTTCGAAAGACTGAAAATTTAAACATATTGGTAAATTTGATTAGTTGTTTTAACTATAATTATTCTAGAATACAATTTTTAAAAGATTTTTTTAAATAAATTTAAAAAAAATAACATAAAATGATAAATTATCAAGGTGTCGTTTAATAGATAGCATAATTCTTTTAGATCATTACGTATCCATTTCTCACACCTACTTTTATACGAACTATTTAAATGTTCATACCTTTGTCATACATTTGGGTCAAAAAATTTTGTAATTAAGTAAAAATTACCATTTTCTAACTAATAATTATTGCTGTGTATTTAACTATTCTAAAAATATTAAAATTATTCTTTACTAGCAAAAATTCAAATATTAGAGAACCTTTTTACTACAGTTCAATACTTAATTTGCTGCTGTCATAAATAACCATATACATTTAGAAACACAATGAGTTTCTGGTAAATTAAACTATATCGGAAATAACCATCTTTAAAATGTGTCGCGAGATACTTTTTTGCAATTTAATTATTGGTTAATTTTAAATAATACTAATTTGAAATTAAGTTCCCGAAATTTATTTTAAGTAGTATTTTTTAAAAACTGTAATATTTATATTTTTACTATTCTTAAATGAATAGTTTTTATATGATATTCCGATAATTTCAGGGTTATAATTCGATGGACATTTTATGTTGTTTTTCAAACCGTTAAATTTTAACACATATTTCATTTTTCATTGTCTAATTGTCAAATTTTGAAAGTTAAATTTAAAAAATGTTAATTATGAAACTATGATATTTTTCAAATCAACCTAGAATATGCATTTTAATTCATGGAGTTTTATGTTCTTTAGATATTTCTTATAGCTAAAAATTGTCAATACAAAACTCATCTGACAAGAAACACTGCATCGCGACCCATTAAAAAATTTCTTACGGCTTGCAGTTTGGGAAAAGCTTGACAAATTTAATGCTTAGGTAGCTTAGGAATGTAAGAGGTATAATATTATAAACTTTGTATGCAAGTAAGGACTTGCATAAAAAAGAGTTTACACTTACTTAACATTTACTTTAAAATTTACACTATGGAACGTTGTCAGTTAAATAAATAAAAATTTCCAAAAAGGAGTTATGTATTATATTTTAATAGTGTATACATACCACTTGAATTATAGTCAAAAGTAAAATATTTTAAAAGTTCAAATGGATAAAATGCTGTATAAAAAGCAATTTTATATAAACACACAATTTTACAACAAAAGAAACACATTTATTTCAATGGTGACTTTTTATACAAAATTGGATTGTCTGGTATATCGTTTGTCTTTCCCAAAATAATACCATCTGGAAAAGCACAAAAGAACACGTTCAGGGTATAAGAACATTCCGGTAAAAAATGACCCAATAACCACGGAAATCCCAATGTAAATTGAGAACATTTCCATTTTGTCTTCCAATTTACTTTTTCAGTTTTTCCTCTTGAAGGAAAAGAAATGTGGAACTTTATTTCAACTACTCCGAAGAACAAAAATAATACATATGTGTATCTATAGATTTTGGTTTCGTTTTTGTTTTAAGTTATGACTAAACTGTATGTTCTCTTTTTTGTGTTCCTACTTATCGAAATGCAGCACTTTGTTATATCCGCTTGGAGTCAAAACGTTTTTAGGGTCTACAAAGAAAGAATAAAAAGGAATTGGTTAATATTTGGATCTGAAAGTTTCCCAAGCTGAAAGTATATATTTTTTTTTTTTTTTTTCAGCTTATGAAATAAATGCTAAGAGTTTAAAACGACTGGGTTTATTTGGAAACATTATAAACTCGCGTTACAAGCATGCACAAATTTTGTTAAATTCTTTTTCGAGACATTAGTAATTTCTATGTAGTTTATTATTTTTTATTGACTCAAAAAATATTAGACTTTTAATTTTATTTTAGAAGTTCATAATTTAATAAATTGCAAATTATATCCAAAACTGTTTAGTATATTTTTAGAAAACAAGTTTGAATATTTTTAAAAACAATTTATTAAAAGATAAACTCAAGTAAGGGAAGCCGGCAAAGTAGCAAAAGTGGGTGCATATTTTAAGTGACATGAGGTTATTGTCAAAGAACTGAGAAATTATAAACTCGTTTCAATAATTCATTGACCATAAGCAGTTGTACCTTATTAAAAAGTTGGGTATCAAAGTTATTAATTTTTTGCCGTGTTTGGCCATCTTGTTGTAAGACAAGTGTGCCCTGTTTGTGTATTTGTTAATACGAAACCTTGTGATTGATAGTTGTTGAATGAAATCGTTTTTCAGGCTGATGATGAGGGTTATCCACATTACACTCCAAAGATCAAAACCGTTTTTTTTTTTCCTTCGAATTTCTAGCGTGCAATATATCAAAAATACTTTGAATGTATGCTTAATTTTTACTTGTTGATGATAAAGATTAAGTGACAAAGGAAATTATCCCTATTTCATCGTTTAATAGCAAAGAAACAGGAAAGTAACGGTCAAAAGAATTATGATGATGCTTTTAGATGAATTACACAAAATCTCTAGAGCAGTGGTAATTTTTCAGTCATAAATGAATCAAATGTCAATGTTCCTTTTAAACCCTCGTATTCAAAACGACAATAGTTATAGAAAATAGCTCCTTTTTCTTTTCGAAAACAGCAATAATAAATAACACACACATATATATATATAAATATATATATATATATATATATATATATATATATATATATATATATATATATATATATATATATATATATATATATATATACAGAGAGAGAGATAAGTTTTTTTTTGTTTTTTTACTTAATAGACTAATTTTGTATTAAATAACTTCATTTGCATTTTACACTCACTTTTTCACATTTTCAGAAGTATTATCTTGAAAGGATAAGTAAATTATTTTATGCGTTTTAAGATTTATCTATTTTTAGAACTGTTCTTTTAAAATTTAGTCATTATTTAAATTCTCCTTAAGGAGTACTTTCCTCTAAATTAACTACTTGCATGTGAATAAGCATTGAAATTCATATCTATATTAATTAATTTATGATAACCACAATTAGGGTGGGAAAGAGATATAATCAAATATCCACTATTCAAAGTATTAAACCATGTTACGCATTCAAAAAAAGTATCTGGTACTTTTCAGAAGCTAAGTAAATAATCACAAATTATAATAAAAACCCGACACACTTGTAAACTGAATAAAATAAGTAACTCATATTGATTTTTAAGAATGTCAGCTTTCAATAAAAAAAAAATGGAAAAGCGTCCTCCATCGATTAGTTTGATGTGTCTTAAATCTCTAAGTCAATTTACAGCAAGATGTCTAGCGGATTTTGTTTCTATGGTCTTTTTGGAGTCTGAAATCTGTCATTATTCAAGAGCATTATCATATAGTCTAAATTATAGAGTGCTTTAAATTGTTTATTTGAAAAATTTTCAGTAAATTGCCTAATTGCCCAAATTATGAAAACGAATTTCCTATCAAGTAGCATTATTTTATAATATTGTGTACATCAACTGTTTACACATCTTTTGTTGGACTACTAATGATCCTTTTTGCTGTTACTGGAAGTTTAAAAAATAATGTATGATAGCAGTTTTCAATATTTTAACTACTTTTATATGAGTAAGTAAATTAATTATTTTTATATAAGACAGGCTATTCACTATTTTTATATGAGCCAGAAAATCAACTACTCTTATATCAGACAGGAAAATAATTACTTTCATAAAGACAGGAAATTAACTACTTTTATAAAATATTAATTTTTATTTATGAAAGAAACCTGCAGTCTATCTCTGCAGGTGCATACAATAACTAATTTTACGTAACTCATTAATGATGGTTTTCAACTTAATTAAAACTCAACATCTACTAAGTTTTTCTTAACTATTAAATATATTCTGTTTCAAAATTCCTGCAGGAATATATCTAGATTAGTGTACACTAGACTGCAAAGTCAATTCAACATCAGTTAAATTATTTAAATTCAACATCAATTAATTATATTTATTCTCTAAGTATAGCTTATCAAACAATACTTCTTAAACCAATATAGCATCGAGTTATATGATAAATGACTTATGGAAACCTAATTCCTTCTTTCTTCTTTGTTGGTTCCAAATCAATGACTGCCTTAGATAAAGATAAACTATTCTCTTATATCATATCTTATATTGACTTAGTCAATGGAATGATTCAATTGATTCTGAATATTTGAAATATTATTCGGATATTTTGATGTAGCTGTCAAAAATCTGGAAGATAAGTTGTAAGAGACTAAGAATTATTAATAGAGGACATGAAGATTACTGATGAGATTCCAAAAGATAGATTGATCTAAATAAGGGAGAAAGAGAATTATATGTTTTGGCAAGATTAACTGTTAGGAAAATTTATTTAAAACAACTTAATTTTTATATATTATTTAACTGCTATTCCTGCAGAATTATGTATGTATGTAATCCAAATTGTTAATAAAAATTGCGTATTGAGTTGGAGAAATAAAATGTTTAATGAGAGAGCTTGAGATGAATAAGAGCAAAAGATAATTATATGTTTCAGCAAAATTTATGGTTTATAAAATTTATTTTTAAAAAATTTAATTTTTATACATTTGTCAGCTATTCCTGCAGAATTATGTATTTATGTAATCCAAATTGTTAATAAAAAATGCGTAATGAGTTTTTCTATGAAACATGTAGTTATATTTCACAGTTTATCTGTAACATTTGAGTAAATATGAAATTAATACTTTTCCTGGTATGTCAAACGGAGATATTAATTACATTCTGCAGTTAAAAAGAATAATGATCTTTAGGAATTCGTAAACACGCTGACTTGGAAAAAATACCATCTAGTTAAAATAATTAATCAAAATTAGTAATAAGACAACATCTTAATGTTAGAATTTCAATATTCTTCAAGATAAAAATTGTTGTGAATACCAGAAAATTCCTTATAAAAACAAACTTTCTAAAAAAAAATTTAGTCAAGTCAAAAATTTTTTGCAAGTAAATAAATTATACTTTTCTGTAGTATTATTTTAAAATTAAAATATGCATATGAATTTCAAACTTGATGTTTCAAATATTTTATTTTACTCATTATTTAAAGAATTTTCTTAAAAACAAACATATTTTATCTAAAACTGAACATTATAATATCTATTTAGCTTAATGTCATTTTATTTTATAATAGAAGATAAAGAATGTATTTCTCAAATAAAATATTTTCTTAGAATCTCAGTTTAATTGTGCTATATTTCGTTATGCGTTATTTTAATTCATTTGTATACTAATGAATATCTATATAATACTTAAATTCTGAAGACTTTTTTTATATACCAATGCTTATTTTAATTTCAATTACACATGTTTCGTATTAAATAATTTGAACAAAATTTATTTTGAGAACATGCAATTAAATATCAATTCTTACCGCACGAACTTACAGAAATTAATCTAACTAAAAGCCTTTGTTTTACTGTGAACCAATTAGCTCTAGTGCTTTCAGGATATTTCCGGAGTTCAAAACGTTTCCTTACACTTCAAATAATTACTTCCTCAACTAAAGAATAGCTGTGATAATCGGATGTCATAAACATGCTGACATCCTTTAGAAGGACAATCTAAATCTCTTAACTGATGTTTAAGGAAGAAATACAATTACGTTCATTGTTCGGTTAATTATAATGAATTAATACTATGTTTTGCGTTGTGTTTTTTCTCTATCTAACATCATATCTTTAAAATGCTTGAACAAACCACAAAATTATGTTAAAAATGCTTTATTTGTTATTTCTTATACAATATTTCACAATCATTAAATTTCGATTTAAATGAAACAACTAAACTGAAAATTTTTACTTTATTCAATGAAATATTTATAAAATGGAATATGAAAAAAAATTTCAATATTGTTTTAATAAAAAAAGCATTTTATCTATAAAAGACACACAAAAGAATTAGAGTTACTTTGAATTTCTATGTGTTTTGTGAATAATGGAAAGAATATGAAAAGAATTACTGTCGAATTCCTAAAAAGATACTTTAATCTTATAAATATATACAGACGATATTGCGGTTGTTTAGTATTCACATACAAAATATTTTCACAATGTTTCCTTTCTTCATAAGAAACTTTACAATATAGTATTCCTAGCACCTTAAAAAAAAAATCTTTTTAAATCGAAAAAGCACATCACATCAGTGACTTACGCCGGAATAGATTTCTTCAGAATGTCTTATCTGAAAGGGGGAAAATGAATGAAATCGGCTTGAAAATGTCAAACTATTTGGGGTGGCTGAGAAAGCTTTCATTCCCCATGATGAAGATAAAAATAAAATACAACACATTTTTCTTTTCTTTTCCTTGGGTATCACAGAAAACCTTTCAAAATGAGTCTTTCTCCTCTCTTGTTACGCAAGGTATGAACTACAGAAATTGACAAGCCATCAGAAAAAAATCGTGTATCGGTTTTCTGACAATCATGGTTGTGCCCTCATGGTAGATAGAGGGTAAATTGGAAAAATATACAACTTGTTATTATGAATCAAAATTCTTAGAAAATACATATTTCAAAAAGACGAATGGAAAAAATTTCAAATACTTATCAATAAAACAATTTAGGAATTATTATAATTAGAAGACTTTATTATTAGAAGGCTTATAATGATAATTTGCTCATCAGAAATTTTAACAAATGAGATTAAGTATTTTAAAGTTTAGAACATACAATATTTTCCTCGCAGATTTTCTGTTATCGATATTTGATTGAATAATTATGGTACTTCTGTCATCATACTAAATTAAGTTTAACATATCATAAACCTTGAAAGTTTTAAAAAAATTGCAATGTTCAATTTAAAATATTATTTTTTTAAATTCATTTTATGCGTCATATATAATCTTTAAAATCCAAATTCCAATCTTTAAAATTCAAAAAATAACAACAGGGAGAACAAAATGTTAAAGTTATTAAAAACATAATAAAATAGCTATCTTAATCCAATAAGGAACTTCTAATGCAAGGCTAAAAAATAAGGAAGATATAGAAATGATGTAATTTCTAAAATAATATTTTATTATATTACAAAGTGAGCTGCAAGCAAAGTATTGTGATCCTCAAATTTTCAAATACTATTCAATATTGCATAAAATAACCATCTATTTACACTAAAAATCCTATTTTAATAACTATTATAATGTGCATTAAAAATATTCAAATAACAATGATACGCATAGGAGGAAAACTTTTCCTTTCATATGAATTTTTAAATTCTAAGGAAAATCAACTTAAATATTTAGTATGGTTACTAAACCAAGTTTGTTTAGAATATAATGTTTCTATATTTTTTTATATTCTCAAACTTAAAAACCTACAATCAAACATTTTATATATTATATTTCCAAATTATCATACATTTTTATCATTAATAAAATTTATGTGAATATATTTACCTATTATTATTATTATAAAAATGCCTACACGATATGAAAAAAGAAGTAAGCAATATTAAATTCAAGATGTAAATGCATATTGAATTTAAAATTCAACCTAAATATGGGAACAATGTAATAACCTATAAATAATGTAAACATGAATATCATATAAAACTTTTCTTTCATTTTATGCATATTTATTTTATGTATTCATCTCCATGTAATTCACTTTATATTTTTCTATATTTTATGTAATGTTTGAAAATGATGAATATGCAGAATAAAATTGTATTTGTAATGAAACAAATGCTTCATACTATTTTACATATGTTTATACATATATAAGATGATTTAAAAATTGCGGAGAAACCTAAATTTTCTATAACGTCATGAAAACGAATATTTTAACACAAGTTAAACCTTTTAACTTTGAAAAGATGCATTAATATGTATTCATCTTTATTTATTTTTCATTAAGATATCAAATGAAAAATAAATGTGGCATTGTATTTCAATTAAAACATTTTATGTCCGGAATTTGAAGCTATTAAAAAAACCACCCAATAAGAGTAATATTTGAATTCATAAAAATGTCATTACGATTAAAAATTCATTTTTACACTTATAATTCAACAATTGCATACATATATTTAAAATTGTTTTAGATATATTTAAAATTGTTTTAGATATAGTTAAAATTGTTTTAGATAACACGTAAAAATTGTTAAAGATGAATTCAAAGCTTTGCACGAAATTGTTATTATTCACCGTGCAATTCCATTATGGGCTGTTGCATTTGAGTAAATGTTAAATGTTTTTTGTGTAAGTAGGTTGCATTTTCGAGTTTTTTGAAGTGTTGTTGTTTAATGTTGATTGCAATAAAAGAGGTTTAAGTATTACATTTTTCTTAGAGAAGAAATTGTGTGTATTTTAACAGATGGAAAATATATTGGGAATATACCTGATGAATTTAAGCATAAGGCCTTAATAATATAGTACTAAGGCCCCCAATGACGCAAACTTCTATTTTGAAATTGAAGTTTCCAAAAAATGGGAAAATAAATCTCCTGAGATTAATAAAAAATTATTTAAAAATATATATATATATATATATATATTTCGAATAACAGTTGTCAACAGTAACGTATACTTTTATTTAACATTAAAAGGATATTGTGCGTGCATTTATGTTTTTTCTGAAAATAGTTTGTAAATTACTTTTAAGTATTGTGAGTAATAGTAATTTTGGGGATAAATTAATGTAAAAGGAAATATAGGAGGTTCAAAATGTTTGCATAATTGTGTTTTATTTTTAAAATTGGTTTATGCACTAAGTAACAGATATCACGAAGAAAAATATTATTTGTTACCCACACTGGGGAATAACTATCGTAAAGTTTGTTTCAGTCAGACCATCACACTCAGTTCTCAGAATCATGCCATTGATGCATTAAAGGAAAATTATCAATTTTTTTTTTAGAAATTCGGAAATATGCAACGAAAATTCAGAAACCGACCCAAGATGTAAAATGGTTTCATCATTTCCATTTTATTTGTCGTCGATGGTTTACCTTTTCAGCAATCGAATGCCAGCGATTTTTACATATATATAAATCTCAAAAACCATATTGAAGAAATTTTTAGGGCTCAGCACCTTAAACAGAATGGATACTTTTCAGCTCACATATTACAGGTTTTCGAAGATAACACAAAAACTTAACGTTTGAGTAAAAATGAAAACAATATTCCGTGAACTTTTTAATCCTCCCACATATTATAAGGCTTTTATAATATTGTGTTGTCTCTTTGTGAATGCATGTATTCATTTTAAATCCTCAAAAGAGTACGAGTATTGTTAATTGCCTATTTTGACGGGTATTGTTAACTTAAATAAATTTTGACAATTTGTTATGACAATTTGACAAGGATTTAATTTGGGTAACAATTTAACATCAATAAGTCGAATATATTGTAAATTATCTTAAAAGTATGTTTAATTAACGTACTGTAATTATAAATCCCTAATACAAGTTATGCATAGAAAGAAGAGTTAAATTACTTATTTTAAGTATTAGGAAATAAATTACTAGTAAATTATCCGAAATAAATATCCATTACCAACGCTCTGTTCACTCTTGGAAATGATAAGTTAGGATTTAGTTTTAACAAAAGGATAACATGATTTTAATACATAAATATTGGAATACAAATACGTTTAAGATGATTCTGTTCCATATTACGCTCCATGGAGACATTAGTACAAATTGTTTTAACCTACTTCCATCCAATAATCAATCCTCAGTTCTTCATATCTATCCTTTGGGTCTAAGAATAAGAAAGGAAGTTTGAAAATAATGTTTCGTATAAGAACATTTTCACCTGAATAACTTGAGCTGGTTATTGTACGAATCGCTTCGTAAAGGAGTCTTTTAATTCATTCAAGAATTCGCTTGTGAAGAAATAATATTTGATGTTATAAAAGATTCCAAAATTAAAGGAAAACTTTGCATAGCTCTCACGACCTTATTGCAAGAAGCAGAAGTCTTTCAATTTTAAAGAAATTACTCCCCTTTAGTACTTAAAGAAAAAAGAAAAAGGAAATTTGGAGAAAGTGCTGAAATCGTTTATGAACATCAAGTATTAAATATAATTTTGTTTGCCTGCAAATTGAAAATAATTAATTTGTTGAATTGAAGAATTTATTTACGTTGGGGTATACGTATTTCTAAATTTGAATCAATAATTTAAGCAATTGAAGATATTTTGGATTTGAGTAGTAAAGTATTAAATTTACATAATTGATGCTTAGCTTTCAAAGCTTAAACACATTTACTAAATTTTTTTTAATTATGTAAGAATTTTTCTGCTGAGAATAGAAATATTTCTGCCATACAATACCACAATTTAACAAATTTAAAAGGTACATAAAATCTTAATAATTAATTACCAAATTTTCATTTGCAATTTTTTCAGCAAGATTGTGAATTCTTCATCAAACTTTAAAGACAATTTAATATTTAGACTTGAAATTACTTTCGCTTGAAATATATTTTAATTGCAATTTATTAATATCAAATATTTTTGTATTTTAATAACGAAGCAAATTACATTCTTATTTTTGACTCCTTCAGTTTTTTATAGTATAACTATGTATGACTTGCATCAATTTTATGTTTTACAGATTCTGATGAAGCTTAGAAGAAAGTTGCATTTAACATTGCCTTGCATTTAGTGTAATAGTTGCATTGTAAAAAACCGAAAATTTAGCCTTGGAATAGTGAAACATAATAAATTAAGCATGGCTTGCGATAGACGTACATTTATTTTAGGAACAATTAACTACTTATTGAAGATTCACAGCTAGAATAAGTTTATTCTACCATGTGCATACAAATTGATAGATATTAACTAAATCAATCAGGCTAACACAAGACAATTTAATAGGTAAATGACACTTGAACGTATCTACAATTAGTGCCTCATTGAGTAGTTAGGTAAAATGAAAGTATTTATAGCGAGGTTGTTTTTTTGTGTGTATTTTTTTTCATCTCCATGTCTCAAATGGATAATCAAAACATTCTACTTACTTGTCTACTATTCATTTTTACACCAAATGAACAATTTCTATGTGGTTGACGTTAAAAATATTTAGATTTTGAATTCTTGCATCCACCGTACTAATCATACTTTAGTCTAAATGATGTCTTATGATTTTCACATTAATAAAATAAAACTTGCATAATTTTGAAAAATACTAGATCATTTTTTTGCCCATGAATTGCTTTCGAATATTTCTTACAAAAATACAGCAATTTAAAATACAGCACTTATTAAATTTCAATTAGATTATCTTCTTCTTTTATAGAGATAATCAACAATCAGTATACTATACTAAGTGTTTATTTGGCACACAACACAAATCACATGTCAATCTTTGAAGGACTTAGAAAGTTGCAATGTAATCATCTCAAAAACATTTAGAAAGCACAAATGTTTGTTGAAGTATTTTTGTTATCTTACATCTACACATAAAATTTGTAATACATATTTCAATTTAATACTAAAGCATTATAATTTTATCCTTCATTAATTTAAAAACAGCAGAACTTAATTTTACACAAAATTCACTGTTACGAATACTAGGAAAAAACTCAAATCAATTCCAATCGCATACGCTTAATTAATCTGGCACCCATTACACATTATTAAAACGATGTTAAGTTCTGATATAACTATTTCCTTTCTTGTGCTGCCTTTCTACAAACATGGATGCAGACACAGGTAGAAAAGCTTAGCTTTGCATTTGTGTGAAGAATGGTTTTTTTTTTTTTTTTTTTTTTTTTTTTTTTTTTTTTGCTTTCCATGGACCCACAAGAATTTCCAGTTATTCATTATGCATGCAATAATGTATTGAACACAATTGTATGTATCAACTGACGTATATTTATCCAGTTTTAATAATTAGCAATCCAAATAATACCGGAGGTTTAAAACAGTGAGGCACCTTTTATAATGAATTAATCTTCATAAAATTTGGCATAATATCTAATACTAAATCTAATACTAATACTAATAATATCTAGAGGAACAAAATTAACTCAAATTTTTGTCACCATATTAAAATATGGCACTTTAACGATTTATATTTTTTGAGAGACCTAAAAGAAATCAAAATAATTTAATTTTTGTACATCTAAAGTAGTTTCTGAAGAAAAAAAATTATTATTTAAAAAATTCAAATATTTATTTTGTTTTATTTTTAGAGATTATTTGCTAATACTTTCAGCAAAACAAATACTTAATTTTATGAAGATCTGTTTATTTCTATTTGCTCAAAGTGTCTTTTGTTAAATTTGGATTTTCTTGTATATGGTTTTTTAGAATATCTTAACTACAAAAATGATATTAAATTTTAATTATCATTGATTATACCACTGGATATTCTTTTGGGTAAACAGTTTTCAATAGTGCATGGTCGAGATTGATATGAATTCGTGAACAAATACAGCTTAAAATTTATAAAAATTAAAATTTTGATTACATTTAAATGTTACAATTAAAAGTAAATTTAGGAAATTCAATTAAAAATTACTGATCCTGAATTTTGTTGCTTCTCGCGATTTTTAATCAATATAAAGTTTATAAAACGTATAAGAGGTTTTTAATTTTAAATTTAATTTCTTGTTAATCGAACTTAAATTTGAATACAAAGGTGTTCAAATCTAAACACCATCCAAGCTTCATTAAATAGTTAGAGATATTTATTGATGTTAATTTTTTGCTAATATCTATACAAAAATTTCACACATAAAAAAACATTGGCTTTAATATAATAATTTAATCGTCTTCGATCTGAATGAAGTTCTTAAAACTTTTTATAATGGGATTAGTTTCTTGACACGTCCTTAACCTGACTTGCTTCTTGGTACATTCAAAGCAAAAATAAAATAGCTAGACCCACATTGGGAAACTGACAACATCCAACACAGTTAATTCTGGCCTGATGGAAGCATTTGTCACCTAAAAATCAATCAATCAGCAGTCACATCCAGACCTTCAACAACCCGGCCATGTGCAGAAGTAAATAACAAAATCAATTCTCAGTATGAGAGCATATAACTAGAGGCACAATAAAAGTACTCAAATAGCTTTCCAAAACCAAGCATATACGATTATAAGGGATCTGCTTCGTCGGAAATGTCAGCAATTCATAATAAAATTATGTGCCTTTGCTGTTCATTGCGCGTGCACACTAAATTGATCTGTTCATTGGTTTTATGGGTTACAGTATAGAATTTCTGAAAAACGTGTCAGCTAGTTATTTCACCCCCTCCACTGGCTTAAAAAAGTTCAGCAACATTAAGGCAAGCTGTTGGCATTCCATTAGCACATGTAATTTCACTAACATTAAAATCCACTGATGGCAAACGGTAAAGGGTTAATAGTAACCCACATATATCCAAGTTCAATGGCACTTGCATTGAGACGAGCTCTTACTTGAGCTCAGTAAATAAGGTACAACGATGTTTGAACCGGTTTTACAACGCCCTTATTGGCTGCAGAATATTCCATTACCATGTGACGTCTTGAACTGAGAAGGACCGTGATTAGAAAAGTAAACTATTAGTTAAATTTTAACTTAAAAGCACTCATTTTCTTTTTTGTTAACAATATAGATTTATATTTTATACAAACTACTTGATCAGGTTATCAGTATTACCATAAATGTTGCGATTTGCCTAGAACTATATCTTTATGCGAAGGACACCATTCTACAGCATAGACTAAAGGCTTAATTGATATTGTCCCCATGTATAGCCCGACATACGCCATCTTCTGGTCTTTTATACTCTTTTAGTTGGGTTGCTATGAATTTACTTTATAATGAAAGATAACAGCTTTAATGTAGTTTTTTTATTGATATATTTTCAGGAAACTTTTCTTTAAAAACGCATCGAAGAAATTGTAATGATTAACTTTATAAATTTTGCAAATAATTTTATTTCAAAAGTCTTAGTAATACAACACAATAACTTTTTATTTAATTTCCAGAAATCTATTAATACCTAAAAAAAAATTAAAAAATTCTACAATATTTACTGTTTTCAATAAAAGTAGAATAGCTTAAAGACTAAAGACAGCTCATAGTATTCACTTGCGAAATGTTTGTATGCACCATTGCATGCTTTGCACATTTGAATCTGCATGAATATAGTCTGTAAGTTTAAATATAATTGTATGACCGCATGTATATGTGTAGCTTTAAGCATGATTGCTACTGTTACAATATTTCATACACCTCTCAAACAAACCAGAGCCTTCATATCCACCCCAATCCAAATGTGTTTAGATTCCGTTTCTTGAACCATACAAATCCAACCACAATTTTATCCACATTTTATTCTGGGTGTTTTCTTTCATATAATATATTCTCTTAAGTATAATAAAATCTACCGTATAAAATATGTATTTATATGAGGTAATGTATTTCTCATTATTCAGATTGTACATTTCATATTTTTTCTTGCTTTGAAATTGCTTTTGTCTTATTAAATGTATGTATAGATATACATTGGAGATTTTACGACTTTTATAAAATATTCATGTTACTTCAGGAAAACTAAAGCATTTTCAAACCATTTACTTCTTGTTTAGTTTCAATTTTTTTAAACATTTATTGAACTATTTGTTATGAATTAGTTTGAAATCGATAATTTTTTTTGAACTCTGTTTGCTTTAAGCTACATAGATTAAAAAAAAATTAGATTGTTAATATATTATTATAAGAGTAATCAGAACACAGTTTTATGTGACCTTGTGAAAATTACCTAGCAACTTCTTCGAATAAAAACTTTAGTAGGGTTGCACTTTAATAAAACAATTTTACACTTAATAAGACAATTTAATATATAGCAAAGAAATACTCTACAAAGCAATACATAACACAAAAACTGCAATATTTTAGAAGGAATAGCTACTTCAGATACTGTATGCCAAGATCTACTCATTGTAATATTTGTTGCTTTTCTAAGATTCAACAATATTTTTACGTTGTCAAGTGAGTGGTGAATTGTTAGAACTTTATGCAGATTGAAGTCAAAGATGGATCTACGTACCATATTTTGATAAATGGAATTTTTATTTCATGTCATGTTTTACCTAAGTTCGAATATGTTGCTTTAAAATAAAGGCATATCAAAAATGTTTCATAAACAACAATAGATTACAAAATCTCAAGACATTCTTATGACAAGCGGCGTGTTGGCTATGAAAACCTTTCATAAAAAAAAAAAAAAAAAAAAAAAAAAAAAACATAAACAAAAAATCTTGTAGATGGGATGGCCATTCATTATTGTCTAACAATCACAAAATGTTTTGCAGGTAATTTTTAACTGAAAAATGTAGCTACACGTTTCAGTGGCAGAATTATCTGTAATTTTGTGCATTAGTTAAAAGGGGAAAATAAAACTTGCTTTTTTGTTTTCTTGTAAAATTCAGTTTTCCAACTCAATGATGTCTACTAAATCTTAATTCATTTCATTGGAACATTTAATTGTATCTTGAGAGGTAAAATGTTCCTCCAAAACATATAAGATTGATACATCGTAATCAATATTGATTTATAATATACAAAAAAATAATTTAAGAGTTCAAACTTGTTGAATCCCCTTGTTTTACTTTTCTATTATTACTAATGTTCAATTTTCCTTTATATTGATGGATCCTACTATCCATATAAATCTATTACGTCGTATGAAACATTTAAGGTTTCTACCACAAAGTAAAGATTAACTTAATAAATCACAACATGGTTTTGAAATATTTATACAGATAAACTATAACCATCCCAAAATAATTAATTTTTGTCTGTTTTAAGTCAAATTCTACACTTACTTTGACATACTAGTGAATAATGTTATTCTGATGAACTATATCAGAAACCGAAAACTCTAAAATGATCTTGCTTTGTAAAGATGGATTCCTTTGATTTGTAATAGAAGCTTGAATAGGTAACTATTTACCAATAAACACAAATAGTTTCAAACTATTTTATAAGCACAAATTAAAATACGAATTTCAACATATGTATACTGATCAAATCGAAAAATCTATATAGATTTAATATAAAATACAATTCTAATGCTTGATTAAAAATAGCGTATACGAAGTATTAGGCATATATCTACAAAGCTCCACATAAAAAAATAATAACAAACATGTCGCATTTTTTTTATCCCTATACACTACTTATGCATAGCTCAAGAGAACGAAACGCAACTTAGTCCCACAGGTATTATTGTTGCATAACTACGTCTCCAGATTAGGAGTAAATAATTTTGGCAAAGCCTCTGTCATAGCTGAGTCTTGTCCAGGCATCATGGAGAATTAATCTAGTACCTTAAAGGTTGTAGTAAGCCTTTACTTGCAAGTATTCTCTGAGCAGTAATTTCCACACATGAGTTTACGCTTTGATAAGAATGTTGCTCTCATAGTAAAGCTTTTCTAGTAATGCTTTTCTATTTTTGGTAAGTTTTTTCCCTTGTTATAAAATGATAATGATGCTAGATTGTGTAAGAGGAGAGGGGGTGGGGGTTGTTTTTCTTTTTCGGGCTTCAAAAAATTCAACATTTTTGTTGAACATAATAATCGGAAGCGGATAAAATGTTGGTCCTTGAAAGGTAACTTGAATGTTTTTTATTTATCTATATATAGCCTTAGTTCTTTGAAAATTCCTCAATTTGTTTATTGGTTCTTGGAAATAAAAGGCAGTAGAATTTTCTAAGATATAAATATAAAGATCACAGTGACAGAGGTAACTTTAAATTTAAAAAGAACACGTAACACTAGCACATATTTAATTTATGGTACAATGGTTTAATTAAATTATATTGTTGTTTTTTAAGTAATAAATTATCGGTATGAAAAAAAATATAAACTGTTTGACGTTAAAAATGTAAATAACTACTCATAAATATGTAATTAAAATTGTAAATATCTAAGACATCATGTGTATTAAACATATTGCTATGAATCATAAGTAACTGAATTCAAAAACAAAAAAGCAATACAAATTATCTTTATACTTATACTTGAAAACAAAAATTTATACTTAAAAATAGAAGCTTACTAACACTGAATTAAAAAAAAAAAATTACTATTTTAATTTAGTATACCTAAAATCACATGAAAAAATATACTTGATTCTGATTTTAAAAATTTTACAACTGAGCATTATTATCATATTAGAATCTGAGTCTCACATATAAGGGACTTAGATTTAAAGTGTATAAAGTCAGTATTGTGTCTTATCTTCTCTAGCTCTAACTTATCTTCTCTAGCCCTAAGCAAATAATGTATACCTTAAAACTAAATCTTTACTGATTCCTATAGGTTAAATAAATATCCTACTATTAGTTTAAAATGTGATAAACTGAAAGAATTAATAATATGAATAATTTGTCTTATTTTAAAGTCTTCTAAACATAATTATAAATATTTTTCAAAGCACTTAAATATTAATGCTTTAATAAAAAAAAAAAAGATTTCAATGTTTCATTTGAAATCTTACATTAAAAAGAAGATATTTGAGAAGAATACTTTGTATGACTCCCTCTCTATTCCAACATTTTCTCAGAATACCTTAAACTCAACTTTTAAACAAAAACTATCTCTAAATTAACTACTAAATGTCTAAAACTTGTTTTATAACTGATAGCACCCGAATTAAGTAATTATCTTTCCTTTAATTACATCTAATTATATCAAGATAAAGTCATGCTAATTATAGACGGAATGTAATTGTAACCTTAACATTAATTATCATTATCTCTACAAAGTAACTGACACGCGAAGCCAACTTATGATAATCTCAAATTTCATTACATACGCATTAAGGATTTACCATTTTCTAAGAAAATACCTTTGTGTGTTTGTGAGTAAATTGTAAATACAATAGTTAGGTTACTTTAAATATTTGATTTTCAATCGAATGTGAGATTAAATGCGTGAGAGCTGATACATGTTTATTTTAATAATAAAAGGAATTTTAAATAACTTATTTAATTAAATCAAAATCAACTTACTTTGTTACTGTTGTCACAAATAAGGAAATTTAAATCAAATAGGAATTTTGTTTTCACTACGATATTTCAAATTCTTGGACATTCTAAATTAATAAAAACAAATAAATAAAAAAAAAAACTTAATTTTTATGATGAAATTTTTTTTTCTAAAATACGTAAAAAATATTTGGAATGATTGAAATTAAAAGTGATATTTAATAACAATATGAAATGTTTGCATATAAAATGTTACTTTTAAAATTAACTAAATGAACCACTGAGAATGATTATTGTCTCTAGTTATCACAAAATAGTCATTTTGCTATCACTGAAAACCTCAAAACTTCATAGGGAATAATTAAGCCAAGGGCAGTTGTTTTTTTAACTCAATTTCAATTGGTACAAGTGTTATTGCATACCAATAAAAATACAGTCTATGGAAAGTACTATGAAAAATACAGTCAACTTTTTAACATTATCGTTTTTAGAACTCAGAACAATTGTTACTGGATTTAGCTTAAAAAAACTAGACAAATAGCATCCAGGTTTTGACATAGTTGATTGTTCTAACTAAGTTGTTAAAACAATAATTGTTAAATAATACTGCTATTGAAGGAGCAGGAAAGGAGTAGATGCTAACCGTTTTATAACAGATTCTTCCAGTTTTGAGAATAGTAAAAAATCTTTATCCTCTCAGTAGTTATGAACTTCATATGTAAAAAGTATTAAAATTTTAGATTGCTTAAATCTTAAACACTATTCATATATTTATATATTGCATAGCTCTCAGAAATGTAACATATGTTTTTTTCCATTAAAAAGCTTCGATTTTTACTGTCAGGTACTTTGGCTCTTTAAGCTTTAGAAACCCCAATATTACTTTTACCTTGTAAAGAATATCTATTATTATTAAAACTTGCAAATTTTGTTCTATAACTAAACACATATTTTGGTTTTTGTTTTATTATTGAATATTTACTGAAACTAAAACTAATATAAAAAATAGAAAATTAGGCAAGTTTCATAGCATTTACAGGAGTAAATTCACATAAGTTAAGTGGATCCAAGGGGGTAACTTTTAGCTTAGAAACCATGCTAAACACATGAGTGAATATTTAAATATACTAAGTAGTGTAATAATCTAGAATTATAAAATTTAATAAGGACAAGAACAAGAAATTGGAAAATATTACTTTTAAACTGTAATTTAGCAGTAAAAAAATTAATCTTATGACATATACAGCAGGGAAGAAAAGAGGTGAGTCTTCATGAAATAGGCTTCTATAACGTTTTATTGTTGCGGTCACATTTCCACCTGGTACGCTAGTTATAAAAACCTAAAAACAACCTTTTATATATTTAGTATTTTTGAAATATATCTAGTTATTATTATGTCCTTAAAATTTTATCGTTATGAACCACATTTATATATTTTAAGTTTCCTTCAACGGTAAAGCTATGAAAATTTAATATTTTATGACTTCTTTCTTAGTTCTTTCCATAAATAACTGTCAAAAACAACTTTCTGAAGAAGATGAATGTTAGTTAATTAAGAAGTAAACTTTCAGTCTTACAGTAAATTGATGTTAGAAGTAAGTTCTCTTCTTTATAGACGACAAAGAATTATTTAATATTGAAAATATTTTTTTTAATAACACGATAAGGTCTAAATATTATATTTTCGTGAACATTTGTGTCGACATATATTTAAAGAAAAACATAGAAAATGTCATTTTAAACTCTTTTTGATTTTCCATTGAATTTGTGCATTTCCTATTTTAAACAACTTTTCTTTTTGAAGAAGATCATGCCAAATATGTTTATTTTGAATTTTAAGACAAAATAAAACAAGATAAATATACTGCATATAACAATATAAGTAAGAGGCTACTATAATTTGAGACTGAGTGAGCATTTTCCATTGTTTAAAATATTTTTAAATTCATTAGAAAAATATTGCCAAAGTATTTAATAAATTTAAAGAATAATATAACTGTCCTGCTAAGTAATACATTGATATCAAATACAGTACATAATTTTGGTCGAGTATAACTATATTTTAAAGGGAGTTGGTACCCTAAAATTTATAAATAATCGATTTTGAGTTTATTATTGTTGATTTAAATTCTTCTCTTCAAAAGGATGCCTCATTTGTAATAATACCTCAACGAGAAGTATTTTAACAATTATTTCAAGACAAAATCAGTAACTATTTGTATAGGTAAAGTTTTCTTTGAAATGCATTTTTCTCAAAACTACATTTTTTATTAATCATGTACAATTTTTACCACATATTTCTTTTATGTATCTGTATATACTGAAGTGAGATTTTGTCATTATTTTAAAAATATTTTTTGCTTTGGATTATTTAAGTTGGTTGTTTTCAGATTATCTGGCGCTGTCAGCAACACGAGGGCTATAATGGGCCGAAACATTAGTCGTTTGACAAGCCAACATACATTTACAAACACCCGTGCCTTACACGGGACTCGAATCCTTAACCTCGCGGTCTAGAAGCTAGAATGCTAACCACTATACCATTTGGTCGACGGATTACTTTTTCAAAAGAATCTTGTGATTTTTAACAAATTTGAGTGACTCTTATACAAAATCCTGCAAAAAAAAATAGTAAACTAATTACAATCAAAAGCTAACTTCAGTAGAATAACAAGTGTCTGCTAAATACACAGAAAAAAAATAGGCTTCTATGTGAATTACTTTCTGAGTAAAAGATACATGAAATATGCCAAATTAACATTACCGGTATAGAAGGTGCCAACTCCCCTTTAGTTAGAAAGGAAGCATTAATTTAAAAAATAAGGTTGGTAAACATATTTATAAAAGTTTACACAGCTCTATTAGCACAGTATTTCTTTTAAAACTCAGAAAATAATAACGCCTAATTTTAAGAATAAATGTCCTTTTACAACTAAGAGAAGATAATAATTTTAATTTTATACAAGAATCTCCCAATTATAAGGACATTTTTACACATAAATACTACAGTTTCTTTTTACAACATTTCAAGAATAGAGAGTTAATATTTTAGAGTTTAAGGTTTTTATATTGCTTGTTAAAAACTACTTTATTTAGTAAGAGACAATTATTTTGCAAGAATAGTTTCCTTTTTAAATCATTACATTTTGCTAAAATAAATATGTTGAAAAATTGTTAATAAAATACTTTTATTAGAGTATTACTTGGCATAATATTTCACTTAATAAGATCTTGCTTATAAAAAACGAATATATGAAATTTACGATACCTTATTAACATCTATGAACCCATATATTTACGATACATTAATGTATCGTAAATATATGATTATAAAGGTTTTTGGTCTAAGAGTTATATTAAGTTAAAAAAAAATTAGCAATTGCTTTTATTAACTAAATTACAAATTCTATTTCCATGGAGAATTTAATTCGAAGAATTAAAAAGCATTTGTAGTTAAAGGCAAATGTAATTTAATTGGATTACAAAAATGTATATCTAAATAAAGTTACTATACCTGAAAGAAAAATAATGTTATCTGAATAAGTATTTTCTTTGACAATTTTCAAAATACGGTAAAACATCGAGTTCTAATTACGTTTATTTTTCTAATAATTATCACTTACAATAATTCAGAAACTTGGCTTGAAAATTCCTACATTCATTTCAGATACATAGTTAGAATATCAGTTTGTATCCCATTGAGAGGTAGTTTATATTTCGTACAAAACAACAACTTTAAACAATTCCCTAAGATGTAGGTACACACTCCAAATATCAAAATATTTGACTATATTTGATTTTAAGTTTTTCGCTTTGATATAATATCTAGATTGAATTTGTTTGCGAGATAATGGTGCCATGGATAATGGTATCATCTGAAAGCTAATAGGTTATTATATTACTTTGAATTACGGTTTTGTACTGAAAATAAGTTTTTAAATTTTAAACTTATTATCTGAAGAATGGTATTTTTAGCATGTGGGACTTCATTTAAATAGTGATAGTTGAAATTTGTTAAAAGCTTTTTGAAAATTATTTGAGAATTAGAATGTACATTAACGATTAGATGTTTTGACTCTCAGTCAAATTAATTGGAAAAAAAATTACCAGATGATTTTTAAAGACAAATTTTTAGTAACACTGTGATTTTTTCTACTTTCTAAGTTAAAATTATGTTTAAAAAAAAATGTATTTCAGAAACTTGATGGTGAGTCAAAAGAAGAAGAACAATATTACGGACCATTGAGTAATTTGAGTAGTCCTTAATATGCTAATTAATGATCAAATGTTAATTAAATAAATTAATTTTTGAGTAAAATTGAACTTTTTTTCATCCAAACGTTATTACTAATTATGCACTTTAAAACACACACTAAATCAGATTTGTAAAATGTTAATTCTTAGAAAAAAGTGTCGATTTAACAGGTACTTTTAGAAACTCTGTGTCCTGTTACATAAGTAGACTTCAATTTTTCTTCAAATTCCTCTTAATGAGCTTACCGAAATCAATATTCATAAAATCGTACTTGCCATAGATAATGAGATGTATTTTTCTAAATAACTTATACAATTTTATTATTATATTCCAAAACCTATTATATTTCAAATATAATGATGAAATATCTACTCCATTCGTGCTATTAAAATATCTACTATTCGTACTCCAATGTATATCTATTAACTACTAAAGATTTTTCACTTATGCAAGTGAAGTTGAAATGTTATTTGTAAATATCTTTTCCTTCACCCTATTTTCTTTGCAGCGTGTTTCTGATTCAAGGATACTGCAATTAGCACCTACCGTTGAGCATCAAGCACAAGTTATGCTCAGTATCCTACAAAGATACTCATGGCATACGTTTTCCGTTGTGACGTCACAAATTGGAGGTCATGACGATTTTATCCGGGCTATCAGAGACTTAATTCATATGGGATTTGGAAAAGATTTCAAGTAAATAGATTAAACTTTTTTTAATTACAAATGAGTGAAAGACACATGTTTAACTTTTTCCAGTGCAATTCTTAATTAATTATATTTCTAATTGGACTGTCAAAAGTTTATTGGTTTTCAGTGCTCCATGTAGATAAATGAGCCTATAGAAGCAATAAATTAGAATAATACTTATAATTGGACAGCCAAAAGTTGATATGTTTTCAGTGCTCCATGTAGATAAATGAGCCTATAGAATCCATTAGGAAACTTTTAATTATTGTTAGATTAAAAAAACTCCTTTGAAAAACAAGATGATAAAAATAATAGAACACACATAGCCAATTATAGTCGTTATTATTTGAGACACAAATCAGTAGTTGTCTTACATGAAATATATGAATAGTTTTGTTAAATAACTCAAAGTTTGCATTAACTTTTTCGCACTCAGAATTAGTAAAATAAACAAAAAGATTTATAATCCAAATTTCATATGCACTTAAAGATAAGAAGGGAATACAAAAATAGTATTATTGTTGATTTTATTTAAGATAACATACAAGATCAATAAATATAAGTTAGGCAACTTTTTACAATGTAATCGATTTTTAAAATTTGATATTTTGACTGACAAGATGGGAAAAATCTAGTTCTTAAAATGTCATCCATTTGTCGTTTTATAAGTAATTTAAATATAATAATAAATATATGTTCTTAATTTAACTGTTTAAGAAAAATTTAATCTAAAAACAAATTAATATGTTTGTATTTGAAACCTTGAAAAATATCGTAAAAATTTGATTTATTTCCAGACTAGATATTTTACACATTTTAACCCTAAAATCTGACACCGAAGAAGGTTACTCAGCTGAACTAGAAGATTTAGTCGATTCCGAAGCAAGAATTTTTTTACTGTTCGCAACCAGAAAAGAAGCCTTCAACATAATGACAGCAGCAAAGAAACTGGGTTTAACTGGAAAGCAATACGTCTGGATCGCCTCGCAGTCAGTAGTAGGAACAGAAATTAATGTGAAAGTGGAGCATTTTCCAACAGGAATGCTAGGTAAGTTAAGTGCTCTGTCTACTTTGTATTCAGGAAAAAAACGCTATTTTTCTTAATTTTTTTTAAAGAATACTGTTATGTTTATTGATATAAAACTTGTTAGGCTTAACAAAAACATTCGTAAATTACTAAAAAAAAAATATTGATTTTAACCACTTTTTAGTGGGAAAATACCAGGTAAACAGGAGTCCTCAAAAAGTAGGTAAGTGTGTGCTGTTGAAATATCTGAACAACGGCGAATCTGAAACAAAAAAATTTGAATGGTTTTAGATTTAGTGTGACAGTGACTATATCCCGTACCTCTAATATTAATTTATATGCAAAAATAACAAAATGGTGGACAAAGAAAAAAAATTTAAAACGTGGGGGTTTTCGCATGTTTTTTGCCAAAAAAAATAGCAAAAATTAAAATTTTGCAATAATTCTGGTATAGGGATATAGCGATAAGTGTACTGAATATGTGGTTAAAATCTCATAAGGATCAGTTCCGTAGTTTCTGAGATTTTTTCAACAGTGCATCTTTGTGAAGACTCATGTTTACTTGGCATTTTCACACTAAAAAAAATGGTTAAAATGATTATTTTTTTATTTTTTTTGAAATTTACGAATGTTTTTGTTAAGCCCAACAAGTTTTATATCAATAAACATAACAGCATTCTTTAAAAAAAAATTAATAATAATAGCGGTTTATTTTTTCATGCATCCAAAGTAGACAGAGCCCTTAATGAAATGTGAACATATAAAATTTTTACATATCTACTTGGTATTGATAGTTTGCAATTTAAAAATGTGAATGTAATTGAAAACCTGAAAATTGAATACCAGAATTATTTTGATCACTATCATTCAATTTAATTTACTAATTAATTAAAACATTCTAAGTAAGATACCTTCTACGGGTGCATGATTCTGACAAAATTCTTCTTGTTACGTCTAATAAGCCCTACCGATATGAATATCGAGGGTAGCATGCTCCATTCTGTAGTTAAATAAGCATCATATTTTAAAAAACACTTTTAGGAACACCATTAAAACATCCGACACATTAAATGTTTAGGCAGACACACACATAAAAAAATCAATGCCAATATTTTTTATCTAAATGTAACACTTCCATTGTGTTCTGAACATCTTTACCAACGTAAACTGCCTAAACATTTATTGTAAGCGTATATAGTTTAAAAAGAGCTTGACATGGAACATAACATAACTTACATTTACACTATAATCTGGTAATTTCTTTGAAATTGAAAATGAATTAACTAGAATTTATCTTTTAAATATTAGTTATTTAACTAAAAAAAATCAACAACTAGACAAATAACTTTTTGCAATTTTTTTTTTTTTTTTACAAATTTCGCCATATTGATTATCTTGGCTAATTTCTTTGGTGACAAAAGTGGTTGTAGATCTCTATATAAGCCTGAGAATTGTGTTTAAAAAACAGACAGAAAGTCATACTGCCTATTTACCCCAAGAATAATTCCCGCCACATAGTTTGGTTGGAGTCGGTTGCTATAGCAACAAGACTCGTCAATTTAAAGTAACGGTAGAGGCGATGCGTGTTGGAATCGAAGGCCTAAAAGTTTACAATACAGCATTCATCTTCTCGGATGTACCACCCCTACTCTAAATCGACGAATCTTGTAACTATAGCGACCGCCCCCAAACCAGACTATGCGGCGGGGGCTATTTTTGAAACTAATAAAAATTTTGGTTAATTTTTGTCAACCAAACTAGCCATATTTTGTCAAATGTATCTTCTTTTTACCAATAACAAAATTTGTGTTGCTGAATATCTCCAAAGAACTAAAACTTAATGATTATTTTCACATGATGAATTTAACACTAAGTTACGATAATCCATTCACAAGTTGAAAATAAGTGACCGGTACTATATTTTAATAGAAATATGTATGAATTCTTATGCTCTTATTTTAGATAACAGTAGTGATTAAGACAAAGCAACAGATAATAGTCCGAGAGGCGACTGCAAATTTAGGATCTCATCGAACAATAATCTGAATTTTTTAGAACGTAGAGAAAAGCATGTAGATTATGAATTTACTGGTCTGATGGGACAAAAATGTCCGATGAAAATCGAAAAATTGAAAAATAGATTTAAATGAGTTGATCTAAATTCGACAGTCATAATATGAACATCCTTTTTCATCTGCTAACCTACGGCTCTTTAAAGTTGCAGTTAAGAAGGGATCAGACGATTAAACTTCTCTGGAGCCAAATTTTTGTATCTTAAAAGGAATCCGAGGTTGTAATAAATATTAAGCCACTATTAATAACCTACTAGAATTTCTACATTCTATACAAAAATTACAAATGATATTCAATGAGGTCTTAAATTTACCGGCATCTTTCAGTCTATAAGTCAAAATTGAATTATGGGATGAGTTTTCAAAAGATTTTATTAAGAGTCGTGTTACCAAAAGTTAAGTGCGAAAAAATAAGCTGCAGTTAAAGTATTTATATTCATAAAAATTGTCACTTAATCGTCATTAGTTATTTTCTGTAATCAGTTAATTCCTTAGGAGAAACAATGGAAATATCATAAAAAAAAGTTTTAAGCGCTAATTTTGAAATACAAATTAAATCATACGTTTTGTCAAGTATGTGAAGCAATCCTTTACTGAAGAAGTTTCCTCATATCCTCTACCAGATAACAAATAGCTGAAAGGTATCTTAAATATTCTAAATGAAGCTTGTAAATTAAAGTTCTTTGAGGAATACATCAAAGCTTTTAGAATATTGATCAACCAAGTACCGAAGAAAGTTGGGATGATATATAGCGCTAGAAAGTATATTTTTATATTGGATAACTTTTAAAAGGAAATCATTGAAGGAAAATATTGCAATTAAGTTGCAATGTAGATGAAAACTTGGTAAAGAAAAATATATAATTAAAGTGTGTCTGCAATTTTGCGTTTGAAGTTTATAACTAATTTTGCAATTTAAAAGTATTGAGAAATATCTAAGTGCTCAGTATCACAAATTAAGTAAATTGAGAACACTTTACAAGACTTAATTCGAATAGGACGAATGCTTTTATTAGTATTAAAAATTAGGGGAGACTTATGTACCTAGGACCACACCACTTTTATCGAATGATGTTTAGTTCTAAGATTTTTTTTACTCACTTGGATAAATGGCAACACCCAATTGCTCTTTTGGCAGCCATTTTGAAATATTAGAGGAGAAAGCTGAGTCAAGTTATGAGTGGAAAACGTTTTTATATCGTCTACAGTAACATTTTGCAGCTCCTGTCTTTTGTTGTTTTACAAAGTTAAGGTACTTGCCTACGTACGGAGCACTTTTTTAAAAAAAACTTTATGTAGGAATATGTTAAGTAACTTTTTATATTTAGTACTACTATAGATTAGTAATACAGTGAAAAACATTCAAATTTATTATTATTATTTTTCAAAAATTGCAATTTTGCATGAAATTTTGATGAAATATTTCAAAAACTTAAAATAAGATAAATGAAAAACTATTAAGTTTTTTAGGAAATAAATTGTATATAAATAAACTGCATGCTTTTATCTAGGGCATATACTACATTAAGAAAAATATATTCATTAAAACTTTTTTTATGGACAGTCGAAAAATAAGTTAGTGATTTTTTAACAGTTTCAACTTGTTTATATTCATACTAAAGGTTGTATTTCATAAATTAACCATCCAATCTCAATTTCGATAGCACATTCCCTAGAAAACAATCAAAAAGAGAAGTACAAAAAATTTTATAATGATTCGTGAGCAATTTTTTGAGTTATGACAGTTCAAATTAGCAATATTTGTATGAAAATCAATTCTGAGAAAAATGCATTTAAACTTTAAAACACACGATTTCTACATAAACCATATTACTTACACATTTAAAATGCACCTTATCCTTTTTCAATTTTTTTATTTATTAAAAAGAAGAAAATATTAATATTTATAGGGAAATCACTTTTTAATCGGTGACTTTTGGTTTTGGTGTGCTATTTCCGGTCATTTCCGGTTATAATTTACAGTTTTTGATCAGTTTCAAACTGTCATAACAAATGTTCCAACCAACGCAGAGTTAAAAAGAAGATAGTTTTAGAAACTTAAAGATTTGGGCTAATATATTCACGAATAATATTTTTTTGTTAGATTTCATCAAAATCGACCTTTTCAACGCAGCCAAGTACCTTCAAATACTTTTTTTTTAATTCTAGTTAATAATTTTGTTTGTAACGTTAAGTACTAAAGGAGATGTTTAAATAACTTCTTTCTCTATGTGCATTTTTAGTAGAAGAAATTTTATATGAAATTACCAAGTCGTGTACCTAGGGTCACATAGTTACTTATTGTGTTTAAATTGCCAAAACCGAAATCTGTTGGTGTTTCAAAGCGATAATGCAGGCAGCTCATTTTTTGGAATCAGTTCTTCAAGTTATGAAAATACTTGTAATTCACTAATAATTTGACACATTGCAATTTATTATAGTTATTATATGATAAACCAAAGACTGATAATTACTTGAGATTGTTTCTTTTATAAAATTCATCTGTGTATGTTTGTTTTCTATTCATTATGGACTGAAACCTCACTTAAAGATAATGGCCCTAGGTAAATCAGCTACTGGCCCTTGGTACAACGAGGTTTTGTACCTAGGGTCCCCATATGTGAAATGTCTTTAAAAACCTCCTATTTGACAGAATCTATTATTTTTAGTATTTATATTAATTCCAATGGGAAGTAATTAAATATAACGATGTATGAATATCAGTTTCACATTTTTAAACGGCTCAGTGGCTCATTTTTTGTGCATTGGAAAAAGGTAGCCCTAGGTACACAAGTCTCCCCTACATATGGGGGTTTCCTTTTTCTATTAAAAATGGTTCAAATCGAACTTCATACAATTCACTTAAATTTGACTTCTTTGGATATGAACTACTTTTATTTCAACGATTCAATAGTAAAAAATAAATTCACCCAACTATATTTACTAAGTATAAAATTTTCGAACTTGATTATTTTAGTTAAATTATTTTGAAATAATTTAACCAATTAATTTTGCAAATAAACTTATCATACCTCATTTTTACGACGCCATTTGCATTAGTAAAGGTAAAGGTGCATGTTTAGGTTTAAGCACCACGTCGTATCTAATAAAGTTAAATTATTAGGAGATGTAATTGAAGGTGTTGTTGAGACAATTTTACAATGCAATATTGCCCTAATTTATGCCATATTTTTCTAAATTAATACACCAACCACTAATTAAATTTTTTTACCATTGATAATGTTTGAAATATTTTTAAGTATTATTAGACTTTAAAATAGCTACATTTTTTCACTTTTTTAAAAATAAAACTTATTGATCGAGGATGAATGGAATCAAAAGCTAAACTCAATTGAAATTATAATTTTTAATATTGAATAATTATCACCATGACAGTTGCCTTTCTACTATGCTATTTCAAAACTTAAAAGTTTTCTTAGTAATGACATTTTCTCCATTTTTTTTTAAAGTTTAAATCGATATAACTAGAACTGTAGGGGAGACCTATGTACCTAGGGTCGCCCTTTTTTCAATGCACAAAAAAAGAGCCAATGAGCCGTTTAAAAATGTGAAACTCATATGCATACATCGTTATAGTAATTACTTCCCATTGGGATTAATATAAATACTAAAAATAATAGATTCTGTCAAATAGAAGGTTTTTAACGAAATTTCACAAATGGCCCTTTAGGTACAAGACCTCGTATTATCTAGAGCCAGTAGCTGATGTATCTAGTGACATTCTCTTTAAATGAGGTTTTAGTCCAAAATAAAGAGAAAACAAACATACGTAGATGAATTTTATAAAAGAAACAATATCAAGTAGTTATCAGATATTGGTTTATCATTTAATAACTATAATAAATTGCAATATGTCAAATTATCAGTGAATTACAAGCATTTTCATAACTTGAAAAACTGATTCCAAAATATATGTTTTATTATATGATTTTAAATTATGTTTTATGATTCTTAGGTTTATTTCTGATTTTTAAATATATGCTTTTAATTCGTTTTCTTTAATTATTAATATTTGAATTTAAAAATATTCTAGAATTATTTTTTTTAATGATTAAACATTATTTGGAGTATTGAAGTTGAACTTAAAAAAAATTCTGTTGATGAAAAAGAAAAGTTAAATAGTCAATTTATTCTATGAATCTTTTCGAGTAAATTAGCAAAAAAAACTGTGATTTTAATAATAAATTTTGCTCTCAAATCAAAAATAAATGTAGTTAAAAATTTTCAAAAACTTAAATTTTCCAATAAAAGAGCTTTTATTATTAGATACTTTAACCAATTACATTAATTAAAATACATGTATCTAAAAAAAATTCGGAACAATTACATTAAAATATATTATTTTGAATTGTTGTGTCATGACCTCAAGAAATAGAGTTTTACATTTTCGAAGTAGATGAGAAATATATATTTTAGTACATCGTAACTGATTACTAGAAAAAAAAATACTTGAGCCTGCTGTGGGATCGGTAGGAGTACTTGATAGGCATAGACTGACAATAATCACTAAACGTGATATGTGAGAAGCACTGGACATTTAAATGCAATGCTATGCTACCTATTAACATCAACGAAAGGAACTCTCCATTGATGATAAGGTTTGTTAACACTGATTGATTTCAGATACCTCGATCTTAATATCTCTTGTACTGGTTTCATAATTCATTTATTTTCTTTGCCAAGAGTCTATTTGTTAAATCACTATTTTTTTCAATAAAAATATAATACAATTATATTGCGGTCAAATAAAATTGATTTCAATATTTCTTAAATTACTATAAAAGCCCATTTGCTTTGCAATATAAAATATATTTAATAATTTGAAAATTCTTCCTCAAATATAATCATAAATGAGACAGCTGTAAATTTTGCTAAGCTTTGCACCAGGCCTGCATCGTTTGGCTCCCAAAGATCCGATAAATACTTCTTCCCATGCATATTCATTACTAATCAATCAAGTTTGTCCAATCCGTTTTCCTACAGATGTTAGATATACATGGACTGGGCGTCAGGAATTATAATATGAAAGAAGTTGGGTTCGGTGTCATGTCCTGGATATTGAATTTATATGTATATTCATAATATAAACAATCATAAATCACTCTAAAAAAACTTTTTATTGTATTCACTGCCTCACTTTCTAAGTTGTTGATATCGCATAAACCATCCAGATAAATAGATTGTCATCGGATGTGTCATAAAATAGATCCTTACCGATATTATTCATTAAAAAGAAACATTAAATTAAGTTTGCAGCCTATTTTCTCAGACAAAAATTAAATAAAAAAAATATATATATATATACTTTTGAAATAAAATTTATCTTCACAATGCTTTTCTCCTTAATATTTAAATTTATAAACAAAAAATAATGCACTTATACTTCTTTTTAATTATAAAAGTTATAAATAATTTTATCTGAATTACTCCTACACTATCTTTTCCAAAGAACTTTTGCTAACCACACGTAATCACTTATTGTGAGTTTTTTAGTACAAACCATCAATTTCAATAGATGTATACGGATATAATACAAAATTACCAAACATTTTTTTTTTTTTTTTTTTAATATTTGAAATTAGGGACAATTAGGGGAGTCGGAGTTTAAAAACATCAAAAAATCAATTTTGAGATTAATATTGTAAAATAAACTACAAACAATTTCGAATTATTTCAAACAATTTTTTAATCTCGCTAAATTAGAAGTACTTTTTTATATATTTTTTAAAAAAAGTGTTGTGCTTCAATTTGTGTTACTGATTTCAACTTTAAAGGCCCATATCTCCAAACGCAATTTTGGAGATGTACAGAACATTTACTAAAAACTATTGAAGATAAGTGCCTAAAATTTTTAGCATATATTCTCACGAATATATTGCACAATTTGAGTGCAGCAATTTAAAATATTTTGTTTAGTTTCTTAAAAAAAAAAAAAAAAAAAAAAAAAAAAAATTAAAAGTTCTGACATTCTATAGAATTTTCAAAAATTGTCATTTTTGGTGGCAATAAAACTGTATAAATTCTTTAATTATAAAAATATTATAAAATACTGCACTCAAATTATGATATATAGGTAAAAATATATGTTGCAAATATTAGGCATTTATTTTTATTAGTTTTTGAGAAAATGTTCCTTACATCTCCAAAATTGCATTTGGAGATATGAGCGTTAAAGTTGAAAACAGTACATAACACACATTGATCCACAACATTTTATTTGAAAATATACAACAAAAAAAATACTTCTAATTTAGCGATATTGAAACGTTTGGCCTCGTTGCTTTCAAAATTGTGTGTAGTTTTTTTTTTTTTTTTTTTTTTTTTTTTTTACAATATTAATCTCAAAATTGATTTTTTTTTTTTTTACGTTCTTAAACTCCGACTCCCCTTTACAGCATAATATGCTACTCATACAAATACCCAGGTATCACATCGATATTAGGCATTGTCGGAAACAGAGTTTCTTGGATGATTAGCCAATCCATGCCAAAACTCGAGCATCGTTCCAAAATACACAACTTTTTAAAAACTAAACTCGTCAAAACCATCACAAAACATATTTTTACCCCTCCGTTCTTAGTTTCAAAAATATGTTTCAATTTTAAAATTGTGCATCAACATTTGTCAAAACTTCCAATATATTTTACCCAGCCCTGGCCGAGATCTGTAACAAAAGCCAGTTTATAATGGTCCACATCGAGATTGACCATTGTTGAAAGATATTGGTCAGCATATTTGTACTACTGGGGTTTGCACACAAATAATTTAACAAAATAAACACATAATTCTTTTTTAATCGATTTCCATTTATATATTTTAATTAAAAAGTATCTATTTTCATTTTTTAGAAAGAAAAACAAATAATTTTTCTATCTGATTCCTGTAAATTCGCATTGGCCAACTGTTAGTCGTTCATCAACTATTTATTTTCAACTTTTCTGTTACTTGTGGTTCCTCTTGTAAAACAACTATACGTTTACAAATCTAGAAATATTGACATAAATTGTAAATAATATCCAATGTGCTCCTTTTTTTTCTAGGTATCTACATAAATGTCTCAATTGATAGGTTGTATGTGGAGATGGACAGAGCAGTAAATATTTTTTCCTATGGATTGGAATCTTTTTACAACGATCCAAGAAATTCCAACATAAGCCTATCTCCTAGTTTAAGCTGCAACGGTATTGGTCAAGCACGTTGGAATAGAGGTGACGTCATATTCAGGTAAAGAGTTAACAGCTTTAGATAATGTACTTAAGCCCACATTCAACAAATGGGTATTAAGTGGTATATATCTGGTTGGTTGATTTGGATGCTGAACAACCTATATTTGTGAACAATAATGATTAAACAGGCTACAACCTGCACACTTTTAAAAAAAATTGTCCACCATGCACCAAAATTTGGTTCCCATTTAGCTGCCACCAACATTTGGTGCTTAGTTTCGTGATTTAGTGGTGCTTACGGTCCGAGGTTGCACCATTAAATCGTGAAACTAAGCACCAAATGTTGGTGGCAGCTAAATGGGAACCAATTTTTGGTGCAAGGTGGAACAAAATTTTTAACAGTGCAGCTTAAAGTGGATTCTGTACCACAACTAATATCCATTCCTTACCTTATATTCGAACCAAGCACCTGTGACATGTGAGGTCAGAGCCAATTTATCCCCAAACAGTGATTAAATTTGCCTTATTCATCTGTTTATCAAAAAATTGCTAAAGAATAATATTTTAAAACATTTCCTTGGTCACAAATTATATGTTATGTTAAGGCAGTAAACAGTTTAGGGCAATAAAAACATACAAGTTTATTATAATATTATGAATGCGTTGTGTGTATAGTTATGAAATAATTTGGTTTACAGCTGAATATTTCATAAGTTATATCTAGATATTATTTTTTAAATTTTTATGAAAATATTAATATTTAAATTACTTTCTACAAGTAAGAGCAGGGTTTAAAAGAACGAACTATGCGAACTAGCTTAGTATATATTTAACAAAACTTAACACTTCTTTACATAATAAGATTGAAATTAACGAGTAACTAGATATCCCATGTTACGTCTATCTTGAGCGAATATAACTATATTATAACATAAGACTCTTTTAATACAATACATCAAGGTTTAATACTTATAAATTATCCTGTCGACGGTTGCTGAGTTTGCCAAACAGACTCTTTTGATCTGCACAAACAGTTAGTCTGGACGGATGTTTGTGCGGATGTATGTTTGTGCGGAGAGGCATACTGCGAGAAGATCCAAAACTAGTCCGAGACAAACTGGATCTCAGATGAGGCCATGTAGTTTGATCTTTTTGTCACCAACGGTCGACCGGATAATAAGTAAGTACGCAAGGTTTGAATAGTTTCTGCTTTTGCTACATTTTTTAATCAAAACGAAAAATTAAAAATAAATTTCACATTTACACAAAATGGAAAATGTAAAGAAAAAAGCAGTTGATTTAGCTTGCATTTAAATGTATGGTTCAATTGGTTCATTGTAGCCAAATTAGTCAAAATAATCAGAAATACTTGTGAAAATCAATATGGATGGACTGGATGCAATAGAATTTTATTTAAAGTTCTTTAATTCACATAAATTAAATTTACTCTAAACGTAAATTTTAAAATATCAATTATATGACTTTTTATATAATATATTAATTTACATTAGATGTATTTATTGAATTCAGAGTCATTGAAATTGACATTTAGATCAAATTAGTTTGAAATTCTGTAATAATTTTAATAATATTTATTTATGCGTTAATTATTACTAATTGCTCAATTACTGTAATTGCAAAACAAGCAACTAATGTGTATTTTTTTAAATGCTGACTATTTTTGCAGACACATGAGAAGTGTTCAAATTGCTGCAAAAGCCCATAGTAGACCCATTGCTTTTAATTTAGATGGCACCTTAAAAGATGTTGAAATACATGTTGTAAATCTAAAACAAGATCATTGGGAACAGGTACGTACGTTTTCCATTCTAAAGACACTTTCAAATTTGTGAAAGTGTCATATTTTCGAGAAATTATATTTATGAATTACGTAATTTAAGATAAATTGCAATATTTCATTATTTCTTAAAAATAAATAGTAATGAAAATTAGAAATATTAGCCAATAATTTTTTGTTTTTTTTTATCAAAATAAAATGTTGGTTATAAATTAAAACTTCATTAAATATAAAACAATATGTTTAAATATTTAAAAAATATTCGACTGCTTTTTAAACTATGAAATGTATTCCATATTTCATGGTAACATTCCATTGTACCCCATAGTGAAGCATTTTGAAGTACCTCAGAAGCATTTCTTCATTCAAATTTGTCTTGTGATTTAAATTAAGGAAAAAGAACGAGACCATCATGAAATCTGTTGAACAGTAGGCAAAGAAAAAGTGTTAAGCGAATCTATTGAAAAATCTAGTTACACTACAAGATGAAAAAAAGCACCACAAGGCGGAAATTACTTTATACATTATAAACAGATTTGTTCATAAATTTTCTATAAAAACTGACGTTAATACCATATCAAGAAGATCAATTGCAGTACTATGTCTTTCATTAACAAGACATTTGACTTTCTCTTTTACAAGCATGAGATCTTACGTATCACAAGATCTCATGCATAATTGCAACACGTTCGCCTCTATATGTAGAACTTAAATTAATAACAGCAACAAAAAATTACAATTTAACATTTGTAATTATTAACATTTGTTAAAATTTCTATTAGACTCTGCATTAAATTTTACAGATCGATGCACAAATAAATGGACAGACATATTTTCTTTCCTCAAATATACGAAATACTTTTACTTTGAGAACCCGATCGTATTTGACACATACTATTTTATTTTTTTCAGGAGAGCGACACAAACGCAACACGCAACCAAAACTCTTTTTTTTATCTCCCAAAATTCTCCGTGTCACACAAAACAAACACTATTAACCCTTAACTGTTTTCCCTCACGACACAATTCTTGAACACACACTTGAAGCACTTTCCACAAGCACGAAGTAAACAAACAACTACTTACAACTGCAATGATGCGTCTTCTTGTCCTTTTTTGGGGAAGGTGATGGAAGATAGATTTATTTTCTTAAGATGTTTGCGCGCACACAGAGTGTAAAAAGTGAAGATCTATCCATTGAATTTTGTAGTATGTTGTGTTAGTTGTAAGAATTTGATTAATTTTCTGTGAAGTAAAATGTGAAAGATTATTTATTGTATAAATTGAAGACTATCACTCATATTCTGTTTACTTTTGTCGTCATAAAGTTATTATTTATTATATCAAAATGGCTTGGCTAAAAATTTCAAATTATAACTAAAAAAAATTAAAAACTATATTTTTGGAATAACTCCTTCGACCATTGACCAACACTTTGTTGGTGACAAAATGTTTGAAATTTCCCCTACGAGGTCCATCTCAAACCGGCGTTGGGTGCTTCCCATAAAAAGTCTCAGCTTTGCGGAAGGCAAGGCATCAGTCTGAATCTACCGTTTGAACGTACTAAGGGAATCCGTTTACCAACTTTTTGTCCCTCCAACGGTCGATGGTATAATACTTAAGAATCAAACATTTTAATTAGCTATCAGGAATTTAAAAAGCTAGGTATTTTCAAAGTAAATCAATAATTTTTAGGAAATACTGGGTAAGAAAATATTGAGTCATATTTTTAGGGGAATATCTAATAAAAATAACAAATTTAGTTGAAAAATAATTTCATTTTTTTTATTTTTTTAATTATTATTATTATTATTATTTAGATGCTAGGAATCGATAAAATTTTCATTGAAAAACTAAGAGTTTAAGTATAATACAAATTAATGCCTAAAAGCAATCAAATAATATTTAAATAGATAAAACTGGAGTTGTGAAACAAGCAGCTATCTATAATGAAATGGAGATGCGTTATTATACGAAAGTGACTGCAGACCTTTTATAAGCGAATTAGTGTGATTATTGAATCTTCCAATAGTATATGAATACAAGAAATGGAAAATAAAAGTAAATTCCAAAAGTGTAAATCATTCTCAATTTAGCATGAAATATTGTCTTATATATAAACTTAACTCAATTAGAAGCCCTAATATGCCAATACGAATTATGAAAAATCAAATGTGAAATTAAACAAGTTAGACTATCACAGTCACTCATAATAAAATGCCACTTCTAAACATATTTGTATTAATAGCATTTTAATTGAATTTGGCATTTAATCTCTATATGTAATCCTCACAGGCATCGAGAGAGTCTAAATTGTTATGTTGGAAAAGAATGTCATGTGTGTTTAAAATAAAAATATGTTATTCAATGAAATATTTTAGAGTAACTCGCATTATTATTTAACTGCATTTACCTCTCTCTTATTAACAATAAAATTGTACAATTACATCTTAGAAGACATTCATTGACCTCATACCCTGTGGTAATAAGCAGGAAAGGGGAAGATTTGATTTAGTTTACCCCAAGTTACTCTAGCCAAGTATAAGAGAACTGAGAAATGACTACTTAGCAAATATGGAAATACAACTGATTCCTCGTACTTTAACCTGGTATAATTAATCAAAGCGAATTACAAAATCTTTTTAGTTTGGTAATGTTAATTTTACAGGTCGAGGCACGGTGCCTTTTGCTCGGGATACATCCCGAGCTATGGTGGGATGGTTAGTCACTTGGCATTAGTTGCTTTACCAACTTACCGCATACTTTAAAGTGGACAAACAACTTCAAACAAACTGATTATACTTAGGAAAACACAAAACAATCATTTAACGATTTCCAAACTTTTTGTCAAAATACTGGTAAATAATTCTAGCTTATGATCAGTATTTATATTTTAGCTTAATTCAGTAGCTGAGCCGTCTAGCATATTCTAGCTTAATTCAGTAGTTGAGCCGTCTAGCATATTCTAGCTTAATTCAGTAATTCTAGCTTATAATCAGTAGTTGATAATTTTATAATCGGTATCAGAATTTACACAGCAAATTGAAATGTCTTAAAATAAGACGCTAAAGTGTCTTAAACAAGTGACACTGTTTTAAGACGAAAAATTGTCTTAATCTTTAAGACACATGAAGTGTCTTAAAATGGGGTATTTTCAGACAGTTGATGTGTCTGAATAGGTTGTTTATGGTACCTTTCAGATGTTGGACAAATTTTTACACAAACAATTCAAATTTTTACACAAATAATTCAAATTTAATATTTCAAATTTTTATTTAAAAAAAAAGTAAAAATTACTGTTTTACTACCATGTTGCTCATAACTTTTTGTTGACTATGTTTCACCTTCCTGGTAAGTTTAAGCCCGAGATTGTAAAACAACAGCAGTTAATAATATGCAAACAGCTATTAATATATCCAAGTAAGAGATAGTAACAGGGACTTATTGTAAAATATATATATTGGGTATAGTAGACATTGTATTGGGGCTGAATCTGAAATAGAAAAGTTTTGGCTTCTAAGATTGTATCATAGTTTTCAGTTGCTTTCTTCATGTTAACTTTAAAGACAAATAACAAGCATAATGTAAGCATGCACCTGGTTTATAGTACTATGCGTTGCACTGGCAAGTCAAAAAATGATTTGGATACATTATGTGGCAACATAAATTTATGTTAATGATGGATCAAACAATTGTAATCTAATTATTCCCCATTTGTAAATTTTACATGGTTATAACATTCCCCTATAATAACACTATACCCAATAGAGCAATGATTATAACATTATGACGCTTCAATTATTGTCGAATAGCTGAAGCATATATAGGGCATTTAAAAAATACCTCAAAAGATGCATAAAAAGTAAACAAGAAAAACTGAAGTACTTAAGGATATGCTTCAAAATATAGATGTGGAGCATATTAAATTTGAAAAGTATGTAAGTTGCACAAACATTTTTTTTTTTTTTTTTTTTTTTTTTTTTTTTTTGCGTTTCTGAAAAAGTCATTTTTTCAAATTTTGGTATGCTCCTAAAAAAAAAATATGTTAAGAAATACATTGAGATTTTTTATTATAATTAAATACCATATTAAGTGCATATTTAAACTAAAAAAAATATCAAAATTTCTGTAATTTGAGGATATGACCTTTTTACAACAGTTTTCCCTCTCACTGTAACACTTCGTTAATCGTTGAGAAGCCGAAGCAGAGAGGGCATTTAAAAAACTAAAAAAAAATTTAAAAGGTGGAGGGGGATAAAAAAAAATAAGGCATTAGGTCAAGATGGCAACTTCAAAATACAGAGGCAGAGCACATTAAATTTGAAAAACATGCAAGTCATTAAAATTTCTATAGTTTTCTCGCGTTTTCTCAAAACGTTGATTTTTCAAATTTTTGTATGCTACGTTTAAAAAACTATTAAAGATGTAGAATTGAAATTTTTCACGGCAATTACATAACATATAAAGTACATACAAAACAAAAATATTAATAAAATCTATGCAATTTAATTTTTAATTAGATTATTACTTTAAAAAAATGAAAATTTTCATACTTTCAACAAACTACCGCATAAAAAAACTTTTTTTTTATTACTTTGTGAAATCTGATATTTAATGCAGTATATAGACATTTTTTAGAAATATAATGCAAAAAAACTTAATTTTAGTTTTAAGATTTTTTATGAGCTACCACAATTCAACTCACTGCGGAAAATTTTATTTAACAGAGTTTTAAATACGTGATTTTAAATTAATTATTAGCCTATTATTATGAGCTTTTTTGCTAAAATATTATTTTAAAATGTTTGAACAACATACGTACGAACAAATTTCTTAATTTTGACCAATATTAAATGTTGAACAAATTAGTTTGTAACGTTGATTTTCCTAATTTTATTGCTGTTATCGAGAACCAAGAATAAAGGTTATTAAGATTATACCAAATCATGCCAAATATATTTTCAAAATCATTAGTACTTATAATATGCAACAAAATCAATAAAAATATAATTGAATGTAAAAACAGAAAACTTAGAATTCTGTGAGTGTCATTTAGAAATACTAGATCAATTAAAATGTACTATATTAAAAAAAAAAAAAAAAAACACTGAAAATAAGTATATCATTGAATAACACTTAGTTGTAACATGTTACCCCATTTTTCACTAATTCATTGACTATCAAATATAAAGCTAATCTAAATAGTCCAAAAAGGGGTTCATTAATTTCTTGTAAGGCAACTTGCTTCATTTCAAGAAATGCTCCATGTTGATTTCAAAAATGAACGCTTCCAAAAGAATTCTTAAGCACAGTTAAGCTAAAGCACAAGATTAATGGATATTATCATTAAAATGACCGTTTTAAAGTAGCAAACGCAGGAAAGTATTTGCTTTTTGGAACTACCGACTGTCTATTTTTGCCACTTATAAAGCAGAAAAGGAACCATTTTAAAATAATTTACAATGTCATTTTGTAATCGAATGCTACACGAGACGCAAAAAATACAAACATTTGTACGTTAAAATCAAGCAAGAACTTTTTACACAGATCATGCGACGTGCGCTCTCCCAAGAGCAAAACCCTTTTCTCATTGGTTAAAAGCACATTTTGAAGTTTCGCTATATAGTCGTAAATTTCAGACGTTTTACAGTATTACTATCTGTCTGAAAGTCTAAATGTCTTATTTTGACCATTCCTTTAGCTGTTTAAGGCATTTTTCATGACTGAATGGAAATTCAGGAAGATTTAGACGCTTTTGATGTCTGATATTTATTAGTGCGTTGGCAAATAAGTCATCTAATATGTCTGAAACTAACTTTCAGACACTTTTTTGTCTATATTTAAGACACCAGCATTTACAGTGTGCCTATCTTAAGTCAATAAATATATGCCTTAAGTCAACAAGCCTCCCATATATTCAGATTCATATTTGAATTTTAACTTTTGGGATAGTACAAACAGGCTGGACAAATTGGTTCGTGATTTTCCGGCGTCTAATACTGCAAAACTCAATATCCACTTAATACAGCGACCTAAGCCTTGAAATTTTCTGTATAAGGTTGATATTCGACATTAGCTTTAAAACAACATACGAGGCGCTGAGGATACGAAGGACGAGCTCAATAAATGATAGTTAAAAAAAAAAAAAAACGTCTTTAAAAAGTTTTTCATGTATTGATTTCCCAATGCATGATATCATCCTATGAGTATTTTAAAAGAGAAAGACGGAGGAACTCAACATGAAAAATATACCTGTAGAATCTGTGAGTTTAGATTCGGATAATTATTATTATTATTATTATTATTTTTTTTTTTTTTTGAAGTTGAGTTCAGCCTTTGTTTTCACATAAAAGTGAGAAGAATGCAAAACAATTTAGAAACCATCGACAATAAATGAACTTAAAGACCAAAACTATTTTATTTTTTCTATGTATACTTTTTTTTCTCTCCTTTGCAGGTTAAGTGTAACCAAGATAACACGCCTTCCAAAGGTTATTTTAATGTTTTCAAAGGATTTTTAATCTCAATTCCCATTAGTAACAAGTTTAGATACAAACAACACTAAGTTTAAATAGATATAACTAAAAATATACAATTGAGTGCCGTTGTTCATTATCATTAAATAAAGGAAAGTTTAGAAAATTCTTCTTAAAACGTAATTAGTAAAATAATTCATTCAAATATTACTCAAATGATACTTATAAACTCTGAAACTATTTAAAAGCAAATACGGCATAGTATTATGAAAATAATAATGAATGAATGAAATAAATACTTATTTTTAAATCACTATTTAACAAGTTTAGATTTCCCAATTTTAATCTACTTTGAGAATAGCCTTCAATAAGTTCATTATAAAGTAATTATAATAAATATACACGATTTATTAACTAAACGGATAGTATTAAGTAATTGCATAGAAACTAAAAAGAATTCTTGTCAAAATTGCAAACTCTTAGTCATTAACTAGATTAAATACCCTTTACACTGAAATAAAAAAGTTCCATTGTCTAGTTATTTTTCTTTTCTTTTTATATTCTTTTTAATTAAGAATTGATTCAGTTTCCTTTCTCTATGACGTTCAAATACAATATGATTTTATACGCCACTGAACAAATATAATTAAGAGGGTGGAAAGTTAAATATGTTGAAAACAAAATATTTTTTTCTAATTATTATTTTTTCTAAAAAAAAAAAAAAAAAAAAAAAAAAAAAAAAAGAGAGAGAGAGAAAAAAATATTACATCGATTGTGATAAATGATTGCTTTTTAATTAACTTTGGGTCCCATATTTGTGTAACTATTACATAGAAAAGAGAACTTATTTTTCTAAGATGTATCATTACTGAAATATAATTTTAATGATAAATAAAATATTCAAATATACTAGAAATTAGTTTGCCTCCTTATTTTAAATTTTTTTTATAAATTTCATACTTAATTTATTAAAAAATATTCAAAATGACAAATTGTTACATTAAACAAAAATATAAAGATTGAAACAAGTAAATGGAATATGTTTACCTGTTTTTAAAATGTTCATATCAATAAATTACATTTGACAAGCATAAATAATAAATAAGTGAAAATACTAAAACCTTCACTAGAAAAGAATGGGTAGATTTCAATGTATGTAAAATAGTAAGAAAGTTATTACTCTAAAAGAAGAAAGCAAAGCCTTTCTTAGTAATTTGCATTCCTAAAGCAAGCTTACGGCTTATAAAAATCAACTAACTAAAATGCGTATTTTATTGTATTTAAAAAGCAGAATGAATCAAGCCATTTAATCCTTTTCCATATTATTTTAAGAAAAAGAATTTTAAGGTATAGGGTTTTACCTGATAATTTTATTTTGAAGGCGAAAACACTTTTTTAAGGTCTAGTTACGATAATGCATAGTTGTTATGCTGTAGTTTAAATTGGGAAATTCCTAAAGTATTTTGCTTTTAAACAATGAAAACGTTACAATATATGCAATTTAATTTCTTAAATATTTACTTGACATAAGAGAACATTTAAAAAAAATCTATATACATATGATAGATAAAGCAAACTAAATGCAAATATTGTGTTTAAAATTATGCAAATATTGTGTTTAAAATTATGCAAATATTGTGTTTAAAATTATGCAAATATTACTTATCTGAAGAGTATAATCCATTATACTGGCGGTTCTTTTCTTCTTGCACATTTCAATCATTAATTTAATTTTCTATCTGTTTGCCTGATTTATTTTAATAATGATATGATTGATTAAACTGCAAGATATTTTCTGTAGCACTAACCTGCATCACAAAAATTTTTGTCCTACAAGAATTAACCCTTTGAGAGCTGACGTTATTTCCCTCCAGTCCATTTGGCCGATCAAACGGTATAGTGGTTAGCGTGCTAGCTTCAAGACCGCGAGGTTGCGGGTTCGAGTCCGGTGTAAGGCATGGGTGTTTGTAAATGTATGTTGGCTTGTCTAATGACGAATGTTTCGGTGCATTATAGCCCTCGTGTTGCTGACGGCGCCAGATAATCTGAAAACAACCAACCTCCAGTCCATTTGGCAATCTTTCACTGTTTGATAAATCTAAATGTCCATACATCTCAATATGTGAATTTTTATACCAGGTATACCAAAAGTACTAACAGTCCATTATGAAATTTGTAGAGAAGTTAACTAAAGGTTTTCATTGTTATTCCTTTTACGTTTTATAAGCTAGATTTTTAAATATTTTGAAATTCGTTAAAAAATAACACCCACTTATAATTTCTTCAAATTTTTTATTGAGCTAATATTATTTTTATTTTAACTGGTATAAAAATTCACACTTTTGAAGCTATACTCCTCCATATATTGTAACCGAAAAATATAAGCATTAGTTCCATAAGGGTACATGAGTGCTTACTCGCATACTCGCATAGTGCGAGGTAAAAGTAAAAGGTAAACCGACCAGTCACCACTGTGTGTGCCCCACCATGTTTTAATTATACCTTGAACTATGCGAGTATGCGAATAAGCACCCATCCCGGTTCCACTGTGTAAATACCCTAAGACAAAGACAATTTGATGATTCATCCTAATTAGACTGAGAGGCGACTGAAAGTTTGCGTACCTTTTCAAGCATCATTGTGAATTTATTATACAATTTGGGGAAATGTTAGTAGATCACATGAATACACAGGTTTCCCGAAGAAAAAAATAGTCGAAACTATTCAAAAATCGATTTTGAATGAGTTGAATTAAATCCGATTGCCAAATATGTTAAAACTTGTCAAATAGTATGTATCCTCTTTTGTCTGGTAACCCGCCACTCTTTAATTTTTAATTAAAAAAATTACAGACGATTTGTCTTTTCTAGAGAGTCCTTTAAAAGTCAGCCAAGTTGGCACTAATTATTACGTTATCAATGACGTAATATTTATTTCAATTATTAAGAGTTTTTTCAATTAGTGTATTGGCGAAAAGTCAACCAAGTTGGCAATAAATATTACGTCATCAATTACGTAGTATTTATTTCGATGAGAAAAAGTTTTTTCAATGAGGAAGAGTTAAGTGCACTCTTCCACATTGAAAATTAAAAAGCGAGAGTTATATAAAAAATGCTCATTATTTGGCAAGCTATGAAATATTAAGCAATCAGATTAAGTTCAACTCATTCAAAGACTATTTTTGAATAATTTTGGCCATTTTTGAGTCGGCAGAAGAGTGGATTCAAGCTCTACTAACATTTCTCTACCTTCTATAAAAAAAAAATCAGAATGATGTTCGATGAGATATCTATATTTACAGTCATCTTTTAGACTCATTGGAAAGTTGGAACTTGAGTTAATTTGGTTCCACTGTTTCCAAAAAGGCTAATAAAGATAAACATTAAATAAGAAACTATAGAAACCCATATTCTCAATGGTTCATTTCACCAATATCTAACCATTACTGCCTCGCTACATCTCAACCTCGCGCCTCAAATAAAAGCATATGCAAACAAAGATAAAACAATCTTCCAAATTAATTGAATATTACGCTATTTGATCTTTCAGATCGGAATGTGGGAGGGCAATAAACTCGACATCAAAGACATCGTGTGGCCTGGAAACAGCCCTGTCCCCCCTCCCGGAGTGCCGGAGAAATTTAATCTGAAGATAACATTCTTGAAGGAACCTCCGTACGTCAATTTGCTACCACCGGATAATGAAACTGGAGAGTGTAAAACAAGCAGGTCGATTAGGTGTCGCGTGGCGCCCGAACATAAATTTATCGGGTGAGTGTTTACACTTGATAGATTTTAAGTGATGAAGTTTGAAAGCGCAGTGGAGGTATGATATTTGATAAGGGTGTGCTAAATGGTGTATATCCAATCGACTGAAAGGCGACTGGAAGTTTAGGTACTCGATCGACTATCATTATGATTTTTGTACAGACTATAGAAAATTGATTATCAATCATCTGGTCTACCGGAGCGAAAATCGCATTAACTATTCAACTATATTGCAATAATGACGTAATATTTATTATCAACTTGGCTCACTTTTAAAATATTCAAATATTCGTCGCCTGAGTTCTAAAATGACTGACACCCTTCCTTATTGAAATTTAAAGAACATTGATTACCAAATAAAAAAATGCTTTTTATTTTGAAAATTACTACATATTTACCTATAGGACTTAGTTCAATTCTTGCAAAGTCAATTTTTAAACATTTTTATTCCTGCAGACGAGCATATTCATAATCTACTAACATTAATCTACGTTCTAGAAAGAAAAAAATTAGAATGATGTTCGATGGCGTATCTAAGCATGCAGGCATTTCTTGGACTACATAGAGTATAAAGATTTTATATCCACAGAGTTATAATACAAATAAAATTTGAGAGATATTTTAAAACTTAAGAATTTTTTTTTAAATAAATAAGACATATTTTAATGTAAAAATATAGACAATAAAAAAAAAGTATTCAAACTAGGAATAATGTTCATGTTTCTACTGTGTATTAAATTTTCTAAACTTTTTGAATTATTAAGATTTTTCATAAAAAAATTCGATTAAAAATACTTTTTCAGTTTATTAGTTAAAAATTCAAGTTTTTTGGGGCTATTCAGATGTAATCATATTTGAATTTGATAAAGACTAATAACACTCCCTTCACTTTCAAGCAATTAAAAATTCTAATCTTCACAAAAAATTCTACTATGCATTTTTTTTTTTTTTTTTTTTTTTTTTTTTTAAAGCACAACAAATCAATTAACGATACTTTAACGTGCTCCAAATTTCCATTCCTGCAACGTTTAGCTATCAGGTCGCATTTTCAGTGAACATTTATAAGATGATGTAAATTCAAATCTCCTATTATTTCCATTAATGTTGCCGAGGTTACCAAGATCAAGAGAAATTACAAAAATTTGCATTGCAAATCGATGGCAAAATATTGAAATACCTGTGAACAGACAATGATATTCAGATTTTTTTTTTTTTTTTTTTAATTTTATCGATTGTTTAATAAGCATAAAAGTAATTTAAATCCTCTGTTAGTAACGGCCTCTGATATGTTCAAATTTATATATCTGGAGTCAATTCTATTACTCCCTGTATTATCAGTTAATTTCGTGGGTAATTCAATGATTTTTTTCTGTAACGAAACCAATATTTTAATGTAATATTTTTACATCTATAAATATAAATTAATACATTTTGGAGACACCATTTGGTGTTTTCCATTTGCTTTTTTGCCTACATCTATGACGAAAAAAATATCTTATCAAGTATTAGTAATCGAAAGATGCAAGCAAATTAGATGTGCTTATTGATATTTTTTTTCAGCTATAGTTAATGAGTCTAATAGTTACGTTGGTTATCTTAGCTATATTTTTGATTAGTGATAAGGCTAATATTTTTTTCTTCGTTACTTAAACGTTTCTTTATAGCAAATCTTCTGTAAATAAGTTATAAGTAAACTAAATCATTTGCCTGCAAAAACATCTAGTGATGTGAAATACTCAAATTATAGCCACTAATTAAATACATGTTCATTTAAATATTAAAGATAATTAAATATTCAGAAAATAAAAATGATTTAGATTATAACTGTCACTAAAAATGTAATTCTATACACGTGTCACTTCGATACGTCAGGCCAAGTTACCAAGAATGTACAATTTGGTGACATATAGGATGGTTTTACAGTGTTTGTTATATACGGTTTGTTATTGGGTTACTACATTATTAAAAATTTCTAAACTTTTTACAAATATTTACAATTTAATTACCTACAAAACAATAACATAATAAGCATTTAAGTATCAAAATTGTGTATCAAAATCAATACACTTGTACATGACAAGAGAATTGTTTTCCTAAAAAAAATATACATAATTTTCATACATATTACAGAATAGCTAATTTTTTTTTATTTTTTTTTTTTTTAGAATAGTTCATAAGTATCAAATATCTTTAAATGCATTTACTATGCCCTATTTTGTTATTTGTGTCGCATAAAATACGAAAACAAAATTAATATGAACTTTTTATTTTCATCAAACAAATCACAATAACCTTTTAATTTTACAGTAAGTAGATGAAACTTAACAATTATAAATATGAAAAGATTTGCTTCGTAAAAACTTCATGACGTACTACCCCAGCGAAAAAACATGTTATCCAATTATATTTATTTTGAAGCGCAGTGAAAATGTTTTGCCATATCACCCAAACCTCTTAAAAAGATTTCACATTATTTCCTGCTTAAAAGTTTTCTCACAAATCTTATAAAAGTATAACACTTAAAGAAAAAAAGATTCCATACCAAGCAGCTTCTGAAAAAAATTAAGACCTCTAGAATTTGCAATAAAACTGTCCATGCTTGATGCATTTTATAAACTAATCTCGACTGAAATTTTCAATCTTCTATCGAAAAGCTTGTAATACAAAAGTATTTTAAGGTAAAAGAAAATGAATCTATCAACTTCCAACATAAGTGACATCTACTTTGTATTCTTCTATTTCAATAAAGATGTTCTAAAGAAATAATTATATGCATTACCTCGAAATTTCTAAAACGTTACTTTATGAAATTGCATTCAAGAGTAGGAATAATTGAAAATCAAATGTATGCGTTATTTTGTTCATTTTACATTGTGTTTAAAATTTAAATGGATGATTGCTTGCACATTATTTGCTTCGAATATTTACTAATTTTAAAAATCCCAACACTGAGTGGATGCGATGTTGTTTACATTTTTTTCTTGAGGCTCTTTTCCGCATACGTTAGATTAAAAATATCGTGGCGTGTGAGATTTTAGTTTTGTAGTCATATATTTTAAAAATTAATTTATAATATATATATATATATATATATATATATATATATATATATATATATATATATATATATATATATATATATATATATATATATATATATATTCATATTCTTATAACCAACGATAAAGAGAAGACAAATAAGAGATGAAACTTCTCTTTTGTTTCCATTTTTTTAGTCTGATTTTATAAGTTTTCTTTTATAAAATAAATGGGTCATTTCTACTGCTAAAAATGTCTGATATGTATATTTCCGGGTTCATTTTTCCTAGTGGAACTAGTAAATGCGTTCTAATGAATGTTGTTTTAGGATAAATCACACAGCCGCTGTTCGTAATCCAGAATTCTACAAATGCTGCTCCGGTTTCTGTATTGACCTTCTTCAGAAGTTTTCTCAAGATCTGAAGTTCACTTACGATTTATACCAAGTAGAAGATGGTGCATGGGGTGTAGTAAATGTAAGTTTAACATATCATTTGTATGATTGGTAATATTTTTACCACTTGAAAAAAAATATATATATATATGTTTTAAGGGGTTTGACACTTGAAATTTTTTCAAAATATTCATTTTGAGTTTAATAATGTTTATTAAAATTTAAGTTCTTCTATTTAAAATGATGCGTCATTTGTAATTATATCTGATTTTGAAGTATTTTTAATAATTTGTTGAAGTAAACGAAATTTAGGTATTTAATTCATGTTTTTAAACTTCAAAGCCGAATTTCTCAAATGGCGTTTTTTCATGTTTGGGGGAACATAGCTTAAAATCTGTTTGACATAAATGCTTGAAATTTTTATACATGTTTCTCTAATGTATTTAAGTTCTTTAAAACGACGAATAAATGGTAAGTAGCATACTTTAACAAAAAAAAAATATTCTAAAACTATAAAAAAAAATTGTAACGTATTTTCAAAAAGTCATAATTACTTTGATTTTCAAAAAATAATAAAAATATGTCGTTAAAGTATTCAAATATTATACTGTGAAAGTTTCATAATGATTGAAGAATTAGTCATTAAATAAGATGTCCCTAAAGTTATTGAATTTGACATGGAGTAACCAGATCCCCTTAAGACAAAAATCAAGCATTTATTTAATAATGTATGGGATTAGTTCAAACTAATGAGTTTCTCATTAACGATAGACATCATCTGGTGCCGTATGACTTAACTCCAAAAAACTTAATTAACATTATCAAAGATAGTATTAATCAGAGTTCACCAAAATGCGTAAAATCTGCGTGAACAAGCATTGAAAATCAATTTCACCCCATACAATTAACCTAATGCGTGAATTCACGCATCGGCACATCATGGTAAAATTTTTAAAAATAATCCTCCATTTTATTAAATCAGAAATTATACTAGTCATTTTTCAAATGGCGGCTTTATGTCCATACCATTTTATCTATGTGTGCCATCATGCCATGTCTACGCCATTTTTCTTTGAAAATAGCGCCTTTTTCTGAAAAAACTGCAAAATTTTCATTTATTTTCAAACGGAATGCAATATACGGATCACCTCCTCTTAAATTGACTATCACACAAGCGCATTTATATTCAAACGTGCCTCGTTCAGACCAGTAACTGACTGGAGTCATTGAATGGCTGCTAGTACCACATGCGACATTATGTATTTGGATTGTAAGGTGTAGGGTGACGTTCCACAATGTTCAAGTACTAGTTAGCACGAATGGCTATTTCGTTGTTGTTGTTGTTGTTTCTTATCCTCCACCTGTCTGACGAAGTCAGACAAGATCCAACAAATTGTTGACCCTCAAAAAGTCGATGACAAGAAGTGGTGTAGCGTATAAGTCCACGAATGGCTATTTCGTACATTCCTCGATTAAATGTATTTCACCGGCTTTTTACTATGTCTTTTTGCAAAAATAGATAAAAAGTTATTGGAAAACGAAAATGTCGACCGCTCGTCTAATCGGGATTTTTTTTTTTTTTTTTTTTTTTTTTTTTTGCAGAAAGGACATGGTTCAGATGTTCAGATTGTTTCGCCTATCGCCAGTGATTTTTCGGGATATCATAAATCGTCTTGTTTTGCTATCATTTGCAAGACAATTTTTTGGCATTTCGCCTGCATTAGCCCGATAGTTTTCGAGGTGTCACCGGCATTTGCCAGATAATTTTTGCCGGACACCAACGTGGTGTTCCCGGACAGATTAGTGTTAATAGTTTGTTTAAGATTTATAACTAGCAAGTGTTTTTAATAAGCTTTTTTCCGCTCTAATACTCGAAATCGCGATCGTGCATCACTGTTTTGTTGCAGTTCTTAATTTTGTCGACAAAAACTTCTTTTTCTTTAGTTTAAAAAAATTAAGTTTAAAAAATACTCTTTAGATTTCAAAAATACTCCTTGAAATTTTGAGAAGGGCTGAAATTACCCTTTGGAAATATTTAACTGGCAAACACTGGTGTCAATTATTTTTAAACAGTCGCTTATCCTGAATTACACTAAGTCCAGCATAGATGAATAAATAACATTATCATTGTGAGCAATAGAAAGAAACAAATGCCATCTCTAATTTCCGATATCAGGAAAGTAATAAATATAATGTCGTTAGATTTGGTACATTTTATCAAAACTTTTGACAAAGTTTAACCACTAATGGAAATTGTTCAGAATTGGCATTATCATTTCGAAACATAACGAGGTATTCGGTATCAGATTTCGTATTTTATTGATGTTCCTTATCTTTTAAAAGTGTCATTTTTTCGCACTGTTAAACATATCATCAATATTCCCAAACTAATGTTCACCATCGTAAATTTGAATTGCTTATGATATTACATCATACGTCTTTCTTTATACTTAGAGAAATAATTTCGTAAGGCTGAAATTTTAAAGTTAAAAATTTCGCAGAATTTTTATAATTTGTGTTTTATCATAACGGTCAGCAGTGTTCTCAAAAGATATATATATATTGTTTAATACAATAAAAGAAGGATAATTAGTAAAAGTAGTTTCGCAGAATTTTCTATTTTGATAATTAGTTCTTTATTATTTCTAAGAATGCGTATAGAAGTCATGGCATTGTATAGAAATCACAGTAAAAAAAATTATTTCCTCAAATAATAAGTTGTTTGATAAGTAAATATACTTAAAAATACAAGAAAAGTTTAAAATATATTTACTAAAAGCATAGGACTCTGAAATGCAGAAATTTGTTCCACAATCTCTTGCTGCATATTAAAAAGCGGTTCCATCATTAAAATCTGTTTAAACTACAAAAACAACCAGGGTAGGTTTTTCAACTCCAGTGCAGATTCTACGCCAAGAGCTGTTTACTTTAAACCAATTAAAGCAACCATTGGAAAGTAAAAAATGGTAGCTGCTACCATTTGTTCACCGAAATCGACTTGTCGCGGAATAAACACTCAAGCCTAAAATCTAGCCAAAAACATTTATCATACATTCCTATTTTTTATAATCGTATTCTTAAATATAAATCCCCATTTTTTTTTTTTTTTTTTTTTTTTTTTTTTAAAGAAAATGTATGGTTTCGCAATAAATTAACGCTTTCTTATTTTATTCTATTTTTAGATGAATGGTACATGGAATGGTTTAATAGCAGAAGTTCTCAATAATAAAGCAGACATAGTTGTGACTTCAATTAAAATAAATTCAGATAGGCAGACAGTAGTGGACTTTACGGTGCCGTTTCTAGAGACAGGAATCGCTATTGTAGTGGCAAAAAGGACTGGAATTATATCCCCAAAAGCCTTTTTAGGTGAGTTTTATAAATAAAATGTAATCTTATTAATAATGTAAGTAATAAAGGGATGACTTCACATTGTTTAAAACTCACTTTGGCTAAGATATTGTGATGTAACATTTCTTTAATTTTCTGTATCGTTACTTACTTTTCTAATTTTAATTATTTTATAACAATTATAGTAAGCATAAAATTTACTTTTTACTAAATATGAAATAATTAGTAATAATGCATCAAAATTTTTGCTGATTTTTCTAATTTCAAAACAGGGTTGACATGTTTTAAACCAATTAGATTAAACCAAGTGGTTTTTTTTACAAAAATAATTTTTTTTTTTTTTTTTTTTTTTTTTTTAAATAATTTAAAGTTACATTTTTATTTAGGTATTTATAATTAGACTTTTCAAATTATATGATGTTGTAAATAACTCCTATTTTAAACCAAAAGTTTTCCATTCCAAAGTTATTTTTTTCAAAAGGAAATCAAAAATTCTATAGAAAATGTAACAGTTATAGAATGAAGGCGAATACAAGAAAATTATATAAAAAAAAGTTTAATGCTGATGTATCTAAGGAATTTTGAGTAATTCTTACTGTAAAAGCAAAAATTACACGAATACTATGTATTGAATAAATTATGATCTATTTTAAAATAAATCTTGTAATTAAAGACTGTTGAACAGTAAGTTTTTATATAAATCCAATAGATATATTAATGTTTTACAATTATTAAAATTATCAACTATTCTTAAATTATAAGCTGCATTTCAAATTTGTTTCTAAACCAGAGGTTTTGTGTTTTAACAACTTATTACTAAATTCATTTTAAACAATTTATCACCATTACTAATGAATCTAAGAGCAATATTCCATGTATAATATAGTAAACAATTACCATTACATTATATATTCTATTAAATAATAATATCTATAAATAAAATATTAAAATTTCATACGATTTGAATTTTTACATTAAGTAGCAACAATTGTTTATTTACTTTGTTTAAATTATTTTCAAAAAGAATATTAAATGTTGTTTAAACATTAATTATTCTAGTTAATGTAAAATTGTATTTATAAATATGTATACATGTAAATAGAAAAGAATTATAAAAAATAAAAATGCTTTACACCAAAAAACCCAGTTTTTTGGCTTTTTTTGAAAAAAAACCTGGTTATTTTCCAAATCTGTTTAAAAATCCCGGTGGGTATCGCTCTGCAAGCCTTATATTCAAAAATGGATAGACGCATTAGTAATTGTGACAGATAGTCATATTTCAATATTCAGACTGTCTGGTGAGAGTTTAATAGGGTTTTTCAAATTTCGAGATGCAAATGCGGGGAAGTATTCCCCTTAAAACGCCTTTTGGTAGTTTTGAATTTCAACAAGGTTATTACGCATTCCTAGTGTCGTGCAACATTTAGAGTTTAAATTGACCAACTAAAGTATTAAAAGTTTTTTTTTTGCTACCAGTAATTTAACTATAGTTTATTTCCCCAAAGTCAACACCTATTGAAAATTATTCAAATAAAATCATGCATCTTACACATTTTCAAACTTTTCTGTATTTTACTGCTTACAGAACCTTTTGACACTATATCCTGGTTAATGATATTGCTAGTGAGCATCCAGGGAGCTGCATTAGCAATATTCCTGTTTGAGTGGTTAAGCCCTTATGGATATGATATGAAAATGGTACCACCTCGAGGTAGGTGGGTCTTCTCTCTTATTTTAATTAAATTATTCATTTATCTAAAGCTATTGATTTTTACGCGCAGATTAAATATAATACACTACGTGGGCAAAAAAATCACTTGTGAAAGAAATATGCAAATACATAAGAGCCCCTGATTAACTCGGATGTACTGCAATTTATAATTTAACGCTTAATTTTAACCAATAAATAGTGTAGAAGCATTGTGTGTGTAGTTGATAATTTCTTAAAAGAATATATACGAAGTTGTTTAGCATGGTCATGGAAAAGATGTGTTTGTGTTTGAACAAAGTCACTTTAATGGTCTGTATTAATCAAAGAAAACACCTAGATAGATCGCTAAAATTAATGGAATTGGGTTCAGAAGTGTTTAGCGTATTATGAAAACCTGGAAGGATAGTGTTGAATCATTAACATCACCGAAATGGGATCGAAAAATACTCTTAATTTCTCGGGACTGAAGATATTTCAAACGATTGGTTGAGAAGATTCACCAAAATTCAACTGTTGAACTCATGGAAATGTTTGACAATGAATATAGGATCATTTCAACATGAAAAATACGACGAAAGCGTAAAGAAATGGATCTTAATATTTCAAGAACCCCTAGTACGGCGATTAATCGATAAAAATGATTCTAATTTGTTAAACATAGCAAGTTCTACTCCAATTTTGGCTATTGAAACTACATCGCTGCTGGACGGAGATTAAAGGGAAAAAGCGAGAAAGTTCTTCATGTAATTCAGAGCTTGGCAGAGATGCAAGACAAAGAGTTTAAAATACCAGCACAGAAGGGGTTCAACGATGGACCGGAGGATAAGGCCGTCCAAAATTAACCAAAAAGCAGTTTTACACCAGAGAAGGGCTTCCAGCAAAAGCTGACAAACAGCATCCGTTAAACCATGGACAAAGGAAGAGCGAAAACGACACTCCCCCACACCACAAGCGGCCAACATGATGTGATACAGATGAGAGCGCCAAAAGTAACACACCTTCTACTGCACCGGAAGGCAAAGAACGATCTATCTCCAGCTGATGTTAACAAGAGGGGACCTCTATAGTCCGCCACACCTTAAGAAGGGAGCAGCTGTCAAACAAAAGCGTGACGCTGTTATCAAACAAATGCAGTCCTTCCATCCACAACCTCAATACTACTCACGTAAAGGGTTACGAAGAAAACCACGCCTCACTGACCGCTCAACACTCCAACCAGTCAGACGAAGGGAGGAGCTGAGAGAAGTGAGCTGCCAGCGACTAGGGAATGTAGTGTGTGCAACAACTTCTTCAAAGGGTCACTATTTTCCAACAAACCAACAAGGTAAATCACTTTATTAACTTTTAATCCGTTTCTGAACAATCTTGCCAATGAATGAAGGAACCATTTCGTGACATCTATTATCCGTGTAATAAACTTGGAACTGTTATTTGATAAACATCCTTCATCGCAAGTTTTATCAAACTACTTAGGTGCACTCAAGTTGGGAAACACTTGAACACAACAGGAGTGTTTTCGTATCAATTCAAAAGATTGGGGTGAGGCTGTTTAATTTATGTGCACAGAGGCGGAACTGAAAGGTTACGAGGTAAAGATTATACTCTGAGGAAAGGACTTTTTCCGGGGTATCGAAGAAGAGTGAAAATATCAGAGCCTCTCACGTCTTAGAGGGATGGTGGTTCAACGATGTACGGAAATAAAAGGATGCCGCAACGCCAAAATCGCCCCATTTTGAGCTCAGTAATCAGTAAGTGACATTTTGATTCACTTTCACCTCAACCAGCTAAGAAAGTTACGATAGTTGTTTTGCATTTAATAAATATTTGTCTCTATTCTTAGTTATTGATATCAACGACACATTGAGAGTTTTGAGGAAATATGTTTTGTTGATAACTTTGCTTTGATATTTACTGAATAAACGTTATTCAGAGTAAAGAACTTGTGTTTATTGCGGGGTTCTTTGTTATGCATGACGCTAAATTTATTGCTTGAATTTTTTAAGTGTAAATTGTACTAAAGGCTATACGAACTCATGGCAACATGCCAGGATTCTCCGAGCACGAATTATTGAGAATTTTTTGGGGAACATGGGGATTAATTTTTCCATGTGAATTGGATACCCACCACAAAGCCTGGATATTATACCAAACAAAAAATTGTGGAATATGATGGAACAGCAGTTACTTCCTCTCTTTCATCGTCGATTCTTAAGTAAAATACTGTGCCAAATCTGGGCGACAATAAGTACTGGAAAGATATAAAATCTTATTCAAATAAATTCAAGTCGAATGCGTACTGTAATTTGAGCCGATAGGGGTCTGACGAAATATTAAGGCAAGCTATTTTTTTCGCAACGTAGTGAATATTATACTTTATCTGTGCGATTTCAACAACTTAAACTGAATATCCTTTTTTTCTTCTTTTTTTTTTTTTCTGAAATGAAATATTTTTGATTTCTAACTTTAGTTTTTAATTTTTGAAGAAAATTAATACCTTTTTTTTTTAAGGGATACATATTAATTTTGTTTTCACACTTTGAAAAGTTGTGTAAGCTGCTGCACTGTAGAATCGGCTTACAAACTAAATTCATAGAAATACAGAAAAATATGCTTCATTTCACTAATAAAAATTTTGTGTGGGAAGATTGATTCTGTCAAGATCTGCAAATATCAAAACTTTATTTCATGATTTCAAGAACTCAGTAGAAATAATCTTTTCTTTGAAGTAACTTTCTGCTAAGTTTAACCATCAAATTAATTTTTAATTATTTACTATGCACTTTCATTTGAAAGTTGCTTTTAAAATAAAAACAATATTTAACATATCCTTTTCTTTATACTAGTGGCTTCCTAAATTTAAGCCAAATTTTTCATTGAAAGTTTCTAAAATAAAAAAATAAAAAATAAAAAAAATATTCCAAATTTAAGGTATTTAATTTTACAAATAAAGGGTTAAGTGACTGAAAAAATAAGTGCATAAAAAATAGTTTTTTTAGATATTCCCTTTTAATGTAATTACTTTTGTATTCTTTCACTTGTAAAGTATCTTCTTTTTCATTAATCAAAACAAACGTCGCTAAGCAGTTTGAAGATCCAGGGTAAATGCCAGAAGTTAGTCTAAAACGCACCTTATCATTAATTGTAAAACTCAGTCTTTTAAAATATGTCACATACCCCCTTCATCCAATAAGTCCTTCAAGTAGAAATGTAATGTAAATATATAGCTCAACCTTCAATAATGACTAGAGCTCACTTTGACTACGAAATCTAATTAAGCATCAAATTTTAAAGAAAAATTGTAATTATTGTAGATTTGAGATATTTCATTTAAGGATTGGTAAACGATTCAAACAATATAAATTTTTTTCAAAGATTACTTTTTGAGTTTTAGATTTTTAAGTAATATTTGGAAATGTGTGCGCTTATGACAGTAACATTTATTCCAAAAAAATTGCATTGATTTTAACTATAAAATTCTTTTATTTTAAGTGCATTAACTTAAATGAGTATTCACATCATTCATATTAAAAACCAATAGGTTCAAGTGGAAGATAAATAATGTATTTGTTCTATAATCAATCTTCGAATAGCATGAATATTGATCGGATTGGATATTGCCTAGACCATATTTCTTTTTAAACATACATTTAAGTTTTATACCATAAAAAAAATGAAAAAATCACAGTACATTAAAGGGAAAATATCATTTATTCTCTACTGCTAAAAAAGCTATTAAGAATATATCAAGCGATTAAACGTCAATCTTAATAGCTAGTGTACTTAATCTTTAAAAAACTCTTAACATATTTTTTTAATAAAAAACACGAAAAAAATTCAGAATTACGAGATTCGCTTTAATTAATTTTCTCCTACTTCACTTACAATTTTAATGTTTGACTTTTTTCACTTATTGTATCAATATAAATAAATTTACAAGCTGAATTAATCAACCAAATCTTCCAAAAAAATAAACACATAATCCAATTAACGTTTTAACGGATGCGATTCCTTATCCTCTTAATTTGGCTTTTAGATTCTTAACGATTTCGGAAAAAAAAAAAAAAAAAAAAAAAAAAAACATTATTTATAAAACATTAAGGGGATGAAATATATTTTAAATAAATGAAAGGAATTTAAAAAAAATATTTTTAAATAAAATGCTCTTCGAGACATTCATAAGAAAGCAATCATAAAAATATAAATGTAACATTCGTTTTATTTAATTTATTTTGAAGTTACATTTCGAGTCCTGTCCATGCCCTTTTTGTTTTAACATATTTTGATTTCTTTTAATTTTTGTCTCTCTTTTCCTCACTCCAATGTCTTTTTGGAAATCAGAGGAGGCAAATGGCCCAGGTTCGTATTTTGGTGTGATTGATGTTGTGCTGTGGACGTGTTGGTGTTGCATCATTAATTTCCTTTATTCTCTCATTAATGGCTCTGTCGTGTTTGCATGTTCGTTTTTTAGTGTGCTTCTAAGATTAAGTGAGTCGTGGAGCAAAGTGGAATATCTAATGGTTCATAACTGATATGTGTTATGCATCACTTGATATGGTAGTTGTTGTTTGGAGTTAGAGTGTGTTATGTCAAGTGCATATGGTACCTAGAAATATGCTTAACCTTTAACTGCTGTATGCGGTCTGACAGATTACCTGCCATTTTTTTTGTGTGAAATGTTTCCGTTCCTTAAAATATTTCAACTTTGAATTGTATGTGCATTTTTCCTATACGACAGTTTTTTTTTTTTTTTTGTTTTTTTTTTAACCGATTTTTACCAAATTTTTTGGCTCAGTATGGCTTACAAGTTTTCCTTGAGCCAGAAATATTAAATTAACTTACCACAGCAGTTAAAGGTTATAAGTGTTCCATTATAGCTGAATAGAATATACTTATATCTAATAGTCCAAAAGATATAGTTCATTAAATAATATATGGTATATATCATAATTTTGAATATCACATCAACATAATATTTTGAGGAGAAAATAAAAATTCTTTTTTTGGATGGAAGAAGCAATAGTATTTCCCATTGCATAAAAAACTGCTACAGTTTTTAAATAAACTAAATTTTAAAAACATAAAAAGTTTATATGTCTTTAATTGTGATTAACTAAATTTGATTAACAAGTAAATATGGATTTATTTTGTTTATATTTCAAAAAAATTAAATTTTTAATGTCAATTTTTTATGGTCAAATATATATCATTTTTTATTTTAATATTTAGCATTATTTCTTACAATATATATTGAGTAGCTTCTTAACTTTTACCACTTTCATTCATAAGAGTCGAAAATCTAATATTACATATCAAGTGATGAGTATTATTGATGAATTGTCCTCCGATCAAGCGGTATTTTTTAAATAGGTTGTGAGATAATTTTAAATAAAAAAAAAAATTAAATTTAAAAAAAAAAAAAAAAAAAAAAAAAACATTTTTTTGCTATTTTCAATTAAATAAACTACACATTTTGCAAAAAAATTTATACAGATTGAAATAGTAATTTTTTTTTTGAATTTAATTGTTTTTAGTCATTTTTTCCAATAATTGCTCAAAACATTAAATAATGTTTGATACATTGCATTTTATCATTCACTGACGAAAAATGTAGAGGTGTTCTAATCGAAACCATAAACGAGGATTTTCTTTTCCCACGTATTTATAATAACATTGTGCTTTAATATCTCCCTTTTTATTAATTAAAATTATCCGTTTAATTGAAAATTAATTTCTAAAGCTTCTTTCTTTGCATTAATTCCTCTTTGTTTTATTTTTGTCATTCCATTTTGCCCTACAAATATAACTTTATTCTTATTTCCTTCAATTTCTATTTCAGTATAAAATCACTTACGTATTTTACTGAATTGCCATTTAAAAGAAAATTATGTTTACCTAAAACTCTCATGTCTTAAAAGTCAAGAGTTGTAATAGATCTGCTCTTCAGATTCATATTGTAATGGAATTTATTCTAAACAACCTCTGTCAAAAGGTTTATAAATATAACTTGTTTTGCCTGTTTTCTTCGTTTTCATATTCTTAAGGTCTACTTTCGTCATATTTTTAAACATTTTTAGGGTTTTCTATTCAGCTAATATCACACTTTGATATATAAGCCTATTGCCAAATATATTTGCACAAAGGCTAAACAATAAATATCAGGCTCTTTGATTATATCATTTAGAAGGCCTACATATTGCAAGCTTCAAGATGTAGGTAGTGAAAAGTAAAATATATGTATAAGATACCTTTGTTTTACATTAGAGTTAAACTACATTTATATAGTAGAACATGTGTGTGGAAACTCTTACTAAACCACTGATAAATATAATAAGTTATCTATAATTAAGTCCAGGCATTTCATTTTTTGTGCAGGCATTAGAGAATACTATTATACCAGTTTTTCAACTTACCTATAAATTTTGTTGAATCCTGTCCCACTTGGGCCCGATTAATATTAAAGTGATAAAAAGTAAAATGATATCATTCACTCTAGAAAATAAGATGCAAAATATTCATGATATATTTATTTGCAAAATTGATTCATAAAAAAAAAAATTCTCTATAGTCTATAAATAAAACGTTTGAAAAATTCAGTTCTGAAAACCAAATTAATTTTTTACTTTGAACATAAAACAAAAATTTCATGGCCAGACACTAGTGATGAGTAATGTAGGGTTACTTATTATCAATAGTTGAAATCATTTGAAACTTTATTGCTCAACTACTGACTAGCTCTCGTGTTATGATGAGTAAAATTATCGACAAAGTACCCTAAAAGTTGCCCGATGCACATAATTTTTATTTTAAAGGATTCGGGAATTCATTTCAAAAAATAATATAATAAATAGCTTTAAAAATTACCATTTCATATTGTGTATCATTGCCAGAGAAAGTATGCAAAAAATAATTTGAAAAAATATGTGCCGAAGGAATCACAATATACTTAAATAAATTTTACCATGTTACGCTTATGGAATTGTAAATAAATTTACAAAGTTTAAATATTTTAACAATTTTCAGTTTTAAGATTCTAAGAAACTGTTGTTCTACCACCAATAAGTGTAATCTTGTTGATTTATAATCCATTATCGCATATATTAATAATATATGCATCTAGTTTAAATCACAATGGCATGCACAAATAGAGGTATTAAAAGAATTTGAATTATAAAGTAAGTGACTGTTAACGGTGTATTTTCTTCTTTTTTTTCTTCTTTTTGTTTTTCAGATCACAAATTTTCTCTGTTCCGAACGTACTGGTTAGTATGGGCTATTCTCTTTGGTGCAGCTGTCAACGTAGACTGTCCCCGTGGATACACTGCCCGGTTCATGTCCAGTGTTTGGTCAATGTTCGCTGTGGTGTTTCTCGCCATCTACACTGCCAACTTGGCGGCCTTCATGATTACAAGGGAAGAGTACTATGACCTATCTGGCATTGACGATTATCGAGTAAGCACTATAAAAGCCTTTTTAAATACTTATACATATTATTCGAGATTAAGTAGATCTATTTTTATTCTAAATAATTTTTTTACTAAACAGTTTTTGTTTAATGAAGAAGTGATGTTTAGATACGAGGATTAAACTTAAAAGCATTAGCGATATTTAGATTTTTAAATTTCTTTCCTGTGGAAGAACATTAATAAAACTGACAGAACTTTAAACGCTTACCTTTAATTACAATACTACAATTAAAATTTTGCATTTTAAATTCCAGAAGACTTTCCTCATAAAAAATTATAATATTTTGCCGGTAACTGAATAAAATAGTGGTAATTTTGAAATTAGTTTATTTTTAGTTTTGCAAATATTTTTTATCCTGGAAAAACACAGTCAGCTTTAACGTTTTCTAAATGGTGCAGTGTAATTTCCCTCAGTGGTATAAACAAAATAAATAATAAAAAATTAACACCTAACAATAAATAGGTTTTGAGTTGTCATCTATGATTAAAAAGTGTAAAAAAATATTTTATCTCCAGTGGTACACTAATGAAAATATCATATGGATAACAGAACATAAAACAACGAGCATATTTCATAGCGTTAAAGAAAAATATTTTCATACTTTAAATGCAAAAAAAAAAAAAAAAAAATGTATTTGCGATACCTAGATTTATCTTTAATTTAGTTTCGCATATATCGGCATTTAATTGGTGAACTGGAGATTTCAATAATTTAAGTACCACTTATTATATCTTCTAAAATAGCTTTGTTATACATATAATTATTAGTTTTAAATTTAAGATTTTTTTTTATTGTTCAATTAGCCACTAAGAAATGTAAAATCTGCAATAAATGAGATAACTATTGACAGAACAAAGTGCTAAATTAATAAATTTTTAAGCAATATAGTATTTGAATAATCGAGGTTAAATATTTAAAGCATTACCTAAACTGCAATAGTCGAATTCCGTTCATTCTATGACCATTGCATTAAGACAGTTTCGAATAGAGCTAAGCTCCTTCTACAGTACCACTGTTAACCTACGATTATATCACCGCATATTACCTATTACTAGGATTAAATGTTTACCTGAAGTTTCCTAAGGGACATCAAATGGAAATTCCATATTCCCTCACGTGAACCATAAAACTGAGTTAATATTCTCAGTTAGGATCAAATAGGATATTCGCGGATTACTGAGTCGCATCTGACTAGCTTACTTGCGACATAAATAAAATCCTTTAATGGGCTAAATCGAACCATATTGATGCACATCATACGGCATTAATGGAAGGAAGTAACCTTTTGAGTTAGGGAAAGTTTACTTTTAAGGGCTTAAAATAATAAAAACTTTTTTAAAAAATTATAAATTTTTAGAGTGGAATTTAGTTTATAGCTTTTCATAGTATTTATTGAATTTCTTGAAGTAAGTGAAATAACCATTTTGCAGGGTTTTTTTTAGATATTATTTTTTATAATAAATGTAATTATTTTACAGTTAAAAGTATAAGGTAACAGTTTTGGATATTTTAGTAGTAAAGTTGTCTGTAATACAGAAATGTTGTCACAAGACGCAAATTCGTGAAATAACAAACTTTTATAAATCGCGTCTTCAATTTTAGTTCAGAAAGTAGAAAATAAAAGTAAAATATGAATACTATAGAGTTTCTATATTTTATACTAAGAATAAATATTATTTAATTGGTTTACAGTGCAACAATGGAAAATTTATGACCTATACTATTTACATTAAAAATTAGCATAAAACAGTATTATTAATAATTACGAAATTTTCTGTTTATTCATAATAAGGTTTAACCATCTTAGAGTCTTTATAGACTCATGTCATAATAATTATCTATTAATTAAAATAGTTATCTATATTAGTTTAATAATACATTTTTAAATAATTTATTTGAAATATTTTAAATATAAAAAGTTTTCTTTGTTATATGCTTTATTTAACACAAAGCTTTTACATATTATTTATTAAATTTGTTTACAAATTTTGGAATTTCTAAAAATTCCTATAGGGCATTATGAAAAATGGTGATATCAAGTCATGTCAGAAAAAATTCATACAATATTATTCAAAAAGATGTAATACGCCCTGAGTATATACCGGATGATACAAAAATAACAAAACTTTTGAAAAATCCTTAATTTACAAAAATTTAGGGTTAAAAAATTGCGGTTTTTACGGAAATGACTAAAGAATTTATTTTGTCTTGACAATATCATTTGTTTATTATTTTTATCAATATAAGAAGCTTTACATCACAAATTTACTATTAGTAAACCTCAACCCCCTGGACAGTCGATCACAGGTACCTGCGGCGCAATCTCTTGAAAAAGCACATATTTTTGGGAGGGGTTAGGAAGGGGGGGGGGGATATATGTATCCATTTATTTCAGTCAAAACCGTGTCTTAGCACTTTTGAATATTCATGGCACACTAATTAATCATAATCTCTAACACTTTTTGATCATTTGTATATTTAAAAATAGTGTTTGAATAGCATTGACTACCCATATCGAATTTTTCTACATTTACTTTGTTTCAGCTACAAGACCCTCTTAGCGTGGAACCACCTTTTCGCTATGGAACTATCCCTTATGGAAACACGGAAGCCATTCTCAAGAAAAACAAACCCCACCTGTTCACTTGGATGCGGAAGTTCAACAGGTCTTCAGTCATCAAAGGCGTGGCGGCTGTCAAAACAGGGTGAGACTGTTCATACATCGCAGTTATGTTTACAAATATAACCCAGCTTTTATACAAATTCGAATATACCAGTGTTCAAATTTTATTCCTATTTACCCGAATTGGATCTTTAGTGCATTAGTCTATAAAATTTTAATAGTCATTTAATTTTTTAATCCGATAGATAAGCTCACTTTAAGTCCCCTTTTTGTGAAAATAGAGCCAAAATTAACCTTTAGCAAGTCAACAAGGAAGACAATCGATACAGTTTGAGAGATAATTCCCAAAAAGGATTACACGTTTTAATGTGCAACTCTACACGCTTCTCTTTAAATTAATTTATCTCAAAATCAATTTGACTGTATTCACATGGTCTTAATATGTGCTAAGCCAACGTTCAAATTTAGATAACTTCTCATTTTGACCAACCGCAAAGTTAGGATGTCTTGAATTCTTCAGTTTAGACATAGTTTCAATTTTAACCCCCCAAAAATTTCCTTTTAGGACCCTGAACTTGAAAAAAATATAATTATACTACTTTTAAATATTGGACTTGCTTCGAAATTTTTTTTCTTTTTACTATATATATATTCTTTCAATTTTTTCTGATAACGACTGACTTCTCAAAAAATTTCTATTAGGACCTAGAATATGGAATAAAAATTAATCCTATTTAGTAAAACTGTAAATATCCCACATTTTTTTTTTTTTTTTTTTTTTTTTTTTTTTTTTTTAAAGTTTCGACTTAAAACTTTACCATTTACAATATACACATAACTATTGGATTCTTAGCAAATAGAACTAGAATCATTTGAATTTTAATCCAAATTGTTGATACAAATCAGGGTTTTTTATTTACTTCATGTTAGGAAAGACCCAATTTTTTTTATATAAAGCGATAAACTTCGTGAATTACCATTTTTTTCTCCAAGTTTCCTGTTACTTTTCGTTGGAGCAAAAAAAAATCAACTTGCAACAAATAATACTTCAAATTTAATTTGAACTAACATTCAGCAATCCAATTTTAACAATTTACGTATTTCATTGGCAAATTATTTACTAAAATTATGAGTTGTTTAATTAATGCACTTCATTATTTTTAGGGAACTGGATGCATTTATTTATGATGCGACAGTCTTGGAGTATCTAGCTGGACAAGATAACGAATGTCGACTATTGACAGTCGGCAGTTGGTATGCAATGACTGGATATGGATTCGCCTTGTCGAAAAATTCCAAGTATCTCAGCATGTTCAACAGAGCTATGATACAGTATAGAGAAAATGGTAAAGTTTCCTAAAGGACATATTTTTAATTAAACGTGTTTTGCGAATACTTACTGTTTTTCGCTAATAATTACAGTACTTATTGTTCTTCAATCTTCTTACCCACATGGATAATATTGTAGCAAATTCTTTTAGAATTCATTAATAACGATTTTTTAATTCTAAGTGTTATAAACACTTTTGAAACTTTAGTACTGTAAATAAATTAATTGCTAGCTAAAGAATACAACTATTTATAAAGTGATATGTATGAATTTAAACATGAGTGTAAGTAAATTCTTTGTCAAAATGTTTGGTTTTGAGAGAGTCAGAACTGGGATCTTAGACACGAAACAGGTGTTTAGCTGCTGTATAGTTTAGCCAAATAAAAAATCTCCAGAATCCGTAAAAGTTAAGTTGATAAAAATGTGTTTGCAAACAGTTAATTATTTACTAAGAACATTTTTTTCTTCACTTTCCACTTTCAAAAAATTGAAAGACCCAACTTTCAAACAATTGCTCCAAGATTCTTAAGTAACGACTCGATTGTTCCAATTCTTTGCTACTACACAACTTTAAAAAAAAAACTACGATATAGGCATGATTGCAGATGCTATACACGTATCACATATTTTAGGATACTGAAAGAATTTCAAAAATATCCATTACATTTATTTCGATTTTTAATCTATAATAATAAAACAAACTGTCTCTGTATCTGTATGACTGTGGATGTGTAGAAAGCTACTTAAAATAAGCTTAGAGCTCTGAAATTTTCAACATAAGTAGTTCTGGCCTTCTAATTGTAACTTTGACAATTAGAACGTTAATATATATATATATATATATATATATATATATCTGTACTTCTATTTAAACTTACTTTACAAATATATATATATATATATATATATATATATATATATATATATATATATATTTGCAAAGTAAGTTTAAATAGAAGTACAGATCTGTAATTTTCTATCTACTTAAGTAGTTTTAGCCTTCTAATTGGACTTTTGACAAACAGTATTTTAAAATTTGTATTACTTATTCTTTTCATTAATTTTTTAATTAAATTAAAAAAATACAAAACTACTTCTAATAGGGCTACAAATCTGAAATTTTCAACATAAATAGTTTTAGACTTTTAGTTGGACTTTGAAAAATAGAGCGTTAAAATTTTGATTAATTTTTATTAATTATTTTTTTAATTAATTCACAAATAATTTATAAAATTATTTTTAATAGGACTACAGCTCTGAAATTTTCAACATAAGTAGTTTTGGCCTTCTAATTTTGCTTTACACAAACACATGTTAAAATATTCCAAAAAAGGGTGAGAGGTGTTGTATTATTGTATCATTAGGGCGTTTTGTTTCTCGACAGGAAAGGGGGGGTTCTAATATTAAGAACTTGAATAGTAATTAATTGTTTGCTTAACAATGAAACTCTTCAGCGAGAAAAGCGAGCTGCGTTTGTTACAAAGAAACTTTTGATGAGCGAAACGAGCTTGGTTTTCCATAGCAATGAACCTTCCTGCTAGTAAAGCACGACCATTCGCGATGTGTCAAAAGCTGGGATCTATGAAACAATGACGGGTCTCAGCAAGGCGGGGCTTTGCAATTAGTTTAACATAAAATAACACAAATTCTGACCAGAGGGGAAAAAAATTTAAAAAATATGGTGTTACAAAATTAATTTAGGTGCAGTATAATACTTATGATTTCAGCAGCACTAACTTCACAACATACCTACTATGCTAAAATTAATCTTATCGTAAAACTAATAAATTATTTTTTCATTAAAAATATTGAAAATAATTTTTATCAAAGTAAAGAAATCAATAATATCTTATTTTAATGAGAAAAATTGTTTTAATATAACTTAAACCATTTATACTATCGAAAACGTTATGAAAAGTTTTTAAGAAACTTGCAGCCCGTAGCAGACAGTGTGCTGAACCGTATAGATTAGGAAAAGGAAACTGAATATTTTTCTCTAAGCATAAGAAAATAAAGTAATGTACTTTCTAAACGACGTTTACTTATTTTATTTTTTAGCTTATGATAACTATGTTTTTGAAACCAGCTCTAATTCACTTTGGTCTTGTTTTAAGTTTCATCAATTACTTAGTATGACAACATTTGTATGAAGAACGTCAGTAAAATAAAAAAAGAAAATTAGTAACAAATAATTCATAAATAAATTTATAGTTTAATTGCCAAACAGGAATATTTTAATAATTGTAAAGTTTAATATAACAGTTTAGTAATTTTTTTCAATTTCGCAAGTTATAAAAAAAATCACCCCTAAAAATTTTTTTTAATAGTCCTATATATGCATTGCCAACTTTTATATGCAATGGTAATTTGTTTAAGTGGTTTCAAGCTAAGATCGACTTTTCATAGTGTTTACAACTTTGAAGAAAACCATCAATTCCGTGCCATTGTCTAATTTTATTACCCCTAAATCTCACTAAAATGCATTGTCATTAACTACGAATGTATTTTCCAAATTTCAGCTTGATTGGATAATGTAAAGTGGATTAATTAGTCATCAGAAAGGGTAATAGAAGCGTGTATAGAAGTGGCCTTTTAGAGACAGGCCCAAAACTTAATAGAATGCATTGTCATCGAAAATGAATCTATCTGCCAAGCTTCAAAAAAGATTAAACAACAACAAGCGTGATAATTGACCCTCCACAGGTTTTCCCACAAACAAACAAATACAATTGTAGTTATCATAAAGTACTTTAATAAATTAATCAACACACATGTTAAGATATATCAGGAAAGACCAACTCTGGAAAATATATAACAAGTCACTGATCTCCATTCATCTATTGCAAGGCTTTTAAATAAAGGTTGTGACATTTATTTGCGTGAATTGCGGACAAAAATTCACACAAAAAGACTTAACCGAAGAGTCTCGTTGTCGCCTCAAGAGCATTTAATTGTTCAATAAAAGTTATCTATTATAACATCTTTCTATCTTTCTCTGCATCAGTTTTTCTTTCATGCAGTAATATAAATTAATGAATTTTACATCAATGCTGTTCAACATTAATTCATCGCAGACTCACCCAGCACTATTAATCAAGAAAAGATATTTCTGTTGTAAATGGGTCATATCGGATCCTCTCTATCTGATATCTTGTCATTGTCCGAGAAGTAATGAGCCGGAGTGAAACAATCCATTGTACGAAAAGCGACATTCCTGATAATGAATTAGGCAAATAAATAACATAGAAAGGTCTTTATACATTATCGATTGGTGTCATTTGTTTAAAGATATTTTCAATGTGATTTTAATAGATTATAAGCTAAAACTATCCAGTTAAAAACTAAAACATTAACTACAAAAAATTAATTTGGGGGAAATTGGGCAAACCGAATTTGCAATTGTGTATTATAGATAATGTATTTATCCTTAATAGGGTGGTTGACCGTACACTACAGAAAGGATCAAAGTAATTGATAAAAAGTTGAAATTGTGAAAATTTGTTTATTTTTGAACAAAATGTAATAAATATTGTAAAACACATTTAAAATATAAACACTTAAAAATTATACATCCGTCGTTTCTGTATTTAAAATTATAAATTATAAATAATCCACGTTATTTCTTTAAGAAAAACCAAATGCTTGGTAAAAAAAGACTTTGATAAATATATATATAAGGAGATAATAGAACCATTTATTTATTGAAATACTCTGAAACCGTTAATGGACACTAAATGCTACAAAAATTTCCAATTTATAAAATATCATCATTTTTTATTCCGCTGTTGTTTTACATATGTTTGGTTTGGTTTCAACGTTTCAACTATCTATTTCTGATACTTATAAAGTGTATCACGTCTCGTAATTGTGATCATCTAGAAAAATTAGTGATTGGAATCTTCTAGTGTAAACCCCTCTCTTCGACACCAACGAGATTTACATTTGTTCGGTAATATTCCCTTTGTTCTTGCTAATATCTAAACTACCAATATGCATTACTTATGTTAAGAAATGTTGCCAAATATATTTGACATGGTATTTGTTCTCATTGTATTGTCTCAAATCAAAGACTCTATTGGTAGACCTTCTATAAATCTTGTTTGCAATTTCTTAATCACGTTTAACTTTTTTTTTTAAATATTTTATACAAGATTGCTTGATTACTAATTACGTATTTGAAAAATAACTAATGAACAATTTTTTCAATAATAAATATTTTACCGTAGTGTCTTCAAAGTTTTTTTTTTTTTTTTTTCTTGATACAAAATAACAATTACATACTTCAGAGCTTAATTTTTATACAACTTCTGATTGTAGCATTAAAAGAGGGCATGGATCTTTGTTTTTTGGTCATATATCATTGGTATAATTGTTTCATTTAATTAGAAAATTACAAAATACAAAGCTTCACTTCTTTATTACTATCCTTAAGGATACATGTTAATAGTAAAAATGCTTAATAGCAAATTATACATTGAATAATGATTAGGAGGAGAAAACTCACTAAGCAATTTAATTTTTAATTACAACATTTTTTTTTACTCAAACCTAAATTGAAAATATCTAGAATGTAATAAGTACATTAATAGCGAAACTATACTTCATCGTCATATCAACAACTCACTTCGAAATTGAGAAACCCTAACAAAGTATGTGAAAGAATGAAGCTTCAATGAGCTATGGGGTAAAATAATTATGGTGTTTAAAAAATTTCATTTTCAGATAGTTGCATATAGTAAAGTAGCATTTTAATTGTTTCTCGTAGGAAATCCTGTTGGTTGAATTATATAGCTTCTTAGTAAAGCTTATAAGTTTAAGTAATAATTTATATCATATTCTCTCATTAGACAGAACACATTATTATAAAAGTTTCAACTACTTTTGTCGAAATCAACTGGAACTTAAATCTCATAGCAAATATCAGTTCCCTAAATATGATTCGACAGTTCTTGAGTATTTGCTTTCCTCCATGAATAAATTATTTAGGATGTAAAATTGTTATAGAGGTATTTATTTTACATTAGGAATTAATAATGAGGCTTCTAGGGAATTATTTGAATTAGTACAATGTTACTGACATGAAACAATGGTAAATAACACTATTCAGAGCTCATTTGCTTAAATCATGATTGTTAAAATCATTGAATGAATTTTAAGAAGAAAGGGATTGATTGTGAATTTGGTCCTAATATCATTTATGTATTCCATAAAATGTAAGATAAATAAGGAATATTAATTCACTAGTAGGGTGTAAGTACTTTATTACATTTGATAATCATATAATAAATATATTATATTTATATCTATTCAGTTTTCATTATAAAGTAGCTTGTTCTCAAGTGTAAAATGTGTTTAAATAATATAGATATTTAATTCAGTCAAAAGCTACATTATAAGTTTCTATTAAATTTTAATAGATACAATGAGACTTGTATGCTTAATTTTTATTTCCTATGTCTTAAACAAACTGAGTTGTTTATTTAATGCATGACTAAAGACGGAATAGTTTATTTCTGTAAAGATGTTTCCGAATTGCGAGATACCCGCCAGAAAATAATGGCATTGTGTTCTCTTGATCCCTTATCTTGGCAACAATGGCTGTTTGGAGTGCTTAATAGTTGGGCGGGAGAACCATAGAACAAAGTACAGTAACATTGTGGGAGGAGAAAATAAATTGCTTGGTACAGTTTTCTCAATAGAAACTTTCATTTTTCAAAGACCTAATGACCGAATGAACCCCTTGATCATTATTCCCTTAATCGTTGGTAAACAAAAACAGAGAGGACCAAAAAATAAAATTAAAAAATGCTACAATAAAAATGGGTTTTTCATGAAATGGAAAATACAGCCTGGTATGATCAAAAATAAAATATATTTATATGTTTTTAAAATTCTAACTTTGAATGGTTAGTTTCGATTTCATAGTATATTTTATCATGGAAATAGATACTATTAAATTTTTCCACCTTGTTATTATGTAAAAATATTTTCAAAACTGAACCTTCATTAGCAAGTGGTATAAATCATAGTTTCCTCCATAAATATAAAAGATAAAATGTCTTGCAAGTTTGATTAAAATGAATATTTTAAACTAAATTTTTTATATTGAAACATGCATTTTTTTACTGAAAAATAGGTACCATAAAACTACTCTGTCTGCAACTACCTACACTAAAATTATAATATCTGAAATCTCTTGATTAGAGATATTTTAAACATTAGTAAGATTTTCAAAAACAAATTAAGAGAAAGTAAATATTTATAGTTCCCATTTGCTTGGAAATAAAGTGATATTTTGATTCCTATCATTTAGAAAAACAAATTGAATTGAGACATTAGTTTTCAATAAAAGACAAACTCTGAACTCGTGTCAATTGTAGTGCATCAGGTGCAGATAACAATAATCTATAATTTGGCGGTATTTAATTCCTAATATCTTTTTATGCTAAGATTTACTACCTGTCAGATTAACCCTATCTATGTATTAAAAACCTGACTTTTTTATAAAAAAAAGTTTTACCAAGTAAAAAGCGATAACCTTAGCAAAAAAACTTATCATCCAATATCTAAATTCTAAGACAAGTTCAGATAACACTTGAACTTCCCATAGAGAGTTACCATGGAAACATTTTTACATTAGTATCAACCTCAGGATTTCAGATGGATAGAGACTTAGTATAAGTTTCTTACTGCATTTATTTGAGACTTCAAACTGATATAGAATACATGTCTGAAATTTTTTAGATTAGGCTTTAACGAATTGAAAATTTACATTTGTTTACCATTTCCATTGACTTTCAGTCTTAACTTCTGGTTGAAATTTTGTATGGGAGCTATCTCGAAGATATCTTTTATTTGGCATATTGCACGTGTATGTAACATTTATTATTTTGTCTTAAAATTTTGATCTCAGACATTCGGATGGAATTTTTTGTATAATCTCCTTATTACATTGATGCAAAGTAAAAGCTTAAACTCAAGAAATATAATTGTTTTTGTCTTCTTCCAAGAATAAATAGCCATTCTTTCAAAAAGTTATTCTTTCCGTATTGAACAATTCAATAAAAATCAACAAGCGAAACAAACTTGAATCAACTCTCTTCGAAAACGCTGAATCAGTTCTTAAGTTTAAAAAATAAAACTTTCTTTTGGGTGTTTTCAATGGAGATTTACCAAGAATTTCTTCAGAAAGTTTCTTTTGCTTTCGCTTTTGTAACTTAGTTGTACAATAAGTTACGTGATTGAACTTTTTTTAAGTTTAAGAAATATAAGCTTGAAGGAGGTATATTTGGAAAGGCAGTCATTTTCTTTGAAAAAATACTTCTTACTTTTTTATGGTATATCTAATAAATTTTCAGATAAAAACCCTATTTCGTATTAAAAAACTTAAGTGCTAAATGTTGATTTTAAGTTTTCAAAATTAATTTCCTTGAACTACAACATAAATTGATAATTTATGTAATGAAGCATTTAAATATAGTCTGAGTTCGATGTAAAAAGCTTTAAAATATTTTTGAATTTAATGTTATGAAACATCCGCATATGAATTAGCACTAAATTTTTACTTAAAGATAAAACGACTAAAAGTACGCTAGTTTTAATGTAAATAGTTATGAAAGAAAATAATTGTTGCTGCGGCTTTGCAGAAGAATTTAAATATTTTACTGGAATGAATAAGAAATAATAATAATAAAAAAAAATACGACATTAATTTTTTTTTTTAAAAGACATTTAAAGACCGCAATACAACACAAGTATCTCCCTGATAAAAAATTCATATTTACGCACATAACTAATAAAATCTTTATAAACAGTTCAACGGGGAATATAGCATATTATATTATGTGCATAAGTAACAAACCAGAACCAGCTCTTTTACAATCGAACATTTAAACAAATCATGATAATAATTGAACTGAAAGATACATATTTTGATTCTTTATGGGAGAAAGTATATCATTGAAAAAAGCTTGGTTTTTAAGTAACTTTTGAGAATAACTGGACATTTTGTTTACGCAATTAATACAATTATCCTAATTCCAGACGTTTCTATTCAATTTGTAAAAAATTATACCCTGTTCTAAAATTTAAATAAATAATAATTTGATATATTTTTATAATATTTAATTATCTGTCAATTTTTTTTTTTTTTTTTTTTTTTTTTTTTTTTTTTTTTTAGTTTTTGGAATGCAATAAAGAATGCATACTCATTAAGGGGATTCAGTACATGGTTATAAACGAAATATTTTATTGCCAATTTTTGATGTACGTTTTCTTCGAAAGCTCTTAATAAATTAATTTGAAATTTATTATATAACTTTCAAAGATATTACCTGATATACTAAGGTTAAGTTTGATAAAAAATATCATATAAAATTATTATTTTTTATAAATTTTACAAATTTTTTTGAGAATAATTTTTACGAAAATTTTGTATTTAAAAAAAAATAATTATGAAAATAACAAGATGTTTTAAACCCTAGTTTAATCTGTAATGTAGTGCAATTTTATTAAAAAAAAAAAAAAACTAATAGTATATCTCGGCTAGTTAGTTAGAAAAAGTACATTGAAGTTTAAAATATCACGTTTAGAGAAAATCGAACATAAAAAAAAAAAGTTTTAATTAGTTAGCTTTTTTAAAACAAGTTTGAGGAAAACCTAAAGTAATACATCAGTTTATTTCTTAAAGATATAAATTGACATCAGTAGTAGCATAACTATCGGGTCAGCAGGGATTGTGATGTGGAGGGAACAACAACTGCAGGAGGACTGTTATGTGAAAAAATTAAACCAATCAAAAATTACCTCAAAAACTATCAAATAATCAAAAAAAATCTCAAAACAACAACAGTCAAAAGCAAACACTGAAAAAAAAATCTGGGACGATTTGTTTAGCTTCTTCCGAAATGACAAAAAAAATTAGTACTACTGATATCTGACTTCAACTTCTGGATGGTGATTGCTTCGTTATTGACCTGAAAGTCAAAAAATGATAAGAAACAACATTTTTTTTCTAATGGCGGGCCCAAATGCTTGCAGTCATTTGACCACTACAAGGCCGGTAGCGATGGCCACTTGTGAGGGAGGGTTATCGTTTCTACTAACTAAGGACACCCAAGTCTTACATCATTGTCCTACCCCGAATTCGAACCGAGACCCAGCAGCTTGGTAGTCTGATGCTCTAACCACTATACTGAATGGGAGGATTTAAGAAACAGCATAGAGATCTATATTAGCAACTTCCCCCAAACTAGATAGAACCAGTTTGTAACTATAGGCAACCTATTAGAGGACATTATGAGGCGAAGAGTATTCAGTTGGCTTCATCTACTATTTGCAGAGCAGAAACCACTTATGAGTTATCGAAAAATAGTAAATAGAGATCAGTGGTTACTATTGATTGAATTAATAAATATTTTTAAGAGCTAATATTCATCGTGAGAACGTTTCATAACGTAAAATTTCCTAACTTTTTAACAGTTTAAAAGCTATTTGTGCTTATAATGAACATTGTAAACTGGAAAAAAATGACTTTTTCCAAAAACTACTGGAAATATGCTGTCACATTTTCCCCTCACACAACGAAGAAAAAATTGTACTTGAAATAAAAATTGGGGGCGGAAAAGCATTTTTTTTTTTTTTTTTTTTTTTAACGGAATTAACGTTGTTACACCACTGAGTGGTTAAGTGTAGTGTTCTCACTGCAGGTATTATTTAATTACAGATTAAACTTAATTGTAAATATCTTTTGTTGTTAAAATGTAGTAAAGTATATCCAAATGTAAATATATGCTTTACCGTACTGTACCAGAGAGCTGTTGTCAAATATTTTGTTTTAAGAAACATATCTGGAGAGGGGAGGAGTATTACTACAAGCGTAATCAATAAGGCCTTTTAATTTTTAAGAGTTAGTTTCAAATTTTACAGGTTCGACTACCTTGAAATAACATCTATAGGAATTTGTTGATTAAACTTGTGAAAGAGGTGATCTGTTTGCTTGAATTTCAAGGTGATCGTTGTTATTTCTAATGAATTAACCTTTTTTTACATTTATTTAATTGGAAAAAATATAGTATACTGTTTAATTAGTAATATATTTTAATGGTCATCAATGATACGTAAATATACAAACATTATTTTAAATATTGCTTCAAAAGTTTAATTGCCAATATTCGTGAGAAATTAATTGCAATTAAACCAAAGTACACATAATATTTTAAATATTATTGCAAATTATAATAGTACCAACAAAAGCAGGATTAGTTTTCGATTTCATCGCTAAAGATTTAATTGGATATTAGAAAATTGCTGCAAATAATTTTAACAAACTAGTGTCCAAAGATGTTTTAATTCCTAATATTTCAAACAATACATTCATACACTTTGAATTCAATGTTTGTTTTTTCTATTTTATTTATTTGTTTATTTATTTATTTATTTATTTATTTATTTATTTATTTATTTATTTATTTATTTATTTATTTATTTATTTATTTATTTATTTATTTATTTATTTATTTATTTATTTATTTATTTATTTATTTATTTATTTATTTATTTAAAAAAAATTACGTTAAAAAATATTTGACAGTGTACTCTTTCAAAGGTTTAAGCGGAATTTCAAAGGGTATGCTAGTATAAGTAAATTTCAACAAGGAAACGTGTGAACAAATTTATTATTCTATAAAAAATTTGCTTATCTACTTTGGCCAGCCTTCATCATAAAATGGTTTCACCAACACAGTGTATATTCATCTTATCATTTGAAACTCAAAAATTTCATGTCCTATAGCAATAAAACACATTTTAATCAAACTATATTCAATTCAATATGTTTTTCAAATCTACAGAGATTATTGATTAAATCTGCTGGGCTCTTAGATACAAGTAATTCCAAAATTCCGTTTTACATCAACGCAATGTTCTATGTCCTTATTTCAAAATTGTCTGACATTAAAATTGATCAGACTATTTATATGAGGTAAGAACTACGCGTAGTAATAGGAGAAAAAAAATTAAAAATTGTAATAATGCACTTTTAACTCACCACTTTAAAAGTAATGTAGAAACAATTCACTACTTGTTATTTCAATTGTTTACTTTTGATCAAACGATTCAATGAAATTTTAGATAAATGCATTAACTTCGATGTCCTTGTTTTAAAATTGCATGACTTTAATTTTGATCAGCCACTGTTTATATGAAGTAAGAACTATGTGCTGTTATTTGTAAGACAATAAAAAATATTATTCGTCAATTTATTCAAATGTCTCTTAAGTAAAAGACACAATTTTAATAGAAAATTCATTTTAAAAATCCTTTAATGTAATCACCAACCATTTGAATAAAATCAAGCAGATTTAAATTATTATTACAGTATATATATCAATTAAAAACGGAGAGACGAGTTAAAGTGTAAATACAAATTTAAATAAACATGCTAATAATTAAGTTGCATATGAGATGCCCTCCAGAGGAATACGTTTGATTGTTTGATTAATTTATTCAATTAATCATTAACGAATAACAATCTTTGTTACCAAACTTAAGTTCATTGTCATGGAAACCATACAATGTTAATGAATATAATTGTGCCCTCGAAATTTTAAAGCATTTGGTGATAATCATTTGCGTTGATTGTGCCGAAGTTTAATTATAATTATCGAAGTGATGATGAAAGAAATAGGCGTTCTTGAAGATTACATTCACCATCTATACTAATATAATTTAATGTTGTTTGGATATTTAAAGAAAATAGCGTGTATTCAATAACAAAGCTATGAAATCATATAAACTGTACTCTAAATTATTATTAAATAAAACTGTCAACCTTAATTTTCCTCCAAAGTGTTCTGTAATTTTAAATTATTTATTCAAAAGCTTCAGAAAAAACTTTTTGTGCACCTTACGTATTTTGATAAAAGGGCAATAGTCTGGCTGACGCATGGGACATTTTGGCTCCTTTTTCTACTCGTAAACAGATAAGAATTATAAAATTACGATGAATCTAATAGCTATGCTATAATATTATTTTGTAACATAATTATATAGAAAATAATTATTTTAACTAGGTCAAATATGCATTTATATCATTTGACGCACGGGACACGTCCGTGTCCCGTGCGACAGACGATATAAATGCACATTTGACCTAGTTATAATAATTATTTTTCCATATAACTTTGTCATCAAGTAGAGCTCTATAAAACAAAATCATAATTGCTAGATTCGTAATAATTTTATGATTCTTATCTGTTTACGAGTAGAAAAAAGAGCTAAAATGTCTCGTGCTTACAGCAGAAAATTGCCCAAATATTATATTCCATTTAGTTATTTATGAGTTTGGAATATCTATGCACCAATAGTCACTAAACCCTTCAACAAAATTAGTTTATAGCCAATCACAGAATTACCTGTATATTGAAGGTAAAAAAGCTTTCAGATCTATCAGATTAATGGACTTTTGAATAACTTATTAAATTTGAAATGTTTTTCTTCCTTTTTTTTTTCCAAATTTAATACTTAGTTACCTAAACTCACCCAAAATGTTATTAAATCCACTCAATTTACTGTATCAGAATAGGTATTTGTAAACATTTTCTAGAAAGTTTCGATGCTGAATATATTTCCATTTGAAAGTTAATTTAAAAGTTTAATTTAATGAGTGTTGTAAGCAGTCATAAATCAATAAAATTATCTGGATTTCATATGAAAATAAAATTTGTTGGAGGGTTGCTTAGACTTCTACATTGAGTTTAAATAAATATTATCTGTATCAAAATATGTTTTGGACTGCTCATGGATTTAATGACTGGTCATAAATGAATGAAGGTAATATGCCCAAAAATGAAAAAAATTGTAATAATGCACTTTTAACCCACCACTTTAAAAGTAATGTAGAAACAATTCACTACTTTGTTATTTCAATTGCTTAGTTTTGATCAAACGATTCAATTAAATTTTAGATCAAAGGCATTATTTTCGATGTCCTTGTTTTAAACTAGTTCAGCCACTTTTTACATGAAGTAAGAACTATATGTTGTTATTTATAAGACAATAAAAAATATTATTCATCAATTTATTCAAATGTATCTTAAGTAAAATACGCAATTTTAATAGAAAATTAATTTTTAAAATCCTTTAATGTAATCACCAATATATTTGAATCAAATCAAGCAGATTTTAATTATTATTGAAGAATAGATATCAATTAGAAGCATGACTTGGTATCTTACTTGATCAAACTTGATCAGATTTGATCAAAATCAGATTGGTATATAAAAAAACTTTTTAGACTTTAATAATTATCATCTTAATTCAATTTTTTTTTTATATATATTTGTATAATGTGCGAAAAAATTACAAATTTAAGAAATTTATTGTATAGTACTTTAAGTTTATCTTTTTTACAATATATTTAATTTATTGGATTTATAATTATTTTTGTTTTGATCTAACTGTAATTTAAGTCAAATTTATCAAAATAAAGCTTGAAAGTAACAAAAATAACTAAAAATTTAATATTCAGGAAATATACACAAAGTACATTAAACACATAAAACTTTCATATGAATAAACATAAAATACAAAAAAAAAAATGAATTTATAAATATTTTTATTAAATTCGTATAGTTTGTGTTACGCATATTTCATTTTTAATTTGTTTCAATTATTGCCGAAATCATAGTTTAGATATTTAAGCGTTAAACATTTATGCCCAAGAAGCATTCATAGTAAAAAAATGAAAATGTTATAGGTAGTCTACACTAAATATAAAAAAATTATATTCCAATATTGAAAAAAAAAAATTTATTTTTATGGGAATTTAAAATCGTAGTTGTATATAAATTATTGATTGCTATAATTTGATTTAAGAAACCTTTATCTCATAACAATTAATAACCGATCCCTTATTTACCTAAAGTTGATAAAATATATAAAACATAATGATGTCGAAATTTGAAACTTTAGAGTTTCTTATTATGATTTATTCGAGGTTTAACAACCGTGATTTATGGAAGTAAGCACTGAATTATGTTGTTTACCACTGTTTCATGACATTAACGTACGTACCAATTTGAATTATTCCCCAGAAATTCCATTATTATTTACTGATGCAAAATAAATCTATCTATAGTAGTTTTTCATCCAAATAAATTTATTCATGGAGGAGCGCAAATATTCCTTGACTAATAAATCGTATTTCCGGAATTGATATTTATTAAAATATGTAAGTTCGTACTGTTTTCAATTAAAGCAATCAAAACTATGGTAAAATAGATGAGTTATGCCAAATGATAGAACTTGTATTAAATTAGTCCTTATAACTCTCGTTTAGTTTATATATTCCTCCAAGAAGGTATCGATTTCACCCAATAAGATTTTATTCAAGAAACCATTGGGAAAATGTTAGATTTTTCTATTACCACTCTCACAAAATATGTTTTTCTTTGTACCACGAAAATAGTTGTTTTACCACGGTACCCATTTCTTCTGCATACCCTCAAATACTGCATTCGCTGATAAAAATAAATTTCCGTAAAAACTCATTGTCATAAAAAATAAATAAAAATGCTTTTAAAAAATAGTTCATACATTTCTGAATAAAATTATGTTTTTATCTAATACTCCTGTGATTAGAACACCCCCTCCCCCCCTCCAAAAAAAATTTGTTATTAAACCCCCCTGTTATTTAAACCTCACTAATAGTAGTAGCGTATTGAAACGTCTGCTTATGTGCAGTTTTCGAGCACTAGAGTTTTTCAAAGATATTGCAAATTCAAATCGATATAACTCCAGAACAATCAACACTTGCCTACTCAAATTTGTGGTGCATTTCATTTATATAAATATAAATATTTTATCTTCACAAAATTTTATTTTAAGGTGCCCAACTACGTTTAAAATGGCAAAATCAATGATTTTTTTTTTTTTTTTTTTTTTTTTTTTAATTTTGTTTCACGTGAATTGAAAATTTTTCTTTTCAAATCAGTTTGTGTTTTTCTAGTACTTTAAATAGAAGTTTAGTGACAGTCGTTCAAAAACAGTTGTTAATAGGAAAATCCATGCTGAGAGATTATAAAATCGTGTTTTCTAAAGAATTGATTTTGCGCAAATTCTGATATACGGCTTTTGTTCTATCTCCAAATGTATTTATGATAGAGTTATAATTTTTTGTACAGTTGTTCGTTATACAATGTTTAGTGTAATATCCTACAAATTTGATTGTACCGATATTTTTCGAAAAGTTATTGCTATATATACTTAATAATATGTTGCGAAAATATTGAAATTTATTTGTAATCCTATACAACAGCATATATCTTTTTGATTTTTGAAAATATAACTTAGATTTTAGGTCATTATACTCATGAATATTATAGAATCATGTAGTAAAAAGTAAAACAAATATATATTAAAACTTTTTTTTTTTACAACATTAGCCGTTTTGGCAAAATATTGATCAATTTCGACCAAAAAGCTCCTTTTTTTTAAGAAAAATAAAATTAAAAATGTTAATATTTCTGTCAATTTCATGTTTTTACCATAATATGAGCATTTTAATAGAATAAAAACTTTCCTTAATAATGCTTTTTAAAAAAATTGCTCCAAACGTAGTCGGATACTTTAAGTTTAGTTTTAAAATTTAACATTTAGCATGAAAGATAATCAGAAGAAAACAAAAATTTCAATGTTTTAACAATGCAGATTTTTTTGTCTTTCTAAATCGCAAATCGCAACTCTGTAAACGCAATATTTTCTTTATGTAATTATGTATCACAGAAATCTCTTGACTTATATGAAAAGGCGCAAACATCAATTATTATGGATTTTTCTTTGTTTTTTTATCTTTTCAAAAAATAAACACAATATTTAAAAATGATCTCGCAGACATATGAATACTTAATACATAAAATACATTTTTTGTATGACAATATTTATTTATAAATCTTTTATTATTTATTTTTAGAACTGTACCTCCTTAAAACATTTCTACAATCTAGTTCAATGCTGGTCAGTCATTGCTTTATGCTAATCGAAGAAAATACTTCTATTTCATAAAGTTAAGAAATTTTTCCAGAGAAAATGACGACACAGCTTTACAAAATAAAAACAAACATTTTTTTTTACTATTCAGTGACTCATAAAACTTCTCTTAACGACAGTGCAGTGCACTCATTATCGAGTTTTTATAAAAGCTTCAGCGCGTTCGACTTCAAGTACAGTGAGAAATCAGACTCAGGAAAATAAACGCAGAGCTCTTTTCAAACCAGCTCTAAATCTACAACTGAACTAATTTCTATTACCAGGCCATTATTATATCCTTGCGTGCAAACTTTCATAGAATATCCAGAGAAACCCATTTAGCGATTTGCACACGCTAAAAATATTTCAAAATTTCTTGATGAACTAAGGTGTTACTAACATTTTCAAGCCTGTTTAATTGCTGTTAACTAATAAATTAACGAAAATATAATTTTGAAAAGAATTACATGCACTATTTACTATTATATACAGAAAAATTGTTTAACAAAATTCTTAAAATTGGAGCATAAGTTTTCATTTATATTCTATATCCTTAAACCGTGAATTGTTAATTCTGTATAGAAATTCTCACTTTGTTCACTTAAACCGAGCACATTTTGGCAACAAACTGGATAAAAAACTTAATATTGAATATCCAAAATCTAATCAGGTATCTACAATTGGACACAACATGTGAATTGCCCATACAATTTCTATGGAACTCTTCCAATTGACATTTTAAGGCTGAAAATTTCTGTTTGTATTATATTATACTATTTTCATAACGAGACATTCAAACTTATATATGACACATTTTTGTAGCAGTTCTAGTTTATATTTAACGGCTTGTAAATTGATTTTCTGCAGCTCTTCTTTGTACTTCTGGTCTCCCAGTTCTATTGTAGTATTTGAAATCAATGAGATCTTCCATTTGACATATCTTACATATTTATGCTGGCATCATTAATTAAAAGGCCATAAATCTAAAAATTCCGCCAATCAAATAAGAAGCAATGCATATTTTGATACTTTCTGATAAGTCCTTAGAAAATAATCTTTTCATTTTACGGAATGGCTTAAGCTCTTTAGTCATACTAGCTAATAAATACAATAATAAAAAAATATTTAATTTCCAAGGATAAATGCAAAAGTTTCAAAATATGTTATTTTATTTTTTGTATTTACGGCTATTTAACTAATGACCGCAGTGTAGGATTTGAAGTTATATCTTTTAGTGTTAACCTCAAACGCACATATCCTTTGTATAAGCTTCACACTATGTTAGTGTGTTGAAAAGGCTAAAACGAACTATACGCTGCTTAAGGAGATTCAATACCCTAAGAATAAAAAAAAACCTTTTTTTTCCCGCATGTTGTTATATATTTCTTTGTCTTTCCATTTGATGTATTACTATTATTTCTACTCATATTAGAAGTATGCTATATTTTGTTTTGAAAATGACAACTTTCAATATTATCTATAAAAGATTTTTGCCTTAAACTTTGATTTTCTCCAAACATGATATTTTAAATTTCAATGTACCTTTTCTATCTAATAAAGATATACCAGTAATTTTTATTTTATTACATTGTAGTAGATAACCTACAGATTAAGCAGAGGTTAAAAATATTCCTGTTATTTTCTTAATTAATCTTTAAATGCGAAATCCTTGTACAAAAAAAAAGCTTTTCACAAAAACAAAATTTTGAATATTGATTAAATTTAACAAGACAAATTTCAATGATATATTTTACAAAACTTTAACCTCAATGTGATCTGTAGATTATGTTCTACATAAAAAGCTGTAGATTATGTGAATTACTGGTGTATCTCTACTAGGCAGTTAGAAAAGGTACATTGAAGTTTAAAATATCACGTATAGAGAAAATCAAAGTTAAATCTAAAAGGCTGATATAGTTGACATTGATAATTTGCGTTTTTAAAAGAAAATATAACTTACTTCTAATTTAAGTAGAAACATAAAGTAATACTATCAATACAAAGGCATAAATTCATAGAATAACATGAAATAAAAATCTCAAAATCGATTTAATTCCTATTTTTAGGGTACTGAGTCCCCTATCAAAGATAGTACTAGTGCAAAAACGAATATTGCAACAGTTTGATTTTTTTTCCAGGTGACCTTGAACGCCTGCAACGATTTTGGCTTCAGGGGGCTTGCAAACCCAAACACAAGAAGAGGAACGTGAGCAAGCCTTTGGACGTGAATCAGTTCATGAGTGCTTTCCTGCTCCTGGGATGCGGAGTACTCTTCACCATCCTCGTCCTGCTCCTGGAACACATCTACTTCAAGTACATTAGACAGCATCTGGAGAAGACGGACAAAGGGGGATTCCTGACGCTTATAAGTCTGGTGAGTACTTTGATACTTAAAGGACAAAGCATATTCGGTATTTGGATTCAACTTAATCATACTTCGTACCTTGAAATGTATGTGTGCTACTATGAATGCGACAATCATGAATCGGTGGAATCTTTGAGTGATTTATGTGATACGTAAATTTTGTGAAAAGTAACGATACAAATTTTGATAAAAGTTTTCCGTTAGAATTTTTCACACGGGCTTGATAGTTTTTCGTATGACAATCCAAGTGTTCTGAATAATAGTTTTCTGTTTTAGAGACATAATAGCTTGTAACACACTGATATAAAAATGTAAAACTCAACCAAAATGAATGACTAAAAATAAAAAGTTATAAAAACTTGAGTAAATTTAAGTGATAACGAATCCACTCTTGAAAATTTTAGTCACTGGCATTTTATAAATGTGATCATATTTCTATGGAAACCAATCAAACTTTATTTAAGGGTAAGTTTCGAATAAGACGTTTAAGAAAAACAAACTCTGCTGTAGACATTATATTTAATTGATATTTTGCTTCTTTTTCTTACTTTGATCATAATGATAATACCTATATAAATTATCATGCGTGTTACCTTCGTATATAGACATTTCCATTTCACTGACATATATAGAAATTTAAATAAGTATTATGTTTTTAACAGTAAAAGAGCCACTGCTTTTTAAAAAACTGCAATTTGTATTGGTGCAAAATTTCATAAACTTGTATATAATCTTAAATAAAATAAGTTAAAACATAACGATTGGGTAAAAGTCAATCCTCCAATGATTACAATTCAAGTGCATAGTTCTCTTTCTTAGAATCAAATATTTTTTTTAACTAGTTACAAGTTAGTAATCGCCCCATGATTACACTTATAGATTCTCACTTTTAAATGTGAAGTTGCAGTGCGTACAACTTCGGATACAGCAATAATTCAAATACCACAAAAGTAAAAAAAAAAAAAGGGAGCAGTTCCTTTCAAAACAGGTCTCCTAATCCAATTGAATCCGATTTTGCTCCGTGATGATATTTATATCCTCGCGAGCAAACTTTCTTGAAATATCCAAAGCAAACTATCTGGATATCAGAATTCTTTAAAAAAACATCTCTAAATTTCTCTATTTATTCGAGTGCCCGTGTGATCGCTTTAAAAAATTCTGTTTCATAAAGTAAACTTTAAAAAGAAGTATATATACTGCATTTACAAGCATATACAGAGAAATTGAGTAACAATATTCTAGTAAATCAAATACTAGTGAATCAAAAGTTTATAATTATATAATTTCTGCATAGTTGTTATTCTGCAACTAAATGATATAATATCTTAGGTGTCTTTAAATGTAATCACTGATTACTTTCCAGAGTATGGGGAAATCACTGAACTTCCGTGGTGCCGTGCAGGAAGCTACGGACATCATTACTCATCACAAGTGTAAGAACCCACTTTGCGACAACACTCTTCGAAAAACACGTCACGACCTCCAATTAGCAAACATCAAGATACAGGAACTAACGGCAATGAACAAGATGATAGGTGTAACGGTCAAAGCATCAAATCAAGAGTAAGTTAAGCTAATAATATGGTAATTGGTTATGGTAAATTTGATGGAATGCTTTAAAGTATGTTGGTTATTTTGGATTTTTATGTTCCAGTATATATACGAGGCCAAAACTACTCAGACACATATTTGCAATAACATATATTAATGATTGACATAAATTCTATCCGGAGCTCTTCTAAGTGGGAACTGTCTGCATTTGGATTGCAAATGGAAAAGTAACATACGAGTAATAAACAACTATTGACTATAATTCAGTCACAGTAATAACAAATAAATTTTCAAATCAAATCGGATTTTTCGAGCTACGAGGATGTAAGAAATCGATAAATACCTCACGTACTCTAAACGCATGCAATCATTTGACCCCCCACTGTCCCAATAACATAAATACGCTGGTCATTATCCCTCAACACTGGCCAATCCCGATGTGGACCGTTATATACTGGCCTTTGCTTACGCATCTTGGCGAATCTCGTCCAGTGCTGTGTACAGGAAGTTTTGAAATATTGATGCAGAGATCTAAAATTGAAATACTATATTTTTATAAGAAAGAACGGAAGGGTAAAAATATGATTTGTGATTATTTTGACAAGTTTATATTTTAAAAATTTGTGTATTTTGGACGATGCTTGAATTTTGATATGGATTGGCCAAATTTCCCAAAACCTCTGTTTTTGACATTGGCCTATACCTCTGCGCTACCTGGGTGATTCTGGCAATATTAGGTTATGGTAGTCTATTTAGATGGTAGTTTGTGAAAGGTTTGAGTTATTAAACATGTGTCGGAAGATTAGTGGCAGACATGCTAGTTTTAAGTACAGCTCAAGTTTGAATAGTTCAATTAAGGATTTTGTTTTACCAAAGCAGAAAGATGCATTTAAGAATTAAAAATATTTCAACGTTTTTTAGAGTTTTGATGTTTATATCAACCCCCGATAAGTTATTTAATTTTTTTTTATAAAATTATGCTTTGACTCTCAAATGCATAACTGCATGTCCTTTTGGAGAGGAATGATGCCCGAGTTTATATTGTGAATATTATTTGATTGTTAAAAAGTTACATTCAAATAATATGAAAAGTTTATTAGTATTTAAGTTTACATTAAAATAGCGTTAACAGTTACGAGACGTTTTGGAAAGGAATGAGGCCCTAGTTTATATGGTGAATATTGTTTGATTGTTAAAGGTTTACATTCAAATAGTATTAACAGTTTATTATCACTCTACTAAGAATTTACAGGTTAAGATTTACAGTAAGATGTCGGATGGCGACTTTTCAAAAAAGTCGCCAAAATTGAAAATTACGTCAAAAAGCTGTGTCGCCAAATCCAAAATGGTGCTGTGTTGGCTAATCAAAACGGCCTCTAGGGTTGCTGTAAAACCAAGTCAATGGGTTGCCACATTCAGCACTAAATCGCTAAATTTCCACCGCCAACTCATCCGATACCTTTTACAGTAAATCTTAGCCAATTTATCTAAACTAAATACTGTTGCTAAATATGTGTGTACAATTTAAACATTAATTCTAATTATTTCCAATGGCAATTTTTTTCTGTTGATCTTTGGCAGGTCCAATCAAATTGTGGCTCTAAAAACAAGAGATATGACAAGGAATACGGTGACGACCAACGAAAGTGAGCCTGGATACATGTGCAATCCCCTTCATTCTTACGGTCCTCACTTCATTATGACGTCAACGACGTCATCACACGTTGCAGAAATCGAAACTGTATTATGATAACGGAAACTTAATTCCAAGAAAATGACGTCGATTCAAAACAATACAAAAAATGCGAATAGCTAGTCCTTTTAGTCCAAATAAGATGAGGATTGAGTGCAATCATGAATCAATCAAAGTGAATCAGCTGAGGAATAAAGTAATCAAAGTATCTGATTCACATTGTAAAAGTGAATCGAATAAAGGAAATCGTGAAGAAATATTTATTAAGGAATGAAACATGTTTTGTAGGTAGATGAATTGAATTTTATGCAAAAGGAATGCAATTTTATTGTCATTGTTGTAAGCAATGATGCGTTAGATGAGGTTAGTAGATAGATCTCCTGGAGCGACGTCTCAAGGAAATCCATGATGAAGTTGCAAATGTGTTCTAGTTAGAAAACAATAAAAATTTGTTTAAGTGTGACGTCTGTGGAATTATAATACTTCAATTAAAGCAATATATCTCAAAACGTACATACATTTGGATCATCATATCAAAAAGTTAGTAACATATTCCCTACCATGTGTGGTTCTCCATCAATTGCCAACTGCAAATATAATTCATAGAATGGCTGAGCTCAATTAATGAATCTTTATATCACATTTCATTGATACTCACATTAAATTAATGACTTGGAACAGACTATTTTGAAATGTTTAACTAACCCCACTTATAAGAATACATCCGTTCGTTGTTGGAGGAAAAGTTGCGATATTGTTATTCACAACGTGTGACTTATGAGTCAACTCACAGACATAGATAATTATTGGAATTATCATAAATCTGCTCGAAAGAGTAGATAAATCCTTAACAGTGGTACGATACTTAGCATACAAACTACTAATTGTTGAAACATAATTCATCTATTTCATTGTTGAATATTTATTGTTGAATGAATATATATTCCTTGGAATTTTCACTAACAAAGAACTTTCTGAGGCATGGGTGTTTAGTATTCGATGTTATCACCAAGGAGATGACTTTTTTTGCGAATTATACGTTTCAAGCTAAGGAAATTGAAATTTAACCTTGGCACCAGCAAGTTTGTCTGTACAAGAAGGGTCATCTGTTTTAATTTGCATCAACACAATTGATGAAATTTACAATTGAAGATTTATTACTAAATAGAAGAATGTAAATTTCTAGAATTTAACTGAATTTTTTTTACAAAGAAAATTTCAACAAACTGTAAAAATGATCTGTCCTCCACCTTGAATAAGACACTGTGCGTTACATTCTGCTTAATTCGAAAAAAACAAATATTATGAAAAACAAAAATTGTTTAAAAAAATCGAAAGACACTAGCGTAAAATGATAATTTTTTATAGCTGATAAAACGTATAATTTTTTGTTATCTTAAAAAATATCATAACCTTCCTTTTCTTACTTTTGCTACATAAATTACAATTTTGTGTTTTTCTGAAAAGTCAGCATTCGTAAATCTTGTTTATATTATCATCTAAAATGTGTCCATCAATTAGTAAAATCGAATTATGTAATGAAACACAGTTCATCACATTTAAAATATAATAAACTATTTTACATACTTTGCAAAGGCAAAAACAACAACAAAAAATTTTACATTATTAAACAGTATTAATATTTTTACAAACACTTAATTGAAAAAATACTTCAATATAACTAATGAGCTAAACATTTTATTTGTATTTTTAATAGTAATGAAAATTGTTGGTAAAAAAAATACTCAATTTGGAACTAATTTTTACAAAATTATATTTACTTCCCATTTAACTCCTAAAGAGTAATATAGAAGTAAAAAAAAAATTGAAAATTGATAATTAGCTAACAATTGAAAATAAAACGATACTGGTTTCACAGAATTTTTTTAATTGATTTTTTCACAAATATAAGGGGTCTAGTCTAGTCTACAGTTCGTATGTTACAGAAAACATTATTGTTAGTTTCAGAAATATAATTAAATAATTATGGTAAGTTGAAGTCGTTCACATATTCCTACTGGGCCATCTGTTGATGAAAGAGCTAATTATATTTCTTTGTGTAGAAAAAAATTATTTTCTGAACAATTCAGTGGAAATCACAACATCCTATTATCTATTGTTTCTGAAACGTCATTTTCATAATGTTCAGTTACTTTTGGATAACAAGTATATTGAAGTGTCAAAACTTTTGCATTCTAACTAGAGATTATACAATAAATTGCTGCTTATAAAAATCCATTGTACATTTAAACAGGATAATTATGTTAAGCGGATAAATTTACATTTTGAATAAGCCGACATGGGCTTTTACATCTCTTTTTATTTTACTTCACATTTAGATTGAAACACACTCAATAAACAAATGACATAATTATTTCAAATCAGAAGTAACAATGGAACAGCTGCAGTATTGGACCCAATAAAAACTATATTGGCTTGGTATGATTTTTCATCCCCGCAAGACTGATTATCAAAACACAAGTTTTGAAAGAACTCAGTACCTAGAAACACATTCGATTTAAAGATTTTTAAATGTTTTTTCCTTTTTTTTTCCTTTCCCTGGATATATTACTTTAGTTAGTTACTAGTTTATTATATTTTGTTTTAAAAAAAGAAAAGAATCAAGTATTAACAATATAAGACTTTTACCTTTAATATCGATTTTCTCTAAACGTGGTACTTCAAACTTCCATATACTATTTCTAGATAACGTGTAGATATGCACCATTATTTTTATTTATTATTTTTGAAGTTATTTTATATAGCGGACAGATTAAATTGCTGTAAAAAGAAATATCCAGTTATTTTCATATTTCGATTTTAAAATCACAAATCTTTGAAAATTAAGTTTTTCTCAAAAACATTAGAGGACTGATTAAATTAAAAAAAAAAAAAAATATGCTGAGATTTGTTTAATAAACTTCAACCTTTAGCATCTTGTAAACAATATCTATTTAACCGATAAAAAAATTCAAACTTTATTTTGCAAGACCTTTTTAAGAAAAGAAACATCAAAAATAGGCAATTTAACATACAGGTATAGGAGGTACTGACCATTAACCTTTGGAAAATATTTGAAAAGAAATGATTAATACTAACCATAACCCTGATAAAATTTTGTTGTTATAGTATTATGATTACGAATATAGGGTGCAGTGAAAAGTGGTGGAATTTTTTTAAAACAATTACCTAAAAAAAGTTGTTATTGAACTCCGTACCTTTTCTGAATCCAATTCAAGATAAATTTGAATTTCTTAAGAAATTCTTGTTACCTTATTAATGATTTGATGAATACATAGAAATAAATGCTAATTATTTTAACTCCTGATAGTTCAAAGACATTAATTCAAAACACAATTTTAAAGAGTTTTAATACTGAAGAGTGCCTGATATGATGAAAAGTTGTGCTGGTGCTAATGATCACCCATGCCCAAATATTTCTGGCAGCTAAAAAATATTGTATTAGTTATTTATGAATATTAGAAATACTAGAAGTGTAGGTGTGCTTTAAAATTTCCAATTGTGACTTGTGGTGCTGCAGTAAAAATATTTTGCAAAAAAATGCTCATATTGATTGTTTATATTTGTGGCATAAATGTGGTTCGTAGATTTAACAGGTTTTGCATGCTGAAATGTATACTAAATTTAATATTCTGAATATTGTCTATGTTTGAAAGAAAACGTATTTAAGTATGGAATATCTGAAAATAAAAACCTCAACTTACTTAAGAATGCTTTGTAAGTAGGGTAAAAATTATAACTCTTAATTTATTCAAATGTATAAAGTATAATTAATTTAATTAAAATCCTAGAACATAATTTAATAAATACGTTGAGAGAATGTATATATAATATTAAAACAATATTTCTTTTCAGTAAGAAATTTTGATTTCACTCTAAATTTGCAATATATGTTTAAAAAACACTTTTAACGATACTTAAATTTAATTTTAAAAAGAATTTTTATTTCATAACAGAACTTCAATATTTATGCGTTTTATGTCTAAAAATATTTTGTCATATAAAATTATTTCAAAGAAAAAACTGTATTACATTCACAGTATGTTTCTATACAGTCATTTTCTGGTAATCGAAAATTTTTATCATAATGATTCCAAAAGTTTACATGCTAAAGCTTTGATAAACCTATTACTTTTTATAATTAAAATTATGTTTAAACTATTTGAACTGTATACGTTTATACTATTTAATTGTTTAATTTTTTAATAAAAATCATTCCATATTTTACTTAAATTATTTTAAACGTTACACGTAACAAAAAATTAAAATTAAAATACATTTAAAAATATTATTAACATTAATAGTTGGTTTTTATCTGTCTTAAACAGCCCTTGATATATAATTACATCTTTTTTAATTTATCGATACACATTATATTTAATAATTTAATTCCCGATGTTCCTTCACATTGACCTAGATTTACAAATAGTTCATCGGTTGCAATTTTTACAATCATAATGTGTAAATGATGTAAATATTGATATTAGAAGAGCCTGAACTTGGTGGCAGCTTTATGTATATATATCACACTGTGCAAGATACAATTTATTTGCATATAGGTGCTTTGTTTTTGTTTCTGTAGAGCTATTATAATATATTTTCTTGATTATATTATCTGTTACAGGAATCAAAAAATTGTTATTTGTGTTCTACAAACAAATGTATTTCAAAGTTGCTATTTTAAAATAAAACTGCTTCCACGAGAAATTGAAAATGCGTGTTAATTTGAAAGCGTTTCATCATTTACATAAAATTGAAATAAACAAAAACATTTACGTGTTCTTTAACATTTATTATATTAATTAAAAATATATTTTTTTAAACACAGTTAAGATAAATAAAGACAACACCACTGCAATGAAGTTATAATCTTTTCTAAAATCTGATCATTTAGTAATCTGACATTATATTTATATTTTATATATTCAATACAATTACAAACCCAATTTGCTAGGATTCAGAGTATTTTACTTTTTATCATAGAGTAGTACATTTCAAAGACTTTTTCATTTTTAAAAATTTCATCTAAATGTTCTTAGTTTTTCGTATTGAGGTAATGAGTTGATTAAGTTAATGCCCAAGTTAATTCCCTCCATTATAGTGAGTTCCCAAAAAGACTTAAGGTGGAAGACTACAAATTGGACTATTTTTCATTTGACCCTTGTTAAATAAATAAATTTGTAAACTTGCCAAATATAGCATATGTAAACTCTTAGATTTTCTTTGTAAAATCTTTGATTTACTATGTAAAATCTTGGATTTCTTGGATGCATGTTTCACGTCCAAAGCAATCTTACAAATTAAAAACATTGCCAACAAAAATAAGAGGTAAACTACGTTTCAGAATCTAATTTAAATTATACTTTGAATTAAATATTAATTTAACTACGTTATGAACTATCATGTGCACTGGCAGGTTTTAGCAACACTTCTTAAATCAATCTACCAAAATGCGCTAACTTCAACTGACTAGACCACAGTCTTAGATGTATTTAGTCACTGCAGTAAAATTGTGTTTTCATTTTAAACATTGTAAATCATTTTCATTAAAAAATGTAATCAGATTTGAAAAAAATTTACAACAGAAAAAGTTTCAGCATTGAACACATCGTAATTTGTGTTAATTGTATGTTAACTCATAACAATGAAATAAAAGAGGACATTTTCCTGAAATAAAGGGCGCTGATCCACAAATTCCAAGCAGAATTCCTTGAGTAAGTTTCTCGTAACCGGAACTTTAAATGCTGGAACGTGTAGTTAACCATTTAAATTGTTAAGCAAATTGATAGAGTGAACTTAAAATATATCTTATATCTCTTAAATATACAGTATCCGACTAATTTTTAACCATCAGCATCATTATCAGCTATCTGGATTAAAATATCATACATCAGACCAATTCATTCCAATATCAGATCAAATTTCCCACCATTTTAAGCATCAATCCAGTATAAACAATTCATTTCAAAGCCCAACAACGGTGGCGTGACCAACAGGCCCGTAATGTGGGGAACGGCTACAGGGGGCTCGGCGATACCAAAAATAACCCCTTTACACTCCTTTATCCAAAGATGAGATAAGCAAGGAGGCTCTACGAACGATATTTATTGGTATCATTTGATTTGAAGAGAAGTTATCCCACCCCTTTCCCTAATAAATTCGCAAGTGATCCTTGTAAATGTATATTTGCCGAGAGTTGGGGATTGAGTTAAGTGCTTCAACCTGAAGCTCGGTAAATCTCTCTCTCTCTCTCTCTCTCTCTCTCTATATATATATATATATATATATATATATATATATATATATATATATATATATATATATATATATATATTGTACCACAGAGAAAATTTAAAATAATTAATAGTTTTAAAAAACTAAAAAACACTCTTTAATAAAAAAGTGAACTAAAAAGTAGAAAATAATTTTAAATAAGTTTGAAATAAGAATAGAGTTAACAAGAAATATTTATTTTATCGTAAAAAAGCGTGGGGTGCTTTTTAAGATATTTTCATAATGGCTCTACTTTTACCAATATCTGTCATTAAATATTTGCAGCAATTGACATCAAGCACCCCTCGCTTTTTTACGATAAAATAAATATTTCTTGTTAATCACTCTATTCTTATTTCAAACTTATTTAAAATTATTTTCTACTTTTTGGTTCACTTTTCTATTAAAGCGTGTTTTTTAGTTTTTTAAACTATTAATTATTTTTTCTGTAAACTATACATTTTTTTTAGTTAATTTTTTTAGTTAAGTGTTCAAAACTCTTCAGTTGTTCCTGCCAATAGTCACATGCTTGTCTCAAATTTAAGTCATGTGTATGCCTTTCTACACGCCGTATTACTTGGCACAAAGCACTACCGTGTCTCTGAATATGAAAAATCACTAATCCTGAAGATCCTGGTATGGATAATGGGACTAAAAAAACACGCTTTGTATAACCGTCGTGCCCACGACAAATCTTTCAAATGTCTGCCTTATCAATTGTCGATGATAGGTTCTGTGATTACTGGGATTGTAACGGGTAACGGCACACCAGGGTTCAATTACGGAGATGGTTGGTTGGTTGGAATTTAACGGCGCAAGGGCAACCGAGCTAATCCTTGTGATTAAGCGACAAACTTATTGAATTATTGTATTGTCATCGGTCTTTGACAAGTGTGCAAAGTTTGAATCAAATCTTATCGCTCAAAGTAGGGAAAAGTCGAGCCCAAAAGAGTCGGTTACAAGCATACAGGGGAAATTAATAAAAGCGTATTAAAAAAAAAAGTGATTTGACTGCTTTTTAAAGTAGTTGATGATAAACAACGGTTAACATGTTTAAGAAGTACATCTTCAACTAAGGGACAAGACAAATTTCAATCCCAGCCTTATAAAGTCAGTCGAATATTTTGATAACAAATTAAAAGTTTATTATAACAAGATACTAAGTTTAGAGGATCGTATTCGGACCTCCGCGAATTATAGTAACACATAAGTATAGTATCACATACTTATCCTTACGAAGCATTAACAGGTAAATAAATATATTCTTTTCATTTTTTCAGGTTTATGCATAAATAATCTTATCACTAAATATTTCCTGAATATTTTTGGACAATTCTCTGGTGTACTCAACGGACATTTTGGCTTCTTTTTCTACTCTTAAACAGATTAGAATTGCAAAATTATGATGGAAATAGTAGATATATTTTTTTATAAAATGTTAATGGAAATGATATATGGAAAAATAATTTATTTTAACTGTGGGTCAAAGATACATTTATAACCAATGGCGGATGGGAAACGTCCATGTCCCGTGCGTCAGTGGTTATATTTGCCAGTGAATTGCCCATTTTATTCTGGAGTTCAAAACTTGTTGAAAGAGATTTCAATACTAACATCATGTAGTTTGATTTCCGGCCATATTGTGCAATGTGCAGCTTCGTGGTTGGGTCACTGGACAAGGATTCTGAAGCCCCGTAGTAATTAGAAACTTAGTAATTACTGATTATATAACGATCAGTTTGGCTGAACGTATTGTAGATGCAAAAAGTTAAATGCATTTTTTGTGCGGAAGTACTTTTCAGAAATGTTGCAAATTCAAATTAATCCAGAACCATAATAATATGTTATTCAAATTCAAAAATAACTAATTGATATATTAATAAATCTTTTACCTGCGCAAAATTTTGTAATTAATTGTTTGTTGTTAAAAGTATAGCATTATACAGTCAAACCCAGTTAACGTGAAGTCAATGGGGGCACTGAAATTGTTCGCGTTAACCGAATTTCGTGTAAAACGAATAAATTAACGTTAAGTTTTGAATACGGAGAACTGCTTTTACTTCGCGTTAAACGGTATTTCATGTTAACGATTTTGCGTTAACTGGGTTTGAATGTATATAAAATTCATTTAAAATATAGCATGGCTACATGAAATATAAGCAAAATTTGTATTTTATTATTTTTAAAAAAAATTGAATTCACAGATCAAAATGAAAGGAAGTCAGTCTTTTTGTATATCACTATCTATTACAGGCAATTGTTTTTTACAAAAAAATTATTTCTTAACATTTTTAACAACTTAACATGCATACAAAAAGTGTTTGAAATATTATTTTAGTGTTTGTAGCAGAATTATTTATAAATACTCTTTTTTTTTTTTTTTTTTTTTTTTTACTGTTTCATTCATTTAATATATAACAAAGAGTAAACAAAACTATAGGCTATCCGCATAGTACCGGATATTCGATCAGATATCTCCTAAAATACATTTGGGATATCCGTAGACATGAATCTCCGGATATTTGGTTTCCAACAAATTCCACCTATAAACTGAACAACACATTGTTAAATAATAACACCATAATTTACACAAATGTTACCGTGTGTACACCTATAAAACCGAAAAGTTGTGAAAAATTAATAATGAAGGCGTCTTTTTATCTGTTGTAAGACATTAATCAAAAAATATACTGAATTTTTAAGAGGAGGGTTGGAAGGCTCTATCTAATCCATTTTAAAAGAGCTTTTTTATGTACCTTTTTCTTAGACTACTCATGCCATTGGTTTAAAACTTTGCTTTTATTAGAACACAAATATTAACAACAAATATTAGAATTTTACAGCAATAGCAAAGATTGTTATTTTGTTTTATTAAAAAAAAAAGCTTGTTTCCAATTTATGATCACTCGACGTTCTTTTTAAAAAATTAAAACGAAACATGCTTTAGAATTTTTTTTTAAACAAATTTTATTTTTATTTCTATCAATGCATATGTCTGTTTATGTAAAAGTACAACATGTAAAAAAACACTTGTAAAATCTTCTATTGGAATCAATAGCATATATGTAACGTGTTTGTTTTGTTTACAAAGTAAAGTGAATTTCGGGTGTTATAGAACTTCACTTTTTAGTTAGAAAAACAATTAGAGAAACCAAAAAAAAAAAAGAAGCTTAGAAAATATTATGGGGACTCTACTCTATCACATGGTAGGATTCGAAAGTAATTTACAGAATTTAATTCTGACCGGTCGAGCACAATAAACGTAGAGCGCCCTAGACGTCCAATTGAGGTGACTATACTGACGAATGATCACCAAAATGCATGATATCGTGTTAGAAAGCCACCGGCTACCGTATTAAAGTACGTGAGATAGCTAAGAAGGTAAGCATCTTATATGAGCGTATGTTTAGAATTCTGCGGGAATATTTGGGTATGAAAGAATTATCAGCAAGATGAGTGCCACGAAAACTGGCAGTTGATCAAAAGCGGAATTGTGCTGTGTAACCATTTCAAAGTGTTATTGAAATTATTAGACAACTTTACTTGTTGGATAAATTGCGTGCACCTTAACTGGGATTGAAGTTATAAATATTTATCTCCAATGTGGAATACTGCAGTATTGTGAAAAAGTAGGCAATTGATTTTAACTTCTAAATAAAGGTGAGGACGAGCTTGTAAAGATGATATTATTTAATTTGCATATTAGTTTAGGTTTAGGATAAAAAATAGATGGAGCTCAAGTGGCTCTTAAGAATGATTTTAGTAACATCGTAGTGGATAGGGAACAGAAGAATGAATATAGTTCAAAATTAAAAACGGTTCTTGCTAGGAGGGGTTGCCATATTTGGCAAAGCATCTATATTTAATTATTCTCACTCCAACACAAAGAAATGTTTCGTCAAATTCAAATGAGTTTTTACAGCATTACATTACAGTTGATGAAAATTGAAAACATTTCTTAGCACCAGAAATCAAAGAACAAACTGAACATTGGATTTCTCCAAGCAAAAGTACTTCGAAGAAGACAAAAAATAACTATATCGGTCGGAAAGCTTATGGCCATGATTTTCTGGGACTCGGTAGACATAATTCTCATTGATTATCTGGAAAGGGGAAAACTATAACCGAACAATATTATGATGATTAATTGCACCATTTTAACAACAATTAGAGAGAAAAGTGACCTCTTTTGTACCTGAAAAAAGTGTTATTTCATCATGACAATGCACCGGCTCACTTGTCCGCAATAACAACCTAAAAATTGGTAGAATAAAGCTACCGAATTACTCTCTCATACGTCCTATTCTACCACCTGGTCCCCAGTTACTTTTTTTTTTTTTTTTTTTTTTTCCTTCTGAAACATGAAAAACAAAATTTAAAAAATGGCTTGTTGGTCAGAGATTTTCCTCAAATTCTGATATCATTAATGCAAAAAATACCTATTTTAAGGAGTTCATGAAATCTTATATTTAAGAAAGTTTAATAAAGTTAAAAAAACTTTGGGAAAAGAATATCGTGTAGAAATGGGAATTGAAAGTCGAGAAATAAAATATATATTATGGTATATACATATTCATTTCACAGTCACTGACTATTCGAACAGCCATCGTATAATGAGAGGATTCATCAATATAAATTATGTACAAACGAAAATACATAGTACCATTCTAATAGTAACTAAGGAAAAAGATAAACATGATTATTTCAGTCATTTCTTTTACCGCTCCTAAGTTTGGTTTGTTGCAGACCTAAACAAATTATGTAGCTAATATGTTTGTCGTGTACCCTGTTAGAGACTATTACAAAAACAATTTAATAAAAGCAATTGCATTTCGTTAACTAGTCTGAGTTTTATAGTTTTTTCGGACATGAAGGCAATATTTATCACCATGTATATTTAATGAGTGCAAAACGTTATTATAACTTACATATTGAGCAATATTATTCGCAGTTAAGTAATTAGTTGAAAAAAATTCTGAAAAAAGATTTTGCAAATTAAACGTTCAGGAGAGAAGCGATAGTAAAAAAAAAAAAAAAAAAATTGTAGTTATAAACTGGCTTGTTTCCAAAAATATTTATTTCAACATATTCAAACATAGACTCTTAGCAAAACATTTGCAATCATGTTTTAGAAATACACGTGCTAAAAAGCGTGACTGACACGTGATAAAAAAAACTTAAATTGAAATAGAAGATTATAAAAAGCTTTGATATTTTATAAATTAAAGACAATTCAAATTAAAAATTATAATTAATAGTAGATGTACAATTAGTTTTAATTGTATAATAATAGAAAGTTGTAAGGCGCCTAAGGCGACATTTGAAAAATGCGGAATATAATATATACGAAATATTTATTAAAAATTCAATTTTCCTTGTAATATTGTGCAAATGAAAATTATTTCTGATATATTCATGAAATTGCAATGATTTTTCTTTCTTTCATTATTTCCAATTCCTCAGAATTTTTTTTAAAAAAAAAAAAAAATTCCTCAAGACAATTTCATCTTCCACAGTTTATCATTATAACTGTGAAAAACAATTATGTCGAAACGAGGCTGTGCGCGAAAAACCTAGTGTCTTGCTAGATGCTCTGTCTACAAGGCCATACTGAATTTTTAAACGAGTATGACGTCTCAGCCGAAGCTGTGATTCTGTGAAACGAAATGCTGTTTGAACTTGTAAATGGCTCTTGGGATATTCTTTTTATAATTTTGACTTATTAATTATCTTCATATTGTTGCGTTGTACGGGTTCGAAAGATTTGACACCAAAGCAGATCAAAACTTGCAGAAATTTATTCCAAAATAACTCTTCACAGTTCTCTTACAGCTCCAGAACTTCTCGTTCTAGTAGACACAATACAGCTCTTTTCACCTCAATAGAGCACAAAACAGCAGTTCAAAACTTGACAAACAACTGCTAAATCGCCGCAAAAGACAATGCAAAATAGTTCGCTTTAGAATGCTCAGTATCTCCAGTCAACTAATTCAGTGACTCAAAATCAGTCAACTACTCAAGTCAGGAATACAGCTCTCACAATGAACGTTGAGAGACAACTAACTCAGTGATTCAAAATCAACTAACTACTAACCAACTCAGGTCGCGCTTATATAGGAGTGGCTGCGAACATACTTGAACCTTCCAGAGATGGACATTTGGAGAACTTTCCAGACAGTAGTCGAAAAATCCTATACATGTACCGAAAATGTCGCCAAGTTTGGCGACATTTGGCGATTTCTCGCCAAATTTGGCGATAAAAATTAGTCGCCAAAACCATCGCCAACTTGGCTCTATCTCGCAATTTGGCGAGATTCCCATTACCATAATTTTAAATGCCCTGCCCCTTGATACTCGCTTCCCAGAGTTACCTCTGTAAAACTCGTTATCAAGCATTGAGAGATTCATTGATGGGAAACAAACCAAGACGAACCATTGCACTGCCTTACGCGAGATGAACATAAATTTTACTATTTACAAAATTAACACTACGAAATATTTACAAATATACAAAATTAACACTACGAAATATTTACAAATATACAAAAATTCGTAACAATATTTTTCATAAGGATTATTAAAGTTTATTATTTACGGTGAGTACATAATTTTCAAAATGTTTATGTGGGAGTAGACGATCAGAGAAGGACACTTGCTGAGTGTAGAATCCAGCTTTAATGAATCCTTACTGCCTCTTATCTCATACTACATTAGGCGCAAGTGCCTTTCTTACGTATATTCACATCGAGAATGTTCAGTGATCTGTCTCTCTAATCAGAATGAGGAATATCTCCCTCTGCCGCTAGGAGTCGCCACGAAGGGTTCTCTAGTGGTGCGCCCCCTATCTCCACACTCGGTCATCTTGGCGAACTATGTCCTCATAGTTTATGTCTGAAGTTATCTGAAATAGAAAAACACAAGGAAAGCAATATGCACAGATACTTTGATTGTCACATCTATGATTGTTTTTGATTGGTGTCTCTTTGTAATGGCCAAAAAATTTTGCTCGCTGAGTGTAAACTTTAAATGTTCTGGGTTTTTTGCGTCTTTTCTTAAACTGTTTGAGGCTCTCCTTATTCATTGAGGTTTCTTCAGTCTTCTTATTTGCATCTGATAATGATCTCTTCTTTTTATGTTTTTCCTTGACATCCTTCTGTCCTTTTTTGGTTTCATCTTGTTGAAGGTTCATTTTAATCTTTGAAATTTCTGCATTTTGAAGTTTCTTTCCATGCTGAATATGTTCAACGAGAATAGAATCTTCCTTCTTGCTCTAACTTGTTTAGTTATCTTCACATCCATTTCTTTTACTTCTTTTTGTCTGGAACATAATTCTCTCTCCAATTCAATGCTGTGATTTTTCTCCTTTAGCTGTCTTTTTAAGTTTGCTCCTTCTTCTAAACTTATGACTGAGGGTTGCAATACTTTATTAGTGGCACTCACTTCATATTTTACAAGAGTTTGGCATCGTTGACCTAACTGTTCTTGTAGTAACTTGGCTATTTTCAATTCATTTTTAAGATGGATAATTTCTTCTTTAGCTGATCCAATTTCCATTTCACAACCTGCAATATCTTCTCTATATTTTTCAAGAATTTCAGTGGTTTCTGCCAGTTCCTTTAAGTTTTCCGATTCTATTTCTTCAAGTTTAGCTTGTAATGCATCATTCTTAGCTTCCAGTTTAGAGTACTGTACTTTGAAAGTAGCACCTTCTGTATGCAACTGTAAGATTTCATCTTCACATTCTTTTATTTTACTTTGAGCTTCGTTCAGTTTGCAATAAAGTTCTTCCATCTCTCTTTTGAATTCTTCATCTCCTCTCAGTACAGCATTCTCCGCAACTTCAGGAAAGTTTTCTTTAAAAGGCTTACGTTCTGCAAGTAAACATGCCGCAATCCTACGCTTTTCGCCAAATAATTTCGCATCTGCTACGGAATCTTTTCTCTTCTTCTCGCCGCCAAGGTCTAATCTTTCTCTGGTCACACCAGTAAGATGACTAGCGCTTCTGCATTCGGAAGGCGGAGCTACAAATTTCTCCTCTGCTCTGCTTCCTGATTGGCTGCCGCGGCCGTCGATCTTCTTCTCAACTGTCAGAATAGATTTGATTGACATCTTGAGGAGCGCTTCGCTTTTATTTTCTCCTTTGGCCTAGCTAGACTGGCGCCTGATAACTTGTAAATAAAAAACACGTGGATCCTCTCGGAGCTGTCTGTAAAAGGATGGGTTTTCGAATTTTCCTATAACGTCCATTCCAATTATTAACTCATTTGTGTGGTCTTTGATGACGTATATTTTTGCATTGACTGAATGAGTGTCGATTTTAACGTCAGTATGGAAATATCCTAATGGTTGTACTTCTATATTACCTAATCCTTTTAGTAATATGTCATTTCTCATTAATTGGGGTGAACCTATTTTTATATACAAGTCCTCAGAAATGAAGGTGACTTGGCTCCCTGTATCATTAATAGCAACTATTTCATTATCGAATATTATTACCTTTGTGATGCTTTTATTGTCTGTGACTACACTAATTTTATTGATTGGACTATTATAACTTTCATTGTTGACATACACATTACTCTTATAATTAGGATAATTACTCATTACAGCTCTATTTGCCTTCTTTTTTGGACAACAGGCCTGGGGGGTGTCCGATTTCAGCACAATTAAAGCATTTAATACCTTGATTTTTAACTTCAAACTGACTATATTCATTAGGCCACTCTGTATTATCAACAATACCATTATTTCTTTCCTTATAAAAATGGTTAGTATTGGTTTGAGCACGAACGAATGGACGTTCCTGCATATTTTCTCTATACTGCCAGTGCTTCCTGTTTTTTTCTTCATATTTATTTTCGCGAAATATCGTACTCTTTTTAAAATTATTTCTAGTTGAATCAAAGTCATCGAGTTTGTTGACCAAAATTTCTCTATTTTTTATTTTCGGAAGTTCGTCGATGAAGTGTTCTCGAATTTCTTTGGGTAATTTTCTTTTTATTTGATCTACTAGCATTAATTCTTTTAAATCTTCAAATGTTGTGACATCAAGTCCGCTCAACCATTCGGTTAGATAATTGTTTAGTTCAAAAGCAAAGTCTCTCCATGTCTGACATTGTTCTTTTTTATGGAATGAGAATTGTATTCTGAACTGTTCTGGGCTAAGTCATTATCGTCTCAGCAAAATGCTCTTAATGTGGTCGTAATTATTCGCTAGTGTTTCCGCCTCACGTATTATTAAGCTTGCTATGTCAAGTGGAAGCAATGTGATTAAATAATTCACCCAAGTATCTTTCGATATTTCTAGACGACTTATTTGTCTCTCAAATAGTGTCAAGTAGATGCTTATATGACTACCGTCAAATGGTTTCATATACTGTAATATATTTGGGCTTCTGCTTACTTCGTTTTCCCTTGCGTTTGTTACAGTAGCGCCAAGTTGGCGAACTTCTGCTTCTATGCGCAGTTTCGCTAACTCGAATTCTTTCGCCTCCCTATCTTTTGCTAACTCAAACTCTTTCGCTTCCCTATCTTTTGCTAACTCAAACTCTTTCGCTTCCCTATCTTTTGCTAATGATTCCTCATTTTCACGGCCATTTACAATTTTGTTTAACATATTTTTAACAAAGTTTTCATCATAATCGGCGTGTTCTGTTATTAATTTACATAATTGAGTGATTTTTGGGTTAATGGGTTGTTCCAATCCCAGTTCATCTATTAAAGCGAGTAAGTCATTCTTTCGTGCTCTGGCAAGAAACGCCATGTTAGTATAATCGAAAATTGTACTCACAGTTTTTCTGTTGATTTGTTACCTCGACTTGTGTTGCCGGTGAGTATGTTTCGTTGTGGCTTCCCAGTGCTTGCTGGTCCCCTCCTTAATGATGTTGACCTCTTGTATTTGACACGAAGTTTCTTGGCTTCGACGGCGGTGTTCCAATGCTTGTTGTTTCCGCTAAACAATCCTCTTCGTCGGCGCTGACTTCGCTTTTCCGACGTGGTGGTTTCGCTTTCCGATGAGACGTGATTTCACTTTCCGGTCACTGTGCTAGCTGCTCCACTTCTCAGTGATGTCGACTTCTTTTATTCGACACGAAGTTTCTTGGCTTCGTTAGCGGTGTTCCAATGCTTGTTGTTTCCGCTAGGCAATCCTCTTCGTCGGCGCTGACTTCGCTTTTCCGACGTGGTAGTTTCGCTTTCCGATGAGACGTGGTTTCACTTTCTGGTCACTGTGCTGTATTTTCGTTTACACTGCTAGGTGATACGACGGCTTATACTCCGATCCCCGGTTCACTGCTGGGTGACTACGGTGCTGTTCGGTTTCATTTGTACTTGTCGCTCGTACTTCTGGTTTGCCCTTACACGTTCTGCCGTTTGGTTCTTAACGTAACGTTCTGACGCCTACTCAGTTCGTGATGCCGAGCCCCCATGTGGGAGTAGACGATCAGAGAAGGGACACTTGCTGAGTGTAGAATCCAGCTTTAATGAATCCTTACTGCCTCTTATCTCATACTACATTAGGCACAAGCGCCTTTCTTACGTATATTCACATCGAGAATGTTCAGTGATCTGTCTCTCTAATCAGAATGAGGAATATCTCCCTCTGCCGCTTGGAGTCGCCACGAAGGGTTCTCTAGTGGTGAGCCCCTATCTCCACATTTATGTAAAAGTATAATGCACCAAAAGCGATTCTGTTACAGTCTTTTTCAAAGTCATTTCTGTTTTGTATACTACTATATGTTCTGTCCAATATTTGAGTGCATGGTCCAGAGTGGGTGATAGGGCTGGTACGGCAATCTTGAAACGTATGTGTAAACTTTCCGAAAAGCGAGATATTTACCTGCAGTGGATCCCGTCCCATGTAGGTCTTTATGGCAATGAGATCGCTGACTCGCTGGCAAAACTTGGCATACATGAACCCCTGCCAGATAACTTGGTACTTACTTCCTCGGAAATTCACTCCATTAGAAAGAAACGTGTACAGCTGGACTGGATTGTTCCCCCGGTGCACACCTGGTACTCTGGGGAAAAGCCGGGACGCGCTTTGACCTTCAGAGGAGATAGAGGTGATCAGACTGCGTACACAAGATTTATCAGTGGTCACTTAAGGTGTATGCGATATGAACATAAAAGAAAGGTCTATCCAACTTGCAATAAGTGTTTCACCGGTGCAGCTAGCCCGGCTCACCTCCTTAGCTGCATGCATTTTGAAAAAGAAGATTTCCTGCGAGACACAGTCTTGTTCTTCGACTTCCTGAGGGTGGGTGGACTCATAGACCTGGTCTAGCTCCGCTAGACCAGTTGGGATAAGAAACAACAACAACATACTACTATATTAAGCATTCTATTTTCTTGTCAGATTTTATTAGGTAGGAATTTATGAATGATTTTCAATATTTGAACTAAGGAATCTATCCTAGTTTCGGGGTAATTTTCTCGTTATTGTTCATGACACTCATGATGTGAGTGTGTTTTAGTATGGATTGTTTTGAAATTCTTTTTACGCATTATCAGCAGTTATATACTTAGAGCTTAAAATCTTTTGACACATACTTATCTTCTTTACCATTAAAGTAACATCTGACTGAATGCGTCGTTGAATCTTAAAAAAAAGAACAGTACTGTTAATTGACTTTGTTCACATTGTGTGTCAGTATTTATCAAGCAGCTAGAGTTAAATTTACATTTGTCCAGAGGATCACAGGTTTAAGCCTTCACTCCACTGAAATGTTGGCTTGTAGAATAAGGTGGGATTCTGTACTATAAATATGTATATATATATATCTGCATAAGGATAATATAAGTACCGAAATTAAATCACAAATTGATCTTATTCTAGACTAGTTGTAAATGCTGTGTACCAGGTTGTAATTCTAATTCCTATAAGAAACCAAACGCATGATATTTTGAATTCGTATGCCCTAAAAGTGTTAGAAATGTTGAAGAATGCTGGTTATGATATTTTATGTATTATTTATAAAAATTTAGGATTAAATACAAATGTGTTTGAGGAAATGTTGTAATGGTAGTATTCCTAACTGTTCATCTAATCCTGCCAATTTTTTAAAAAAAATATTATTGTTGTTTGACACAGTACACTTTGTAAAATCTTTTGAATGAATTAATTTTGAACAAATAATTTTTTTAAATTTATTCCCTAAATTTATAACAATTTTAAATGTATTTTAATACTTTAATTTAGAATAAATTACGTAGTTAGGCATTGTAATTTTCCAACTTTGTTGCTTCTTTACCCATCTTCGTATGCAATTTTACCTAAGTAGAGGTCTGGTGATGAGTTTCGTCTGTGACGTCACGATCTGGTTGTTTCGGGCCTGATACAACTAACACTCCGCTTGCGAAATTGAGCATCTAGCAAGACACTTGATTTTTCGCGTACGCCTTCGATTGAAATTGAAATTTTCCTTACGAAACGTTGTGCATATGAGAACAAAAATAAATGAAAAGATAAAATGGTCAATTCCCACATTTTTGAAAAACGAGTGAAATTAGTTTATATTAATGAAGAATTTCTTTCTGATTCCAAAGATTCAAACAAAAGTTCTTTTAAAAAATTAGTCATTTAAATATTAAGAAAAGAAAATGCCCCAAAACCCGGTCCGTTCAAAAAGCTCTTCTATAGCAGTGAGTCACGATATTCTTCCGTTCTCTATGGTTATTGTGATGTTTCTGCCAAATAGTTGATAGACAGTTGCCATACAACTTAACGGTTGGCACGATTTGTGAAAAACTTGCAAAACTGGTTTCCTCTGCTGCGGTTCAAGCCAAGTTGTTTCAGATGAATTTGACGTCACATTCAATTCGAGCCAAATGTGTCATTTTCATGCCAAAATCTAACAAGCCAACTTAGGTTTCAAATTAAAGGAAAGAAAAAGCGTAGTGAACAGAAATGTGTGTGTTTATGACTTTTTTGAAACATTTAGAATTGAATAAAAGGCTGGAATTGTCCATTGTATCTAATTAATTTATACAAAAATCTAATTTCTATATCATGTGAACATAAAAAAATTAAAAGTTGCACCGCGCATCTCATTAATCTCAATTATATGGCACCATCTTACAGTGTTACAGAATGAGTAGTGAGTCATTGATCAAGGTAACACTTATAGTGATTTTCACATATTTCGCCAAGTAAGTGAGGTCGCAAACAAATTTCGATATCAAAAGTTACTGATTTTAGGGTTTTGGCTACGAAACTAAACCCAGTACTAATAGGCACAACTACGACTTTCGTTATACCCTATCGATAAATATTGCGCAAAAGTCAAAATTAAATATTTATTTTCATATTCAATTACCCATTAGTTAACATAAGGTAATAAAAGAGTATAGTTTTCTCTAAGTATAGTTTTCTGTGTTTTTTTACATTTCTTCAAGTTTTGGAACATCCTGACTTCAAACAATTGGTCTAGAAAAAGTGTATATCTGTGTGTATGCGGTCAGCATAACTCCTGAACAGATAGACCTACGATGTTCAAATATTGTATAAAAATTAGGGTGGGCCATGGGAACTGTTATTAAGATTTCTTCGAAATTGCGCATGCATATAAGGTAGCTGACATTGAAAATTTTAAGTCCTTCAACCAAAGACCTAAAAACGAGTTGAATTTAACTGAGTAGGAAATTGACCGATCTTTAACTTTGTTTTTTAATTATTACATTAAAATTCACTTTTCATTTGAGTTACTTTCCTTATTTTATGTCAGCATCTTGTTAAATACGACAGACTCAATTAAAGTAGTTTCCGAGTAATACCTATCACGTCCTGAAAATTGCACACTTATCGTTTGCTTCCTCCCCACTTTAATATTGAACCTTTAAATTACGTTTCTTAATATTGAGATTTGCCTTTCGCTCATAAATTATCTTTTTTTTTATTTAAATGAAATGAAATTGTATAAATAGGATAAATGAAGTATTCCAGATCGAATTGAGAGATAAAAAAAATAAAATTTCATATTAAAATTTCCAAATATAAAGTTCAATTTATTTATTAAATTGCCACCAAGAAAAAAAAATTCTACCAGACGTATAAAAATCGTAAGCAAATTATTTTAGTGCAAACTAAACTATTCTATAACTTTTAGAGCCAAAAATAATGCTATCATTTGGATTTTTTTTTTTTTTTTTTTTTTTTTTTACTTGTCCTACCTTCCATGAATGCATGATTTTGACTAAAATCTGATAGTCACGTTCCATAGGCGCAGCTGATTTGCATAACAAATTTATCGTAGTTTATTCCATTATGGAGATATACTAGCACTGACAGACATACCTTTTTTAAAAGCCATATTTTATGCTCCATACCTTCCAAAACGTAGAGGTTAGAAGAAAAAAACTTAAATGAACAATTTTCTGCTGAGCGCACGAGACATTTTTGGTTATTTTCTTTTACTCGTAACAGATAATAATTATAAAAATTGTGATGAATCAGGCAATTATGCTTTTTTTATATATAACTCTAGCTGGTGGCAAAGTTATATTGAAAAATAATTATTTTAACTAGGTCAAATATACATTTACTAGCTGAATACCCGTGCTGCGCTACGAAATTTTACCATTAGTATTTTAGCGATCAAAAGACATTCATGTATTCTACACTTCAGACGTTTGCTATCGCGACAAATTGATTTATCAAAATAGGAACTTTCCTTTGTTGAAATTTTTTTTAAACGAAATTTATAATTGTGAATAGTAAATTGGAATAGTTTATTGTGTTTATGTTTGCTCTTAGTTCTAAATTTCAAAGTAGTAGCTGTATTGGAATTGAGACATTAAGTTAATCCTCGTATAGTTTCAATGTTGCGTCGACTTTTCATCCCTTAAAAAATCATTAATCGATATTGGAATGACTTATTTTTTTAACATTTGCACCAAATATCAGAAATTTGACTACATTGGAAGAGGAACATTCGGATATCCCTCGTTTGGAACATTTAACCCCTTTTCAACCCCTTAAAGTTGGTTAATCGATAACGGAATAGAAATTTTTTGACATTTGTACCAATTTTCAGAGTTGTGACCAAATGGGAAGTGGGACATTCGAATATCCCTAGTTAAGAATGTTTAACGCCTTTTACAAACTTTAAGTGGGTTAATCGAGATCGAAATGGCTTACTTTTTCTACGTATATCTTTATTGACATTCCTACCAATTTTCAGAGTTATGACTATATGGGAAGTGGGATATTCGAGTTTGGAATGTTTAACCCCTTTTCCACCCCTTTAGGTTAATCAAGCTCGGAATAGCTTAACTTTTTTCTATGTTTGTCTTTGTTGATATTTTTACCAATTTTTAGAGTTGTGACCATATGGGAAGTGGTACATTCGAATATTCCTCGTTTGGAACATTTAACCCCTTTTCGACCCCTTAAAGTTGGTTAATCGATAACGGAATAGCTTACTTTTTCTATGTTTAATCTTTTTTGACATTTGTACCAATTTTCCGAGTTGTGACAATATGAGAAGTAGGACATTCAAATATATCTCTCGTAACGTTTAACCCCTCTTTGACCTCTTAAAGTGGGTTAATCGAGATCGGAATGGCTTACTTTTTCTACGTATATCTTTATTGACATTCCTACCAATTTTCAGAGTTATGACTATATGGGAAGTGGGATATTCGAGTTTGGAATGTTTAACCCCTTTTCCACCCCTTAAAGTAGGTTAATCAAGCTCGGAATAGCTTAACTTTTCTATGTTTGTCTTTGTTGATTTTTTTACCAATTTTTAGAGTTATGACCATATGGGAAGTGGTACATTCGAATATTCCTCGTTTGGAACGGTTAACCCCTTTTCCACAACTTGATTCACCCGAGATCGGAATAGATTACTTTTTCTGCGTTTGTCTTTATTGATATTCACACCAGTTTTCAGAGTTGTGACAATATGAGAAGTAGGAAATTCGAATATATCTCTCGTTTGGAACGTTTAACCCCTTTTTGATCTCTTAAAGTGGGTTAATCGATATCGGAATGGCTTACTTTTTCTACGTATATCTTTTTTGACATTCCTACCAATTTTCAGAGTTATGACTATATGGGAAGTGGAATATTCGAGTTTGGAACATTTAACCCCTTTTCGACCCCTTAAAGTGGGTTAATCGAGATCGGAATAGCTTACTTTTTCTATTTCTACCATTGTTGATATTTGTGCCGATTTTCAGAGTTGTGACTATGTAGGAAGTAGGATATTCGAATGTCCCTCGTTTGGAACGTTTAACCCCTTTTCGACCCCTTAAAGTGGGTTAATCGAGATCGGAATAGCTTACTTTTTCTATTTTTACCATTGCTGATATTTGTGCCGATTTTCAGAGTTGTGACTATGTGGGAAGTGGGAGAATTAGTGATGAGTGAGTGAGTGAGTCAGTGAATGAGTGAGTGAGTGAGGGCTTTGCCTTACATATATAGAGATAAGTCACCAACGCACGAGACACAGTCGTAGATATAAATACACCTTTGATCTAATTAAATTAATTATTTGTGCTTATACTTGGTCACGATGTAATATTATATAAAATAAAAACATAACTATTAGATTCATCTTAATTTTATAATTATTATCTGTTAACGAGTACAAAAAAGAGCCAAAATGTCTCGTGCGTTAGCCAGAGAATTGTCCTTAGATTGATTTTTTTTTTCACCCCAATGCAATACTTCCAATAGCCTATAATATAAATCAGAAAATTTAAAGTAAAATCAGCAAAAAACAATCTACACACGGTTAACTCACTCATGAAGTTTTTCGTTTTTCTTTCTAGCAACCAATCTTTTAATTTTTTTTTTTTTTTTTTTTTTTTTTTTATATATTTGAAATGAATTATCAGAAGTCTATAAAATAATAGTGGTTTCCCTCTTTTAATAATATCCACTTCTTGTAACGCGCGCCTAATTAAAGCGTAATTAATAGTAAATATTTCTGTTTTAGGTTAAAGTGGCAATTTACAATTCACTACAGGATATTCTAAAAAGTAAAGAAATTTGAAAAATGGATAATTCGCGAAAAGAATAATTCGTAGAAAAGTGGATTTCACAGAAATATTTTTTTAATTAAGTTTTCACACAAATAAAATATTTTTTTTTTTTTTTTTTTTTAATAGTTGGTACTGTAAATATCTGTAAACAAGTTCTCACTGTTTAAAGCGTGGCGTCCACTATCGCTTAGCAGAGCAGAGCAGGTCAGTTGATTGGTTGTTTTCAGATTATCTGGCGCCGTCAGCAACACGAGGGCTATAATGCGCCGAAACATTCGTCATTAGACAAGCCAACATATATTTACAAACACCCATGCCTAACCACGGGACTCGAACCCGCAACCTCGTGGTCTAGAGGCTAGTACGCTAACCACTATACCGTCTGCAGAGCAGGTCAGAGCAGAGTGGATTAGAGCCAATTACAAGGCTATCAACGTCCACTGTAGCTCGAGGCTCATGCTATAATAGACATTGGCAGCCTTGTAATTGGCTCTAATCCACTCCGCTCTGACCTGCTCTTCTCTGCTTAGCGATAGTGGAAGCCAACCTAAAGCAAGCGGAGAGATACTCAGCTGAAAAACGCCATCCATTGACACAAAAAAAAAATTTTTTTTTTCTTAATCACGATCTTTCTCTGTACATTAATATAAAAAATGTCTTGCCCAATATTAAAATATTCAAGAATATTTAATTTTCAAAATTCTTCTAATTCTTATATTATATTTTTGAAAGTCACTACTACAATAATATTTCTTACATTAGAAAACCAATTCGTAAAAGCATAGACAATTTTCTTCTCAGCCTTCACTCATTCTAGTTGAAATTGTTAAATAAAAAAATTAAGTTATTGTCGGTCTTAATTATATGCCAAATCTTTCAAGTTATGTTACAATAGACACTAAATACCGAAGAAGGAGCATTTCATTTTCAATATTTTGAAAGATAAAATTTGTATAAACTAAATTAAAAATACATTTGCCACAGTAAAGCTTTTGAAGAAATATCTATTTATATCGGCATTCAATACATTTCTATTTCATTGACGTCGCTACATTGTGAACTTTTAATGACACTTTCTGTTTCGAAGAAAAAAGAAAGAAACATCACAACTTATGAGAAAGAAATCAATTTTGATGAAAGTAGAAGGCAAGAAACTATTTTGCTTATCAAAGCTTTATTTAATGCAAAAGTTTTTTGGCGATTTCTTTTCACGATGATATTAACATGCAAACCATTACTGAAGTAAATGCACGGCATTTTGCCAAATTCGGAATACTTAGACACTTTCATAGTGTTCGCATTAATTTTTATTGAAATACAATGGATGCGATTTAACAATTTACACGTATTTACTTTTTTACACGTATTTTTTTTTTTTTTAACATATTTACACGTTTTAGGACATCATGTTATATGATAACGATTAAGGAATGTCCTTAGAATGCCATATCTGGTGCAGATTCTGCGCCCAGAGTTGCTTACATTAAAAGGCGCCAAATAACGACAACCATAGGCAAATCACTTTATTGTAAAAATGGCTACTACTACTACTTTTTGACAAAAATTGCCTTAGTATAGAATCTGTTTTTCCAAATTAAATAAGAAAGGAACAAATAAAGAAAAAACTAAAACTTTTATTTTTGAAATGATACGAATAAAGTTAAAATTTTTTTATAGATTTTGTTTTAAACAAAATAGATATGGAAAGTTGCTTTCTAATTTTTTTTTTCCTTCATTTAATATCTAAACATACTCTGTCTATTTAATTCCAATAAAACTTTTAGTTATAGATTTTTTATTTATCAAAACTGAATGTGACGTATTAAATCCAAATTCCAATAAAAATGAAAACTTCTTGAAATACAAATGTCCCAGACAGTCAACTCAGCTGTCATCTTAAAGCAAGCCCGTTGCCATTATTTTTTTCTGGGGGGGGGGGGTATGGTCGAAGATTTCTTATAACAAGTTACAAAAAGAAAAGAAGGATAAGTGGTAAAGCAAAATTTCACACAATTTCGGGGGGGGGGGTCCCAGGGTCCAGGAGAGGGGATATTACCCGTTGGTGCAGGGAGGGCATACAGTGCCAGAGATGTAAGGTTACTAGGCATGTAAAATCCCCTAGTGGCAACTATCCCTTACCTAGTGAGAGATTTTCTAAAGTTCACTTGGATGTAATTGGCCCTTTGCCACCATCCAGAGGTTTTAGGTACTGTCTCACATTGATCGATAGATTCACTCGATGGCCCGAGGTAATCCCAATGCCTGATCAAACAGCCAACACTATAGCTATTGCTTTTATCGAGGGTTGGATCTCACGTTTTGGGGTACCAATGGTTATAACGACAGATCAAGGGCGATCATTCGAAAGTGACTTATTCAGAGCCTTAACTAAGTTGTTAGGATGTGAAAAGACGCGGACAACAGCCTATAACCCAGCCAGTAATGGTATTATAGAACGCTTTCACCGACAACTTAAGGCATCTCTGAAATGTCGTCTAAAAGGCCACAATTGGTCGCAGGAACTCCCGTTGGTTTTGCTCGGACTACGAACTGCGTTAAAAGAGGACATTGGTGCATGTGCCGCAGAACTTACATATGGTACTAATCTTCGTATACCTGGCGAGTTTTTTGTTGCAGGCTCAGCGGTACCGGAAACGGAGTTTTTGAAGTCCCTGCGTGAGCATTTCCGTAGAGTGCAACCTACCCCTGCAGCTCATCATGCGGCGACTAAACCTTTCGTCTTTCAGGAGCTTCGAAATTGCTCACACGTTTTTTTGAGGCAGGATGGTGTGCGACGTGCTCTACAGTCTCCATATAAAGGTCCTTTCAAGGTTATCCGGAGGAGAGACAAGACGTACCTGATCTCGACAGATGATGGCAAACAGTCTTGGGTTGGAATAGACAGGCTTAAACCGGCTTTTGGTTTTGGTAAGCCTTTGGGACCAGTCCCAGGTCCGGAGAAAGGAACAGCGTCGACTTCGGGTGGAGAATCATCAGAGGATGCGACATCCACTTCGGCTCCAGAGGTGGCACCAACCTCGGATTGCGGAAAAGCTTCTGCTTCATCGTCCGTTTTGATCTCATCACCAGTTTCATTTACGACTTCGACTTTAGTACCTATATTAAAATCCAGGACATCGACCACAACAAGATCTGGCAGGAGAGTATGTTTCCGTCTTCCATTGCCACTGCAGTAACGTCTCATCACCTCTGGTTCAAGACTGAGGGGAAGTCCTGTGGCGACCTGGCATCAAGGCGATATGGCTCCTTAGAGAACTTTCAGAACTTTATCGACTCCGTGGAGAACTTTTAATAAACCCACAGAATTTTATATATTTTTATTTCATGATTGTTCAACTTTAAAATATTATGTAAATTTAATTCTAAAGCATTTCTATATATATCTCGGAAACCTGTTCTTCAATTGTCTAGTGTTCCATCCCGCTCCTCGGGATGAGGGATTGTAAGGTTAATCATTAAATCTTGTTTTTTATATCCAAAACTATGCGTAGTGATTCTTCAAAACCTTCTGATGTTATTCTGAATGATCATGTGGTAAAACTAGGCCCCACATAAGAATTATAGAAACGCATATTGCCAAAATCGCCCTTTTGGCTTTATTTCAAAGGGCCATTAAAGAATAATCTCAAAAAATATATCGCCAAACTGGCCATTTTTTATGAATGAATGAAGACAATATAAAAACGGTAAATAACACCAATACATGTATGTGTAATAGTGTAATTGAAAGTTGTGCGATGTTCCACACCTCTAGTTTTTAAAAATGTGAATTTTTAATTTACTTAGTAAAAATATAAGCGTTTAGTTTAACATAACCGCCCAGTCTCACCTTCACATTACACTGTTGGGTCCTTGAATACAATATAATGCATCCCAACGCATAAAAAATATAAAACAATTTCCTTCTCAAACAACCCAGAAATTGCGTACCGTAAGAATTCCTGGCGAAACGTAGACTTCAAGGAATGTTTAGGATCTTAGCGCACGACATTTACTCAAGGGAGTTGATGTGCTGTAATAATGATAATAATATCTACCCCTCTTGCCTGTTGTATCGCATCCAAAATGCAAGTTTCGGAAGGAGGCAACACTGGATTGTTTGGAAAGGGTCCAGTTATCGATTGTGTCTGGGTGACACATTTTGAAAGAGGTTTTATCCGCTCTTAATTACTTGGCTTGAAACATTTGAAAGAACTCTGCGTGTTTTTTTAAAAAAGTATTTAGAGTTTTGCATGGAGAAATGGAAAGGATCAATATCCTTTAATCCAATAACCTTAATATGGTTTTTGTGTCTGTATTAATGGGAGTTTATGTGAGGAGAAATGTTTGGATAGAGTGTTATTGTTTTGTATGAATGGAATTGTAGTTTGTAGTTTTTAATGTTGCTAGTTAAATTTAGGAGTGGTTGTGTTTCGTATTGTTAACTGTGGTTACATGTAGTTTTTTAGAGAGGTAAATATTTTACTAAATGTGGGATTTGTGAGTTTGTGTAGTTTAGTTTTTTAATTGGAATTACGATATTTATTGGATAAAATATAATTTAAAAAGATTTTTCAAAAGAGAAAAAAAATAAAATTGATTGATAAAAAGGCTTTTTTAAAAGTTAATATTCAAAATGTTTGTAAAAATGTTTGCATATGATATGTAGAAGTATTAATGACTGCAATATATAAATAGTTCATGAAAAATTCATGAACTATTGATATATTGCAGTCAATATCCTGTCTTTGGTTGTTCCCCTATTATAAAAGCGTTTTTTTTCTTCAGATGATTATTTCAGCTTCTTATCATAAAATCAGTTTCGTAATTTCAACAACTGACCTTAGACCTATTAAGTTAACAGTGATGAATTTAAATCAAGAAACGAAATATATATATTTTTTTTTTACTTTTTAAAATTTAAAAACTATCTTGGAATATTATAATGTACCTTTTTATAGAAGAATTATTTTTTTATGTTTCGGTCTACTTTTTAATGCAAAACTGCTTTATTTGATGCTTATACATTATCTTAATTTCAACAACCTACTTTAGGCTTATAAAGTTTGCAATTATATGTATAATTATAGCGAAAGTTCTAAAAAATTAGTATATATTAATTTATCATATTAGCAAAACAACAATTAGTTTATTTTATGACTTCTGAAATAACACAAATTTGTTATTCGAACAACACTCCAGACTAAAATATGTATGCAATATGCGACGCAAAAATAAACATCTATGTTCTATTCAAGTTAAATAGTAAATTTTGATTAGCATTGTAATATGACATAAATAAGTGGGTTTTTTTATTTAAAAGTTTGGAAAAATAATCTAAATAAGGAAACTATTTCTTAGAAAACATTTAAACGGTAAATGTTGATCTCTGTAAGACAGGGCCGCAGACGGGGGGGGGGGGGGTTATGAGCATTAGTTTTTCAGCTATTTACGCATTTATAGCATTTCTAACAGAATTTCGGTGGTGGGGATGTTTAGAACACCTTAAGAGGCTTTACACGGCGTTTTTCTCCTTCTCTAACAAAATAGAAAATAAGAAACAATATAAATTCACTTAGTATTTACTGTAAAACATGATTTTTTCATGTTTTTCAATGGCAGCTACCTTTTGCGCATGCGCAATTTTAACTAAAACCTTAATGGTACACCACAAATCGTACATCAAATTTTAGCTTCGTAGGTCAATTCGTTCGAGAATTATGCTGACCACTTACCTACATATATACATTTATTCTAGACCACTTTTTGTTTTAAGTTGGGATGTTCCAAAAAATGCAGACAATCGAATTTTTTTTTTTTATTTTTTTTTTTTTTTTTTTTTTTTTGTTGACCGACAACAATACTTTTATTACCCTATGTTACCACATGAGTAATTGAAAGTAAAAAATCGCATGGGATTTATTGGTTCTTAATTTTTAATTTATTAGAAAAGGGTATTGGGATTAAGCCTTTGTTGTGTAATTTTTTTACGAATTGGGATGCATTACATCGAAATTACTAAGTACTTCTGTAAGATTAAAAACATAAATTTTTCAAAACAATCACGTGGAATTCTTAGGCTCCTAATTTCAAAATTATTAGATAAGGGTATTGGAATTAGGCTTTTGTTGGACAATTTCTAATTGTATTGTATTATTTTAAAGAGCCAACAATGTAATGCAAATGTAGAAAGTGACTGGATATTTTAAAATAAATAATTACGTGTATGTGATTAATGCTTGCATTTTTCTGAGTACTTGTGCAAATTAAAAATACAAATTTTTCCAAAAATCCGTAGAAATTCATAAGCTACACAATATCTGATTTGTTAGAGAAGAGTAAATTAATTAAGAATTTGCTGTGCACATCTTTATGAGTTGGAATGTATGACATTTTTTAAAGAAACAACAGAGAAATGTGAAGATAGAAATAGACTAGTACATATTTTTTCTTAAATGAATACATATAGGGGAGATTTGTGTACCTAGGGCCACTATTTTTCATTGCACAAAAAATGAGCAACTGAGCCATTTAAAAATGTGAAACTGATATGTATGCATCGTTATAGTAATTACTTCCCATTGGGATTAATATAAATACTTAAAATAATGAATTCTGTCAAATAGAAGGTTTTTCAAGAAATTTCACAAATGGCATTAGTTACAAGACCTAGTTGTATCTAGGGCCAGTAGCTAATGTGCCTAGGGCTATTCTCTTTAAGTGAGGTTTCAGTCCATAATGAATAGAAAACAAACATACTCATATGAATTTTATAAAAGAAACAATATCAAGTAATTATCAGTCATTGGTTTATCATATAACAACCATAATAAATTGCAATGTGTCAAATTTTTAGTGAATTACAAGTATTTTCTAACTTGAAGAACTGATTCCAAAAATGCGCTGCATGCATTATCGCTTTGAAGCACCCACAGATTTTGGTTTTGGCAATTTGAACGTAATAAGCAACTGTGTGGCCCTAGGTGTACGACTTGGTAAGTTCATATAAAATGTATTCTACTAAAAATGCGCATGGAGAAAGGACTTATTTAAACATCTCCTTTAGTACTTAATGTTACAAACAAAATTATTGACTAGAATTCAAAGAATAATATTTGACTAAACTTTTCAAACAATATAAGACATGAGCTGCAAAATGTTACTGCAGACCATACAAAAACGTTTTCCAATTATAACTCGCCATAGCTTTCTTCTCTAAGATTTCAAAATGGCTGCCAAAAGAACTATTGGGTGTTGCCGTTTACCCAAGTGAGTAAAAAAACTTAGAACTAAACATTATTCAATAAAATTGGGTTGGCTTGTAAATACACGTCTCTCCTATACTATAAACGTTTGTATTTTTACAAAATGCTCGTAAAAATTACGAATGCATATTTTTAAAAGAATATCATGTATGATATTAACTTAAAAGATGCTGTCCCCACCAGATATGCAAAAACATTACAAACTATACATAACCTTATATTATAGTAAAAGTTACAGTGCTTTATAGAATTTCTCTATAGTTTGAATTCTGAATAATTCTAAAATAAAGCATCCAAAAGCAGACAAATAAATATTATGAACTCACATTATGAAAACATAACCTAAATTATGATGCCCTTAATCACATATTTTCTTCTTTAAATGAATGGCTTTAGTTTCAACTCTTTTATGTTTTCGAGTTAGGAAATTGCATACTCTATTCTACTGTGGAGGATAAAAATGTATCATGACTTTTCTCAGCTAATTACAAACGTGATAATTTAAAATTATATTTTTAAATCTAGCTTCCATTAATAACCAGAACATTTATTGCTCTAATTTTAATGGTACATTAGACTGTAAAATAATCAATATAACGCCTTGGAAATTGCATTTTTAATTCTACTTCCTACTTTCCTTACTACTAATTCTTCACATTTACACATTGTTTTTGTCATATTTACTTTAACTTCCATACGATATAATGGAATTATGTTATTTTATCCCATTTTTAATTACACATTAGAAATTTAGTATTTTAGATGTATGGCATGGTCAGTTTGTATGGTCAGTATGTATTCAATTGCAAGTTGATTTTTTTTCTTGCTTTAGTTATATACAGATTAAAATATTTTCGCTTTATGATAAAAAAAAGATCTATTTGCATTCTATTTTGAAAATTCTTATAAGGTATTTAAAAATAAAAATTCAAATATGCCAAATCATTTTTTTTTTTAAGTCAGTACACAGTACTTTTTTTTTTTTTTTACTTTACTTTACTTTTTTTTAAATTGAAAAGTAATATTTTTTTTTCCTATAAGCAGTTGCACTTATTTTAAGAGATAAAAATATAAAATTTAGTGAATATTCAAAAAAAAAAAAAAATATTAATGTATGTGTTATCCAAGTTAACATTGCTATTGTATGCATAATTTTTTCATACAAAGTATAAAATCACAATAAATAGGTAATTTGTCTGCCTATTATTTTTATATTTTAAGAATTATGCCTATGCATTTTCTGATAGTAAGCAAATAAAAAGAATTGTATACTATTATCCTAAGATATAAAAATTTTTGCTTAGAAAGTGTATCTACTTCTGAAATAGAATTTAAGTGCACAACCTATCGTTCTAAATTTCGCTTCTTCCAAAATGAGGCTGTATGTGTGCAAGAGAATGGATTGCGGTAATAAAAGTTTCAGAAAATACCTTAAATGGGCTTTCTATTCATTGAAAACCATTTGTCTTCCCGAAAGTTCTTCTTAGGTCAAAGAATTATCCAAGTTTGAAAGCTTTAAAAAATTCCTCAGCCTCTTAAACAATACCATTGACATTATAAATTATAGGTTATAAAGTGATAATACCAAAATAATAAGTTCAACAGTTTTTAAAATATGTTTTTTCAACAAAATTAACGTTTAAACAGTAATTTTTTATCGCTACGATTGCTTAAATTGTACATTTTAGAAAACGTCATAGATTTGACTCTAAGACTCTGTTCTATATTTGCGTTCATTATTTGATATAGTTATATTAGTAAAATATGTCATGTTTTTAAATGTACCTTAACATGCATATTAACCAAATCACATAACAAAATAGTAAAAATGTTTGGAAAAAAATTAACAAAAAAGGAATAAACTCTTTTTGTTAACCATCACCTAAATTTTGAGAAAACATGAAAAAGTTCAAAATGAAAATACATCATTACCAAAAAATTTAAAGTATTTTTGTTGGAATTTTTAGAAAGTAAATGCTTTTTTTAGTGAAACCCATGTTTTCAATATCAAATAACATTTCTTTCAGGAGCTTACTTAAATAACTTTAAATATCCTAACCCATTAATTTCTTAAAAAATGCAATTTCTTATATCGAGTTCAATTCAAATACATATTTAATTCTCGTAAAGCTTTAGAACAGTTTAGAGGTTTTGAATGAGCATTAATAAAACCAAATTATACATTTATATCTTTAAATTGAACGCCAACTGAAAGCATTTACCTATTTAAGTAAATTTACTAAATTTCTAAGAACGAACGTTTCCCATAGAAACTTAACAATACATTTCCATCTCCTGAATAGGATAAGGAATGATCTTATAAATCTAACATGCGACCGAAAACCCTTTGGGAAATTACCTTGCATAGTAAACGTCACGACAAATCAAATCCACAAGATTTTAAATACAAATTAAATTCAACCTTCTATTGTGGTAAGCATTATATACATTCACTTAGTATGGTGATATTTAATTGTTGAAAATTCTTTTAACAATTTAACGCTTTGAAGTTTCGAAGCTAACTTTCAATAAGCAGAGGTTTTAACGTAAAGTTTGTAATTTCAAACTGGGTGTTTTCTATTAAAAGTAATTCTTTTAGATCAGATATTTTAAGTATTTTTGACTTTATGTCTGATAAATATTTTTCAGGACTGGTTGGAATAAGGCATTACGAGGAGTTTTATTTTCATAGAAGGCTCAATATGTTAGCTTCTGAACTTTTATCTTAAAAATCCATATTCGTAGTAAAGAATCCATTTGACGTTTCATAAACTAAGCTTTAGCTTCACGCTGTCGAAAATTCCTTTTAGTAAGACTTTGTAAGAAAAAGAAATAAGATCGTTCGAACTTAAGATGAAAGGGATCATCTAAAAATGATATTTTGAAATAGATATACAAACAAAACTTGGATTTATGTTAGAAGTTGGATGATTTATTTTTCGGAAAATGATATAAATCCCACCTTGTAGGTTGGGAATTTAAAGAGAATCTTGGTAACAGTGTAAAAATTGCAAAATTCATTTTAAGAGTCGTATATTAAATGCTTCGATTTTTATATTTTAAATTAGTTTAAAAATAATAATTTGGAAAAAAAAAAATAGAAAATCAGAAAAAATTGGTCAAGTATATTTTGAAATTTCTTACATATAATATTTTAACATATCAATTCGATTTATATATCAAATTATTTAATTAACATCTGTAGCATGTACCCACATTAGCATCAACTATTACAGCTACTTAATAATTCATTTGATTAAAAAATATTAATCATTCCACCAGTACCACAAATATTAAATGTTTAAGCAGAATTGTTAATTTGTTTCATATCATAATTACCTTTGATTTGACATAATAGCAAAAGATCATGGAACGTAATTATTTTAATTTAAGTTTTCACATCTCTATCAGGTTCACACTAATATGAATTGTTACCACTAGTTAAGAATTCATTTGATTAAAAAAAAAAATATCTTTTTTTAATGCTCATTCCACCAGTGCCACATGTTATAAACATTTAAGCAGAAATGTTAAGTTGGTTCATATCATATTTAAATCTGATTTAGAATAATAACAAAAGAACATGGAATGGGATTATTTTAATTTAAGTCTTAACATCTGTACCATGTCTAGGTATTAGCATTAACGATTAAGGCTACTTAATAACTCATTTGAAGAAAAAATATTATTTATTATTCATTACACCAGTGCCAAAAATACACTGAAGAGCCAGAGAAACTGGTACACCTGCCTAATATCGCGTAGGCCCTCCACAAGCACGCAGAAGTGTCGCTACATGACGTGGCAGAGATTCGACTAATGCCTCAAAGTATCTTGGAGGCAATTCACACCATGGATCCTGCAGGGCAGTCCGCAAATCCATAGGAGTGCGAGGTGGTGGATATCTCTTCTGAACAGCAAGTTGCAAGGCATCCCAAATATGCTCGTAATGTTCATGACTAGGGATTAAGGTGGCCAACGAAGACGTCTAATGTCAAAAGTATCCCTAGAGCCAGTTTGTAGCAACTCTCGACGTGTGGAGTGTCGCATTGTCCTGCTAGAATTGCCCAAGTCCAGCCGAATGCCCCATAGACATGAATGGTTGCAGGTGATCGGATATGATGCTTACGTACTGTCCCCTGTCAGATTCATCTCTAGATGAATCAGGGGTCCCATATCGCACCAATTGCATACGCTCCATACCATCACAGAGGCACCACTAGCTTGAGCAGTCACCTGTAGAAATGTAGGGTCCATAGATTCATGAGGTTGTCTTCATACAAGGCATGTCCATCAGCCCGATACAATTGTGAACGAGACTCATCAGACCAGGCAACGTGTTTCTAGTCATCAGCGATCCAATAGCGGTATTGGTGGGCCCAGGTGAGTCGCAAAGCTTTGTACCGTGTAATCAAACGAGTGAGCTTTCGCATTCGAAAGCTCAAGTCATTCATGGTTCTTTGAACTGTTTGTGCACTGACACTTGTTGATGCCCCAGCATTGAAATCCGCGGCAATATGAGTAAGTGTTGCACTTCTATCTTGTTTAAAGATTCTCTTTAGTCGTCGATGGTCCCATTCTTTCAAAGTCTTTTCCTAGCCGCACAGATGTCTGAGATTTGATGTTTTACCGGATAATTGTTATACACGGTACGCTAGTGAAATGGTCGAACGCGAAAATCCAAATTTCTTCTCCGATTCGGAAATACTATGTCCTATCTCTCGAGCGCCGACTATAACGCCACGCTCAAAGTGCCTTAAATTTTGAAAACCTGCCATTGTAGCAACAGGAATCGATCTAACAGCTTTGTAAGACACCTGTTGTCTCATATAGGCGCTTTCGATTACTTCGCATAGAGCTGACTGATGGCATACCTCCGTTATTTGCAAGCGCACGCCTATACCAGTTTTTCTGGTTCTTCAGTGTATTAAATGTTTCAGCCGAATTGTTCATTTGTTTGGTATCATAATTCAGTTTCAGTTATTATAACAATAAAAATATATCATCAGAACTCAAAATCTGTAACACACTTAAAATGAATGTATTCACCAGGGGCATAGCCAGAAATTGTTTTCCGGAGGGGATATGAAATTATAAGTCAGCAAATCTTGATTATCATTTTCATTACTAATGCCGAATGTATTTAGCAATCAAGATAGAAGATATTTTTTCCACGCATGTTTCAAATTTTAAAAACATTTTAAATAAATTTAGTATTTTAAACAATAATATCCTTTAATCCTATCCGCTCTAATAGCAAAAAGAAAAATTTCGGGAAGGGATATATCCCCATATCCCTCCCCCTGGCTACGCCCCTGGTATTCACTAATACATGGTGGTTATATTATTAAATTAATTTGCATGATTCAAAAACTTATAATATTTTACTTTAGATAAAGAAAAAAGGAATTTTGATTTAAAACTAAGAATATCCGTTTTGTTCGTTTACTTTACATGCTTGCAAAGCCGTTTATAATATTCTCCCTATCTTGAATACCTTTTTTAATTTTTTAATCTTGATAAATGTTTCCCATTTACAATCGCAATATTTTTATGATTTTCATAAAATCGCTATTAAACTGTAATTGTATTTTTAAGTATTAAATATATTGGAAATCAAAACATTTAATTTTCTTTATTAAAATTAAGAAAAAAATTAATGTGAGATCTTTATAGTGTAGCAATTAAAAAACTAATAAGATAACATGCATCTGGAAGCCTATCTCACGTAAATCTAGGGATATTATTTTACAACTGTAAAGACTGGATGTAGACAACATCTTGAGACGAGTTTTACGCAATACCATTATCTCAAAAAGAATAACGGTATGTTACAAAAGATTTAACGTAAAAAAAATTATTCAAGTGGATTCTAGTATGGATTATTATCCTAACATGCATACATTAGAAGAAAGAAGGTATACAGGGGGTTGTACTGAGTTGTTTAAATTTAACAAAAAAGTGATTTAAAGGATTTAGAGTACTATGCAGGTGGAAAGGATAAGTGATTATTTATACAAGTTACATAAGTGCCTTTCTAATTTATATAATGAAGAACACTTACATTTTTTTTTATCAGAGAGACTAAACAATTTAACATTCTGCCAGACTACATATTAAATTGAACAATAGTACAGAGTTTTAAAAGGTAGCTAGAACTGTATTGGGTCATATTTAAATTAGCTAAACTAAACTAAACTAGATATGTTATGAGTCTGTAGTTGATCATACAGTTTTTGTATATAAGTTGTTCAAATACAAAAGGGAACATGTTCACTTCAAAGAATTTTATAAAAAAAGACCAAAAGGCAACATTATTAATGTTTCACAATTTTTAAGAAGCAACATGTGTTAAACAAAATATTACTGAAGTAATCCACAGCAATGTTTGTTAATAAACGTGTCCATTTCATTTGTTTACAATAAAATGTTTAATACCATAATCAAAGGATAAAGCTCAATTATTGCATGCAGTGTACTAAAATAGAGATAGAGTAGATTGCACGAACTATTATTGCCGTTTTTGCAAAATTATTAGTTAAAGCGAGTGCGCAGGAACTACGGGAAGGTACTAAGAACTCGAATTTTCATGTTTGGAATTTCACAAGATTCGAGTAACTAATATTTTATTTTTGTAAATTTCGAATGGTACATACAAATGTATCGAATAAAACTAAGATTCGCTTGTAATATTTAAAAACATTGTATGTTTCCTTACTGGGAATATAAAGCAAGATTAATCTCGATACACCTTGTCCACTCTTTTTCTCAAAAAATTTCTTCTTTTTTTTCTTTTCTTTTTTTTCCAGAAAAATATCATGTACACTAGTTCCTTCCCCCCTTTCAAAGCATCTCAACAAAAACCGTTCTTAACCTTTCCCCATTCTCCGATCCGAATAGCTAAACCTTCTGAAACATTCCCCCTCCAAACAATCCGATTTCCGAGCCGTGAATGCTCGAAAATTTCATTTGCATGGGGAGAACGACAAACCAAACCGATCTCTCTCCCCGCCAGATCTCAAACGCGGAATTCCAGAACTCCGTGAAAAGTAACCGCAATCGAATTCCCTTTCAATGTTGGAACACGTCGAGGCACACGCTGTGATCGAAGGATGGTCAGAAAACGTGGTCTGAATCTGAAAACCTTCGCGGAGGCGGTGGGAACGTTTTTGCGAGCAAGGCTTGTAAATAAAAGAGATGAAGTCTCATAAAACATTTACATTCTTCGCAGTTTGTGTAGAATTACTTCGTGTTTCTTTATGGTTACTAGCCAAACGTTTTATGACTAATTAGTTTAATTCAGTCTGGTCATTGATATATTACTTTTAGTGACCATTGAAAACTTCAATTCTTCATGAACTTCTTTTAGGTTGATATCGATAAAATTTTCATTTAGTTCTCTATGCTATTTGAGAGTCTTTCATGATGACTATGTGTTTAATGTTATTGCCTCACTTGCCAAAGATGCCGGGTTAGAATCCCAGGCATTCACGTTAAACTGTAAGTTAGCCATTGAGCGTATTAACCAACTATGTCACATGGGATGTGCTTTAAATTATTAGTTTTTACGATTTACTAAGTCATCATAACAGTTACTAAGAAAAAATTTTAAATGTTACATTATACGTATTTTGCAATGTAAAGGATAGCTGAAAATGTCAAACTATACCAAATGTTACTACATGAAAATTAACTAGCTTTTATATAGCGGGAAAATGCTACAAAATTACTTTCGAAGTCTTATGTTGAGTATTCAATATGCAACAAAACTGATTGTACAACCTTTTTCAACGGATCAATCGATTTTTAATCAAAGTTATAGAAAAAAGTGATTATTATGAAGTTGATAAAGCTCTTGCCGAATTAATTATATTTTATGTTCTACAACTTCATGGAATGCTCCTATTCAAAGCAGTTAAACTTTAAAAAAAAAAAAAAAACATGCAAACCATTTCTCCAGTTTACGATTTAAAATTATCTGATTCGAATATTTTAATCGTGTTTCTTTTGCGATTTTCACTGGAAAAAATTCCTTTTCTAGTCCAAAAAGGTTCAATAAAACATTGTGATAAAGAATTTTTAAATAAGAGCACTAAAATTTAAGGTAGAACAAAATCTATAAAGAAAATTTTGTGTGAAATTCATAGCAAATTTTAGAACTTGTTGTGTAATGGAAATGCATAATGTGAAACACAAATTTTACTTCCTGCACAACTCAATATTATTTTTCTGAATGAGGCGATGTAAAGCCTACAAGCATCCTTTAGTAACACATCTTGCAATAATTTTATTTAGAAAATATTTTTTTTGAATTTGAAAATAATTTTCATTTACGTTTGTGTTTCGAATCGTCTTCATTGAACAACTTACTGTTCAATGACGTCATAGTAGCATCAAACATAATTTTCCCACATTCCCATAAGTCAATATTATTTTTCGTCCAATCTCTACTTTTGAATAATGGAAAAAGTTATGACTACCACCTTCCTTGTATGATAACCTTGGATATGAGAACGTTTGTTGTTCGAGGACTGTTTAAGATCTCAAAAGTGGAATGGAAGTCCCAAGGCCCCTGTGTATACTGATGGATACATGTGGTAATGTTGGTAAAGTATAGTCCGCTGGTAAATATGTTTCATTTCTTTGAGGTTCAGTAAAGGTGAAATGATTACTCTGAAGATAGGTTTTCACTGTATATTCGAAATGGGATTTAATCCGCAAAACAATGTTCTGACGTTTTATAAAAATTACATCCTGCTCATAATATATGAATTTTCATAGCAAAATTATTACAAAACGAAAATATTTCACGTATGTTTCCAGTATTGGAAAAATTTGTAAAAGGTAAAATGTGTGCATTTCCTTAAGGGGGCTCAGTACCCACTACACCCGTAATGTTAAACCTTTTCTAGGAAAGTTCTAAGCAAATGAATTTGAATTTTGTTTATAAAAGTTAAAAAGATTTTATGCAAGATACTGATGTTAAAGTTTGGTAAAAAATTATCAACATAACTGTCTTATGTTAAATTTTAGTAAATCTTACATTATATATATATATATATATATATATATATATATATATATATATATATATATATATATATATATATAATGTAAGATTGACTAAAATTATTGACTAAAAAAACTTTTTTTACAAAGCTTTAGTATTTAAGAAAATAATGAGTTAAATAACAGGAAATTTTTTAACCTCATTTTAAACTGCTGGAAATGCATTACAATTTTTAAAAAAATAACTGCACATCTCTACTAGTTATTTAGAAACGGTACATTAAAGTTTGAAATATCACGTTTAAAGAAAATCAAAGTTATAGGAAAATCTTAGTTATATGGTAATTAATAGTTTGCTTTGTTTTTGTTTTTTTTAAATTAACATACTAATTTTTTATTTGAAACTAAAGTAACACATCAATTGAAAGGAGGAAAGAACATTAAACAACATGAAATAAAAATCGCAAAAGAGATTTTTTTTTTTTTTTTTTTAATTATTTTAAGGGTACTGAGTCCTTATTGTAGTGTGTAACACAAGTTTTGTTAGTAGAAAAATTTAGTGTATTTTTGAAATAGGTTTATTAAATAAATTTAACTTTTAGTATATTGTAATTATCATCGACGGTTCATTACTATTGTGATTGAAAGAAAACAGTAAAATCAATTTAAAATGCTTACAAAAAATTATGTATGCTCTTTCTTAAGTAGGTCATGTTTTTGAAATTATAAAAGTGAATAAAGTATCATTTATATGTTCAAGCACTTTCATAACATTACACTTTAAAACAAATCAGTTACATTTCAAGAAATTAATTTATTCTCTTTAAAAGATGTCGGACATATTCAATCATAAAATGACTATTCTATTTCGTTAAAAGATGTGAAGTTATTTCTTTTAGCATAATCCGATTTTTCTTTAATAAGAAATTAAATTTACAAACATTTATTTTTTAATATATTTAACTATCATCGACGAGCAGTGAACAAATATGTATCATCGCTTCTTTAAGTATAAATATGGCCTGAAAAGGTCACGTCTGATATAGTAGTCACTCTTTCTTCCTCTTCCCTTCCACCTTCATGTCAATAACATTAATAATAAATCATCCCAAACCAGAAGATATCTAAACAATTCACTATAAGAGGAATTCCGGGTTTTCTGTTGGAGCAGTTTAGCCCTTAAATTGTCCTTGCGCCAGATAAATTTCAAATACATCTGAGCTTTCTGCATTTGTAGGAGCTTTATGCACATTCGACAAACACTAGATTTGTTCCAGTAAATAAAGTTCGTTTCCAGATTTTATCAATAGCTAATAAAAGTAAACATAGTTCCCTATTAACCAGTTTTACAACTACAATGGAATTTTATTGAAATTATGTTGTGCACCTAGTGTTTAGAAATTATGTTTTATATATAGCTATATTTAAGTTTAACTAGACATAAAGCATAAGTTCAATAAAATTCAATTAATTTTAAAGATGTGTAGAAAACATTTTTATACAGATTATTTATAGGGTTTGATAACATGTAAATAATTTAAGATCGCACAGTTCTTTACAATACCATAAGACTTAATCTATTTCTATGAGTGTTTATTTGCCTGCACATCATACTGTATATAAAACTATTATTTTATTTATTAGCCTGAGTGAATTCTGACTAGAGTGAAGTAACTTAATTCGCATATTATCTCATATATGTTTACTCAGCTTCTTTAGAATCTACACCATGGTTGAAATTTAAAAAAGTAACTCAATCTAATATTCACGGCAAACGTTGAGCTAAGCAAATATTTCATTTTCAAATGTCAGTTTTCAAAGTATTTAAACAAAGATCTATCCAAATATTTATAATCAGAAAGTATCTTTTAATTTCAAGAAAAAATTTCTCACAGGGCTGAAGTCTGCGATCCAAATAATCAAACGTGTTTATCATTAATTTTTCAAACAAATAAATTAATACTACCAAAAGAGCAAAAACATGTTTCATAAGAACAAGCCGAAACTCAATCTGAAAATTAGAAGACACTAATAGTTTCAATTATAACTACTAAACTATCACTGTAACTTTAAAAAATTTAAAAGCACTAAACATCAAGTTAAAAGTTTGTAAAGTTGCTTAAATTCAACAAAAACACCTGATGATTTTATTAACTTAAACCACTTCAAAGTTAATTTACCAGTCGCTTAAGATAAATAGAGATGGTGAATAATTAAATCACAGATCCTCAGTGACGGATCGAAATTAACGATGTCCATCCATGCTTCGCCTGGTGAGAATTTAGGAACCCTAATGTAACTTTCTGTACTCTATCATTTAAAGATTACACGCCAAACGAATCGAAAAACAATTTATCACCACGTCGACGAGCATTATCTTTGACATCACTACCAACGAGCATTATGTGTTTTTATTTAACAGTTAGGGTTAGCCGTGGTATCACCTTTAATCATACATAGAAAGAAGCGAACCCAATGGTGGCGGTAATGTTTTCCCACTTTCTTTCCGTTAGTTTGTCACTATCAATAACCATCCACTAAACACTTTGGCGAACACACTTACTTTGACAAAGGAAAGAACTATGCGCTTTTATGGACCGTGAGAAGAAAGGAAATGAATTATGGTAAAAGCTTTGGATTAATATTAAGAAGGTATGGAGCTATTAAATTTTTTTTTAAATTATCAGTCAAATTTGTACTTCAAACTGATGAATTTGTATAACATGCCCAAACTGTGAAAATAATGTAGGGATTAAATAACGTCCACTAAACACTTGATCGAACGTATTTACTTTGACACAGGAAAGAACTATGCGCTTTTATGGGCTGTGTGGAGAAAGGTAATGAATTATAGTAAAAGCTTTGGGTTAACATTAAATTAGTATGCAGCTATTAATTTTTTTAAAATTAACAGTCAAATTTGTACTTTAAAATTATGAATTTATTTAAAATGTACGTGTAAATTATGTAAAGTTTCACTGGTGTTTTGAGGAAATGGAAATACTGAAAAAATAGTTACTGTATTGATGAAAGGAAATGAATATCAAACGATAAATTGACCAGATCTATTGATATCGGCTGAATGGTTGGCGTAATTTGGCAGGCCGTTGGTTTCGGCTGCGGCTGCAAATATGACCAATCACAATAACACCTTATAAAATAGAGTTTTCAAATGCCATTTATCAAACAGAAACGAGATTTTTTTTTTTTTTTTTTTTTTTTGACATAGCAACGAGCAGTTGTTTGTAACTTCTTTAAGCATAAGGTCCCTTTCCTCTCGTCAAATTAACACAAAGTGTTCCAAATGTAGAACTTAAAATGTTTAATTTTATTTCATTACCATTAAATTAGTTTGTCTATAAATAATTTTCCAACATTATGCTAGCAATAATAACATTAAAAACACTTAGATATGTGTTAGCACTAGGCCTGGGCGATGTTAACATTTCTGCATCGTGATATATCGGGAAGCAAACATCACGATGTCACGATACATCACGATGTTAACTGTATTTATTTTTTTTACAAAATACTATAAAACAACGTTTTCATAACACGCTATGTAGCCAAAAGTTATGCTTACTTAGCTTTGAAACATTTTATTGAATTCATGTATGGAAGTTTATTTTAAATAACATGAGCAGCGACCGAATTACTTTCAGAGGGATACACACAGCACCCAAGGGGTATAAGCCGGTTATTTTTTTGGGTTTAATCCGGATTTTTCAATTTCTCTATCTTAATAACATTTTATTTTGTTGTTATCCACGGAAGGAGAGGAATGGGGGTGAGGACAAGTGCACTTCCTGGTGGTGCACATGTTTCTTTAGTTATTAGATATTCTTAATTATTAAATCAAAAACATACTTTATAATGAATATTTTATTGCTTACTATATACAATATTACTATTAAACAATAAAAATAAAATTAATGCGTAACATTTAAAATTCTAATGATCTTTATTTTGTGCCAAAAAAATCTGCATTTCAGTATTTTTAAGAAGCAATGTTGAATTGAGTAATTAATCTTATGGAAATAAATTTTATTCAAATCGTACAAACTGAAAAAAAAAAAGTATAAAACATTTATTTACTTACGAGTCAGAAGAGAAAATCCTTCAACGTAAATGGGGAAAAAATCGTTTATAAGTATTTAAGCAATCAAACTAGAGAAACAACAGTGATCTGTCCATGCGCTAGTTCATACTGACTTTGGCAGATATAACAAACCATCATAGTAATAAACAACCTGATTATCTTAACTGGGTAAGAACTAGACATAAATTACCACACAAGAATACCGCAACCCCCTTGAGTTAATAAATAAAGCAAAGCTCTCAAAGGGTAAAAATGTTAGATAAAAAAATCCTGAAGTTAATGCAAAAGATTTAAAAATATAAAAATGCAATATTTTATTTCTTCGAAGTTAGAGAAAAAAAATCAAAAATGAAACACAAAAAGTTTAGAAAATACTCAATTGAATTCCAAAAATAGAATATCAAGGTATTTTATCTGATGACAAATTAAATAAAAATCAAAACGTTTTTCATGAGTTGAGAAAACAACAACATAAAATGTTCAAACAATAAAAGGAATACTTCTTTCATCGAATCTCCAATATTATTACTAGACTAACTGGCGCCTAAAAACCCCCACCTCGTAATTTCAATACTCAGCTGTAAAAACAAAATAGGAAATAAACGCGAGACCTACAAAAAAAAAAAAAAAAAAAAAAAAAAACATCATAAAATTGAATTATAATTTCAACATGTCATACGTGCTTTTTTTCCCTTGAAATGTGCACTTTTTTCCAACTTTATTTTGAATTTCAAAAGCCAGGGTATGCAAAAGCGAATGCAACATGTAATAAGTGATTAAGTGCGCGATGCCGTCTGTGGCGTTTTGTTTCTATTCAATCATGGAAACATCGCACATATCGGATACGATTACCGCGATGCCGATACAACAAAAGCAAATGGAAATCGTCTCAAACGGCGCTGTGTAGCTGTTACACTACGTTTCTATACAGTCTTGGATACACCGCGCAAATGCAGGGAGGATTACTGCGATCTGGTGAAGAATCGCGTCTCAAACGGCTCGGTGTCGACGGTTTCAATACGTTTCTATAGTATTTTAGAAACACCGCGCATGAATCGTGGCCTCATCGGTTCTTCGTCCTTGAAGTGCTAGGCAATGAGTGTATCGCGCTCTCGTCAAAAAAGATCGTGATGTATCGGTTTAGGGAAAATAGTGACACTGGTTTGACGATGTTGATTTCACACCGGTTTTAGACGATGTATCGATACATTGCCCAAGCCTAGTTAGCACATATGTAATTATATAAGTAACAAGTGTTGGTACACATTTAGGTGCCTTTATACGATAGGATAAGAACCTTTTTCTCTTAGAAATAAAAGGCTACTTTGGAACTCAGTCTATTCTTTCTTCAAATATTCTGACCATTTTGTTTCTTTCTATTTTTCAAACTCAAAATTTAAAAATAATTGATTTGATTATTCAATCATTTAAAATTCTTTATTTCTCAAGTAATCTCACAAAAACTAAGCATTTTTATGCAAATTAAATCGCAAATATGTACTTATAATGAAATGATTAACTAATTGGATTTGCATTCCAAAAATCAAATCGAATTTATTTTCAGTATCAACCATCGACTACGACACAAAAAAAAATAACGAATGTCACTTTATTGTCTGTTTATCTTTAAATTAAATTAATTGTCTGAACCGTGAAGTTTTATCGCTTGATTACTATCTTCTTCTCTTAATTTTTTAAGCTTTGCCTAGTAAAATAGTAATATTAAATTAATCGATATGGAATTCCTTACGCAATTCTAGTGAAGATGAACTTTGCAAATGTGTTCAACGTAAACTGAAATTTAATTACTTTTACTGACTTCGTATTTGTTTTTCTATTAAATAATTAAATGTATCCCTGATCTAGAACCAAATTAAAAGTAAGTACATTACAGAATTAATTTATCTAATGGGTCAACGTTTCCTGAATTTACTCCACGTTGAAGAATGTTGCTGTATGTATTAAGTATTTAGGAACAATAGTATTATTTAATTGTATTGTTTTAAAAAAATAAGATAAAGCATATATATTGTGAGCCATCAGTATATCACTACTAAATGCTCATTTATGCGCTACCAGTCGACATACCAGTTGAGTTCGCCAGTCTGCGAAGTCATGTGACATAACCTGACTACAGGTGACAGTAGATCAAACATTTTCTGTTAACTGGCTCCTGGGACTCCCATCATCTAATTGCCTGTCCTCTCCCACGTCCGTCTACAGGAGGGGCAGTGATGGCTCCGCTGTCGTTCCATAACTGGCGCTCTAAACTGGTACGCCAAGTGGTAGCGTATAAATTGTAAATTAGCTTTATTATAACAGTTATTAAACTCACCGAACCTGACTTTCAATAACAATTATTTTTCCATTGAAGAAATCATGTAAGAAGTGATCACTACTAGAAATTAAATTAAATTTGACAGCAAAAAATTGAGGAGCAATTGGACTGAGATATTCATATCACTGAGTTTTCTAAGTGTCCTTTGAATACCCAGGAAATGAAAAAAAAATGCACACTTAGAAAGTCACTTCCTTCGCTAACCATCAGTGGTAGAGGCTTCAAAAAAAGGCAAATACTCAAAACTAAGTTATCCACACAAAAACGTTAATTTAAAAACTTATATTTATCGTATAAATTTATTGATAAAAAATTCGCCTTATGAACTTAATTCTGATGATATCATCCCAAAACCAAACATCACTCTTACTCGTACTTCTCCCTAAGTGTTAACATCCATGTAAATAAATCACCAACTTGAGCCTATATTCAATTAAAGGGAAACTCAGTAAGGGGCAGGAACCCAAAGATTTAGGAAATTGTGCAACGTATCTTTTGATTTCTAATTTATTTTTTATTTATAGATTATTATTCTTTAAGATCAATTGTGGGATTGTATGTCAACTAAGTATAGTTTCCTACCTAAAACAAAAGGTCAATGTTTAGTTATTTATTTACTTTTATATCTAAAAGCAGAGAAAGTGATGGCGCACATTAAAAGCAACATAAATCAGACCAGAGCAAAGTGCTTTTGTCAGGAAACGTGATTGATCTTCAAAGAAAACAAATAATCTATCTTTAGAAATAAAAAGAAATTGTTTATAAGATGAAAGCGGTTGAGAATTCTTTTATTTGTTTATTTTTGTCCAAAAGTTAAAATTATCCGTGCAATTTTGCCTTAAAAGTATTAAAGAATTCGAATATATTTAATACGATTTGCTTGTGGGAAGCTTGCTGCAATTTCTCTTAAAACTTATAAACAAATAAGGCATTCGTGAATAAAACAATGATCAATTGTTATTAATGCTAACTGTCATAAGAGCCTCTCTCTTCAATTTGAAAATATTATTGCTTAAATCACAGTACTTATATTCTTGAAACTGCACAGTTATTTTAACTTCACGCAGTTAACTTATTTTTTTAATTAATTAGCATTTGATATCAAAATTACTTTTCAAATCAAGCAACTTCAGATTTGTTTTTTATGTTCCTGAGAGGCAAACTTGTATTTTTAACCATTTATATTTCGCTTAATCTTTGAGTTACTGTAATAATTTCGAGTATTTATTAACTTTACTTCAAAATCTTTTTTTAATTAATACATTTCAGTCATTCGCCAAATACTTAATTTTCTAAAAATAAAAGAGCTAAGGAAAATATTCATTAATTTTAGTCAACACATATAATAAGTATCAAATAACTTACTTGGATGTAGGAAACTTGTAGTGTAAGTTAATAAAGAAAGTTGCTTTTCAAATAAAACAACTTCAGTTTTGTTTTTTATGTTCCTAATCAGGGGCGTAGCCAGAATTTTTTTTCGGGAGGGGATATGAAATTATAAGTCTGAAAATCTTGATTATCATTTTCATTATTAATGCTATATGTATTTAGCAATCAAGAAAGCAGATATTTAATCTACATATAATTCTAAATTCGAAAATATTTTAAATAAATTTACCCTTTTAAACAATAAATCCTTTAATTTTGGCGTTCTAATAGCGAAAAGAAAAATTTCGGGAGGGGATATATCCCTATATCCCTCCCCCTGGCTACGCGCCTGTAAGTGGCAAACTTTTATTTTTAACCGTTTATATTTCGCTTTATCTTTGAGTTAGTGTAATAACTCAGAGTATTTTTTAACTTTACTTTAAAATATTTTTTAAATTAATACATTTCAGTCATTCGCCAAACACTTACTTTTCTAAAAATAAAAGAGCTAAGGAAAATATTCATTAATTTTAGTCAACACGCATAATAAGTATCAAATAACTTACTTGGATGTAGGAAACTTGTATTGTAAGTTAATAAAGAAAATTTTCAATTTATTTTCTTATACAAGTTGTTTCCTATTTTCATAATCAACTAGTATAACGTATAGAAAGTGGCACTTATTTCAGAAAAGCATGATAACTGCTATCCAAAATAATAAACAGACATAGTAACCAGAATTATTTAAAAAATAGTATATGTAAAAATTAGTTGGAATTTCAAGAATGATAATGTATCCTTAAATTATTTTTAGCACAAATTGAATGACAGGAAATGTGAAAGTATGTAAAGGAGTTATCTTAACTTTTTTAACAAATGCCCAGATAGCACGGTATTGGCCAATGTCGGAAACAGGGATTCTGGAAAGATTAGCCAATTCATACCTGATGTTTTAAAAAATAAATATGTCAAAAGCATCCCGAGACACATTTTTTCACCCTTCTGTCCTTTCTTATAAAAATAGAGTTTAATTTAAAACTCTGCGTCAACATTTCAAAACTTTCAGTATCCAGCACTGGGTGAAATCGGCCAAGATCCGTAGCAACAGCCAGTCTACAACGGTCTATATTGGGATTGGCCTGTGTTAAGCTGTTGCATTGAAGGTTTTTGAGCAAGAGCTATTAGATGGCTATACTGCGCCATAGCATCGTGATCACACCTAAACTACAGTCCGAATTTCAAAATCCTTTAATGCCTTCTGAAACGGGAATTTTTGGATTTGCGTCTCGAATACGAGTTAATCCGGAGAACTGCCATCAAGCAATGAAACAATAAAAGTGAGGTTATGTATCTATCTCAATTATGTATCTCAATTTTCATCGTTTCCACTCATTTGTATAAAAATCTTTGTGAACCAACAAATGTTGATACCAAAAATATTGATATAGACTTTTTTTTTTTTTTTTTCATCCATAATTCGTGAATAATTAAAAAATATGAAATATTTCTCCCTCATAACCGATCTACCAGAATATTGAATATTAAAGTACATTTAAATCATTAAAGTTATAATTTTGTATCAATCCCTTATATATATATATATATATATATATATATATATATATATATATATATATATATATATATATATATATATATATATATATATATATATATATATATATATATATATATATATATATATATATATATTCAGTAATAGCAAACAATGATTTAAGGATTCATATACTCTGCTCTCATTTTCCGGTTGCGTTAACAAGCACAACTCGAGCAATTGCATTTATATCACGTAAGTCACACAACCCTGAAACATACTTGGTGGCAGTTCATTGTGAGCTTACTCAGAAATAGAAAGAAAGAGGTGGTTTGTGGTGGTCATTTCTATGTGACCATGACAGGTCTCGTTTGATGAAGGAGGTCCGAGAGCACTTTATGGGCTCTGTCGGCTGGAAAAGGGAAACGAGCGTAACATTGTCGGCGTAACAGTTGGCGGATCTTAATGTTCATTTTTCTGACAGAACTTGTGAGAAATAGGCCGAAAATATTTTTATTTATCGTGGAGTTCATTGGAAAATGGAGATGGCTGAATTGCGCCATAAATGCGCATTATGAAGTTGAATTTCTAGCACAAATGATAATTGATTTTTGTAAAAAAATGCTATGAAACTTTATTAATTAAAAAAAGTATTATTTATCTTTTTGATAATTTCAATATTAGTCATCAACCAAAAAGAATGAACGTAGTGTATGTAAAGGTACTTATCTTATTGATAATTGGTATAAAATAGATTTTAATTTAAAAAAAAAAAAATTATAGTGTTTTTTAACAATTAGTAAATCCTCTAGATAAAAAATAGGAGTTATGCAACTCATAATCATTTCATAAATTTGTGTTCCAGCTAAAACACTTGTTCGTAGGAAGTTGGAAAGTGATTGCTACGTGATTGATGGAAAGAAATGCTGAATAACTATTAGGAATGCATTATTGGGCATTAGAAGAATTTTTTTGTAGAAAGTTCTTAAGTCATAAATGAGTTATCGCAAAAAGATATTGCCTTGTTGGAACAGCGAATCTCGTGATTGCATTATGTAGATTGCATTATATACGATCTTTGCATTTCCTTCATTTTAAACAGGCTTATTAAATCAATTTCTTTAGTTTCCAGTAGAACCTAATTTTATATGTTATTTTTTTTTTTAAATATCTAGTATGCTGCTCATGTTTTCTCAAATGCACAAATTTCAGAGCCAGTGCAAATGAACTGTATATTTTTAGTGGAGACTAGAGAGATTACTGGAGACTAAATTAACAATAACATATTTAATAATTCAGTTAGATTTCGTGCTGCCATCTTCAAAAATTAAACGTATGTAAATGAAGTGTGACGTTGCTCTGAAATGCTGTTACTTACAACCAAACACACTAAAAGTTTGTTTGTTTTTTTTTTTTTTTTTTTTTTTAAAGCTCTGTTAGTGCTGAGTATATTTAAATTTATGAAATATTGTTCAAATTGATGCAGATTTTTAAAATACAAGACAAAAAAGAAACTTGTTTTTCAAAGACATTAATTGTAAACATTTTAGATATAATAAATTTAAAAAAAAAAAAAAAAAACTGTAAAAGTATCAACATTTATTCACAGAAACACAATCTAACAATATTTTAAAGATACTTATTTACGATTCTTAAAAAATGGTTAGCAACAACCATATATAACATAAAAAATTAATTAAACTATTCACTTCTTAACTAAAATAATCATTATTTCCCTGTCCAAAGTTATCCAAAATTTAAAAACTTGTCAAAAAAAAAGTAGTACACTTGTAAAATGTCTTAAACGACAATTTTAAATACAGGTCATTAGAGGTATTTCCTTTATGAAGTCTGATCTGCATCTGAAGTCTGCATAGAGTGTGCCTTAAAAATTTCCTGAGATCTATTGAATGTCTGTTAAATAAATTAAACCAAGTCCATAAAAGAAAACTCTAAAAATATACCTTTTGAGGTACATTAAGAGAAAGAACTTTTATCAAAGAAATATAGCAATAGTGCCATCTTAAGCTGTCAAAAATCGAACAATTGCCATATATTTTAAAATATTGCTATATATTTATAAAACATGTGTTTCAACTGATTCAGAAATTTATACCAACATTCGCCTACAATTTACTTGTTGAAGTTTCATCCGAACTGCTCATAAAATACCTACAAAAACAATGTAAGCTAACGACGCTGTAAATACTGTACAAAGAGTTTGTGCATTACATTAAAAATGGAAATCTGGCACATCAACTCCTTGATTATAAACGTAGCAAAAACGTTATTAGAAAAGCCAAATTATTAATGAAATTCGAACTTATAAACTTAATAAAATAAGGTAAAATATTGTACTACTCTAAGTTGAAATAATTTCCTGTAGAGAATAATCATCAAGTATTGACACTTTTAACTTAAATTTGATAAAATAAGCGTTTGGAGACATCTAGGATTTCAAACTTAGTGACATTTCAAAGCCCGATTTATCAACTACCGATTTCCGCCAAGATCCAGTCTCCATCAACGATATAGATATAAACAACTGGATAGACTTCTTAACGCTGGTAAAATGAAGCCGTTTCCAGATGCAATTGGTGGGGTAAAAAATACGGATTGCCGAGGATTGAAAATAAAATTTTGGGTTGCACACAGCAGATATGTCAATAGTAGGCCTTAATTAGTAATAATGTGCAAAAAAATATATACTCTAACACTTTACAAGGTTTTTTGCATTCCATCCAACTATAAAAGTGAACTGTGATTGGTTAATCATCCCACCAGCTTCGCAATCCCCGGCGCGTTTTTCTCTTTGCATTGACAATGGAGCAATCTATCCAGTTGTTTATCTAATCGATGGTCTCCATTGTATAGTAAAAAGTATGGGAAATCTAGTTGTCTTATAACTTCACGTTAGTCGCCGGTTTCGAAAGGATTTCGCTACGAAAGTGAATCAAAATGTTGCCTATTTTATCTCGTCCTATTATGTATATGAGCTTCAACATTTTGTAACCTCTTCCTGATAATTTGTATACCATTTTCAAATGCCAATTTTGATTAAAACGCCAGCTTTTAGGGGTGTTAATAATTGAATTTTCAAAATGATCAGTTTCCCCAATTAATGACACTAAATGTCAACCAGGTGTTTCATAAAACTTTCGTTTATATGCTTACTACAGTTATTTTTTCATTTGTAACAGAATGATGCTTTTACTTTTTAAAAATAATAAAAGAATTCAATTGTTGGAAGGGTTATTAATAACAAGTTCATGGAGGTGTCAGTAATTGAAATTGCATCTCTAACTCATGTTATAATTCAAACTCTTAACAGCTCACACAACTTCTAGTGGACTGTATTAACTCTTTATTCTGTGACATCTGTCTTCCGTCTCTTAGCACACACTTTCACAATTACATCTCACTGCGAGTGCACAGTGAGGTGGAAAATGGTCATGATGAAATGGCGCAAATAGATAACTTAATTATAACTACGGATGGAACTGTCAGTACGACTGTAGGAAGGCCACAAGAAAGAATCCGGGACAAACCCAGTCAAGTTCACTTTCCTGGTAGAATGGTTCATTACGATGATTCAACTTTGGGTATAGAAGATGTGAGTGATGAAATGGAAGAACGACATGAAATAATGCAATCTATAAAATAAGTTATGGGTGAACCATCACTATGAACAAAAAGAAGAGCACGACCAGGACACAGAAGAAAGACATAAACAGAAAAACATTAAGGATAGCCACGAACAGAAAAGCATGGAAGAAGTAACTTCAACAGAAATGGAGACAGATCGCGCAATAAGTAAAAGGGACTTCATCACAGCCACAATATTTACCAAAACAGAAGGCAATAAGCTCTTGTCAAGTCTTAAGGATTTCAAAAAGAAAGGCAGCTTCTAACCCTCTCAGAGCTTGCAACAGATTGAAGACTGTATTCAGTGCCGGAACTAGGGGGGGGCAGGCGGGGCAGCTGCCCCGGGCGCCAACCAGAGGGGGCGCCGAAAAGTCAACAAAGCACTATTTGTTGTATAAATTTTAATATTTGGACGAAAGGATAATTTTTCATAAACAAATTTTCATTTTTTCTTAAAATTCTGGATGATCTTTAAGATATTCAACAGAAGAAAAAATCCACTAGAAAAAAAAATAATACATGTCTGTACAAAGAAAGTAATAATCTATCCTTTTACAAAAGAATGACAACGAATTCTCCCTACCCCCTGATGAAGAATAAGTTTGTGCTACATGGCAGGCTGCCAGAAATGCTAATTTAAAATCGCATTGGTAATATAGTCGCAATGTAGTTAGATAAAATTTAGCATTACAACAATTTAATGCTGTTGAAATTTTCGTAAATTGAAATATGTCGAAGAAATTATCTGGGGCGCAGAATCGCAGAAAAGCAAAAGAAACTGCAAGAATATCCCAACCTTTTATCATCTTGGCTAGTTCACGAGACTGAAACCAATGAAGGTAAGAATTTTTTTAAATTTGTAACCTAATAAACTTCGGAAGATGTGTATTAAGGACAAGGGTTACGTTTGGGATATATCTCTTGCCAAATATATTTATTGTTCTCTAGGAGTTCGCAGGAATTTTTACAGGGGGCTGCAAGATGTTGAATTGTTTAGAAATCGTTTACTTTTGTTTTTGAGGTTGATTATCATTAACTTTAAAGGTTCATTACGATTCCTAATGAAAATTAATTAGCAAAAAGTTAATTAAAAATTGAAATAATTAACGATTGAAACGTTTTCTTTAAGAGAATAATTTAGTATTTCTTCAGCTAAAAACAGATTTTTTTTTCATTTTTACACATTTTGAATCGTGCTGAGTTTAAAAAAACTGGGGGTGTTGAACTTTGAACAACTTTCAATTCCCACTGTTTCCTTCATTTAATTTAGCAATTATTTTGGCTGTAAAAATGACAGCGCAAGCACGATTTTGACAAAAACCGTAACGCCAGGTGTAAAGGCCAAAGTTGGTCAATCCGTTTGAAAGTAATGCTGACCACAGACAACACACGGACCCACAAACTTTTTTTCTAGAACACTTTTTTGATTCAAAATGTTCTGAAACGTGAAGAAATGCAAAAAAATTATGCGATAAAAAGTTGACATAAGAATTCCTATTGAGCACAAAAATTCCTATTTATCGCAAAACATATCGATTTTTTAAAAATAAAAACGAAAACGGTAAATTACATCCTATCCAAATCTCAATTTAAATGCACTGACTAAATATGTGACTATATATTTTTAACAATATATTTTACTATATATTTTTAAATCCCTTATATTAACTTCACTTTTGTTTGAGTGTGCGTTTGAGCCTGGCGTACAAATCTGCGGATGCTGGTCTATTCCTAAATAATGAAAAAATAATAAAACATCAAGGCATGAATTCTAAAAATAGATCTCAAGGCCTTATTTTTCATAAAAAATAACGAAAAAGAAAGTATTTTCCAGGAAGTGATAAATAAAATAAAAAGAATATAGTCTCCATGCTACGAGAAAAAGGCGCCAATTTTCAGCGTGAGTTATATTGTCATTTTGACGGCATTATTTTTCACCAAACAGATGTCATGTTCGTCAAATTTTGACCATTGCATTGGTGAGAATTTTAAATTCTCCAAGAAAATGGAGAACTCACACATAGCACAGTAAGTAATATATTATTCATTCTATTATTAAAATGAGTTTCAATAAGTTTAAATTAATTGTTCTAAAATAAACATTTATGTGTTTACCAACTATTCAATGATTTTTGTAGACAAGTCATTAAATTAATTTGCTTTTGTGTTCAATGAGTTCTGGTAATATTCGGAAGCTTTTTAAATTTTTGTATTAGTATTTTACAGAAGAAAATATTTTTTGAAATGTAAAACAGCTTAATTGTTTATGATCTAAGACGTTTTGAAACCAGGTTAACCAGATTTTGTGTTAAAAAGTGTTACATATCATTCAACTATGTTCTTTTATTTCATTGTAACTGACATTATTTGTATTGATTCATTAGTTTTTTTTTTTTTTTTCTTTATGCAAATCTTTATGCAAGCAGAATGAACCCTGGTCATTAATAAGGGCTTGTCAAATATATTTATTTAAAATTTCAATTAATTAATTCTTTTATTGTTTGTTTCAAAACAGAATTTTACAAAGGAAAAACATTTGTTAATTTTCAATGTATATATAGTTAGCTTCAAATCTAAAAAAATATTGTGTGGGGGCGCCAAAATGAATTCTTGCCCCGGGTAAAAAGTGACCTAGTTCCGTCCCTGACTGTATTACAAATTGTCAAGGATAAGACACTAGTCAAAGAATTTAATATAGTTACCAAATTGAAAAAGCCTCAAGCATTTAGGAATAACAATAACCAAAGTTTATTTCCTAATTCTTTCAATATTGATTAAAATATACCCAAGTAAAACTACCAATTTAAAAATTGCCTTTGTAATTTTCCTTCACGTGCCATTTGGTAATATCTTGGTAAGGATAAGAAGTTAAAAAAAATTCAGAAGCTATTGTTTGATTATTTTGTTCCAATATATACAAATAAAAAATATTTTGTTCAAAATAAACTCGTTTGAGGGTTGAACATGGTGTCAGTAACTGATTCCTTTCCCTGTCAAAAACTGGTACAATAATGTCAATAATTGGTTAGTTTCCCTGTCGATAATTAGTTTTTGCCTGCAAACAATTGGTGGAAAAACTTGTCATCAATTTTCGCCTTAAAAAATAAAAAAATTATTATTTTGATAAAAATTAGAAGTGAAATCTGTAAAGCAGATTTGGGCAAGTATGAATTTTTTTTAAACATACGGATAGGTTAATTTTAAAAAAAAGTTATTGGAAATACACTTAAAAACTTTTGTTAAAGTGTCGATAATTGGTGCTTTACCTTATAAAAGGTAATTAAAAAGATCTTAAACAAGTTCGAGAAATGCTATACATTGGCTGTAAAAGTATTTTTAGTCAATCCATTTTTATTAAGAAGTGTTTTCACATAAATTTCATACACAAAAATATCATTTTTATTTTGGCAAAAGAATTTTAAATTAAAAAAAAAGTTATTAAAGTTTAAAGGATCAATTAAAAAAACCTACCTTTTTAAAGATTATTTGTGAAAATCGCATTTCCCTACTCAAATATTCATGAATTATTGATCTTTAAATCATGTTCTTTTGGCACACACCCAACACTAAGCTTTAGAATCATTGTAATTAACTAAATACAATAACGGTTCCATAACCCTCTTCCAAGATTAAGTTCCTGCAATGTTCATTTCAAAACTTTCTGGTTCCTTACTATATCCTTTTACCCCATTCCATGATTTTGCCCTTGGTGAATCCAGTTGAGTGTATAGTAATGACGCCCCTAGGATCTTACTAAATCTTAGTGGTTGTAGCAAGTTAAAAGTTTGTGTGTTTACAACCCCAAGGAGCTTGAAGTGCCAAGAGGTGAATACTGTGGAAGAATAATCAACGAGGCATTGACTTTAGATGACGCTGGTAGTACAACACGGGTTTCATTTCTTTAAGTGCATTGAATTCAAGATAGTTAAAATTGTAAGTAATCTAGCTTATTTAAAGTTTCTCAAGATTTCAGTTAAAACTCATTTGAGGGTTTGATTCCGTAATTTCATTAATGAGGTTAATACATGGTCATGGAAAATAAATTAAATTTCAAAAATATTAATACATAGAATGAGTAATGCAGTGTGAGGGTGTATGTGAGATGATCTTTTAAGGAATAAATTCAAAATAAGCATTGCTTTAATCTGAGATTTGCAATGATATTTCTTATTTTACTACATTATTTTTTATCCCCTTCTTTATTTCATCTTGATGAAGAAAACGTAGTTAATTTTTGAAAACCCCTTTTATTAGTATAATAACAGCCATTTCTTAGGAAAAAGAATTATACAAATAATACTAATACGGGCAATTCGCAACACTAAACAAAATATACTCATGTCCAAATTTATCTTCATATACCCAAATATAATGATATTCAATGAAGTACTCAATGTGATCCATGTTTGCAGGGAATGTGTGAAAAATATGCTTAATTAGCATGATCCTATCAAAAGTAATAAACAGCAATTTTATGACATTTTTGTATGCAAATTTAGGCTTACGTCCTACGACGTTGAATCAATCACTTAGCGCAAAGTGAATACATGAAAAAATTCTGCAACACAGAGTTTTATTTCAATGTGTATGGACTTAAATCGTTTTATTATGGCTTCAAAGTATCATTTGGAAAAATCTGTGAAGTGGCGACTCATCAGCCATTTAGAAGCCGGGCAGCCAATCACGGAAGCAGCCAAATGTCTGAATATTTCAAGATAGACGGTCTCTACGTTATAGAAACAATTTCAAAACGATGGAACTGTTGTAAGAAGGTATGAACAAGGTCGTAAACGAATATTAACCGTTTCTGAAGATCGATATCTCACTATCACTGCCGCCGACCAAACGGTATAGTGGTTAGCGTGCTAGCTTCTAGACCTCGAGGTTGCGGGTTCGAGTCCCGTGTTAGGCATGGGTGTTTGTAAATGTTTGTTGGCTTGTTAAATGACGAATGCTTCGTCGCATTATAGCCCTCGTGTTGTTGACGGCGCCAGATAATCTGAAAACAACCAACCACTATCACTGCCCGTCGAAACAGGTAAAAAACTGCTCCCCGGTTAAGTTCAGAGCTTGCAGCCCCCACTGGAACTGCCGTATCACGCCAAACGGTAGATAGAAGGCTTGATGAGAAAAGCCTTTATGCCAGAAAGCCAAGAATATGTGTTTCACTGCAGTCACAAAAAGAAAAGAGGGATCGCTTTAATTGATGCAAAGAACATCAGAAATGTAATGAACACCAATGGTCCCATGTTCTCTTTACTGATGAATCGAGGTTTAGTTGGAAAGAATCAGGAACAAGAAACGTGACCATTTCGGTAGTAGAGGTGTGATGGAATGGGGAGGAATAATGATCGATGGTGGTAAGCTCCTGCACGTTTTCAACAGCGGATCTACGACCGGCCAGAGATATCAGGATGAGGCCTTAGAGCCTTATGTAAAGACTTTTCAGAGGTTCACATGGATCTAACTTTTTATTTATGGACGATAATGTTCGTCCACATCGAGCAAACCTCGTAGAGGAATTCCTTGAAAGTGGTGACATTCAGCGAATAAAATGGCCAGGAAAGTCTCATGATCTTAACCGGATTGAGAACTTATGGGATTACCTTGGAAGAGCAATTATTCGTAGGCATCCTCCTTCTACAGAGGTAAATGCTCTGAAGACCGCATTGCTGGATGAGTGGAGCTTAATTCCCCGAACTGTAGTTAACAAGTTTATTACGAGCATGAAAACACGTTGTAATATGTGTGTATAAGTCACGAGAGAGCACATTCCATATGAAATTTTAAAGGCTTAATTTTTTTTTGAGTTATTCCTTTTTTTCTTAACTCTCTTTTTCAGATTTGATTACCTTTTTTATTGTTTCATGTTGCAATTGTATATCATATGCTGTTCTTTGAAAAAAAAATTCCTTTGTATTTATGTGTCATTATGTTATGCATCCTTCCAGAAAAATTCATGAAGTTATAGTTCACAGTTTCTGAGAAATCTGAAAATTTATGTATGTAAAGATAATTTTTGGACATGAGTGTATTACAATGTGCATAAGGATTCAACCTTGTTCAAACTCAACTTTTACTAAGACCTAAAATAGCTACAAGACCTACGGAAATGAGCAATACATGAAAAGATTCAGGTGCATACAATAGATATTCAAAGTGTGTGCCTCTGGTCCTACAATACACGTCCAAACAGTATTCTAGTTATTTTCATCGATTCACTGCCAAACTTCTCATCGATGTTCGTCACAGAAGCAGAAGTGTGTTTCATCAGTATTTATTATAGTGTTGTTGACATTTGGATTAATCAATCCCTATCCTTCACATACCCCCTAATGAAGAAATCACATGACGAGATTAGGAGATCTGAGGGAACGTGTTCCAAATAAAGCTATAAAGCATTTAATTTTTTTTTTTTCATCGAGAAGATTCAGGATCAGGGGTCAAAGTGACAAAATAAGAATATATAGGATTTAAAAAAAAAAAATATAGAACAATATAAAATATCAAATAACTGCACACAGTTGCTACTGAACTTTAATTTTAACTCATATATTTCATTAATTAAAACTTTAAATGAAAATTACTGAAATGAACATATAAGACATATTTATTTGAAGGACTTTCACACAGCACTAATTTTCGTTCCTATAAATTTTTCTTTTTAATAGAGGAATATTAATAAAAAGTACTTAGAAAATTACTATCGCCCTTTAAAACTCGTTATATTGAATTTAAGAAAACAGAAGAAAAAAACATTAAAAAAGGAAATCGCCTGATCCTGAATATGTCATCCTTTATTCGTTATTACCTCAATATTTCATATTTGGTATTCATCAATAAATCAAGTTTATATTAGCTACATTTGCAATTTTGAATCTTTTATTTCTATCATGTATAAGTGCTTGAGCTGCCTTATTTCTTTTTATCCTTATTAGCAGTCTTGTGTTGGTATTATAAATTTATCCTACAGTGCCGGACGGATTGGCGATTTAGCGCCAAATGTGGCAACCCATTGATTTAGTTTTCCGGTAATCCTAGTGAGCGTTTAGATTTAGCAACACAGATTTTTGACGTCATTTTCAATTTTTTTTTAAAAGTCGCTATCCGAATTCTGACACTGTACAGCAAATTTTAACCCTTTTGTTTCCTTCACCAATCACTGACTGAGCACTCGAAATGTCGATTTTAGTCCTGCAGTGTATAATAATTTTTTCTTTTTTTCTTCTTTTTTCTGTTCTTCCCAAGGTAGTTTGTTTTTCCATCGCTTTCTTTGGTTAAAATTCCAAGTCCAGTACGGATCGTGCGCTAAGAATTGATTACATAGAGCCGCGCCAAATTATCGCAACCATAGGTAGTTCACAAGTGTTTAAAAAAAATGGCGAGGCTGCTATTTTTTGGCAAAAATCACCTTAGCGTAGAATCCGTACCTGATTTGGAATTTTAACCTTAGCTTTTTCGCTTCACTTTTTGCATTATGACCAATTAGTTTACTACGCGTGCTATGGAAAAATTCACTTGTTTACAACTCTCGTCGATCGAGTGCAGTTGAGTTGTAGGAATAAGTCATCGTTACCTCTGTCGACGTGCGCTTTCCCTATGGTCATGCAGAAAGGAAGTGAGTAGTCAATGTAACACGTGACGTCACAAGAGATACGGCGAGGCCGCTTACTAACATCGCTTTTGTGGGTTTTGTCAGGTCTCTTTCACTTACGATCGCGGCAAAGAATTCGGAATATAAAAAATCGCAACAATCGGCACCGTTATTACAAATTTGAAGAAAATATAGGTCGAATCAACACAGAAATATAGGATTTATAGGACAATAATAAAATATAGGACAATGTAGGACGTTAATTCCGATTTTTTAAAAAATATAGGATTTATAGGACGTCTGCGACCCCTGCAGGATGCAACTACCTAGACTTGTTTAAGTTGTGATTGTTTATTAAATTCTAAAATTACGGTGGTACTATAAGAAAACTTCAAACGATTCACTTTGGATATAAGCATTTCTACCAAGAATGAATTTAATAAATTGTAGCACTAGTCAAATTTTTGGCACTAAGCAAAGATTTGAACTTAAGTTTAATGGTGAAGGATAATTTATTATCACTATTTTGAGTTAGTAGGTATTGCTTGGTTAGTAGTAATTTCGGACACTAGTGGAATTATGTCCGGAATCCAATGAATGCGAGGGCGATCGGTTTCAATCTGGTTCTATAACAGATTTTTTGTACTTCTATACAGAAGAAAGGTCATTGAAAGATCCTGAGATCGGTTTAATTGTGCGTAACCGCAAAGTTTTCTAATTGGTTAAAATTTTCACCAAAGTATTTGTGACAGTAAATTGACTGCTTTCGTCTAAATAAAATAGATTTTCTAAAGAATATCAAGGACCAATTATTTCTGAAAAACTAAAGATTTACAGTTCAAACAATAATTGAAATAAAATGACATGTTTCAGCTGAGAAAAATTATAAGTTACAAATTGGTATGAAATATGTTGGTATAAGTCCACCGTCCAAAGGTTAATAATTTTAGCAAATATTATAGATCATTATCCCAAAGATCAAAAACGAAAAGCTTATAGAATCTTTTCAGTGTATATCTGCCCAACCAAACCAATGCAAGTTAAATAAAATGGAACTGTTTGAATGATTTAAGTGAAATTGTAGTAGATATATCCTAGGTTACGGTAACAACATTTAACCAACATATCCAAGAGATTAAAAAAGAACTAATTACAAAGTCTAAAAAATAAACAATATAATTCTATTTATTAAACAACATTTGTATCATTAATAATTTCTTATCAACTGCAACCTTTAAATTCGTACAGTGGTAAAGTAGTTTGAACACCAAGCATAATCTAATCCAAAATTTGCCACACAAATAAAGTGTGAATAAACTAAAATACGCCAGTAGCTAATTCAAAGATTAATAAAAAAACTCTTTTACTTAACTTTTGTTGTTGAGTTCTATTAAAATAAAGAAAATGCAGCTGACAAATCCTCTACAACACAAATAAAATAATATAAAACTATTCAACAAATAAAATAAATCTTGAGAGCTATGCCAACCACTTAAAATAAGAGATTAAGATGGAGAAATCGAGCATTTTCAATGGGTTTTATTTTATAAATTTTACAGCCACAACGATAAAAAATCAAAGAAAACTAAAATTTAACAATATTAAACAGAGTTAAAAAGACAAATATTAAAAAAAAAAAAAATTGAAGATTAAAAAGGAATCAAAATTATGCAACATTTAATTCCCCCCCCCCCCTTTTCTTTTCTGTTAACGCTGTCACAGCAACTCCTGACTTCGTAGTTGCTCTGACAAATACATCACGATTTTCAAGTCCAACAACAGAAACCGAAGCTTCAGCCATTAATTTAATATAACGTTTTACTGCTTGAACATGACAGGGATAAAAAGAAATATTTGGAGTTTCTTTTACTTTTATAAATTTATCATTTAATTGAATATTTTCTAGAGTTAGGGACAAAGTGATGACACACATATCCCAATATATTAAGTGGGTAGTCTTTAGCTTGTAAGTTTATTTTCGGAATTTAAAAAAAAAAAAAATACCGTTCACTTCAATTCCTGTTATGTCTTATTTCTGGTTCTAAAGATACGTCTCAGTCCTAACTCTGATATTCTGGCGGTCATCACTTATCATAGCTAGAAGTAGATTTTCAAGATGGTAGAAAAAGGTATTTCTTTTTATGACTGAATCGATAATTGCTTTATGATTACACAAACCTTGTTAATTCAGCTAACCTGTAGACGTAAGAAGCTCCATATTTACACAAAGAATTTAGTTTAATATTAAATCACAGGGGCGCATAAACGTTTAGAATATATTCTACTAAAATCTTTAGTTCCCCTGATGCACTATCACTTGAAACAGTCTTAATATTGAACTTGCTGTAGTTTAGTCATGTATAATATGATGCAAAAAATCTTGAGTGTTTTCAAAGGTCCTGTTTTCCTAAAACTTTTAGCCGACCAAACGGTATAGTGGTTAGCGTGCTAGCTTCTAGACCGCTAGGTTCCAGGTTCCGAGTAACGTGTAAGACATGGGTGTTTGTAAATGTATGTTGGCTTGACGAATGTTTCGGGCCATTATAGCCCTCGTGTTACTGACGGCGCCAGATAATCTGAAAACAACCAACCTAAAACTTTTACTGATTATCAGTCAATGACTGTAGGAAAAAAGGTGTGTTCAATAGTTCTTGATTAAATGAGAAAGAAGATGGCAATGTACTCATAAGTTGAAGGTATGAAGTACTTTACATCGGTGGTTTTAAAGTGCAATAAATTTCTAGTCCCGTCTCTCCTTGAGAACACTCAATGACCATCTCAGCCTTTAGTTTTTCAGTGATAACCAATTTATTGCCCTCAAGTTTGTTGTAATGTCCAAATGCTGAGTCGCTTATGACTTACAATAGTAGGAAATGTCATTAAATTACTATTTGGATCTTCAACTCTTTAAATTTGTAATGTGGTGAACATCCCAACATATTACACCCAAATATAGAAAAGAATTATTTTTTTTAATTTGGATATAGTTATTAACATTTCTTTTTGAAGTATGAGAATAGCTTATTTGTATCTTATCAAAGATAAAAATTAGAGGATTTGTAAAATATGTTACTGGTGGATTATTATCCTTTTTTGCTTAAAAAAAAAAAAAAACATAAATGAACTTTAAAAAAAAATAATTTAAGATGTTAAATATTCAGACAAAATCTAAATAAATGAATCAGTTAGTAGAGTATTACATTACTGTTTAAATGGAAAGGGTTTGTGTATAGTTTCATCCTTTTAACCCCTTCGAGACCAGTGAAGACAAATCACTTTTTATTCAACTTTTACTGGATATGAATAAATTCAGAATCTTTACTGAGAAACAAGTAGGGTATCAGCTCTTATTACAAAAGCAGACAAACTACCTATTTGATCATATATTTTTAAAATAACCACTATGAACATAACATGCAATCAAATAGCCCTGGGACAGAAAAGGTTAACTTTGAAAATAGCTTGATTACGAACTGCCTGCAAATCCGATGCAAAGCATCAATAGCACTTTGATGCTTTGACAATGCTACATGACAGTTTTTGCAATTGATTAAGGTATTTATAATAACATGGCCAGCTTATTCTGAGTATATTTAAATTTATAAAATATTGTTTTGATGGATGTATATTGTTAAGATTGAAGCAAAAAAAACTACAAAGAAACTTAACTTTAATAAAAGTTAACAATATAATAAACATTTTAGATTTAATGAATGAAATGGAAAAGAAAGAAATACATGTATATGTGTCAACATTTATTCAATGAATCATTACTATATATGCATTGAAAAGACACTAATTTAAGAAAGTCAACACAGACATTTAGCAGCAACCATCAATTAATATTTAAAATATATTTTTTTAAAATTTCATATCAATTATTCACTCTCCAACTAATATAATCTGAACAGTCAAAACCTTACAAAAAGCTAAAAGCATAAATAAATAGCAATACATTTGGAGGACCCAAAGTTGGCCTTTTGGATGTAGGCAAAGCAACAGATGGACCTAGAGCTGTTTAAATCTAGGATATTCCAGATGACATAACCCTGTCAAAATGCTATAGTATAATAAGTGTAAACGATTTTCTGTAAAAGAAAACTCTTAAAAATATGGCTTTAAAAGTTTAATTAAAGAAGATAAAGAAATTATGTCTTCTCTAGTGAGTAAATTTTGAACTATGAACTTAATTAACTAATTTTCGAAACAAATGGAGAAGTTTGTGATCAACACTAGATATCCATTGTTAAAGAAAGTATTTAAAATTTAATTGAAAATATGTGTGATTAGCAAAACCATATTCAATATTTTTTTAGCACACATTTCATTAGGTTAGGTTTGTGCTAAAAAATATAGATAATTTTAAACAGTATTCTTTAATGGATCTGGTCATTTAGATGTAAAATTGTGTTATGTTTCTACTGAACCAGGTTATTAAAAGGATATTCAGCAAAAATTAACTTGATTAAATGTAACTCTGAACCCTCCATGCAAAAGATATTAAAATATAAATGTATATTATCAGTGCTTCAAATATTGCACTAAATGTTTTATACACTACACATAAATGATACTTCAACATAGCTATAAACTCCTTTACCTAACTACCAAAGTAAAATAATACATACATGACATTTATCAGACCAACCATTATACAGTAAATCAAAATGCTATACTTTAAGCCAAGTTTAGTTGACAAAAGAGAGTACATAAACAAGTTAAAAAAAGCCCTGATTTGGCTGTATACACATTTGCAACAAATCTAACTTCATTAAAATTGTTTTTACACTCTTCCCAATATTAACTATGGTTGTATAAAAATATAGTTTGAGTACATATAAATGTTTAATAAATTGAATTTTTTAAAACAGAGGATTCAATTATTAGCAAGGGGAAAAAAAGCTCATTTGGAATGATTGAATAATGGCACAAAAGCCACTCTGACGAGTTGCCAATTTTACACACAATTTATCAGAAACATATTTAGACATAGTAATATACAATTTAGCACCAATCACCTACATTAATTCATGAAATTAACAGTAAATTTGTGAACATAGTTTTATAAACATAGTAGTGTTTATAAAAAGTAAACTTTTGGCACAAACTCCAGATAAAATGAAATAGTTTAAACAATTTCGCCCACTAAGTTTTGTTCTGAGTTTTTTAACAAGCCAAAACCTATCAAATATTATTTTTTAAAAATTGAGAATTCCACTTAAGGGTCCTGAACACATTAAATTCTAAATCATTTAAAGAAATATATCACAAGTTTTAAAATTTATACAGATGCTTTTTACATCATCAAAAAAAGAGGTTAAAAATAAAAAAAGTTTTGTTATTAATACTGTCATTCATAGAAATTACTCATTTTTGATTACCACTTGCAGTAGCAGTTTGGGGTGCTTCACTAATAACAGTATATTGGGATGTGTGGGATGATGAATTGCCATTATCAGACAATGCTCTGTAACTGCTTGAGGAAGATCTATTATAGTTGCTTAAAAGAGGAGCAGTTTCAGATCTACTATCCGTATCAGAATCAATATCAGAAATCTCATGAGCTAATACAACTCTCGCTTTACAAACTGGACAGATTCGTCTGTTCTTTGTGAGCCAAGGATCAATGCAACTTGCATGATAACCTGAAAATATTGAAACGCAAAGGTTGGGATTCAATAAGAGACAAATTTACACATTACAACTGTTAAAAATCACTGTGGAATAATTTGCTTAGCTGTGTAAAACTATGAAAATTCAGTAAAATTATGATAGACTAGATTAGATTTGCTTGCAGTTCATTGGTCGATTCATTTTAGTGATGTGGTTAAAATAAATTTGTTACACACCTAAATTTTTCTGCACAATTTTTTACATTTCTTCATAACTTTGAAGAACATACAATGATTGCTCAAAGAAATTCAAAACGAATACTTCCTTAGGAGAGATTTAATTTTTTCTAAGAGCCTCAATTTTTAGTTGCTATTTCTACACTTATCACCAGAAAATACTGAAAATATTGGTTTTCATGCCAGTTAAAATTAAAACTTTCAAATTGAAATTGTCATAATTTTCATTCTAACTCATTTACTTGTAACTTTAGATATAATGTATCAAAATACATGAACTTAACTCCATGTTTGATATAAAAAAAAGATAATCAATGCTAAAATACATATTTCTTTGAATGTTGGCAAATTATTTTAAACAATATAAAAAAAAATTACAAATATCAATCATTATACTTCTGTATTCCATACATATTAAAATGGGAATGATATTAAAAATTTAAAAGTCTACCAAAGAAAAGACAATAGTCATTACCATGTCCACAAGGTAAAATTCTAAGTTTCTCTTTAGTTTTGTAATCTTCCAAGCAAATTGCACAAGTTTCATAAGGGTCACCTAAATATGTAAACAAGCAATTTTAGACACAAAAGGTACATAATATGTAGTTTGACAAAAAAAATGAATTGTTATATATAATGAACAGTAAAAAAAGCTCAAATATTGAAAAGCCGTAAAATCTACCTTTCTGAAATCTTGAAGTCTGAAGCTGTCTTAAATGCTGTGTAGTAAGTCGGTTTTCATGAAAAGTAGTTGTTTGATGAACAAATCTAACAATCTGAAAAATTAGTTTCAATATTAAATATTCAGTAACATGTACCAAAAAGCTAATTAAAGTAATAAACATGTTATATATTAGAAAATAATACCTTTAGGAAATTAAATGTGACAAAATAGTTGTTTTGAAATTTTACATTAAAAAAAAAGAGAAAAACTGTTTAATGAAACTAAACTACAGTATTCTAGTTCTAAAGTTATAAAAATCACAACTAAAATAAAATAACAAATTATCATAGAATACAAAAAAAATTGTAAAAATATAATTAAAAACACCATTAATTCACATATTGGTCATTTCAAATTTAATGTTGTCATCAGAAACAACTTTCTAAATTTCAAAACAACTGCAGACACACACACAAACAAAGTATTCTAAATACGTTTTTTATAAATAATTTTTTGCTCTAGTATTTTTTAAAATAGTTTTATATTCTAAGTTTCAATTTTACATTGAAAATTAGTTTTGCATAAGCTTTATGAATAATTTTGATTCTCATACTATATCAACTAATATACAAAGTTATTAATGCCATAAAATATAATCTGTAAACTTCTTTTCAATTTTATTGCATTTATAGACAGAGTTAAATAAATTATTTGTGAATACTTATATTCCAAAATGTATATGAGGCAGAAAAGTTATACTTTTAAAAAATCACCTGCCAATTAAATAATTAATTTATTTAACTAACCTAAAACAATTATGTTAGATTATAAAAGTTATTAAATGAATAGGTGAATTAAATGAACTCTTGATGACAAGTGTAGTCTTGCTATTTTCAAATTAAAGGGCTTAATGGATGAAGAGCAAGATTTTTTTTCTTAAATCCAAGTTTTCATAATAGATGAAGATATTATGGCTAGCTTTTAGCACTTGGCTTCCTAAAATGCTTAACATTCGAAATTTAAAAAAAAAAAAAAAAAAAAAAAAACGTATTACACCACCAACCAATACAAAAATAAAAACTTCAAAAGACAATATTTTAGAAGATTTTTTTTTCTTTTTTCTTACATACCTCCTTTATTCAATTAGCTTTTCAAATGACATTTATATTATTTGTATTACATTAATAGCCTCCACAACCAATTAATAAAAATATCTTAATAACTTTTTAAATAAATTATAGAAATTTTATAAACCTACACCAAGTGGCACTGATAAAAAGATTGCAAAGCAGGCAAGTGTTATGACGAGTAAAAGACACTTTGTTACAGTTATATGCCAATTCGGATATAAGGAATTCGGTGTCAGAGAAATCCAAAACCTAAATAAAAGGAAGAGAAAGCAGAGCAGAAATTTTTTTTAACTTTTAGACAGAAATATTAATATGTTAAAATAGAAGTTGTTAAATATTCAGCATTTTAATAGGAATGAGTAATGCATTAAAAATAATAATCATAACAATGGATAGAGAAATGATGTTTAACTTTTTTCTCCTTTTTTTTTTATGAGAGCGAATGCAAAATTGGTTAGACTAAAGGGCAGACCGCGGTTCTTGAGCCACATACGGCTCTTCTCATGCATATTTGAGATTCTTCAAGTTCAAACTCAACCTAAGAATAAACTGATGAAGCAATAAACAATAATGAATTTGTGTTTGTATGTTTAGGCAAATCCATTTGCCTACTGTGTAACCTCAAACCCAAGAAATAAGAAAGACATGACGAAACACAGAGAGGCGAATAGGGTGAATGGCAACGTTCTCAAATACCAAACTCCTCCACAACATCTCCTGACATCTTCTCAGTAGATATACAGAGACTGTGCAATAGGAATGCGCCACATGCTCAGTTGTATCAAACTTTTGCTGATATTCATTATTCTCTTGTCTCAGGCTGAAATAGATAGTATCTTTCGATGCAAATTTTTTGCGGTTATGTGGGCTGTTAAAATGCCTTTTATCTTTACTTTAGATATACTACATTGGAAAAAATAGCCTCGACTTTATCCAAGAGTAAGAGAAAAATTGTGAATTTAAGAAAGAATGAACTGAATTGTATGCATTCAATGTAAACAAAAATGAGTTATCGACTTAAGGCTTTGTAGCCTAGTTTGTTAAGATATCGGGCTCATGATTGGAGGATTGTGGGTTCGGTCTCGCCAAATATCGGTGTGTACCTAATGGCACATTAAATCTGTTGTGGCCTTAACGTCCTCTCATTGGTGTGGTGGGATTGGAGAGAGAGGTTTACACTAGAAGATTTCAATCTTGTATTCTTCTAGATGCTCAAAATTATGAAACTTATATGGCTATGTTAAGCACTTTATAAGTGGCAGAAATAGACAGTCGGAAATTCCAAACCAAAGCTACCGACTTATTTAATATACTGTGGTTTTTACACCATAAAAATGTTTGTAATTGAAATCTCATATTAATATTGCTTATAATTATTTTGCAGCTCTTTAAAAGATTTACGATAATTATTATTGAATTTGGCTTTTAATGCAGGAAACTCTGTAGACCCCTGGGTCACACAATTATCATTACTTATAAATAAAACCCTATACTTATACAAATAATTGAATATTTAAAAATTTAGGTTGGAACAAACAAATTTAAGCAGCTTTCCTACTTACAAATTTTATTAAGTTATTTGAGTCATTTAGAAACAAAACTGCATTTTTAGTGTAAATAAGTTAAATATTGTAAGCACTTCTTCTTTAACATAGCTACATAATAGTAGAAAGGAAAGGTACATTTGGGTTTAAAAAGGTTGAAATTGATATAAAACTTGCATTCTTCAAAGATTGAGGTTTTTTTACTATGTTGATAATAGCTATTCAAGTGGCCAAAATGCAAGAGAATAAATACTTGCTGAATTGCTTCAGTCAAATAATGTTGCATGATTAAGAAATAAAAAATTAAACATATTAAGGAACATTTTTGGTGAAAATGGACAAATCTTCTAAAATTTGTTTTGATAGGCACTTCAGTGAATGATTTTCCTCAATTATTTGAGATTTATGAACTATTTGTGTACTTTTATCCTAACTATATAATAACAAAGAACTGAATAAGAAATATTACAACAGTTAAAATAAAATAGAAAATTTAGTCTAATACAAAAATTAACAAAAAAAAACTTTATTTGAGAGTAGGTTTGGAAGGGTTGCTTTAATTTAAGGTACAAGATAAATATTTATACCTTTAACAGTTACGTATTTTCAATCCCTAAAGATATAGAACAGAATTTAAAGCACAAAGCAACAACAAAGCATTCACAAGGGAGAATCACACCAGATCAATTGAAAAACAAAAGACATTACATTCATGATGTTTAGAAAAATAAGGGCAAATTGGCTATCCTTTCTTTGAATTCATCATTACGCTTTTTAACGGCTCATATATACGGGCAAAAACATCCAAACAAATACAAGGGGTAACTTTTTCAAGAAAGTATACATGAAACCTTCAAACTTGAATGAAGCAAATTTATTTAAAGAAAAGGATATCCTGTTAACAGCAAATTTATATAAATACTTTATTACTTAATATTTTAGAAAATAATTAAAAAATTACAACATAACCATCTCATATTTTGATTGCTGTTGTGCAGTTACCTTATTGGACTACCTGCCAAAGAACATTCAAATTTTATAACTGGTTCAAGTTTATTCAACTTTTGATTTATTTTTTAGAAAAAAATAACATTAAAGCAAATTTAAGGATATTTCTTTCTTTGCTTTTCAAGCATAAAACACTAAAAATGGACACATTAAATGGTTTTCTTGCCACAATAGATAATAGAGAAAGATAGCATCATTCTAAAATTTTAATCCGAATCTTACATATTCAATTCTTTGACATTTTCAAGATCTATATTGTCAATGGGTAATCATTGACTTATCTGTTAAACCGTAAAAATTGCACACCTAGATGTGGGTGTAAAATATCTTATAACTAAAACGCTTTCTGAAATTAGTTGATAAGATTTGAGTTCAGACAGAAGTATGAGCTATTTCAACTAATATCTTAAAAGTTCAGAAAATATTTGTTAATGCTAAGTAAACAATTTTATGCTCTGAACTATGCTTAATATTAGTTTCAAAATAATTATAAAATATTTAAAAAGTTGCATTGATAATTATAGTGTTAAGCTTGATAAAAAATTAATCTAATATTTTTGTTTTAACTGATCTAATTAAAGAAGGGAATAGCACAGTTACATTGACACTTACCAAAAAGGCAAGCATGACAATCATGAAAATTCCAGCCACAATAGCAAACAGAAGAACAAAGGTGATGATGTTGAATGCATTATTACGAAAAATATACATTCGGTATCTGTATAAAATGCATTGATAAACAGAAAAATGCAGCATTAATATCTAAATATGAAATAGTAAGTACAAAACTTTACATGATTTAAGCATACACATGAAAGGAGAGCATACAGGGAACAAAGCTAAATGAACTCAAACAATAACTTGGGGTAAAAAAATTACAGAAAAAAAAAGTTAATAACATTTTTGGGAAGATGGTTTGATAAATAGAACATCAAGGTAAAAATATGGTGAAAAGTAATTTTTGACAAAATTATTCAATTTGATATTCTGAATATTTAGAAAATTGTTTAGGATGGGATACTAATAAAACAATTTTTATGAACTAAATTAATTCAAGTTTAAAAAATACTTCATCAAGAGAGTAAAAATTAAGCGATAATACCACCAATCACCATTGGCAAATATGAAATAATTAATATTGGATACTAGATGTGTAATCCCGCCATGCTAATGTCCAGTCAAAACACATAAAATTTCACAATTGAAATAAAATATATATTTCTTGCGAGTCAATTACAAAGAGGACAGCATTCTCTTTATTTGCAAAACAAGTTAAATAAAACCTTATATTTTCATGGAGTAATATTTCCATAAATTCCCAAATAAATATACCATAGAAATATTCATACTTGATTTAAACATAGATAAAAATGGTTCATTTGGTTGAAACTAGGTTTTGGGGTTAAACTAATGTCTTTATTCAGCTTGATCAATGGATTATTGTGCTAATAATTGAATTTCTACACAAGTCTTAACATTGGTAAAAACATCAAACTTTAAGTTTTCATTACAATATAATAAAACATTGAAGGTTTGAGTTCTATTATAATTTCATTATTACATAGTTTCTATATACTAATAATATTAAATAGAACTCAAACCAATCAATTTAAAGAGTATAATAAAAAAATTAAATTAATCAGAAAAACAAGAATATATTGGTTAGTTGTATTGAAAATTTTCTTGAAAAGGGAAACTCCCTAACATTTGTACCTGGAATAAGAGGAAACCCAAAAAATTCCCACCAGACAACATGACAACCAGCACAAGATTATATGTCATAATTGATGCTGTTATATTTACTTTAAAAAAGAGAGTGCAAAGCACTAACAAGGTTCAATGGTGAGCCGTGCCTTATGCTCTCTTCCGATGGTAGATTTCTAAATGAGGCCTTTTGTTAATGAAATAAATATTTTACGTTTAATTTTTATATCATAGTTCTGCATTTCAATATTGAAAATTGTCAGACCATTATCGAAGCATCTTAACATTGAATGCATAAAATGGCTAAAAAAGGAATATTAGTATACACTAGTTAAAATTTTAGTCCAAAATTCTTAGTTCAATAGTTTAGTTGAATCCTTATCTGAAAAACATTGAATAGTTAAGTTTTAGCCATAAATAAAACTAGAATTATGAAGTTACCTCATATCAATTGTATACAAGTAATTATCTTTTATAACGAGACCACTACTTGTTCTTATAGTAACACCTGATATGTTGGCTATGAAATCTGAAAAAATATTCCCATGAATAAAAAATAAAGAAGAAATAAATTATAGTATTTGTACCAGTAAGACAAAAAATACATTTGAGATATTATATAATCTTAAAAATAAAACATTAAATTTAAAAAGAATATACTTTGTTAAAGTATGAAATTAAATTAGTATTTTAAAGAAAATTACATACATCTATACATAAATGTTACAACCACAAATTAGATGCATATATACTAATTTATTTAAACCTATATATTATTTTTAAAAAAAACAAGTTGACAGATTCAACTTGCAAATATACATATTTTAGACAAAATCAATACATTAGAGGCAATAAAATGTCTGATGCATACTATGATGTCTAGTGATTGGTCCATCATTTCTTCCCCTATAATTATATATCACAGCTACAGAATATCCAGCATTGGCAGAATTCCTCAACTAAAACAAAGTTATACAATTATAACATTTCAAAAGCATAATCAAATTTCAGAAGCAAATATTTTAACTGTATTTCAAATAGTTAAGATATAAGTTTGATTTTTCAGTTAACAACAAAACTTGTTTCTACCAACCCACAGAGAAGAAATTCTGCAAAATTTCCTAAATCAGAAGAAATTGTGACTGTTTTCAAAATATTGTAGAGTGTTTCTGTGCAAAGTAAATACAATAATTTTCTTTAATTTTTTTATTAATTTTCATCAGATACATTTAGAATTTGAAATAAAGCTTATCTTATTCTACCAATGTGTTGCTAAAATTACCTAAAAGCCCTTCAATTTAAATTTTTCTGGCATGTATATTTTACACTTTCTTGTTTGTTCTTTCAAAATACATATTTAGGTAACATGCATTTCAAAAACACTGGTTTAAGGTTTAAGACAGTAGTATACACCACTCAAACTACAACACTTCTGCATCGAGTATCAAGCCCAAATGTTTACATTAATTTTCAACTTAAATTGTCACTATCATTAACAATTAATCAGAGCTTCATGCATGAAAATCAAGCAGTAAGAGCCAAGAAATGATTATAAATTTCATAGACTTGCACACTATATCCCAATACAATTACAATATAAGATATTAAAATAAATTTTTTAAAAATTGCAGTTTAGCAAACACAATTTTGATTCCATTTTGAAAGATATGGAAGTTAAAAAATTAATTTTTTCATAGCAGAATGCAAATAATTAAACGTAAAAATACATTCGTTCTTTGATATGTATAAAACTTTTTTTTTAAATAGAAAGATTGTAAATTTAATAGAACTAATATAAAAAAAATTAAACTGCATGTGGAGCAACAAAACTCCACTTACCCACTACGTAGAAGAATTGAAAAGTCTATGCAAATACCTAAAAGCAAGGTAAATATTAAAATTAAATTTTTTTTTTAATTACTTTTCAGAGCTATAGCATAAATATGTTTAAGGAATTTTCGCAATGTTTGTTTTCCCAATCAGTATTAGAGAATTTCTTTGAGATGCACAACTTTTCAAAATAAATTTTAAACTTGTTTACATCCTGTGAGGTTCTTGGGTTACGAGTAACTACCTATAACTCCCCCCCCCCCCTCGAACGGTTATCATGGACTCTACCCATCCCCCTCAAGGAAAAGTGTTTTGAATATGGACAGGGTCGTTCTGAGAGGGAAACTGAACAAGGGGGAGACGGACCTTCGGGAGGACGAGAGAGAGGTCTTCAACTTGTAAGAGTGGTAGCACGCGAGTTAATTTTATACGTAATCAATAAATATATGTTATGTTTTCAACATACGGGTCATTAATCCAGCATCCTAATACTACTCCTCAACATGAACCCAATCCCGGGAAAAGGGATTATCACAGTCGGCAGGATGAGGAGTATTTGAGGCAGCCACATGGACGTGAGGCCTATTATTGTCAGTGACGAATGACCGTCGTACCTGGAAAGTGGATACCATAGGAGCCTGGATCGGATCAAATTGAAAGACCCACACCTGTTGGATACCTAGAAGGAAGACGAAAAGTGGACGTAGAGGAATCCTGGATTTTAGGATGTATCTCGTGGAAGTGCTGAATAGATGTTCGCAGGGGGTAAGTCCCAATCCTTTCCTTTCCGTGAGGGGGCCAGAGATACTGCATTAATTGTAATACAGGGGGAACAGCTGATTATTATTGAATTACATATTATTTTTTTTTGTATAGTTAATTTGCTCGTTAAGAGAGAATATGCAAAGTTACGAACCTACTGTTAAAGTTCTAAATGTAATTTGTTCGTTGGATGATCACTGGTGTAAAGTTTTCATATTAATGTTGTCTTTTTAAGTATATTATTTCTTTTCCGATGTTGTAATGTGCTAAAGTTATGCTTCATATACAACTGTCGTTCTGTTGAAGTTGTCATTGGACGGACAGTAAGCTTAAAGTTTGAGTTATATTCTAGTTGTGATAGTATTTGGTAAAACACTCTTTTCGAATAAAAACACACATTTCGGTTTTTATTGTTTATATTATTAAAGTGCTATCGTATTTTATTAAAATGGCTTTTCTTGATAAGGGTAGAAAGGAAGATTTAATAGAGCTAACCACTGAATTAGGTCAAGAAGTACCTGTGGGTAGCCAGATTTTGGCTTTAAGGGGGATAATTTTAAACAGTGAGGGATACGAGGAAGGGTTTACAAGGGAGTTGTTAAATACTATTATGGAGAACAAGATTGAACAGTGTAAAATTAAAAGAATTAGAAATAAAGACGCGTTCAGGGGATAGTTCAGGAACGAACAGGTATAGTTTCATGAATTAATTGAATTTGATGAAGGGCACTGTTCTTGTCTCTCCAAACAGACCTGAAGACTGGCCATTTTTATTTCACCGCGTTGAAATAATGTTTAGGTTGTATGAAATGCCAGTCCAGTACCAGGGCAAAATTATTTTGCATGGCTTAAAGGGACGTGCATTGGAATTGAGTTCAATGTTGAAGGAGGAGGAAATTGATGATTATGTTCGAATAAAAGAAATGATTTTGAAAAAGTTTCAAATCACACCTCTACAACGTAGGTTAAATTTTGAGAATCACAAGAAATTGATAATTTTGTGATAGCTATGCAAGCGGACCAAACCAAACAGAGTAATGGGGGTAAAATGAATGTCCGGATGGATAACCAAAAGTTCGAAACTCAGGAGTGGAAGTCAAGAGACAAGAATGGGGATAGTTCCAATGGGAGGGGGAAACATTTTACGGGGAAAAGCAATTTTGAGAGGGCAGGTACCGAACAGAGCAATAAAGAAGCGTCTAAGAAGGTAATTAAATCTTACTCATGTAATGAGAAAGGTCACATGAAGCAATTTTGACCTAAGCTTAATAAAAATCCACAACAGAACACCGGAAATGAAGAAGCCCTAGAGAGGAGCTTGAATAAGGTGTGTGTAGATTTTTCGGAGTCCACCTACAATGATTATTTTGAAGATATACTATTGGGGGACACGGAAAGAGACCTTCCCAAAATTGATTTAGCAATCGGAAATAAATCGTTTTGTGGGGTTATAGACAGTGGAGCGGAAATCAGTAACCTTGGCAATCGGTTGTCCCAGGAAAATATTTGGAATCTGGGGGCGGTTAATTTTGCGACCAGCAATTGGGCCCCAAGTCGAAGCCAAATTGGTGTCAGCTTTGCTTTGCCTGCTGTCTGAAGGGGATGAAATTCGACCTTACGTGAACGTGAATGCTGCAGTGGTAGATGGCTTGAATGAAATAGTGTTAATTACTTACCGGGTGTTTAAACTGCTAAAAGTGTAACGAATTAAATATTTGGGTGAAGTGATTGATCAGGTCTCTATTTTTGGAATTGTTGCTGAATCTGATCAGGACATTCTGGAAGGGAGAGGGACCGAAGAAACGCATGTGACAAGTTCCTAAGGAGGGATACGATAAATAGCATTCCGGTAGACCAGGTATCCAGTCAAGCAGAGCTAATGGAGAAAGGGGGAAATTCAGAGGATGACCCACCATTATCCCAAACACAAAGGTTTCGAAAGGAACAGTCTAGGTGTGAGACACTTTAACGTCCTTTTGAGGAAGCCAGGAGACAGAAAAATGGGTATTGGTTGGAATCCTGGATTTTGTACCATACAGGGAATGTAAATGGATAAAAATGCAGTCAATTAGTGGTACCCCTAACTAGGAGGCAGGAAATCTTAAAATTAGCACACAAAACATTGACAGGTGGACATTTGGCTTCCAAGAAAACTGGGGAACGCATTAAACTCTCTTTTTTGTGGGAGGGTTTAATGAAGAATGTCAAAAGATTGTGTAAATCTTGTCATGATTGTCAGCTCCGGTGAGGTAAAAAGGTTAGTGACAGGGCGCCAATTGAAGCTGTGGGTAGACCTGAACTACCATTTCAGGTTGTAAATGTGGATTTATTTGGGCCTATTGAGCCAAAATCGTGGCAAGGGCATCAATATGTTTTATGGATCAACACAGTAGATGACCAGGGGCAATACCGATTACCTCATTAACTGCAAAAGCCACCTGTGATACCTTCATTGAAAGTTTCATGAGGACAGGAATACCAAGAGTGATTTGGATGGATAATGGGACGAATTTTGCAGCACAGCTTACAAGGGAATTTCTAACAGGTTAGGAGTTTCTCCAAAATTCTCAACTCCAGGATTTCCCCAAGCAAATGGACTCTGTGAGAGATTTATAGGTACTATGAAGGGTATGTTGCATCATTGCATTAGGATGCACGGCAGAGACAAACAATTGCCATATCTATTATGGGCATATAGGGAAGGTCCAAATACGACAACAGGGTTCCGCCGTTTGTTCTTGTTTATGGTCGGTTTTAACTCAGCCTAAGCCGGTCCCAAGCCCGGTTGAAAAAGGAGGAGGGTGCCTAAAAGCTGCCTTGGCATAGTCTGTTACTACCCTGACGATCTGCTGATGGTCGAAAGACCTAGGTAGATAAGACGGATGTGACAGATGAACGGCAACCAAAATCCAAGGTGTGGATACCGTGCTTAAGAGAATGTGAATGTCACATGGCAACCAGGGTTAAAGGTTGTCTCTAACGGTTCACCTCATGAAGTGGCGAATCACGTTGTATTTAGCCTTCTGCCTGCATTGAGGGTCCATACATGTGGTGACTTACATTTGCCCTCAGTCCTCTAAATCATATGGGAAATAAAAAGAAACAAAAAAACGGCGGGTCAAACCGCAAAACAAGTTTGGAGCAACCCAAACCCAGCCAAAGTGGACCTGGCTCTTCTGAGTCAACCACTGAGGTATGTGGCGAAGTTGTTCCGAGCACCAAAACAACTGTCGATAGTGGTCCCTCGGGGCCCGCGACAAATCTAACCGGAGACTCCCTTAGCTCTCTACCCGAATGGTCATCTATGAGGCGTTCCCAAAAGAACAAACATAGAAGGCAAGTGGCTTGTCAGCGTCTTAACGCTGAAACTGGAGACAACACTGCTCAACATCGCAGCACAACTCCAGCGGGTAAAAGAGGTAGGGTCAGCGAAACTACCCCTTCCCCATCCACAGGTGCACAGGCTAAACGGCCGAGGACGGCTGAGTCCCCATCCTATAGCCAAGCTGCTACCGGAGTGAAGATGGCAATCGTCCGTGATAACTTCCCGGATGGTACATTGTCACCCGATGATGCCCTGATTATACAAGGTGACATCAACAAGGTCATTGACACAGAGGATGTCGCCCGGGAGGCCCCCCAGATTCTAAATTCGGGTGTGCTAAATGGTGCTTTGATGATCCACTGTGCCAATGACTACACTGTTGCTTGGCTGATCAAGAACTACGATGGTAGGGTAGTAAGCCAAGATATAAAGGTCCAGGTGAAGAAGGCATCGGACCTACCGAGACCCGTAAAGATGGCTCTCAAATCCCGGGATATTCTCACCACAGATGGGGAGGTCCTGCTCAGGTGAATTGCCCGCCTGAATACAGGTCTCAACACTGCTGAGTGGAAAATCCGGGAGAGAAAAATCGTCGGTGATCACGCATACATCAGGTGGATCATCGAGATGGACCTCAAATCCTCCAAGTACATCAGGGAGAAGAATTTTGAGATCTTTACGGGGAGCTTCGGTAAAGGATTACTAAAGATCATCAGTGACCCCAATGTTGCTCGTGTGTCCCCTCTGTCTGCTGCTGTGGGTAAACCACTGGCGGAATCCAGCGATGTGGCCCAACAGCCCGCGTTGGAGACCGCCGTAATGAAACCTCCTGTTGAATCTGATGGTGTGGTCGAAAGGCCCGCATCGGATGACGCAATGGAGGAATCATTGGCACCTTCGGAGAAGGACGTACGGGTGACGTCAGTGAAACTAGCCACAGATGCTATGGAGGTCGTTCAAGATCCAGTGGAAATGACCCCATCAGTAAGTACTGGAGCGAAGGTTCAAAAAACCCTGTCTCCTTCTAGTTATTAGTGATTCTTCTGGATAACTATATAAAGTTTTTGGTGATCTCGATTTCTCAGATTCGGGATCCGATATTACAATTGTGTCTGTCTCCCCCACTAAGGAGGACACAGTACTAAAAGAGAAGGAATCTTCTGATTAGGGTAACAGCTTTATTAATTTTAATTCATGTCCGAAACCCATAAGAAGACGAGCAAAACCATCAAGGTTGCTCAAATTAATCTTCATCATAGCCGGTCAGCAACTGCTTTAGTCAATAAAAGACTGGTAGAAAGAAGGATAGATATTGCCTTGATACAGGAACACTGGGTCAACAAGGGTAAAATCCTAGGCCTAGGCAACTGTGGGAACCTATTCTTTGATCGCTCAAGTAGTAAACCGAAAGCTTGTATAATTACAAATAAAAATATTAATGCTCTTCTTATAGCCGACCCACTGGATAGTGATAATGTAGCTATCAAGTTAATCAGCGAAAATGGAGATATTACTTATATTATGTCAGTTTATCTTCCATACGAGGATGAAATTCCGCTAACAACTTCAGCTAGAAGCTTTGTTGAGCGTTGCTCACATTCTGGGATGAAGGTCATTGTGGGTTGTGATGCTAATGCACGCCACACCATATGGGGCAGTACTAACTGCAACAAAAGAGGTGAGGATCTAATTGAATTTTTCTTAAGCAATAATCTGTATATCCTCAATACTGGTAATAAACCAACATTTGTTACTTGCAATAGAAAGGAGGTCATTGACATAACCTTCTGTAATAATAAAGCAGTCAACTGCATACAGGATTGGCATGTTTCTGAATGTATTACAGTATCAGACCATAAACTAATCCAAATGTCCATTACAGGCCCTGCACTTATAACTCAGCAGGGAAGGCGGAATCCCAGACACACCAACTGGGATTCCTATCGGGAGGGCCTTCGGCTTCTCCTAGAAGGTAAGAGCTTTAATTTTCCTTCACTAGTAAACCTGGAGCTGGCGGTTGACTCTGTACAACGGTTCATCCTCCTAGCCTACCAGTTAAATTGTAAAGCTGTCACGACTGGGATACCAAGGCGAGTTCCTTGGTGGAATAAAAACCTTAGTGCATTGCGTAAATCATGCAGAAAGCTCTTTAACAGAGCCAAAAAAACAGGTGAGTGGTCAAAGTATAAAGATGCACTCACCAGCTATAATAAGGCCATTAGAAAAAGTAAAGAAGAATCGTGAAGAGACTTCTGTGGCCAGGCGAACAATATGTCCAGTGCAGCTAGACTGACCAAAATCCTGTCAAAGGACAGTCAGTGCCAACTGGGTTCCATCAGAAAGGATGATGGCACATACACGGAAGATGGCAAAAGTACACTAGCGGAAATGCTTAGAATACACTTTCCTGACTCCACAGTCGCAAACTCAAATGACATGCCTGCCATTCCCAATCTTACACTATCACGTAGTAAAAAAAAGGACTGGGCTATGGCAAAGAGTATAATTACTCCAAACAGAATTACATGGGCTATTAATTCGTTCAAGCCCTTCAAATCACCTGGGGCTGACGATATTATACCAGCTCAACTCCAACATGGCAAAGATATTATTATGCCACACCTATGCAGAATCTTTAGATCATGTATAGTATATGGCTATATACCACATGTATGGAGAACCTGCAAAGTTATCTTTATACCCAAACCAGGAAAGTCATGCTACAATGAAGCCAAAGCCTTCAGACCTATTAGCCTGACATCTTTCCTCCTTAAGACTCTGGAGAAATTGATTGACAGGTATATCAGAGATGAGGTTTTAAAAGCTAAACCCTTATCGAGATTTCAACATGCATATCAACCTGGGAAATCTACAGAGACTGCCCTATACGACCTTGTTACGGTACTAGATGGGGCAGTCAATGGAAAGGAAATAGCCATGGCGACCTTTCTGGATATTGAGGGGGCTTTTGATAGAGTTCCAACGAATGTAATCAACAATGCCCTTCTCAAAAGAAATCTTAATTCAAGCGTATGTACCTGGATTAAAAATATGCTTGAAACCAGAATAGCTCAAGCCTCCCTTCTGGGAGACTCGCTCACTGTGGAGAATTGTAAAGGATGCCCACAAGGAGGAGTGTTGTCACCACTACTATGGAGTCTGGTGGTTGACGAACTCTTAAACAGGATTAATTTTTTGGACCTACATTGTCTAGGCTATGCTGATGACATAACACTGGTCGTAAGAGGTAAATTCCAGAATACTGTAACTGACCTCATGAACACTGCTCTAAAAAAGGTAGAAAAATGGTGCAAAGAGGTAGGATTGTCGGTTAACCCCAACAAGACCAACCTAACAGTGTTCACTAGGAAAAGAATACTCGATATGCAAACCATAAAATTCTTTGGGAAACCACTTGCATATTCAGATGAGGTTAAGTATTTAGGGGTTATCTTTGATAAAACCTTGACATGGAAGCCTCATCTCCAATACTGCACCAACAAAGCCAAACGAGTGATTTGGGCCTGCAGACGTGCTATTGGAAACAACTGGGGCTTGTCACCAAAAATGGTACTCTGGATATATACAGGAGTGATTACTCCAATGATATCTTATGGGGCCATTGCCTGGGGAAATAGAACCCACAATGAAACTGTGAAAAAAGAACTCACTAGTATACAAAGAATGGCAACCATTGCAATTACAAATGCAATGAGAACTACTCCCTCACAGAGTCTAGAAATTCTCCTAGATTTTCTACCACTACACAAACAAGTGGAATTAGAGGCTGTTTTGTGTTCACGATGGCTAAAACTCATGGGTTTATGGAAAACATCCTATGAATTACCTTTGTTTAAAAATATTCAGACACAGGTAAAAGAACATCCCTGTCTAACTATGAGTTCTGACTGGATGTTAAAGTAATATTGCTTTAGAGACAAATACAATATCATCTTCCCGTCCAGAGAGAACTGGAGATTTCCCTCCAATCTGACTAGGAGAGGAGATGAAATTTGGTATACAGATGGTTCAAAGACATCTTATGGCACTGGCTCAGGTGTCTTCTGTCCCTACAGAAAAATAAAGCTATCTTTCTCTCTGGGCAAGTTGGCTACTGTATTTCAGGCTGAGGTTCTTGCAATTACGGCATGTGCCTACAATTGCCAAGATAGAGGAGTTGTTAAGAAGGTCATAAAGATTTTCTCTGACAGCCAGGCTACACTAATGGCTTTAAAGAGTCACTGCTTTATCTCTAAAGCAGTGTGGGAATGCCACAATGCACTTGTAAACCTAGCTAAGGGTAACAAGGTTTCTCTTCTCTAGGTCCCTGGTCACTGTGACATTGAAGGTAAGGAAATGGCAGACCAATTAGCTAAACAAGGATCTAAATTATCCTTTATTGGTCCAGAACCTGTTTTGGGTCTGCCCCACAATGCGGTCAGGAAAACTATCAAAAGCTTTTTATTGACTGAATCCTATCAAGCATGGCTTGAATCTAAAGATCAAAGACAAGCCAAAGAGCTCAATCAACAGTCACCCTGGAATAGATCGAGGGAACTAGTAAAATTGAGCAGAAAAGAGATCAAGGTTGCTGTAGGCCTTTTAACTGGACACTGCACCTTAAATAGACATCTTAATCTGATAGGTGTTATTGATGACCCACTATGCAGAGGCTGTCGTATGACAGAGGAGAGCTCTACACATGTGCTATGCAATTGTGACTACTACTCTGCCCAAAGATTTGAACATCTAGGATACCATTGTATCGACCCCAGGGAATTGTCAAATGTTCCAATCAGGTCTATACTGAAATTTATTTCAGCAACCGGTCTTCTTTAGATCAAATAGGGGGTTTCAGTACATAGACTTCAGTCGCGGTGCTGGTACTCGATAGTCACCCCCATTCACAAGTCATGGTCGGTTACCTATAGGGCCTTTAACAATTTTAAAATCCAGTTGGATAAATGATGCTGTTTTACCACAAGGGGTCTGAGAATCAGTAGGGCATTATTTGCAGGCTCTCAGAGATAAGTTAACAGTTGCTGAAATGTTTGCTAGTCAGCAATCGGAGGTTCAACAGCAAAAATATGTTCATTACCACAATCTGAGGTCTACGGATCAAGAGTTTGGGATTGGGGATGAGGTAATTGCATTGACACCTAATTCCACAAATAAGCTTTGCTCAAAATGGATGGGGCCAAGTGAAATAACCGAAATTAAATCACCACATTCATATTTAGTAAAATTACCTGACAAAAGTGTTTGTCATTTACACCAAAACAAGTTAAAGAATATATATTGAACAAAACACTATTGGGATAATATATGAGACTAATGGGGACTTTGGGGATGTATAGCATGTACTGATTGAGAAAAAGGCAGGGGTGGAAATTTGGCTGGATAAACTTGTCAAATCAGGTGACTGGGATCATTTGAGTGCTAGACAATAAGACCATCTCACCAGAATAATTAAAGATCACCATGAAGTGTTTGATAGCGAGATCAAATCTGCCAGGGTGGGCTCACATAAGATTAGGTTAAAACCAGATATTCTGAGGAAACAAAAGTATCTCTACAAGGTCCCCGAGATACTAAAACCACAGGTAGAAAACCAGATAGCAGATCTACTAGAAAGGAGGTTAATAGAACCGACAGTGGCTGAGATTACATACCCTTTAGTGTGTATAGCGAAAAAAGATGTGACAATACGCCTTTGCGTTGACTATCGCGGTTTAAATTATGAGAGTCAAGTGGTTCCATTTCCGATGCAGAACTCTGAGGAATTGCACTATAGATTAGGAGCGGCCTATTATTTGACAACCCTAGATATTTTAAAAGGCTATTGAGAAATTCCTATGGAAGAGGGAAACAAAGATCTAATCAGTTTTAATTCTCCTAAGGGCCAGTATCAATGGAAAGTTATGCAGTATGGTCTTTCTGAAGCCCTGGCTACTTTCCAGTGGGCAATGAATCAAGCTTTAAAGCCACATAGCGATTTTTCAGAATGCTTTATCGATGATATAGTAATTTATTCAGTAAATTGGAACGAGCAATTGAGACACATAAGAGCAGTGCTTCAGACTTTACAGACTCTAAATTTCACAGCAAATCTTGACAAATGCTCATTCACAAAACCGGAGGTCAAGTATTTGGGACATATACTGAAGTCCGAAAAACACGATCCAGATTCAGATAAAATTGAAGTACAATAGAATGCGAGGCTTTAGCAGTAATTTGGGCGTTAAACAAATTTGAAGTATGGACGTATGGAAAATCAATATTACTCCATAAGGAACATAACCTGTTAAAGTTCTTGACGGGAGGAATTCCGTAGAATGCCCGATTACAGAGATGGGAATTGGCCCTGCAGAGATTTGACGTGCAGGTGGCTCACAGCCAAGGGGTATTAATATGGATGCTGAAGCGCTATCTTGGATAGAGTATTAATAGCACCAAGTTTATACATGTATATTGTGTATTTGTGTATGTATTTTTAAGTATATTGCATATGTATTAAAAATTAAATTTCAAGTAAATACATAATTGGGAAGATATTGTAATGAAAATGTTTTGTAAGCTCATGCATGAGAGCCATCATGTGACACAAACATTTACACACACCTATGCAATATCTGACCATCACATTGGCGGATGGGAAAGAGAGGGGCTTGATGGATGAAATGAATCATATAATAAATATATGTTAAGTTTTCAACATACGGATCATTAATCCAGTAGCTTACTACATTGAGGTGTAGTAAGCACAACCCAATCCCGGGAAAAGGGATTATCACACATTCAATAAGCAAACAGAGATTAAGAGGAGGCCTCTTAAACTGCCTTAAACCTACTGCAAAAAAATTAACTAGTTCCTACCTATCATATAGTATTCTATCTCAAATCATATACATTTTGATAATTTATATGTTTCTAATGCATTTTATTTTCAATGTCATTTTATTAGTTATCAAATGAAAACTAACAACAATGTGATTTAAAAATGCAACACATGTAGGGCTTGTTGCAAATATGTTATATTAATAACATATAATAGCAATATAATTGCAAGGCTATAGTCGTGCAATGGAAATTGGAAAGGAGGTGTGAGGTTCTGGGGTTGAGAGAAACTACCTAACCCCCCCCCCCTCGAACGATTATCATGGACTCTATCCATCACCCCCTCCAGGAAAAGTGGTTTGACTACAGACAGGGTGGTTTTAAGAGAGACTGAACGAGGGAGAGACGGACCTTCGGATGAACGAGAGAGGTCTTCATCTTGTAAGAGTGATCGCACACGAGTTAATTTTATATCATAATAAATATATGTTAAGTTTTCAACATACGGATCATTAATCCAGTATCTTACTACATTGAGGTGTAGTAAGCACAACCCAATCCCGGGAAAAGGGATTATCACACATCCAATAAGCAAACAGAGATTAAGAGGAGACCTCTTAAACTGCCTTAAACCTACTGCAAAAAAATTAACTAGTTCCTATCTATCATATAGTATTCTATCTCAAATCATATACACTTTGATAATTTATATGTTTCTAATGCATTTTATTTTCAATGTCATTTTAATAGTTATCAAATGAAAACCAACAAAAATGTGATTTAAAAATGTAACACATGTAGGGCTTGTTGCAAATATGTTATATTAATAACATATAATATATTTAGGAAAAAATCTCCTTTTAATTTTGAAACATGCAAGCACTAAATAACTCACTGGTAGCCAACAGAAATCAAGTCCAATTTATACAAAAATGAGTTTGCTACAGATTAATGCTTGTCCAAGACTGATTTTTTCTGGGCAGTAGTAAAATAAGTACCTACTATAATAGTTTATTAACAGATGGTGATAGTTGCCATTGGTTTGTTTTGAGAACCAACCAGAGAAAATGTAGTTTAAGGCACATTTTTTCCAAATCTTGAATTATGAACTGATCCAGTTCAGCTCCGAGCAACACATTTTTTTTTTTTTTTTTAAAGAAAAATTTATAAGAATTAGTTTTGATTGAAACTATTGTTGTAGAATAAATTTCTTTAAATTTGGTCATAACTCACTCAATGTTTTAAACTTAGTATTTCACTGAGATCAAAAAGTTATTAAATATTGAACTCTGTTTCTATTTAGATTTCATCTATCATTTTAAGAAAAACGACAATAAAAAAAATGAATTTTAAGTCAAATTCAAAGATCAATACTTCAACAAGTTTCATGCACTTGGGGCCAAGTAGTAAGCATAGACAAAAGTTGAGCAAACAAAATGAATAAAAACAAAAGTTGGTTCTTTACCATTCCTGATACATAAGTTTTATATTTAGAAGTAATATTTACATACATATTAATACACAATACTTTAATTGTAACATATCCAAAGAGAAAATACAAAAAAATTATCAAAAATCTTACCTTAGTACTATAATCACAATAATTCCCAGCAATCAATACAAACCAGCTTAGAGAAGTATTGACAATAGGTGGTCCGGCTATCGCACTACATGCATCAGCTGGTTCCGCACTAACAATAGCTCCCTAGAAATAACAAAATACAAATAAAGGTCTCCAAATCAAAACAAACTGTTTTTCAAACATAAAAATTTTATGTTTTAAATTCAATCTAAAATTTTACAAAATATAAAGTACTATTTTTTATACTAATACATAAGAGGATTCATATAAAAAGAGATTCTATTACAACTTAACAAATATATAAAAGCTTCAATAGGTTAGTCGTCAACAAAATACATCATCTTCTTCTTATCAAGGACTATGGAACTAAGGCACTTCTGCTTAAACATTTTGTACCAACCCCATATTCCGTACAGATCGGTAGTGGGTAGTACTGCACAGGATGTAAGCGCACACTCACAAAAAAGAATGCGCAAGTCTACCTATAGCCACCTAAGAGTTCATTTTTACCTCTTTCGGGTAGCTATACGGTAGATAGCAGCACTACCGATCGTATGTGGAACTTCTTAATTTAGAGGCAATACCAAGTAGAAGATTCCACCAGAAGACTTGGCTTTGCCACCCCCCAGAGATATTGATTTGTATAGGAACTTGGAGGACTTTGCGAACATGACTGATTTAATATGCTCCAGTCACCATTAACGAACATAGCAGTCTTTAGAAGGTCCCAGGCTCGAATTCGCAACCTCAGGGCTCGCAGTTGCTATAAGGATACTCTCCTGACTGGGCTACGCGGCCCGTAGCCAAGATACATAGATAATGATTTATTGCTTTGTATAAAAAAAAAATAAGAAAGAAGTAATGGGTCAGAAAGTTAACACTATGGCAAAAACAAAATTTTCAAGACAAAGAAAAAATATGTCTCTCAGACAATTAATCCAATCTGTTGATTACATAAAATATTACTACTAAATAAAAAGTGACCAAAAAAACCCCATTATGACTGTAAAATAACTAAATCATGTCCATTTCAATAGCACAAAGTTATGAAAACTTGGCTCTCCTGAACATATACAAAAATGTGACATGGTGTTCTGTAGCTCCGGAGTACAGATTTTTTTTTACAATTGCTGAACGATGAAAAATTTTCAATAACAAGTATACCTCCAATGCATGCATGATTTTGTCTACTACACTACTGATTTGTGTACCAAATGTAAATATTATTGTACAACCTAGTTAGGCTGATCACAGATAGACAATTTTTCAAAAAGCATTTTCTTATCATAAAAACTTATAAAATGTGGTGATAACTAAAAAAATTTATCCTAATCCAATATTTCAGTCTGTAAAAGACAGCAGTAATAATCTTAAGATAATCTTCACAAAAAAAAAAATTAAACATACCTCGATTCCATATTTTTTAATAGGTGCTGAAAAGGGCAATTCACTATCGGTAAATTCTTCAATATTCTCTTCGCCATCATACTAAAAAGGAATATAGAAATTATTTAAGGTATGGGATTACAAATATGAAAATATTTATTTTGTGGAACATAGAAAAAGGATTGAACTTTTCCTTATAAGAAAATCCTTTTAGGCATATTCTGAGGCAAACTTTTAGATCCAAAATAACACTGCACCAAGAACAAATATTTACTATCGCAATTCTCAAGAAGCAAAGATTTTTATTTAACAGTAGTAGTAACTTAATTTTTATTTAAGGCAAAGCAAACTTTAGCAACATAATTCTAGTTCTACTACTATGATATTTCTTTTATTTGCAAAATCATGGGCACTGGCAGAATTATTTTTAGGAGGGTGCAGATGACACACAAAGGAGTGTGGCTAATTTTTTGTACAAACCTTAATTATTTTAATAGATTGTCTTGATGAAATTTTAATTTATTAAATTTTATCTAACGAATATTTTTAAACCTATATCACACTTTTATACCCAGTGAATTTTGCCACTTTTCTCCATTTTAATTTTAATATTAAAAATGCAGGGAGGTACACATGATTTTCTTTTATTGAAAATCTATCTTAAATTTAGTAAGTCAGATATATCCTTTACAAACCACTTCTCAAAAAACAATCAACAAAACTCACACGCTAGAAGTTCAGTAAAAAATTGGAGTAATTGCAGTTTTTGTTCTGAAAAGTATAATTTTTCAGGTTTTTATTATTCGGTTTCATGCTTGACTGCAGACATTTTTTTTTTTTTTTTTTTACTTTTTTTATAAAAAACTTTTACTTTGGAATAGAAAATCCCTTTTAAAACTAGTTTTGTGGACACAAACGGTAACTGTTCAGGCCTTAGAATGTTTGGGGTTTTGCTGTGTTAAGCACGGTACTTGCCTTACATTGAGTTACACAGAAGAATGATGGAACAAAACGCTCGATGTGTGTCGTGTGGATCACCACTTTAGTCAATTCTGGAAATTAATATTGAGGAAAAGCATCCATAATACGTGGTGATATAAGCATCAGGTAATAGCCCCCGCTGTTATCCGAGAAAAGTTTGAGATCTGCAGTGACCACTAGTTTCTTTTTCAGAACTATAGGTGATGAATATCACAAAACTTTCAATTACTCTTAAGACTGTTTTTATTTTCATATAAGTTATTTTAAAAAATTACTTCCATTTTTCAACTTTTTATGCCTTTATTGAATTTCTACAGGAATTTTGAAGGTGGAGATGTTTGGAACATAGTGATTTTGATCAAAATCATTTTTTGGCAATTGCTGAAAAACATATATTTCTCATTGGCAGCTGCATTGTGTGCAAGCACAATTTTGATGAAAACCTTAACAACAGGTCACATGGCCACCAATAACCTGTATACAAAATTTGAACATCATAGGTTAATCTGTTCTGGAGTTATACCGACGACAGACATTTTATCTATATAAATTTTTTTAACTCGTCACATTCCAAAAACGTGTGGAAATGCCAAAAAAATTACTGAATGCAATACTCCCATAACCCTTAGTTAACATATAGGTAATTAGAAGTAAAAAAGGACTTACGACAAAAAAATATTTAAAAACATTTTTAACTACTCACTCAATTGAAGTACACATTTACAGGGATCGAAATTAACATTTGTAAGTAACAAAAAAAGTAAAATGTTTTGTTTTGTTTTTTTAATTCATAATAAAGTTAGTATGGTTTTGAAAAGTTAAGGGGAGAGTTTCCGTATTCCTGTCCGCTTGGCGCGATTGACTTGCAAAACAACTACAATGTGATCATTCAAGTTTTCTACGTGATATTTTATAATAATCAATCATGTAATCTTATATAAAAAAAATCAATGCATTAACTTACAATAATTATACCTCCTTCTCCTATAACAGTAAGACAAATCAAAATAAAATAGTTCACCAAAATACAATGCAAGTACGTTTTCTTTTTGCTGAAACACAAGGAATTTCCACAACACAATTCTTTATGCATCTTAGACCTGGAAACAGAAGCACATGAAAATTAAGGGAATAGTAACAATCGATCAAGTTTCAATTAAAGATGAAATAAAAATGGTAGGTATTGAATTAATGAAATCACTTGTGAATTTAAAGTTCAACTATTCTAACAAAAGTTGTTGTGTAAAACTATTGCATAAACAAAAATAGCACTCGGGTCATAAAAAATTTTGACAGAGGAAAAATTCAAAAAGTAATGTTTTGCAAGAGCATAAAACGACGCCACTATCTCTTCCTTTTTTATTGCGTTTTAAATTAATCTAACATAGTTAAGGTATCTTATTTTTATAATAATAGCCACAGTAAATATGATGTGATGTAACCATATGCATTACATAACAGTAGGATTTATAACTTGCGAAAGCAAATAAACTTAAATACGAATAAATACCAAATTTGAAATGCGCAATGGCGTTTTATTTAAAATATTTCTATCAACAATAACGTATCTGATCAACCAGTTTTTAAATAGTCGTGTGACATTGTCACATTTTAATTTCTTTTATTACTTGTCATGCACAAAAAATGGTTTGAAGAGAAGTAAATAAATAATACCATGTGATATTTAGCAATTGCCAAATTCTTGCAAATAATACTTAATGAAGAAGATTTTGTATTTGACGTCACAGTAAATTGCCACTTTAATTCTACGGATTTGTTATGATTCCTGTTTGGAATTTGTATTAGTAAATTATGCTTTCTTTTTACCTTGCAACAATTATAACTATTCGGTTAAAATGTCCCTAATAATCCTAAAGGTGTCTATCAAATCCATTCTCGATCAAGAAACCAACTCTGTTCATGAAATGAATAACTGAAGCCAAATTTAAATGGAAAAGTATTCAGACTTTAAACATGGCTTTAGAGACTTTTTTTTTTGTGCATACTGTTGGATTGCTGTCTTCCCTTTTGCAGAAATTGGGTTCTTTTCGAGAGAATGCAGGGGTCACTTTAAGATTTCTTACCTGAACACCTGCGAATTTGCTTGTCTCGTGGGCACTTTTGATGTAGGTCCCAGTCGACCAGGCTTTCTTTCCCATGCAATAAATTTAAAGGTTTCAAAGCAGTTATACTTTGTAGTTTTATAGAAGCAACTAGTTGGTGCCAGGGCGTGTTGGACTTTTTGTGATTTTTGGCAGTTTAACACAATGTGTCTGCTCCGAAATTTATAAGTCTACGAATATTTTCGAGGGGAAGGGATTTTACAATTGCACCCTTCTTCCAATTAAATGTTAGTAGGAGGATCAAAAGTTATCCAGTGAAATTCAAGTACGTGTATTTTTAGGCGGGATTTCTTTGCGATTCACTAAGTAAGATTTGAATGGAAACCGAGTTTTTAAAAACCCTTGCACGAGAAATTTAATGAGAATTCCGGAGCTAGTTTCAATCTATAAAAATGTAGACCTTGGGGCTCTTTGCCCCGGCGATATGCCGGTGGCTGTGTTTACTTGCTGGGCAGTGCAACGGCCCACAGATTGATGATTGTACCCCGACAAGTTCCTTCAAATCAATTGGTTTCAAATGTGTGGGTTCCACCTAATCATCTAATAGGGTGATACCGCTAGCGCCATTCCATTATCGACGAGATGTAATTTTATGTGCCTTCCTGCGAGTGTAACTCCTGAAGAAGAATTTGTGTTTAATTCAAGTGTGTGTAGTGAAAATGATTATGTACGAAATGGATAATTATTTCGATGAGTATGAGCCTTCCATGGAGTTTGGGTGAGTCAATATTCTATTATCAGAAAGGAGCAAAACGAGTATTATTAAATTAAATAAGAACTGATTTGTTACTGTTAAAGGTAATAGTTCATTTTAATTATGCTTGTATTTTAATAGTAAGTCCGATTAAGTTATTTTACTTTAATATTCAATTGCTGTAATATGAAATATGGTGTTTAATAAATTTTGTGTTTGTAAGTTAAAGTGTTGTCCTCTATCAGACCTCAGTCATACTTGGGTTACTGCGGTTATTAAAGAAAATATTTTTTGCATGTCATTCTTGATTATTGCAGAATATTGAGTATTGTTGTTATTACATATTTTATTAGTATACAACTAGTTAAGCGTCCGCCCAACAATACAGATATAGATGACAAATTTGTATGAAGTGCAATTGGAGAATATTTCCATGTTCCGCTTCATTTAATAATCTCTAAACCTTTTATAAAAATAATTATTTATATACCGTTATTTTACTGTGTTCTTAAATATTTGAAAAATTAACACATTGATAGAATTGAATGAAAATCCTGATATATTTCTAATATATTCATATCCATTTGGCAGTTTCTTAAAAAAATTAAGTTTCTGGAACATTTATGTTAACAGTTTTTTTTTTTTTTTTTTTTTTTTTTTTTTTTTTTTTTTTTTTTTTTTTTTTTCGTTGCCGACGTGGTTGGTTGCGGTTGTTCTTCCTGTGGCTTCTAGAGCTTTTTGAACTTCATACTGCGGTTTCCTGTCCTTTTCCAGTCCGGTTGGGCTGCTTAAGTTTTATTTACGTCTTCTACTGTTTTGTATCAGACTTTACGGTTGTTGTGTTCATTTTCGGGAACGCCCCCGAGAAGAGGGTGTTCCACGGTGATAATGCAGGAGTCGCTCAAGCGTTCCCGCGAAGATTCAGAGGAAGATTTTTTTCTTACCCCAAAAGAAGCACGACTCAGCGATAGAGTTTACGCGGTGAACATTTCGAACATCGAAAAAGCGAATTACGCTTTTTCCAATGGTTTCTCGGAAGTCCGGGTAATCTTCTCAGCGACCCATGATTCTGGATTTATCCCGACCTCAAAACCACTTCTCATTAGGGATACTTTCTCAAGCATAAAAGGAGTTAATGATGTTTTGTCTGTAACGAGACAAAATAAGTTGTTGTTAGTGATCAAAAACCTAGAAACGGTTCATAGGCTTGACTCAGTGGATAAGATCGGAGTTGTGCCTGTCTCGTGGCATTTAATAGAAGATACTATTGTAACAAAATTCCTGATCCGAGGGATCGACCCGGATGTACCTCTTGAAGATATCGCTATCGAACTCGAAGAGGCAGGTGTACACTTTTCACAAATTGTCAGATTCACAAAAAAAGGTTCGGATTCCCCCATTCCTATCGTGTTAGTGAAAGAGCTAGGTCGAGTCACCCGTCAGAATATCTCCCTATTTGGAATAATTTATAAAACTACTCCCTTCGTGGAATCCCCCAAAATTTGCCACAAGTGTTTAAGATTCGGACATTTTCAACGATCATGCACTAATAAAGATAGATGTAAATCTTGTGGAGACAGACATCCACCTTCCGAGGAGTGTGTGAGGGACCTTGCTTGCTTCCGTTGTGGTAGTGCTGACCACGAAGCCACCAGTTCGTCCTGCCCAATCTACATAAAAGAAAAATCGAAGATCAATAGTTCCAGTCTAAGAGGCCCAATTCAATCGGGGAACAAAGTTCACTCTCAAAGTGGATCACCACCGCCGGCTTGGTCCTCCTCCGAGTTTCCCCCCCTCCCTAATCAAGACTCCCTTGCTAGTCTAAGGAATGAAGTTGAAGATTTAAAAAAAGTCGTCGAAGATTTGAAACAGATAGTAATATTAAATTGTGTCCCTATTCAAAATCCTGAAAGAGCCTCAGATTCCTCTATTCTATTTAAACAAATCTCGGATCTTCAAAATCTGAACCTCAATCTTGTTCAAGAAATCAAGCGCCTCAGAGAAGAACTTGAATTAGCTAAACCTGGCTTCAGTCCTAGCAGAGGAATCAACGAGGTTTCATTAAACGAACTGAACTTCCCTGATAGTCCTCTCCCTGTGCTGGACCCGGGTCCCTTCCAGACAGGGACTTAGCCAATGTTACTTTTTAGTATCACTATAGATGTTAATCTTGCCCAGGGAGTTTGTTTCCTCCCTTACGTTTTTTGTAGCATCTTTTTTCTTCTTTCTATTCATCTCAGTATGGTGTTCCTTATGTCTTGGAACTGTAGGAGTATTGCTTCGAATCTCACCTCTTTTCATTTTCTTGTTCAACACCTTGATCCTCATATCATCTGCCTTCAAGAGACCTGGGTGGACGACGCCAGTTCTCTTCTTCACCTGAAAGACTATATTTTTTTCAGTAAACCTAGAGCTGGCAGGATTAGAGGTGGTGGCCTGGCTATTTTGGTGAAAAATAATCTTCCGGTGTGGCTCTTGCCATCCTTTGTGAGCTCGACCACAATGGAAATACTGTGTATTAGAGTGGCCTTTGACAATCATATTTTTCAAATCGTTAATGTTCATAGGACATCGGGCCTCCTCTCCTCTGGCGATCTCCTACTTCTTTCCAGCGCTGTTTTCAACCCCTGTTTTTTCTGTGGGGATTTTAACGCAAGGAGTCGTTGCTTCGGTGACTCCATCTCAACTCCAAGTGGCAATGAATTAGCTAAATGGGTGGATTGTAATCCACTTATTCTCCTCAATCATGGCACCGTCACAAGAGAAAGCTCAGCCTCCTCTGGTAGTGTTTTAGACCTAATCTTTGTGTCCCCCTCTTTTTTCTTTCGTCTTTCATGGGGAAAAGCCACTGAAAAGGGCACAAGCGACCATTTCCCCATTTATTGCGACTTTAAGGCTAAAGGCCCTCCCCGTGTCGGGAACCTCAAAGCTTATACAAATTGGACGGCTTTTGCTTCTTCCATTGAAGATGTCTTTCAAGTCCTTCCCCCCGTGACACAGTCGTCTGGGGCTGAAGTTAACATTATCGCTTCCCGATTTCAGAAATCCATCTCGCGGGCTGTTAGGTCCAATTCTTCCCTTGTTCCTTCTGCTAAAGAACACAGTCTTCTCTCTTGGTGGAATCGAGCCTGTTCTAGAGCAAAGAAGATAAAGAATAGAGCTTTTAGGAGAGCACGTAGATCACTCTGCAGAGTTGATTGGGATGAGTATAAGAAACAAGCGTCTATCTTCAAAAAAGTTATTCTTGCAGCTAAACGTTCTTTCTGGGGTGCCAAAATCTGCGCGATCTCCTGCCCTAAAAAGCTCTTTGGCTTAGTGCACAGCATCAACAACTATCTCTTCCCCAACAAACCTGACAGCAACTTCTTTTTCCTAGAAAGCAACAACCAGGTCACCTGTCCGTATCGGCAAGCTAATATGCTTGGTAAGGGTTTACTTAAAAAATCTCCTCTTATTGCTTTGAGACGGCCCATTCCACCTGGCGGAGGGATTTCTCCCTCTTTTCCGAAGTTCTCACTGTCTGAGCTTAAAAGAGCTATCGCTCTCCAAAGGTCCTCAACACCGGGCTGCGATGGTATCTCGGCTAAGGCATTTAAAACCCTCCCCCTTTCCGCTCTTCTAAAGCTGCTGGAGATTTATAACTCTTGTCTCTCCTCGCTCTGTTATCCTGCTCCTTGGAAAAGAACCATCATTGTCCCTATCCAAAAACCCAAAAAACCGTCTCACTCAGTGGCAAGTTACCGTCCCATCGCTCTTATTCCTGTTATAAGCAAAATTTTAGAACGCATGATTCTTTTTCGTCTCTCTTGGTTTGCTCAGAAAAGAAAGTTATTCCATCCCAATATGTTTGGATTCCTCCCAGGGCGTTCGGCCACAGATTGTCTTCAGAAAATGGTATTCCTTATTGACTCCCTAAGAACAGAGAAGAAATGGGTTACAATCTTGTCATTGGATATAAAGGGTGCTTATGACGGAGTTTGGGTGCAGGGTCTCGTGGAGAAACTGCACTTGGCTGGGCTGGAAGATTGCCTTCTTTTCCTACTGCAGGATTTTGTTTTCGAACGACCTTTTCAAGTTAGATGGAGAGGAATCCTTTCGGACCCTTTTGTCATATCTTGTTTGCCGCAGGGCTCAATCCTTTCCCCGTTTCTCTTTAATGTTTACATGATGGATCTTTTTGAATCCATCCCGACTCACTCTCATCCTTTTATTTACGCTGACGATATCTCCATCATTATTCCTGGTTCCTCTGCTGAAGAATGCATTGGTAACATCCAACAGACCATACTTGAGATACAGTCGTGGGCCTTGAAATGGAAAATCTCTTTTGCGGTTGAAAAATCGTCGCTTTTGGATCTGTCTCCCAAACGTGTGAAACTTTCATCGCCGTGTAATATCGGAGGGGCCCCCATCCCGTGGGTCACTCAAACAAAGATCCTGGGCTTGATCTTTCAAGACAATTTCAAATGGAAGGCACACGCGATCTCAAGCTGTGCAAAGGCAAAAAAATTTCTTAACATAATTAAATTCATTAGTAATAGAAGAACTGGATTAAAATCCAAACAGATCACCCACGTCATTTCCCAGGTCCTCCTTCCCCGCTTGGATTACGCAAACTCACTTCGATTCAAAGAGAGCAACTCTATCCTACGGATGTATGAAGTAGTTGAGAATTCAGCTATTCGATTCGCCCTGGGTGTGTTCATTTGTGCCCCAAATGAAGTTATACGGAAATTAGTGGAGATTCCTCCTTATCGTATGCGGGCCAAATGGGCTCAGATCTCCCACTTCCTTAAAGTCATCTCTCAACAACAAAAGTCGAACTTTCTCGAAACTTGTCTGAACAAACTCCATATTTCGTCTGTGGTTATGGACACGGCTAAGGCTTTTTCCCTGGAACACAACGTGGTTCGCCTGAGCCTACCCCCTCATCCTTCCACCTCTCATAAACTTCTGTGCCTCACAGACTTTTTTCCAAGCAGCAAGTCTAAATTTCCCCAGCTTATCTCGGCTTCTTATCTTTCTCTTCGGGAACGCTTCACAGATTATGAATTTTGGGCTACAGACGGATCCAAGAATAACGGTGGGGTGGGTTTTGGAATTTCCAATTCGGATTCGTCTACCACCCGCTCTATTCGGCTCCCATCTCTTTCCTCAATCTTCACGGCAGAGACTGCGGCTCTGTTTTACCTTTTTAAATTTCTTTTGAAAGAGGGTCCAGTTGTAATCCTCATCGACAACAAGGGGGTAGTGGAAGCGATTAAAACTGGTCGTGCAAAAAGAGGTTCCCTAATTGATGAAACTATCCATCTCTTACATCGTTTCTCTGTGACATCGCCCACCATTCTCGTATGGTGCAATGCCCATTCTGGTATCCCCCTTAACGAGGTGGCAGACAAGTTAGCAGTTCAGGCTACGTCTAATCCCTCTCTGCCAGTTATCCCTATTGTAGACTTCCAAGACGTTAAACGCTACATTAAATCACGACTTTCAACAGAATTTAACGAGTCGTGGGCTTCTTCGACTTACTTTCATCGCTTCTCAAAACAAACTCTCGAGCGGCCATTCTTTGATTGGGTCCCTTCTAGACATTTAGAGACTAAGATCTTGCGCATTCTTGCCAATTCATTTCCGTTAAACAGCATCTTACACAAAATCGGTTTGGCTCCTTCGCCTCTTTGTATTTCTTGTAAGTCAATCGAAAACCTCTCACACAGATTACTGCAATGTAACCGCTTCAGTGTTCAACGCTCTCTACTCTTTCCTCTCCTCGGCCTTTCTCCCTCTTCCGTCTCTTCGATAAACGACGTCATCTCAACTACGAATTTCCAATCTCCAAGAGTGGGTCGTGCCATTCTCTCTATGTTCCCCTAGTTTTTTTTTTTTTTTGTTCTACTTCAGTTTTTCTAGAAGTCTTTTGTAGTTGGTACTCTTACATATGTACGCGGAGGCAGGTGCTTAGTCACAAGTCCTTCCTTTTTTCACCCTCTCCTCGGGGGTTCAACCAACCAACCAACCATTTATGTTAACATTTTTCATAGTCAAACCAATGTATACATTATTAAACTTTATAAAACACGAGTTTTAAATTTTGACAAGAAAATATTTAAAACAAGTTTCAAACTTCAAACAAGGAAGGTTTGGTTGAAAAAATACGTACTTGCAAATCGGTCAATCCTCTTCTCAATCACAAAAGGTTCGAGAAAAGCACACAACTTCTGCATATGACCCAAAAACTGGAGCTCTTATTTCTGCACCATTAAAAATTACACAAAACGTTTCATTGTAATTTATCGTCATCGTCTGGTTGGAGGTTTTGTTCTTTAGGCGATGAATTTATGAAAACCGTTGCTGTCATCTCTCTCATAATATAACTCTGTGGACAGCGAAACAAAACATGCCAAATATACTTATTCTTGAATAATGATGATATTACACATAATTCTATTATGTTGTTATAGGACTGGATACGAATTCCATAATTTGCTGTAGAGACTGGAGCAAAATCACTTGCAATGCTACGTTTAGTTAGTGAAAGACAATTCAGTGGTGATTAACTGGATTCTCACTTTACAATATTGTGTAATTAATCTTCTCAAGATCAGAAAACGTACTTTTATATTCGATTTAGTTACAATATTCACAATAAGCTTACGCAACGTATGTTTTATTTGATTTCGCCATGAATACAAATATAAATTTGATTATGTATTAGTATTAGGATAGATTTAATAAAGTAAATCCAATTAATTATAACTAAAAATGTAACACTCAAAAATTTTATTTATTGAAAAATAGCTTATATTTAAAAATAATAAAAGCTACATATGTTTGACGATAGATACTTGGGTTGGATATATATTATTAATTTGCTATTCAAGTTTTATTCATGTAAAAATATATTGTATATTAAACAAAAAGGCTTCTTGAATTTTATTAAATGTATGGGAAGGTGTTGTGCCTCCGATCATATTTTTTCTTTTATCATCAGGCCTATAGTACTTTCTAGAATCACTTTATGAAAATTAATGCAATTAGTGCATACTTCCTTCTCCAGAGGGTTTTTATTTTAACAAAACAGGATTCATGTGATTAAAGTTAATCCCTTTCTATCATAAAAGTGTAAGTACTTTTTAAAAAAATGTTTTGCTGAATATTTTGTTTGGTGTGTTGTCTTTGTTGAGGAAATCATTTGACATAGGAGCTATACTCTCCAGAAAGTATTGCGGAGCTTTTGAAATTTCTTATCTTAACCCTAAAACTGTAACAGGGTTTTTAATTTGGACTGTCATAACATTGTACCTATGACCACGTATGTATGTACTTGCAAGCTTAAAAGATGAAAAGCTGTGTGATATTGATAAAAAAAGACACTAGTGAATCGTATCGACTAATATTGATTCGTACTATTAGTGAATCTGTTCAACATAATGTTTGTCAATTGGAGCGGACTTTTCTTCTTATGAAATCGAATAAAAATACACGCATACCAAACTTTTAAAACAGTATCATTAAAAACATTCTTATTGTATCCTGTATACATTTAACTAACATTGATTATTTGTACTGAATAAAAGATTTATTTTTTTCATTGTTGCATTACTTAATTAATCGATCAGAGTTATAGTTGCTTTTACAGTTTGTTCACTTTTATTAACCCCGGGTTTTCTCCACTTTCGATTTCGGTTACAAGTTTAAAGATTGGCGTCTATAGGGACTCTGAAATTTCTTATTCTTTGATATGTTAATTAGATTAAAAAAAAAAAAAAAAAAAAAAACTCACAAATTCAAAATTTTTGGTGATATTTTGATTACTTTTGATTAAAAGGAATTTCGTCTAATTGTCAAGTTTCACTATAAAAAGTTATGGCAAAGAATATTTATGTAAAAAATAAAATTCAAAATATAAAGTTAAATATATTAAGTAAATATACTGGAAATAGAACCATTTTTGTCAATAGAAAATGAAATGAAAATAAAGATTTAATATTTATATCTATTTCCATTGTTGTAAATTATTTTCACCAACGTTATATCATTGCTTGTAATTTTTTTAATGATGTAAATTTTTACTTTGTATGTTCTACATTTTTTAAGACCCGATTGTTACACTGTTAAAAAAATTTGTCCACCATGCACCAAAATTTGGTTCCCATTTAGCTGCCACCAACATTTGGTGCTTAGTTTCGCGATTTAATGGTGCTTACGGTCCGAGGTTGCACCATTAAATCGTGAAACTAAGCACCACGTGTTGGTGGCAGCTAAATGGGAACCAATTTTTGGTGCAAGGTGGACCAAAATTTTTAACAGTGTAGCTGCACACGCCTCTTCAATTTCGATTAAATCGATTCAATATTTTCAGACAAAGATCATCGAGATGTTTACACTTTTGTCATGAACCTATTGTATTAGACCGCTGTATATTTTTCAAACGTTCACTATGTCTGTGAGAAAGCTATAAAGAAAAAATCCTGATGGTGTTATTGACTGTTTGGCCATTTTCCTAATAAAATGTCAATGCATTTTGCTCACTTTTCTTGCAAACACTAACTAGTTTCCAGTGTTTTTTTAAATGAATACTTAAATGCGCAGTGACACTGTTACAATTAATATTAGTTACCCAGTGTATATGTCACTAGCGCTTAGAAAGCAAAGGATGGTTGGTTGGTTGTTTTCAGATTATCTGGCACCGTCAGCAACACGAGGGCTATAATGCGCCGAAACATTCGTCATTAGACAAGCCAACATACATTTACAAACACCCATGCCAACACGGGACTCGAACCCGCAACCTCGCGGTCTAGACCATTGATTACGTCATAGAGTTTAGTTGGCAGGGCGGTAGATGATAGCACGAAAACTTCATAATTTTTTTGTAAGAAAGTAGTACATTATAAAAGGGTTACGCATTTAGCTTTGAGAAATAGAAGTTTATGTCTGTACTCACAATTATATCAAATAACGGACTATGAGCTATAAACAAAAAAAAAAATCATAGATCTTATTTTAAATGCGTTGGTAAAGCTTTAATAAATACATGAAAAACTTTGATTAAGAAAAACGTAGACGTAGGTGGTATTTTTTCAATGCTTTTCCAATTAGAGTAGGTTTACTAACAAATTTCTTTGATTAAGAAAAACGTAGACGTAGGTGGTATTTTTTCAATGCTTTTCCAATTAGGGTAGGTTTTTACTAACAAATTTCTTTGATTAAGAAAAACGTAGACGTAGGGGGTATTTTTTCAATGCTTTTCCAATTAGGGTAGGTTTACTAGCAAATTTCTTTGATTAAGAAAAACGTAGACGTAGACGGTATTTTTTCAATGCTTTTCCAATTAGGGTAGGTTTACTAACACATTTCTTTGATTAAGAAAAAAGTAGACGTAGGTGGTATTTTTTCAATGCTTTTCCAATTAGGGTAGGTTTACTAACAAATTTCTTTGATTAAGATAAACGTAGACGTAGGTGGTATTTTTTCAATGCTTTTCCAATTAGGGTAGGTTTACTAGCAAATTTCTTTGATTAAGAAAAACGTAGACGTAGGTGGTATTTTTTCAATGCTTTTCCAATTAGGGTAGGTTTACTAATAAATTTCAGTCCTCAGCTTTGTGAGAGGTAAAAATGTAAATTTTGAGTCAGGAAGCCTTACACTTTAAATATATAGAGATGTTTTTCCGTAGCTATTTCCCAGCAGCTCAAAAATTTAAAAAAGGTCCTAATCAACAAACGTTTTTTAGTCTATAACTTATGAACGATCATACAGATACAAAAAAAGTTTGCCATTAGTGAGCCAAATGTTAAAAAACAATTCGATGTAAATTACAATTAAAATAGTTTACTTAAGAATTACTACAAAAGTGAACTTGTGGCTTCAAGATAATATAAACAAATTGTTTAACACGTAAAAGAATTTTAAAGGTATCACTAGTGTTCTTGCCCACTAAAGATTGGAACGATTCTTTAAAGTGACGTAATCAAGGGTCCATTCTGATTGGATGAGATAAGACGAGAATGTGCAAGGTACGTTTTCATCCTTCACTTTCTAAGAACTAGTATAAATGCCAGCAACTGAAATAAAAGGAGAGTGTATCTCCATTGAACGAGAATTTCTAATTTGGTACCATAGCCGTAAAGTGATTTCTCTTTTGTCCATATAAACTAATAACGTGGTTGAAATTTTTAAAATTATTTTATGAGGTTACTAAAGAATAAGTGTAGAAAAAAAATCATTTACAACAACTCCTGATACTTTAGAAACACAGATAAAAGCTGAGGAATTAACCTGACCAACGTCGAGATCTAGTGTAAGTTTTATGAAATTTCGAACAAACAGTGCACTTTCTTTTTACTTATGGTACTGATGTAAATAGAGCATCTTCATTTCTTCACTGCAACACCGCTGCAATTATATATACGAAATCATCTCTTTAATTTCTCATCCATCAGATCTAGAAGATATGATGATCGTTAAATATATATAGATCTTAAATTTGTTACTTGTTTTTCTGTCCAATATCAATTTCTGACCACAAAATTAATAATTTTTTACGGCGTCTTTCACGCGAGAAATACTATCTCCTATACGCCAGAAACTATTAAATATATTTTAATGAAACAAGAAATATGTCTGCATTTGAATGTCTTTTGGATCCTAATGAAATATCAGGTACGTTTGGAGAAACAATTTACGACGAATGTATGAAACGTGCAAAAACTTCTTTAAATTGTTTCTTTCCTCTTTAAATTTAACTTTTTAACTAAGTTTTTTTGTGTGTGCGTGTGCAGAAGGTATTTTTTATTTCCAATAAACTCATTTAACTACATATATTGTAAGTTTTTCACTGACTATTTTATACAGAAACATACCTGACTGTCTACTCGAAATTAAAATTTTTAAACAAAACTAGATATTGACAACTATTTTCATCCTTAAAATTGTCAACAAGTTCAACAAAATCATTAAATTCTTTAAATTGAAAAGGTAAAGGTTTTTTTTTTTTTTTTTTTTTTTTTTTAAAGGTTTTTTTTTTTTTTTTTTTTTAATGTTAAATCCTTATTTATAACCCTTCTACCTCTATACCCTTGGATGAGAAAATTTTAAAGTCTCGCCACAATCCAACATTTAAAGTTTATTTATATTATATTTTGTAAATTCTTTATATTAAAATTTTTATATAGTAATTATTAAAATAATAAAACGTGGAACAGGATTTACGTAAAGAAAGACAGACATTTTAACAAAATGTCAACCAATCTTATGTTTTATTTTATGAACTATAGATGGCGACACCAACCTTTAATTAAAAAAAATTCTAACAGACTTGAAATGAGATAAAGTATTTTATTGGTTGTTATAAAATTATAAAAATTTCAATTGTCTTTATTTTTCAAAACATTACTTGAATATTTTCAGTTTTTCGCGTTGGGAAACTGGACTGCCTAGGACTAGATAACCCTCTCCATTTTGATCCTTGCAAAAGTAATTACTCATTGTCTTCTATACTTGGAAGACACTTCTTTTAATCTTAATATTTAAGATTAATTATAGATACTTCTTTTAATCTTAATATTTAAGATTAATTATATATACTTCTTTTAATCTTAATATTTAAGATTAGTTATAGATACTTCTAAACTAATCTTAAACATTAAGAACTTTTGTAACAGTAAAACTAAGAGGTGAACTAACTTCAAAAACTTCTTCATTCCAAATTTCTTTTTAAAAATTTTCTTTTAATTTAAGATTATTTTACAGTATTCTTTATAATACTGTGTAAATGTAATACGTTTCATAAATTTTTTTATTACCAATACATGTTTTATTACCAATACACGTTTTATTACCAATACATGTTTTATTACCAATACACGTTTTATTACCAATACATGCAAAATTCTAACTGTTTAGTTCGATTGTATGATTGACCAGAATCCATGACGCATTTATACGTAAACGTACGATTATTTTCTTTATTTTACGTACATTGTTTGTTTAAGTACGAAAAAGATATTGGCAACAGGAAAGCGTTTAAACAATGATCGGGTTGTAAAACTGTTCCAGATTGTGTGGTAATTAATTCATAACTATATAACGAAAGAACGTATCATTCAGAACGTAGAGATAATGAATTTAGTATTCTTAAACCGCGAGCACGATCGCTGGTGTGTTGCCATAGAAATATAGAGAACGACAAAGACATTCTTACAAAATGTCAACCAATCTTATTAATCAAGTCTCTTCGATCAAATGTGCTTGGTTGCGGGTTAATAGAATATCATAAATTTTATGGTGCCAGAATTTGAATTGTGGGAATTTATAAGGATGATCTCTTTCAGACAAACAGATAGAAGGAAACTTTACTTTATAGTTTAGAAATCGATTTTATTAATATTTTCATGGGCCATCGAAACATATTCAAATATTAAAAAAAGAATTTTTATAATTTGATTTTGTCACTGTATTTTATATATATTATTGAACTTTAATATTTCGGAAGGGATTAGTACTGAATTTCAGATCAATAAATCTTTTTCAGATACCTTTAAATTATATTTCAAAACTTAAACTTTCAGTAACAGTCTATTTATAAATAAAGTCATGAAGAAATTTTTTCCCGTTTTTTACTGTGTATGTAAATTGTTTTCAAAGTATTTCTTCCATCTACCACATAGTTAGCATGATTAGAGAGAGTAACCCTGTAATTTAATTGGTTTATTTATTTGGGGTGTTTTTTGCTTACGTTAGATGATATATTGCCAGTTATTATCTTCTCAAATCCCTTGATATGGTTTTATAAAAAAAATAACACAAAACGCTACAAATAAATTATTTGTTTAAAAAAATATATATATATATATATATATATATATATATATATATATATATATACATATATATACAACTTTACCAACAATTGCAGTCTAAAATAGGTCTTATCTGCCATTTTAAATGTAACTTATAAATTACTAGCAACACCATATAACCAGTATATGAAATTATAACAAAAGCTGAGCCAAAGTACTTGAAAAACTAAAAAACTGTAAACTAAATATTGGTCTTAAAAAATAAGTTGTCCTTGGCAAGTCACGAGAACAAAATATTAAAAAATGTTTTAAGGCACGATTGTCAAATACTAATAAGAATTAAATAGTTAACATAATTTTAATATGTATAACACCAAATGTCTTCTCTCAACGAATTTTTATTAGAGCAGAGAGTTCTTCAAAGCTATTCCCCATTGGCGAATCAAATTTCAGGGACTGGAAGAACATTATAAGAATATTCCCGCTTTGTTTTTAATTTAAATGCAAAATAGAAATTTTAAACAATAGTTCTATTTATAGGGAATAAATGTAATTACATTAAGTTAAAAATTATTATAAATTAAAATAAATATTTACTAAAAATTTGTATAGTAAATATATTAAAAATTAACAAAAAAAAATGTTATAGATTCTAATAGATATGGTAGGGTCATGGATGAGCAGACACGTGCCATTTGACTTAGTGTTATTCTAACAGTATTTTTATCAGTGAGGGAGATTCTATTATTCTTATAAATTCTTATCAAATTGCATTCTTCCACTTTAAACTGAATGCATATTATTTTAAATAAATTTCAGTTTTAAATAATTGTTAGTTTTTATGGTGATGCGATGATTTCTTATTCTTAACAACTTGAAATAAGTTGAAGATTATTTTAATAAGGGCAAATTAATTTTAACTTTCCTGAAAATAAACCATTCATGTATTTTGCAGCTTACACATTAAAATGAAAACATTACCTGTTCTGCATTGTCATAAAGTTTTCTGAAAAGCCTCTTTCTGTTGAAAATTTTAATTATATTTTATTTATTAGAGTTTTATTTTAAAGAAGTGAATCTTCAATGCAAGTACTATTCCAGGAATAACCAATTTCCTGATAAAATCGTTCGTAATATTTCCTGAAATTTTTTTCCGGTCGAGATAAATGTTTTTGGTTTTTTTAAGGGAATACTGCTAGTGGTTTTTATTTAATATTATGGAGCTATTCATAGTATATCCCCCTTGATTATTTTATAAGCTTCATCTAACTCAACGATTCTTAAACTCTGGTTTCCTCTGAGAAGAAAATTCTGGTCATTTCTTAATAAGTATCAGGTTGTGCGAGACATGAAAAAAACTGCTGGAAATTTGTACAATTTTATGCAACAGTGCGTATACTCCTTCAAATGTGACGAGTTTATATTTTACTTATTTTATTAATAGGCGATTTTAAAATGTGAATTCCAAACTGTTAATTTTCTTTTGTTATGAAATTGTCTTAATGATTTATAAATTTTATTAGATTATTAGCATATTTATTTACACCTTGTGGCAAACTAGATTTATTTCAAAAAGCGCGAAAGCAACTGCACACCTGTCCCCACTTGGCCGCTGCAGTAAAAAACAAGTCCTCATGTATATCCTAATGTGTTAGTTGATAGAGGACGGTAAGTCTTTCTGTAATCTTTTCGCATTTGGTAGAAGCTGTTATGAAAGCATTGGGAATTTTTTACATTCAATTACCCACATGTATACATAGGGTAATGAAAGAATAGCATTCGGCCCAAAAAAATGTTTCGATTTTTGGCATTTCTCAACGTTTTGGAACATCCTGTTTTCGAAAAAAAGTTATCAAGAAAAAATGTCTCTCTCTGTATGTTTATGTGTGTCTGTGGTCAGCATAAATCCCGAACAAATTGACCTACGATGCTAACATTTGGTGTGCGGGTTGGTGGTAGCCATGGGACCTACCATTAAAGTGTTCGTCAAAATTGAACATGCGTGTAAGGTAGCTGCCATTGAAAAAAAATCAAGTTTTTCAGTAATTGCTAAAAAACGGCTCCAACGATTTTGTTTAAAATCGCTGTGGTAATGCCTCTTAAAGTATTCTAAACAACCCCGCCTCCCAAATTCCCGTAAAAATGCCTTAATCTAGTAAAAAGTTGAAAAACGAATGCCTTCAACACAGAGTTCTCCTTGCTTGAACACAACACATTAACAATCGTTTTTTCTCCTCTCATCAGTTTCACTTATAAGAAAGGATAATCTAAGAATTATCGAAAATTATATCGCCAACAACACCAATTTAGCTAAGTTTTTTTTTTAATTATTATTATTATTATTTTTAAAAATACCCATATAAGAATGATAGCAAAAATATCACAAAAATATTGCAAAACTGCTATTTTTCTACGCAAATGATGAAAATATAAAAACGATAAACGACACAGATCTACGTCAGTAATATAGTGTAATTGAAAGTTGTGCGATGTTCCACACCCCTAGTTACTCTTAATCCTTGTAGTAAGTTAGAGAAGTTACTTACAAAAGGTATCTGAAAGTACTTTTATCCAAAAAATCTAAGATTAGTCAATCGAAAAAGCACATTAATGCCCTTTTTCCTCTTACTTTTATGTTTATATTCTTTTGTGGCATTTATGCTTGAATTTTTTATAACCAACAAACTATAACGAAAAGTAGTTTACTATGAAAGGCATAAAAGGCCTTTTAATGTAAAGTACAACTAAAATGCACTTTTTTATTAAGTGCAATGGTAGTCACTTTACATTAAAGGATAACCACAGGTATTTTATTGCAAAGTATAGAGAAAGGCATTTTACTGCAAAATACAATGATAAACATTTTACCGAAAAGTACAAATCAAGGCATTTTGCTGTCAAATAAAATAACAATCATTTTAAAGAAATTAAATAAAAAAAAAACTTTTTGCTACAAAGCACAACGACGTACATTGAGCAAAAAAAACAAAAACATTTTACTGCAAATTATGATCACACACATTTTACTCTCAAGTATACTCATTTCAATGTATTTCGTAGTAAAATATATGCCATGAGTGAGGTGATAAAAATGTCGAGACTGAAATATCCCTGATAGAAACAGAAAGAGAGAGAGAGAGAAATGAAAATTAATTTTTCATCATGTTTTGAAAATGAATCATTGACTTTCGAGTTCTTTGAATTAGTGTGCTTTAATTGTTATTTCCTCTCTTTAAAAATTAAAATATTTAAAATGAGGCTACACATTTAAATTTCCCTACAAAATAAATAGACATTGCTAAAAAATCTCCTCCAAGTAAAATGGTCAGCCAGAAAAATTTATGAAATCTATTACTTGCCCACAAGCGGCCGTGTTTAATTCCTTTGGGATAGTTGTGTAAATTAAAATGAATTAAGATTTCGAGAAAACCCTAAAGGCAATCAGTACTTGGCAGGCTAGAGTTATTTCGAAATAATCTAGGAACGCGGCAGTGTTCCGCCGCCTAGTTCGATGTCAAAGCGGCAAACAAGCAAGTGTATATTATTTTGACTGAGCTAGGCCCGTTTTTGACCCCTCACAGCTTAGCTTCTATTATAGCTAGAACCCTGATTTTTTTTTGCATCATGTTGCCCCGGGTGAGTAGATGAAAAATAACAACATAATTGTAATTATTGAACAAAGGAACATAGTAAAAAATCCTTTGAAAATCACCTCAGTCACCAGATTTTTGTTCTTCTTCATCTCTTTCTGATTCTTCTTCTGATTGTGACCAAAACTTTAGCCAGAGCTACAGACAAAACTATTTGAAGGTTTTACACCATTCATATTTATTCCTCTCAGCTTGAATAGAGGAAGTGCCTTTTGTATGATTTGATGGGTAAGAGGGTCTATACCCCCCCCCCCCCCCAGGAAATGATCCTGGAAATTGGGAAATTTAGCCCAGGTAATGACTGATTAAAACGGGTCAATGGATTTTAGATATTCACTTTCGCTCACTTTCAAAAAGGGACTTTAATACTTTAACTTGAACTATCAAAACTGTGTACTTAGGAAAAAATAAAAATTACTTATTTTTCAATTAAATTGCATGCTTATCAAAACTCTGAAAACATGAGTTTCCACTTCTTACTTAGAAAACCACTTTCAGTTTAAAATAAAGTTTTCTAGGTGTGTGGTCGGTTTTGAAAACACGCACCTTTTGATCACTAGCCCGATATCTTAACGACTCCACCACTAAAGCTTGATGAATTTCTCTTAAAATAATAATAAGTCTGATATATTTCAAACTCAAGCGAAAGTTGTTTTGAGACGCATTTATTTATATGTATTTATTCGTATGTAAAAGCTGTTAATCCTCAATTTCGCATAAAAGCAAGTAATTTGTTAGTATGTTTTACTTACATTCTATAATTACTTATTTTTTAGTATATAATTGCATGTATTTGTGCCTAAGTTATAATAGATTTATATTTTGAATATGAAACTTTTTTGTTGTTGTGATAAGATTTCTTCTTAAAAGAAACTTTGGATTGCAAACCTAAATCTCTCTACAATATTTAAACATGACATTTATTGTCACTCTCAATTCAAAGAGTAGTATATGAATCTAATGGTGTTGTCGCTTGTGCCATTTTTTTCTTATAGCGACGATATGTTAATTCAAGCTAAAATATTCATTGACCATATCTTACTCATTTAGAACATAACAAACGCAACAAAAATAATTGATATCTCCCAAAAAACAACTAGACGTTGTAAAAAAGGCCCGCCAAGTAAAATAATGTCATAAAAAGTTGTGAAATCTAAGGCTTCCTGCCAAATGACCGCGTTTAGTTTCTTTGGAGTACTTGTACATAATGAATAAATTGGGATTAGTAGGGGGAATCCCCATAGGAAATCAATACTTGGCAGGCTAGAGTTTTTATAAAGTTAATCTCGATTCAGTGCGATGGGTGCTAAGTAGCTGAAGCAAATGAAATGAAAATAATCCGAAATAACTCTAGCCTGCCAAGTTCTGATTGCCTATGTAGATTCCCCCTAAAAATCCCAATTTATTTCATTGCGTACAAGTACGCCAAAGAAACTAAATGCGGCCGCTTACGAGGCAAACATTAGATTTCACAACTTTTTCTGACTGATTATTTTACTTGACGGGCTTTTTTTACAACGTCTAGTTGATTTTTGAGAGATATAATTTAAAATGCTTGACCTACTTTGTACCCGTTGCACTGAATTGAGAGTAATTCTACAAAAATTCTAGCCTGCCAAGTCAAATACTAATAACCTATAGGGGTTCTTTCAAAAAAATTAGTCCATTACCAACTAAAAAATCTTTTCTTCAGGCGCTTCAAAAATCTAGCGTGTCAGTAAAGAACAACTAATTTACGCCTCAAAATCTAATCTTTCGAGATGTTCACACATTAATACTTGATTAATGGCGTCTCATCCCCCTTGCATTCGGTGCAACGCCATTTTTTCCTGAAGTTGTCAGCCACGTGTGTGAAATGGGCGTGTATAATCCTTATGCATTATTCAAGTACATGAGTTCCAGAAAAAGAGATTACACTCTAGATGTGTGAAGATTTCTTTTCCAGCGTAAGGTGAAAGAAAAGGGAGAAAAACATGCTTTTCGATTTTCACGCTTGGCTTATTTCTTAGGGAGTGACAGACGACGTTCCTCAGTCCTCAGATGACGTTTTCGAATCGTTACTGGTTTTGGCAGAATACGATTTGGCCATAATTAAATCCCACATCTTTAAAGCCCGTTAAAACCAGTTATAATGAATATATCTTTATAAAATGTGGTATATATAACGTTGAGACCATGGGAAAATGAGATAAGTAGAAAAAAATAAACGTCAGTTTAAGTTTTCGCCTCCAGGTGGAAATACGGCACTTTAGAGACTGATAGTTAACTTTACAGGATGAACCTTATTGGAAAAGCTGGTAATGAAATTTAAGACCAAAGAAGAATCACTCATGGGCACTGCCAGGAGGATACAAGGCAGGTACACATGCATCCTCTTGGAATTTCAAAATTAAATGTGGTATTCATAGCTTTAAAACCATGGGGAAATGAGATAAGCAGAAAAAATAAACGTCAGTTTAAGTATTCGCTTTCAGGTGGAAATTCGGAAGTTAAATTTACAGGATGAATCTTATTGGTAAAGTTGGTAATGAAGTTTAAAACCAAAAAAGAAAACAATTATGGACGCCGCCAGGAATGCAACATGCACCCTCTTGGAATTTGAAAATTAAACGTAAAGTGTAAAAAAGTGGTATGAATCATTTAACAGCAGTAGTATAAAAGAGATTTTAAAGTATTTTAAGGAAAAGAAATTTATTACCTAACTGTTTTTTAACATTTCATTTGAAAATCCAATTAAAAAAAAATAAAGGTTTAAACAATATTTAAATTTAACCACCTTGAACCCTCTACTATGCGATCTGCACTCCCCTTTCCCCTAAAAATAATCCTGTCGGCACCTATGAAAACAATCCAATAAAATTTGGTAATTTCTATCATAACAGCTGTCCAGTTTTCCTTCACACTTCTGAAAATTTGAATGGCTTTTTAAATTTACATGTGTTTAAAGTTTTTAGAGATATTTCCTCATTATTTTATGTGTAGGTACTTATACTAAGTTTCATGAATATATGTGGATTTCTAACAAGTTCTATCTGTTTTGAACAGCATCAGTTTAATTATTGCCATTCGGTATTACTTAAAAAAAGGATTTTTAAACCACAGTTTTAATATCTTAGTACTGCGGTTCACAACTATACTAAACTCCAACTTAACTTGACATCACTAGACGATAGATCTTCACCATGCTCTTAAGCAATTAATCCATTTTAGCGGAGTGAAGACATAATTTTCGCCAAACCTTATAGGCTTTTGTTCTCTACAGGGTTGTGGTTTGGCGAACATATGCTTTCACGCCGCCAATGGATTAAATACCTATGAGCTGGTAACAATTTTTTTTTTTTTTTTTTTTTTTTTTTTATATATTTTTTATTTATTTATTATCATTATTATTTAATTTTTTTATTTTTTTTAAATTTTATTGCTGCTTTAAATTTTCCTAAGTTTTAATTCTTTAAATTCCAGTGATAGATTTAGTTTACAAATTTAATCAAGTTCCTTATTAATCTAACTTTAGAGTCACGGTTGATTGTTAATTTATTTGACTATAGACTTCGGATATTACAGATCTATTGTAAGGCGGAATAACAATATTGCGTAAAGTATACTATTAGGGAATCTTTGAGAAATTCGGTTATTGAAAGAAGTTTTAATTTGAAATCTCAGGTCGCACATTTGCTCAGGTACGCTATTCAGGAAAACTCTTCCAAATCTATTTGAAAATTGAGTTCAAATAAGATGGCCTTATGGATGCAGGACAATAAGAAAAATAAGAAACTAATAAGAAACCTTTATAACCTTTAAAATATTCTCTGCTTTTTGAAATTAACTTTACATTTTTAATGAACAACATATAAGGCAAATACAAAAAGAATAAGGGAATTATGCCAAAAACTACTTACTGGCAAGTGTCACTCAATGGCTTAGATTCTATTGAAGCGTATGGACATTTAAAAAGTTGGAAAAATCCGAGTTATTTAAATAGAAAGGGAGGTTATATTTCCTTTTCATTTTCAAATGCGTTGGTTTATTGAAATCTATTCATTTTTCTTATTAATGATTTCTTTTGCATTATGGTATAGAATTACTTTTTGGTTTAGATTATATTTTGCCGGGAAATGTTTTTAAATTTTAAATAATAAACTTCAGCGAAAGATATCTATATTAATTACTAATTGAAGTATATATACGAAGATTTTTGCCCTTATTTTTTAATTTAAATCATTCATTCCATCATCATTCTCAGAACTTTAAATGAGTCTGGGTACTTTTGTTTTTGCAAATCAAGCATGTAATGGGAAATTCTTTGAATATGATGGAGAAAAGTATTTCTATGAATATAATTTTTATACAAAATTCTCATTCTATGGTTGAACAACCATATCTATTACATAACTATATTAAATATTAAATACTGACTGTCGTATAAGTTTTTAATAGATAAATTTATTCCTCAGAGAAAAATGATTATTTCCCTTATAAATAGAATTTATGTGAAACGATTAACGTATTTTATATTCATTCTCTTATTCTAACTTGCACTTAGTATTTTTTTTTTTTTTTTTTAATTTTTTTTTTACTATTATTATTATTATTTTAAAATTTTATTACTGCTTTAAATTTACCTAAGTTTTAATTCTTTAAATTCCAGATTTATTTCTAGAATGTGCTTTAATAAAAAAAAATGAATTCGATTTTACAGGAAAAAGAATTTCGAAAAACAAATTTATTACATTATTTAACTCATTTTTTATTAAGAAATAACACTCTTTCAAATTTTATTTCCTTCCCTATTTTGGCCAAGTTATAAAATCTAACAAAATTTAAACGAAATTTTTTAAATTACAAATTTTGCATTCTACAACTTTTGCAGCAAGCTTTAAGCTCGCAGTCGGTTAAAAAGACGTTATGGAACATTATTACAAGTAATTTTACAGTCACACTTTGTATCACTGTTCTACATCGTTCTCTATGTAGAGAGAGTGAGGTGCTACCTCAGGTATCGACTTCTAGTAAACAAACGAGTTCAAAAGTGCTAAGTGTGATTGTAAATGTTGTTATAAGAATGTTACTACAAGCAATAGTCCTTTGTAAAAGCACTAAAAAACTCCCAAAAATTACACAGCTCAAATGCAGGTGTAGGAAGGCTTAACAGTTACAATCTTTCAATCTTTTGTGTGCTTTTAATGAGCTAAATGAACTTGTACCCTACCCTTTGCCTACCTCTACTCTTATACCTTATTTGATTGATTAGCATGTTAAAAGTGAAACATGTCTCCAATCAGGCAGGTGCTAACACTCCAACTAAAACGATGGTACAGATTTAGTCAGAAGAGGAACAGAAAATTGTTTCAATTACATGGACGCAACCTTAAGCCAATGGCTTTTGATCGATACCAAATCGTGGAGATGAAACACCAGATACATGCAAGTTTCACCATTGTAATTAACCACATTGATGAAATCATTCGGAGCTCAGGGGCGAATTCAGCGTGTAAAGATAGAAATGACATTGACACCGGGTTATTGGGACTCGATGTATCATAGCGATATCTGTAATTTGTATTCTTTGCCTTTTGTAAGCACGTATTTAAAGGGGAGTGTTGCTTTTTTCAATCAGCTGCTTTAGCGATGGACTGACGTCCACTTCCTGAAGATAGATTTAGATTGAATGCCTATGTAGCGTTTAGAAATGCAGATAGGATATTTCTTAGTTAGAGAGGTTAGAGTTTGTTCCATGTATGAGGGCCAATAGCCCAATGGAGGTTTGGAGTTATGAAAAAAGTACAAATACAGAGTATTTCTATTGTTTCAGCTGAAAGTGGTCCTCCCCTTACACCGTTCATCTCATAGTGCATAACTCTCATGTTCTTATTACTGATTTACCATGTATGGATTTCTTCTTCTGGGGACACATTAATCTCAAACTGCTGTACGTGGTCTGACATCCAAAGATTAATTATTATTATTATTTTTATTTTATTTCTTTTGTGTGTGGAACGCTTCTACCTTTTAAAATATTTAGTATTTGATTTTTGTGTAAATTTTTCATCAAATTTATTTTTTAAATTTTAAACCTATGTTCACCAATTTGTTTGGCACAATATGGCCCACGTGTTGCCCTTGTGTTAGAAATATTAAAGTAACCAATCACAGCTAAGTAATCGAGTCTTTGACCAGACTGTCATTTGATGCTTAAAATGTTTCGTAAAATGCCTGCCGCCGAATTACCTGACTTCTGCCAATATATGTGCTTATCGCCACTTGGAATCTTGCATTACAGTTGGTATGCTCTCTTTGAAACGACCATTGTAAAAAACAGTTAAAATGGACTGAAATAAGGAGATTTTGAAAGGGAAAGGGTGCCCAAAAAGAATTAGAGGGTTGTCGGTGTGCGCCCTTTCAAGCACCTATTATAAAAAGTTAAATCATTAAAATGTTTGTGTCTTTTTACTTTAATTATCTTTCTAAATTGTCTGTATTTCTCTTCTCTTGACTTACTAGAACTTAAACGCATCAATTTTTTACACACATTCCATTATAAAATGTGTTTATTTTAATCAACGCTACCTGCTCTATATTTTTGCCAGATGTTTTAAAAACATACTGTTTACTCTGTAAATATTGAGCATTAAGAGGCTGTTTCTCTCAGTTTGCCTGGAGTCCTTTGGATCCTCTGTACTACCTAAAAGAAAATTTTCTGTTAATACTTATACAGAAACAAAGCTGTATTTGATCTGTGCATACTGTCTGTGGCAAATGATATTGTTTTAAGGGGTCTATACTTTCCTATAAAATTTGTGCAGATATATTTGGAATGATCCATGCAAACAAATTTCGCATATTTTCGTTATGTTTTTCCAATATGGTAGCTAATAAGCATTTTACTTCTTATTAGTGTGTGAATAATGGCATAACTCAAACAATCAATCTTTCGGATCGTGACTAAATACACAAGTTAAGTGTAGACTAGATCGGAAAATTCTGGCATGCATATTTACCGACAGCAGTTAAAACCAAACAAGATTAAGTAAACATTCCACATAGCAAAGCAATCTTCATGAACTTCTTAAACAAAATAAAATTCTTTAAACTATTCTCTGAAGCATGAAGGCAAAAATAAAGGAAACAATTTTACACGACTTTCACTTACCACCTGCTCAACAAAGCAACACGATTACAACACAGATGCATCTGCACCCTGTTATAAACTCAATGCCTCAACAAACCTTCTTTATGTCATCAGAAACTCCATATTTCTGCAAAACGTGCCATATTTCTCGATGTATTACGTGAGATAAGGGCACGTGGGGTAGGCCCAGGCGAAGATATGTGAGAAGTCGAGTTTTATTAGTACAAGAAAGTAGTTATTTATCCACTATCTTTAGGAGCTCGAGGTCAGCAGATAACCTAATGATGAGATGTCTGTATTTCTTTTGAGAGATGTTGCTATGACCAGTTTTGGTTTATTAAGTTGGTATCTTGTTTTTTGGGTTCATTTTTGGGTACTTTACTCATATTTGATTTGTGGTTCCACGTAGGCGTGATAGTGTTTGGGTGATTATACCCAATTTTAAAGAAGGCATTGAAACGATAAGGGATATTAACTATGGATTCCCATGTTCAACAACAACAAAAAATTTTGGTGAAGTAAGATAGAAAACATATAGTTGAATTTTTTTTTGTTCCACTAATTTTTATTGAAGTCCTCGAGTCAGTTACTGTCCGTTTATGGAATAGATGCATTGAAACAAGACTCGTATATTCAGAATGGGAGTGATGCGTGCAGGAAAATTGTGATTTCTATTGAACATTGAACATTTCAGTCCGTTCCTACATCGTTCCTTCAGATTGTTAAGCTTCCTTATCTTCTTAACTAAAAATTCTACTAATATTTTCTTTGTCATATAAATTTTTGATTCTATTAGAGTTTGTACATTTTAAAGCAGTGAATTCATCACATGCTTCATCATACTAAAAATCACTGGCATTAATGTCTGCTCCTTTGTTGTTACAAAATATATGAGGACTCTTTTTTTATGGAGGATGATTCAGAATTACGTTTCAGAAATGTACATGGATGCAGGAAATGATAGCATGTATAGTAATTGGATGGCGTAAATGAAGAGACAGGAAGAGTGATTTGAGTCGATTGCACGATTCTGCTTTCAACTCCTGCTTAAAAGATTATGTTTTTAGGTTAATTTTGCTTAAACTCCTTTGTAACAGTAAATTGTAATTACGAGTGGCTTTGCCTTTCGGCTTCCTGTCTTTGTCTTTGAGGGTGTGGGAGCGCATGTCGTTATGTGTATTGTATTTGATACGTGTATTTTATTAATATCTAAGTATTTCTACATAATTTTAACCATAGGTCTGAGTTACGTTGCATTTAGCCAAATAAAATACTTTAAGTTATCCCTTGCGATTAATCACGTTTTGAAATTAATTAGAGTTGTCATAATAAATTGTTAAATGTTCTTTTGATGATTATGTTAGCTTATAGAGTATTAAAAAAAGCCTGATCATACACTTCGCATTATTTTGAAATGTATTTTAAACAGCAACAAAAAATATTCATTTTGCACATTACCCCCAAACTATTATGGTTAGGAAATCATATACGACATATTGTTATGATGTATTTTTTGGCAGTTTAAAATCTTCATTTTAGTCATTAGACCCAAATATATAAATGAAAAGCACAATTACAACTTGGATATACGGACAAATTTTAAATTAGTTTTAAATCTGCGCTATACAATAACCGTTGGATTGTTTAAAATTATTAGCATTGAAGACAAATTTAAAAACTAAACCTTTTCAAACTTCCACAATACAAGAGGCACTACTCCCTGCCAAATAATAAATTTTTAGAATTCCACTATCAATTTTGACTCATTTACGATCAAAACTTTGACGAAAAATGCATTAATTACCCATCCTGCTCACCAACGAGATTCAGCAATCACTCCACTTGAATAAAAATACATTATACATTCACTTACACAAGTAACGAACAACTTGAAACCCGACCCCACACGTTGATACCCTTCCATTATATGTGATCTCAACCCTGAATTTAAAAAAAGGAATGAAAACAACAAAAAGCGCCACCCCGTGTCTGAGAAGAATACTAACACATTCGGACTGTGATCCATCATTACAGCCGATATTATTCAGTGCATGGGAGAAGATAGGCTCATTGACTCCAATTAGACATAATCTTCGGAAGCAATGCTGGATGATAGGTTTGTGCTTTGGGGGAAATGTGGTGCAAGTCACGGTATTATCTATTTGCATGACTGTTTGATTTTACTTTATTTTCTCTAGTAAGTAATTTTTTTGAAGAAATTTCGATAGATTATAAGATTGGAATTTATTGATCAGAATGAGCTTAAGACGGTAATTTTTTTTATTTGGTATTTTAAAAAATAGAATTTATCGCATCTTCATCGCATTACGAAATTTTTAGATGTTAATCAAATGGATTGGTTCAAGAAAAAGAAATTACACCAACTGATTTGTTTTGAAAAATGAGATATAGGTTATAAAATAAATGAAGGGGGGGGGGGAGATATTTTCTTACAAAAATAATAATAATAAGCGCTCTACATGCATTTCTATAATATAAGAGAATATTGGGAAATTTTTTTATTTCTGGATTTATCCGTCTGTGTTATTAATTTGTACTAGTTACCACTACTTGTTAATAAGTTAGTATTTTAGATAAGTCTATTATAAACATGCCGTAATGAAATATAGGAGTGACTTTGCTCAGGGTTGTATATGAGTCTCCTACTGAAACACTGAGCCATTAATTATAAATCACATTAAAACCATAAATGCCAGAATAAGTCAATATTATTAACCATTCAGTAAGTCAACTCCATCGAAAATGGCTTAACGAAAGATTGAAATTATATACCAGCAATGTATTAAGCAATTAATTATAAAACGATTTGTGTTGCAATCAGGATATTATTACAGAAACTACAAAACTATGATGCTCAAATTATCAACTTTTACACTTTGTTTATTTTAATTGGTACTTAACTTGTAAATAGGTTTCTTAAACTTTTAGATGCATATTTAAACGTAAGCGAGGAATCATCAGCCAGTCTCTATGTCTCATAGACCGAATGCTTCATTTTTGCTTATACATATGAAATACTGGTTGTATAAAATACTACATACGTAACTTATACACATGTATAATTACAGTAATAAAATGTTATTGAAAATTTAGAGAAAAGTAACTGTTTTTTTTTTTTTTTTTTTTTTTTTTTTTTTTTTTTTAAAGTTTCATAAACAAGTATATATAAACTTAATAAAGGATTATACAACACATAGTTATTTATCCTTCAGTTTAAGGTAATAATCTTTTATGATGTTATATTAGATAAAAAAAAATACATATGCTTTAAAGCAATACTTCGGTAGATGTTATGACTCAAAAAATGAGGCATTAGGTCTATAGGGCTAATGATCAGTCTTTATTTGAGTCATAATTGGAACACCAGGCATTAAAACACTGAGTCATCAATAGTGTTATCCTTTGATATCATTCATAGATCATATTATCTACATAATAAGTTAAAAGTATTCACTAATATATTTAGCATATCGCCCACCTGATAGCTACGTGATTAGCGCTCTGGCCTCGCAGGCCTAAGATGCTGGTTCGAATTCTGGGTTAGGCATAGATGTTGGTTGTGGTTCAGAATCCACGATAAGCTATAGGCCTCGGCATGATTAGCTGTTATTGTGCATGAAAACAGGTCGTTGAACGTACAAACCAACCAATATTTATGATACCGTTCATGTGAGTTGTTTTAGTTTCCATTTACAGGCCTTCTACGATATTTTTTTAATGATTATATTCCAATTCTGACATTCACTCTTTGACAAAAAAAATAATTCCCGTACTCAAACACTGAGCCATCAGGTTCATTATACAAGTGTAACAAAAGTCATCACCAGAAAAGATCATTGATCATAATACTTATTACCATCAAATCAATGATTACATTTTCACGAACAATAGATTGAACATTCCAGCCACGTGTTGGTAAGTTTAATTTCAGTTTAACCAATCGTCATTCCTCCGCCAAAAAGTTCATGAACCTATACTTCATGCTCAAACTTATGGCAAAACCACACATTTAAACACCAAGGCTTCAATGGTAAGTGTCATTACCATAATTACTATCCTGTCTGGTAAATAGCAGTGCACATAAACTGAGGTTATGTTTGATAATGGCAGGCCTCATTCCAAACAGTCATCAAGAAAAGTTGACTTATTTCATTTTAACTCTTTTCTGTGTTTTTTTTATTTATTTATTGGTAATCTATAACCACATAGTGGCAAGCCTTTCCCTCCCTCAGGTTACAAAGCTATTACTTCCTTGAATCAATTATCTTATATCAGCTACTTTCAGAATGAATACAATAAAACTATGTAATTTTATTTGCATGACTAACCGATATAATCCCGTGACTGAAACTAAACAATTTGGATTGTTATAGTAACTGTCACTGAAATACCATTTCTGCATAAATTTTATTACGGTACATCAGGACCAGATACCAAAAGTATGTGCTTGTGCAATATGACGACTTTCAACGACTAAAATTACTTTCTGTTGAAGCTGGAGATTTATTACCAAAACAATGCCGATTTTCAGTTTTTTACAAACAAAAATGTCACTCAGCCGGTGAGTTAGGTGACAAAGTTGTCGAAAAACGTTTTACCGAATGCCCAACTTTTTTACTCTTTTCTGCCTGCACACAAGATACGAAATTGCTGTAGATTCACTATATTTTCGTTAGAATTTTGAAGCACTTTCATTTGCAATATCCAGTTGAAAGTAATTTACTCATATTAATTTTATCGATACCTTCAAATTGAAATATGACGAATGCCTGTACAAATTAAAATTTAGACTTTCGGCCAAACTTTTCAGTATTTCGGAATGAACTTTGATGAAGGCGTATAGCTTCAAAACCAGCTCCATTTTCATTATTTTTTTTCTAAATTATTATATATATATATATATATATATATATATATATATATATAATTTTTTTTTTTTTTTTTTTTAAGTCTTCGATACACTTCCTCACACAGCCAAGCGATTAAATTAAAAACCAACTCCTTCAGTGGAAAAATTAGTTTTAAAAAAAATGGGATTGTGTTTCAAAACCAGTTCCACTCAAGTGTACGAGTGTAAAAAAAATTATTGTTTAAGAAAAATTTGTATTTTTACTTTCAATTGCCCATATGTATACATGGGGTAATGAAAATATAGTATTCGGTCAAAAAAAAAATTTTAAAAAAATCGTTTTTTTTTTTGTTTTTTTTTTGTATTTCTCCACATTTTGTATTCTGATTTAAAAAAAGTGATCTAGAAAAATGTCTATCTTTGTGTGTGTGGTCAGCATAACTACTAAACAAAAATTGACCTACGATGTTCAAATTTGATGTGCGGGCGGGGGATGGCACAAGGAGCTACCATTAAGCTTTTCGTCAAAATCGCGAATAAGGTAGCTGCCTTTGAATAAATCATGTTTTTCAGTCATTGCTAAGCTTTTAAGGTGTTCTGAACATCCTCACCTCCGAAATTCCCGTAAAAATACTTTAATTGCGTAAAAAGTTGAAAAACAAATGCCTTATCACCAAAGTTCTCTTTCCTTGAGCATTCCTTGAGCATACCTGAGAGGAGAGAAAATTATCGTTGATGGAGGTATGCTATAAAAACGGTAAATTACACAAATTGACATCAGTATTATAGTGTAATTGAAAGTTGTGTGATGCTCCACACCCCTAGTTTTATAAAAGATACTTTGCATTTTATTTTTTCATTTCTACTTTTGTAAAAATTTATTTTTATTTTTATTTTTTCCTGTTGAATAAAATCTATATTTTTCTGATTTCTTTAATTTATATTGTTCATAAATTTTTAGCAACTCTCTATTTTTCTTACTTTCAATTTAGTATTTATCTACCTAGTAACTGCAATTAGTGTTTTACGAAGGTTTCGTGCCGTAGGTAATTTTCCAACAGTTACTTACAGCTTTGCAAAATGTATATTCATTACCCGTATTGTTTCAAAACCAGCTTCATCCAAAATGTACATTCAATTTCCAAAAACTTAAAATAACAGAAGTTGTTAAATTAATCTTGAAACAATAAAGGACGTTGGTTCTTTCAATACATAATACAAAATATTAAAAAAAAAAAAAAAAAAAACGGTTTGGCATGATAATGGGATTTTTTTTTTTTTTTTTTTTTTGTGCTTTCCTGACATTTTAAAAAAAATAGATGAAGCTGGTTTTATATGCCTCATATGGGAACTATTCTTTCATTTGGCATATCTGCGGCATTTGTACTTTTGTCTTGGAATTATGAACTAGTCCAGGCAGATGGACGTCTAAGTAGGTGGACAGAGCTTTTATATAAGTCTCTCCCTGCATTACTAAAATGTAAAAATTAACTGAATTTTTACAATCAAATAGTAAAAAAAGAATGTCAAACCTCTCAAATTGCTTACATGGGCTATAAATTAAACAAGTTATAAGAATGCAGATAAACTCATCATAATAAACTTTTACAATCATATTCTTGTTAAATTGGCAATATACTGGGCGATTATTATTAAAGTTCAACTTTCAAGATGCTATGCAATAGGTCAGAATGACCTGAAGTTTGACCAGACATGAAGAAAGGGGAAATGGTACGGCTAAAGAGGAACAAATTCTAATGCCATAATATTCTCCCCTTTGTTGTGTATACTCTAGTCAAGCTACAAGTCATTCTGACTTCTTTTTTTTCAGTTTTTTTATAAATTGAAATTTAATTATAATCACAATGTATATAATATATATTTCAGAGGGAAATAAAATTATATTAAATTTATTCTGAAATGTGCATTTTACAATGTAAGATGAATGAATTCGCCACTCAAGAATACAACTTAACCAACTTATGTGTCAACCCTTACATAGATCAATATTTATGCAACAACATAAAGAATTGAAAGAGAACGAGGAATTTAAATTGTTTAACACGCTATGCAAAGGAATTTGATATTTGTAAAATTTTAAGTAAAATCATTTCAAACTAATCCTATAAATGGTTCTAACTTACACATTTCAAAATCATCAAAGTTCCACTAAGTATCTAGATTTAATGTCACAGTATTTATGTTTTAATAGATACTAACGCACTAAATTGATAGATGTGAGATCCTTCTAAAATTTAATAAAAATGAGTTGAAACTTGCCGAAGCTGCATTTGAAGCGAAATGGAAAATTTTAAATTGCATCTTTAGTTTTTCCATTCATAAGATTGTTCTCCTAAAGTATGGTTTATGAAATGCAATTTTGCTCCAAATTTTTGTCACCTAAAAAATCTCATACAATGATAAAACATAAAAGGTACAAGGAAAACATTAAACTGTAACAGAGCGAACAAACAAAACAATTTTTTTTTTTAATGAAATTTTTCCGTCACGAGTTTCACAAGTTTATCGCTTTTACGAAGGAGGTCAGAGAAGCTTTCACTGTACACAAGGTGTTTGTTTATTCTGGTAATAAAAACAAGTTTTTCTATAACAGGAAGGGGAAATATTCCCGATAGAAACACAACCTCTTCGGTCAATTCTTCTTGACCCAACATTAATGCACAACTGTGCAAAGTCGTAAATTGCCACCTCTTGACAATAAGCATCCGGGTTTCTGGAGATAACAGAACACAAACTCATGGCCGATGCCAGAAAAAGTCACCCTAATTGTTGCCACCGGAGCGAAGTCAAATAATGCAAATCAATCTTTTAAAATCAACCTTGAAGAAATCCGAACACGTCTCGCTAATTAATTTGCGGTGAGCATGTTATTAGCGCTAGTTTGGGTCTTCCCAGGCGATAATCGGGTTGTTTAATAGTGTAACTGGTTCGCTACTTAATTGTATCTGTCTCTATTGGCATCGTTCCACGTGTGTGGGAAAGTTCGTGGTCTTAATAAGTATGAGTGGAAACGAGAAAGAAGCCTACTTCTCATAATTTCTTTTATATACATTAAAAAATAAAAAATGGTCACCTACTTTGGAAAGAAAACATGTTAATGCTGATTGTTTAGTAAATTTATAACTAAGGATATCCTTTTTTCTTCTTCATTTTTTTTTATACAATCTGTCTTAATAGAATTTAAAGTTTCTAATACAGATTTGTAATTCTGGCGATTAGTGATAGTGTATATTTGATAGCGTTGAAGCTACTCGAGGGTATACTACCCCTAGTAGCACAAATATGCTGTCCAATACAGCTCAACACTGACCAATCGTGATGTGAACTGTTCTAGACCGTCGTGGATACGAACCTTGGTAATGTCGCCCAGCGCTGGGCTAAATATGCTGGAAGCTTTGAAATATTCATGCAGACTTTTAAAATTGAAGTCTGTTTTTATAGAAAGGATTGATGGGTAAAAATGTGTTTTGTGGAGGTTTTAACTTGTTTATTTTCTAAAAAATGGATTTTGGAACATTTCTCGAGTTACAGCATGGATTGACTAATCTTACCAGAAACCCTGTTTCCAACATTGGTCAATAGCGTTGAGCTACCTGGGACGCTGGGTGATCGTTATATCAACACCTTAACTTAAGAATATAGTGCGTGTATGATAAAATGATTTCCCTTGGGAAAATTTTAAAAGAAATCTAACCATGTTTTTTCTATATCAAATAGAAGGAAACTTCCTACTTAGCAGTCTGACAACCGACACACAAAAAAACTTTCATAATCGCTGCTATGTATATACTCACTTTGAAAAGGTACTGCAGAGGGCCAGTTGAAGCTCGATCATAAGAGCTCTTGCATAGTATACAAACTGTTTGAGTCTTGAACGCGAAGGCGATTATTTGTTATTAAACTTATAATCAAATGAGTAAAAATTCTTTGAACCATCTCTGGTGAAGAATTATAGCTTTCAGAAGAGACTAAGTGATTTATTTATGATGCGCTTTCTTCTGTGACAAACGTTTATTTGAAACATTCACGGTTAATTCCTGAAAAATTATAGTAACTCAAAACCAATAATAATATATCCCTAACTATTTAAGGAATTTATAATATGAAACACAAGTTGCAATGCATTTTTGATCCATTATGAAAAATGATACTCTCATTTATTCATAAAGTATAGAGTTTGAACCATTTTTTTTATGATAAACATGCCTATTCAAATATTATATAACATGCATATGCTCCTTTTAATAGTTTGTTCAATATGTTGTAGCTTAATCTTTGTTATTCTTTATAATTTCTCAATTGGGTTTGATTATGGAGAGGTTGTCATCCAAGGAACAAAGTTAATTTTGAACTGGTTGAGTCAGTTCTTGGTTGACTTTAAAGTATGACCTGAAGTTAAGTCATGTTGATACAAATAATCATCCTCGCAAATATCTTTTTATGAGAGCAACATAAAATCTTAAAGAATTCCTTGATCAATACAAAAATGTATCGTTTAGCTACCGACACAAAGCCTTCCCAGGTCATTTTTGGTCACTTAAAACCATACCATTTCGCTGGTTGTAGCTTTTACCGAATATTTAAGCATTTTTTATTAAATGCTCCAAACACAAAATACAGATACTATGATCGCCATAGTATACACAAAACATACATTCATCTCCGAACAATACCTTTTCCCAGTCATCAAGTCCTTGCTTTTGCATCATTGCACTTTGAGTCATTTCGGCTTTTTAGTTATGAGATTCTTCGTATTTGGTGTATGAGACTGGTATCAAAGTTTATGAAACGGCTTAACGGTGCTGACTTTGAAATAAGAACACCATTTTTTTTTCTTTTTGGAGCAAATATGGTACTCTTGTAAAACAGTTCTTCTTAACAATCCTTTTCAGTTTTTTTTTTTTTTTTTTTAATATCTTCTCTTGTATTGGTTGGAGTGTATAGTCCACCATTAACGCAATAACTTTCAAATAACTCATTGATTGTATATTCTTTTAATATTCCGTTGACTCCCGGTAAAGAACATTTCAAATAGCAATCAATAAACTTTTATTTGCAACATTATTTAAAAATATTTCAGTTGTGTGAACCTTATTTTTGCAGAAAATGAATAAAATCAAAAGAGAGCTAAATACATCAAACACTCAGGAAGTTGTCTTACAGTAGATTAATTCTTCCTTAATTATGCTATGTTTACAGACAAATAAAAATGTTCTAAAATATTCTAACACGAATAATATATTTATAGTGTTCTAATACTAATTTATTTTCAACATTGTTTAAAGATATTTCAGTCGTGCGGACCTTATTTTTGCAGAAAATGAATAAAATCAAAAGAGACCTAAATACATCAAACACTCAGGAAGTTGTCTTATAGTAGATTAATTCTTCCTTAATGTCTTCCATTATGTTTTCAGACAAATAAAAATGTTCTAAAATATTCTAACACGAATAATATATTTATAGTATTCTAATACTGTGAGCAATAAAATACCTATTCAAAATATTTATTTTTTCGATTTAATTTTTTTAAATGTATTTTGGAAGAATTTAAGCGCAAAAAAAATAAATATATATATCGTTTGCTTTTTTTAACTCAATGCGCTGAAATGAAGTTAAAGCGTATTTAAATGACGTATTAATAGAGTAACTTTATTGTTTTGACATGGAATTGTAGATGAATCAGATTTATTTTATATAACTATTAAGGTTTAGCTTTAACTGGATTATTCAGGTAAAATATTTTTTTTGTGGAGTAAAACCATTAAAAAAGTAAACGCATTATCTGAATTTTATAATACTTGTGAAAATTTATGAATTGCATTATGTAACGTCAAAATATACAAATATAGGAATAAATTATCGAAGCAAATAAGAGGACAATTTCTCATCATTATATTCTAATTCTTTTAGGAAGCCTTCTAATCATAATTACGATAATTCCAATTCGCGATGCAAAAATAGCTTCAAGGAAAAGCAGATATCACGGGGAAAAAAAGAAAATCTACTCATTTGGGTATTTTACATAATTTATTATTTCTTTTGACATAACTGCTACATCGGTTTCCATATTCTTCTCCTCGTTCTTGAATAGGGACAAGGTTCTGAATCCTTGAAAAGCAAGGTTAAGTTGAGTTGTCTCAAGCTTGGAAAATCCCAATCGTATGGTTCTGTTTTTGACTTAGTGATATCTGTATCAAAATGGATAATAGGGGATTGTATTTCAGAAAGATAGGTTTAATTTGAGATTTTATACAAGAAACTTTCATTATTTACATAAAATATAAATATATCTTATTGGCCATAAAATGTTTTCATGGTAGGTTGTTGAATGAAAAAATCAATTGTTTAAATTAAAATCTTAAATGTGCACTTCTTGCTTTATTTTTTTTATTTCAATTTTGCATATTTTGTAATAGGATGAGAAGGAAATGTTTTTAGTGGCAAATTCGATTTTTCAACTAAATTTACATAACTGCTATGGAAAATAAAATTTGAAACACGTTATTTTTATTAATTGGGTTTTGGGTGATCAGACTGATTTTTAAATCCTTTTTGTTAACTTCGGTTTTTCGTGTGTGTCGATGGGCAAATCTACGGTCGCTTAATAAACCTCCTTGTAGTCATCCAATCGGGTGAAACTTGGCAAATAGATTCGATGTCGATCACAATGCATTCTATCAAATTTTTGGGCTGTTATTGTCCCTAAAAGAATACTATTAAATCAAATTGCCGTCATTAAATCGCATTAAAATAGCATTGAACCGACCATTGCTGAAACTCTTTTCTGTTGCCAAAATTTATTTAGTAAATAAATAATAAAATTATTTTAATCAGAATAAATCAATGACAGTTGGACGTGAGAGCTTAAATTCACGTTCATTTTTAATAAATAAATAAATTTTGAAACGTAGTTTGCCGCACATTTTGCTGATAGAAATGTTTTTCCTACTTAAAATTCGATGCAATCACCAAGAACACGCTGTTTACAAAATCGTCTAGAAGTATACGAATATTTTTTAGAAATTACGAATATTTTTTAGAAATTACGAATATTTTTTTGGAGGAAAACTCTAAAATCTGTTAAACTTTAATATTTTTGAAAAGCAATTTGAAAAGGGCAGGTAAATAATAATAATAATTATTATTATTATTTTATTTTATGTTTGTTGTACACCAATGGATATTACACACATTTTGGTACCATTAAAATGAAATTAAAAACTATTTTTTATTTTCCTTTAAGAAATAGAGTCCTTTACCAGGTGAAGAAACTTATCTCCACGCCCGCTTCTCTGACTCACAGCGTAAAAACTCTGAAGAAAGTATGAAGTTTTTCACATTTGTAGAAAAATGTTTGGCGAAACGGTTGATAAGAAAAATTTAGAGATGTAAATTCAATTTTTGAGAATTCGATTTACAGATCGAGCCATTGACGATTTTCTAAACAATAACATTAAAGATTTTGTGATAATATATTATTTTATAGTATAATTGGAGCTTTAATAATCATTGGAATTATTTTCCCTAAGCAAGCAAAGAAGATACATTTTTAAAGCTGGTTAGGACTTGTAAATTACTTAACAATCTCTATGGTTTGAGAATGAAACCAAAGGGATCAATCCGAGAGTAAAGCAAGCTCCTGGTAAGCGTTAAAGAGCTGATCCCTAGTACAGTTACAAATTATTCTCGTTATAACTTTAAAAGTTTCTTTGATAACCTGAAAATAAAAATATAACCCTTAAGCATCCATTATTCTCTTTCAGAAACATTTTTAAATACATTCTCAAGTAACAATAGGTAAAAGAAAGGGCAAGTGTGACCTTAAAAAACATGCAACATATTTTTTGTTTAAATAGACTTTCATTGTTTTCAAATAATTATTACTCTTAATTTTTAAATAATTATTACTTTAATTTTTAAATAATTATTACTCTAATTTTTAAATAATTTTTACTCTAATTTTTAAATAATTATTGCTTTAATTTTTAAATAATTATCACTCTAATTTTTTAAAAATTATCAAGGTAATATTTAAATAATTATTAATCTAATTTTTAAATAATTATTAATCTAATTTTTAAATAATTATTAATCTAATTTTTAAATAATTATTAATCTAATTTTTAAATAATTATTAATCTAATTTTTAAATAATTATTAATCTAATTTTTAAATAAAAATACTCTAATTTTTTTACAAATTTTTTAAATAAAAATACTCTATTTTTTTTTACAAAATTTTTAAATAATATTTAATTTTTTTTTTTTTTTTTTTTTGAGTACTACCTGTATAATTTGAAATCATAATTATTATTAACTATGTAATTTTATAAAAATTGGATTTTTCTTTAAAATAGTTTGTATATAATAATGCAAAGATGTTATTTTCATCATGAGAACAACATTTCTTTGAAACACTCAATACCATGTAAATATGTAAACGCAATTTATTTATCACTTTCCTTATTTTTAAAATGTTATTATAGTATCTGTATTGATGTATAAAAATATTGTCTATGATTTCAGAGGAATTACACTGTGATCATTTAAAGATTACCTGTTTTTTTTTTTTTTTTTTTTTTTTTTTTGTATTACCAACATCTCTAATGTACGTATGTAGCAAGACTTTCAATACCATAACTTATTAATTATGTCGATATTTTATGTGCGGGAATTGTTTAATTCGCTTTCTAAGTGCGAAAACTCTTTTTTAAAAAATAAAGTCGCATAAAAATCATTATTAATGTATCACTCAATTTTGCTCATACGATTTGGGTAATGTATTTCTTAAGGAATTCTTTGATAACCTTTTAGTTTCAATAGGCATGAGGCAGCCAAAGTCACCAAGCTTGATCCGGCTGGATTTTTTATGGGATAATCTCCGTTAGAGATCACGTATAATCCGAAGATGTTCTTCAAACATCGAGGATTTAAAATAAATCACATTGGAAAAAATCCCATCAATAACACTAACAACGTTGAGAAATATGTAAAAAAAAACTTGGTTCGACGTGTTAATATTCTCAAACTTTTCAAAAATTCCAAAAGTTTTTAAAAAATAAAGTTGCATAAAAATTATTATTAATGCATCATTAAATTTTGCTCATATGATTTGAGTAATGGATTTCTTAAGGAATTCTTTGATAACCCTTTAGTTTCAATAGGCATGAGGCAGCCAACGTCACCAAGCTTGATCCCGTTGGATTTTTTATGGGATAATCTCCGTTAGAGATCACGTATAATCCGAAGATGTTCTGCAAACATCGAGGATTTAAAATAAATAACATTGGAAAAAAATCACATCAATAACACTAGCAATGTTGCGAAATATGTAAAAAAAAAACTTGATTCGACGTGTTAATATTCTCCCACTCAAGCATGGTTCAAATAATATACTTCAATGTTAGAAAATTTGTCATATCCTTCAGATTTTAGGGTAATACGCAAAACAAAAGGGTACTCTTTTAAATTTGTAACCCTGTGCAATATCTTTCCATTTATTTGTATTTCACAGCAAAAGGGATATTACGTCACTTTTGAAAAGACATAATCTATTTTTTTTATTACATTCTCATTTCACAAGCAACATTATAAATCTATTGTAATCAACCTGCATTACATAAAAAATTATGTAAACATTAATGTACAACAGTATTAAAAGTATTTGTTATATTATATTAAAAACAAAAATGTTATAAAATACTGCAAATGAAAATGTTATACAATAAACTACAATATAGTTGTTTTCAATATGTGTGTACTACATACTTCATAATTATGGATTCGCGAATTGTATTAAAAAACAAACAGTATACTTTCGAAAATATTCCCCAAACAATATTTCATTAAAACGTTTTCTAAACAGATTTTCAAATACAGAAGTATTATTATTTATTAATTGAAATTACATTCAAGCAATCTAAAGAAACTCGGAAATTAATAAATACAATTTCGTTTGTTGATATTTAGGACCTTACAAAATATAACATATTCAGTAATTCATCATTTTTATTGAAATGCAATATTTTCGTTTTGTATTCAAGATAAGATCTTCCTTAGTAAAGTGTATTTCTTAGACAGTAATCAAGAAATATTTCTCTAGAATCAGCGCTCTCTGTACTCCGCATCTTGTTGTAATCATGTTCCCGTATAGTATTGGTTTGAGAAGCTCTTGCACCATGTAAAATCGAGAACAACCTGAGAACAGATCTAAGCATCAATCATGGTTTTAGAATATTAAAGACCGCTTATCAACAAATTGACAATTATTTTGCAGATTATTTCCGTTCACATGCCACAGGATTTCTGTATGAATTGTTAAGATTTTCTGTCCTTTCACACGCAAAAGTGGAACAACAGTCTTGCACTGAGGAAAAGGTTCACTACAAAATTAAAATATTAACATGTACACTTTAAATGAAGTCAAATTGTTTAAAAGTCGCGGAAGGATATACTTAAAAAACAAGTACTCTCCCTAGTTATAGACAAAGCATCACATATTATGTGATTTATAATATTATAAAATCAATTAAAGTGGTATCATAAGTAGTCCCTTTCAATTCTAAAATATTTAGCTCAATATATGCGAGTTTTATTCGTTAGAATTTAAAACACTGTTTTTTCCGCGGACGCATACGTAAAAAATAACGACTGCAAAAATATTTTAACTGTACATTCTAAAATCTACATTTTGATCATTTTGTTTGGGATAGAAAATTATTTGGAAATTTAATAATAGTTTGAACTCTAATTATTGATTGGATAATAAGATAAGAAACTGATGTTAGAGAAGTTGCCGAGTAGTTGCGAAACCAAGTGTCTTGTGCATTACTATTTTCAATTCAATTTAAAAATAATAATAATAATAAAAAACCCGGGTATTTGTCTAAATAAAATCTGGATCAAATATCCTCAGAACTGTAATACTTGCCAATTTTTCTTGAAAATTAGTATAAAATGTATTTGTTTAGAATGGTTTCACACCAGTTGATTCAAAATCGTATAATTCAGAATCCCCTAAATTTTTTTGTAGCACTGGCGCATTATATGATGACCAGTGCTAGAAGTGTGGGTAGACGCGGGGTGACGCGTCTCCCTACTTTTCAAGAAAATACCCTTGCGTCCCCCTACTTCTAAAGCCACTGAAATCCACCCCCCCCCCCACTTTTAAAAGCACTCAATCCACCTAAATACTACTGATGAAAAATTACATTAACATTTAAATGTAGTGACGAGAAAAATTAATTTATTTTTACATTTGAAAACTTTTAAGAACTATTTATGGTGTATATATCATATTATAAAATAGTATTGTACTACTTTGTATAAAGATATAAGTATTTTTACTAATGAATGCAGTTACATTTGATCAACTTTTAACTTTGGAGGAACTTTCTTTTAAGTTACGTTTTCATTCTTGTTTCATAAAAAGACAAGCTATTAATAATAATAAAAAAAAACAAAAAAATACAACATTTTTTAGAATTCTCTATTAATTTAATTTCATAAAAGTATGCCCATTTATAAGTATTATTTAAACCTAAATAAATAGTTATGTATATAACATTGCATTATTACTTAACTTTATTTCTTCCAAGTAAAACAACTAAGTCGCCGAATATTCATTAAAATAACAATGAATTTTGAACCTCGTTTAATGTTAATGTTAGAAAGCATAAATTATTTTAATTATATATTTTTATTATACGTTACGAAATTATATAAAATTTATCTTTGTGGTGAGGGGGCAACTGTCACCAAATTTTGGGCGTCCCCCCACTTTTTTTTAACCTCTTCTACCACTGATGATGACTTATTTCTTTGAATTGTACATCAAAAAGTAATATATGGAGATTAACTATTATGGTTATGCGATATAGATTTATCTAAAATAAATCTACTACAACCAAAACTAAAAGTAATATCTTAGAATATTGTACTTCTAATTTAATAAACAAATTAATTTTTCAAAAAAAAAAAAAAAAAAAATGAAATTGTCATACAAACCAAATTTAGTTGAGAACCTTACGTAAGGGTTTTATAATTGGTTTTCATCTCTGAACATTAATAAGTTTTCATAAGAGATCATATCGTCACTGAGATGGAACAATGACGCATCAGCGAAAATTAAACTTTGCACATGAAACGCAGCAAACCAAATTGAATTCCCTATATAAAACTAACGATGTCTATCAACATGGAAATGGCTTAGAATTTTTGCAAGTTCCAATTTGCAATTTTTACAAGTTAGTTTACAGTTCCATCTTTGTTCTACTCGATGCTCTCTATAATCCTTGAAACTTCAACTCCGTTTTGCCAAATTTTTCAATTTCATCATGTTGCAACATAGAGACGATATTTTTCATGATTGAGAGTTTTTCTGGTTTTTACATAACTTTCTATCATTTTAACTCTCGATTTTCGGGTTATCATCAGTGGTAGAAGTGGGAAACAAAAAAGTGGGGGGATGTCCAATAGTTCGGGACAAGTGCAAGCCACCCCCCTCCTCCCCTCCCCTTCTCGACGATAAATTTTATAATTTCGTATCTTATAATAAAAATATAAATTAGTAAGGAAACAATTTTTACCTCATAACACTAACATTGAACAAGGGTTCAAAATTTATTGTTATTTTAATGAATATTCTGGGACTAAGTTTTTTACTTAAAGTAAGAGTGAAGTAATAATTCAACATTTTATACAGTACTGTTTATTTAGATTAATATATATATATATATATATATATATATATATATATATATATATATATATATATATATATATATATATATATATATTTAATTTTTTTTTTTTTTTTTTTTTTTTTCAGAATAGCTTGTCTTTTAATGAAACGAGAATAGAAATTTAACTTAAAAGGAAGTTACTTCAAAGTTAACTAAGTGTAACAGTATTTGTAAATAAAAATACTTATATCTTTATTATACAATGTAGTAATATAATGCATTCTTAATATACAATAATTTTTTTAAACTTTTGAAAAACTACAAATAACTTTTTCTCGGTGTCACTACTTTTTTAGATTAATGTTATTTTCCTTTAGTATTTTTTAGACGATTGAGTGTTTTTAAAAGTGGGGGGATGGATTTCAGTAATTTTAGAAATGTGGGGACTCAAGTGTATTTTCTTAAAAAGAGGGGGGACGCGTCACTCCACGTCTACCTACACTTCTAGCACTAGTTATCATCCCTTAGTTTAGTCAAAGCATACGATCCATGCACTAAGCCAAAGAAATCAACCCTACCTATGAATAACATGCGCACATTTATATACGACCCCCGATTCTCCCATCGAATAGGTTACCACAACATCGGGATTCCCCCAAAAGCCTGTTACCTTGAGTGAATCCATTGTTCTGCCGCATGCATAAGATACATACATAAACACCTATTATACTATCTTTAAAGCTTGTTGCATGCTTTGTAGCATCGGAGAGAATTCATTTCGAGCCATAACGGAAGCAGAGATAAAATTGATGTTTTTTTGGGGAATGACTAATTCATATTTTAAGCAGTTGTTATCTGCCCCGTTACTTTTTTGTTGTTGTTATTGTTGTTATCGATTAAGTGGGATAATTTTTGTGAGTTGGTATGGATTATGGACGTAAAAGAGTGTTATTGGGTTTTTATTTATTTATTAGCAGGAAATGAATCTATAACGCTAATTGAATAACACAAACTTATTTTTGATGTAGTGGTTTTTGTTTTAAATTAGTGCAATTATTAAAGTTGTTAAAATATTACTAAAGTTGTTAAAATATGGTGTTCCATTTAATGATACTTATTTCCAATTTTATTTGAAGGTAGAGATGTTATAAAATTTAGATTATTTAACTTACTCGAGAAAGTAATTTTCTTAGATACAGGGTGATTCAACTTTCAAGAAGCTGTAAAAATGAACCACTGGTCAGAATGACCTGAAATTTGACCTGAATATGAGCGAAGAAAAGAGAAATGGAACAGCATACAAAATAATTCAAAATAGTTTTGTTTTCATATGCCATAACATTTCCCACTTCTTCATGTATACTCAAGTCATATCTCAGGTCATTCAGACCAGTGGTTCTTTTTGTACAGCTTTTTAAAACTGAACTTTAATTAGAGCCTCCCATTACTTCGTTGAAATAAAACTTATTATTATATTAATAGAGTTGTTTTATTACAGGATAAGAGCATACTTTTCAAACAAAAACTTTGGCAGAATTTAAACAAAACAAAAAGACATTGAATACAATAATTGATTAAAAAATGTACTTCCTAACTCAGTCGTATAATAAAAATATTTAATGGATTTCCAACTTTGTTAATGTGTTATTGTATACTTAATATTTCGAAACTAACGTTCACACAAATACGTATTTTCTTACATTTAAAAAAAAAAAAAAAAAAAAAAAAAAAAAAAAAAAGCAACTATCCTGACATAAGAGGTGAATTAATCCCCGATTAATTACAACAAAATTCCAAGAGCTCTTATGGCTGTTTGGTTATATCAGTTTAATATTTATAAAGTCAATGTAGATAGTCCTTAACTTTACCACTAAAAATTATTCAATACAATTTAAATTGTAGCTAAACTGAGATTTAAAAAAATTACTCTACCTACTGTATATTTGTGCTTTGACTAAACTGAATGTCTAAAAAGTTTTGATTTGCCTATCAAGCATTTTAATAGGTGATAATTATACAAAAGCGCATGTGTTATTACTGAAAACAAGAATATAATTACCAAAATGTCTTACCAGTATATATAAAATAGTTACTTACTGATATGAAATTACTATTTATTACAACTAAATTTACACAAGTCGCAGTTATTTTTCCTAGTGGGTTTGGTCAAATAGAAAACCCATGTTAAAAAAAGAATTTTGATTGTTTTAAAAACAATTTTAAGGGGATTAATATGAATTATTATATCGTATTACTATATAAATTTTCTAGATTTCCACTATGAAACGTCCAAATGTGTAACAATGGATACAGAGGTATTAAGGTAGTTTTATGTATCTTGCTAAAGATTTTTAAATTTTTTTCAACAACATTGGATTTCTGAGGTTAACGAACTTTTGCTGTTTCGAAAAATCTAATTCTACTTTTGTATTCACTAATTTCACACTGTAATGCAAAAGCATTTATAGACAATGATTTTTGCAGACACCTATTAATTTAGCTTCACAAAATTAAAGACGCGGCATCCTTTGCCTAATAAATGAAGTATCTCATTTCAAAAAATTAACTTCGGAACTATTTCTATCAGGATTAAATACGATGTGCTGCACTTAGCTTAAAACTCATTGTTTCTTTGAAAACTATAAATTCGTCAGAGTGGTAATCTAAATCGCTTTCGGGGCTGAAGAGAGACCCAGAGGTTCAGACCACCCACATAGCGAAACGAGGAGATTATCTCCAATTTGTGACTTTTGACATCAGGAGACACTGCAATCGCAGCTCTAGATGTGGATATTTAATTCTAATTATAGGCCGGTTGATTCTTTTGTGTCGGATGGTAATGTTTCCGAAGACTCAGGTGAATACAGTAAATAACATCCAGACTTTGAACCGTATAAAATTTTTAAGATAGTGCACAGGATTGGATGAGTGTGAACATTTGGGGTCAAGCGACATCCATTTTGTATTTGCAGAATGGAAAATGCTTTTGTTACCGGGAGTGTGAAAATGTTGCGTGGACTCTAAACTCTATAAAGCACTTTTCGCACAAAAGGTCTTTTATGAATTCGGTGTTAATTTGCATTTTTCGGATTTGGTAAAGAGGTGAAAAGGATTCTTATGAAATTGAGCTTGTTTCAAAAACAAGAGCTAAAAACTTTTTTTCTGGAACGTAGTTATCTTTAAACTATGACCGATTTGGTTCAATTCCGGTAATCATACTTGGGGTTTTTATTTTGGAATGTTGTTTGGAATTTCATTTTTATTGTGGCGTTGTGTGTCATTCCCTCTGTTGGGTTTGGGTGAAATGAATAGCTAATGATCCTTATTTTAGAAATATTAATAGAAATGATATCGATTGACTTTTTTAAAGCAAATATGAACCGGTTGTAATCTAAAGTTACTATCTCAATTTTTCAAATCGCAAAATAAACCTAAATGGTTTCTATAATTCATCTCGTATTTGTATTTAATAGTTAATCTCTAAACTGCATTTATCTAGTAAAAATTGCAAATCCTTATTAATAACAAAACATCTTTTTCAAATAAATAGGCAGTATTTTAATTTTGGAGAATCTTTGATTCCAAAAACTAGATATGGATATTTACTATTTTGACAGAAGAAAAAAAAACTAAGTTTTTTCAAATCTTTTCAACAATCAAACACATTGGTAGTTACTTAAACACTACAAGTAATATTTAAAAACGTTTAAAATATGAATGTTGTCAAAGTAGGGAGCAAAAATTAAAAAGTTCTGAAAAACTGCTTTTATTACAAAACTAGTTAAACTAATTAAAATGAATAGACATCTTTCTAATCATTCAATATCCTTTTTCAACGATATCAATGACTGCATACGCATAATTCTTCAGGATCGACGATTTTGAGAATTTTGAGAATGTCGTCCATAATGTGCCTCGAAATATTCAAATTTTTGAAGATGCCAATTTTCAGTAGAATGAGTATCTAACAGCTTGCTGACTTATTTGACTTAAGAATATAGAATTTGATTAAAACACTTCAGATCAGGTTAAGTTACTTGGCATAATCGAATTTGACCTTGGCAAGAATGAGACATACATAGCAATTAATTTGTTTTTACCAAAAATTGAGATTGTTACTATACCTAGAGACTCGTATAGTAGTAACACTTTTCATGTGCTATAAGTCAATTCTGGACCAAATATTAACAATTATTGATTATAGCATTACTTTTTTTTATTTTTAGTTTAGTATTTACAATGCTACTTTTTTTATTACTTTTATTTGTGTCTGCTATGATAGTGTTCCATTTTGAAACTAGATGACAATTATAGGTTATTTTGTGAGTTTAAACATATGATTTCGGTTTGAATTCTTAGAAACAAACATAGGATTTTTTGTACAATTATTAAAAGTTATTTCGTTTTCATCAACAGCATATCTCAATTATTAGCAGCACAGGACCTACTGAAATGATATAGGACAGGCGCTCTCAGATACCTTTGGAGCCACCTATTGGTGAATGAAACGAAGTATTTTGTTCTCTGGTGAGAAAAAAAACTTTTTTTATTTTCTGAGCATTTCTATGTAAATCGAATATTTCTTCAGTCAAATGTTCGTAAATTTCGATATTTCAAAACTTTGGAATCCTCCCTGTATAGCAGTGATGTCGATGAGATAACAAACTTGTAAATGGTAAAGTGTTTACGATTGTAATAATACAAAACAGTTTAAAGAAACAACTTTATTAGTTAATACGCCATTCTCCAAACTCAAACTGGTATCTTTAAATCTATTGAACACAACTACCAAGGTAAAGCGCGAGGATATCTAGTTGTAACGGCACGAGGATATATTCATCCAGCTAAAGATGCACGAGGGTATATTAATTCCGCTACACCTGTATAAAGATAACACTCCCCCAGTATTGACTTTAAATGTACGTCACTTTTTAATCTAATTGTAACATAATTTAGAGATTAAGACCTTTCCTTTGCGACGCACACTTATTTTATACAATATACACAAGCAAAAACATCAATGTAGGGGAGACTTGTGTTCCTAGGGCCACCCCACTTCTATTGAATAATGTTTAGATCTAAGTTTTTTACTCACTTGGGTAAGTAGCAACACCCAATTTCTCTTTTGGCAGCCATTTTGAAATCTTAGAGAAGAAAGCTATGGTGAGTTATAAGAGGCAAACGGTTTTATATGGTCTGCAGTAATATTGCTCATGTCTTTAATTGTTTCACAAAGTTAAGTCAAATATTTTTCCTTGAGTTCTAGTAAATAATTTTGTTTGTAACATTATGTACGAAAGAGATTTTTAAATAAGTCCTTTCTCCATGTGCATTTTTAGTAGAAGACATTTTATATGAAATTACCAAGTCGTGTACCTAAGGTTACATAGTTGCTTATTATGTTCAAATTGCCAAAACCAAAATATGTTAGTGCTTCAAAGCGATAATGAATGCAGCTCATTTTTTTTTTTTTTTTTTTTTTTTTTTTTTTTGTATGGAATCAGTTTTTCAAATTATGAAAATACTTGTAATTCACTAATAATTTGACACCTTGCAATTTATTATAGTTGTTATTTGATAAACCAATGACTGATAATTACTTGATGTTGTTTATTTTATAAAATTCATCTGCGTATGTTTGTTTTCTATTCATTATGGACTGAAACCTCACTTAAAGAGAATAGCCCTAGGTACATCAGCTATTGGCCCTAGGTACAAAGAAGTCTTGTACCAAGGGCCATTTAAGAAATTTCTTTAAACACCCCCCCCCCCCTTTTTTTTGTCAGAATCTATTTTTTAAGTATTTATATTAATCCCAATGGGAAGTAATTACTATAACGATGTATGCATATTAGTTTTACATTTTTTAAAGGTCTCAGTGGCGAATTTTTTATGTACTGAAAAAAAGCGACCCAAAGTACACAAGTCTCCCCTACACATTTTATAAGCATTAAAAGAAAGCAGTTTTGTACTAAAATTGATGATTGTCATTGTATCCGTTTTAAACATACTTCATGGTGTTCGCGCGTTATAATAAAGCAATTCTATAAGTTTAATAGTTCGAGCGTCTTATCTCACTTTACGTAAAAAACCATTCTAATCAGCTATTCAGTACCTATTATATACACGCCTAAAATTTTTGTACTAAAAATTCTCATACCATCTGAATTGAAGCGGATTCCGATTCCACGAGGTCATGCTTCAGGACACTTTCACGTGTTACTTTTGAGAAATGCGCTGAAATTTCGATGCTAGACGTCAAATCAACGCATCGCGGTAAATTGATTTTTATAACAACTTGGAGAACCGTGTATTTCTTTGTTAACGAATGCGGATTTACACTTGGTGAGCAGTATGCCCATAAAGCGATCATGACACCCTAGAATTACAAGATGGGCTCTGCTCAAAGGAAAAGCCCGAAAAATCAAATAAAAAAACTACCGAAACAATATATTTTTGTTCGAATACACTTTTTAAAAAGTATTGGTGTTTTAAGCCTGATAATTATAGTTGTATTTAACTTATTAAAAATATTAAGAAGTTTTAGAAAAAAAAAATATTTAGGTTACTTACCCTTCAAACAAAATATTTTTTCAGAGAAAATATTATATTGTTTTGTTGGTTTAAACTTTTCTCAGCAAGACATATTCTTTAAGAAAAATATTAATAAATTAACCTCTAATTATAGTTGCATTTAATGTATGAAAATATTAAGCAGTTAGGAAAATATGAATAATTAGGTTTATTAAATTTACATAAAAATGTGTTTTCAGTTAAAAGTTTTAATCGTTTGCAATCTAAAATTTTTTCAGGAATTAAAATTTCTAGTAAAATTCCTCAATTCTGATGCGCACATTATTACACACCCTTATTTGTTTCCTTTAAAATCTTAGATTAGCTTCATGAGTTCTGAAAATTCAAAGATTGTAGATTATATCTGTCCGCATTTCAGAAAATTACTAATTTTGTGTACTTCTTAAAATCTTAGAATTGTAGTAAGTTTCCAGAACTTCACTGGAACATGTGTGCACAATCTCACCTTACGCCCTTAGAATGGAGGTTATTCGTGATGATGTCACAAGGAAATCCTTTAAACGAGTATAAATTAAACACACATTGTGATTGGCAAATAGAATTTGAAAAGTCTGTTTTTAAAGATGTTCGAGATTAATCACAAGCATGTCTCGGGTATTGCCATTTGATAGTATTCCACTCCTAATAGTAATAAGCATAAGGTTCATAAGTTGTGGGAGCAAACGACTTCAACTTTTTTTTCTGAAACATAACTAATATTTTTAACAGTACTAGACTGAGAGGTGACTGCAAGTTTAGGTACCCCATTGAACATCATTCTGAATTTCTTAGAGAATGTGGAGAAAAGTGAGTAGATTACAAATCCACTGGTCTGCCGTGGCAAAAATGGCCGAAACTGGTAAAAAATCGACTTTTAAAAGTTTAAATAAATCCAATTGCCAAATGTGCCATAAGTTTCCAAAAAATGAACTTTTTTTTATTTGGTAACCGTCACTCTTTAATTTTCAGTTAAGAAGGTTGCAGACGATTCGGATGTGTGGCTATGGCTTACTTGGGGAGGGAGGGGTTGGAGACGGCGGAGGTGGAAGCCTTCTTCTTATACGAGGGGTTGGAAGTTCTAAACCTACCAGGGTGAATCTTTTGGTCGATATTTTAATAGTTTTTAGATTGAGTACATTCAACTTAGTTTTAAATATCCTTTTTAATCAGTAAATAAGGGGTATATCTGATAGCATTATGTCAGAAAAATGCAAATGAGTTAAATTATCACTGGAAGAGTCCAAATTAAATTTCCAACTGTCAATTTTACGCTAAGTACCCGACAAGTGTGGTAAGTTTATTAAATAATAAAATGTATAAAATGAGCACTGTTTTTTTTTTTTTTTTTTTTTTTTTTTTTTTTTAAGCAAATGTTAAAGAGAGTTGGTACTCTCTATACCTGCAATGTTAATCTGGCATATTTCATGTACTTTTTTTCTCAGAAAGTAATTGACAAAAAAGTCTAATTTTTTTAGTGCATTTAGCAGACACTTATTATTCTACTGAAGTTACCTTTTTATTGTAATTCATTTACTTGTTTCGAATGAATTATTGTGAAAGTCACTCAAATTTGATAAAAATCATAAGTTTTTTGCCGAAATAAGCCGAAAGAAAAAATATTTTTAAAATAACAACAAAATATCACTTCAGTTTATACAGATACATAAAAGGAATATATAGTAAAAATCTTAGGAAGATAGGTCGTGCAGTTTCTGAGTAAAAGGTACATGAATAATGAAAATTTTAATTTTGTAAACAACTCATTTTAAAGAAAACTTTACTTACATTAATAGTTACCAATTTTGTCTTCGAAAAATTATCAAAAATACTCATAGTTGAGGTTTTATTACAAATGGGATATCCTTTTAAAGGGGAGAAATCTAATTTTGATAAACAATAATAAACTCAAAATCGATTTCATACATTTTTGGTATCAACTTCCCTTAATTTAAATTGAATAAGAATAATTGGGCATTACACTTATTTTAAAATACCCAATCTTAGCAGTACTATAAGTATGACATGATAGCGCTATTTTAGGATACTGTACATTAGGTACTTTTTGATAATTATCACTGTGTCAAATGTAATTTCCAGTTGTCAACTTTTCATGAATTTCCCGACAAAGGAGAGAAAATCCCCTTTTCTTCACTACATCCTCCCATCTGCGTGAGTTGCATGGGAATCGCCCTCCATCAGTTTGTAATGTGTCCAGTTTTCTACTCTTTTGTCGCGCTGTCGTGATTCCGATGCTAAATTGCTCATGTCCGGATGAGGCAGTTTGTATTGGAATTCATTGGCGGGCGGATGTTTGTCACCTGTGTGTGATAAGTGTAGGGGTGTTTTCTGAAGTCTAAGTTGATGACTTTGCGTCTTCCATTAGAAGTGAAATTTGCTTTTATTCAATAAGCAATAAGATTAATTTTTTTAAAGTGCTGTTGACTCAGTACCCTTAAAATGATAATAAAAAAAATCGACTTTGAGATTTTTTTTTATTGATGTGTTATTTTAGTTTCTATTCAAACTTGCTTGCGTCTTCCATTAGTAGCGAAATTTGCTTTTATTCAATAAGCAATAGATTTCTTTTAAAGTGCTGTTAACTCAGTACCCTTAAAATAATAATAAAAAAAAATCGACTTTGGGATTTTTATTTCATATATTTTTTTATTTTTTTTTCCCCCCATTGTTGTATTATTTTAGTTACTTCTCAAACTTGCTTGCGTCTTCCATTAGTGCCAAATTTGCTTTTATTCAATAAGCAATAAGATTTAAAAAAAAAAAAAAAAAAAAAAAAAAAAAAAAAACTGCTGTTGACTCAGTAACTCAGTACCCTTAAAATAATAATAAAAAAAAAATCGTCTTTGGGATTTTTTTTTTTTTTTTTTTTTTTATATTGATGTATTTATTTTAGTTTTTACTCAAAATTGAAGTATGTTATATTTTGTTTTAAAAAAGAAAAAAAAATATTAACTATGTAAGATTTTACCTTTAACTTTTATTTTCTCCCAACGTGATATTTCAAACTTTAATGTATCTTTTATAATTAGCTAGTAGAGATATACCATGATTTTTCAGTATGTGTACATAACCTTCAGATTAAATTGAGGTTAAAAGGTCCTGTTATTTTCATCATTATTTTTTAAAATACCAAATCTTTATAAAAATAATATCTTTCTCACAGATAATAAGATTTATTTAAATGTTACAAAAAAAAAAAAATTCTAGTAATATTTTAACAAAACTTTAACCTCAGTATCTTGCATAAGCTCTATTTAACCTATATAAAAATTTCAAACTAATTTATTAAAAACTTTCCAAGAAAAGGTATATCAAAGGCAATTTAAATGTAAGGGTATAGTCTCCATGGAAGTTTTGAAAGCGAACTTCTAATACTGCTCTTTTGTATAATGCCAAAATGAACTAATGGTTGAATTATCTGTTAACTATAAAACTGAAATTAATTTTTAAATATCTTTCTTTATTAATCTAGTATATATTTTTAATTTTTTTTTTTTGTATTACTAAAATATTAGTGTAATTAATATTAATATTATTGATATTTACTAGAATTTATTGATATTGCTATAGTTTTATTATTATTATTATTATTATTATTAGTAGTAGTAGTAGTAGTTGTAATAGTAGTAGTAGTAATATTGCATTAGTATTTAAAATTGTATAGTCATGTATTAGTATTATTATTGTATTGTTGTTATTAATGTAATTAGCCCTAAAAATAGTAGCTAGTAATTCAATTATTGTCATCAGTTTTTAGAATTTTTATTATTATTATTATTTCTATATTTCAATGTAACTAAATATAAAATAGTTATTTTTTCTCTTAGTTAACTACCTTGCAACTGACAAAAAAAATTGTTTGTGTTCTTCAGATACTCACTACAGAAACTGTTAGGAATCAAACAAATAGAACATTCACTGCGTAAAAAAGAACACTTAATTTTTTTTAAGAAAAATGAAGAGCCTTTTATTTTTTCATTAACAAGATTGCAATATTTTTGCTGTAATAAAACATCAGTGTCAGAAGCTTGAAATTCGAAAACAATGTTTTAATGGCGAGAGAAATAGTTTCTATATTTGAAACTCATTAAAAAAGTAAAAAGACAATGATTTTTAATACATAAATTACAAGCTATATAAATAAAGAATTCTTTTGCATGAGCTTTGATTACTTAGAATATTATTTTCGGAAGGGAATTATACAAAGATTAGATGTATCTTTGACAAAAATTGCTTTGAGAACGATTCAATACTTCTCGAAGCTCTGAGAGGAACTCAAACTGTACTCTACCAGCTTATACTAGGCAACAAAAAAAATTGCTCATATAATGTCCACTTTTTAAAAAAAAAGGGATTTTAGCTAGCCATGATAAAACCTGTACATTATTTAAAAGGAACCAATTTTTTATTCCTTTGGTGGAGTTAATGGATGCTCCGTTTCGTTGAAACATTTAAACTTAATTCAAAGACATAAGGAAGAAGATCAAAACTCATCACTTAAAATAGTCTGTATGCTTCTGCCTATCACTCAGAAAGATCAGTCCTTCTTCTATATTCAACTGCTAACCAGACCATCCAACTTCCTCCGTCGATTTTTAGGGTTCAACAAAATTATACTTCCTTCATCAGACAATGCCTGTAGATTGATATCCGTACGAACTATCTATGTTGATTTTTTTCATATCTGAAAATAATTCCAAAAATTGATTTGGTGGTCCATGACATGTCCTTCGGCTAAGCGATTATCAAGGTGTATTTGTTTTTACTTTGAATGATACTTCCCCATCTTTGAAAATGAAGCTTTTCTGTAGTTATATAGTGTTGATATATAAGTGTCCTACTTGAATTCAAATCTTTGTTTTACTTCAGCAGTTATTTTTAAGCTCTAGAGTAACTTTTCTTTGATCACGAGACCATAATATTTTAATCTTTTTCTTTTAGTCTAACCAGTCTTCTTTGTTTTTCCTTGTCTGGTTAGACTTCTGATTGTTAGAAAGAAATTTATTGAGACTGACGTGTAGTATACGTGCAATATCTCTTGCATCTTTGTACTCTATATGCAGGAATTTTGTCTTTTTGACAATTATTTACATTTTTTCCCTAAATGAGTTTTCCCCAGGAAAAGCTGCAAAAGCTCTTTTATTTGTGTACAATCCATAAATTCAAAAGTTTGACCAAGTGTCCGGCTTCTTTTACACACTAGTTTTTAGCAATGGTATTAGTGGTAAACAGTTAGTGCTTACCTGGAAAAAAAAAAGAAACATTATTCCAGAAAATCTGAATAAAAATCCCACAGATAGTATTAATATATAGAACATAACTTACAAGAAATTACTGTCGTTCTAATTTTCTTACGCAACGTTCTACTAAGCTAAATTTGTTAATGTGCTACAGCCGCAGTATAAAAAATCGCATTTTTTTTTGTCTAAATAAGGCTAAACATCAATAATCTGAATTAAAATGTCCTAATTACAATTTAAAAAAAAAAATCTGTCAGTAGGAAACGAAATACAGAGAGAAAGAACAAGCTATTCATACTGTGACACTTGCGTTCAGCACCACTTGTCAGCAACATTTGAAACTAATTTTGAAACTTCTGTATCAGATTCTTAAGTCCTTTCCATTAAAAACAACAATTCTTTTAATCTTATGTCATTCACCGTTTCCGAGTTATTTCATTTCAAAATCAGCGAGTCCTTTGTGAAATACCACGAAGAAACACGCAAAACATAAACCAAGGAATCCTTCAGAATTCATAAGGAATAGGTTTTTTTTTCAACCTGCTCGAATCCCATTCATCTCTTGTCACGACTCCTCCCATGTAATCTCTGAAGTACTCCAGATTACACCTACGCCCAGAACATTCTTATTTGCTTTTGCCCCTCATTCCGAATTCACGATGTGAACTCCAAAGAATGGCGATTCACAAGACAAATGAACATATTTGAGTTCAATTCCGATTCTGCAGACCTGCCAAGAAAAATTTAAATAGATAAGATGGAGGAATCGAGTTTCGAGGATTAGAAGACGTGTTTCTCATTAAGTGTTGAGTGAGCTATGACTTAAATAGTTGAAGCAAAAATGGGGCGATAGTTGCAAAGGATTTCAAAACAAGTCTCTTTTGTTTCATGGTAAAAATCATCGATGGAAATGTTATTGTTGAGTAAATATTTTATTTCTGTAAGGATGAGAGTATACCACTCTCATCCAACTATCCTTATTGTCATTTAATTTATTTTTTTCTTTTGAAAGTTAGTTTTCTAAAGATTCAAAAATTGAAAATTATTTGGAGATTGTCGTACGACCAAGCGTAGTTTTCGTCTGGACTCAAAGAGGTGACTCTTGGGAGGCCTTTTGTACGCCATGGGAATGTGCCGCATGGTAGTTGGACTTGCCAGAAGGATGGAATCGTCAATCATCGGAGTGAATATATACCACACAAGGAACAGTGCACATCAGTTTCGTTTTTTCGTCTACTTTCCGTCGTATGTAGTCACGCCTTCAGAAGACGTGTGTTAACTTTCAGATATTTTTAGTCATGTCATAAGAAGACTTGTGTCTTTTATATTTCTAAGCCTTCAGGACGGCTTGCGCAAACAATCAGTCACCACCCAAAATTGTGGGATGGCCATCCATGTTGGGGACATCACCGGCGAATGTTTTCTGTGAGTTCAATTTTGTGTTTTCACCGCCTTTTCCTCTGGGAGGTTGGTCAATTTAAATGTTTTTGTATGTTTGTTAATCTGTGATTGATTTGTTTATATACTCTTTACTATGAAGTATTAAAAGTTAAGGGACAGTTCATGACAAAAGATTTGGTATAGTATATTCTGAATGCCATGTCTAAAAGTACACTACAAATATGCAAGTCGTAACTCCAGACAAGATTGAACCTAAACTTTAGTTAAGAAGTTCGCTTTATTAAGAATATCGTTAGTCAAAAGAAGCATTTAAAGTGTAGTTAATTAGACAATGACAATCAGAAAATGATAAGAGAAATTGGGTGTACCGCCGAATAATAGTGAAAAGAAGATACTATAAAGATAGGGATTTACATAGACAAAGCTGATATTTATCTTTTCTGACAAGTGGAATTTAAAAAAAAAAAAAGGCTCTATGACTTTTGTGCGTGAGTGCGGAAACCGCAAACTGAACGCTCTGTTTTTGAAATTTGTGTACGTAACAAGCATGGTAATGAAAAATGCACGGAGATGGTTTGGAGTGAACCTAAAAATAAAGTTAGAATATATATAATGAATTTTAAATGGAATAATGTTTCCTTCAACCTGCTTAGAGAGTAGTAACAGAAGAAAAATTATTTCACAAAGAATTATCATGACCTAACAGTAAATTGTATCATTTAAATCTAAAAAGCTGTGCGATTGGTAGAGATTTTTTTTCTTCCTTGAAGAAAAAAAAAAAAAAAAAAAACCTTGCACTTTTATCTTTTTTATACTATTCGCTCAGTTTCTTTACCTCTATTTATCAGGTGTAAATTAATACCTCCATTAATTTATATTAAGTATCGGGTAGTAGATGTAATACTCATAAGCAAGTATCAATAATAATATTATTTATGACTATTGATGAAAATCATTTTCCAATTGTGTGCACTCTAAATGTTTCAGAATTGAAACCAATTTTTGAAAGCAACTGACTTATAAAACCTTATACAAAATGTAGCCTCAATTTAATTAACACAATTTTTTAGGTTAATTATTAACAACAAATTTTTCATTTAAAGCTGATATCTTATGTTTCTTTAAAGTTATGTACATTTTGACGTTTCAATTCTAATTTCCTCATGATATCAAACTATAAGCAAACCTACTTAGTTTTGAATTTAATGAAACGATTATTCTGTGAACCTGATATAAGTTGTGGGCTGCTTTGATCTACAAAGAAAACCATTATTATTATAGTACAGTGCAGTTTTTTATTATAAAAATTGCGCAACGCTCCGAGAAAATCTAGCAATGCCCAATATCGGGACAAGGGGCATAATCATATCAAGCAATGTCTTACAATCATTGCTTTTGTAGTATATAAATGTGAAGGATTATGAATATTTGAAGGTATAAGCTGTTCTGAAATTTTGCCTGTTAGACTATCGATTTGGGTTCCTCCAGATTTTATTCCCATTCGAGTCCCTTACAAGTGCGCATCAGTTCTTCAAAAGTCCTTCAAGAAGATGTTCTCTTCAGAATTTTGGATTGGTTTCTAGATCTCTCAATGTTTCACCGCCGAATCTACTTTTTTTTTTGCCTTCGTATTATGGACTCAATGCAACAACACAAAAAATCTAAATTTTGTCTTCCCAAAAAAAAAAAAAAATATATATATATATATATATCCGAAAAGTTTTACTTCATTTGAAGAAAAGCGAAATGCCTAAAGGGATTCAACTCTTTTGAGGAGGAAGATGGCGGAGAGGGGCACTACAAAAAGCCCTAATCTAAAAACCTTTTTGACTCTCGAACACCACAACAATACTGTTTTTTTTTTTTTTTTTACCAGAGTAATAAAAACTTGTCAAGAGTAGCAGGTCGTCCCCATTTACAAAGGGTGGAAATTAAAAATAGTTGAAAAGCAAACAAAAACATATGGGCGTGATAACAAACCAAGGTATTAGGTGAGACTCCGTAAGTAGAAATGGCTGTTACGTGCCGACCTTGGCATTTGCGAAGTTGCTCGACATTGGGGGTTTTCCCAAGCACTCAACCAACACTTTTTCTTCGGCACATGTCTAAATCGTAATTAACGGTTTTGGGAGTCGTGTCATTACGCATGCCTACGGTTTCAGGGTGAAGGCAATAATTATCTCATTAATGCCTACAACAGCGGGTACTCTGCGAACACGTGGAAATCCCTGGGATTCGTTTCTTGATGTGGCCGAGATTGACATTTTCATTTTCTAATTAAGATCGTAATTTATTGTACGGATAACAAAATATTTCGAAGGCATGCTAGTCTACGGTTTCACATACAAATGTATTCGATATTGATGCTGCTAATCCAACAAAACTTGTTGTACAACTTTGCGTGTTACCTTTTTAAAGAAACATCGAAGAAAACCTTTAAGCAAACAGTTGTTGGCATAGCAACTTTTTGTGGTATTAGATATATTTTGTGCTTTTTAGTACGTTTACTATTAGAGATGGTGAGATAAAATTGAGCTGTTAATAGTTATTTGAAGCGTGGTCAAAGTGTAATGATATATTTCCCAAACGGTTTGAAGAATGTCTGAATTTTACTGTAGAATTTTAACTGCCAAAAGTTTATACATTGCTCAAGTTAGTTCAAAGGAACATTATTTAGTCTCAAAGAGAGCTTTAATTTGTCATATCACATGTGTCTGGTATTTGTAGATTTGCCTGGAATGTTAACCTTCGGCGGGGAAGGACAGTATCTTTATATGAGTTAATCACAATATTATTGTAATGTAGAAGCTAAAACTGAACATGTATTACTTTATATTAATATATATATATATATGCTCCTTAAAGCAAACAAGGTTTTACTTTCTTTAAAATACGAGTTGAATCAAAGAATGTTCCAAAAGAAAATCCTTACTTAACAATATTACTGAAATCATGTCAACTCGCACTGTAATGAAATTGCATGTTCTTGGAAATTTTTTGAGAAATGGGATGTGCAATTTTAATCCTACTAGAGCAATTTGGATGTCTAAATAATAGTTAGCTGTTGGACATAAAGGAAATACAAATCACTCCGTGGTTGCATCTTTTACAACATTTTAAAGAAAACATATTATTTAAGAGTTTATATTTATTATTTTATGTATCTCTTCAGTGCTATTACTTTGGAATTGAGATTTGTTGAATTTTTTTCATTATGGCGTGGTGATCCATCTCGAAGAGATCATGGCATACTGTAAATTATTGAAATTGCAATTTAATTCTAATGTTTTCTGTTTCAGCCTTGATTCTTCTTTTTCTAGTTTTGTTTACCATATAAGTAGTTAATACGTTTAACTGGGTAATTTGTAATGGCTACTATGAGATTTTGTTAAAATAATATTAACATCTAGTTTATTTGTACAACTAGATCTTGTTAGAATGTGACTACATATATTTAGACGATTCAGCGCAAATCATTGGTCGTCTACTAACTGAATATCAGTCACCATATCAGGAATATTAGGCACAGGGTAAAAGAGGCACATTTCAAAATTTCGAATTCTTTCTTACTAGATTTTTATTTGTTGGTCGAATTGGTGAATAATCAAGTTTAACAAAATGCAATAGCTTCCCTTGCATTTCTCCTCATAAGTTCCTTCTTTCGCAATGAATACTGTTTTGTGACTTACAAAGTAAAAACTTCTTTTTTTTTTAACACTGAATTTTTCTGTGACATTTATTTAGAAATAAATAAGCAATTAAGGCACTCTGCCGTACTATAAAAAAAACTTAAAATTTCTTTTTTAAAACAAATTATAGCATTTAAACCTTAATTGAGCGAAGTGAGGCAGAATTTAACAAACGCCCAAAAATAGATTTCTACACTTTTAAAAGTTATTTTCTGAAAAAATATGCATTTTATTGATTTGTGATATATATTTTATATTTATTCTTATTGTCTTTGATTTAGTAAAAACCATTTTTCCTATTTTAGAAAATGTAGCAATCGTGAAGTATCACCATGACACAGTTCCTTAAACTTTATTTAAAACACGATATTCTATATCTATCTTTAATAATTTACTACTTACTCTATAGCTTACAATAAGTGACCTTCTAAAAAGTTGCTTAAATATCCTCCCTTTGTCTGTTTAGCCATTATTCATTGCATATCTATTAACCATGTCTATTATCCTTTACGTACCATATACCTATATAATATACAGTATTAATATAAAGACATATAAAAGCACAATTATTGTATGCTATTTTCTGGCTTATAGAAGCTTTTGGTATTATTGTAAATGAGGAGTCAAGATCTTATCTTGCACAAACATTGTCTTATCTAAATAGCAATAATTTTGTAGTGTAAGTTTAAAAACGCATAAGTGCATACTTTCTTCCAAGCTCGAAATCCTAATTTTGCGTTTTCCAATAATTTAAAAAATTTAACGTACTGCGATTGTGCTTATAGGCATTGATATCGTTATTACCCCAGTAGCACTAATCCTCTAGCCAATATCTGCTCGATACTGGTCAATCCCGATGTGGATCGTTGTAGACTGGCCGCTACTACAGATCTTGCCCAATCTCGCCCATTCATTGCTGAGTAAAATATACTGGAAGTTTTGAAATGTTGATGCAGAGTTTTAAAATTAAAATGTATATTTATAAGAAAGGACGGATGGGGGGGGGGGGAGTAAAAATATGTTTTGTGATGTTTTTGACATGTTTACCTTAAAAAAAAAAAATCGTGTTTTTTTTAATGATATTTGAGATTCGTCATGGACTGGTCAATCTTCCCAGAATCCTTGTTCCCGACATTGGGCAATACCGCTGTGGTCAATAGGTATGCCCACATCCTATTTCCTTATCATGAACAAATATAATAATAAATCGGGCTATCATGGTTGATAAGATTAGTATTATGCAGTGTGAGGACATGAGTGCCACTAGATTTCTGTCTTAGTGATCTAAAATTCTGTCTTAGTATTTCTGTCTTGGTGATCTTTAGTGATCTAAAAGAGGAATCGACATAGCTCACTAGTACAAAAATCATCAAAAGAAGTTAGCCCGACCAATCAAAGGCAACTTTAACAACGATATATTTTAACTTTTGAAGGTGATTCCAGCTTATTTAGTATTAAGTATTACTTTACCTGCCCTTATCAGGGCAATTTATAACACTTACAAAATGAGGATAGTGTATGGATCATGGGTAATTCAACCAGGAATGTCATTTCCATTGCATCCAAGTCAATGTTTCAATGTTTCATTTATTTTCTGGTGCTATCTCTATTAATAGGGATTAAAATATCCGTACCCTAAAATCAAAGTTCAATGCTAACTGATGACGCCAATGCGGTCGATATCCTATTCCGAATCCTGTTGTATCCAAATAAAAATACAAATGAAGCTACACACGCGGATGCTGAGATTTCCGGGTGCGGGACTCGGGAAGGCCACGCGCCTTAAGGTGACGAGATTGAAGAAGAAGCTGTCTCGTAAATTGCACTCCTTAGATCCCAGTATGGTCTATTCAAAGGCGAATGAACAATTTCTGTTTGATTTTAGATCGACCACCCACTACTTTAACAACCGTGGCACCATCCTGATAAAATCAATTTTTTGTCATCGATATTATATTGAAAAACAGTAACTAGATAAAGTCTGAGTTGGTTGCATGATATTTAAAACAGAAAGTAATGGTGTCTGTCAGCTTAAATCCACATTCCATAGTTTATCAGGGAATTCAATGTTATTTTTTGTTGTTCGCTTTCACTGCAGTGCTTGCAGCCTTTTCAACTTTTATAAAACAACTATTGTTATAAAATAGTGTATAGGTGCTAGAAGTGTGGGTAGACGCGGGGTGACGCGTCCCCCCACTTTTCAAGAAAATACCCATGCGTCTTCCCACTTCTAAAACCATTGAAATCCATTAACCCACTTTTAAAAGCACTTAATCTGCCTAAAAACTACTAATGAAAAATTACATTAACCTTTAAATGTAGTGACATTGCGATAAAATTATTTATTTTTGCATTTGAAAACTTTAAAACTATTTATGGCATATATATCTATCATATTATTATAAAAAATTATTGTACTACTTTGTATAAAGATATAAGTATTTTTACTAACAAATACAGTTATACTTGGTCAACTTTTAAGTTGAATTTTTAATATTGTTTCACATAAAGATAAGCGTAAATATATATATATATATATATATATATATATATATATATATATATATATTATATTATATTAGAATTCTCTATTAACTTAATTTCATGAAAGTATGCACATTTATAAGTATTATTTAAATCTAAATAAACAGTTATGTGTATAATATTGAATTTTTACTTAACTTTATCTCTTACTTTCAAGTTGAAAAACTAAGTCGCCGAATATTCATTAAAATAACAATAATTTTTGAACCCTCGTTTAATGTTAATATTAGGAATTATAAATTATTTCTTTACTAGTTAATATTTCTATTATAAGTTACGAAACTATAAAATTTATCGTTTAAAATGGGAGAAGGGATGGGACAATCACAAAATTTTGGGCGTCTCCCCACTTTTTTTTCACCACTTCTACCACTGTGTATAGGTAACACAAAGTGGTCATGCCCTCTCCGATGGGACTGATTACAACTCCACTGTGCAGCAAAGTCAGGAAAACTATATCAAATTTTGTATCCTTAATAACAGTCAGTTAGAAATTTTCAGGGCAGACTCGTTTTAGTATAAATATACAGCATATAAAAATCAACACTTATAGTAGAATAAGAAAAACACGTTTGATTTTCGCATTTGCCAATCCTGTTACTTCACGAAACATCTCACTAATAAGGACATTGATGCCAATAAACAAAAGTATCCCCAAAAAGTAATAAAGTAATTCCTTATGTTGGTGAAGCACCCGTCTATAGGAGACTAATTTCTCCATTTTTGAAGTCGCAATGGATGAATGCTCTATGTTGATAAACCTAAATAAGCGAGCAATGTGCGCGTTCTACCAAAGAACATAAATTCAACTAAAACAAGCTACAACTTTGTGATCGAATAACGTCTTGCGTGTTATGCAATTTCTTAGATAGTTGCACTAACTTCTGACTGTGAACTGGTGTTGTATAATCTGATAGCGCATGACCATTTCACTGTACTTAGATACGCATTTTATGATAAAAGCTTCCAGTTTGTGAATGCTTTGAGGGTGCTAAAGAATTTCAGTTCAAAGACTGAACGTTTTACACAGACGCAGATGAAAGATGTTGAAACAGAGAGCGAACACCATCTCTTAGGAAAAAATTACTCAACTTTCTCAAAATGTATTTGAAATGTGAGACGAACACATTTTGAGGTAGCTTCTTTTCCTCATTTAACCTTGGCCAAGACTGACCCTTCCTGAAAGGGGTGATCAGACTCGGTGTGACTCACCGGTAAATAAATCGCCTAAGAGTCGTGTCTGTTAAGTGGAAGAAAAGTCGCCCACGTAATGCTCATAATAGCCGTAAATACAAATGCAAGTTATACATTTCCCTTCACCTTGAATTTTTCAGCATGGTCAGAGGTTAAATGGGAAGAAAGCGTGTTATGGGTTGATTAGCTGGTGTTTCTTTACGCTTATGATGAGGATGGTACTGTAGGATATGTGTTAAAGGAACAAGCTGTTAACTTGAAGAGTTTCGTTTTACATGCAACATAAATCGCTTCAAATAATTTAGATTGACTTTTTAATGCATTGCTTTGTTTGATATTGGGGATCTTGTTGTAGCTTTGACTAGATGTACTGCTGTCCTATATCGTTTGCAGCATCTCTGCTCAGTTTTGCAGGAAACTATGATTGATAATGACAAAGCATCATGGGATAACCTTGCGCGACACGTTGACCAATCACAGTTACAACCTTTTGAACAATTAACAGAGTCTCTGAATTGATATATCATGAATGTAAGGAAAATAAAAAAACAATGTTCAACTTATTGCTTATTTTTTAAGACCTGTGCTGTTGAGGACGTTCTTACGTTGACTTGACCATTGTCCAATAACGTTTTTATTTTCTCTGCTCATTTTTAAAATAAACTATAATTGGTGCTGACGAAACTTCATGTGACAAACTTGAATTGCAACTTGATCAATTTTCAACAAATATACAGAGAACGCTCTTTATAATACATTATCAATGTAGGGAACTGTACTGTTGAAGACGTTCTTATCTCATTAGTTAGAATAAAACCGATTGAATTTAAATTACTTTTCTTATGGGGAATAACTTGAAACCTGTCAGTTTTCACTAAGCGAACAGAGGGGCAGGTTGTATTGAAAGAGTTTGAGATAACTCTGCTTGAGTTAAGTTAAGGACTTCAATAGATAATTTTCGCTTTAAAAATGGGTTTTCTAATTTTTATTAAAACTTTCTAGAAAAGTTTTACTTTTTAATTTTTCCCCCTTTGTTTGTGAAGCAAAGGAATTGTTAGAAAGCGTAAAATATGGCTAAATTGTTATTTCATTATGTCCTCATCGCTGGATGGAAGAAATTTTAAATTTCCAATTAATGAGCGGAATGGTTATGTACTGTTAGTCGTAAGCTAAGCCCTTAATGCAAATGTCTGTAAAACTTGTTTGTGAATCTAACCCACAGCTACGAAAATCAAGATGACTCAAAGATTAAAACCTTCTCCTAATAAACATTCTTACTGGTATAAAATTGACAGGTCAAGTAACTCTGTGGGAAGCTAATCTCTAATAGTCAATGAACAACTTGGCTAATTCCTCATCAGAATTGATCGTAAACAGGAGTAACAAACTTTTGTAACTCAATAAGTAAGTAAAAGAAATTATGACAACTCAATATGATATCAAGATTCCACTTTCCTTGTTTCAGATGTCTGTCAAAAGAAAAGATAGAACTGGAGATCGTAGCTAGTACAAGGTTTAAATATTCAGAGAAATATTGATTAAAGACTGAACAGAAAATAAAAGTAGACATGATTTCCCATGATAATACTTCTTTTATATACCAAATTGCAAAGGCAACTTTTGCAAAATAAAGTTAGAGGCAATTTTTTGTTAGAGAGAAAACTAGTTCCATTAAAACATGGGACCATGTAGCAAGCTAGACAATCCACATTGGAAATCTAGGATTCTAACCATACATTGGGGTCGTCAAGGATTCTATCCAGTAAAGGGATGTTGAGGATAATTTTTTTCTTAACACAGTGTTAAAGACTTTGCACAATCATATTTGAATCTTTTCTAGAAAATTACTATTTGCATGCATTCTTATGAACATTTCTCAACAAGTAGTGGAACAACTAAATAAACAGAAGCACACCCAAAACCCCTCCAATGACACTTGAAGAAGTGCTCAATTTTCCTTGCCAACCATCTAATAATATCCTAAAGAAAAACAAGAAGGGGTCCATTCTTCCTTTCTTTTTCACGTAGTCTGATTGCAGAGAAGTTTATTAGAACGAGAGAAATAGAAATAAGAAAAGGAGATGGCAAAACTAAAAAAGAAAATATCAAGATAAAAAAGAGCAATGGAGAAAGTCTGTACAGAAGCAACCTCCAAAAAATATACGAAAAAGAGTGCTAAATATCCGAAGGAATGGAACTGTACCGGATGTTGTGGTCTCTTCAAAGACTGGTTAAAATGAAAATTATATTACTTATATGCCCACAAATCTTGTGCGTTTTTTTAAACATTTAAGATGGTTATTATTTGGTTCTTTCCTCATTCTTGTCCACACTTAGCTTAGAAGGAAGCTATTCACAACATTAGTTCATAATTTACTGAGTTACTGTTAATCATGCATATATGTGTGTTCAGTCATTGGTTTATTAGCCTACTTTCTTTAAAGTCTGTTTCAAAACCACTGTAACGTATTTTGGAATATATGTTTTTCATGAAATGTTTATTTTAATTTAGAATTTAGTGGTCAGGACACAAAATTAAATTTTTGATAATAAGGCAGTGAAGAGTGTTAGAGGTGTCCAATACCGAAATTTAGTCAAAAATCACAATTTTTTTTTTAATTTAAAAAAATAGTTCATACCTCACTGAAAAGAATGAAGTTTTATTTTATTCCTCCTGTGATTAGAACACCATAAAATTATCTGTTATTTAAACATCACAAATGGGCGTAACTCCGTGAAACGTCTGTTAAAAGTGCGTTTTACAAGCATCACTAGTATTTTTCACAGATGTTGTAAATTCAAATTAATAAATCTCCAGAACCATTAACAATTGGTTATTCAAATTATTGGAGCATTTAATTTATATAGTTTTAAACATGTTATCTTCACAGAATTTTATTTTTTAAATTCTGTTTTAAAATATAACATTTAACGTAAAGAATAACATAAAAAAAGCGAAAAATTCAATATTTTAATATTGAGAATTTTTTGAATTTTCTATAATTCACCCATCGAAATTCTGTGAAGACAAAATTTTCTTTATGTAATTATGTATTACAGGGAGTCACTTAAAAAATAAAAAAAAATTCTTGACTTATATTAAATCACGCAAACATCAAATATTATGGATTTTTCTTGGTTCTTAATTTTTTTTAAAAATAAATAAACACAATATTTAAAAAAAATATGTACGAGATAGATAGATAGATTTTTTAGCAAAAAAATATTTATAAATATATATATTTTTTTTATTTACTTTTGGTACCGGACCCTCTTAATACTAAACATTCACTCATTAGACAATTCACCTCATATCTAGCACAATGTAAAACATCAGTCTTTCCTATTATTATGAAATGTTTGCTTTTTATGAGGACATTAATTTAATTTAAGAGACCACTAAGTTCTCTATTATTAGACTTACAAATAGAATCTTTGAATCCGCAGTTCAAATGTATTTTCATTTGAATCCACAGTGCAAATGTATTGTATACTTAAAAATAAAAATTAAAACATTTCCAGTAAAAAATAAAGATAACTGTTCAATGAAATTATGCAAAAGAAATTAAGATAAATAAACACAATAAATACAAACAAATGAGGCATGTCTTTGAATGTATAAGACCAAACCTTAATTTGTTAAAGAATTTAAAATAAAAATGCATAACTATGCATTCCTATTTTATTACGCAACGTATACCGGACTTTAAAGTTGCAAATTCTTTTTGATAAGTTAATTGTGCTGATTTTTTATACTTTGCAATTTAAATAGTTAATTCAAATGCTTTAAAACTTCATATGCATTCTCTAATTGGATTTTAATGTCCATAAAATATCATATTTCATAAGAATACCTAGTAAAGAAAAAAATATGATAACAACTCGTCAAATAACTTTGGAAAACAACTCTTTTTTCCACATTACGCTATCCATCACTGAATTTTAAAAATATTAATATTCATTGCATATTATAGAGATGTGCATTATGGTAATGCAAAAATAAAGGCATTTCTTTTTCTTAACTTAAAAACAAACTTTTGAGGGCATATGACTGGTGTCTTATTTAAAAAAAACAGGTATAAAGGAGAGTTTAAAAAAAATTGCATTGAGGCAAATAAAATATGTACTGTTCCTTCTTTATTGTCCACAACATGTTAAATCAAAAGATGAAGGGTACAATACCACCATGGGAAATTTCTTTATGAAATGTAATTCTTCATAACTTTGTCATAATGTAAAATTTTTTGGAGGTTGACGACCTTAACATGATGGATATGGATGTCAAAAAAGATTTTCATTTTATTCGGGTATAAATATGGATTTTAAATCTATACATAAGTACACAAGTTGATTAAAAATAAGAAAGGCTAGAGTTCAGAATTCAAACTCGTATATTTATAAAACATTACCGCAAAAACAAATAACCATGTGTAGCTTATATATGAAATAATAATAAAGCAAGATTAAAAATAGTTTACAACTGAATATTTAAAACTTTATGTACGAATGTTAAAATATTATGATTTGGTTGCTTAAACTATACATAATAACACAAATCTATTTAATTGGTAAACTGAGGACCAAGTACTAATGAGTTTAACTAACTGTGGAAAAGAATTTTATATTTTTACATAATATAAACATCGTACTGTAAGAACTTATCTAAAAAACTTAAGTTCTGTTAATGCATAGCATTAAAAAATAAATTAGTTTTAGTGAATGTTTTTCCATATCTTTTCAAATTTAACATGAAATTTCCAGTTCTTGCATAACTCTTTTCGCTGCATTAAGTTTGCTTCCTGAAAATAAATAATGTTTTTATGCTTGAGCATGTAAAAAGAGTTCTTTCATTCAATAGCAATCATTATATATTTTGAAAAGTAATTTACTAACGTACGAATCGAAGCGTCCTTTACTTTTCACCATTTTGTATTCGTATTACAACTATACATAATATCGATTAATTACCATCTTGAAGTTGACTACAAACATCGTTTAAAATTGTTGCATAGTAGACTAACTGAAATAAAACATGATTCATTTTGTAATATAGGATTAGCATTGGTTTCCGTATGCAACTCAAGCAAGTAATTACTTTTAAACACATTATTATTAACTATGATTTAGATATATGTATGTATCTCGAAACACTTTTTTTTATTTTAGAAGAAACATTAACAACTGGAGTACATTACATTGTTGGAAAAATATGTCTATGATGACACAACATACGTTTATATACTTGCAGTTTAATGACAAAAATTAATGAATCAAAATTATAAAATACTTTTGCATAACAATTGATTAATTTTTTTTATTCGTTTTGAAGGTACTTTCACAGTAAAAAATGCAATTCAAATGTCTTTATTATAAGTGTCTGGCTACTACAAAATAATAAAAAGCAGTTATGCCATTTTTTTGTAAATATTAAGCACAATATTATATATTAGAAATTTCATCCTTACAAAAACATTTAATATTCATTATAGATTATAGTAAGAAATTTAAGCATTTATTCATTGCCAAAAATGTTGGTAGGGATGTCCATTAAATCTAAATTACGCTGTAGGAAGCTGAAGCAACCCACGCAATATAGGTTAATTTCTATATTAAAATGAACATTTATATTGTCTCTGAATTGTTACTTAAAATTTCATAGAAACATAGGTTTTAGGTAAGAAATAGGTAGAAATAAACACTAAAATGTATTGAAAAAAGATAATCACTTATTTGAATGTTCAAAATAACATTGTGGTTTGTAATAACTCTATGCCCATTCCTCATTGAATTCAATATACATTGAATTTAATCAGCGTTTTTGCTTGTTTTGTATTTGTACCACTGATGGAAAGGAGTAAATCTCTACTTTCTCTTACTTTACAAAGAACCTGTGAATTTCTAAATACTGCTACTTCTACAAGTCATATTTCTCCCTTCTTAAACAAAAGCCTCCATTATAATGCCTTGTATTTGGAAGTGAAGTATGTCAATAATAATATAACAAATAAAAACGAGTTTTTAAAAATACTTTATATGCATTGTCAATTTTTTTACTCATTACCACAGCATCGATGTCAAGAGCATTTCTATCCGCAAAATGTACGGCAAACAACGTTTCAAAATTTATTTATTAAAAATGAACGGGAATTTATGCTTTCATATCCAAATATCATTTATTTATTCTGATAAAAGTAATTTTATAATTTATTTATTGAAAAAAAAATTTGGCAACAGGAAGTTTTAACAATGATCGGTTCAATGCTATTTTAACGCGATTGGATGACAGTAAGTTGGTTTATTAGTATTGTGTAAAAACGACCTTTTACTGACAGTAACAACCCCAAAACCCCAAAATTTGAAATACGTTGTCATCGACATCGAATCTATCTGCCAAGTTTCACCCCGATTGAATGACGGCAAGAGGGTTAATTAGTCCTCCGCAGATTCCGTTCCCATTGACAAACATAATCGAAGTTAATATAAAAGATTTATACAGAACGGATAATACAAATAATGTCGCAAACATAACGTAAAAATTGGGAGGGGGGGAAATGGGTATACCACTAAGATACAAAAGTCCTCTACCACTAGAATACAAATACAAAATAGTATAATATAACGTTTTGTAAACATCTAAATATTATTGCTTGTAATATGAATGTTGCCCCCAGGTATACATACAAACATACATAACATCTTATAAATCATAACCCAAAAGCTTTATTTTCAATCTCTATGATTTAGGTGAATCCCAATAAATTAGGTATGTATTTAAGGGGTGCCAATTACATCCTCAACTGCAAGTTAATGATCTATTCGAACTTTGTGGTTTACTAATGGTTTAATTATATCTTCTTTCTTTTTATACTTTATAAAAGTCCCATGATTTGCTTATAATAAATACTCATCTAATGTTCATTAGACAGTGTTGTTGTAGCACGTAGACATACGACCCAATTTCCTAAAAGCATGAGCGAAAAGTTAAATATGAATGTCCCTTAAGTTGATTGAGTTCATTTCCAACCCCCACCTACTTCAAGAAACAACAATTAAACTCAACCATTCACCAAAGACGCAATAAAACAGCAACGTATCTGTAATCGTCGCCTACGCCAGCACACGATCACCCGCTGTTGGGTGTCACGATTCTCCCCATCCACATCTAACCCCAAAGCAAAAAGCAGCGTCCTGACCAAACTGCCGTCTGCGTCACCATCCCTTTTTTGATGGTCGTTTCTTTACCCATTTCATCCGGTCACGTTCTCCGGCCATACATCATCCCACGTGGATGGCTTTTCAGAGGTTGTCACCGTAGCATGGCGAAGGTGACAAAGTTGACTTTCACAATGCGCCCGCAGGTGGGTGCTTGATGTCCACCAATAAAAGCTATTGTTTGGATGCATGGAATGTGCATGTGATGATGCAGCATGTTTTAATTTATCTAGACTCTTTTAATACAGAATAATATTGAGTACCCGAAATGAAATACTATAAATGGTATGGAGTGAGGAGATGCATTATAAAAAGACTCTAAGGATCACATTACTAAACTGAAAAACCAAGCATACTTCACATTCAAATCTTGTAAGAAAAATTATAGAGATTAACTATTTTAGCCACAGTTAAAGTAGAAAATACAATGTATGAATGATTATGACTCATTATTGAAGGTAAGTTACATCGGTATGAGTGATCCTTTTTACCTTTGTAATACCTTCACCCATCCAGCCATGCATCATTCCAAATGTAAGACGTATTGGAGATTATCACCATAACACGGTGATAATCACTAAAAAGTGTGATGCTAATCTGTGTAACGTCTTCAAAAACTATTAATTCCTCCAACTGATACTAGTGGGAGCTACTTATCAATTGATTTTTTATAAAGGCATGTCTGGACTAGGAAGGAGATTGGAGAGTGACTTGTGTGACGTCTTGTGGGAAGAAATTTAAAAGATGTCTGACTATTGGATTACATTTTAAAAACAAATATAGTGCTAACTAAGTTTTGTTTATGAAGTGCGCTGTTTCAAAAATTGGAAGACGTGTCAATTTTTATGATACATTGAATTTGTTTGCAACTTGAGATGTCATCTATTTGGATAATTAAGAAAAGTTCAATTTAAAATGTCACTGTTGGCTCAATGAAATGTGATAGTCCATGAGAATGCTTTTTGATGATGCCGGTCGATTAAGACACAAAGACGAGATACTACTTTTCTTGTTGAATTCCATTTGCTTCCATATCAGAATTCTTAAAACAAAAACTTTCACTCAAGATAACTAAAATTTGTAGAAATTATTTTTATGCGATACGGGAAGATAACTAGCTCTTGTAATTCAGATTTTCCACAACTGTGAGAATAAAACAAAACTATATTGGTGTTACTAACCAATTACTGTGTTACTAACCAATTACTGTGTTACTAACCAATTACTGTGTTACTAACCAATTATTAACTATATTCGTGTTACAAACCAATTATCAACCATAATCAGTTTTTGATTGTCTTCATCTCATGTCTCACTCATTTTTCCCCTCACGTGCTCTGGCAATACATCACCTCATAAAGATTACTTTTCAGAGCATGTCACTGTAGACCGGAGGAGGTGACAAAATGTTATTTTACAATGAGCTACAGGAAAGGTGTTCGTCCACACCAATAAAATCCATTGTTTAGATGCATATTGATAGACTCCTTTGATATACGAAGTGTTGTAACTTGTAAATAAAGACGTACAGTGTGAGGATTTCTGAACTCACGAAGACATTTTGACTCCTTTTACCCCTTGATATTTTTCCTCTTAAGAAGATTTCAAATTCAATTTAATATAAAAAAGAAGTAAAGGTACTCATTTATAAAACAATGTTTGTATTGGATACCATCAGCCGAAACCATCTTACAGTTCCAGAAACGAGAAAATTTTCACTTTCATGTCGATGTTTCAACAATGAAGTACTAAATCCTTTATCCTGCGATATCCTTTCTTCGCGGTTGTTTGCTTAAATAAAATCCAAGCATTTACAGCAGCTAAATCCAAAATGTTGAAAAATACATGGGCAGGCAATCTACGAGATTTAGATTTTGTGTTGTACTTTTTAACCATTTGATCAGCAATGCAAATAACTTTATAAAATTTCATATATTTCCAGCGGTCAAAAGACCGCTCACTGTAGATAACGATACAGATGATTATCGGGAAAAACGAAAAAAGAGAGATATATATTGAAAAATGAAATAACTATATATTATAGAAAAAGTCGTGCATTATGTTCAAGAAAAATTAAAATCTGGAATTTAACATTTTTGATTAAAGTCTCAAAAGCGGTCATTTGATCACTCTGGTAGGTTTAGTGTTAAGTGGGGTTTCTATTTTTATTGACTTGAAAAAATTCGGTAATAACAGGAGGTATTGTAAAATCATTCAAATCTTAGTCGGAGAGTGGTGTCAAGTTGTTTAGACATAATATCTATTAGAATATTAGTATTGTTTTGTTGAGTTGAGATAATTAAAATTAGTAAATTTTTTTTTATTTATTATTATTGTTATTATTTATTGTTATTATTATTAGTATTTATTATTGTTATAATTATCATTATTGTTATTATTTATTGTTATCATTATTATTGTTATAATTATCATTATTGTTGTTATTATTTATTGTTGTTATCATTATTATTATGTATCATTATTGTTATCATTTTATCATTATTGTTGTTATAATTGTTGTTGTTATTATTGTTATCATTATTATTATTGTTATAATTATTATTATTGTTATCATTATTATTTATTGTTAACAATAAATAATAATAATGATATCATTATTATTATTTATTGTTATCATTATTATTATTATCGACTGGGAAACTGTAGATGATAAACAAAATTAAATTGATCTATTAGCTTGGCCGCTTTATTAGTTGGATTTATCAAAATAGTACTTTTGATATTCTAGAAGCAGACACTGTAACGTAATCATTGGTTTAATATAGAAGTTTGATAGTCTTAACCTGAAAATGAAAGTTGAAAAATATAAAAGACGGGTCTTCTTTTTATCAAATCATTCCATCTTATATGAAGCTTTAGAATCTCACCCATAACCAATTTCTTCACCCTGTTATTCTATTATTTTTTGTTATTCTTCTGTCCTTTTGATAGGCTTCTTTAGCGTATTCATCTAAAAATTCTTTTTCGTGGCCTGTTTGGGCTTTAATCTATTTTAGTCGTGTTTTATTAATGTTATTACTCTCTGATGACTTTATAATAATATTACTATTTAATTGTTTTAATAATAATATTACGATTAATGGATGTGTTCCCTTCTTCTATTTATATTTCTTAACAGATAATATATTTTCACTAACACCTAAATGTAATATCAAGGGATTCTAATGCTGTCATGACTTGTATTGCATTAGCTGAAACAAGATTATAAGCTTTGGTGAATTTTCTTTGTGTATGAAAATAATTTATCGTTCATTTGCATAAAATTCGGGAACCTAGCTTCCGCCCCGCAGGAAATAATTTTCCTGTTTCCTAAATATACAATTCCTCAATAATTTCGGAGCAATATGCATACTGAAGAGCTTCGCTATTAAGTGTTTGTTTAGTTTACCCTGCATCGCTAATTATAACAGTAAAATATTTTTCTCAGGTTGATCTTAAGTCTGCTTTCAATGGTTGATTCGTTGTCTCTACAAATTGATTGAAAACAGCAGTTATTTAAATTGATTGTTAGCCCTTTCCTGGGTCATCATTAAAATGTCATCATCAAATGCTTGGATACGGCAATTCTAATTGAAATCTACGTTATAGATTACGTTAATACTAATCAACCAAGGGATCGGACTCAAGAGGTGTTATTTATCTATTTAGACGACACCTAAACTTTTTTTATTTCAATTTTGAAAATATATAATTTAAAATGTATATAAAAGAATAATATTTCACTCACAAGTTCCATAACTTTTGGTAATTTTTTAAAATATAAAACTTTTTTAATTTCTAAAACGATACGATTTTTTTAAAAATAAATATTACTTTTTTTCTAACGCATTTTTCTCAGATCTTTCAAAGTATAATTCAAAAGTTTTAAACATTGAAATATTTTTGATTGATTTAAAAATTTATTTGCTTTTAATATAAATTGTTTTTTAATTTTACACATAATTTTTTACATTCGGAATTCAAAAAAATTATTCCTAAACAGATGATTTGCAGACTTATTTATATTGTAAACATATTTTAAAGCATGCTTAAAAATTTTACAACTCTCCATCAATAATAAAATATCATTTAGTGGTATGATAAATATCAACATTAAGAAATCCCTACCCACTGAGAAATATAGATTAAAATTTAAAAGTTTTTCGTTTTTTTTTGAAAATTTACAATTTCTTACTCACTTACACAGTAATTAAGTTTAATTTCTATATTGATAATTTTAATATTAAACATCAATTGAAAAATTTCATCTATTATTTTATATCCTACTAATATTTTAATTAGTAACAGTTATTTTTTATTCTAATACTTCAATATTGAAAGAGTTTTTTTTTATCCGTGTTCCTCCAAAAAATGAATTACGGACATCAAAATTTAGGTATGTAGTTGGTAATAATATTTCACTATATTTTAATAATCATGAAGTAAAGAATGATATATATATATATTTTTTTAAATTACAAATTTAAAACACAAGTTCATCTAACAAAAGAATATATAAAATGACAAAATGAAATAGAATTGAATTTTTATTAAATAATATTAAGGATGGTAATACCAGCAATGAAATATCTTTACTAACCATTAGTAATCTTTACTACTTAAAAATGTCATTATATATCTTAGTTAAGTATTCCAATCACAACCCGAAAAGGGCTGCTGCTTCCAAAGTATGTTATTTAAATCAGTAGTGTCATTTTCTCGGCAAGAAATGATGTAAAATTTTTTAATGGGAATGACAAAATGCTAGTGACAAGTAAAAAAATAACAGAAAATGTTTTTAATTTTTATCATTAAAGTAAATAAAATTAAATAAAAATATAAATTATAAAATATGCGTCAAATTTTATGCAGTATCTAACGACATTGAAAGACAGAAGTTGTAATAAATGATTGTGGATTATAGAGACATTTCAATAATAATTATGTGGTTACCAGAAAAATAAATGAATTAAAATAAATTTTATGTGTCTATTTACTATCAAAAGCATATAGAAAAATTAGTCTTCAAAATTTTTTATTATGGGTTTTGTAGATATAGAACAGAAAAGTGAACGTTTTGGGAAAATGACTCATATAATGGGTAGTTCTCTGGTAGACGCAAATGACATTTTGGTTCTTTTTTGCACTCGTAAACAAATAAAAATTCAAAAATTAAGATTAAAGCAGTAGCTATGTTTTTGTTTTACACAGTACTAGTTGTGACAAAGTTTTGCTTAAAAATAACAATTTTAAAAAGGTCAAATATGCATTCATAAGCCACCGACGCTCAGGCACGTTCGTGTGTCAATAAATTTGTGGTAAATGCGTGCAAGAGCTAAACTCGGGCTAAATATAATTTTTTTTTTTTTTTTTTTTTTTTTTTTGCACTTATGAAAATTTCTGCAAATTGAAGTTAGCGACTTTTATTTCTGAATTGATGATTTTCTATTTAACATTGTTAGTTGAGCTTGAAAAAAATCCAATTTACTATATTTTTTCACAGTTGATACTAAACCTAAAATGTAATTGATTTATTTATGAGGCGCAGAAACAATCACAGATTACCCAAAATGCCTTCAACAAAAGAATAAATTCAATATTTTTTATAAAAGTGCACCAAGGAAAATAACAATATTTAATTTATTTATTCAAATAATTTTATTATTATTTGAGAGTTTGGGAAAGAAGTAACCTTTAACAAAAATCTGCACTGACATTTTGTTTTGAAATTATACCGAGGAACTGTTTGCAATATGAATCATATACCAACATGTTTATTTTCATTAGTTGAACCTCAATGAAATTTCTGTTTTGATGCAATTTCTGTTTTTATCATTAAAATCCATCCATCAATCAAATCACTTGCACTTCCTTCCTGACAGTATTGACCAATGTCAAGTTTAGACTTTGTTATAACAAAAAAAAATTTATTTAATGTTTATGAATATTTTTCCCGAGTCCGATTATTTTTGGGCATTGTCTTTTGAGTTTATTTATATCGACATCTTTGTCTTTCTTTACAATCTGACAATAATATTTACCACGTCATATTTAAATCGAGTATTTCAAAAGTAATATTCTAAGCTTCGATTTTGCTTTTATGACATAAATTTATTTCATCTTATAAATATACAACCGCACCAGAAACTATGTGCGTGACTATTCTTAAAGAAACTATTTGAGTTAGTTTTATTCAAATAAACTTTATTGGATTTTTTTCGATGTTCGTATTTTCTTTGATATTAAAAATATCTTCCCAGACTATTTTAAAATAAAAGTATGAGAACCAAAGATGACAACACATGTAAATTTTATACAAATTGTAAACCCAAAAAGGTTTTAAGGACGTTGACCCATAAATTTATACTTTTAGCGTTTTTAGAAAATAATACGTGTATATATGCATATTTAATTTTTAATGAGTGAATCTTTTCTACTCTTCCTTCACATTCACTCATTAAAATTGTTTCGAATGAGATTTTATAAGTATTTATACATTTCTCTAATGTTCCATAACGTATTAATATATTTTATTCTGCAATCAGTTATCGCTATAACTTTTTATCAATAAATTCTAATTCTATAAATTCTAATGGACCTTATGCAGATTGGAATTATGAGTGGGGCTCCAAAGATTGGCAGCACTTGTGATGTACTTGTCACTAATTACAGCACATATTTAAAAAGAAGAAAAAAAATCGAAATTTTCAAATCCCATTAACCAATCACAAAGCATGTTTCATTTATTCCCACGCAAAGGAATTGACTACGGCGGCCTCATGCCCAACCTCCATAGTTTTAATTACCATCTTAAATACCACCTTTAAAAGAATGACAACACAACAGTCAGGGTGGATTTCAAGCTTGAGGAAACTGGTGAAAAGCCACTAACCTGTAAAAACTTGCATTTGTTCAAAATGCGATTCAGTCAGTTGGAATTTTGCTGAACAGAAAGTAGCATCTGTTTTCAGAAATGGTGTGGATTGAAATTTTGGTGTAAGCTTCATAGTGCTTTGCTGCTGCTGTATAAAAAATTGTAAAACTTTTTAAAAATAATAAAGTACTTATGTTTGTAAAATTAGGATAACATTTTTTTGGGAAGAAAATTCGAAAAATATAAGTGGATATTTTATTTGCCAGTTTGAATTTGATTTGCGTTTTAAATATTATTTGATTTACATCTTATGACAAGCGCGTATCCAGGGGTGGGATATAAGGATAAATATCCTCCCAAAATTATAATTGATTACATTTCACCATGTATCCAATATGTATTTTCCACAATGATATTTTTAGGCTCATGTAGTTTAATGCTACAAGTCATCGAATTCAATGTGTTTTCGTAATTGTGGATGTTGTTAAGATGGATCAACGCAGAACTTTACAGCAGTCATATATTTCACTTGAAAGGAAATTTTAGAACAACTAAATGATTAGAAGAAATGTCTTATCATTTAAAATATAGTAATCTATTTCACCAAGTAAATTTTTGGTTATAGAAACTGTCCGATCTTTATTATGACGGTAATATTGGTGGTCCTTAAACACACTCTCAAATCCTGGGGTAATTTGTACCGTTGCTTTAAAAATTAATATCCATGTTAAATTGAAATGTTTTCCAATGTAAGTATTTTGAATTTGTTTCTTCAATTTTTGCTCTTGTTGTATGCATGTAAATTATGCAACCTAAGATTTTAAAATATAAATTGAAAATAAAGATCAATTCGATAGCACTACTTGACAAAGCCTAAAAAGATTTGCCGGTGACACTTCCAATAAAGTTAACTTCGGATAATGGCCAAGTAAATCGGGCACTTTTATTTTCTCGTGTTCTCCTAATATTTACTAAAACACTCTAAAATGAATGGACGTTTTAAAAAATCTCATTTTTTAACTTAAACAACATAACAAGCTGATTTAAATCTCAAATAAATGACACAAAAAATCATGCACTCTCTTAATTAACAACGATTACATTCATCCACCTGTAATAATTTGCAAAGATATTACATTCCTTCTCCTGTGATATTTTTTTTAACCTGTAATAATTTACAAAAAATATTGCATTCCTCCACCTGCAATAATTTTTTAACCTGCAATAATTTACAAAGATATTACATTTCTCCATTTGCAGTAATTTTTAACCTATAATAATTTACAAAAATATTGCATTCCTCCACCTATAATAATTTTATATAAACAAATGTGAACTCTAGATTTGTACCATCTAACTATAAAAAATTTAGAGTTTACAAATTCATTTCATTGATGGTTGGGATACAAATGAATAGAACACTTTATTACAAAAATTTTAGATTTAATGTTTTTTTTATATATATAAATTAAGATTTTAATATATATTATAGAATTAATTAAGCCTAAACATTCTTATAAAATTATAAATATCCAAGTTATAATATTATATGTTATAAAGGAGAGTAAGAAGTCTTCTAAATATGCTTACTTAAGACTTCATATCCTCCCTTATAATAATAATAATTTACTTCGGAGGCTCGTATATTTCAAAATTGATCAACAATGTCTTAAAAAACTATTACAAATTTAGGATTATTAAAATAATTGCTCTAATTTTATAAATGAACAAATATGTTGTTATTCAGCAATTTAAATTATTGTATAGGTTGAAATATTATGGTTACTTTTCAGAATCATGTTCCATTAAAATGGGATCTGAAATTTGTCATTTCCTCCAAAACCTGATGCTTCATTTTTTCCTGCTACAATATCTGCCACAATAGACCTATAAAACATATGAATTTTATGCCAGATAAAAATAACAGTAATATTAACTAATTTATGAAATTTAAAGGTACAATAAAGCTGGTGTATTCTTCTTAATTTTTTTCTAAAGAAGGAGTTAGTTGACAAAAACTTTTTAAATTGTAATAAATAATATCTGCTTTTTTTCTTTTTAAATTTTGTTGATAGATTAACAAATGAGCTTCTTTTCCAACCCTTAAATTAATAACACTATTTCTAAATTTCAATTGTAATTATAAATTTCTAGTTATGATTATAAATCACAATTTACCTAATATTAATTAATATTAGTTAAATAATTGAGGAAGGAAAAAACACTTTTGTTGCTTGAAATTGAATGAAAAATTATTGGAAATAATTGTTTACTTTTTTGTGTCTTAATAAATTTTACTTTACTAATTTTAAAGATTGTTTTAAATCTAATTTGAAATTTATTCAATTTCATTTTTATTTCAACTGGATAAAAAAAGAAAAAAAAAGAAAAATTTTCTTAAAATCATTGATGAAACACAATAGCTTCAAGCTTAATTATAAACTTTTACTATTTCTCTTTATTTTGCAACTCCAATTCAAGTAAGGCTGATTTAATATATTTTTAAATCCTTTATATATTAACTTCGATTTTGTTTGTTTGTGTATGTGCCTTTCCGAGCAAATCTGTGGAAACCTAAGTAACCCAAATTACGGGTGATCTGATCAAGTTAAACAGGGCACATATATTCGATGATAATGCATTCTATCAAGCTTTGGGGGTTGTCCCTATCACTAAATTTTCTATATTTTCCTACATTTCCTATATTTTTTACACACGTTTCTATAATTGTTTTGGAATACTAATAAATCCCATTTAACCAATCATTATTAAAACTCTTGCCTGTTTCATACATTATTTTAATCAGAATAAATAAAAGATAATTGGACGTGATTGTATAAATTTAATATGGAGTGTGGTCCAGTCAATTCAACGTTGCGTACCGTAGTAATTCTGTAAGTGAAGGAATTTTAACCGATTATTGTTGAAACTCTTTTCTGTTGCCACACAATAAACAAGAGGCATTTGGACATGATTGCATTAATTCACATTTTTAATAAATAAATTTTTAAAAATAGTGAGCCGCATATTTTGCTGATGTATTTAAAATTCGATACAAGCACATACTGACAACAGAATCAGCGCTATTTTAATGCATATAAAAATTGACAATGCATATAAAGAATTTACATTAAAAACTTTGTTTTTATGGGTTATATTATTACTTTTTATTTTCTCTAATGTAATTATGAAATAAAAATTATTAACTAAATGTTCCTATATTTTGTGGTAAACTCTTTAGAATTTTTGCCTAAATCATCTTAAGCTTTTTCATAAAGTAATGTATTATAATTTCAAACAGTATAATCAGCGTTAAATTAAAAAAAGTATAATCAACCATAAAATTAAAAAAAAAAAGTATAATCAACCTCGTTTAAACGTATTAAAACCTACTAGTGCACCATTTTGATTCCCAATTTCAATATTTCATTTCTTTTATTTCCAAAGCAAAATCCAAAATTTTACAAGTTGTCTACTACAGAATGTATTGTAGCTCAAAGAATCCTCCAAATTATTTAAAAACATAAATGCTGCATCTTAAGTTGCTGGTACTTCTCAAATATATCGACAAGCCTCTTTAGTTATATCTTTCTGCATTTTGATAAAATCTCATCAGATACACACCTAGACCCAACTCTTATTCTTAAACGCCTAGTCATCGCATAACCATTACCGCAAAACTCACACAGGAATTGGTTAGGCAGGAAGTTCAAGAAATCACTAAAGGTCCGAAGACATCGTTATACCCAGCTACCGCAAACCGCATATTATTACTTGGAGAAAATTGCCGGTGATGATCACGAACAAGTGTACAAACATTAAGACACTCAAGAATTCGGAGATATAATAGTTGTTTTGGACTCTTGAAGTGCGAGATTGCAATATTTCCCCGTTTGCGGTCTTCGAATAGAGTTGTTGAGATCTTGATTTCATTTTATGTAATTTTGAACTCATGAGATATTATCTTTTTTTCTTATGTTTACTTTATTTTGTTCCCAATTAAATGCTATGTAGGCACGCATTGTAATTTTTACGTTGAGGTTTCATTGTAAACACGTCAGGAATACTGAAGTCATATTTACGGTTATTAGAGATTAATCCATAAATAAGACAATAAGTTGCTGGGAGGAATGCTATATACAGAACGTGTTTGGGAGGAGGAGTTGATATATGACAAATACCAACTCGGAAGAATCTATCATATCTCTGCCGTACATTGCGTACGTCATTTAATCATGTGATACTTTTGTACCTCAAAGAAACATGACACTAAAAGGGAATTTGACAGTTTTTGTTCTATTGTAGATTAAGCCTTAAAAGTTTACTTTCTAACAAACTCACTGATCACTATAACTTCTGGATATCTTATAAGAGACTTTTGCTCTGCAAGCAGAGGATACCTAATTAATGCATACCCCTCCCCTCCCCCCCCCACACATCTATAATATGTAATAAGTTGCCTATGGTTACAAGCACATTCTAACTAGTTGAGATTTAAGTTAAAAAGATACTACAAAACAATACAATAAAAAAGTGGCAAAACAGATGGGATGAAACTCAACAAAGCAGACAAATGCACGCAATATTCCAGATGGTCTTCAAACGAAGAATATGTGGCAATTTCTTCCTGAACCAGATCCTCATGGGATACGACGCCATTCCTGCCTACCAACAGAGATTTTTCGACAAAAACCCAACCTGCCGATGTAATGAAGGAGAAGGTACCATAGAACACATAATCTACTACTATAACATACATAAAGAAGTCAGATACAACTCTACTAATATTGACAATAGCATTTTGTTAAAGCTCTCTCTAATAATTGTAGAGATTACCTAATTACAAAAATGAAAAACCAAATGAGTATTATTCTGAAAAGACTTTAGCGGAATATCTAAATGAAAATTAATAACGTGCTCTATTAGATTAGCGAATGGCTGATATTGGTTTTACCTTGAATCACCCACCGATGGAGTTTTGATAAGTTTTATTTAGACTCTAAACTTAATATGAATTTTTTGTGAAAGTAAATTATTTCCGTATACCCTGTATTGGGTTTGGCAGGAATACCACAATTATTATTTCAACTAGTTGAGGGAGAAGTTGCTGATAATCTTTGTGGTAATTATGAGCCTCTTTTTGGCTTTAAGTTAATAAACCAAGTATGCACTATTCAGAAGTTATACTTAGAGATAAGTGATCAAATCATAACATTATAACTCACTCTTTCAAATTTTAAAGCATTCAGCAAGAGTTATAATAGGGAGTTGTATAGTGAGTCTAATGAGAGTAAGATTCGGATTTTTCACTCTCCTTTGAAGTCTCACAATTGGATTTTCGCTCATTTGGTTCTGACGTACAGTCTTGGTACTTGTTATTTGATCGTGGTTCACTTCATAGCTTACATAGCATAGGTTATCACGTAAAATACTTTTTTATACAATTTGTTCCGAAAGTAAACCTTTTTTAAACGAGACAAAATGCTTATTTGACGACTGCGTTAGAACGAAATAATTTTTAAAAAGCAATTTCACATAAGTTGCATACAATATTTTTTACAATCACATGACAAAAAATGTAGTACATAAATACCTATTAAAGTTGGCAACTACATTCTATGAATTTCTTCTGAAAATATCACTTCTATACTGTGGTTGAAGTGGGAGGAAAAAAAAGTGAGAGAATGCCCAAAAGTTGGTGACAAGTGCATCCCCCCCCCCCCCCAACGATAAATTTTTCAATTTCGTATGATTAAAATATTAACTAGTAAGGAAATAATTTATACTTTCTAACACTTAGCACTGAACTAGTGTTCAAAATTTATTGTTATTTTAATGATTATTCTGCGACTTAGTTTTTTTAGTTTGGAAGTAAGAGATAAAGTGAAGTAATAATTCCACATTATATACATACCTGTATATTTAGATTTAAATAGTGCATCCAAATGTGCATTCTTTCGTGAAATTAAATTAATCGGTAACTCCAAATTTTCCTCCAAAGTTAAAAAAAGTTTATCAAATGTAACAATATTTGTTAGTAAAAATACTTATATCACCATATTTTTTTTTTTTTTAATTTTTAGTATTACATTTGAAAGTTTTAAATAACTTTTTCTCAGTGTCACTACATTTATAGGTTACGGTTATTTTGCTTTATTAGTTTTTAGACGGATTGTGTGTGTGTGTGTGAGTGTTTTTGAAAGTGGGGTGATGGATTTCAGTGGTTTAAGAAGTGGGGGAGGGACGCATGGGTATTTTCTTAAAAAGCGGGGAGACGCGTCACCCGCATCTACACACACTTCTAGCACTGCTTCTATACCAAGACTATAAAACATTTGAATACGAGGCGTGCACTAGTACAATAAAGTTACTTTACCGCACTCTTCGCTATAAAGTACCACATTCCCCACGATTTCTGATAAAAAAAAAAAAAATTAACTTTTGACACATTTTTATAAAAAATATTTTCCGCCCGCCTCGTGATAAAGTTACTTTAGCCACGTTTTTAGTTTAAAAGAAGTTTAATTTTGTTGCACTTTGTTATAAAAAAGATTTACAAATAAAACTTTGTTTCGCAATTATTATAGTATAGCTTCGAAGACTAATTGGCTTCAGAATGTCATATTCAAAACATGGCAATGTATTTCGTTGGGATTAAATTTCATTATATGTATAATTAAAATTTTCTAAAAGCTAGAATTTTTACTTCCACAGGTGAACGCACGTCCAATTATTGTTTTGGATAAGTACTATCCTTATATTATATCAAATTTAAATTTACCTCCCAAAAATGATTGAAGCAATGTTTATCAGTCTCTCACGGTAAACATCTCCCGCCTTTCAACGAAGTATCTCATGTTTGAAAAGTCGCATATATGTGGTTAAATGTACGTGGAGTTTATAAGTATTACCTAGTGTAAAATAAGCAAAAGAAATGCTTTAAAAGATATTTACTTTTAATACCAATAAGTTTTAGTCTAAGTAAGAAAAAAAAAATTCATTTGATTTTTAATTGGTATCCAATGTCTAAGTTTACTTATTTTAAAATATATTTGATTTTTAAAATGAAAAATTTGTTTAATTTGAAGCACCAACTAATTATACTAGGTCTCTATAGTAATATATGCTTTTTAATAACTTTCTGTAATACATTTTTAACAGTAAGTTCTTTTAATTCAGAAGATATATGACTAAAATAAATTCAAAATATGAATCATAATTATTAATTTTCATTACTCTTGATCCTATTGCTTTTTCTCTCAAAATTAACAAACAGTCTTATTTCGTTACAGTTTATGAAACATTTCATAAACAATGTTTTAGATGGAGAAGCATTTACATTAATATTATTCATCTTGAAAATCATTAATCGTGAATTTCATAATGTAGCTTGCAATCAAATTTGAATCATAGTTTGCAATTAAAACGGAATGTCAAAAACATATTTTTTTTTTATCCTCTGTCCTTTTTCATAAAAAAATATTTCCGTTTTGAAACTGTGCATCAACATTTCAAAAATTTCAGTATACTTTACTCAGCATTGAACGATATAAGCCAATATTGGTAGCAAAGACAGTTTTACAACAGTCCACGTTGGGATCGGTCAAGTCGAGCGATATAGACCACCGTTGTTGTTGTTGTGTTACTTAGGTATATATACATAGGTATTAGTATAATCATTCATGATATTACCGACTTTGTTATGAATATGGATAGCTGTTCTGCATTGAAAAAGAGACAATTACTTTCAAATAAGCATCTATTTCTGAATAGCATCTTTTATGGAACTGATATCTATATTTATTGATTACTTTTTTAAAAATTAGTTTAAAATTACTTAAAAAAAAATCGATATGTCTAGCCAATTGTGTAATGTAGTATAATATATCAAAGACTAATCATACTATCTAATTTAAATCTTAAGCTACACATCAATATTTATTCGAAAATTATGCACATATAAAAACGAATTGATAATTACCGAAATAAATATAACTCAGAGAGGTATTTTCATTCCTTCAGGCAAGATACAACACATATGTTTTTGATTTTGTAAAGTATAAACATTGTTTTGTTATTGGAATGTTCAATAACAAGATTGAATCATTACATAATTTAATGTATTTCTAAAAAATAAAAAGAATGTGGCAATTTGAATTGTAATTTGGTTGAATGTAAATGAAAAGGAGAAGGTTTGCCTTTTCTTGAACTTTGAATTATACTTACTTCGAAGTTTATTAGTAAAACACGAATTGTACCTAACTCGGGAATTACAAATCGTTGAGTTAAAACATAATCAAACTTATTTCACGCTCTACCTCGATGTATACATATATATTTATAGTATATTTTATTCAAATTTATCCTTGCTTGATTGCTTCGAATGAATTATTTCTCAGAATTTTGACAAACTAAATTACATTCATAATTATTTTAGTTCTAAATAAAATAAAATACTAGTAACTTTTTTGAACAACATTATGCATTGCAATATATATATTGCTATCCATGAGATGTAGAAAGAGTACTGTAAACATCCAAAACAAATCTACCTTAATATTTTTACATATAAAAGCATAACAAACACGCTAATTGCAAAAATCTCGATGACATCTGATTTTACGTCCGCCCTTCACTACAAGACGTCCAAATTCGATCAGAGTAGAAATTGATGTCTATAAATGCTGATTGGGGACTACTGATTAGGGTGGTTTGAAAATATACAAACATGTTTATATATATTATTGAAACGCATGAGGTAAAAAAAGTTGTTACATATCTTGATAAGAAAAACTGTAAAAAAAATTTGAAAAGAAATAATATCTTCGGATCACGTATTCACCTCAAAGTTTAAAAAAAAATACAAATTTTTTTTTCCCTACATTTTTAAAATTTCTAAGAGTTATATATTAAAAAAAGCAGTTGTTTGCAATATGTAGTGAAAGGGTAGTATAACACAGGAAAACACTATTCTATGCATTTTTAAAACATTTATTAATAATTAAAAATTATCAAAAGTAAATTTTTTTGTAAAAAACATTTTCTTTTTCTGTAAAATGGGTACTAACGTAATTTCTTACATTAAAAAAAAACAAAAAAGAACATGCTTTTATGCATTCGGTTCACTTTTTTCTCGAGCTTTCTGTCCCAGTGGTGCACTTTGAAGGACATTTTTGTAGAAAAGTCTGGCATTATGGATCTTTAAAAAGAAGGGGTTGTCCGAACGTGTTTGGCGTCAGCGCCACCCACTTACTGTCCTCTCTCTCTACACAAGCTTTCCACAGCTTGTGAGTGACAAGGGAACTAGTTGAAGTCTGAATTCAGTGGTCCCTAGTAGCACATAGGTGCTGGCCAAGACATAGGCCAATCCCGATGTGGGTGATCGGTCGTTGGAAACAATATTAGCCAATCTCGTACAATTCTGGATAAAATATAGAAGACATTTTAAAAATGTCGATGCAACAGTTTTAAAATTGGGATATGGTATTTATGAGAAACAAAACTATGTGGCGGTTTTCACATGTTTATTTTTGAAACATCGTGTATTTTGGAACTATGGTAGGCCAGAATCAGTCAATCTTCCAGTCTCCCCTGTTTCCTGCAATACAGCTGTGCTACCTCGGATGCGCCAGTCTCTACTAACAAATGTTCGTTTGTTACTTCCCGGTCCTCTTACAAGCATTCCAATTAATTATGTCCACGTAATCAGTGGCAATAAAGTTAAGTTTGGTTGACTTAAAATACCTGATTGTCTTTCTCTAGGAAAGTTCTCGAGATTTCATAACCCGACGACCCAGTTCTTTTACATCTCGCCTTTTGTAGAAAATCATTTCTGAAATCAAATATTTTGGGTGAGGGAAGGAAGCATTTCGTTCAGTAACCGAGTTTTAAACTTCCAGTAAATATTTAGGGAGGAATCGAGACAATCGCATTGCCTCATATGATCATATGTATTTCATTTAATTTTTTTTTAATGCAAATATATCAAGAAGATATCACTGATCTGTGCTCAGTACTTTTATCTCAATATAGGAATTAGACATTGAACTCGTAAAAAAATCAGTCCCGGAAATTTTTTCATAGAACTTCACATTTTTATTTATTACATTTTACTATATACAATTTGATCTGTCAGATTATTTCCAGCCAGTATTAATGGCAGTCCCAATCACAGCCAAGTGCGCTATGATCCAATAAATAAGCAAGTAAGTTTATGAGATTCAAAGGAAGAGAAGGCGCCACGAGAAAGGCCACCCACATTGAAACCCACCAAAACACAGTTTTAATCAATGTTTCAATGGTTATGCGAAAAAGATTATTATTGAATAATTTCTAATTTGATCTTTTTTTCTCAAGTTTTATTTACTTCATTCCACACAATACAAACTAATGTGCCTCGATAATTTAGTGATTGATGTACTCTACAAATTGATGGAAAAAATATATTTTTTGTATTTATTCAAAACTTTGAAGTGAATGCTTGAAGTCATAACAAATTTATGCAAGAAATAACTTTAGTATCCATTTTATAGAAAAATAAATTTTTCAAAAAAAATAAATTATTTTTGAATTTTTTTAATTATTAATATATGTTTTAAAAATATACATAAAATAGTATTTTCCTGTGTTTATACCACCCTTTCACTACACATTTCAAACTTTTGCCTTTCAAATATATAACGTTTAGAAATTTACAAAAATTTAGAAAAAATAGTTATTTTTTGTATTTTCTCCAAACTTTGAGGTGAATGCTCGATCGGAAGATATATATATATATATATTTTTTTACAGTTTTTCTTATCAAGATTTGTAACAACTATTTTTACCTCATGCGTTTCAAATATATATATATATAAAAAAAATTTCGAACTACTCTACTACTGATTAGGGAACACGAAAGGTGCATTTGATTTTTGATTAGAGGACGATTGGGTCCTAACGAAAATTCAGATGCAAAGGTCTGGAAGATCTGAAATCGAGATTTTCGTTCCTTTTAACGTGGCGACGTTGTATATCTTTTGCTTTGACAACAGTTGGCGGGAAAAAAAAATTATTATGAAACTATGGGAACACTGTAACAACATCGAATATAAAATGCTAAATCTTCAGGTTTACTTTTATTTCATGTTGACAATTTTATTTTTATTTCCAATAAATTTAATTAAAAAGTAATTTTTAAGTTTTAGCTTCTATAGTAGGAACTGCAAGTATCCTCATCCTGTTTTCTATTACTTTGAATTCGTTCCGTAAAACAAATTCCCATCTCGAAATCCAACCGGAAGTATTGAATATTAAACCTGAAATTCGTATTGCAAACCATACAATTTTTGCAATAACTGAAATAAATCACATAAGCTACGTATCAAATTAACTCTCTATGCGAGATTAGTATGTGGATCAAGCTTAAATCTGAAGTTTCACTACAAATACCTGAGATATTAAAGAATTGAAGATTAGAAAAATGGTTCATTGGTTAATTCAAAACTTTCCTTCAATTTGGTGCTGGAATTTAGATCTTTAACCCCAAAATATACACCAACTCTTCAACTAGGCGAAATTTCATTTACGCATTGCCGATTTGGCTGCAAATTTGTTTCCAAATTTTATCAACCCTAGATAGTTTTTATCTGATTTACTAGTAATCAGTATTACTCGCATCGTAAGTTGTTTTGGATATACCGTAAGTGAAGTTTATGTAGAAGGTACCTTTTTAAGATAGTAACTATCACAATTTAAATAAACATCATATCTTGAAAGCATTTCATTACATGGAATTCCTCCAAAAGTGATATATTTTTCGAGGCAACACCTTATGTGCAGAACGATTGTCGTATGTAAAAGGATAGGAAAACCGAAAACCCTTGGCTGGCCATGCGAGTGATTTAACGCCAAAAGGCTGCCAAAATCAGCACCTACAAGAATAATTCCAAGAAATTTGTAATCAGTTATGGCGGTCTTTTCTGGATGAACATTTCCAGACAGATGTAATAGTGACGAATGAGACGTCATGGAACATTTAAATTTCCCGTAATTACAGAGTTTCTGGTCTGGGATTTAAAGATGTCGTTGTGGTTGTGGGTGTTACATAACTTAATTTATATTGTTCTTTCAAGCAGAGAAGTTTTTGATTTGGTTTAATGATTTTTGCTGTACTTACACAAAATATTTTATAAACAGAATCGTTTTACATTGTTTCAGAAGTTTCATGTTAAAAATACTTAAATAGCAAACTTATAGAAAGATTTTTATATACTATGATAGACATTTGATTTATAATTCATTTGATATAAAATAGTTTGTTAATAATTATATTTTTAACATAATAAAATAATATTATTAATTAGGATTATAAATTACACGAAACAGCATTGGACAATTTTTTTTTTTTTTTTTTTTTTAAATAGATAAAGAATGTTAATTTGAAATGAGTAAATCTAAAAATAGTTTGAACAAAAATTAGCTGATTCTATTTTAAAGCAACTTGTAGAAAGCGTATAAATCGTATAAAATGTTTTTTTAAAAAAAGAAGAGACTAATTTTGTCTCCTTTAATAAAAAAAAGTGTGGATACTTCACTCTCTTTTCTTTGCAAATTAAAAATAAAATGGTAAAATTCACATGAAAAAAAAGCATTTATTTCAATTTATTGATTTACAAGTGAAATTAATGAACAAATCTTTATTTATAAATTAGTAGGAAATCTAATATCCCTTATATTTCAGTAATCAAGAAAAAATCGTTAGTCATTTTGCACCCGCATGTATGCGATCTGCATCCTCTTTGGAAATAATACTGACTTCATTTTTGATTACTTCTCTTGATACTTACTTAAAACCGAATCAACAAAGTAGTATAACAAAAAGTAGTGAAATTAACGAGGTTTTAAAGTTTTTAGGGAGTGCAAAATTTATTATACAAATTTACTGTTATTATTTTTTTTTTTTTTTTTTTTCCTTTTTTTTTTTTTTTTTTTTTTTTTTTTTCCAGGAGTGCTTTGTTTGCACGTCTGCTGTCAGAATAAATCAATAACGGAACATGCTACAATGTAAAAAGAAATATTAGTGTACAATTCAGTAGCACTTAGCACCCATGAGACCCGACCCGAAAATAAGACTTAAGGTTTTCGTCAAAATCGAACCTGAATATCTGGTATTGAAACATTCGAGTTTTCAGTAGTCGCCATAAACAGCTCTAACAAATTTGATAAAAATCGTTCTGATAATGTCGTTTTAAATGTTCTAAGAATCTGCATCATCGAAGTACTCTTATAAATGCGCTAAAGACGTAAAAACTTCAGATACGAGCGTCCATTAGCAATTACATTTTTCTTTGCAAGAGCAAGAGTATAACAATAATGAAAATAACATATACATAACAATGAAAATAACAGGTTATGTGAATCGAAATGACTAGAAAGGTGTAGGCAACAAAATTAATTTCTTCTGTTAAAAAATAAAAATTTATAATTCAAAGGACTTTAAGCATGATGGCGTAACAGTCAATTGCTTCTGGGGGGAAATGAAACACGCCTTTGTGATTAGATGAATATTCGAACTTGTTTTTAGAGATGTAGTACTGTATTTGGATGTTATGATTGAGGTTGGGTTGCCAGATAGTACAAATAATTTTCTGTATAACATCTATTGTATAGCCTGTGCGTTACATTTATTTATAAGTACTCAAAAGTTGCGTCTTTTTTGTCTGCCTGTTCGGGGCAATTTTCTTAGTTATAATTTTCTAGTTTTTACTAACTTTATCACCAAACTCTCCGAATCGGAGATTAAAAAAAAAAAAAAAAAAAAAAAAATGAAGATAAGAATGCAAACAGTAAATTACGCGAATCCATATAAAATTTAAATGCTGTTATAGTATCGCAGTGTTAACTGAAAATTGAAGGGTGTTCTTATCCTAAAATGTAATTTTAAAAAAATATTGGTTTTACTTTCGATTAACTGTTATGTAATGTATTGAATTAGGGTAAAAAACATTAAGTCGATTTTTGTTATTGATTTCTACGCTATGAAAAGTCCAGATGTAAAAAAAAAAAAAAAAAAAGAGTGATTATTGAAAATGTGGTCTGTGTGGAAAGCATAATTCCTATTTGGAATGTTCAATAATGTTAAATTTGATATACAACCCTTTAGTAGCTATAAGTCATGAAAATAAGATTTTCGTAAAAATACCACATGTGCAGAAGGTACGAAAAATGTAGGCTTTTTAGTAATTGCATTAAAAAAAGCCTTTAACGATTTTGGGAAAATTCTCCGTGATAATGTACTTTTATGTGTTCTTATTCTTGTCGACTCCTCCACTGAATATATCTTTGAAATGTGTTAAAGATATAAAATAATGAAAAGACTAAGGAAGTGGAAAATCGTACACCATTCAATTACACTATATTACTATAAATAACTAGTTTGTCAATAAGTAAATAAATAAATAAATACCACCAAACTGGGAAAATTGGTGGTATGTTTAACAATAATTATTACATTATTACTTTAGGATAAGTGCAATGAAGGAGGAACTTTCTTCGTTCTTCAATATTATTAGTATTAGCAGTTAACCAGATATTTTCTCATACGGAGTGAAACTTTTTAAAGTCATAATAGCACTTTAAGTGAAAAAAAAAAATCTGGCAAAAATTAAGAAGCAGTCGTTGTATGTGAGTATTGTAAATATTTTCTAACTGTCAAATGGCTTTTTACCAAAAAAAAAATTATATATATATATATATATATATATATATATATATAATTTTTTTTTTTTTTTCCCCCCATCAAGTATAGTTCTATAGATTATAAGCTGTTCATTTAAATCAAAATAATTTTTTCACTCCTTCTAATTACTAGGTATAATTACTTTTAAGGATCGCACCACGTTATGCTCCGAGTCATGCTTCATCTAATGTTTTAAATGGATGAGCACTTATACGTTTGTTTGGGACAACCTTTTTAACAACCAAGTTGTTTTTTATGTATAAATAAAACTAAATTTGCAAGCTTATTTTGTTTCTAATATCATCGATGTATTTTTGTTTCCTTCTAAACGGATACTAATGTTTCAACTTCACTGACGATTGCGAATAATATGTCAAAAGTGGAGAGTTTAAAATATTAGAAGATTGAAAACTATTTTTAGAGTTACTATTACACGTTAAACTATTAATACAACAAGTCTTATTTGAAGAATCACTTCAAAATTATTTTTTGAGCTATACAATTATTTTTAAACCTGTTAATTCTCATGATTGGATACTGGTACAGTTGAATAGTCTTTCAATTACTTCTTAGAAAAGTTTGTAAAAGTCAGTTATTTAAAAATAAAAATGTTTTTCGAAAAACCTAATTTTGTGTTGCATTCTACCATCACTGACACTTAGTAGCCATTTTTTCACTGATGATTGCAGAATAAAACTCTATTTCCAAGTTCAATACTATGTAAGTTGGAAGTGCAAGGGAAACATCGAAAATAAAAACTTTAAAAAAAAAAATTGTATTTGTATACCTTTTCTATTGATTAAAGATCACACACAATTTATCTCTTTAAATGTCTGAGCGTTAAAGGCAGTGAAGTGAGTAATAGAAATATAAATTTTCCTGACTTTAAAAAGCTTTTTATAGTCTCTATTTCTTCATATATCTATTTGTAAAAGTCAATGTCCTCACTCAATTAATCACTCACCGACTCGCCACTAATTCTCCCATTTCCAATATAGTCACAACTATAAAATTGGATACAAATTTCAACATGAACAGGCATAGAAAAAGTTTTCTGATCTCGCAGATTTAACAATTCCTAATAAGGATCATTTCTTATTCTTGCTATGTTACAATCGTCTAGCCCAGTGCATTTAGAAACTACTTTATATAAAACCTTGAAATTCGGTGAGTTGGTGAGAAAAAGATCACTTAAGAAAATTATATAAATTATTTTAATTTAATGTCTATATATTATAAATGAAGATTAAAACAGCAAAAGACAAAACCAGGTGGAGCCACTGCATATGCATTGACGTAAGGTTTTCAAATATAAAATTGAATATAGTAGACGCTAATTTCGAGTTTTTAATTTATGTATTTTCATTAAGTGATATTTTTTGTACCTACTCACCAAATATCAAGGTTTAGTGCACTGGGCAAGAAGACTGCGACATCAAGAATAAGATATTATTTTTACAAGGACTTCATCTTGAGTAGATTTCAAATAATGATCATACTCCTTTCACCCCATCCCCGATTTCACCATCTGCAAAACATCGGAATGAAATTGTGTTTCCGATAATCTGAATTAGTCAAAATATCTATAGAAAAATGCCAAATAACACTGGTTCAGTAGGTCTGAAGTTTTTACCATGTACATTTAACATTGGATTGGAAAGGGAGAATGGGGGTGGTTTTTCAAAATTTCATATACTTGATGTACGAAAAAACAAGTATGCAAAATTTCATCAAGATCGAAATAAAACTGTAGTTACCTATAAAAAAAACCTTTATATATGAAAGATATTCTTCTTTTTATATTTAGAATAACTAAATAAAGTTCCCACCGTTACATGGACCTAAACAGCTATGGCCCTGCATGATCCTGTACAATCCCGTTAAGATTTTTCACCCCTTACTCCCTTTTTTTCAATGTCACCATCTAAGAAACAAAACATCATAATGAAATTGTGTACATCATTATCGGGATTAGTGAAAACACCTTTAGAAAATCGGATAATAATAGGTTCAGTCGATTGCAAAGTAGGCCCCCTTTACAATCTATCCTCGATTTCACCACCTAACAACAATACATCGGAATGAAATTGTGTTTCTGATAATCTGTAACAGTCAAGATACTTGAATAAAAAACTCTGTTCAAATTTGTTCGATAGATCTCAAGTTATGATCAGACAACATATGGGGTGAAACAATTGGAGATGACGGGTTTTCGTAAATAAATACTCATAATTCTTCCTCTTGTTGCAAGGCGAAGAGTTTACCAACTAAGATTGTAGCTTCCTATAAAAAACATACGTGAGAAAAATCTTCTTTATATACAAGGTGGTCGTAAAGAAACTTTACCAATATATGGACCTCTAGCGACCGTTCTGTTCAACAGATCGAGATGACATTTCAGGTATAGTTATTCAGAGGTATGGAGCTCGAGATTCTGTGAATAGCAACAAAATGGCGCTCACGGTTACGGTTATAGTTACAGAAATTCAAAATTTTTGAATGGCAACACTTATTTTTTTCCTATCGCAAAATGTTCAGCGCATGCGAAAACCCTAAAAAGCGTTGGAACGGTACCTGTATAACAAAAAACGGACGCGTTATGCAAGCACAAAAAATACCTCTGCGAACGGCCACCAAAAACAAAATCGGGTCACTCTGTGGAAATTTGCATGTGACAAAGGTCAAATTTCACATGGATGCCATCACAAGCAATTTTATCGGTTTTCTAAGTGCAAATTTAATTCGTGTGCCCCGACTATGTTTCTGCTATCCATTCGAAAAGCTGTTTTTTGTGCGTGCATAACGCGTCTGTTTTTTGTGATACACATACAGTTCCAACGCTACTTAGGGTTTTCGCATACGCTGAGTATTTTGCGACAGAAAAAAGTAGGTGTTGCCAGTTTCCGTGACTATAACCGTAACTGCGAGCTCCATTTTGCTGCTATTCACAGAACCTTGAGCACATACCTAAGAATAGCTATACCTGAATTCTCATTTTGATCTGTTGAACGGAACGGCCGCTAGAGGTCCATACATCGGTAAAGTTTTTTTATGACCACCCTGTATATATATATAGATTCAAATGAAAATGTTAAACTATACATAAACTGCTGGTTTCTTCAAAGTGAAAATAAATCATCTTTGGTGAAAGGGAGCATTGTACTTCTTATAAAAGCAGATTTAATATTATATTACTTATATTTTATACATTATTTTAAATTATCCTTAAATAAACTATAACTTTACAAAATCTCTTGCATCTTTGTATATATAGAATTAATTTTTTTTTTCCACTTATTTATCCAATCTTTTTAATCGATATTTGGAAGAGGCATTATACTACAAAATACCATTTTTGTTAGTATAATTTTGTAGATAGTTATCTATTAGTTGATGAGATAATTTTTGTTAATGTTTAATGACTGTATTAATTAAAATATGTTTTGTAGCGCCTCTGTCATATGTATCATCTCTAAGAATTGAAATTTTCTAATTATACCTTAAACAAATTATTGTAAAATTGTATAGGAGAGACCTTTGTACCTAGGGCCGTCTTTTTTCTATGCACAAAAAATGAGAGACTGAGACGTTTGAAAATGTGAAACTGATATGCATACATCGTTTTAGTAATTACATCCCATTGGGATTGATATAAATACTTAAAATAATAGATTCTGTCAAATAGAAAGTTTTTAAAGAAATTTCTCAAATGGCCCTAGGTACAAGACCTCGTTGTACCTAAGGCCAGTAGCTGATGTACCTATGGCTAATCTCTTTAAGTAAGGTTTCAGACCATAATGAATAGAAAATAAACATACACACATGAATTTTATAAAAGAAAAGTTGTCAAGTTGTTATTAGTCATTGAATTACGATATAATAACTATAATAAATAGCAATGTGTCAAATTATTAGAGAATTACAGATATATTCGTAACTTGAAAAACTGATTTAAAAAAAAATGAACCTCATTCATTATCTCTTTGAAACACCAAAAGATTTTAGTTTTGTCAATTTGAACACAATAAGCAACTATGTGGCCCTAGCTACACGACTTGATAATTTCATATAAAATGCCTTCTACTAAAAATGCACATGGAGAAAGGACTTATTCGAACATCTCATTTAGTACTTAATGTTACAAATACAATTATTTACTAGAATTCAAAGAAAAGTATTTGACTTAACTTTGTAAAACTATAACATGAGCTGCAAAATGTTACTGCAGACCATATAAAAACGTTTTCCATTTATAACTTGTCACAGCTTTCTCCTATAAGATTTAAAAATGGCTGTCAAAAGAGCAATTAGGTGTTGCCACTTACCCAAGTGAGTAAAAAAATTTACAACAAAACATTATTCAATAAAAGTGGGGTGGCCCTTGGTACACAAGTCTCCCCTACAAGTTGAAATTTTGTTGCGTACACGGGTATTCTTTTTATTTACAATTAACTCATAATAATTCATACATAATTATTCGGCATTACTTCCAATGTGAAATCAAGCTTGAGAAAACTGTTATCATTAAGAAGACTTCGGCAATTATTTAGTTAATAAAAGTTTATATTTTAAGATATTTCCACCCTACGAACCATATCTAAAGACTTGCAAGCGTATAACTATTGATTAAGCAATTAGTTATTAAAATATATGCATAGTGAAATAGGATAAACAGTTGTTATTTAATAGTTATTTATAGAAATAATTAAAATGTATAATTACTTTAGTAATTGAAGTAGCATTTATCAACTGAAATGAAAGTAATAAAAACAAATCAAAATTTATTTTCTTAAACTAAAATGATTTAAGTAGTTTTGCCTTTTGTAAAAATTAGTTAGATGAATAAAGTGAGTTGTTTAAATTAGTTAAAATATAAATTTTATTTACAGTAATACTTGAATGTGATTCAAAATTAATAACAATATTTGAAAAATTGTTTTAATTAACAAATTGGTGCAAAAGAGTACGGTGAGCAATAAAATAGTTTGTTATAGAGAAGAATTTGTGTTTGAAAAGCAGAATAATTCACAATTTCACGCTAAAGTAACCCTAATTCAGATGGTATCTATCGTTACGTTTGACTGTGTGTCAAATTTGCAAGATTATCGTATTTATATGATTTAAGATAAAGCGTCAATTATGCATAAAATTTTAGCAACCTATTTGTACTTTTATCAAAAGTCATTTGATAAATCGATTTCGATTTTTTTTTGTAGACTCCACGTTTTGGAAAGACAAGAATCCAAAAAAAAGTGGTTTTTGGACAATGTTCTGTGTGTGGTCAACGTATTTCCAGAACGGATGAAATAATGTTAAAATTCGATGTGTCACTAGGACTAGTTCTCCTTTAAAAACTAAATATTTCTCAACAATTTCCTAAAAAATTTCAATTATAAAATATCGTTTTTGATATCTGTTTCATCTGTTCTCAACATCCCTACCTCCAAAAAATCCCATAGAAAAATTCTAAAAATGTAAGAAACGAACTTTGTACAACAACGAAAATCGACTTTCGTTTTGTTTTGAAACCACTGACTGTCTATTTCTGCCACTTATAAAGTGTTTAACACAGCCAAATACGTCTCGTAATTTTGAGCATCTAGAAGAATACGAGATCGAAATCTTCTAGTGTAAACCCCTCTCTCCGACCCCACCACACCAACGAGAGGACATTGAGGCTACGACAGATTTAATGTGCACCAGCCCCCATAAGTACACACCGATATTTGGCAAACCGAGGACAGAAACCACAACCCTCCAGTTATGAGCTCGATACTCTACCGCAAGGTTATCGGGAGCCCAATCGACTTTATCAACATCCAATCGTCTTTAACCAATAATGAAGTTATGTGAACAGAATGAAATAAAACTAGGACTGTGGAACATCACAAAACTTTTAATTACACTTAATACCACTATGCATTTAAATTTACCATGAATTAGTATGGTGTAATTTACCGTTTTCGTTTTCATATTCACTTTAATTTGAAAAATTGCCAGTTTGACAATATTTTTGGCGATAATCATTACATTACCCAAAAAATGCTTAATTGGCGATATGTTTTTCGATAAATATTACATTATCCTTTTTACTTTCTTATACCCATATGTTAACATATGGTAATAAAAGTATTGCATTCGGAAAAAAAAAAAAAAAAAAAGGAAAAAAAAAACGTTTTTTTTTCTTATATTTCTACACGTTTTGGAATGTACCGAGTTAAAAAAAGTGGTATAGAAAAATATATTTGTGTCTGTGGTCAGTATAACATACGAACGGATTAACCTATGGCGTTAAACTTTGGCATACGGGTTAGTGGTGGCCAGTCATTAAAGATGTTTGCGTTTTTCAAATGTTATTGTAGTTCTGTCAGGTTCGATTATTACTAGATAGTTTAAGGTCCTGAGCATATATTTAGAGTCATATGTGGATTGTGCAAGGGCACTTTTGCCAGATTATGAAAAAAGAAATCGATCCAATTCAGAGAAACATGTTCTTCTTTTACTCAAAGAACAATTTTCTACTGAAAAAGTGCGTGGACAAGTTACAGAAATGCTATCTGAGCCGTTTTTCAACCAAGCCAAAATTAAAGCAAAAGTCCTATTTCAGGTTATTTTATCTACATACTTGATAAATGTGGCGAAAAAACATATTTAAACACACTCTAAATGGTTATATGGATATTGGATTGGGAGGAAGTAAGACATGAAGTGTAGCCTCACTAATATTTAAGTTCTGGGTCATTTTTATCATTTCAGTGAAGATAATTTTACAAAATGAAGGAAGAGCTGCACAATTGAATCGAAGTTGAGGGTACAAATATTTTATACATCTAAATTACTAAAAAGATGGCCTTGCATTCAGTTATTATACAGCATTGAGTCTGTTTGTAAGACTTCAGCAATAAGAATTTTTCCCTGAAGTTTAGAAATTTCAGAACTTACGAATTCAAAGTTTAGTAAATATTTGTTTCTATTATAAGGTAAATAAGAAAAAGTACTGCTCCGTTATTTCAAATCAGAAACATAATCCACTCAATTTAAGCCTTAAGGGCTAGATTTTATATTAAAATTTTTTTCTTCAAATTTTAAACTTTAAGTGAGTTAAAGATTTAATTTTTCAATTTTTTCAAAAGATTTTCATCTATTGGAATACACAACTTTTTGCAACTGTTAGGTACTACTACCTCAGTAGCATTGGCTAATATTGGCTCGAAACTGGCCAATCCCGATGTGGACCGCTGTAGACTAGCCGTTGCTATGGACGTTAGCAAATCTCAGTACTGGACAAAATATACTGCAAACTTTCAAATATTAATGCAGGGTTTTAATATTGAAATATAGTGATATAAGGAAGGAGAAAGAGGTAAAAAATATGTTTTGTAATGGTTTTTACTTGTTTATTTAAAAAAAATGTGTAATTAGGAACGATGTTTGAGATTCGGCATGAGCTGGTCAATTTTTCCATAACCCCTGTTTCCGACATTGGCCAATACCGTTCTGTTGTCTGAGTACTAACCAATACTCGAAAATTATTTTTTTGTGACCTGATTTATAGTATTATATTCAAGGTTCGATTTATCAGCCTAATATCGAAATTAACAAACACTTTTTTTGCCTATAAAGTCGCCCAAATTGACGAAATTTGTAACACTAATTATCGTCAAAAATATCTGGTAATATAATTGACAAAAATTATTTTTAGCGAAGATAATTGTATTAATTGACAAGTTGTTATTATTATTATTATTTTATTATTTTTTTTAAATGACATGAACTTAGGAATAAAAAAAAATGTAAACTACACTAATCAATTTCAAATTTCAAAATAACCAATATTATAGGGAAATTAGAAGTTATGTTAGGTTACTTAGATAACGTTTCACAACAATTAAGTACCCTGTTTTATAACCTATAACCAATAAGTATCCTGTTTTTAATCAATTGTTAAAAATAATTTATTATGTTTAATCAATTAAGCAATTCCCCCGAAATAAAAATCAACAATGAAAAGATAGCAACAACCAAAATATTTCTTTTGAGGTATCACCAATAAATCACTTCGAAGTCTTCTTTCCCATTCCCTTTCTTACCAAGGTGAATAATCCATTAAGTATATCACTTGTTGACCCCGACTAGTTAGAACTAGTTAAAAGACCCTGAGATACTACGACCTATCCTCCACCACGGTGGTTGACGACCACCCACAAAGAATTCTTCACCACTGAGTTGACCACCCGCATTACACAATCGAAACAAATTAGATTTCTGTTCCGGAAGGGTAGTATGTTTTGTTTTGGTTAGCTCCATTGACCCCAGTCATCCATCTCAGTATTTTTCAACTCTCAAATCTAAAATAGATTCAACACACTCAGCAAAAAGAAGATCCTAATGGAATAGGAAACTAGGTGGTGAGAAACATCTGTGGTGCAGACCACGGACAGACAAGAAATTTCATCGTCGGCTAGTCACTGTGACAGTTCGTCTGTCTGCCTCATTTATTCTTCAAATTATACACCCCGCAAGCTGTGTGATGCGCGACTACGTTAGCGTGTGTGATGTATGGCAGTCTATCCACTATCTTTTTGTACATATCATAGGATGTTCCCCTCAGAAGCAGCAAAACTTTTGAAGCAGTATTTAGTGACTGGGAAGGGATGACATGTTTTGCTTGGTTTCGCTTTAATCAACTTTTTTTTTTCCCCGAAGATAATGACAATTGTTGGTGTTTACGTTACGCCCGGAGACGCGAAAGTTTCGTCAAAATCGCAAACTGGCAAATAGCTTTCCGAATTGGTCGACAGAATGTGTTTGAAGTCTAATCAGTATCTTATTTAGACTCTTGTGGGAGCAGAGCAAACAGGACTCGCATTGAGCTGCTCCCAAAAATAAAAATGATTATTCGTAGAACATCCTATTATAATGGCTCTTATCACTGCCCCTTCTCAAATTGCTATACAAACTCATAGTAAACATTATCTTTCGAGTCATTAAATATGAAAAAAAAAAAAACGGGCGTTATAATTTTAGATAATATATAGAACACAGATTTTAAAAGTACCTACAATTAACACTAGAGAAATGGAGCATGTCAGAAATTTTGATTATACAAGGTTCTATAAATTAATTGGCCAATGGAGCTCAAATAGATCTGTATAACTCATAATAACTAGGTATAATAATTTTTTTTTTTTTTTTTTTTTTTTTTTTTGGCAAACAGAATGACATGATGAACATAAATTAGTTGGTGGAAAAGAATGGTTAATTATGCCTAGTTATTAAGAGTTATACATATCTATTTGAACTCCATTGACAAACTAATTAAAGACACCCTGTACTAAGATATTCGTCATTGTATAGAAATTTGAGTAATATTAGGAAAATTTATCGTTTGGGTTTTCATATTTTCATCAAAGAATTTTAAACTCGCCAAGGGTCAAATTTGACAAACATTTTACAAATCGCCCCACTTCGTCATTTTTATCTACAATTTGACGACAAAAGTAGTTTATACCTTCTAATTTTGACTGCAAAACTTAACCCCGAACAAATACGTAGAAAGAATTATCTATAATCATATCAGTAGATGTAGTACATAATCTAAAAATAATGTTTTGCCAATAGGGTGATCCGAAAAAAAAAACCCCTTTTTTTTTTTCCTTTTGAAGCATTATAGTACCGAAAACTTGCCTCTAAGGTAGATTAATGAAAAGCAAACACAACATACAACAACATTTGTCAACTTTTTACAAAAGTTGACAAATTTCCCTTGACACAAAAATTTGTTTCTGATTGTGAAATTTTTTAGTTTCTTTTTTTAAAAAATTTAAGATTTGTAATCTGAAAAATGTTACTGGGGAGTAGCTTAGTAAATATAAAAATGAAAATAAATTTGATTGAATGTCTTTGCACGTAATTGCAAAATAACATTAGCCTGCTATTGCCAAAAGGTCACTGTCCTAAGGTTTATGAATGTTGTGTCTGTAATCTGCAACAGTGCAAGTGCAAAAACAATATCCATTATTGAACTAAAATACTTTTACTTTCTTAGAAAGTATAGCATAAGTAAAATTGGAACTGCTTACATAAAGGAAACAAACTAAAATTAAAATAAATAGAAGATTCACCGATCAAATAAATTGGTTTAAGGTCCAATTAAGTGGAAAACGGCTATGAGAAGACTGAAAAATTCTCAAGTGACACTCAATTCCATAGAAGATTTCGTAAGTAGTAAACTTCTTTCTAGATATTCAATACCAAAATTTTCAAGCAAATCGTATTTCAGTCCACCAAAAGAAACCAAAGACAAGTAAAGGACTAAATTTCATTACAAACTAAAATTTGTCACTATCAGAAAAAAGATTTTGTTTCAATAGAAATTTGTCAATTTTGTAAAAAAAAAAAAATGTGTTTTTAACTGTTATATGGGTCACTAATTTATTGTAAAATGTATTATTGTTTAAATTTATTCCTCTTTCTGTACTTTTTTCTACAAAATATGCCTATAGCTACTCGTTACAGAAGTTATTTGACTATTTTCCCCATATATTTGAAAACTTATGAAAACCGTATATTTTCTCAAAGTTTAGGGTCGATGCGCTACCGCCATATGTAAACAAATAACACAAATTTTTTTCTGCTTTTTTTATACCATCCTTAGAGGAAGGTTTTTCGCACTATAACGTTTGAAAAAGAAATATCCACACAATAACGTTTTTTTTATCCACCTTAGTTGCCAACCTGACATTATACTTGTGTGATATTTTGTTCATTCAAAGAATTTCAACATCAAATTCCAATGTTGAATTGGGCCTCTTGTTTTGGAGAGAGAATGGCTAATGAAAAAAATAAGTAAATTGTACTTAATGAAATAACTATTTTTCAGGTGATATATATACTTTGTAAAAAAATATTAAAATGTAAGAAACTTACTTGAGAGCGACAACGTTGCGTTAATCGCATTTATTATACCAAGATATGAAGGTCTCAAATATAACCAATCCTGACAATATAATCAATAAACAATTAACATGAAATGGCGAGAAAATGAGAGACAGAAACCCAAAAATTTAGCTTGATTTCTATTATACGGTAATGAAAATCTCAGCTTTCCCAAATTTTATTCAATAAAATAAACTTATTATTGCAAATATACTTTTATTAATGATTTTAACATTTGCTATTTTATGCAGCTTATTAAATAAAATCGTGCAATTCAGGTTTTAGAATAATAAATCATAAAATAAATGCACTAACAAGTTCAAACGCACTAGGTTCTCTTCGAACACAAATGGAAAAGATGACATTCGTCTGAGCTTATCCAAAATTTTTGATCATTCATTTTAACTATGCTTTTCACAATTACAAACTTAATATTAGTGTAGTGGAATTTAAAGAAATGGATATTTAAATTAGAGATCAGGACAGATTGTGAGAAATAAAAAGAAAAACGCACATTCGTGATTCACTTAAACACGAATCCCGGGTTCGAAAACTAAAAAAATTTGCAAAATACGACCTTTGCTACTTTTTACTTCAAATTTGTCCGTTTGAAACAAATCAATACAAACTTATTATTACAGTCTGTCTAAACATCGTTAACAATAACAAAGCAATTAAAAGCTTATATAGCACATGAGTAGGCAAATGATACTACTTTCATTCTTACACTAACTGGTCATCAATTACGACGGGTTTTTACTATTAAATTTGTATTTTGACAGTATAAATTAAGATTGATGAGATGCACGTGTGTCTTTGCGTTCAAATAGCCTGACGTAAAGTGACGATTTCACTGTTGTATGAAGATTCGTTTATGTTGATGTTCGTTTTCAACTTTTCTGGTTTTTAGTTCATATTTACAGAAATTTTGGAGTTGGAATTATAGAAAAGGAGTAACCAGAGCAATGCTAGATGTGTGGGTGGAAGCGGGGTATCCCTCCCCGCCCCACACTTTTCAAGAAAATATCCATGCGTCTCCCCACTTCTAAAATTACTGAAATCCATCCCCTTACTTTTTAAAACACTCAATCCGTCTAAAAACTACTAAAGAAAAATAACATAAATCTAAAAAAGTAGTGACACCGAGAAAAAGTGACATAAAGTTTTCAAAAGTTAAAAAAAAAATTATGGTATATCAAAAATGCATTATAGTACTTTGTATAATAAAGATATAAGTATTTTATTTAACAAACACTGCTACACTTGGTCAACTTTTGACTTTAGAGGAACATCTTTTTCAAGTTCAATTTCTATTCTTGTTTCATAAAAAGACAAGCTATTAAAAAAAAACATTTTAGAGTTCTCTATTAATTTAATTTAATGAAATTATGCGCATTTTGAAGCACTATTTAAATCTAAATTAACAGTAATGTATAAAATGTTGAATTATTACTTCACTCTTACTTCCAAGTAAAAAAATATTCATTAAAATAACAATAAATTTTGAACCCTTGTTCAATGCTAGTGTTAGGAAGTAAATATTGTTCCCTTACTAATTAATATTTTTATTATAAGATACGAAATTATAAAATTTGTCGTTGAGAAGGGGAGAAGGGGGGGGGGGGGGGCTTGCACTTATCACCAACTATCGGGCATCCCTTCCACTTTTTTGTTTTCCATCCTTACCACTGAACCAGAATAATTTTTAAGCTAAATCTTTCAATGACAGATACCTGCGCATATATGATTTATACGAAAACCTTATTTTCGCATTTCATGTGTACTGCTGACTTATACACCAAAAAATTGAGCATTGTAACATAATTCATTCTGAAGTTTGCGGACCACAACCAGTCACGCAGACTATTAACTCCAAACCAATTTTACTTATTCGTGACTTTTCAAAATGTAGAGATAGTGCAAAATAACAATAATAATAGTAATAAAACACTGTAATTTTCTATCGATGAAAGCCAGAGCCCTCACTCACTAATTCTTTCGCTTCCCATATAACCACAACTATGAAATTCAAAACAAATGTCAATAGCGGCAAACATACAAAAAGTAAGCTATTTCGATCTCAATCTTTTGATTTTAATCGATCAAATAGGGCTTAAACGTTCCAAATGTGGAATAGCCCAATGTTTCCCTTCCAATGTAGGTACAACTCTGAAATTTGATGCAAATGTCAGAAAAGTCAATTATAGAAAAAGTAAGCTATATTATGATACATAGAAATATTATATATAAAGACTGATTAAACTAAACAGTAATAATTCATGAAGAAAAGATGACACAACTATAACTGTCTTTAGATTGCTAAAATACGCATGGTAAAATTTCGTATAGAAGCATGAGTATTTATAGTTATTTCATTATACACATCGAGTAATTAAATTATTATATTAAGTAATCACTATCAATACCTATTCTATTACTTACAATTTTAGATGTAACGTGTGATAATAAATCATTATTATTTCGGTTTTCAATGACGATAACATTTTAAACATAGTTTATTAAATATGAACGATGTGGTTCGTAAACAATCAGAATTCTCAAAATGTCATTTAATTTGATTTTATTGTATTAACATGAGAGAGCAAAACATACGTCTTGTCTCGTCAAGAATAGAACAAGAATGCCCTTTTGAGATAAGAGATAAGATACATGAAACTATATACACTCTCCCTCTCACGAGGGGCCAACATTTGGGTGCTTTGGGTTCTCGGAACATGCTCCGAACAAAATATAAGCTAAAGACTGATCCTCAAGAAGTGGTAGACCATTTTATAAAGTCGTATTGACTAATACCAGATTGTGAATTTCATAATTTAATATTTTATTTTTCTATATTTCTTATATGTTTTGTAAAATAGTTTATAGTTTCTATTTTGATATTTTCATCTCTGACGTCGTAAGTTCAAAAGACCTAAATCCTAAAACATTCATATGCAGATTTTGACGCTTTTACGTTCATCTTTTGAAATAATATGTTTTTTATTGTTGTATATATTTATATGACCTAAGAACTTGTGCAATTTAATGGAATAAAAAGGTTATTTCCTAAGAACTAATCAGAAAGTGTCAAAGTAATGATTTGCAATTTTTTTTTTTTTTTTTTTTTTTGGGGGGGGGGGGGGTGTCTTATGACAGCAGATAGCCGGTCATTTTTCTATTCGATTAGCCAATTTACTACTTAGTAAAATTAAGAGATTTGGCATACCATTTGGTATTATTTCCTTAATGCCACATTAGTATTTATGCTAAATTTAAATAAGAACAATTAAATTTGAATGAAGTATTGTCTTTGGAATTGAATTCTCTTGAATGAATTATCTTTAGAATAAAGGGTCTTGAAGGAACAATAAAAAAGTTAGTGGGGTGAGGCATCAAAGTCCCGCGGTGGTCCCAATCAAAACGAAAGATGATTTTTTCAAACATGTACTTGTACATGAAGCTCGGAAAAAACACCAGAACTTATATTTGGAATTTGTTACTGTTTTATTTACTATATGTTTTTAAGGTTGTAAAATAAGAATAAGAAAATGTCCACGTAAAATAAAAGAAATATTAATAATAATAATAAAATTTAGTTTACACTTGGAATTTTCGAAATTTGGGAAAATTAACTTTGAAAGTGATAAGGACGTTTAGTGACTCTTAATTGAACACCATTTTAATAGTATGTTTTTAATAGCACCTATATTTCAGTATTCAAGATTGTTTATAAAAAAATAAATAAAAACAGTAAATAATCAAGAAAAATAATTAGTTTAAAAATGAAAAATACTTTTAATGATGTTATTCATGTACTTTGAAATACATGTATAATACTTTATATCAACATAAAAATTGTACAGTAAACTTAATATAGTTATAACAAATGATTTAACACAGCTTTAATAATAAATATAAAAAATTAAATTTTGGTTTGATTCTTTGTTCCTCAGACTTAGTTGTAGAAAACGAAATGATATAACTGCAATTCTCTCAAAGATGTACACAACTGAGATTATAAAAACATGTTTGTTCTTATTTTTTAATCAATATCCATTATGCTTCTGTCCTCATTTTTTCATAACCTCCTTTTATTAAAAGTCGTTGGTCATCAATAGAATCCCCCTAAAGAGTCATCTTTATCTTCAAGAAGTTTCCCAAAATCTATCGAAAACTCTTCTTAATACTCAAAAACAGGAGAAACTTTTAACAGTTCTCAAGTTTTTGAGAATGAAGGCTTATATGTTAAGTTTTGGGAACTTCGAGGTCTCAAGTTAGAAATTAGGGGTCAGAGCCAATGAAGAGATTATAAAAGATATCTTCGTTTGTTGAATTCCTATTTATTTTTTTAGAGCTAAACTCTTTTAGATGTCGAAGGATTTTTTTAGTCTCCTAGCCTTCTTAGACGAATTTCTCTAAAGGAATTAAAAAGTTTTCTATTTTTTCTCCATGAATCAATGCTTTGTTTTCTGTGTTTTGAATAAAATTACAACGTTAAGAATGTGAGTTTTTGGGTTCACATGGTTTTTTCAGATCATACAAAATAATGCTATTTTTTTCATACTAGCATACTGCACTAATAACACTGCACTGGATATTCACAAGTCACACAAAAAAAGGAACAGGCTGGTCATATGAAGCATAATAGGTAATTTGTAGCGTTAGGTTGGTATTTTCAAAGAATTAGAATGTAATTTATTGTTTCAAAATAAGAACCATTTGTTCAAACTTTACTACAAACCGACCACGGATGGATCATGGCAGATGTAATTATTATGAATTTCTTTTTCAGACAAAAGCTAAGGAAAAAGGATCTCGAATCCGTTTTCTGGAACAATCTGGAGCTTTCTTTTAAATTGCTATCTTTACAAGAAAAATGGATTGTAAAAACGTTAAACGAGTTTAAAAAACATGTTTTATCAACAAATTAAAAAAATTCCAAACAGAAACACATTTTATTAGTGCTTGTGTTTTTAGAGTCACGGGATAATAATAAAATAATAATCCGAAACAACCAAGCAATTTGACAAAAGGTCATAATTATGACTAATTTCACAATACAATCATCTTTTCAATTGTTTTAATGAACGGATATGTTGTATTTTTGCCTCATTCAATGGCTTCGCACGAATACAGAAGGTATAGCACAAGTGTATTAAGTTTTTTTTTTATGATACAAAATTTAATTTAGGCAAATGTCATGACTTTTAGCTGTTACATCCGACTGTGCACTGTACCTATCAGAGCAAATGAGTCCGTAGATTGGTTGGTTGTATTCAGATTATCTGGCGCCGTCAGCAACACGAGGGCTATAATGCGCCGAAACATTCGTCATTAGACAAGCCAACATACATTTACAAACACCCATGCCAACACGGGACTCGAACCCGCAACCTCGCGGTCTAGAAGCAAGCACGCTAACCACTATACCGTTTGGTCGGCAATGAGTCCGTAGAAAAATTAACTTTATATTAATCACTAGATGATCAAAGGGGACTTGAGTATCTCCCTGGATTTTTTTTAATATATATATATATATATATATATATTATTTGTTAATATATATATATATATATATATATATATATATATATATATATAAAGACAGCTGCGTCGATAGAATTTGAAGTTAGATTTATTAGATTTGTGTCCTTTATTAGGGGTTTGGTAGTCTAGAAAAGTTTCCATTTGATGTTCAATCCAGAAAAGAGTTTGATTATCAGCTACCTATTTAGAAAAATATTTGCAAAAATTAGAAATAACTTTTTCTTAATTTAATTGTTTAAAATTTCATTTTATTTGAATTTTATGTTATAATTTTACCATTTTCCTCGTAACATATACACCATTTTATGATTATTTGTTAATTAATACATTCTTCAGATGGCTCTAAGCCGATGTACTTTAATTAAAATTCACACTGTATATTATAGCTAGGTTAAAACACCTTATCTAACCTCACTCCTCCTTAAAGGAAAAAAAAAATCTGAGTTCGGAGCAACAATCTACTTGTAGTTTAGAAGATGTTGGGGTCATCAACTGTTAGATGCATCAACAAGAAAATTCTAGTGAAATCTAAACTTTCAATTTAACGGTGGGTAGATACGTTTATGCATACTGCTAAGGTATCTGAACCTGGATAATGATGTTTAAATTGCTAGGATTAATTTGAAATTTAATGAAAGTTTAATAAATTTCTTGAAATGTCAACGTACATCAAGTCTTTGTTTATTGATATCAGTAGTAAATAACAGCTGAAATGTTCATGTATTTGTGAAAAGGTTAAATTTATACGGTTTTAATGTTCATTAAATTGACTTAAAGTTCACAAATAATTAACTTTTTTTTAAAACTAATTCTCTCTTTTTTGATAACGTTTAGGAAATTAAACTAATGGCCCGTTACTTCACTAAAGCTAAACACTATTTATTGGTAGAGGCTTTACTACACTGCGAAGAGAAATTTCACTGCATTAAGCTTTATCCCTTAAGTCAGCAATAAAGCAGCGAATGAAATTTTTTTACACATGGGTTATGCTTCAAATGAAAGGGTTTCTGTTGTCTAAATATATTTCTTGCTGATGTGATTGGAATAATTTATACTTTAGTAACTACTCGAGTAGCACAAATAAGCTGGCCAATATCGCTCAACACTGGCCAATCCCGATGTGGGCCGTTGTAGACAGGCCGTTGCTTTGGATCTTGGCCAATTTCACCCAGTACTGGAAGTTTTTAATTGAAATGTTGATGCAGAGTTTTGAAATAGAAATGTACGTTTTTAAGAAAGGATGGAGGGGCAAAAAAATGTTTTGTGATGGTTTTGACATGCTTCTTTTTTTTAAAAAATCGTGTATTTCGGAACGATATTCGTGTTTTGGCATAGATTGGCTAATCTTCCCAGAACCCCTATTTCTACCTTGTCCAATTCCGCTATGCTATCTTGGTTATTGTGAAATCCATAAATTGTGATTTACAGAAGGAGCATTAAACAGTTATATCATTCTTCAATTGCTACAAATACATGGGTTAAATCAAATGAATTATCTTTAAACCTTTAACTGCTGTGGTTGGGTGGTTTGAATTTTTTCGGGCAAGAGCAACAAATGGTCCATATTGCGCCAAACAAATTGGTGAACATCAGTTTAAGAAACATAGTATCAGAAAAATTAATATAAAAGTCAAAGACGAGATATTTTAGGGGGTGGAAACATTCCACAAAAAATGACTCGCTGTCTGTCAGACAGCTTACAGCAGTTAAAGCTTAAAATGAGTTTCTTCAGTAAAATTCAAACATTCGTTAAACCCTAAAGCGTTGGAAATTACGAGGAGATTACTATTTGTAAATACCACAGTAAAACAACTGATAAAGTCTCTGTAATATTGGCAAGTATAAAAATATAAAACAGGATATTTCAACAGGAATTGCTTTAAATTTTAACACAAAGTGTCCTAAAGTAATAAATAGCGCAGTATGGCCCAGGTGTTGCTCTTGCGCCAATAAAACCCAAACAAACTAAAGTAATAACCAGTAATAAATCAGTTCAATTTTGGACAAATTTGAATAGTGACTTGGAATTTGGATGTTTGAAAACAAATTTTGACAGCAAAATTGTTACCGTATTTGCAATCGGGGTGAAATTTCTTTTTCTAAAAAATACCAAATTTTGCAAATTAGATGCAATTAAGTATATGTAGCTTCACATCTATTTAATAATTATTCATGCATATTTTAAAAATTACTATTACTTTAGCACTCATGGGTTGAATTCCAAAGTTTAGTGAAAATCTGCCAATTATATAAAAAAAAAAGGGGGGGGGGGAGTGTGTATAGAAACTATCTTTAAGTGAAAGTGACTATCAGTATCTAATTAGTTTAACTTTGTAAAATTTTCAAAGTATCGTAGTTAATGTATATTGTTTCTGTAAAATCCAATTGAATTCTTTAAATTCCTAAATATTCAGTTACTACTTTTCAAATTTTGTCTCTATAAAATTGGCCTCATTAATATCAAAACTATCCAATACAATGTATTTTTCAAATAGAATTTAATCATCAAAAGGGAAAAGTTTAAAACATAGCAAACTATTTGTCATTGATAATTGCATTGCTCCACATATTTATGAAAAGAATAAACAAGCGCACAAATATTTATTTTGTAGTATTGAAAGCACATGTGTTTAAGACTGACAAGAAAAACCAGAAATCATATAGCTAGTTAATAGCAAGAAATAAAACACTCCATAACAATAAATAATATATATGTTACCGACAAAGTGTGAAATCCGGCATTCTGTAAAATGCCTAAAAATTAGCCGGTAGTGTATGAAACGATTCATATTTCATACATTTCCAAGGCATTCTATAGAATGCAAAATGAGAAACCAGCGAAGTATAAAATACATCTCCGATTCATTTCGAATATCACGTGGCACGTGACTTTTAACGCGTACGCCATACTTTTTAAAGACGTTTACAATATCAAGTGATTAAAAAAATAAAGATTTTGGGGGCGAAATGCCACAAACGACTGTCCGAAATAGGTAGGGGTATTTTTTAAGGTTCAATGGACCGTAAAGCCAACAAAATAGGTTATACTTCTTCTTTTTAGGTTTGGAATCTCACCCCCAAAATCACTTTTTTTAATTACTTGGTACTATAAAATTCTCTAAAAAGTAATGTGTGCGTGCGCTTTGCACTCTAAAAGGAAAAATTACGACCTATTTCGTTGGCTTTACGGCCAATTGAATCTAAAAATATGTACCCCTACATACTTCGGGAAGTCATTTGTGACGTATAAACCCCAAGTTGGTTGTTTTCAGATTATCTGGCGCCGTCAGCAACACGAGGGCTGTAATGCGCCGAAACATTCGTCTTTAGACAAGCCAAAATACATTTACCTAACACGGGACTTGAACCCGCAACCTCGTGGTCTAGAAGCTAGCACGCTAACCACTATACCGTTTGGTCGGAATATAACCCCCAAGATCCCTTTTTTTTTTTTTTTTAAATTAGTTTAAACTTGTAAAAGTCTAAAAAGTAAGGAGTGAGCGTTTTAAAACTCATAAACTATTTTGGTAGCCAAAATATAGTTCTGATTTTTATTGGTATATTGCTTCAAGCTCAATATCACAAACGCTATAAATAAAAGTAATGTATCCATGCTTAGCCTAAATTGCATTTTTCATTATATAAAATGCCTAGGTATTATATACAATGCCTAGGGAAAGTATATAATAATTCTCATATTTCATACTTTCCTTAATGGCAACAGGCATTCTATACAATGCCTAGGCATTCTGCATAATAGCAGTATTTCACACTTTGCAGGTAACATATACATTTTAAATAAGAAATAATAAAACAATGGTCTACACACACTATTTCGGTTATAATTAAGTCCTGAACCAAATTTCATCCATGTAGAGATGATTCCATTATGAGAACAGTCAGAAAAAAATAATCGTCTTAGCGCCGATGTATAGTTTTCCCTGGGCCTTAAGGCCGACCAAACGGTATAGTGGTTAGCGTGCTAGCTTCTAGACCGCGAAGTTGCGGGTTCGAGTCCCGTGTTGGCATGAGTGTTTGTAAATGTATGTTGGCTTGTCTAATGACGAATGTTTCGGCGCATTATAGCCCTCGTGTTGCTGACGGCGCCAGATAATCTGAATACAACCAACCAACCCTGGGCCTTAAGTCCATGCCCATTACAAAGTTGTTGTTTTTCTTGAGTTTTATAAAACATTAATACATCAATACTACTGAGCAACATTATCATATTTTATACAAGCAGGCGGAACAGTCGCATGCCCACGCAATGCTTTTCCTGTACATGCCCAAACATTAAGTGGGGACTGACACCGGACCACACTTTTGACCAATTGAAAACAAGACCCTTGGGATTAAGGGCAAGCTAGGGTAAAAAGTCACTGTCCTAATCATTCCCTGTGACCATTATTTACATTAAGCTTATATGGTGAGAGATATACATATATATTATATTATTATATATTATATTATTATATATTATATTATATATTATATTATTATATATTATATTAATACATATTATATTATTATATATTATATATTATATATTATATTATTATATATTATATTATTATATAATTATATAATTATATATTATATTATTATATATTATATTTTATTTCACTGAACAGTTTTACCTTGTTTTGATCAATCTAGAAATACAACTTTAACTATAATAGATACAGATTCCTTAGCGAAGTAAAATACTATTTCTAAAACTTTGTAGTCAGCAAATTAGAGCTGAGTTATGTACTCATAATATAATTTAAGTTGACAGGTTAGATACATGCATCCATTTAAAAAAAATATGATTTTATTCGCTAGTTATTTCTTTTACAAAAATAGTAGTTCTAAAACGTTCTCATGTAATTTGAAGCGATTCCAACTCTATTTTCAAAAAATGACCTATACAGTAACACAAAGAAGCTTGTTGGTTGGTTGTTTTTAGATTATCTGGCGTCGTCAGCAACACGTGGGCTATAACGCGCCGAAACATTCGTCATCAGACAAGCCAACATACATTTACAAACACCCATGCCTAACACGGGACTCGAACTCGCAACCTCGCGGTCTAGAAGCTAGCACGCTAACCACTATACCGTTTGGTCGGCTAACACAAAGAAGCACTTTAGGTCATAGACCAGTATCTTATTTAAAACTTCGCCTATTTTTCTCTCTTTTGAACATACCGTATATTTACCAATCTATCAGTGAGATGGTTGAGGGGCTTTCTATACCAATGAAACATATCATTAGAGCCCCCAAATTAAGTGTTTCGAAACCTGCGGCATGTAATGAGTTAACCTTCAAGACGAAATATGATTCATAGTGTCCCAATTATGTTTAGAATAATCCCTCGATAAACTGGAGGACATGCTTTTGCTCATTAGTTGTAAAACCTCCAAAATTGATTTCTTAAGAATAACATGGAGGAAATAAGTTTTGGGGATTCCTGAAAAATAATTTAAATGAGCATGGGGAATTTTCAAGTTATCAGTTGAACAACAGGCGAAATCGCCATTAAACTACCTTTTATAAGCATTGATTTAGTGTTCCGTGCCTTATTTACAGAGTGAGTGGCAATTATTTAGCTATTTTTAAAAATAAATAACAATTTAAAAAACTAAAAAAAACGCTTTAATAGAAAACTAAACAGTAGAAAATAATTTTAAATAAGTTTGAAATAAGAATAGAGTGATTAACAAGAAATATTTATTTTATCGTCAAAAAGAGTGGAGTGCTAGATGTCAATTATTGTAAATATTTAATGACAGATATCGGTAAAAGTAGAGCCATTATGAAAATATCTTAAAAAGCACCCCACGCTTTTTTACGATAAAATAAATATTTCTTGTTAATCACTCTATTCTTATTTCAAACTTATTTAAAATTATTTTCTACTTTTTAGTTTGATTTTCTATTAAAGCGTGTTTTTTAGTTTTTTAAACTATTAATTTTTTGTTGTAAAATATAATTTTTTGCTACAGTCAATTTTTTTAGTAAAGTGTACAAAACTCTCCAGTTGTTCATGCCAATAATCACTTGCTTGTCTCAAATTTAAGTCGTGTATGCCTTAGTACACTCCGTAGTACTTGGCATAAAACACTAACGTGTCTCTGAATATGAAAAATCGCTAACCCTGAAGATCCTGGTAAGGATAATGCGACAAACTTATTGAATTATTGTATTGTCATCGGTCCTTGATAACTGCAAAATTTCAAATTTATCCAACGTTTTGAAGTAGTCGAAAATCGAGTTCAAAGATTCCGTTACCTACATAGATACATACGAAGCTCATAAAAGCGTGTTAAAAATGATAACTTTTGAACCATTGGGCGAGATTTAATTAAATTTTGGCGGTAGAATGTGCGGTAGGTTGCAATTTTTTAGTTATGCGCACTCTTATTGTTGTTGTTCATATTTCGGTGAAAATATCGAAATTCGGCATTACTGAGACTGAGAGTATACCGATCTTCAAGACCTACTATTCGCACAGTTACAGACCGATTGTGGCTCGAAGGAAGTTTGCGACAGAGTACAAGCTGAAAACAACCTGTCCAAGTGTTATAACAATCACAAATTTGAATCAAAAGTTCTAGAGAACTGGTCTCGACATTTCGCGAATCTTACAGAATTATATTAAACTAAGCCACATCATATCCATTGACGGTAAGCATATTGAACATGTCAGAAACTGAATTCGAATATCTGTAGTTATTTTTGAAATCTGCATACAATTTTTTAACTCGGTAGTTTTTTAATTTTTTGAATTTCATATAGCTCAATAATTGTCACTCTGTAGATTTTTATTAGCCATAGGCAAATGCGAAATATAGAATCTATATAAAAAATATTCCTCATAACTTGTGTTATAGAAGTTTATAACTCTTCACGAAAATATTTTTTAATTTATAGAGTTACATTACACCCTATTAAACATTTGTACAGATCTATATAACTTTCAGTGAATTAGATCAACAATTTAGATCAAGTAAAAATTTCCAACGATGCTTAAAATCCTTTTATCTAAGCATCTTGATTTTAAGTCATTGTTACTGTAAATCAAGTAAATATAACCTTAAGTTTTTCTGTTTTAACTAATAGTGGGACCATAAAGAAATTGCACTTTTGGCACAAGGTTTGTCTGTCTGTGAGGAAATTAGAAGTATCATGGTTTATCTACTGACCCATTAATTTTACTAACTTATGTTAGGTCAACAAAAGTAAAAAACGATACAGTTCGAGAAAGAATTCACAGGAAAGACTAACTCTTTAAAGTGATTTTTCAAACATTTCAATTAAGTTTCCTCAAAACCTCATTTAAAATCACTTAAAAGACCAATTAATTCAAGCCGTGTCCAATACGTTTCGACTTTGATTTTTTCTCAGAATACGAGAGTATAACGAACAAAATAACAAGAAATTTTCATGGAACTTTTCTGCTTGTGCAGTCAACCCATTGACATCTGCCGTCATCCTGTAACGCCAAGCATCCTGTGCGCTCAAGTCCGGTGCACTGAGAACGAATTCATTCCACCTTTGATTTATGTTTTGATTTAAACACACCAGACTGTGAAAAACTGTTGATGTTTGAAACTTGAATCATTACTTTCTTAACCTGGGACTATGTAAGTCAAGGGTTCCCAACCTTAAGGTGACAATGGATTGAATCACTGCATTTTAAGTTATACCATTATTCTTACTGAAATAAAAGGTGGGAAAGTCTTCTCAGTATATTCATAATCGACTAGCATTTTTCCACATTCTATAGAAAATTCAGAATGATGTTCAGTTGGGTACTTAAACTTGCAGTCGCTTCTCTGACCATTCGACTACCAAAATAGATCTAGATATTCAATTTCACTACCAGCGATGCTACCTGTTCCTACTTTTTGAGCCGACCAAACGGTATAGTGGTTAGCGTGCTAGCTTCTGGACCGCGAGGTTGCGGGTTCGAGTCCCGCGTTAGGCATGGGTTGTTTGTAAATGTATGTTGGCTTGTCTAATGACGAATGTTTCGGCGCATTATAGCCTCGTGTTGCTGACGTAGCCAGATAATCTAAATACAACCAACCTACTTTTTGAAACCTTGATATTAACTTCGATTTTGTGTGTGTGTCGATGGGAAAATCTGCGGACGCCTAATTAACCCCATTGCCGTCATACAATCAGACTGAAACTTGGCAGACAGATTCAATGTCGATGGCAATGCGTTCTATCAAATTTTGGGACTGTTACTGTTACTAAAAGGTTGCTTTTACGGAATATTAATAAACCAACTTGTCTTTATCAAGTAGCACTAAAATAGTCTTTAGCCGGTCATTGTTGAAATTATTTCCTGTTGCCAACATTTTTTTGATAAATACATAATAAAATTACTTTAATCAGAATAAATTAATGATATTTAGATGTGAATATGAGTGTGCCGTTCATTTTTAGTAAATAAATTTTGAAACGGAATTGGCCGCACATTTTGTTCATGGAAATGTTTTTGATATTTAAAATGCATTTAAAGGATTTGTATTGAATACTTTGTTTTTATGGGTTATATTATCACTCTTATTTTTGCTTTCTCTCAGACTATAACTTTCATAAAAAAAAATCATGGAATGACCATTGTAATAATACTGATTTTTGAGTAGCAACAATATGCGTAAGAAGTAGTTTCCCCAGTAAAGCAAATGCGCTGGCTAATATTGACTTGACTTTGGTTGATCTTGATGTGGACCGTTATAGACTGGCTGTTGCTATGGATCTTGGCCAATCTCTCCCAGAGCTTAGTAATATATACTGGAAGTTTTGAAACGTTGATGTAGAATTTTAAAATTGAAATACAGTGTTATAAGAAATAATGGAAGGGTAAAAAATATTTTTGGTAATGGTTTTGACGTGTTTTTAAAAACATAGTGAATTTTGGAACAATGTTCTATATTCGGCTTGGACTGGCCAATCTTCCCAGAACCCCTGTTTCCGCCATTAGCCAATAAATACTGTGCTTCATAGGTTATCGTAAATCCATTAACCGAAAGATTGATTGTTCGAAATCGAATTTCAAACACAATTTACTTGCAAGATTGGGCACTTTTATATTGACCTATTTTAAAAGTTTAAAATACCCAACTGCCGATGAAATCGCTAATATATTGATTTAGATAATCGATTAAATAAACAACACTGCTCGTAAATCAAACAAAGGGAGATTCAATGAAAAAATAGAAAACATATTCGAGTTATCTTTCAATTTATTTAGATAAGGATAAAGCCTATTTATAGCGTGGAATATTATTATTCTCTTAAGTGATTTTCTTTCGAAAACTATTGGAAGATCTTCGAGGAAATACTTCCATGGTTCTTTGACGCGTCCCATCATAAATGATTTGTCGTGTACAAGATAATTTAGATACTTCTCATGTTTAAAGTAACGCTTGAATGATCGAAAAAGTGTAGGCATTTCTCTTTCCTATTGTTTGCATTTGTTTTCTCTTTTTCAGGTTTAACCTTCTCTGTTGATTTTTCCCAACACAGCTTTTGCAAAATAAGTAAGTTTTTGTTTTTTAAAATAAGCAGTAAGATAATAATTCTTAAGTTGAATGCATTTATTTATTGTAACACTAATCAAGTAGGAATAGCTAGCTACCTCTGGTACGATGATCACAGAATGATTGAACTTTAAAATATACTTTTACGTCATAAATGACTGATGTATAATCAATTTAATAAAAGTGTATTACTTAGTACCAGTGCGTTAAAAAGGGTTTCTAATAACAATAATTACAGCCTGCCAATGCTCTAGTGTATTTAAGCATGGTTTGAGTAATTTAATTGGATTTTAACACTAAATTTAATTTTAAACACTTGCACTTTTCTCTCTTTGGTTCATGTATTTAAAAAAACTTTTGATAATAAAAGATTACGCTCAAATTAACTTCTTAAAACATAACGTAAAGCTTCATATGGATGATTAGGAATGAGTTTATATTAAATAACAATTGATTGTGTAAATTTTTATCGTATGCCAAAGTTTAGTCTTAGTAATTTAAGTTAAAGAGAAATTAATTAAAAGTTAGTCAAAGTTTTTGGGTTTGCCAGTTCATCCGTTCCAGTCATTTCGTGAAAACGCCTTTTAAAAGTGATAAATGCAAGAATTGTAAGTTTATCTTTTGGTAGTCTTTGGTGCATGAATTTTCAAGGTTAGAAATTTGTTATTTTTTTGCAGGGAATTTATATCTACGTGAACGTTGAAATTTTATAGCAAAATCTTCTATTCAGTGTTTCAGAAGTATTCATTAGAAGAAAATTCGTTTTTCTAGACGAAAAAATAACCAAATTATCCATAATGAGCTGCTTATAAAGTGCTTTGTTATAAGTCACAGCAATACCATAAACCATCCGTACTAGTTTCTAGATCTTGCTCTACTGGCTGCGGAACACTTCTGACAAATAATGTTACAGAAAGTCAAAATTACGACACTGGATTAATTGTTTGAAAAACATTGTTTGAAAATTAACAATCTTGACGTCTTTAAAATATTTACGCTGTAACGATGAACTTGAATTGTTGATTGTGTTTAATTTTTTATTAATTTTAAAAAATACCGATTGTACTTAAATAGTAAAAAAAATTCAGAACTGTTTTGACTAATGGAAAAACAGGCTTTGCTTCTTTATGACTAATGTTTAAAAATGTATAGGGTAAGGTTGAAAAACAAAAAAATCTTATTCAATAATCTTTTTCTTGAAAAATACAACACGTACATTTAGAATAATGAAATTATGTCAAACTAAACTATATTGTTTAAAATAGCTTAGGAATTCGAATTGTTGATAAGAAAATATTAGGGTACTAGTAAATTCAATTACCAAAAGATAATTTTTATTAAAATATGTGTATTTTTTATTTTAATCGAATCAATGTTTCTTATATTTATGAAACTTATTCCTAAAAGACGCATCAGATTAAGATTTTTAAAATGTTCCGTATCGGGAAGCCTGTTTCAATCATCACATCATTAAAATTTTCTTTTAATTTTCTTTTTATACTAATTTTAGTCGGGTTTTTAAACTTACCTAGCTTAAAATTTACAAATAAAAATTAAGAGTTCATTATTGTAAGTAGTCCCGCAGCTTTCTTAAAAATTACTCCATATTTCACGGTAGTAATAATCAGTTATTTTTGTAGGAAAGTATAATTTTACGATACTAATTTCTAAAATGATACGAATTTTCAAAATTTCATTTCCTTAGTGTATTTATAATCCTATCGAGATGATTGATTTTTCTGTGGGACTTATGTCAAGTATAAAATATGAAACAATGTATATTACTTTGATATTATTGTAACATATATTACAACACTTTTAACATCGATAACATTATTTTTCTCCTTTATTTCCCTAAAATAATTAAAGCCTAAAACTGACTCAATATTTTAAAAATTATATTTTATTACTTAAACCTCAAATACTGATTCAATATTTTTAATATTTAAAAAATTAATTTTCCATGAGAAATATTGATTTGAAATTTGAAACCAAAAATAAAATTTTCTTCTACTCTTTTTAAAGAATAAAATCATCCCAAAAGTCACCACAAATGTTGTTGCAAATTTTCTTCATAGAATATTATCAGTAGATGTTAGGTAGAATAATTATAAAATAAATAATTTTTAATATAAACTAAAGAAAATTAATGATGTGTAAAGGAATCATATGATTTTAAAAAAGCACTCTTGTAGACTTACCGAAGACAATTTTTTTTACGATTTTATGAAGGTAGATACATAGTTTGGTGTTAAGCATTCGTAACAACGTTGTAGTTGAGCAGCAAAGTTTCCCTATAATTCCCTTTTCTCTGCAGAATATCCATTATAGCAGGGTTTCTTAACCTGTGGTTCATGGACCCCTTGGGGGTCCATGGGTCATATTTTGGGGGTCTGCCGACTGATCCTAATTTTTAAAATGTTTGCATCAATATTTAGCCAGCAGTGGTAACCCGGACTTACTTCATCTTTAGCGCGCTCTGAATGGCAACCCTATTTCTTTTTCCGCTCCTCCGGAGAAGAGAATTTGAGGCGCTTTTTCGCGCATGCTCATTTATTTCTCTTTTGTTTTAGCCTTTTCATTGGTCGATAATTTGTTTGAGTTTGAAATAGCGGTATAATTTTAAACTTGATTCACGATTTTATTTCCGTTGGATCTGCCCTGGAAGTAAGACGTACATTTATTTTTGTCTTTCATCTGTTTGTGATCGAATATTTCAAGAAAAAATATTTTATATGTAAATTGGCTTACGGCAGACATTTTTAACCACATGAACGATGTATGTCTTTCATTTCAAGGGCCTGATACAACAATTATGGATGCCACTGAGAAACTACAGGCATTTTTATTGAAAATGTCACTTTGGAAAATTAGAATTCAAAATGGGATATATGCAAACTTTCAAATGTTGGACGAAGTGCTTTTTGAAAATGGATCTCCGCAAGATAGTTTGTTATTGAATAACTTGAAAAATGAAATCTGTGAACACCTGGAAGTACTTCAAGTTTCATTTGAAAAATATTTCAATTCGGAGGGAATAAATATAAAAGATGAGTTGTGGATTCGTAATCCTTTTCTTTGTGATATTGACTGTATCGATGACATGAACCTTGCCAAAGATGAGCTAATTGATTTGAAAACAAAGTCCTTGTAAAAATGGATTTCGATTAAAAAACGCTTGGAGAGTTTTGGTCTTCTTTAAGAGAAGCCTAACCATTGCTTGTAAAACGAGCTATGGCAGCCATTATTCCGTTTGCTACAGTATATCTGTACGAAGCGGGATTTTCCACACTTGTCACAATAAAAACAAAACATCGAAATCGACTGAATGTCGAACATGACATGAGCGTTGCTTTGTCGAAAACCATCCCTCAATTCAATCTGTTAATCAAGGAAAAGCAGCAACAGCCTTCACATTAAAAATTTTAATTTCTTCAAATTTTTTATACTATTGAAATAAAAATATTAAAATAATTAAATAATAAAACAGAATATATTTTGTAATAAATTATGTTTAGGCAATTTTTTTTTTCACAGAGGGGTCCGTGACATATTTAAAATTTTTAAAGTGGTCCATTGTGCCAAAAAGGTTAAGAAACCCTGCATTATAGCATCAATTTCGGAGTTTTCCGCTAGAGAATATGGCTTTTTTTACACTTTCGTTTATCACATCTCTATCTTTATCAGTCTTGAAATTTGGTAGGATAATCCCTCACGTACTATAGTTTTGATATACTTTTTTCCCCATTCGGATCAATTGTAATTTTTTTTTTTATTTTTTTTTTATGGGCAAGAGGTCTACGACTACAAGTGCCCATCAAGTAGAAGAATAATATTCATTATTACAACTTTTTTTATTATTATTAATTTCTTGTTTGAATTTTACGAAAAACGAAATAAGTTTTGGATTTTATTTTATTTAAGTTTTTAAATTGTAATTTACTAGAAATTAATATTTTTTTATTAGTATTCGTGGCTTTATCATCATTTTTTTCTGAAATTCTACAAGATTCATACTATTTGATGTTAAAAAAGCGACTTCTGAAAAATTTAAATATGATGAACTGCCCAAATAAATAAGTAAAACCGTTTTTTGCACTTGTCAATAGAAAAATATTTTACTCTAATATACACAAGTGATACCTGGGATCCTAATTAATATGTTATTTATAGTCTCTCACACTTTTGCCGACCAAACGTATAGTGGTTAGCGTGCTAGCTTCTAGACTGCGAAGGTTGAGGGTTCGAGTCCCGTGTTGGCATGGGTGTTTGTAAATGTATGTTGGCTTGTCTAATGACGAATGTTTCGGCGCATTATAGCCTCGTGTTGCTGACGTAGCCAGATAATCTAAATACAACCAACCTACTTTTTGAAACCTTGATATTAACTTCGATTTTGTGTGTGTGTCGATGGGAAAATCTGCGGACGCCTAATTAACCCCATTGCCGTCATACAATCAGACTGAAACTTGGCAGACAGATTCAATGTCGATGGCAATGCGTTCTATCAAATTTTGGGACTGTTACTGTTACTAAAAGGTTGCTTTTACGGAATATTAATAAACCAACTTGTCTTTATCAAGTAGCACTAAAATAGTCTTTAGCCGGTCATTGTTGAAATTATTTCCTGTTGCCAACATTTTTTTGATAAATACATAATAAAATTACTTTAATCAGAATAAATTAATGATATTTAGATGTGAATATGAGTGTGCCGTTCATTTTTAGTAAATAAATTTTGAAACGGAATTGGCCGCACATTTTGTTCATGGAAATGTTTTTGATATTTAAAATGCATTTAAAGGATTTGTATTGAATACTTTGTTTTTATGGGTTATATTATCACTCTTATTTTTGCTTTCTCTCAGACTATAACTTTCATAAAAAAAAATCATGGAATGACCATTGTAATAATACTGATTTTTGAGTAGCAACAATATGCGTAAGAAGTAGTTTCCCCAGTAAAGCAAATGCGCTGGCTAATATTGACTTGACTTTGGTTGATCTTGATGTGGACCGTTATAGACTGGCTGTTGCTATGGATCTTGGCCAATCTCTCCCAGAGCTTAGTAATATATACTGGAAGTTTTGAAACGTTGATGTAGAATTTTAAAATTGAAATACAGTGTTATAAGAAATAATGGAAGGGTAAAAAATATTTTTGGTAATGGTTTTGACGTGTTTTTAAAAACATAGTGAATTTTGGAACAATGTTCTATATTCGGCTTGGACTGGCCAATCTTCCCAGAACCCCTGTTTCCGCCATTAGCCAATAAATACTGTGCTTCATAGGTTATCGTAAATCCATTAACCGAAAGATTGATTGTTCGAAATCGAATTTCAAACACAATTTACTTGCAAGATTGGGCACTTTTATATTGACCTATTTTAAAAGTTTAAAATACCCAACTGCCGATGAAATCGCTAATATATTGATTTAGATAATCGATTAAATAAACAACACTGCTCGTAAATCAAACAAAGGGAGATTCAATGAAAAAATAGAAAACATATTCGAGTTATCTTTCAATTTATTTAGATAAGGATAAAGCCTATTTATAGCGTGGAATATTATTATTCTCTTAAGTGATTTTCTTTCGAAAACTATTGGAAGATCTTCGAGGAAATACTTCCATGGTTCTTTGACGCGTCCCATCATAAATGATTTGTCGTGTACAAGATAATTTAGATACTTCTCATGTTTAAAGTAACGCTTGAATGATCGAAAAAGTGTAGGCATTTCTCTTTCCTATTGTTTGCATTTGTTTTCTCTTTTTCAGGTTTAACCTTCTCTGTTGATTTTTCCCAACACAGCTTTTGCAAAATAAGTAAGTTTTTGTTTTTTAAAATAAGCAGTAAGATAATAATTCTTAAGTTGAATGCATTTATTTATTGTAACACTAATCAAGTAGGAATAGCTAGCTACCTCTGGTACGATGATCACAGAATGATTGAACTTTAAAATATACTTTTACGTCATAAATGACTGATGTATAATCAATTTAATAAAAGTGTATTACTTAGTACCAGTGCGTTAAAAAGGGTTTCTAATAACAATAATTACAGCCTGCCAATGCTCTAGTGTATTTAAGCATGGTTTGAGTAATTTAATTGGATTTTAACACTAAATTTAATTTTAAACACTTGCACTTTTCTCTCTTTGGTTCATGTATTTAAAAAAACTTTTGATAATAAAAGATTACGCTCAAATTAACTTCTTAAAACATAACGTAAAGCTTCATATGGATGATTAGGAATGAGTTTATATTAAATAACAATTGATTGTGTAAATTTTTATCGTATGCCAAAGTTTAGTCTTAGTAATTTAAGTTAAAGAGAAATTAATTAAAAGTTAGTCAAAGTTTTTGGGTTTGCCAGTTCATCCGTTCCAGTCATTTCGTGAAAACGCCTTTTAAAAGTGATAAATGCAAGAATTGTAAGTTTATCTTTTGGTAGTCTTTGGTGCATGAATTTTCAAGGTTAGAAATTTGTTATTTTTTTGCAGGGAATTTATATCTACGTGAACGTTGAAATTTTATAGCAAAATCTTCTATTCAGTGTTTCAGAAGTATTCATTAGAAGAAAATTCGTTTTTCTAGACGAAAAAATAACCAAATTATCCATAATGAGCTGCTTATAAAGTGCTTTGTTATAAGTCACAGCAATACCATAAACCATCCGTACTAGTTTCTAGATCTTGCTCTACTGGCTGCGGAACACTTCTGACAAATAATGTTACAGAAAGTCAAAATTACGACACTGGATTAATTGTTTGAAAAACATTGTTTGAAAATTAACAATCTTGACGTCTTTAAAATATTTACGCTGTAACGATGAACTTGAATTGTTGATTGTGTTTAATTTTTTATTAATTTTAAAAAATACCGATTGTACTTAAATAGTAAAAAAAATTCAGAACTGTTTTGACTAATGGAAAAACAGGCTTTGCTTCTTTATGACTAATGTTTAAAAATGTATAGGGTAAGGTTGAAAAACAAAAAAATCTTATTCAATAATCTTTTTCTTGAAAAATACAACACGTACATTTAGAATAATGAAATTATGTCAAACTAAACTATATTGTTTAAAATAGCTTAGGAATTCGAATTGTTGATAAGAAAATATTAGGGTACTAGTAAATTCAATTACCAAAAGATAATTTTTATTAAAATATGTGTATTTTTTATTTTAATCGAATCAATGTTTCTTATATTTATGAAACTTATTCCTAAAAGACGCATCAGATTAAGATTTTTAAAATGTTCCGTATCGGGAAGCCTGTTTCAATCATCACATCATTAAAATTTTCTTTTAATTTTCTTTTTATACTAATTTTAGTCGGGTTTTTAAACTTACCTAGCTTAAAATTTACAAATAAAAATTAAGAGTTCATTATTGTAAGTAGTCCCGCAGCTTTCTTAAAAATTACTCCATATTTCACGGTAGTAATAATCAGTTATTTTTGTAGGAAAGTATAATTTTACGATACTAATTTCTAAAATGATACGAATTTTCAAAATTTCATTTCCTTAGTGTATTTATAATCCTATCGAGATGATTGATTTTTCTGTGGGACTTATGTCAAGTATAAAATATGAAACAATGTATATTACTTTGATATTATTGTAACATATATTACAACACTTTTAACATCGATAACATTATTTTTCTCCTTTATTTCCCTAAAATAATTAAAGCCTAAAACTGACTCAATATTTTAAAAATTATATTTTATTACTTAAACCTCAAATACTGATTCAATATTTTTAATATTTAAAAAATTAATTTTCCATGAGAAATATTGATTTGAAATTTGAAACCAAAAATAAAATTTTCTTCTACTCTTTTTAAAGAATAAAATCATCCCAAAAGTCACCACAAATGTTGTTGCAAATTTTCTTCATAGAATATTATCAGTAGATGTTAGGTAGAATAATTATAAAATAAATAATTTTTAATATAAACTAAAGAAAATTAATGATGTGTAAAGGAATCATATGATTTTAAAAAAGCACTCTTGTAGACTTACCGAAGACAATTTTTTTTACGATTTTATGAAGGTAGATACATAGTTTGGTGTTAAGCATTCGTAACAACGTTGTAGTTGAGCAGCAAAGTTTCCCTATAATTCCCTTTTCTCTGCAGAATATCCATTATAGCAGGGTTTCTTAACCTGTGGTTCATGGACCCCTTGGGGGTCCATGGGTCATATTTTGGGGGTCTGCCGACTGATCCTAATTTTTAAAATGTTTGCATCAATATTTAGCCAGCAGTGGTAACCCGGACTTACTTCATCTTTAGCGCGCTCTGAATGGCAACCCTATTTCTTTTTCCGCTCCTCCGGAGAAGAGAATTTGAGGCGCTTTTTCGCGCATGCTCATTTATTTCTCTTTTGTTTTAGCCTTTTCATTGGTCGATAATTTGTTTGAGTTTGAAATAGCGGTATAATTTTAAACTTGATTCACGATTTTATTTCCGTTGGATCTGCCCTGGAAGTAAGACGTACATTTATTTTTGTCTTTCATCTGTTTGTGATCGAATATTTCAAGAAAAAATATTTTATATGTAAATTGGCTTACGGCAGACATTTTTAACCACATGAACGATGTATGTCTTTCATTTCAAGGGCCTGATACAACAATTATGGATGCCACTGAGAAACTACAGGCATTTTTATTGAAAATGTCACTTTGGAAAATTAGAATTCAAAATGGGATATATGCAAACTTTCAAATGTTGGACGAAGTGCTTTTTGAAAATGGATCTCCGCAAGATAGTTTGTTATTGAATAACTTGAAAAATGAAATCTGTGAACACCTGGAAGTACTTCAAGTTTCATTTGAAAAATATTTCAATTCGGAGGGAATAAATATAAAAGATGAGTTGTGGATTCGTAATCCTTTTCTTTGTGATATTGACTGTATCGATGACATGAACCTTGCCAAAGATGAGCTAATTGATTTGAAAACAAAGTCCTTGTAAAAATGGATTTCGATTAAAAAACGCTTGGAGAGTTTTGGTCTTCTTTAAGAGAAGCCTAACCATTGCTTGTAAAACGAGCTATGGCAGCCATTATTCCGTTTGCTACAGTATATCTGTACGAAGCGGGATTTTCCACACTTGTCACAATAAAAACAAAACATCGAAATCGACTGAATGTCGAACATGACATGAGCGTTGCTTTGTCGAAAACCATCCCTCAATTCAATCTGTTAATCAAGGAAAAGCAGCAACAGCCTTCACATTAAAAATTTTAATTTCTTCAAATTTTTTATACTATTGAAATAAAAATATTAAAATAATTAAATAATAAAACAGAATATATTTTGTAATAAATTATGTTTAGGCAATTTTTTTTTTCACAGAGGGGTCCGTGACATATTTAAAATTTTTAAAGTGGTCCATTGTGCCAAAAAGGTTAAGAAACCCTGCATTATAGCATCAATTTCGGAGTTTTCCGCTAGAGAATATGGCTTTTTTTACACTTTCGTTTATCACATCTCTATCTTTATCAGTCTTGAAATTTGGTAGGATAATCCCTCACGTACTATAGTTTTGATATACTTTTTTCCCCATTCGGATCAATTGTAATTTTTTTTTTTATTTTTTTTTTATGGGCAAGAGGTCTACGACTACAAGTGCCCATCAAGTAGAAGAATAATATTCATTATTACAACTTTTTTTATTATTATTAATTTCTTGTTTGAATTTTACGAAAAACGAAATAAGTTTTGGATTTTATTTTATTTAAGTTTTTAAATTGTAATTTACTAGAAATTAATATTTTTTTATTAGTATTCGTGGCTTTATCATCATTTTTTTCTGAAATTCTACAAGATTCATACTATTTGATGTTAAAAAAGCGACTTCTGAAAAATTTAAATATGATGAACTGCCCAAATAAATAAGTAAAACCGTTTTTTGCACTTGTCAATAGAAAAATATTTTACTCTAATATACACAAGTGATACCTGGGATCCTAATTAATATGTTATTTATAGTCTCTCACACTTTTGCCGACCAAACGTATAGTGGTTAGCGTGCTAGCTTCTAGACTGCGAAGGTTGAGGGTTCGAGTCCCGTGTTAGGCATGGGTGTTTGTAAATGTATGTTGGCTTGTCTAATGACAAATGTTTCGGCGCATTATAGCCCTCGTGTTGCTGACGGCGCCAGATAATCTGAAATTAATCAACCAATCTCTCACACTTTTATCTCCTTCTGTAAAATTTAAAAGTTGTCAGAAGCACGCATTTAAAATCCATCGATTCAAATGCCGAATTATGTATTTTAAATTTTTTACGCATGAAAATTCTAAATATAAAAAAACTAAACGTGGAAATGAAAAACTATAATCTGCGTAAGAAATTGAGAGACAAATTTAGCCAAATTTAATTACGTCAAACCTGATGAAAGAAAACTCAATAATTTTGATGGATTTTAGATCAATTTATCATCTAATGCCAATCTCTAGTTTAGACTTAATACGGACATACTTTACTCTATGCCTTCCCGAACCTACTGCCTCAAGCTAATTATTGTTTTTCCCAGTCACTTTCTCATACTTTTGCCTTTATTTTGATGCTTCAATAAAATTACGCTCAACAGTTTGTTCAAAGAAAACTGTATACATCGAATGGACCTTAAAAGTCTTTCATGATAGTAATTATAATTAGAGTACTCAACGTAATCGTTTTTGCATGCGATGTAATTAATTTAGCATCAACGTCAATCAATCAAAATTAACGTTATCCTACTCAAAAAGTAATAAAGTATACGATAATCACGAATATCATTAAGATGAGTACATACTTTTATTTAAAATATTTCAGGTAAAATTGAGAAATCGTTTTGTTAATCATCTGTTATTTTGACTAATAACTTCAGGAAGTTTGGTAACAGATTGTAATTAGTATTCTACATATGTATTCTGGAAATGTTTTCCAACATCATCCTCTGTTAGTTTCTTCTCAGGTTAGATTATTTAAGACAAATATGCATTTACGTAAATATGTATGTTTTAATATGTATAAAATTAACTTTTTATAATCATTTACTTGCATTCAAATTTCAGTATTGAACCATAGATTAAAAAAAAATAGATAATTTAAAATTGCTTTCCAGAGTTAAAGGGCAAAATTCTTTCTAAAAAGTTCGGTCATCATTTTTACATAATGTTAAAAGTAAATATTTTATTGGTATAAAATTATTATTTTTTAAAGTATATTTTATTAGAAACGGAATTATTATTTTAAAACTTAATCTTAAATTTTTAAAGTGAGTATTTTCAGGTTAACATTAGCCATCCTATGTTAAAAAAAATATCTTTTTTAAGTATTGAAGTTTGTAAAAAAGTATACTTTTTAGGAGTTTGTTAAGAAAGTTAATCTTAAAAGTTTGTAAAAAAAAAAAGTGTAATGTTTTTAAAGGATTTCAATAGCTCTTGTTGAAAGGGAAAATAGAGATAAAACCTTTTAAAAATTCCTTTTTTACAAACTATCAAACGTGTACCTATTTAAATATAAGGTGCCCATTATTAAACTGAAACTGTTTTAATCCAAGTGGAGTTTATTCTAATGGAATGTACCTCAAAATATAAAAATTAATTCAAATTATCACTGCTAGATAAAAATTTAGCACTTCTTGGACTTAATGAAACTTATATTTACTGGGTGAGTTGCAAAAAAATGTTTTTATCAAACAGAAAACAATTCATTAAAGGATTAAATATCTTTTATATAATTATTGTCCTTGAAGCGCAGTTTGCAAAACCTTGAACTATATTTAATGTTTGTTTTTTTCTCATTTATACCATTATCTTAATAGTACATTTACATTTTTTTATAAAGATATATTGGCTTCTATCGGGTCCACACTGTTCATTTTTAGGGGACTCAGTACCTTAAAAATAAAACAAAAACTCAATTTTGAGATTTTTATTTCATGTTACTCTATGTATTTTTGCCTTTCCATTGATGTATTACTTTTGTTTCTACTAAAATTTTAAGTATGTTATATTTTGTTTCAAAAAAGCCAATTATGAATGTTAACTATACAAGAATTTTACATTTAACTTTGATTTTCTTTAAACGTGACATTTTAAACTTAAATATACTTTTTTTTTAACTAACTATAGCAGTATATACCCTTCATTTTTTTTATGAAATTGTAGTACATAGTCTACAGTTTAAATTGACGTTTAAGTTTGGTAAAAAATATCATCAGAATTTTACTTGTTAAGTTTTAATCAATTTTCCAACTTTTTTTAGAAAAACATCTTTTTGAAAAGATTTGGCACCTTAAAAAGTAATTAAAAAAAATAGCAGGACATTTTTGAACCTCCGCTTAATCGTAAGTTTTGTAATACAATTTCATAAAAAAATTACTAGTATATCTTTACTAGTTAGTTAGAAAAGGTGCATTAAAGTTTAAAGTATGACGTATAGAGAAAATCAAAGTAAAAGGTTAAAGTCTTATATAGTTAATATTGAAAGTTGCCATCTTTACCGAAATCTATTTTTTGTAAGGGTACTGAGTCCTCTTAACTATAGCCACTCTATATGCAATCTATTAGAAACTTAAAGCCTAAATCCTTCTCTCCCACCCAAAGACATTGATGAACTGTGAAGGTGATAGACCACCCAAAAAATATCACAACTATACATCTCACACCCAACAGCCCATACAACCCTAAACACTTATCACCAATCTCTAGACATCACTGACTACCTGTTATATTTACTTGAAGCAAGGAAATTACCCTCTTTAGGTGATCCAGACTCAAAATAACAAAAAGTTTCCTATGCTTTTAAGTATAATGGGTGAGCAAAGTAGCAAAGTATCTTTGTATCTTCTAGCGTCGCGTAATTCTAAAAAGAATACCATTGTTTCGGGAAACTGTATTTCAAAGTCACTTCTCGAGGAGCCATGGCCTATAATTTTCCCTTCCCTCACTGACCAGATAAAAAGCATCACTGTCGTTTTTAACTCTAATTTACGACAAGTGTCTGAATTGAAATTCATACAAACAATACCGACTTCAGTTAAAAGAAAGGACAGTCACCGTCTTTGAAAGGAAATCTGAGCGTGCGTTTGTTGTTCTTTTTTTTGTGTAGGTTAATTTATCGAAAGATGTGTATCAGCATGGGGTCTTATCTGATGAAAGTTAGAATAGGTATAAGCGGAAGAGTTGCGATGCTTTTCCCTTGTAGAGGGAAAATTCTACTATAAAATCCCTAAAAGAAATGACCGCTGAATAAGATAATTGTTGAAAAGGTTCATGACTGAAAGTAGAATCAAATTGATTAAGTTAGCGATTTTCTTCTTAACGGTAAAGTGGACAAACAAAGCATTATGAGTTGAAATCTAAGATGATATAATTTTTTTTAAATTGAAAGATTGCCACAATTTTTTAATGTATTTAGTTAACTGAATATCTTTTTTTATTGAAAACAACCTGCAGTACCCAGCACAACCTGGCTCAAATTGTATCAGTCTATTGTAAGTTAGGAGCAAAACCCCTTAAGCCCTTGCCCATGAAGCACCATCTTAGCAATAAAAAATCGGAATGCATGGACTCTCATACTCTGGACTACAGATCGAATCACTCTAACTTGACACTAAGAGCCCGGATGAAAAACATTCTTTGGACGCTTTGATTGGCTGCAACGAGTTTTCATCCCATCGGGACTTTTTCTAAACATGTTTTTATCGTAGTACTTAGAGTCAGATTATGGTGATTAGAACTATAGTTAAGATACCAATGGAGCAAAAAACGGTTAAAATTAGTTTAATAGATCGAAAGTTGTGATCATCTCTTTGAAGGTTGGAAAAGGGGGAGGGAAGAATGTTCCGAAATTTCAAGCTTCCAGATATCTTTTACCTATTTCAAAGATAAAATGGGTAAAGTTTCAGTGAAATCGAAATAAAACTGTAGCTTCCTATAAAGAACAGATGCACACTCATATTAAAGGATATTCTTCTTTGAATACAGATGCTGTATAGCATCGACATTTTTTGTTCATTGACACTCTCGTGGATATCTTATTCTTTCTAGGTATGGTAAAATTTTGTTTTGCATTTTATTTTCAATTTAGAAGTTTTCTTCATACCATTCATTTGGGTTATGATTGTCCTTCAAATAAAAATCCCTAATTTGTAGGGAACGAAATTAAATTTTGCTAGTTCTCTTATTACGTTTTTTTTTTTTCCCTCCCCTAATTTTGTATTCAAATAAACATCTAATTTTAAAGAAAACGTAAGAAATAAAATAAAAGCACTATTTCACACACAAAAATTAAGATTTATATTGAAAGCTTTTCCCAAACGAATGATATGAACACAAATTTTAAATCTTTTTCCTAGGTTATATAACGCACTGTATCGTAAAATTAATTCAAGGGACTGAATATGTGAAAGATTTATGATTGATTTTAGGTAGAGACATCATATTAACTATTTAATCATAAATATTCAGGGTTAGATTTGATTACAATTGTTTTTTCAATTGGTTCCTTATTATTCCAAGCATGAGAGATCATTTAATTCAAATTATTGAGTAAACAAAAAAAATGTATGACATAGAAAGATATGAAAGGAAAGAAAATGTGTAAAGAAACAGATTTTATCATTATCACGTTGGTTTAAATTTGTTTTAAAAATTCAAGGATAAAACCAATTTATTAAACAAAGCTTCAGTACTTGTTATTGAATTTTTATAATCTAATTTCTTTTTCATTTTAAATTAAACTTTAAAATAAATAATTCAAAGACACAAAATCATAAAATGAAGGAAAATCCTATATTTAAAAGTTTAAAAGACGTAGCTAGTTGATAAGTGGTTCAATTAAAATTGAATTGAAAAAATATTCATTATTTGAACCTTGAAAAAATGTAAGAAAATATTTTAATAAAACCTTATAAAATTTTCCACAAATAAATCTTCTTGCAACCTTTTTGCAACTTTCGTTGCTACCCGTTTTGAAACTTTCACGACATAGAGTAATTTTTTTGTTGTACTGCCGCTGCACCATGCTTAAAAGCCATAGCACCAGCAATCTTGATATATCCATTTACATAACATAAAATGAAGTTAATTTCAGAATTATCAAATTAACTACATTTGACTTATGAGGCTTGAGAAATAATTCATTCAAGCTTCGGGAAAGTTTTTTTAAAAATAATAAATATATCTTAATTAAAATGTCGGATGTGAGGTTAAAATTTCTTGATAAAAATGAACGTAAATGGTTTAACGAGTGACAACTCAAAGTTATATAAAATAAAACCTAAAAGATGATTTATTTACTTTAGAATAATTTATTCAAATAAAGCTAGCATATTTGATGAAATAACAACAGTGCCGATGAAATAGAAGAAATTTCTGCGAATCCAAGTTTCTAACGTTACTCATACAAGTAATTTCAGTAATTGAATTGAATAAAATTAATGTTTAAAAAACTTATTTAAAAAAGAAAATATTCCATTGTGGTCTGTTAATTCCACCCATCGAGAAAGTAATGAGCCCCACTAGTCTGGGGGCCATGTGGCTTGACCAAATCATTCAAACTTAACTCGGTCCGAATGACCATTTGGTAAAACGAAAATCCAATTTTCAGAAAATGGCAAATTCATTGACTGTACGTTGTTTTTTTGTTTGGAGATACATTTTACTTTTTCATTGCAAATTATTGCATATGCTACCACACAAAATTAGTCGATTTTTTACTGCAAAACCTATTTGATTTATTATGACTTTTTGCTTCTGGTGCAAGCCACTCTTAAAATTCCCACTTAAGTTCAAAAATACTGTTTAAATAATAAAGAAGACACGATTTAACTTTGGCTATTTTGAGTTAGTCTATTGATAAAGCGACTGGGCAGCTAGTGGATTGACCCTCCAATGCAAGTTTCGATTAAACTCCAGGCTTTGGATTTAATACGAACAGATCAAAAAAATTGCAGCTCTTGAACATTGACAAACACAATTCATTCGTCACAAACTCGAATTCATTCTTTCACTGGTTTTTGATAATTGTAACCTTAGAATAAAGAAACCTTTGTCGGCGAACCTTTGACACAAATCAATTAAAACAACGATCAATGAATCAACCTACAAGGGCTTGTCATTATGTAAAAAAAAAGCGAACTATCATCTGTGTTGTAAAATTCAATCTTAAAAATCTATTATTTGATGCATCAACAAATAAATATTATTGAACAATTTTACCTACATCGACGATTAAATAGACTTTTTATTTGACGAATAAATATAACTCCAGGAAGCCGCGGTAGGTACCTCGAACAATTTAAAAAATTTTAATATTCGTAGCTATGATTTTAATAAATGGGCGTGATGTTTTCCTTAATTAGTCAGAAGGTCCAGGTGCCTCTAATAAAACGAGTGTCATTCAATTTGGTACATTTCTTCAAAACAATTGCGATTACCATTATCTAGTATTAGTGTCTGGTAATCTAAAATTGCGTTTGCGGTTCAAAGGCATTTTAAAACTTGCAATAGAACTTTCTTTTTGCCATTTTGATTAATATTTATTAAAAATCTCTAGAGCATATAATGCTAATTTTTTTTTATGAAATGGTACAGTGCCTTTGTACTTTTGTATAGCATTTAATGTTGGTCTCTTTACAACTCGGTGTAAAATACATAATTTTTATTATATAGTATATTTCTACAAAGTTGTGTTTTTATGCAGCTATTGATTTTAATCCATCTGAAGATTATAATTACATTTTAGATTTCTTAGAATAATAAAGTTTTAGTTTGTGTCCACAAACCTTTCAGCCCTGATAATTCCAAGGAGAAATCAAATATCAACACTTACAGAATGTTTTCATTTGAAGCTGTACAATAAGCGGACCAATGTTCAATTACTGTGGAGATTGTTGAAATAGCTACACAATTCACAATGTCGAAATCGTGTTTACAGTTACATATTTATTTAGTGTTTTTTAATCTAGCTTCCATACGCAAACTTTGATTCAAAATATATACCAAATGTCAATATAGACCTTAACAAAATCCAAGTCATCTGTCTCTCAAATAGCTCAAATTAATGTTTTCATGAATACTCTACCATTATCGGGTTTGTATTGTTCTGCAACGCAAATCAGATGATTGTCAAGTATTCAAATTAACTGTTAATTAGGCTTTCATAATAGTGAAAACTATGCCGATCTTTCAGTTGGAATAAGTAACTAACATCATCTCTATTTTGAATCAAATGCAGACAGCTATCAAGTATTGTTTACGTTCAATTATTCTAATATTTTGAAGTAGGTTCCCAAGTTTATTTGTTTTATAACTACGTGGTACTTCGTAAAACAATACTACTTAAAATTACTACTCAACCCCATTTCAAGTTAGTTTTGTTACTTTTTGAAAAGTTTCGCAGTACGTTCAATATTAAAATTATCTTGTTTAGAGGCATGGAGTCGGTAGTAATCATCTGATCTTCAAATTATAGCTTCTGCTGAGGTAATAAATAAAAAAATTAGATGTGAAGAATATAGAGCAACTTTCTATTGCACTTAATGCTGGTCACTGAATTTATATTTTTTATGGATTGTTAATTTACCGTTTTCGTTTCCATATTTTTGTTAATTTTTTAAAAAATGGTCAGTTTGCCGATATTTTTAAAATACATTTGAAAAAAATACGCCAAAATGGCGAAACTGTTGATATGTTTTTTCATAAATACTTCGTTATCTTTTCTAAGTGAAACAGAGGAGAAACAGTCGTTGATGGGCGATGCCGAAAGGAAGATAATTCTGTGTTAAAAAGATTCGTTTTTCAACTTTTTACGCCTGTATCCCATTTCTACGGGAATTTTGGAGGTGACGATGTTTAGAACACCTTAAGAGGAATTACCACAGCGATTTTTATCAAAATCGTTAGAACCGTTTTTCGGCAATTGTTGAAAAAGCAACTTCTTGGTGCGCATGCGCAATTTTGATGAAAAATTTAATAACAGGTCCCACAGCTACCACTAATCCATATGCACAAGTTAAACATTGTAGTCAATCCGTTCGCAACTTTTGCTGGCAACAGAAGAATTTTTTTTTTAACTAATGCAATACTTTCATTGCCCTATACAGGCTCGTAGCCAGGGGGTGTGATAAGGGGATATATACCCTCCCGAAATTAAAAGTTAATCTCATTCAATCATCCAATATAAATTTAACACATCGATATTTTTTATTATTTTACTAGAACCAATACTACAAGTGAAACGATGGTAATTTGATAAAGGAGATTAAAAATCCCAGATTAAGATATTCTTTTTCAACATTAGTGATCACTTGAAAAATTAAACTAAATATAAAGTAAATATTTTTTGCATACAAAACATAGGTTCAGTTCTAGGCTCGTATTTATGCAATGCCCCAATTTTTTTAGTTATTTAATTAATATACTCCATGCTATAAGAGGTATTTTTATGTCTATATTGAAAGGCTTTATCACTAAGCCAATGATGTACTTGCAATCATTCGCTAATGTTAGCAAACAAACAGCAACGTTCTGACAAATGTTTCGTATTAAAAATCCTTGTTGTTTTCGAAAGTGTTCCTTATTGATTTCTAATGCAAACCTAACTGTCTACGTAGTTTTTATACGTAATAAATTATTGGATTCATGCAAATTGTTACTTGTTTTAAAGGGCGCAAAAAAAATTCCCACGTATAATTATTAATTATGTAAAAGGGAAATTGAATTTAAAAATTAAATTTCATATCACAAAATTTGATTTCCTATTCCCTCCCGAAATAATTTTCTGGCTACGCCCCTGGCCCTATATTAAAATATGCATAATCGAAAGTAAAAATAAGTCCAGAACTTGCTCGAACGATAATGCTGTGGAATTTTAGCCATTGGGCAACACTTGCATCAGAAAATATACTATGCAACCTATCAACCTTATGTGTGAGTACTTACATTTGACTTTTTAAAGAAAGGGTATCACAATTTGGCCATGTTAATCACTATCTCTATTTTCAATTTTTCAATAATAATTCAAATGCATTTGCCAGGATTCATCGTAGGGAAAATCTTCATAAAATCCCTGTGCGTGCGAATGCGAAGGTGTCGCTTCGTCTCGCATCCAAGCGAGACGGACAGACATGTGAGACGCGGTGTTTTGCATGGCGTCCGACATGTTGCAGTTTCGTGCAGACTTCGTCGTGTTCAGGATCGCGAGACTGTTTTGATTGACAGCCGGTAATCCCCCCCCCCCCCCACAACGGAAAACAACGAGATGATTACGGCGCGTTAAAAGGGAGGGATGCCATGTCAAGAAGTTGAGAGGCTGGGAAAGCAAAGTGCTTGGGGACACTGTCGTGTTCACTAGTTAAGTTGTTACTTTTTGCACTTGATATCCCAGAATCAAGTCCTTTATCAGCTGATGGTAATTTTTAAATTGGTTGTCGGTCTAGGAATATTTAACTGTTAACTGCATTCACTATAAGTATACCTACGCAATTTTTTTTCCTACTTATGTACGTATATATGTTCTTGGTGATGTGTTCCTGGTAAGAGGCTTTTTTTATTTGACGATAGATAAACGTTGGTTTATCAAGACTGGATCTGATTTTTTTTCTTCCCACCAACAATAGTGGGTTATGGGCTTAAAAACGTGGCCCCGCGTAACTTTGAACAATACGAAGTAAGTTGCCGTAGTTTAAACTTTTTTCAAAAGTATGACCGAGTACGTGGCTGGATTGAGTTTTTCTAAATTGAACGAGACGAATTACGCCCGATGGAAGACAGATATGAAAGTGTATTTGATGGATCGTGATTCCTGGAGTTTTGTAGATGGTAAAGAGGAAGGCCTTGGTGAGAGTGCTTCATGAGCAGAAAAACGGTCGTATTATCTTCGAAGGCAACGAGCGTACACTTCCATTTATCAAGGATTAGAAACAAAATTTCAAACTTTAATTTCTCATACAACGGATGGAAAAGAGACAAATTTTTATTTGATGATAAATAAACGTTGGTTTATCAAGACTGGATCTTATTTTATTCTTCCAACCAACATCAGCGGTTGTTAGAAGAAAGGCATAGCCTTTATTTGTGTCACCTGACACCACTGCTTTCTTCAAATTATACATTTTACACTTTCTTTTAACATACTGTCTATTAGAATTATTTCAAAGCCCTTTTGACTTAAAACTCGACTAATAAGAAAGACAAATGTTCAAGGGAACTGTTGCTTCTGATCAGTGTTAACCAGTTAAATATTTCCAAAGGGTATTTTCACCCCTCTCTAAATGTTTGAGGGGTATTTTTAAAATCCAAAGGGTAATTTTAAAATTAAAATTTTTTAAAACTAAAGCAAATTAAGTGTTTTTATCAAACTAGTAACTACAACTATAACAATGATGTACGATCGCGATTTCGCATATCAGAGAGGAAATAGGCTTTTTAAATACTTACTAAAAACTTGAGAGTTATACTTGATGATTATAAACCATAAACTAACGTGTTTATGGTCTTGTTTGCACTATGCCATTCGGTGACACCTCGCTGGTGTCCAGTGAAACTATCGGACAAATGCCGGTGACACTACGAAAACTATCGCGCAAATGACGAAGTAAAACTTGACAGTTTACGATAACACGAAAATCTCGAAAAAACGTCGGCGATATACACAATAAGCGAAATGATCTGAACTGCTGAACCAGTCCTATCTGCGCCAAAAAAAATCCCGATTAAACGTGCGGACGACATAGAATTAATCTACGTTTCTCGTGAACTCACGCATGAGGTTACCTTTTTTCTCTATTTTGTATAAGAAGACAAGTTAAAAAGCCGGCGAAATACACTTAATTAAGGAGCGTACAAAATTGATTTGGACCCCCCTCCCCCCCCCCTTACATTCCACCTACTAATGTCGCTCGTGGTATAAGGAACCTGACAATGACTTCAGTCAGTCACTGGTCTGTGCGAGGCACTTTAAACATGAATGCGCATGCGTAACTGGTGATTTCGGAGGGGTGATCCGTATATTGCATTCCGTTGGAAAGTAAACGAAAATGTTTGCATTATTTTCAGAATAGGACGCTATTTTCAAAGAAAAAGACCAGGGAGGTCCTTTGAAAAACGGCTAGAATGATCTCAGATTTTATAAAATGAAGGATTATTTTTTTAAATTTAACCTTGATGTACTGATGCGTGAATTCACGCATAAGGTTAATTCTATGGGGTGAAATTGATTTTCAAGAGTGTTCACGCAGATTTCACGGCAACTCTGCCAACTCTTTCTTTGGCAAACTCTGCTACTGATAATTAAAATAAATTAATTGCTTTTAAAGTGTGCACTCAAACTTATGATACTTTTATGTATTTTTACCAAAAAAGTACAACAATGCCATCTACCAGTTGCAATCAATGCAGATTAGAAATATTTTTCATAAGTAATTAATTTGAAATACCGTTAATAATTATGCTGATGGATTAGTATATTGCCCTCGTAATTTCCCAGATAGCACAGCGGCATTGATCAATATCAGACGCAAGGGTTCTGGGAAGATTGGCCAGTCCATGCCGAAGCTCGAACAGCGTTTCAAAATGCACGATTTTTAAAAAAAATAAATTTGTAAAAACCCTGGACACCTTCAGGAAGATGCAAGAGAGCGCCTCCCTTTATTTTGAAAATTAAAAATATTGTGGAGAAAGTGGTATGATTCAGTACTTAATACTAGTATAGTATAGGTTTTGAAATATTTAATAGATAAGAAATTTAATGTATAACTAAAAATTAAAATTTCATAAAGATAGCCAGCTGAAAAAGCAAGGTTAATAGAAAAAATTAACTACCTTGCCACACCCTTGGTTGACAACTGCACCCCCCCCCCCCCCTGAAAATAATTATTCCGCTGCCATGGTAAAAACCATCGCAAAATATATTTTTTACCCGTCCGTCCTTTCTTATAACTCTGCATTTCAATTTTAAAACTATGCCTCAACATATCATATACATTATGTTTTACACAGCACTGGGCGAGAATGGACAAGATCCATCCATAGCAACGATCAGTCTACAACGTCCACAATGGAGTTGGCCAGTGTCGAGACGATATTGGTAAGCGAATTTTTGCTACTGGGATTATGTCAAGTTGGTTGGAAAATTTAATTGAAAAATGTGTTTAAACATAACTTTAGTATTGCTGACATCTAAACCCATACTCTATTGTTAGGCATTAGTTAGGCTGCCATCGTGATCGTTAGTGGATGCCTCTGGCCACATTGGCGTCGTGCTGACACAATATTAACATTGGAGTCAAATGCAAAGTAACACCGAGGGAAGAAGCAACTCAGATTCAAATAAAGAAAAAGATAAATTTATTACTGCTCACACATAGGTTAATTATCAAGACATTGAGAAAGAACATCCGAAAATGATAAGTAAAAATTCATTACAAAAATGACGAGATAAATACGTGCTTAATTTAATCTAGATTTAAAGGCTGTGCTTGGAGCGAGAGATATAGAGAAATGGTACATACTATGTTGGATCATCTTTGCAGCAAAACTTCCGACTTGGAGACTACAACCCCTTCTCAGTGTGTATCCTCTCTCCCCTTGTATCCTAACCTCCCCGTATTTAAACTTTCCAAAAAGTCAAAGTTTCAATTTAATCATTCTAATTCTAATAATAAATTGTTCTAAACCTTCTATACATGTGATTTCCGTTTGCATATTCACAGCGGTCAATACCCTATCGCCTTCCTAATCCGTGTTAGTGCCTTAGATTCGATAAGAGCACGTTGGAACATTCAGTTTCCCGATAAATACTTTAATCTGCAAAGTCCAACTTAAAGCCAATATCTCCGAATTAAAAACAACAACCAAAGGATGAAAAATAATAACTGTTGATTGCTTCTATAATTAAAAGAGTAGCAATCCAACAAATATTTCCCCTTTCCCTCTAAAAAAAAAAATTGGTTATTTTTTTTTTTTTTTAAATACCAAAGAACACAAAAAAAAACACGCTTTTTTTCTTTTCTAAATTGATATTACCAACAAAGATTGCTGCAAGATCTCTCTCTCTCTCTCCACTCTCCAACACAAAGAAAAATACATAATCCAGCCTTACCATACCTTGAGTATAGTTGGTAAACAAAGAAAGATATAGAAGACATTATCAGTACAAAATATAGCGTATATGTCATAAACTACTACACGTCATAAGTTAATTGTTTGAGAACAGTAAAATACCACATTACTGTGAATTAGTTAAATGACACATTAATACAAAAAGAAAATAAAGAACATCAAATATATAAAAGAAAAATAAACTTCCAAGAAGTCCTATTTCCAGATTAGCAGTAATTTGCATCAAATCTAAATAATTCAGATTTAACAAAATTTCTTAACTCTCAGGCTTTAATTCCAAATTTCATAATTAAATAATTATTTCTTCTAATTGTAACAAAAGAAACTCTGGAAATAAGTTCCCTTGAAAACACACTAAACTATAATGTCAGACGTACAATTGGTTATAAAAGACACCACCACCTGAAACAAAAAGTATATTTAAAATCCCTAACTTAAGAAAAAAAAATATAGTGTAAAGACAAAGATGCCCCATACAGATCTCCTAAGGGAAAAATACGTCTGGATGTACTATGCACCAATCAATAAAAAAAACATTTCCGTAGGAAGTTTAAAATAAATGAGTAACCTATATAGCTTCCGATAACTATTAAACTTTCCTGGTCAACCTATATGTACTGAAAACTCTCGGTATAGTTGCTTACTACCTAGAAAAGACACCTATCTGGAAAATCACCAAAAGAAGAGTGGTGATAATATATATATATAACTACATTTTGCTAATAAAAAGAGATATTTCAAACAGATTATAGCATTGCATTAATGGAAAAAAAAAACTATTTTTTGAAGCAACAGGTTATACAAGTTGACAAAAGGGTAATTAGTATCCCAATTGTAATTAGAATAGTACTACTTAATTTAAACAAAAAGAAAGCTGAATTTAAAGAACCGAAATGCATCCAATCAAATATTCCACTATTTGCCGATGATGAGGAAATTTCTGAATAGTTTCCCTGCATCTTCAACAGATGAATGCTTGGCTCATGTAAACAAAAGTTAATAACTCGGCATTGCACATTAGAACTTGATTTTAAACATATCTTTTCCTCACTACATTTTACATCTGAAAGAAATTTTACAGTTAAATCATTAAAATCTTCAAGTAAATTGATAGCCTTGGTATAAATCATGAGATTGTTGAAGTGAACGCTGACTAAACCAGGCTTGCATGATGATTTGGCAGAAAGTACCATAGTAGCCAAAATACCACACTTGTAGCATCCTGACACTAAAATGGGCTTGTCACTAAACAGTGGACAAATTGTGTTACTCTCCACCGAAATTTTAAAGTTCGTGAATTGAAATTGTACTTTTACTGGTGATGAAGACAATAGTTTGGATTTAAGAGCACCTCTCTCTAGGTAGAAGGAATGGAGGTCCTTGGTTAATGGTAGCTGATTCTCCCCGGTTTGCATCATGACGCGGATGGCTTGAGGTCTTTCCGTGCAGCGTAAGGTATTTTCAAAGTGATCACAGTCAAACAAATTAGTGTCAAAAATGACATTTTTCGTGAAAGAAGAATTAGCTTGGACTTCACCAATAAGAGAAGTGGGGCTGTTTTTCTCACTGGCCTTGGTTAAGAAACCAAGAGTTTGATCTTGAACACTTAGCACTAGTGAATCAGACATGTGTATTTGGGCCTGATCAAACGCACCAATCAGGGTTGCCAAAATACCATTTGGAAGTAGAAGACGATCTCTCAGTGTGATATGGGAAACTGTCCCATTGTTTGAGTGAACCAGTGCGATGTTGTAAGAGCAGGAATAGCCTGTAATTGATGACACCTCAAAGCTGTGTAGTAAATCAGGAACTAGGTAGGATCTTCGAAATTCGCACGCTGCGCGATGTTTGATGAGGCACCCATTTCCCACGGAAGATTGCTGACATGCAGAAATCCCGCTGAAGGTTCTAGATTCTTGAGTTTCTGATTCAAGGTGGAGTCCTGAAAAGGATTCCTTTACACAATGATGTCCCCATGAGCAGTAAGTGTTTTGAGCACAGCTTGTCTGCGCGATGTGAAATATTTCCACAGGAAAAGTATAGTATTCTCGTTTAGTTGAAAAGTGACATTCGACCGCTTGCAGGGTTAATTGGAGCGAAAACAGTGGTTTTTCGTCTAGAGAGTGAAACCAGAGGCATGTTTGATGTCCAATATTTCGTAGGACAATGTCTGCGGGTGTGAAGATCTCACAAATTTGTTCAGTAGCACCTATATTTTCACATTTCCGTAGATCTGATTTGATGATACTGTAGTCGGTGCATTCCGATTTCACCTCTTGTGCACAGAGCATTAAGGTCAAAATCACAAGTGATGTGAGTTTGAAACTCGTCATAGATGTTTTTGCTTTATCCTCGAGAGTTTGAACACAAGAATCACTAAAGTGCTGAATGGTGTTTCCCAGCCAGGAACCCATTAACAAGCATAGACGAGCACAGAATCGGAATAGCCTCAAAAACACTAAAATTTGCAGAAAAATCATGCGTATTGTCCAGAACATTGTTTTGACAATTCTTTTAATTGTCATTAAACAGAGAAGAGTCAATAACAAAATTAGTATACAGAAGACATATTGATAAGTCTTCTGCCAACACCAAAAGGTTCGCAAATTCTCCCTACACAAAATGCATGTATTTAAACGACAATAGTCTTTGCCGGTAGTTTGGAACTCTCCGGTCACTGATAAACCATGTTTATCAATGAATATGATAGTGAGTTTGGATTTGTAAGCTAATATCTCAAATGGCACTGTAATTTGTAAATCAGTTGAAACGCTGATTAACATTTCGTAATCCTGAGTTCTCAAGATCAGCCTTCCCTCCGAGGGTAAAGTTAAGATGGGATCATTAAAAAGGATGGTTAGATTATTCTGAGAAAACGTCGCAGTTTCGTGTTCTAGCAGTTTTCTGTGGTGTTGTGGCATGCTCTTTTGGAAAAAGCAGACTTCTAAATTCAGAATAGTTGGATTTCGAATTGTCTGGTCCTCCCCAATATGGAAAAGTACCGTATTTTCATGCGTTATGTTACACTTACACTTTGCAGAGTTAGAACACGTAAATGTCTTACAAAACTCATAATCTTACATGCGATTACCGCACAATCGCATAATGAATTATTGTCGCACTCGTAGAAACTGCCCACATTAGGAGTGTGACCTAAAGTATCATTGTTTATAGGTTCCGCCTGAAGTAAGAATTTGCTTGGTGTTATAAGTGCAAATTCGTCTGTGATAAGAAAGCTTTTTGTAGATATGATACAGTTTACACATGAATGAACCTCACATGCATTCGTTGGTAAATTGATCTTTTGTAAGATCTTTCTTGGTGCTGGGGCGCACTGGAAGGTTCCATCCATGAGATGACAAATTTCTGAGTTTTTAGCCTCAGCCAAACTCGTCAGTAGTAGGACTAGTGCTAGGAGGGGTTCTGTAAGAAATTGTACCCATCACTCTACTTCACTCCCAACACAGCCAATAAAAAAAACGATGTTAAAAGAAAGAAAGAAAGAAAAGAAGTATAAAGTAAATTAAATTTTCTTTTAACCTAGACCCAAAAAAAAAAATTTCCTAACCATTTAGAAAAGAACAAACAAAAAATTCCCTAACAGGAAGCAAAAGCAATAAATTGCCGTATTGTTTAAAGAAGTATAAGTATATAAGTAAAAAAAAAAAATCGTAAAAAGGAAGTAGATTACGTTTCTCTCATACATCGAGAGAGATTAATTTTCTTAAACACAGTTCTAACTGCTCCAAAAGAACAAGAAAAGTAAAATTAAGATACAATATATCTTATCGAGTCAACTACATAATTTACTCAAAACAAATTTTAAATGCTTCAATACCATGCTGTTATCGTTCATAGACAAGTAAATTAACCGACCACACATTAAAAAAACGTCAAATTGATCTGACATTTACAGATCACAAGCCAAAATAAAGTAAGGAATTTTCCCCTGAATTAGTAATATTTTTTTTTCTTTAACACCAAATGTACTGTGCAATGAGTCCTTATGCAAAACTCAAATCAAAGAGTCATAACCCTGAATGACCAATTCCTCACTTCTCACCTAGGTACAAGAAAAAAAACAATTATTCCTGTTCCCTTCTTGCCCTAGTAACGTTTAGTTCGTAGTGTCCACTAATCTGCTAATTAGCAAAAGGGCATATAATCACGAAAAATCTAAACACATACAAAAAAAAAATTATTTACCTTCCTTCCAGTGTAAGAGTTTTATGACGATTGAAATTCGTTCTACGTTAAAGAGTGAAAGCTTTCATCCCTAAAGTTTGCTTTTCCCCTTTTGTCCCTTTTTTATTAAAGTTTCGCTTTGTCTTTTATCATTATTACAAAGTTTGGAAAAAAAAAATCAGAAAATCACTGTCCAGAATCTCAATTGTCCGCCAGCAGTCAAGGGAAAAGATCTGAACATTGATTAACATTATTCCAAATAAAACACCAGAAATTCCAGAAGAAGATTAGTTGATCAGACTGAATCTTAATAGGAAAAAAAAATTAAAATTAGTTTTAATGAAGAAAAACAATTGATCTTAAGGAAAAGAAATTATATTCTAAGTGTGAAGTCAGTACTCTATCCCCGTAGAACCGTATATCAATACATGGTGACAATCGTATGGCTGTTTCCATAGTTTGTGACTTACAATGTTTCTTCAGGAAAAAGATGCTCTTCGTGATTGAAGAGTTAGCAAAGGAAAACAAAACAACAAAATTTTATGCTTATTTACAATACAAAAATATCTTGCTTAACATACATTTGAGTAGAAGACTGATTATTTACTTAACTGTAATTCAAACGCAACTTATAAACGTTTAATCCTTTTGCAAAAATTAATTTTTATGCATCTCTCATTGATTTAAACGTGACCTCATGCAAATTTTAACTTTATTTTCTAACCAAAAGTTCAATGAAATGTACTATCCGTAGTAGAAATAAAATAAACTCCCAGTTGACTCAGAAAACCCTAATCTTTTGTAAACTCCAAAGCCCAATTTAACAATTGTCTTGGAGCCGAACTCTCTTCCGTGTTTTCTGCTATGCGACTTGTTGATCGCAATCTATAACCATGTGTTGGCTTATTCGCACTATTCGTATCATTGTAAATAGCAGTATCGCTCGATGATTGTTGTTCATTCACTAGATCATTACTCTCATAAATAATTGTTTGTTCCGAGTCATCTGAATCTTCGTTGAAACTACTTCTATCGTTCGTATCAGAATGTTTTTGATATTCATTTGTGTTTTTGTGTAAAGAAATTCTCGAATTTGAAGGTTGACTGTTATGTTGTGTAGGAAAAGTGTGTGAATGATTACCTTGTTGTCTGTCTTGTTGAATGTGTGTTGTATCATATGTTGTGTCTTGTGCATTTTGGAATAGCTTTTCATTAACTCCTTTCGTAGTTTGTAAATAAATCAGTGGCAGATTATCCTCAAAATCACTAGTTTCACTGTCAGTGTCCCCGAAAATTTTATCCGCTAGGACTACGGGACGTTTGTTCGCAACACCCTGCGTGTCTATCTGTTTTGGAATTGTCAGTTCCTCTCTTCTCTCCGTAAAGGGGAGCAACCTTTCCGCATGTACCTTGAAAATTCTTGGCTTGGCCTTATCTACACTTTGAATTGTATAATTTACTGCGGAATTGCGTTTTAAAATTTTGAAAGGACCCGAAAAGAGGGGTTTACGTACAAGACTGTATTTCCTGTCTAGACCAGGAGTATGTAGGAAAACAAGATCACCAATCTGAAAGTCACGATCGATGGCTCCACTTCTAAGACGATATTCTTGTTGCTTAGCTCTTTGAGCATGATAACTCCGTGTGACAGAATTTTGGATTTTATCAAAGTCGTCCATGCGTTTTTGAACATACATTGGGATTGTATTATGTTCGTTTGAATCCCTGTCAATTTTAACAGTGTAAGGCAAGTTAGCATCACGTCCAAACATTAAGAAGAATGGCGAAAAATTATGCGTTGAATGTTGAGTGGAATTATAATTCATTTGGTAAAAATCAAGACTTTCGTCCCAACTTATATTTTGCTTCCCAAAAATGGCTAATGCAGTTTTTATCGCTCGGTGTGAATTTTCATTTACTGAGTTGGTTTGGGGCCGAAATGGTGTAGAAAACAGTTTGTTAATATTTAATTTCTCTGCCAAAGAAGTTAGTACTGCTGAAGAAAAATTACTGGCACAATCACTTAACAGATTATCCATTAATCCATGTATAGACACGTAGTTTAATAACTTATCAGCTACTTCAGTTGACTTTTGTGTTTTCAAAGCATATAATGCCATATACCTTGTGAAATAATCCACAAAAACCAAAATATAGTTGTTCCCATTCGACGTGGTTTTTAATTTTCCTATGATATCGACTGACACGAACTGTAAAGGCCTAGTCGCCAAAATATTATCTTGCAAAGGCGTATTCTTGAATCTGTTCGGACTGCGAAATTCAAAGCAATGCTTACATGTCTCCACATAATGCTTAATGTCAGCATACATGTTTGGCCAGAAAAAATATTGTGTCGCATTTTGATATGTTTTCAAGAATCCTGAATGTAGATTGTGGACCAAAGCACATATATTAGGTCTAAAGATTTTCGGAATAAAAATTTGCTTAACAATAACATTCCCCATCGGCGTGTCTTTCCCTGATTTTTTTATTAGCAAATCATTCTCTATACAAAAGAATCTTTCACTTGGCATAATAGTGTTTGGTTTGTATTTAATTTTTTCTATAAGTTTTGAACACTCTAAGTCAATAATTTGGGATTCTCTTATTTCCACTAACGAAGGGACATGAATTTGCATATTATTAACATGTTGATTATCAACCAAATTGCAAAAGAAATCTCTACTCAGAATATCAGGTACTATATTATCTTTAGATGGAATGAGTTTGAATATTATGTCATACTCTTGAATTTTTAAAAGTTGTCTCGAAATAGCATCTGCCGGATTTTGCAAGGATTTAAGCTGTGTAACGGTTTTATTGTCAATTTCAACAATAAATTGTCTCCCTAATAAATGATATTTGAAAGCTCGAAGATTCTCTACGAGAGCTAGTAATTCGAGTCGAAAAATAGGATATTTGGTTTGGGCCTCATTTAATTTCTTAGAGTAAAAAGCGATTGGCAATTTCACACCAGTTTTGGTGTCAAGTTGGCTTAAACAGCCAGAAATTGCCTTTTTCGACGAATCTGTCGAAAGTATAAACTGTCTGTCATATCTTGGGTGACTTAAAATTGGAGCTTTATCAAGGCAAGCTTTCAAATAATCGAAGGCTTTCTGTGCCTCTTCTGACCAAGTAAATCTGCCTCTGTTTTTAGTGAGGTCTGTTAAAACCGAAGCAATTTGCGCAAAGTTATTTATAAACTTTCGGTAATAATTTACTAATCCTAAGAATCCTCGTAACTTCTTTAAAGTCCTTGGTCTAGCAAAATTAGCGATCTTAACAATGTTCTGTCCTGTTGGACGAGTTCCTTGTTCTGACACAATGTGACCTAGAAACATTATCTCTGACAAAAAAAATTCACACTTAGAAGGATTTAGTGTTAAATTGAATTTTCTTAATTGTGTGAAAAACTGTTTAAGCTTGTAAAGCATTTCTTCAACATTCTCCGAAGACATGGCAAAGTCATCAATAAAATTAGAAATTTTAAGATGTTTAATAGGAGCCAAGACTTTGTCCGATAATTTTTGTAACGTAGAGCTTGCAAATGATGTTCCCATTGGTAGACGCGCGAATCTATAGGTGCCAAATTCAGTTGCAAAAGACATGTACTGTTTATCTTCAGTTTTTAAAGAAATTTGATAAAAACTTTGATTTAAGTCCAGACTACAGTAGTGCTTACCGCCTGCCAGTTTCTCTAATTCAACATGGATTTGTGGTAAGGGATGTGCGTTATATTTAACCAGCTTATTTAACATGCGGAAATCGACGCAAATTCTGTATGTTTGTTTTTCCGCAACACCTGATACATTTTTCTTTTTCACTAGAATAAGTGGGAAATTTACAAATGAATCGCTTCTCTCTATAATACCTGCATCTAACATTTCGTCAAGATAATCCCGTAAAATTTCCCTTAATGCCTGGGGAACTGGAAATTGCTTCCCATTACTTAACTGCTCTAAATCAATCGAAAATTCAGGAGTTACCTCATCTGACTTTCCAAGAGTGGCTAAATTCTTACTGAACACATCCCGGAATTCATTGAGTAAATTCAATAATTCCCCCTTAGTTTTAGCGTCAAGATGCTCCAATTTAAAATCTGAAATTTTTAGTTGAGCTCTTCGTAACTGTCTAACCTTTTGTAGTTCAACATCGGAAATGTCCTTATCAATTGCCGCAATTTTAGTATGTTTATTCAGATTTATTTCTTGCGAGGTTAAATTATTAATTATGATTTGAGCAGACCTGGTCCTATCCACCGAAACAATTGAACGCGATATCTCGATTCCATTATTCCTTTCAACCGGTTCGAGTAAAACATCTTGTCCCGTTTCAATATCAGAACTAATTTGCAGTGTAATCAATTTCGATTCAAAAGGTTTTAAACGATAATGTGATTGCAATCTAGCCCAAGACATAGTGTGAGCAAAGTTCACTTGTGTTTGAGTAGCATCTCGAATTTTGATACTGACTTTTTCTCCCGTTAAAATATCCTTATCTAAGTTCAATGTAAACCCATTTTTCCTCAGAAAATCAAACCCCAGAATACAATTGTAACTATCTGAAAGTGTTTGATTGATTACATAAAATTTCTGCCTGAATGTCTGATTTGCAATAGTGATCGGAATTTCAAAACATCCCTTGATCTCCAATGCTTGCTTCGATACCGAAAAAATAGTGATGTCTGATGTTAGCTTTCTGATTTGTACCATATTCTTGATTATTTCAAAGGTTTTAACATCTATGATACTGACGGATGCTCCAGTGTCAAGAAGACCGGTTAATCCCTTGTTTGCAATTTTAAAATTTATTATAGGTAAAAAACTCTCAGTGAGTGAATTTTGTTTGGTTTGTGTTGTATGAATGTAAGTTTTATTTGAAACAAGCTCGTTTTCATACCCTTGTGTACGACCAAAATCATCAGTTCCCTGATTATTCCTAACACTTGACCTTCCCGAATTCATGTTACTTATTGTTCGCGTTCTCTCTATTTTCCGTCCCAAATTCATTCTATCTTTGAAATGTATTTGTTTATCAATTACGGGAAACACACCAGAACGCTCATTAGTGCATTTCCGTTTTAATTTAAATTCCTTCTGCTACCAAAATCTTGGTTATTTGGAGAAGACCAATTTCCCCTCTCTTGTCTGACCGACGGATTATTGTATCTTTGATTATTGTAATCTCTTCTATCGCAATTTTGAAAGTGCCTACCCCGATACCAGTTTGCTCCGTCTGATCTAAACGAATTTTGAAAGTCTCTATTTTCCGAATTTTGCCTTTGAAAGTTACTCGCTTGATTGAAATTTGGTCTACCAAATTGTTGCCAGTTATTTTGACCCCTTCTACTACTATAATTGTTGAACCTACCATTATTTCTATAACCTGAATAACGATTTTGATTATCATGCCTTGTGTTGCAGTCAAACCTCTTACAAATATGACATTGATTCCTAACGTTTCTTCCAAAATTACACCTGCTTTGAAGGTTTTGCGCATCTATTTTTTTACTTAAATTCTGTTCTGAAATTTTTAAGTCCGCCACTTCTTTAGATAATTGTTGAATTAATTCATGTGTTAAGCTATCATTTGCTTGAGCTAAGTTAGAAGTGCTGCATGCTTGCATGTTTAAATGAGATATGGCCTGGGATTGCAATAGAGCCGAATTTGCTTGTAATAACTGCACAAATTTCACCGCTGAGTCGAAGTCAATTAAATCTTTCGTAAGCAATTGCTGTTTATATTGGGGCAGTACTCCATCAATAAATTTAGCTAGACGAATCTGATTAAAAATTTGTTTCGTTTCTGGAGATTCAAAGTTAACAGGACCCAGAAAATTGCGAGTAGCCTGTGTTATTCGAGAAGCAAAGGATTTTGCCTGTTCATCAGGTAACATTTGGCATAGGGCAAGGTTCGATTGTCTTAAAGAAAGGCTTTGAGTTTCTTGAAAGAACTCCAAGAATTTTAATTTAAAATTCTCCCAATTGTCCTCATTTGCTAATTCCTCATTATTGATGAGGGAAGTAAGCGCATCTCCGCGGATCTTGGATTTAACCAGAAGAATGGTTTGTTGCGGAGAAATATTTAATCCTGCTGTTAATTTTGAGATCGTGTCAATAAAATATTTGGCTGTTATAGCACTGATACCATCGTATGCCGGTATTAAACTTTGAATGACTGCTGCATTGGGCAAATTATACTGTACATTTGGTGGAGTTTGAGCCATGCTTGACTCTGTAGTATCATTAGGCATTTTAAAATACTAATACAATAAATAAAATATGACAATAATACACTTTTGCGGACCAATGCTGGTTTGTTAAGTACCTTGTCCAATAACAACTAATACATAGCATAATAAAGCACTCAAAATACAATGTTCATGGAAAAATAATCAAACTTTCTATCGCGATTCATGATTGCTTCCGTACTAAAAAAAATATTTCAATCTGAGTTTCTATCAATCCGTAAGTATTACAAAATTCTATAAATTGTTAGAGGTCATGGCACCATTTGTTAGGCATTAGTTAGGCTGCCATCGTGATCGTTAGTGGATGCCTCTGGCCACATTGGCGTCGTGCTGACACAATATTAACATTGGAGTCAAATGCAAAGTAACACCGAGGGAAGAAGCAACTCAGATTCAAATAAAGAAAAAGATAAATTTATTACTGCTCACACATAGGTTAATTATCAAGACATTGAGAAAGAACATCCGAAAATGATAAGTAAAAATTCATTACAAAAATGACGAGATAAATACGTGCTTAATTTAATCTAGATTTAAAGGCTGTGCTTGGAGCGAGAGATATAGAGAAATGGTACATACTATGTTGGATCATCTTTGCAGCAAAACTTCCGACTTGGAGACTACAACCCCTTCTCAGTGTGTATCCTCTCTCCCCTTGTATCCTAACCTCCCCGTATTTAAACTTTCCAAAAAGTCAAAGTTTCAATTTAATCATTCTAATTCTAATAATAAATTGTTCTAAACCTTCTATACATGTGATTTCCGTTTGCATATTCACAGCGGTCAATACCCTATCGCCTTCCTAATCCGTGTTAGTGCCTTAGATTCGATAAGAGCACGTTGGAACATTCAGTTTCCCGATAAATACTTTAATCTGCAAAGTCCAACTTAAAGCCAATATCTCCGAATTAAAAACAACAACCAAAGGATGAAAAATAATAACTGTTGATTGCTTCTATAATTAAAAGAGTAGCAATCCAACACTATGCAACATGTAAGCAACGCTTTCTACTGCAATTTATCCGAAAATTCTTCGCAAACTTACATGCAATTAGATCTCACTTGTAAGTTTTTGTTTTAGCTATTGTCATCAAGTAATGTTATCATTAATCAAGTAATGTAACCATTTGAAGTTTGAATATATTTAAAAATAAAACCTCTCAAAAACCGAACTTACGTATGTATTTTTTATTGATGATTACAATTGTTTAAAGAGTTTAGCATAGGGGAAAAGCATTACATTCCATTTAAAAGAGGATCCAGGATGTTACTCTCCAATCCCTCAGATAACCTTTCAAGCTGCCGTTGATCCATTAGCAGATGCATGGGTAACCAGAGACCACATACTCAACTTTGACGAAAACGAATAAGGATTTTAGCGATTTTGAGTGATGAACGTACCCAATTATGCATATTTGCCAGTAAGTAAGAACCCTCCGAACCGACCCAAGGAAGCACGTTTCTCGACCATAAACCAGCGTTAGAATATTCCCTTTCCGCATATGAATCTGACACATGGCCTGAGCTAAGAAAAAACAATAAAGAAAACCCAGAAGCCGTGAACGCAGATTTTTTCTCCTCCTCTATCTTCAAAAACTGAGTCAAAAACGATTTATCTTCTGGTATTAATTATCTGTCTTCACTAGCTGTACCTCGAAGACATTCATCACTGATTGCCGAAAAGCAGTGTATGCCTTAACAATTCGACAATGAACCCTACATCAAAACAAAGGTTGCAGAAAGATACTTTATGACAATAAAAATCGAACACTTATATCGGTCGATCTTTTTTCTCGATTTTTTTTCTTTCTTATTATTACTTGGGTAGAGGTGAAAGGATACTTTTTTTTTTCACTCCCAGGGTGGAATTGATTTTTTTTTATTTGTTTGTTTTTTGTTCGCTTGCTTCGTTCCATGTTTTCATCTTTGCTACAGGAAACGCAATTATGGCTAGGCACTGTTCTTGCGGAACCAAAGTGAGAAATGAAAAACATTTGAAGAAAGTAGTGATGCCTCACCCACACGCTTAATGCATTTTTTCAATCTTGGTAAGTTTTTATAAGTGCAACTTTCTTTTCTTGGGGTTCGGATGTGTGTTTTACTAACGAGCTTGATAATGGTCGGTGGTAGAGAGTATTCAACCAACCAATCTAACCTAAGTTAAGATGAAAAAATGTTAGCCGCAGGCAATATTGAAGAAAGCATACAGATTTCCGTTCGATTGAAAATTGTACTTCTGCATAACAATGCTCAAACAGATGTTCAAACTTTTTTACGAAACAAAATGGAAGAAACAATGTCTATTGCATATACACCCAAGCTACTAACCAAAAGTGTTTTTTTATATATATATGCTTTACAAATTAAACCATTTCTAAAAATAAAAAGTGAATATACATAAATCGTCACTTAAAACATGCTAATTTTTTCCATTTGCATTTCTAATCTAAATTTCGGTAGCACTTTGAAACCAAAACAAATTAAAAAAGTCAACTAATAATTTCAGCACCTAATTTTTTTTTAGTCAGTTTTTTTAGTCAGTTAGAATACTATCAAGAGCAGCGTTCGCCACTAGCTTTTAGATCTACATAGTTAGTACATACTATTTTGGACAAATTAAAATTATGTAAAAAAAAAAAAGTCTATACCATGAAGTTAAAAAAAAAAATATCTGTGCGGCCAGCGGGCCGCAGAAAAATTTGTAGCGGGCCGCATAGTGGCTAACGCTGATCTAGAGTACGACTTCATCTTTAAGGTGATTGCTAATCAGTATCGATTAGTAGAAGTTTCTTTGTTTAAGAACTTTATAGGGAGGATAAGTATTGAATTATTTAAATTTCAAGTTAAAACATCGAATTTTCGGAGGAGTAAAATTTTCGAAAATAAAGTTTCGAAGTTTTATCCTTTTAATTTAATTCCTTTTGATTACATAAAAGATTATTACTATGTTGAAATATTTTAGATATTTTATGATACAAGAATCAAATCTATATCAGGTGCAATATTTTCTTTGAAATAATCAAAGCTTAATTTTAAATTTAGGAGTTGGTTTGTGTAATATGACAAGAACGACTTCTATTTTTTTAAAGTTTTACCCCAAAATTGTAATGAATTGAAACTGTGGGGTGAATGGAAGCGAATCTTCGTATGGATCTCAAAATAGTAATAAATAGAACCTTAAAGAATTAAAAATCAAAAAGTTAAAAAATTTTCATGATTATTCATCTTTCAAATTCTTTTAAAAACTGTTTTCTGTCACCTTTTTGATTAATGTATTTTTGTCAGAAAATTGAGGTTACAAAAATTTGCTTTTTCGGCTGTTTGAAATTTAGCTTGTCAAAAACAATCAGTTCTAGTTACTGGGAAATACATATTTTAAAACCACAGTTTGTAAATTTTAGTGCCACTACATTTAAATCCAAAACCTAAGACAGAAAACCTTTACAAAAAAAAAATTATCTAGAGACAATTTTTTAAGCCTATTTAATAACCTTTTGATAGTTTGTCAAGAAAGACAGCACAAAAGCATGAAGCTAAGGCAGCAGTTTTTAAAAACTAGTTTTTACTTTTCTAAAAACATTGTCTGAGGAGATTAAATGGGTAAATGTCATTGCTTCATTTATATGAATGCGTTCTTTTTTTACTCTAAACTCTAAACCTTGCAATGAAGGTTCTGCCTTGTATCTACACAGAGGTATACTCCAAAATAATGGGAGAATAAGTTCTTCATGTAAAGTATATGTGTGCGTATTTTGTTATATTAAAATTGAATTATAAATTTTTGGGGGTTAGAAACATTAATTTATTATCACAATCACACCAACAAATCTTAGGTAGATTATAGTTGGTTCACCATAAATGACCCAAATTTTATACAACATTTTAAAAACTTGTTTTCTAGGCTTCTATAATGAATTTAATTATCATAACTAAAGCAAGAAATATTTGTATTTTGCCATAAACCAATGGATTCTAAATATAGTTAACTTATATGCAACATTTTCAGCTCTACCCACTGTATCATAAGTAGAAAGAAGCTCCATGTGTATTCATAAATTTACAGGAGCTACTGATTCTGTTATTGTAGTTTGCATCTTGAGCCCTCATTAGTAGCGAAATCAATTAAAATCAACTTGGCATCATCAGGACTCTAATAATTTTTGTGATTGCAGTGTGTGCCGTCATCAATAGTGAAATCAATTAAAATTAACTTGGCTTCGTCTGGACTCATAAGCTAATAACTTCTATGATTGCAATTTGCACCTTGAGCTCACATTAGCAGTGAAATCAATTAAAGTCATTTTGTCATCATCAGGACTCATAGAGCTAAAATTTTTGTGATTGCAGTTTTCACCTTGAGCTTTCATCAGTAGTGAAATCAATTAAAGTAAACTTGTCTTCATCAGGACACATAGAGCTCATAATTTTGTGATTGCAGTTGGCTCCTTGAGCTCTTATCAATAGTGGAATCAATTAAAATCAACTTGGCTTCAGCAGGAGTCATAATGCTAATAATTTTTGACATTGCAGTTTGCACCTTGCGTCCTCATCAGAAATCAACTTGGCGTCATCCGGACTCATAGAGTTAATAATATTTTGACAACAGTTTGCACCTTGAAGCCTCTCAATTTAAATCATCTTAGCTTCATTAGAACTTACTCACAATTATATTCCACCCCTTCCGTTAAAGAACAAAATTGAAACAAGACTGATCACATGAAAATTGTTCCAAAACGGTGAGATAAAAAATAAATCTTTACAAACACCTCAAAACGGGGAGATGATGAAAAAAGAAAAAGAAAACCAAAACGAAAAGTAGGTAACAAACCGGTTTCCCATTTTCATCAATGTTCCCCTCCGCGGACCCATTCCCAACTCTCGATTATTTGACGGAACTAAATACTGGTGAGGATATTGAAAAACTGCGAGAAGAATGGGAAAAACCCCAAGTACGGGATTGAAGTAAAAGACAAGCGACCTTGCTTTGCCGCCGATCGGCTTCGGAGTCAGTCGCGGAAACAGTCGGTATTTCAATGTCAAACTGATACAATGTTTTCTCCCTGGCAGGCTTGGTTTAGTTTCTACCCTGGAGAGGGTTTTTGTATGTGGAAGGGTTGATCTTGTGATGCACGTTTTGCATAGCCTTGAGACTGGACCCGTGAGTCCGCGCTGATATGTGTGATAAGATCTAGAATGATTATATAAATTAAAGTTTCCAGTAAGAAAGAATTCAAAAAAGAAAAGTTATGAAATGTGGATTTATGGAAATACATTTCAGATTCTGTTGAAAGAAGATTTCTAAATGATTTAACAACCATCTTGGTGTGTATCTAAACTTTTTATAAACTAGTTGTTGAACTTAAAGCGCTCAATGAAAATAGTATCATTTGTCATTTAATCGGAAAAAAAAATTATTTAAAAAATATATTATAGTATTTTAAAAATTGTGCTGTAAATAAAAGCGATTCTTATGATTTTTATTTGAATAAAATAACATTTATTTGTTTTTTTCCTAATAATTTTCTTTCTTCGTAAAAATTTCAAAGTAATTCAATAAATTGTAAGATCTGCTATAATTATTCAATTACAATAAAATCATGTCGAGGAAAATCACATTTACTTACTGTTTAATAATTCTGAGCTTTTTCTTAAAATTTAATAAATGGACAAGAAAAAGTAATAAACAGACAACGAAAACAAGGAGAGGGTGTGAAACCCAACTATATTTCGAGGAATCGTACACGAAGGGGTGACGGGTAACAATCTTTAAGAATATTTAAAATTCAAAGATTTCCTTAATTTGCTTATAAAATAAGAAGCACATTTAAAATGGAAAGATTTTATGAATTTGATTGTTAGATAAGATGGGAAGCAGTATGGAAGTATATTAATCAAAGCTATTTTTCTAATGTTAGTTACTGTACAATATTTAATATAAATACACATATGAGTCCTTGAGTAGCATAGGATTTGTATTGTCACTTAATAAACAACAGGTGATCAGTGGCAGAAAAAGCCATATTTACAGTAGTTCTTGAAATTAATAAAATGTTTACATGAAATGTTTTTAAAAAACGTCTTTACAAGTCATTAACGTTAATAGGAACTTCCAGGTAGACTGTGGTGTACAGAAGAAAAAAAGAGCGTTAAAAATAATTAATATACACTAATTCTTATTTGATTTGAGATTTTTATTTTATAAAGACTGGCAGTAAATTGAAATTTTATATTATTGAAAATGGTAAAACTATTACGTAACTATTAGGAAAAATATTTTCTTACGTAAAAATTAAATTACTTACTACTAATAACTAATAATAATACTAATAACAATTTAATAACTTATAATAAACTACAGAAATCTGAAAAAATTCAGAAAACTTTAATCCATGCTAACATATCTCCTACATTATATCCTGTACCTCATTAACCTGTTATACTGCTGTGTTTGCCTCTCCAGGTAGATACATTGGAAATTTTTTACGAGAACAGTACGTCCACGTGAAAATGATGATAATAAAAATACTTATGATTCAAGTAGCCAAGTACCTAAACTTTTTAGTCAATTTAAATTTAAAAAATTAGTTAAGTACTTGGAACTTCTTAAGGAATCGGTACAAGTTTTATATTCTACTTATGAAAGAAAATTTATTGACTCTTGGTACTTAACTTTTCTATTTCGGGGAGGAAATAAAATGAGTTTATAGTCCGATTTTTTTCTCAAGAAGATGAACTTGTTTTAAGCAGCAATGTTCCAGGTCATATGGCATCTTTCAACGTACAATACAAACAAGTGTATATAATTTTATTGTTTCGTCAAAAGGCAAGTTTAAAACCAATCATTGCATAATATAAATTAGTATGCTTCTGCATGGTAACTGTTAAATTTCAGTTCATTTGAAACAGTGCTATGAAAATCTTGAATGTTGAAAGTAAGACGACCCCTGTTAAGTTCACAAAAAAAAATTTAGTAGAGCGAACGCTACTAAAATGATAAGAAACTATTTTCAGAAATTCATATATCATTTCAATTATAATAGCCCTAGGATATAAATGTAAGATATGTATTTATTAGATGATAAAGTAAATACAAAAATATCAATCTATTTTTATCGGAGTTAACTTTCTCCAAAATGTTAAATCATTTTATAAAAGTACCTTATGGTGATAGAAAAAAATGGATTATATTTATAGAATCAATATTGAATATAGAATAAAATTCAGTCGTAAAAAGTTAATCAATTTTCAAAAAGTATTATTATGTAGACCTGAGTTATAAATTATTACTACTAGTGTCAAAACTACAATTGAGCCTATGAGCGAATAACCAGGAATATTTCAAATTTTGGGAGAAGAGAGTACTTTTTCGAGTCTAAAAATTTCACTTGATTCTTTTGCATACTTAATGTTTTCTTTGTAAATTTATTCAACTATTGAGTGCATCTCAATTATAATGGTACAGTTTCAAAAACGATATTTGTTTTAAAGTACGTATTTAAAAAAATATATATTATGAACAACAACTTCCAAAGAGAAACAATCGCCACAAGAAAATTAGGACTTTAATTATATTTCTTAAGAAATTAGGTTACATATATATTTGAAGTGTAAATATTTTGATGTTTTCACAACAAATAAACCGTATTGTATTGTTTTCTCATTTTTACCACAATGTTTTAACTCCAAATCAGGTGTAATTGTCACGATTTCTGAAATGCATATTACCTATGTAAATAATATCATAAATCACCAGGAGATAAAATTTTTAAATATTTTACATATTTTATTTTTATAAATAATCATACAACTCTTTACTTTTTGTTTTCAAATATTTGTACTTATGTAACTTTTGCATGTTCAGTTTCCTAAACATTTATACTGAAGTTAAATGAGTTCTTTTTCTATACTTCTACACTCTTAAATTAAATATTTTTTTATAACAAAAAGTGTTATAACCCCATTTCTTTAACAACTTCTTGCAGAACATACTTAAAAGTAATAAAATACGCAGTCGTCATCCACTTTACGAATAAAATATTTAATTAAAATCGTATTAGCTTACCTATATTTAAGACGTTTTCTTTTATGATAATCTTCACACCGCTCGATTACACTTACTATTAAAAAATTTCCAACCTATTTTGTTACCGTTGTTAATGCTCTTCACTGATCTCTACTACAACTTCTGGATAGCGCATGCTTGGCTACTAACTTGAAGTTGTAGAGGGCTTAATAATCACCATAGAGATATATACTAACAACTTCCCCCAAAACTAGTTCAAATTTGTTTGTAACTATGGATAACCTATTTCAAAGCAGTATGGGGAGAAATATTCAAATGCCATCATCTGCTTGCAGAGCAGAAACCGCTAATAAGCAATCCAGAGGTTGTAGTAGAGATCAGTGATGCTCTTTGATGGGTATTTTTACTGTTTTTATTGCTTATTATTTGTTAATGTTTATTGTTGCTATTCTGTTTATTATCACGTGGCTATTATTTGTTGTAGTTATTCTTACTATAGTTCATTATAGTTATTGTTAATGTTTATTGTTATAGTTTATTATTGCTATTTTGTTCACTGTCGCGTTGCTATTATTGTAGTGATGGTTGAAAATTGTTATTGTTACTAGAGTTTATTATTGTTCATGTTTATTGTTGCTATTATTCATTGCTTTTATTATTAATATTATGAAATAATTTCGATGTATTTTCAAAGACAAAGTGCGGTGATAATGTGCAACGCATTTCAATAAAAGATACGATTTTATAAATATATAAATCAGTTTATTGACAGGTGAGTCTATTTCACTCAGTCACTCACTATCACATCACAGCTGAACATGGCGGCACTTTAACAGCGTAGCCGTAGCAGCGGAATTTCTGCATACAACACATAAATATACCTTAAGTACTGGGCCTCTCTCCATCGAGACAGACGGTAAGTAGGAAATGTCTTAAATATTTAAATAAGTATCACTTTTCAAAAGTATCCAACATCTTAATAAATACGCCATATATCCAAAAAAACAAAAAAACACTAGATGTCACATTGAATTGCAGTTCTGAAGAGACGAGTCTACTTTTCCTATGAAACCTCGTAGACCAGTGAGAAACTGTTTCCCAAAACTTATACATTACCATGCCACATCACCAACAATAAAATCAGCATTTAAACTCATAATAATCTGCAGATAAACCCTATTAAATAAATGCAACTGTTTTCATTTACAAATACATTTGTACCATGTTTTGCAACAAGAAACCAACCATATTTTCCTTGTAATAAATACATATTAAACCGAAGGACAGTTGATCAAACATTTTAATAGTAATAGGGTTTTTCTGTATAATAAAAATAGTAGTTTGCAAAATTCTATCAATGGGCCTGGGTATCGAAAGTCCATTGATAGAATAGCTCATCTTCTCGAATTTCAGTAATTATGCTTTAGTTTAGAGTTGCATAACACGGTATAATAGAGATGTATCAAGTATAATTTTCTAATTAACACGTTCAGATCTGTTAGAAAGAATGGTTATATTGAAATAATAGTTACCAGAGGTCCATTAATAGTTTTCATGTAATAGGTATTGTAATTTGAATTATACAGACTTTTTAAAGATGTTAGCTGTAAATAATATTAACGTAGCAAATATCATTTTAGAAACATTTTTTAAACTAGTTTTTTTTTTTTTTTTTTTTTTTTTTTTTTTTTTTTAATTTAATATTTTTGCAACAAACATTGCAAAATTAAAAAAAAAAATTATATAATGAGTAAAGCACATTTTAGATCTGAAAGTGTTGTAGACCACTCTAAAATAATTGTCAAACACAAGCCTTTAATATAAATATAAAAAATTGCCTTGTTATACCAAGTAACTTGTAATAAAAAAAACACTACTTAGTGTAAGTGTGAAAATCGTAAAACCACTTTGAAAAAATATGCTCGATAAATTTTAAAGTGAATTTGTAAAAAAAAAAAAATGTTAAACGAGACCAATTACAATATTTCATACATTTTTATCAAATGTAGCATTAAATTTAGCATTGGTAATTTTTCATTGAAAAATTAAATGCTAAGTTATAAGTGAATAGCAAAGGTGATAAAATTACGAATTTTCTGAAAGAAAACTGTCCAATATTATTTCTATAAAAGTGTGTTTGCAATTTTTTTAAAGAAAATTAATTTAAAAATATATATGTGTCAACATTATACAAGCATAAATATATCAAGTAAATAAATACTCTTTATAATATTTATGTATAGGATTGACAAGTACATCATGAGATCATTATATGCATTATAAAACTCGCAGTAAGTATGAAAATCACAGTTGACACAAGTTTAACTCAATAACATCTCCGAACGACCTTCAACTTTTCTTTTTAAACAAAGATTTTGTTTCAAACACTTGCTCGATTTAAAAATTTGTATTAACAGAAGTGATTCATGAAGAATATCCACATATTTGTGCAATGATATGCTCTTCAGTAAAATTCAAAAGTTGGAGAAAAAAACACCTCCATTTGCATTGAACTTCTCTCCCCCATAAAAAATTTTGAATATGAAATTACATACATCCATAAAAAACATAAATCCTTCAAATCGTTACTGTTTGCATAAATCGGTACTTTATGATAAACCAGTGACATTTATTTGCTTGAAATTGTTTTGCCACATTATTAAATATTAAACTCTGAATAAATTCTTGTGTGAAACTACAAATTCTACTTTAATTCTATATTCGTAGCTGCCAATGTATAAATAAATGTAGAAATATCGTTCTCATTTAACGAGGAAATTAAAACAAAACACCTAACAACAACTAAACGGACGACTGTTTATCAAATCTCCTAGCTGCGGGAAGAAGCCATTCGATCCGAACTTTCACTAGAACTGGACTCTTCTTCCTGTGAAAAAGGTGAAGTAGGCACTCGGAGGACATCTCTTATCAAACTCCAGGGGACTCGAGGTCCAACCTCGGAGCTGGACCTCCCACTTGCCCCAGGAGCTGATAGAACCATCGTCGGTTGGACGGAGCTAATCACAGTTGCCTCGGATCGCTGAAAACATGAATCTATCTTCAGAGAAGATAGCTTCTGTTGAACCTGCATCACCTCTTCTGTCCCCAACCTTAAGTTGTAGTCAGTGTGGTAATCGTTCAGTTCTCTCAAATCAGGAAGACGAAGTAGCAGCTTAGGATACAGCGCCAGCCTGTATTCCTCGCCGTAGCGCCATGACATATACTTCTTCATGAGAATGTAGAACTTTTCTTGTTCTTCTGCGACCAGGGATTCGTTCTCCAGGCCAGGTCTGTCGGGGGATAGGAGGACAATAACCAATAACAGCATGGTGGTGGCCTCATCAGGGTACAGATCCTTGACGCTACGGATGAACTCCATGTGCTTGTTGAACAGCTCGGGAGAGACTAACTTCTTGATGTCATCCGAATCCAAGGTTGGTGAATCCCGGTACATGGGCTTGCCGGTGTGGGGCCATCTAGCCAGTTTCTCGTCGTAGATGAAAGCACCGCGTATGAAACACAACTCCAGAACCCCGGTCCTTAGTAGGATCTCTTGGTCATGCTGTGGTATCTTGGAGAAAGTCTCAAGCTTCTGAGAGAAGTTGGTGAACTGTTTGACTACTGTAAAGAACATGTCCAGAATCTCGGTTCTGGTGCGGCCTGTGGCTGGAGCCGTTTTCTGGAGATTTTCACTGAAAGGGACTTCGTTATAGCTGGTTTCGTAGGCATTGACGAGTGATTCAATGGTTCTCATGTCTTCCGAAGATAAGTATTTCGGCATATCGTTTATATCAGGTTCGTATTCGGCGACGGAAGGTATGCGATATGATTTCTTGCTAGTGTCTTGCTGATGAGAACTCGATTCTGAGGTACCTCCTTGTCTTTGCTTCCTTTCCATTCTATTCTTGACGAGTGCTAGACGTTCTTCTTCTGTCATAACCCATCCAGTTTCCATCCCTATAAAGTGTAAAGTGCAGTGGGTGAAAATGCATGTAACATATACTATTTTAGTTGCACAAGAGATAAACCCTTAGTAATTGATGGTTCGTAGTTACCGAAGGAGAGGATATTTATTGTGGTTCGGTATTAAGAGAAAGTTATGAGCCGTTACTGTGCTCCAACTAGCGGTTTAGCTAACCCTGCAAACAAACCAGCCTTGGTCTTTCATTATATTTTGATATCCGTATAAGCAACTTTTATAACAGGTTAACAAGTTTGCTGAGTTAATGCAAGTTCGTTTCTACTTGATGTCATAAATTAAGTTTTAACCCAGCTAAGTTACTCTTTGGCAAAAGAAAAGATTATGACATCCCTGAAGTAACATGATGACATTGCAAACTTGTATCAAATATCCCAAGTTTGAAATATTTTTATTTTTATCTTATTTTAACAATATATCCGATGGTCCTCCATACCCTTTCGGTAAAATGAACTCCATCTGACCAAGCTATATCGAAACTATTGAAATATCTCTCCATTTAATTTTAATTTTAGCAGAACCTTAGAGGAGATTCAATGGAGAATACAAACAAACTAAATTCATAATCGCATTGCGAACTAATACAAAAATCTTCCGATGAATTATTACAGCAGAAGCGTCATCACACTTACCAATTGACAGGCATTTCTTGAATCTGCAGTACTGGCAACACTTGCGCGATGTAATGGTGATCTCGCACTTACCCTCGTAAGGGCAGTGGAAGTTCTTAAAAGCCTCGTTCTGGACAGATCTCCGGAAGAAAGCCTTACAGCTGTCACAAGAGATGCCGCCAAAGTGGTAACTCTTGGCTCTGTCCCCGCATGCCCCGCACACTTTCTGACGCCTGCTGGGCGATGAGTAGTGCTGGGAAGACGATGGACAATCCGAGGGCGGAAGATGGTGGGAAGACTGTTGGCTGCCATTTGGCGGCAGGCTCATAGCTGGAAAAAAATGCACATTGTAATTTTTTATGTATATACTGTATTAGATGGCCAACTAACCCATTAAAGACGACTTTGAAATCGATAAACAGTCATTGTTTTTAACTTTTACTTTGTTTACTTATATTTATATCATTCAATGTATATTTTGAGCTTTTCAGATATTTTGAAAAATTATTTTTGATTTTTAAAAAACACTGAGTGTAACCACAATGTCAATTTATTAGCAAAGAAAAAAACTAAAAATTCGATTGGCAAGTATTCTTGTTTACCTTTGTTAATTGGTTAATGCTTCTCTGTTTGGCACAATAAGCATCTACAAATAATTAATGAAACGGGAATCTAGATATACTTTACCAGAGTAAACTTATACATCAATTTATCTTAAATCCACCTTCAATTTCTCATCCATTCCTAAAGCAAAATAGGCGTAGGTCTGCAATTTCCCGTATCGCAAATCAAAACATTATTTGTAAACTATATAATTGCAATGTCTATTACAATGAATTAAAATCTTAGGTCATCCCCCAAAAAGGATACATATATATTCAATATATTTGGACCAAATTTCAATGACAAAATAAATGCAAATTTTTATATGAGCAAAAACGGACAGTCCAACACTGCAATACCTGATCAAAAAATACCTTATGACGTTATTTCTTGCAATCATCCCATGCATTATTATACAGTACCATAATTTACATATGTAACTTCTGAACAAATTTATTTCTAAGCATCATATACCTTATGCATTTTTATTATATACGTGAAATATTAATGGTATTCAAAGTAATAACAACTGAGATTACAAATTGCTTAGAACGCGGGAAAAGGGGAGGCGACTTCAACTATGTTTCTTATATATTATGTACATGAATAGAGCTAAGAGTAGAGTTGTAATTCTCAGGTGTACGCAAGGAACATTTTCGTTTTTCTTTCTACTGATAAACAGATTAGAATTGAAAAATTGTGATAAGTTTAATAGTTATAATTTTTAATATTATAAATGACTTATTATAAATGTATGTTTGACTTAGTTAAAACAACTATTATCCCACATAACTTGGTCACTAACTAATATTATGGAACATAAAAACATAACTAGTAGATTCCTCATAGTTTGGCAATTATAATTTGTATACGAGAAGGAAAAAAATAGCCCAAAATGTCCCATGCATCAGCCAGAAAATTCCCAGAGCTATAGAAATAAGAAAGAAAGCTAAATATATCCGCAAAATATGTGTTTTCTGATGTAAGGGGATAATTCTTTTTGTAAATTTAATTAAGGTGGTCTATTTGGAAAAAATGTAATTATAACAGAAGATAAAAAACAAAAATCGTTTGTAAGTGATATTGACGTTGACATTTGTATCGTAAATGGCTGTTGTTTATCACATCAAGGAGTAAAGCACATAAAATTACTTTATTGGAAAAACACAAGCCTTTATTAATGTAATTATTTTGTTTATTATTAAAAGTAATGAAACTTCTTGATTAAGAAACAAAGTCAATATTTTTCGTTAATGCCGTATTATCTACGTAGAAACTTTACACTCCTAAACTCAAAAGAGCCGACTTGATTCAGGATTGTTCGCGTGAGAGCCTAGGTAATTTTTCAATAATATCTTATTAGTGCAACTTAAATCTTCGTAGTTAAAATGTTTTATGTTGTAATATTATTATATTGATTAGAAAATCAATATAATAGTCAAAATATAGTGGAGTTCAATGTAAAGTTATTCAAATGACAGAAAGATTTGAATGAAAAAAGAAATTTCGGCAATTTTTATTAATTCAAAAGTTAAAGAAAATTATTCATTCAAAATTTAAAGTCACGCTATTTTTTAATGTGATTTGAATTTTTAAATGAATAATTCTTTAATTGTTTGTGAATTTAAACTTTTTGCAATATTAACATTAAACTGTTTGCGAAAGTCTTTTGCTCAAAAAAAGATGTAATTCCTTTTCTTAAAGGAAATCAATTGATAATTAAATACAAATACATAAAATTATCCCCTCTCACGTTCCTCGCATATTACATTTTATCCTTTATCGACTCAAACCTTATTAGTAGCATATAATATTTAGCATATAAGCTTTGTACTGCAGCATATAGTATTTTTTTTAAATAACATATAATATTTACCATATTATTTCTTACAAAATAAACTAAACTAACTTCCTTTTTAATTTTCTAAAGAATACATTTTTTACTGTTGTATTGGCATGATGCAAATCCCAACAAACGAAATGAGTTGAAAGACAAGAAACAGTCCAATGACTTATATCATCCCCTCCCCTACAATCCAGTAAAGAAATCGATTAAGCATGGACATGGCGTGCTTTATAACCTCGCCAACCAGACGACTTAATGGTAGTTTAATGCGGCCAAAGCAACCCAACGGGTCATTTGTGGGATTTCGAACTTCCGTTAAGTTCGCCAAGCAGTGTCTGGGAAAAAAAGATCGGTCATGGCAATGAGAGATTTAGTAGAAGAAAAAGAAATATTTTGTGGTAATTTTTTTAGTTTATAAGATTGCTGATGTAACCAAAAGATAATCATATACTTATCCTTGTCATATTGTTCTGAAAGTGCTGATTTCTGAAAGGCGATGGAAACAGTGTGTTTTAGAAATTATTTTGTATCTTATTTTGATTTAAAGGAGTTGTTCAAATATTTTTTATAAAATATAAAAAGGATAATTATGGTTTCAATTTTAAATACGTTTTTAATGAGAAAATATTAACAAAACAGGTCATTTGTAAGATTTTAATTCGTTTTAAACTAAAGTGTCAAACGCTTAGCATTCAGTGGAAATGTTTGTACAACTGCATACAATACACTAATTTAACTGATAAAGGATGGAAGTATGCCAAAAGAATTGTAATTTAAGCCCTATTTAAATAATTCGTTATTTAGGTAAATATAGAGCTTAACAAAATAGAAGCATTTTTATCAATTATAATTATTTAGACATTTTTTTAGTTCTTTAAAAACAAATTATTAACTTTTTTTGAAAAAATAATATTGAAGAAAAGTAAATTTATAGAAATAAAAGTTCATTGACAATTATACTCAACTTACGGGGAAATATAAGAAAAATGTGTAAATATAAGAAAAATGTGAAAAAACTGCTGTAAATAGTTACATTTGTAAATGATTAGTACATTCAAGTTTTAAGTATGACAAATCTTACGTGTAGTTTTAACTGTTTCTAGGAGTATGCAACATCGCACAACTTTCAAACACATCTAACACTGGTCACTGTATTTAAATTTGTCATGGATTGGTGTAATTCACAGTTTCCGTTTTTATATTTTCATTAATTAAAAATTTGCCAGATTGGTGATATTTTACACGATAGTTATTAAATTGGACAAAAAACCCGCCAAAATAGCAAAATTGGCGATGTCTTTTTCGATGAATATAACATTATCCTTTTTTATACGTGAAACACAGGAGAATCAGCCGTTGATTGTTGATCCGCACAAGAACTAAGATTTAATAGTTTTTTTTCTAAAAAAAATTCGAGAGTAAGGCTGTTTATAGAACCTTAATAGGCATTATCACAGCAATTTTGATCGAAATCGTTAAAGCCGTTTTCTGGCAGTAGCTGAGAAACATAATTTTTTTTATGAAAGCTGCCTTATGCGCATGCGCAATTTTAACGAAAACCATTATGACAGGTCGCCCATAACCAATATTCAAAAGTTAAACAACACAGATCAATCCGTTCAGGAGTAATGTTGACCACAGACATTTTTCCTATACTACCTTTTTGAACTCCGGCATGTTCCAAAACCTGTAGAAATATTAAAAAAACACGATTTTTGTCTTGACCGGATGCAATACTTTTTATTAACCTTTGTTAACACATGGGTAATTGAAAGAAAAAATTACTAGACTGTTTATTGTTTCTAATTCTGCATAAAAGTTACAAAATATAGTTTAGAATAGAAATTAAAATTAAATCAAGAACAGATATTTACTTACATGTATTTTTAACAATGCCTTCACCTTGAAACATAACGTCTGTAGAAGTTATCGCACAGTAGAATTTTTCTCTTTCGTTACCGCAATAATGAATCTACAAGACTGATCACAATATCTCCGATATTTCGATTTTTTTTTTTCCCTTTCAGTTCCTTACAAATAGATTGAGAATTTGTCCTGATAGCACTTATTTCAGATGTGGGACAAACCATGTAAATAGTCAACAAACATCGCTAAGGTATTGGAATCACTTATTATGATGCATCGAATGCAAACAAAAATAAGGCTTACATGTCCACAACAATTAGGAATGGATTAAACCAATATATTTCCAAAACGGAACAATAATGAAAGAAAACTAACAATAATTATGAACTAAATGTTTTGAAATACTGCGACTAAAGTAACACTTTTTCCTCTCCGAAACAGACGTTTGAGTTTTTTTACCGTTATTTAAGTACGCATTTCGATATGTTTAAGTTTGTAACCAATCCACTTAAATAATGATTTGGTTGAAAACATCGTAAATAATAAGAAGAATCTAGAGAGAGAGAGAGAGCTTGGGATTTTCCGTTTTATCTTTAAATTTGAAAATAGTTATTTTTTAGACATTTAGTAGGGAAAAAAAAAGTTCGCCTAATAACAACTCTCCTTCGTCGTTAGTTTAAACATCGGAATTTTTCTGGACAAAAAAATCATTTAGAATATATAATTTCTTTCTCTTTTACTTTGACCGTAATCATCATCTGATTAATGATATTGAAAAAGTGTGTAATGTTCCATCTTGTAGTACAAGCTTCAACAACAGAATTTTTCTAAACACATGACGCCGATGCATTTGTCTACCTAATAAATCAGCAACTTTGAAGTAAATCGAAAAGGATTTTAAAACGGAAGAAAGTAGAAAAAGACGGGTCACGGGTTGTCACAATTTTTGCTTTCGAATGTTTTGTTTCGAATTGTTTACTTATCCTTTGTATCATTATTCTATCCCTTAATATGCAGCCTAAGTTCTATTTTCTTTCAGTTTTGAAATCATAAAATAATTGGGTATAGCTGAAGAAACGCCATACGCCACAGCAGTATGACTATATCACATAAATCTGATAAAAGATTGTAAATCAAAATTCGAAATGTAAGATTTTAAAATGATTTCAGATTTAACTTTATAAATAAACAGCGCCATAAAGACAGAAATCTCGATTAATGCTTTCTACCAGTATTTTTTACTTTCAATTACAGCATTCAGTAAAAAAAATCGATTTCTTACTTTCAATTACCCATATGTATACATAGGGTAATAAAAGTATACCATTTGGTCAAAATACAAATTGGGATATTTTTGCATTTCTTCACGTTTTGGAACATCCTGATTTTAAAAAAGTGATCTAAAAAAATGTGTGTGTGTGGTCAGCATAACTCCCGAACAAATTGACCTACGATATTCAGATTTGGTGTACGAGTTGGTGGTAGCCATGGGACCTACCGTTAAGGTTTTCGTCAAAATCGCTCATGAGCGTAAGATAGCTGTCATTGAATAAATCATGCTTTTAAGAAATTGCTAAAAAACGGCGCTAACGATTTTCTTCAAAATCACTATGGTAATTCCTCTTAAGGGTGTTCTAAATATCCACACCATCGAAATTCCCGTAATAATACTTTAATGACGTAAAAAGTTGAAAAACGAATGCCTTTAACACAAAGTTCTCTTTACTTCAGCATACCTCATCAACAAACTTTTTTTTTTTTTTTTTTTTTTATCTCTGCTCAGTTTCACTGACAAGAAAGGATAATATAAGAATTATCGTTAAGCATATCGCCAAAATTTCCATTTTTTGGATATTTTTTATTTAAGAATTATCAAAAAAAATATCGCAAAACTGGCAATTTTTTCTAAGCGACTAAGGAAAATATAAAAATGATAAATTACACAAATCTACATCAGCAATATAGTGTAATTGAAAGTTGTCAGATGTTCCACACCCCTAGTTTTTTTAATTTTACGTTTCTGCATACTCATCCCGATTCCAAAATACCCCATACCACAATTCCTCTAGCCAATATCGGCTCGACACTGGCCAATTCCGATGTGGATCGCTATAGTCTGGCCTTTGCTGCGGATCTTGGCCTATCTTGACCAGTGCTAGAAAAAATATACTGAAAAGTTTTGAAATGTTGATGCAGAGTTTAAAAAATTAAATATAGTGTTAAGAGAAAGGACGGAGATGTAAAAAATATGCTTTGTGATGGTTTTGACATGCTTATTTTATTAAAAATCATGTATTTTGGAATGATGCTTGAGTTTCAGCATGGAATGGCCAATCTTCTCAGAACCCTTGTTTCTAACGTTGGCCCATACTGCTGTGTAAACCTGGGAATTGGCGTACCTGTGTGTATCTATGATCTTCTGAACAGATAGAAGTACGATATTCAATTTTTGTATACAGGTCAATGGATATTTCATTAAGATTCTCATCAAAAAACGGCCGACCAAACGGTATAGTGGTTAGCGTGCTAGCTTCTAAACCACGAGGTTGCGGGTTCGAGTCCCGTGTAAGGCATGGGTGTTTGTAAATGTATGTTGGCTTGTCAAATGATGAATGTTTCGACAAATTATAGCCCTCGTGTTGCTAACGGCGCCAGATAATCTGAAAACAACAACCAACTCATCAAAAAACGTATGCACTTATAATAGCCATCATTGAAAAATGTGTGTTTTTCAGTAATTGCCAGGGGGGGAAAATGACTCAAAAGTTTTTTTCATCAAAATCGCAGACATTCTTTTAGGGTGTTCTAAACATCGCCACCTCCGAAATGTCCGTGAAAATTTAATAAAGACGTATAAAGTTGAAAAACGAGCTTCTTTAATATAGATTTTTTCCCTTGCGCTTAGCCCATCAATGACTGTTCCTCCTCCATTTCACTTATCCGAAAGATAATAACTACTGCCAAAAACTTCTCAAACCTGGTCAATTTTTTTAAATTATGGGGTGTCGGAGCCCATAATTTTAATATCTTTAATATTTGCTGGATCAACACAATTTTTTTTATTTAATTGTTGAACAGTGTACTGGTCTATAAAATTTATTTAAAAAAAAAAAAAAACAATTTGTTTTATTAATTTTTTTTTAATTACTATGAAACAGCGCATTAAATATTCTGATATAAATAATAAAACATATCTTAATAAACTTTAAAATTATATGTACGTGTTCAGAAATCAATAACAAGAAAATTTACCAGACACAATTTTGATATTTATAGCGGATTCTAAAATAAAAAATTTTAACTGTAAAAGTTCATATTTTTTTAATTTCATAATTAAAAAAATCATATCTAAAGTTAAAACCAAATTTTAAAATTTTGTTTGGTAAATATCTTCTAAAGAGTTAATACAATATGCATGAGAAATTTGGTGAATGTCACTTAATTACAAATGGAGTTATTTCCAATCATGTAAAAAAAAAAGCTAAAAAAAATAATCAGTGAAAAAGATGTTAAAGTTCATGCATAAACTAAGTCAGCTGTCAGATAGTAATTTGACAACAGCAAGACAACGGAAAGGGTTAGCATTATAAATGAGGTAACAAAATGATCGTAATTGAACATATTTTCTAAAGTAAAATTCTTCTTTTGACAATTTTTTAAATATTTGGGCCCTGGACCCCCTTAAATATTATATAAAAATCCAAACGGCACATTACAGCAATCGATGTCAAATTTATATGCAGTAACCGAGATTATAGTGTGATTGAAAGTTGCGAGGAGTTCCACTCTTCTAATTTTATTTATAAACAGTTCACGCTTTACAACTATGTCTGAAAATGTAATGTAAAACAGTGATAACGATTTTTTTCTCGACATCAAAACTATTTAATTCGAAATAACTAAAAGTTTTCCGGGATGCATTATAAAAACAAACATGTCGGAATGTGACAATATCGCAAACATTACTTCTGTAAACAACTATTTGACCAACGCTAAATGAAGGAAGTTTTCTGAATTCTTCAATGCGTGATAATCAGACGGATATTTTGAATTTTAAGTATGCAGGATGTATCAAAAAGGTTGTTGTGGGATACATTTCTTTATCCATTAGTATAAAGGGAAATTATTTTACTTCGCAGAAATTTTCAAAATAAGTTAGAGACACACATAAACAAATAATGTAGTTTTAATGGGTAATTTATTTTAAAAGTTTATAGAAATTAAGTTTCATACAGACTAAGTAGCGGAAAAAAGTTCAGTATAAACTTTGATCCTGAATAGATCTAAAATAGAACGTATTCAATAACGTGACTTACAAGAGTAAAATAATCATTTGGGTTATAATTCCTAATTTTCCTTTTCGAAAAAAGTTTAAATCACGTTTTTTCAATGGTTTCTAAAAGTATAGTTGTTATTATTATTATTATTTTGTTTTGGAATAATGTGATTTGACCTAAAGAACAATTTTAAATAATTTTTTTATCTAACAGGGGTTCAAAAATTAAAAGGAAATCTAAAACTTTTAAAATGAATTAATCAAGAATGATTCATTATATTGTTTTGAGAGGTACGCTGAATCCTGATCTCTAATATTGAAAGAAAACACCACGTAATAACCTTTTTGGAACACTTTGTATAACATGTTATAATTATACAACATGTGCCGTGCATTTCCAAATTCCTTTACAAAATTAAATGCTATAAGGTTTACAGAAACTTTGGAATATGATAGCATATTAATTTGTCTGAATAAATAACGTATCATGGAAAATAAACGGAAAAAAAAACTATCTTGAATCCAGATAGAAACAGAATTTCTCCTAAACTAAATTTGTGAGAACATTAAACTTCCAAGAAATAGCCTCAAAGACCAAGCTCAGACACAATAAAACTGTACAGATGTATCTAATATTATTAGACTCTGCATTTTAAAATAATTTATGATGAATTTCATCGATACTTAATCAACAATGCTTCTCTTGATCCGGAGACATTTAAGTATAAATATGACATTGAATGCGTCCCGGATATATTAATCATATTTATCATCCTAATAAAATAGACATTTCACTCTGAACGATCAATTGTCAGTATATCCAACGTAAAAGGTTATGAAGTTAGAATAGGGACATAAAGATTCGATGACCCATAACGATCACAATTTATAAAACTGAAGCATAACACAATTGAAAAAGAAAGTCGTAAACTAATTAAATGAGAATTAAATAAGTTTTAAGATTGTATTGTTCATATTTAAATTGAATTATGCTACTTTTGATGAAAGGAAGTAATTTCATAATTTGGAATACAACAAAACTACTTTCTATTGAGAACTTTAATCTTCCATATCATAAATTAATAGTAAAATAATTCATAAAACATTATTGTATTAACCATGGCACTAAAAACCAGAAGCGCCAAATCATGGTTCACTATAATAGCTTGAAACATTAATTAACCCTCTGAGTGTCCAGGGAACGGACGAAATTGTACAGTTGCTATCTCTACAATAATTTTTAAATTGCATTTCCGATTCAAAAATATAATTTTTTAAAACTATCTTTTATTTATTTTATTTCAAATTTGTTTTAAACTTTCATCTTAATGAAAACATTTAAAAAATATTTATTTATAAATTTAAAAATGTTGTGTATTTCTGGGAAAACTGGGGATTGAAAGACGACATCCATGATCCTCAGAGGGTTAATGTTGAACCTAAGAGATGGTTCAAATTTTTACCTGCACATAAGAAAGCTTTGCTTTTATGACCCAATAGAAAGTAGTATTATATTGGATTATTTTCACTTTTTTTTACAATTTGTTCCTAAGTTTCTATTATGTCGGTCATGAACCTTTCTCCAGCACATTCTGATATTAATGCCTCTATTCTCAGCCAAATTACAGTGTCTTGAAGAAAGTAAAGATGCCTAAGCACTACTGCATAGCTAAGTTGTACTCTTTTTCGTTTACTATCATATACTATAGCTACCTATTACAGCAAGCACTGATTTGTAATCTGTAATAATATCGATTTTTGTTGTATTGATGCTTAGGAGAAAATCTATTGATTTATGGATCCCTAATTATTATACAACTGAGACGCTAGTTCTATAACCTTAATTTGTCTTAATTGATTTCCCTGTTTATTGTTCGTAATAACCATTATACTATTACCGACTAGAGCAATTGAGTAACTGATACTTCTGCCATTTCCTAAATAGCTTTCAAAACTTTTCTGTGTTGACTGATATTTTGAAATGTTTATAAAGAAAGCATAAAAAAAATTCCTTGAGAAAAAGATTTAATAAGAAAGTAGTAAGAAACGTTTATTTATGTATTATGACTGAGGTGCGTATATTCCAAAGAAGACATTTCTAATGTAAATCCCGTTGAAATATTCTCTTTAAAACCTAATCTCCTCACATAATATTTAAGCTTCACTATCAAAATAATTAAATTCTTATTTAATAACTCCATTAAAAAACATATGTGACATTTTTATAGTAATAAAACTGTATTCACATTTAAAGAATTTTTTATTTTTTTCCCTTTTTTTCAAAAGTCACTTCATGGGTTTTTGCTGGTATAAGTTTTATTCATTAATCTTTCAAAAGTGCTGCCTCGTAGACTTCTCTTAGACAACCCATAAAAATTGATATTGTCGTTTTATGGCTTCTAATTTTATTTTGATCAACTTCAAAAATTTACACTTACTTCTTTTCTATAATAATACTTAACGAAACAACAACTTGACAATCATTTTAGTACACCCTATATAAAAATGTTGCATTTAGTAATCCCTACATAAAAATGCACAGAAGGTATCGCAATCCATAAAATGAATCACAAGAAAAACGGCATGTATTGCAAAAATTGTTGTTTCTTTATAACACTTGATATACATTTAGTTGCCATTCTCGTGCGATATTTTTAGATTTGCGTAAAATTCTAATAAAAGCATTTTTTTAAATTTAAAGTAACTTTCATCAACCAGTTACTAACAATGTTATACAAATTTTTTGTGTTCCTCTAGATAAATAAAAATGTGAATTTATATAGGATGCAGACGGAAATACACTTTGTTTTACCCAAAAGATAAAATGGAGCATTGGGATATTACGTGATAGATTAATTGCCTCGCAGCTTTTCTTCAAGAAAAAAAAATCGAAAATTTTGTTTTATAAAAAAGTAATAAAATGTTACACACACCTTCATTCCAGACTGTGAGAAAGAATTTTGTCGACACGGAATAGTGTCTAAAAACTGTTTCAATTTTCACTCTAGGAAACCACAGATTTTGAGTGAATAATAACTATTAACTCAAGCTTGGTTGATCATGGTGAGTGCCGTCATCCACAAAAATGAGACAAACGAAGCGACGAGTGGACCATAAAAACCAGACAAAGAAATAAAATGTATAATGTCTCTAAGGCCACCGCTAATTACACGACACAGGCAAGAAAACATCTCTAAATGCTTAAGGGACACGACTTATTTAACGTGAGAAAGCAAATTTATGTGCTTAGCTATTTTGAAATAGTTTCTTTGAAATCTGAGGAAACCCGTCCAGGAATAAAGTTAGTTTGGAAAGATTTAATAATAAACGTCGAGGGCTTTATTATTTATAGAGGATAGTATATATGTTTCAATTGATAATTACATGATAAGTATTATATATTATATCAAAGATTGTTTTCAGAAGACAAGACGTCAAAATAAGTGTATTTAAAGAGAAACTTAAAATAGACTTTCTTAAATTGTACAAATCATAATCATAAAATAGACATGTGTAATTCAAAAGCCACTACACAGGACACAGCTTAATTTAATTATTTGTAAAACGACTGATATCTTATAAAATTAAAAAAAACTTCCAAGTGAATTTAGTAAAACAAAGAATATTAGAAAATACGTAACGAACATAGAAATTATGTTTTGAGGTTAATATCAAAACTTTTATGTATTTGTTGTTTAACATTTCAATTTAAACTTTCCAGTTGGATCATAGTTACTTGGTTTATAACTTGAAGCCGAAGAAAACTTAACAACCACTTTAGGGATCTACAATAGCAACTTTCTCTAAAACTAGTTCGAATCAGTTTGTAGCCACGGGAACCCTATTACATAGCATAGATAGAGGAGAGTTTTTAATTGGTTTCATCTGTTTGCAGAACAGAAACCGCTTTAAGCTATCCATCATTTGAAGTTAGAGATCAGATATTAATATCTACATAAAATCAAATTGGTTTACTTACAAATTTCTCAAAGATTGTACATCAATCACCATCAAAAACAGCAGCTTATTCATGCTGACGACACAACTAACTGCTGCCCGCAAGGAAAATTAAACATCCTTTAATGATTGACTGAACAAAGAATTTTGCTCATTACGAGAACTTAAATGTATAAATTGTGGTAGTCTGATTTGTAGGAGTCGGTTTGCCGGATACTCAATATAATTACTTGTATCAAATTTAAAAATCGCTAGGAGAAGTGATAATTTTGAAATAGTTGGAGTTTGTTTTTAATGATGTATTATAATTGGTCACACAAATTTCCTAAGTGTTGTCTACGATGGAACACTTCTCTAACACCTTGATAATGTCAATTGTAGTTTTTTTTTTTTTTTTTTTTTTCGAAAACCGCAGAGTTCATTTAATTTTCTTCAAAGTGGGTGTTTTCTTAAATTCCTTGTTTTTAGGGTAAAGATCGGTTTTTCTTTTAAGAGCAAGACATTTTATTTAGTTATCGGTGTGACATTTACGTCACAATTTAAAAACTAGTGTTTATGAAAAACGTAAACGATTATGCACATAAATAGTTTTACCGTTATATATCATCAATTGGAATTTTAGTATCGTTGAAGTAAGACTCGAATAATAATGTCTGACATTTAATTTGAAATTAAAATTCCAAAACTTTGAAATCGCAAATTCATTATATCTTTTACCCTCGGATAAAATAATTAAGTGGATCCAAAATGTATTGTGGGATGAAATTCTTCCCTACTATATTTAAGTATTGATGCGACAACTTACACGGCAGATTCGAATTATTCTTTTCAACTAGTCATGGTAAGTGATTCTCAGTTTATTCTTTGTGAATTATTGCTTGGATAAGAGATATTCAGGCATCTATTGTTTTGTCCTCTTTCTTGCATTTAAACAAAGTTATTGTTTAATTGTATTTGTTCTATTCCATTCAATTTAAATATAAAATACTCTTAAATGGTAAATGGATTCGAACATTACAGTGTCTCCCAAAAGTCTTCGTACACCTTAAAAATTTGCCGAAAAAGTTCTATAGTTTGAAACTGAATTCGAATATATTAACTTCAAAATTTGTTTGGTAGAATGTCTATTTAATTTTGAATGAAACCTAATATTTTAAAAAAATGTATTGAATCGTTTTATTTTTACAAAAATATAAATTCATAGAACAAGAGGAAAAAAAGACCACAAAAGTGTTCATAGACCATAATATTTTCTGATAATTTCATAAATAAAATTATTTTTTACGGTTTTTTAAATTTTTGAATTGTGACGACATTTGAAAAATCGATAGCCTGTAATATTTGCCTTTTCTATTTATTAAAATCTATTTTATCTTTAAAATGGTTCGTGGCTGTAAAAAATCAACAAACAGCAGTCTGTAATTAAAAGAAATAATCAAACAAAATCCACACTTGTAAAACATTGTAGCTTTAAGCTTCAACAAAACGTGATACCAAATCAACTTTAGCCAGTAAAGAGTTAAACTTTCTTCCTTCACTTGGTTACATTTATCTAGAGATACTTACTTTATTGAAAATTCGAAGCACCATAGCCATTCATACTTAAATCAAAACTAAATATCAATCTTTGATTAATGACTTTCTTTTTAATATCTCTCTGATAACGGACTGTATCTCATAAAAATCCAAACTGGCTTATTTGCTACAACGTTAAAATGCTAGTTGGGCCGTATCGTTTTTAGCGTGATTCTCATCTGTTTCGGAAGAAAAAACGTCTTATCCTACATCTTGATGCGTGACCTCAGGCTTAAGGGTTTTTCCAGGAGGAGATGAAGGGGCTGCGATGGGTCTCGCCCCGTTGGGTACACGTGTTTGGAAGGGTTAAACTTCGACAATTAATAGTGTGATTCGAAATGGGAAGATGGCACTGTTGCTCTTGAAGTAGCAATAGTAATATTGGAATAATCTGAAATTCATGAATATTTTGAGATATTCAAAGTCCTTATTTTTTTTATTTTTTTTAAATGATTTGAAGATGGGACTTAAACTTGTTATTAAGTTTTCATATGTTTCCATCACCTTAATTATATATTTTTATGCTTTCAAGGAAATTTATATAGGACACAGTAATTTTTATGGATGTCTTTGTAATATTCATATTTAAGAAAAACTGAAAAAATGGGTTAAAAATTTTAAAAGATTAAGAAAACATATAAGACAGTTTTATATCAAAATGAAAATAAAAAAATATCTTGGAATAACTTAATCTGAAGCACTTCGCACTCATTACTCCATCATCCTTCATACAGAAAAATCAATGTATCTGTTGAAAAAGTCGACAATGGCTTTAGTACATAGGTGCATGGCAATGCACCCTTCAAGTTCACTGCCTGACGTTTTTAGTGGAAACAACTCAACGGTATTTTGATCTCTCGTATCTGCGCATTACAGTATACCCGAGTGCTGACATTTTTTTACCGGTAGCTATTATCCTCCAAGTTTCAAGTCTCTAATTATATTGGTTGTCAAGATAATCAAATTCGAAAACGGCATATTTTGAGTAGGCTTGGGCGATGTTAACATTTCTGCATCGCGATATATCGGGAAGCAAACATCACGATGTCAGGATATATCGCGATGTTAACGATATATATTGTAAAATTTTATTAAATTCATGTATGGAAGGTTATTTTAAATAACATGAGCAGCGACAAAATTATTTTCAGGGGGATACACAAAGCACCCGAGGAGTATAAGCCGGTTATTTTTTAATTTGGTTTAATCTGGATTTTTCAATTTCTTTATCTTAAGGAAATTTTACTTCGTTATTATCCAGCGGGGGGGGGGGGAGGCAAGTGCACCTCCTTTCACCCTCCTGGAGGCGCCCATGTGGGTAATTGCCCTATCGCCTGTCTTCAACTAATAAACAGTCAAACTCCGTTAATGCGAAATTGCTTAACATGAAATCCCACTTAACACGAAGTTAAAACAAATCTCTGTAGTTAAAACATAACATTAATTTATTCACTTAACACGAAATTCGGTTAAAGCGAACAATTTCAGCGGCCCCATTGATTTCACGTTAACTGGGTTTGACTGTAGCATATCACCCAAGTTGAATTTGGATTCGAACCGGACGTATCAAGGACAGCAGTGTAAAGTAGTCAAATGGTGTCCTTAAGCAAATCATTTTTCGATCCAAAAAACTTTTATGCTTAGCAATTAAAAAACATTAAACAAAAAAAAACAAAAAAAAATTTGGATTGAGTAATTAATCTCATGGAAATAAATAAACTTTATTCAAATTGTACTAGCTATAAAAATTTATAAAGCATTTATTTACTTACCAGTCAGAAGAGAAAATCTTTCAACTTAAATGAAAAAAAATCGTTTATATGTAATCGTTTATACGAACTAGAGAAACAACTGTCCATGTGCTAGTTCACATTGATTTTGGCAGATATAACAAACAGCTCATAGTAATAAATAACCAGATTAACTTAACTGGGTAAAAACTAGACATAAATTACCGCGGCCGAATGGTGCAATCTCCTTGCGTTAATAAATAAAGCAAAATAAAATAATAGCAAGATAAAAAAAATCTTGGAGTTAATATAAAAGATTGCAAAATACAAAAGTGTAATATTTTATTTCTTTCAACTTAGAGAAATAATAAAGGGGGAAAAAAATCAAAAATGAAACACAAAAAGTGTAGGAAATGCTCAGTTGAATTCCGAAAATAGACATCAAAGTCTTATATCTGATGACTATTAAATGAAAATCAAAACGTTTTCCAAGTGTTGAGAGAACAACATAAATAATGTTCAAACAATAAATCGAATACTTCTTTTATGGAATCTCCAATATTACTAGACTGCTGGCGTCACCTCGCAATTTCAATACTCATCCCACATGGGTAAGTGGATACAATTACCACGATACGGCTTTTTCTGATGAAATATCGGGCATCCGCAAAAGCAAATGGAAATCGTCTCAAACGGCCCGATGTCGACGGTATCACTATATTTCTATACAATATTGGGAACATCTCTCATATGCAAGGCAGGGTGGATACGATTAGCACGATGTGAGCTTGCCGATGAAGTACCGCGCAAAAGCAAATGGAACTAGTTTCAAACGGCGCGGCGCGGTGTCAACGGTTTCAATACGTTTCTATAGTGCTTTAAAAACACCGGGCATGAATCGTTGCCACGGTTCTTCGTCCTTGAAGTGCTAGGCAAGTATCGTTCTCTTGTCAAAAGAGATCGCGATGTATCGGTTTGGAGAAAATAGTGACACCGGTTTGACGATGTTGATTTCATACCGGTTTTTTCCTATATATCGATACATCGCCCAAGCCTAATTTTGAGACCCACTCACTCATCAACATACTACGGCGCTTATAAAAGAGCTAGAACTATGAAATTTGGTATGCTTGTAAAGTTTAACATGTATTGAATGGAAAAAAGTCTATAAATTGAGATTTTCCCTTCCGTATATCCATCCTTTGAAGCGGGCAATGTTCGAAAAATTTGAATACCAATTCTTATATATTTCTCTATTTGGACTAGAATTACAATACTTAGAATTATCGTAGCTATTAGTATATATAAATAGAGGGGAAACTCACCACACACCGCGAAGCCTCTAAAATCAAGAAATAACTATAGGTGTGTGGAACATCGCACAACTTTCAATTACATTATAATATTTATCATTATAATAAAATTTGATATGTTATTTACCATTTTCATATTTTCACTCGTTTAAATAAAACTGTCCAGTTTGACAATTTTTTTGACAATAATGTTTACAAAGGGAAAAAAATGCTGCCAAGATGACGATGTTATTCGATTGTCCTTATTTGTGCATGAGACGGAAAGAAATCAATTGTTGATGACGATCCCCTAGGCCAGAGAGCTCTGTGTTATATGCACTCGTTTTCAACTTTTTACGCTTTTATTGCATTTTAGTAAATGGAGACGTTTAGGTCACCTTAAGAGGCATTAGCTCAGAGATTTTAATCATAATCGGTAGAGCCGTTTTTTAGCAATTGTTGAAAAACATGATTTTTTTCACGATTTAAACCTTATGAGCATGCGCGATTTTGACGAAAACCTTAATGGTAGGTCTAATGGTCACCACCAACCAGCACACCAAATTTGAACGTCGTAGATCATTTTGTTCAGGAGTTATGTTGACTACGTAGAGGTACACACAGACATTTTTTCTAGACCACTTTTTTAAAATAAGAACGTTCCAAAACGTAAAGAAATGCAAAAAAAAAAAAAAAAAAAAAAAAGATTTTTTTTTAACCAAATGCTATACTTTCATTACCCTAAGTAAACATACAAGTAATTGAAATTAAAAGAGTACTTACGCTGTATACAATCGACTATTGGCGGTACCTTTTATCGACTACGAAATGATCGCCAATTGTTATTTTTTTCCCTTTTGCCAACTTTTTTTGCACAAATGAATAATTTTTTTTTTAATAATTTTATATCATCGCCATTCACATTGAATGCATAAATACTTCAAGGACTGTGGTACAGTAAATTGAACTTTCTTGAAAAAAATCCCACTAATTGAACTTTCTTAAAACAAAATAATAGTTTAAAGTAAAAGATTAAAATAGTCGGCTAATCCTAAAGTTCTCGCAGTTGACTGTCAACAAAAAGTGTCTCATCAGTCGAGTGTATAAGAAGCAAGTATCAAAAAATTTACTCTTCCGTTGGATAAGTACCAGTTGGTAAGTTGTCTTCAAGCCTAAATGTGTACACGTTTAAATGACGCTTAAATATATCGCCCCCTATAAATGTTTACAGTTTGTTATAGAGTTAATATAGTAACACTAAAACGATTTACTATAGGAATTATGAATGATTTAAAGGTTGCTAGTTATAATGATTCAGCGCAGAAATTTGGCTGTTTTTATGTGGTACCCATTTAGCGGAAGAGTACGCCTAAAAAATATGCATACTTAACCCTTGCAACCCAGGAAGTTTTCTTGAAAGTTTTAAAATTATGGAAACTAAACATTTTAAATTAGCAATCAGTATACATAATAATAAAACAAACTGTGTTTCTGTCTGTGGGTCCATAGAAACCTACTTAAAATTGGAGTAGAGCTCTGAAATTTCCTGCATAAGTAGTTTAGGCCTTCTTATTGATTTTTTGAAAAATATAATTTTAATTTTTTAATTTTTTTTTAATTATTTAATGAATATGTTACAAAACGATTTCTAATAGGGCTACAGCTCTGAAATTTTCTACATAAATAGTTTTTGACTTTTAATTGGACTTGTGAAAAACCGAATTTTAAATTTTATTTTGTTCTTTTTTAATTATTTTTTTTAATTAATAAACATTTTACAATACGACTACCAATAGGGCTACAGCTTTGAAATTTTCAACATAAGTAGTTTTGGCCTTCTAATTGGACTTTAGAAAAACAGAATTTTAAATTTTTGTTTAGTTCTTTATTAATTAATTTTTTTAATTATTTAATATATATTTTACAAAACGATTTCAAATAGGGCTACAGCTTTGAAATTTTCGACATAAATAGTTGTGGCCTTCAAATTGGACTGCAAAAAGAATGTTAAAATTTCAATTTGTTTTTTAATTAATTTTTTCACAAAAAGCGACTTCTAATAGGCCTAGAGTTCTGAAAGTTTCAACATAAGTAATTTTGGCCTATAAGATTATTTTAATACGTGTTTGTGGAAAGCAAAATTAAAGGGGTGTTGTATAATTGTATTAACGGGGAATTTTTTTTTTTCTCGACAAGGGAGAGGCTTATAATATTAAGGCTTTACGTAGCAATTAGAATTTAATGAGTGAAGGGAGCTTATGCATACGCAGCATCGAACCTTTCAGCGAGCGAAGCGAACCTATGCTTGCATAGCAATGAACCTTTCAACGAGTGAACTAAGTCTGTGTTTATGTGTCGATGAACTTTTCAGCGAACGAAGCGAGCTCGATTTTGCGTAGCGATGAACCTTCCTGCGAGCGAAGCGCCAAAAACTGAGGCATACACGAATGACAGATTTCCGCAACGCGAGGCCTCACAGCTAGCTAAAATATTGCACATGTTAAAATTTCGTAGCGAAGCACGAGTATTCAGCTTGTACAAAATAAGTAATACATTTAAAATTAGTACCTTAAAAAGGAAGTGAAATCGTAACTAAAACATCTCTTTAAAAAACCGCAAAGTTTTTCCTGAAATATCTATGTTTGTGAAAAGTATTCAGATCAAAAGAAGAGCCATGTTTAATGTTTTTATAAATTACGGGCAATCAGGGATAGAAGTGGGGGGATGCTCAAAAGTTGATGACAAGTATAACTCCCCCAACGATAAATTTTATAATTTCATATCTTATAATAAAAATATTAACTAGTAAGGAAATAATGTATACTTCATAATACAAACATTGAACAAAGGTTCAAAATTTATTGTTATTTTAATGAATATACTGCAATTTAGTATTTTTACTTATTACTAATTTCATAGTTTTAGCTCTGCTAGAAGTACCTTAGAATATTGTAATCAGTGAGTCTCAAAATATGCTGTTTAACTGCTATTTTCGAATTTGATTATTTCGACAACCATTATAATTGGTGACTTGAAACTTTGAGGTTTTACTAAAGTAACTAACAGCTACCCATAAAAAAAAGTAAGAGACAGAGTGAAGTATTAATTAAAAGAAAGTTCCTCCAAAGTTATAAGTTGACTGAGTGCCACAGTATTTGTTAATAAAAATACTTATATCTTTATACAAACTAGTATAATACATTTTTATAATATAATGATATATATACCATAAATTGATTTTTTTTACATTTGAAAATTTTAAATAACTTTTTCTCAGTGTCACTAAAGTTAAAGGTTAATGTTATTTTTCTTAGTAGTTTTTAGACGGATTGACTATTTTAAAAAGTGGGGGGGGGGGTGGATTTCATTGGTTTTAGAAGTGGGGGAGGGGACGCATGAGTATTTTCTTGAAAAGTGTGGAGACACGTCACCCCGCGTCTACCCACACTTTTAAAACTGCGGGCATTGAAAATAAGTAAGATTTTCTTCTTAAAGTTAAAATTCCCTTTTATAGGCCTTTATCCAGCTACAAAAATACTTGTGCGACTTGGCCATTACGTGCGCAGCACCAACAAAATCAACAGCGATCCAGAATACGTAAAGGCTAAGTGTCACAAACAATTTTGTAGCTGGATATTGAAGATTATGAAGGGAGATTTTGACTCTGAGAAAATAATCCTACTAATTACTAATTTTCATAACCCGTAATTTACAACAACGTTAAACTTAGCCGTACTTTAGATCTCAATGCTTTTCACGACTATTGAACGAAGAATTTGGAGTTTTTTTACAGAGATGTTTTTGTTGGGTACATCTATACTTAATATCCTTCTCTAATTTTGATTTGAAAACAAAATCTCGATATATATCCATGATGAAAAGTTTTTGATTTCTTTTCAAAGGCGAAATCTTTTATTATTGTATTATCAAATGTAATTTAAACTCGTGATAGGATCCTGCACGAACAAAACTCAAAAGTTGAAAACCTACGAAAATTTGTATAGGATATCAAGCGACCAATGACTTTATGACAACTCAAATCCAAAAAAAAATAAAAAATTATGAATACTGAGTTTTTTAAAAATTGGCAACTTATTCATAAACTAATTCCACGTTCTCTTCCAGTTTCTGGCGATTTTTCTGCAATTCGTAATAAACACATTTTGGATGCTGTTCACTTTTAAAACAAAGAAAACGCCGCCTCATTGCCGAAAAAAAATGTTACCATTACACTTCTGAATGAAAACACGACAAATAGTGACACAAAAAACAACACATCCAAAATAAAGTAAGCGGCAAAACCTCAAACAATGCGCCGCCTTTTGGCGACTGTAATACCCATTAAAATGCCGAACCCTGTCCACATTTCAAGCAAAATGCTTCCGTAGCGTCGGCAAATTCGTGTCCTATTACTCAAAGGTAACCAATGGGACACAGGAAGTTGTCGATCGTATTCCGTAAACGAGCTGGCCATTAGGAAATTTTCTGTCGTGTCTTCTGATGGCGGTATCCCTCTGAAGTCCTGTCCGTTGTATGCTAAGTGAGTGTGGTAGATCTCGACGGATGATGAAAGTGTACGTCAGTCAATGGATATGTCGAGTGGAATTACCAAGTTCATTGATTTTGTGAGCATCCTCAGCGGCACGTTGGGTGTCGTGCAATTGATAGCTGGCGACGCAGAGGCATTGACGGAGATGCATGTCGTGATTGGACTTGCACGGTTGCTCAATTGAAAAAGCACGTGCAAAAAAATAATAAATGCTTAGCTTGTTTGTGAACTTCGTACTCGAAGAAATGCAATTAAATAATTTCGCAACGTAAAAATGCGTTGACAAATAATAACAACATAGTTATTTACTGTGCAACGGTTTCACACTACATAATTTCTTAACGCTTTAAACGAAACCTAAAATGCAGCATTTTTGTTAATGTTTTATCAGGGAATATTTTAATTTAAACTGATAATGTGCAAGGTATTTCAAAAAGTTTGTTATATGGTATATTTCTTTTGCTACAAGAGGTAGGATCTCAACCTATATATATATATTAAATGCTCATAAGAAGGTCGGAAGTTTAGAAAAAGGAAGTTAATTTTTCATAAGAAATTTATACTGTGAGTTATGTATTTTAAATGTTTGTACGAATTTTGAATTATCACAAACAGAAAACTAAATCTCATAATAATATTTTGGGATATTCGGTAGTGTTTTAACTGCAATGAATATTAATTGAATGATAAAAAGTAATTTTATATTTTAGAATAAGCATCTAGTAAAAATACTACAATAATTCTTAAAACATCGATAATAAATTGTTTGACACAATACAAATTTCAATAAAGAAATTAAGAAAAAAACATCCAGAACCCCGGTAGTATTTCGATTCAAAACGGCAGAACATGCAAATGTGTGATATGTTGACCTAGTGTATTACGTTAGGCCGGTTTTCAAACCATATTAGAACTTTGGTTTTTTACCATCGTGTTAACCCGGGATAGGGGGGGGGGGGGAGGAAAAAAAACGTAATTGTTAACATTGAATAAGAGAACATTGCAAAAAATTTATTTGAAAGTTGCTGAAGTCTGTGTTCTTCTAGTTTTAATTCTTCTGGATGGGATCAAAACTTCAGCCAGGCCCACAACTAAATCTATTTGAAGAATTTCGTCATGCTATTTTCATTTTATTCTTCTCAACTTGATTAAAAGAAGTACCTTTTGTATGTTTTGGTATGTTACAAGGGTCCGTAACTACCAGTTGGACCCGTAACTCTTCAGTTTGTAATTTTAAACAATTAATGATTGACTAAAGCGGGTCATTTTTCTGACATTCTTCTATTGCTCAATTTCAAGAAGTGATTTTGATACTTTAAGTTCAAATATTAAAACAGTCGAATTAAAAATAAGTACAATTTACTTATTTTTCATTTTAACTGCCTGTTTATCAAAGCTCTGAAAACACATTTAACAACTTCTAGTAAGAAAACCAATTTCCTATTAAAATAAAGTTTTAACACATCATGATCATATAACTTTATTGGACTGAAACCACGTACCTTCAGATCACTAGCCTGCCACATTATGACTGCACTATACTAAACTTCAACTTAACTAGACATCACTTAGATGGTAGATCGTGACAGTGCTCATAGGTATTTAATCCATTTTGGCGGAGTGAAGACATAATTCTCGCCAAACCTTATAGCCTTTTGTTCTCTATAGGGTTGTGGTTTGGCGAACATTATGCTTTCACGCCGCCAAAATGGATTAAATACCTATGAGCACTGTCACGATCTACCGTCTAAGTGATGTCTAGTTAAGTTGAAATTTAGTATACCTACGACTGCTTGAATTTCACTCAAAATGATATCAAATAAATATTTTTTTAACCTAATGCGAATTTTATAAACACGCTTTTTTATTTATTCGTTTGTAAAGCAGGTAATCATCCATTATTTTTCATACATAAAGCACGTACTTATTTTTTAATACGACATACTTACTTTTTATTATTACTTATTTTTAATATCTATTTGCATGTTTTTGTACTTACGTTAGAATTAGTAAGTACATATTTTTAGTTATGAATAAACACTTTTTCTTTGTAATCTGAGAAGGATCTACTTGAAGAAAACAAACAGTATATTGGTTGCAAAATTAAATCTCTACAATATTGTACCAGGATATTTGTTGTCTCTCTCAATACAAAGAGTCGTATGTGAATCATCTAACTTTACTGCTTACACAATTTTACATTTAGAGCAATGATAAGATAATTCAATAAAATTAAACGGGGCAGATTGGCGGCAAATCTTTAGATTTAGTAACTGTTGCTGTCAGACCATTTTACTTGGTTGGTTATTTTATAACGTTTATTTGTTTTGGGGAGATTATAATATTTTATTTCCCCTCATACTTAAATATACATAAAGGTTTATGAAAACGATATGACTTGCGATTAAACGTAGAATTTGACATAAATTAAAAAAAAAAATTAAGTCTGAAGCATAACATTTGTGGGACTTTAAAATGACTAGTTTTTGTTTTCATAGTCCTTGCTTTACTTATATTCTTCTCCATTCAAAGACTATGATTTCGAAGCCGAATTAATATATTTAGTCTGAGAAAGCATTGCTTTTGTGATGAACGGAAATGTTAAAGAGGAATCAACATAATGGACAAAACATTTTACACAAGGAGAATCAAACAATAGGTTATGCATTTAACTAAATGTGCTGTGTTTATTACAAAAGCTGCCCATGTCTCCTCTAGTATCTTAATATCTGGAATATTATGCTATGAGCAGAGAAATGTGGTACATCCTGTGGGAACTCAAGAATAAGAAATATGGAACGCACGAAAACTATTAAAGTGTTTGTTTTCGCCAAAAGAGTCTGACCCCTTTCCATTCTTAAAAACGTTCCTTTATTCTACTGCGGGAACGGATGCAGTTAAGATTTGTCTCTTACAATATTTAAGATGATATTCATATTTATAAGGTGCGGTGGAAGTACCTACTGCAATCACGTTATGCCCATATCTTAGATTTAATGTGTGCTGAAAGCGATAAAAAAAATCCCTGAAGTTTTATTTCTAGATATTACTTTGGTTTCAAAAGATGTTAATTTAGTCGGATGCATGATGATTACAGCGACGCAAAATATTTTAAAATGATTTTTGGGCAGAATGCGTGTCAACTAAATCATTGCTTAAACCAGAGAATAACATATAAATAGGAATAATAGTCAATAATAATGTGGCCTTTGAGTCTCCTGGTACCAGTTTTTCATACCTAAAGGCTTAATCAAACGCTGTCAGTGGTTGACGTGCCAGCTATTAAGTTGGTCGGAAGTTCACTAGCACATAGTCACTAGAATTCCAAGTTACTCACGCTTTCTGTTTACACAGTACCAACAATTACAACAATCCGAGTATTAAGCGGGCGTTGCGTCACCATTCAGATGTCACGCAACGGAATAGTTGTGCGAAAGCAAATAATAATTTCATCTACTACTGGAACTGCCAGTTGTCAGCTCACCAGTTAATTATTAACAAACCATATGTTTACGCACTGTATAAGTATCTCGTGTTTGGTGACCTCAACCAGTACCTAACTACTAACATGAAAAGCAACCTTTAAAAGGGGTGTCTACATGAGAGCCGATTAAACAAACCGATAACAAATTAAAAACAACTTCAAATCAAATGTACAGTTATAATACCGAGGAAATATGTTCTATGTAAAGTATCACATCAAAAGTGTTGTTTTGTTTAACTCTTTTACTGTTATTTTTACGGTATTGTTGGAACGGAAAGAGGTAATATAGTATATCAAATGGAGGTCTAAGACCTCTAGAGTCATTGACTTACATTTTTTTTTTTAAACTAACACATAAAAACGAAGTTTCTTTAAATCCTTTGTAAGCACTGCAGATTTTAATATAGAATTGTAATAAATTCTAACGATTTTGATATCAGATAAAGTTTTCCAAATTTTGATCGCTATGAAGAAAACATTCATTCCGTGACTTGGAATAACTTTTTTTGCCCCAAAAACTCGGTAAAATGCGCCATCATTGACATTAGGCCTATCTAAAAAGGTAAGCATCAATTGGATAACGGCGATTGGGTTAATTAGCCCTTCGCAGATATTCCCGCCATAAACAAAATTAAATAAGGAATGGTTAGTATAAAAGATATTAAAATGATGGCGTCACTGCTTTTAATCCGATTCTGCGAAAACTTTAATAACTAAAATAGAATATTTTTCAAGTTTCCCAATCAATAATTCTAGTTTCAAATCATTATTATACCTTACATAAATTTAATAGTATTCACAAAGCCTTATTTGAAGTTATTATATAAAAAAAGGAAAAATAATTTGTTTTTTGTGGAAAGATGATAGAGGTTAGTTAATAGCATTCCTTTTCAAAGACCAAAAATTTCTGATTTTATAATACTTACAATGTGACTTAAGAAATTGACAATGAAGCATCGGGAACAAGTAGAATAACGAGTCCAATTTGTGTCACAGGGAAATATTTTAACATTTCTGACGTGTCAATTTTAAAACATTACAATATGAAATAGTTAATATCACCTATTGAACACTTATCTCATTTAGCTTCAACTGCTTTCACATTTATTATATATCCACAAAAGAATCCAGTTGTCAGCCTCGCCAGAAATGCCTTCTTTTATCGAGAACTCTCCCCCCTCCCTATTTTCAACATGGTATAATAGAAATATCTTTCTCAATGACACCTAATTCACTTCGAAAATTACATGTTTCTCGAACGCCAATTGCAGAGTCTAAGACCCTTCATTTGCGAATTCAATCTGTTGCACAAAGACCTAATTCATGAGGAAGCAGGGCCATGGGGGGCAATGGTGAGATGTAACTCTTCTCAGACAGTCATCGAGTTCGTTCGGTATCCTCTCTTTTTGCTTTGGCCGTTGATGCACGATTCTTATTTCGTCTTCAGAAACATCCGGGTTATTTTTTTTATTGGGGGAAGGAAGTCTGTTGTTGGGAGACTTTTATACATTTTCTGAAGATTCAGAAAATTGTTTATTCTGTTTTTTGTTTTGTTTTTAATTGTAATAACGTGCGAAAATGTAGTTTTTGAGCTGTTTTTCGCACTTGTTGAATAAGTGGTAATATATTCGAAAATTCTATCTGGGTGGTCTAATCTTTGAATAACATTTAGATGAAAGAAGAAATAAAAAAAATACTGCATCATCATTATTGGCCCGTTGTCTAGATTTCCCTATGCACGAGTGGAAATACTATAACCAATGGTGCAAAATGATAATTTTTGCTAAGAAAAAAACTGCACTTCTAAATTTCTTATTTTTTTGGAATCTGTGGTTTTTGTAAATAAAAATATATAATTTATATAATCCACAGATTCAAAGAAATAAAGTAAATTACTTAATTAATTCAAAGATTAATTGCGTAGTACAATTGCAAACACAGATAAGTGCAGGAGAGGCGGATAACGTTTTTCCAAAGGGGTTCTTAACGATTTATTACTTTTAAGGCTTCATACATAAAACAAAATTACTTTTATCGAAATCAGTTTATGATAAGGAAAAATAAATATTGAACAAAATGGGGACCTCAGTTGAATTTTTTTTTTTTTTTTTTTTTTTTTTTTTTAAATATTTAGGGCATTTATTATGTTTTTCATTTGGTCAACACAATTGCTTAATTGCTTAGAATTACTGTTTAGAACTACTATATGTTTGATATGAACTCTTCATTTTTCAAGCAAAAATATGTACCTCCCACCATGTCACAGGAAAGGTACGTCTATTCTTTTAAAAATGTTAAAAAATAAGTACGTATATTCTAATTAATTTTTTTTAAATGATTGTTGAATGAAAAAATTTAGCTTTAGTTTCAATTTCATGTATCAAGAAAAATATAATATGAATGGGATGTTCCTTATGATTCAAAATATGTTTAAAGAAACGGCTTACAATTTTACCAATTATATATTAAATACGTGTAATGAACAAATATTAAGTTCAAATTTAAATGAGGAAAAATCGCCATGAAAAATGGGACAGCTCAAGGTAGTAACTAAAATTTGCAGGTTTTATTTTTAACCCACACGTTACGAATTTTTTAGGGCATTATCATACGAAATTCAAAAACATGCATTTTTACTCGTTCTTGTGTCAATAACCAACCTTAATTGCTGTGCTGATAAAATAGATATAAATGTAAAAATAATAGTTTCAATACAAATTTAAAGTTTGATGAAATATATAAATTGCCATTTTAAACTTTTTTACCCTCAAGTCCTATACCCTTAACCTGAGCTAGTCTCAATACAACCTACCCAATGGTTTAGTCAATCCTTGATCTTTGTATTTTATTTGCCCAAATTCCACACGAAGTTTAAATCATCAAGTGGTTCTTCACGAAGATTACAGCAGAAATGCAATCTATGTAACTTTTATTTCAGTACCTTGCTGTGTAAGTCATAGATTGACTTTGACCTTGAAGAATTTGAAGGTGATAGGACAGAACAGCGCTGCTAAAAACAGGAAGAAAATGCATGATTTTAAATCATCATCTTTCGATTTCATAATAAAAACCTGTCAAGCGCAAATGAAGAGGTTTAGCCAAAGATCGGATGTCGTTGGAAGGGGCACGGAAGTTGAATGATGGGTGGAGGTTCATAAGAATAATTATGGTATACAGAAGGACTGAACACAGACATTTTGAAAATGGTCCGTGTTTAACTTGAATGAAATGCTTTTAATTTTTTTAAAAGTGAGTAGATACTTTTTTAAGTTCGTTTCGTTATGGACAAAAAAAATAAAATATTTCTTTCAAATTTATACAAGTTTCTTTTTCTATTTCAAAATGTCTTACATTAATGCAAGTTAGCCTGCCACTTAAAAATAACTCAAGCACGATTCTCATCAGCCGACGCTAAGCCGATTGACGTTCTGCAGCTGCAAATCGTCAGGTTATGAAAAGATTTTTTTTTTTTTCCAATAAGAGAAACGATGAAATAGCGTTAACAACTATAGATTATTGAAGCCCTACATATTCTTTGATGTTTTCTAGCTTCTTCCACTTCGATTATGAAAACCTTTGTCTTTCGAAACCATCGCTTACTCCGCAGGGATCTTGTCAGTTTGGAAGCGAATGCTACGTCAAGCTGATCCTAAGGCTTAGGATTTTAAATGATATTATTTAATCTGAACAACAAATCACGGAAATCGACTGCTAATTTTTGAACAAAAGATGTTTAGAAGAATTATTCGTACAGTTTCTGAAAATATTATGTGGTGTACCTTCGACAATGACATGGCTTATAAAAGACGTAAACAACCATACATTATCGAAGTTAACCGCATTAGATGTTTAGACGCTACTTTAGATTGGAAAAAAATCAATCATTTTCGAAAGCTGAAAGGAATTAGAAAAAGAGATAGCATGTCCATGGAAGGTGAAATTGAACAATTGTATACTAACTTAATACACCACGACAGCCAACAGTTATTGTGAAAGCTTTGTCATGCTCTAAGCTGTAGTTCCCTAGAAGCATATTTATTAAAACGATAATTTGAGGGAGTCAAAAAATTCCGAAGATATATCATTTTGGAATTTACTTTCGTCCATCATTTTAGAATTTCTTTTAACATCAATCAATGAAGACTATACAGAAGCAGAATACTTGCCTAGCACATCCGAGAATGATTGAAATAAAGCCCAGATTAATTCTCAAAATGATTGTTTTCAAATTGAGTAGACGCAGCGTGGCGGCGAATATGACACATAGTAATTTGTTTTTAAATCAATTATGTAAAAACATTAATATTGTTAGAAAGGCTATAATGTAAGACTTAAAACATGATAGGAAAGGATCCCAGACGTCCTGCCCAGAAATATAGAATGGAACATTATCATTTAATTTAATTTTTTTCGAGATAATTAGTGACAAAAGAAAACTATTTGAATTAGTTTCGAAAGGCAAAATCTATTAAAATTTAAACTGATGATAACTTAAATGTTTTTCAATGTGTTTTCAATCCACAAATGAATGTATGCCTAAAATGTAAGAAAATTAACTAAGAATGACAAATTCGTATTTTTGTATTTAAAATATTAAACGCGCTTAATGTTTTTTTATCCCTCTCTACCACAAACAAAAAGCCTGCATACGCTCTTGAATATCTATAATTTTATTTTAGCTGTGATTTAAGCCTTAATTGTCAATTAAAGAAGAATTTATAGTAATAAGAAATTATAAATTGTGTCAGGCTCAAAGTGAAGGCCAATAAAGTAACCAATAGTTTTATTTATAACATGTTGCCGGATATACAGAATATAGGGTTAAATACGGCATTGAATCTCTTAGAATAAATAATCCTAACACAAATTTAAAAATAATCACGTTCAAATTTAATGATCTGTTAATATTTTACTCTACTTTAGTAAACTATTACATTCAAATTCGATACCGATTCTCAAAAGATAAGTTAACTATCTAAAGTAAGTTTTAAACTACAAATCACTATCAACGATATAAAAAACCCTGTATTAATCATAAGATTAAAAAAATAACTATATAAGTATCTTGTAATGACTTTCTACCATATTATTTTTATCTATTTTCCATCAAAATTTTACCACAATGCACATTTTCATAAAAATATCGTCAAGATTGGTAATGCTTATTGAAATGTGGAAATACTTTACCAATTTCAATGAAATCATTCTTATTTAAGATCATTTATGACAAATTAAAAAAAAAAAAAACTCATTTACCACATTGCTTATATTAATTTCAAAATCCAATTTCCTGGATAGTCGGAGCCACTCATAAATAAAAACGATAATAAGCCACTATTTATATAATTATTTGGTTGGGCAGTACACTTGAGTTTCCTATTTCAAAACAAATGTTCTCAGTGAATGGTTGAATACTCTGATCGTTTCCCGCTTGTGTAATTCACCAAGGAAGCATGAAATCTTCCGAATCCGGGACTAGGAAAAAGATTGCCCTTTCATTCAAAGAGATGATTTATGAGTATTTTAGAAGATTCAGTTGTTGTTTTTCTGTCTGACATTAAGTTCGCTTATCACAATCCAATGTCCCTCGTAATTTCAAACAAGGTAAGATGGAGAGGTCTTCGTCTGAGCTAGCTTCTCGTTCTCCTTATTCACTCCATCATTGACGAAATTGGGCCCACGATGGAGTTAAAGTGCAGCAACCTTCATTAATCTATAAGCCAATATTTGGTTAGCAGCTGCAGGTATCTCGGTCACGTCAAAGGGGAATAGTCAGAAGCATAGTGTCCGTTCGGGTACAGAACAAGCGTGCAAATTTATATCGTACAAAAGAAACCTGGGTTATGATTCAGGTACTCCATTTTCGAATTCCTCAAAGTATAGACAAGGAATTTAGCACTTAGTTCTCCACCAAAAAGTAAATTGCTAAATTATTTAATGGTTTGGCATAAAATGTGTTTAACTACTAGAATATAATTATTAATATATGTTAATCAAATTATTCATAAAAATATTAATAATCTCTAAAAAACACAAATGTCTAACTAGTTTTGATGATAGCAACACGATTCAACCTTGCCCCTAGTCTAGGAGTGATATGAAGGTCACCAGACGACATACTATTTAATCTCAAAAAACACGCTCCTCGAATACAAAATTTACAGGAAATTCCCCGTTCCCAATAAACGAGCTTTGCGTCAATCACACGAGGAAAAAAATATCTTTTTAAAGCCGTAATCGGACTGACGCATTTGATTTCAATAAGATTGCCTTACATCGAACTATTCTAATCAAACTTAAATGGAAATTTTGTTTTTTGATTATAGGTGGGGATATTCCGTTCATTCATCTATTAAAATGCATAATAAATGTACTTGACAAAAAAAATTACACGTCTTCACGATTCTTTCTCCAAGTAACCAGGCTTGAATGAGGCTTTTCCTATATTTTCTTTATTCGATCCGCTCCATTGATTACAAAGCAGACTATTTTGTAATATTCATGAAAACATATATTAAATGTAATTATTATATATATTACTACATTTAAAATTTAAATTATTAGTGTAAAAAAAAACTATAATAGATAAGTATGAAACTGCTCTCTAAAATCTACAGCCTTTCTAGTTTTAGTAAAAAAAAAAAGTAAAAAAATGCGCTGTAAAACTTTTTATTATTTCTTTTATTTTTTCCAAATTAAGAAATTCGTAAACGAGGACAATTATACAATACTTAAGGTAAATACTATCGGCATTGAAACTAACAAAAAATATATTTATGTATTTTAATATTCCTAATTTTTATGATAATGTATCATTAAAATAATTTTTAAATTTAGGAGACTACTTTGATTCAAAATGTGTCTACTATTTTCTAAATCATACTTACAACTCTATCCCAATTTATCCCCTTTTTTTTCTACGCAAAACAAAATATCGACCCTAAACGAGGTTTTAAAAATGTCAGACGCAAACTTGGCTTTTAATATACAAACTCCATTTCATTAACATTACACACTATGTACTATAAAATCGTTTGCGAAGTTAAGTATCATAATAATGACTCTAAACTACGCAAGTCATGATTCTGATTAAAAAAAAATAACATTAAATAAAAAAGCACGCTTATCGAGAACACTTTAGAAACCCACCATTTTAAAATAATGTGTCAAAGCTTTTAAAAAGTACACGATTCGATTTGAATGATTTTGTCAAACAAATACCAATTCTATATGGTAATACTGTGTTTTGCACTCAATCATGAGTTACCGAAGTATTAGTTTTTGAAATTGGTGTAATTTGTTTGTTTCAAACAAATTATACCAATAGTTGTTGGTAATTTTTAGAAAAAGTAGAAACAAATTATTCATTCAATGCAAGAAAGACCTCTTTGTTTAATATTAGAGAAATTCAGAAAATTTATTCCGAATAAGTAAATGTTTACAAGCTTACAATCACAAGTGTATTTTAAAAGTTAAACATAGATACAGATAACTAACTATTTACGGGGAATCAACCTATAAAATAGCCATAGGTCAAAAGTGATGTATGAAAGTAAGAAAGGCAATTTTGCAGTAGTGAGACAATGCAGACTATTAAATCTATGATCGATATAAAAATTCATTAAAACAACTGCTCTTGTGCATGGACCATGAAAACATCGTAATTTACGATACTTAACAGAAGCTATTCATCATGATAAATAGAAATGTCTCGCTTGGTTGAATAATATTTAGGAGTGCCCATGAGGCTTCTTGCCACATTTTAGACGTCCTCTGTGAACTCGGAATACGAATTCGCAGTTGAGGCTAAATCATGTGCGAATCACATCACTCAAGATTGACATGCTATTCATCAAAAACCGGTGGTTCACAATACGTGTCCCCTATCCCATGTCTTTACATCAAAACTCTTCATTGAATTTCAGCGTACGTATGTTCAGCGTTCAATCATCTTTTCAAAATCATTCGTAACTTTTCAAATTGAAGTTTGATAAGTTGGATAAGAAATACGAGTGTTGTTTGTGTTATTGATCTGCGTTTAGGAATCTAGGCAACAGGTGATTGGAAAAAAAACCTGACTGTCGCCTTTACTTCAATTCAAAACAAAAATTTCTGGGAGTTTTTCTTTCAAATTTCTCCTGGAAGCTTGCTTCCTTCGTATTCGATAGCCATGACGATGATAAATAGCTCTTCCACAATAAAAAATAAGGTCATCTAAAATATTTAATTAAACTATTTGTACAAGCTTACACAGAGAAAAAAAGTCATCGAGCAATTTTGAATTAAGTTTTATGATGAAGATTACACTAGATTGAGAAGTTAAATTTCCTCCTAAATATACTTTCCAAACAATTAACAAAGACCTAATATAATAAATAATGAGCTAAGAAACAAAAGCCAAAAAATCTCTATTTTGAAATCTCTATTTTTTTTTTATGTCAATCTAAAGTTTTTGTTAAAATTTACAATCCAATTTATTCAAACGCGTCAAAACTTTTTAAATTGACTTAAAACTCCTTCCACAACACATTGATCTAAACAAGTAACCCATATACATATTTTTAGACAGGAAAAATATTGACAGATTCTTATTCCGAAGTTCCTCAATTGCATGCTTTAACAGTTCTTCAACCAAATGTAAGCTGTGTTTTAAATTATAATTTTGAAAGAACCAAAAATATCATATGAACATTTTATCTATTGACAGTAAAGTAATTAATTTATAGACTACAAAACCTTAATATAACTTACTAAAAGTCTAAAAAAGTACTTAAAAATGTCTGTGACAAAACGCATAGCTTTCGAACACATTAACCAACGATGTTCAATTTCTGCATATGGATCAGGGGTTGCCATGAGATACGTCAGGAATGTTTTCGGCAAAACAGCACATGCGTATAATGTTGTTATCATAAAAGTATTTCAGCAGTTACTTAAAATAGCGCTAACGATTTGGAGTAAAATCGATGTGTTTAAGTCTTTTAATGTATTCTAAACATCCCAGTAAATATTCGATAAAGGCATACAAAGTTGAAAAACAAACGTTTTTTAAGATTTATCTCCAAAAATATTGCAAATTCGTCAATGATTTTTTCAGTCAATATAATAATTATTGCCAAACTCATCAAGTTGGGATACGTATTTAATTATAAAACTATGCAATGTTCGACACAGCTATTTTTTATTATGCCTCGTTTTTAAAGGAAAATATAATAAATCGTAGTTGATATTTAAAGAAATCCGCATAAAATAAAAGCATATCAGTCTGCTTATAATTTGAAGTTTTATTTAATATCATATTTGGAAAGAGAATATTATTAAATCAAAGCTTACCTAAAATGAAATAGTATTCTTAACTCGACCAGAAAGTTATTTGACCGCAAATATTAGGAAAATCTAGCTTTTACATTATCTATATACCTTTATATCTGTTAAACTCGTGGTGATGTGTCGATGATTATTTTGTAACACTGCCCTTGAACTCTTAACTGTCGCGATTCTGACTTATTTGAAACTACTCTGAACAGCACAGGTCTCATGGTTTAAGTCAGGAAATTTCAGTACAGCAATTATATTTTTACATATTAGCCCAGAAATCTGATGCAAAGAAATTAATTTCAAATGAATTTCCTGAACTTAAACATCCCAGGTAGCATAGTAGTATTGGCCAATGCCTGAAACAGGGGTTTTGGAAGATTGGACAATCCTGGATGAAACTTGAGCCTCGTTTCAAAATACACGATTTTTTTTTTTCATTTTTTTTTTCAATAGTAAACAAGTCAAAAACCTCATAAAATATATTTTTTAGCCCTCCGGGGTTTCTTCTAAAAATATATTTCTATTTTAAAACAAATGCATCAACATTTCAAAAATGTCAGAATATTTTAACTAACATTGGGCGAGATTGGCCAAGATTCGTAACAACGGTCCACGTAGGGATCGGCCAGCATATTTGTACTACTGGGATAGAGGTAGATATGTGCACAAATTTAGAGTGATTTCACCAATATTTAAAAAAAATTCCTATTTGTGAAAACAAATATAATAGAGATACTGACAGTTATATATTGTAATATATTTTTCCAACCTTGGGTTAAATTATTTATTTTAATCTTATAAAAAGCTATTAACTTTTTAAATCTGTTACAACAGTCCAACAAACATGTGTACATGAATAAATATGCCATAAGTCAAAAGAACTAAGACTTTGAAGACGTTACAACTATTTTACGATTGTAAGAAAGAAAATCACAATACTAGAAACTCTAACACTTAAAGAAATAATGTTTTAAACAAACTTTTTTGGGATACCTTAGGTAAACACTATTTCATTGTTCCCATTTCAACTAATATATTATTAAAAAAACATATGGTCAAACTGTATGACGACCAAGAAATATGATGAAAGAGACGAATTAATCACTTCAATTAATCACTCAGTGATTAATATAGATTAACCACCTAAAAAAAGATAAGTCCAAGCAGGCCAAACTTCGGAAGAAATAAAACGTCCCCATATTTTAAATCACGAATTTACCAGACTAATAAAAATTAAAACGTGTAACTCAACTTTAGACAATTAGGAACATGCCCCTCCCCAAAATGGCCAACCAAATCTAAAATAAAAAAAAAATACGTCAATTTGACTCAGCTAAATTTGGAAGTGACATTCCATTTCGGAAACTTGACTGTAATTTATATAAACTGTAGTAAGAAGAGGACACAGGTAATTACTTAAACCATTATTCCTGCGTAATACATACTAATATTTGTGCGTTAGTAGAAAAAAATGTAAGCAAACATTTGATTATTTGAGGGACATTGATAATCGCTATCACAGTTCAAGGAAAAACAAATCCCTTATTTTCTCATTTGGGGGTTCATTGATAATAGTTTTCGGTCTCAAATATGACATTTGTTAGCAGCCTTGTATTTTGAACAAGTTCAGTGATCTAATCAAGGACTTGAAAATTAGATTTCTAAGGGATCATATGATCCCTTAGAAAACAATAATGTATGTTGTTGGTAGAAACACTGAGTTTACATAAAGTAATTTTTCACAAAATTCTTCACTGCTGGTTAAAAATAAAATTATGCATTAAAAAATAAATGTATTTGTAAAAAAGTTAAATTTTTTGTTTGATTTTTTCTTGCAAAAACACTTTTAAAATTGATCTTATTAAGACCAAATTTAAAAGTGTTTATGCAAAAAAAAATTTTTAAAAATTAACTTTTTTACGAATACATTTTATTTTTAATATTCTTTTTCGTGAATTTGCTGTTACTTTATTGTAGACATTAGAAATATGTTGAGGTAATTACATAGACTTTTTATATTTTTTAATATACAGTTTTGAAAGTAGTAAATATAAAATTTAAAATTGTTTTGAATATTAAAATGTATTAATTACTAACTTTATTGATTTATTATTCATACAAATTAAAAATTAAAATCATGTTTTAAATATATAATTAATATATATTACGTTATATGAAAGAAAAAGTTTATTTTCCATCTCGAGATTAAGTACGTCATAGTCCTATTTTTAAATCAAAAATATATAAATTTCTAAAACTATTTCAAGAACATGTGCATGTTTTACCTAAAGGATAGAATTAAAAAGAATCATAAATATGTATAATTTTTCAGCAATTGAATACAAAATACCAAGTTAAAGGGCTGAGAACTTCTACATATATAGAAACAATTAGCAGGCTGTTAGTGAATCAGGCTTTTTAGGAAGAAAATTTTTAGAAATAAATTGAGAATCAATCAAATTTATCGGTAAATTTTATTCAATGAAAAGCCATACTAATTGCACATTTAAATACTGCAGGTGTAAATATTTGGGATACCTTGAAATATATAAGTGGAAAAAAAAATCCAAAAGCTGTGGATACTTTTTGCTAAGATTCATAACATATGTTTTCTACCAGGTATTTTATTTGGGGTTTTCAATAGTTTTGTTTTAGTATTGTTTACTAGGGGATTGTTGTTTTCTTTTCTTTTTATTCTCTTGTATATTGAGCAACTTTGTGTAAAACTTCTCAATAAAGAGTTTTAGGTACTTCCAATAGGAATATCGTGTTTAATCAAGACCTAATCTTACCACGGGATGCTTTGACTTTTGTATACTTTTGTAGCACATGTATAGCATTTATGGTATAGCTTTTTTGAGATTTCCTATTGACTTATGGTTACAATATAAGTATTTTGTCAAAACTTCATGTTGAATTTTTGAAATAAACTCATGTCGATGTGACTTTTAACATGTAACTTATTTTAACACACAGCTTTATAGTTTTGAAATGATTCTCTCATGCGGATGAAAACTTTTATTCAAAATTTTTGCTGTTGTAATTGAAAGCTTGAAAAAAATATATATATTTTACGACATCGTGGCATTAAAAAAATGCGTGAAAATAGCAATAAATTGCATAAAAACTTGCAAACATTTACGGTATAAAACTTTTCTACCGCAAATGTTCGCAACTTTTTATGAAAGCTATTTTGCTCGTTGGGTTGGAGATTTTCTACGGTGCAAGAGTTACACAAGAGCAATACTGCACTGGAACATTATTAGTTCATCATCTTTTTGAAGGATGGAATAACCTAGGGTAGGCCTTTTAGAGAGAAACTGACTTGCATTTACCTCTTGGTTTGGAGAAAACCCGGACAAATCCCATCAGACAGTCTGACAACCGATGCAAGACTGCCTGTTACGTGACTGCGCTCAACGACGAGGTTTGATCAAGATGCCTTTTGCATTCTGAGTTCTGACCGGAAGTTTTATATACAAGAAAAGTATATATGTTTCGTATAAAGCCCTAAGAATTGCCGTTTTGGGTATTTACCTATAACTAATTAATTAACCGACTCGTTCTAGCTAATTTACAGCAATTCACTTTAAGTAACAGCACCAAATAATTACCAGAATAATGTTTACTAAAATATATATTGTGGCTTTGGACATCATGAGTTTAATTACTTAACAAATTGACCGGTCAAAGTCAAAAATAACTATTGCAATCGAATTTTAATACATTTTAATTAATTGGAGTATTTTTTTTACGTAGACCACCAATTCCCAATGTCGATAAATTTATGAACCATAACATTTACTTATAAAAAATATGTTTTATAAACTCAAAATTGAATAATGCATTCACTTAGGTTGCATTTAATTCTTATTTCTTCTATAAAGATTAAAAATAAAAGTATATTGTGCAACGCATATCAGTTTAAACGAGATCATTTTACGCTTATTTACGTTAAACGCTAAATCTGAAACCAGCCGTTTAGTATCCTATTTCTAGATGCTTTTGGATAAGGCCTATCTAAACAGATTATTACAGCATGGAATACCTTATAGATTTTATCAGAACATTTCTCAACCAATCCAACTGCATCCGGCATCACGAGAATTCCGTTTGATGGCTGATGTAATACCCTTTCACACACGATTCACTTTTGATCATCGCTCGATATTAAATTACCCTTATGATATCCATCTCTTCTGGGACATGCGAAGATTTTCGGAAATCTTTTAAGCATTTCTTCGGGGTAGAGCAATACCGAAATTTTCAGAGGAGAGTCTTAACTTTAAGGCATCAAGCAAATAGTGGAGACAAAATGTCATGTTGATACAAAGTTTGGTAGTTAGTGGCCAGGGTTGTTATAGAGGAATTACTTCAATTTTACTAATGCTTTTTTTAATTCTGAAATGTTTTCTTAGCTACGATGATAACTATGTATCAGAAATTTAAAATATTTAAGATAATTGTTTTTATAAGTTTCAATCTGAAAATACATATTAAGGCAGAGGTTGACCCACTGCCTTTATATAAATGATGTTATTTTCTGGTATCGAGAAATAATTATTTTACTACTAAATTTATAATTAAAATTAATATTTAAAAAAATTCGAAAAAAGTAACAGCATCCCTTTATTGTTAATAGCGTTTAATCAATCTTCTTGGGTTTGTCGCTGAAGTAGAAAAAATGTTTAGGTCAGTATAAATTCTTATTTTAATACTATATCAAAAGAATTCATTTCGAAGCTAATTATCAAACTACCACTAGGGATAAGTCATTTAAATAATCATCCATAACTTATTAGATTTTCTATGGTAATTTTGTATTAGCGAGTATATATTTTTTTATTGCGAAATTGTAGCAAGCTAAAAAAAAATCATAACCGGATCATTCTCCATTAAGAGCACAAAAGCTTGCTGCAGTAACTTTTTTTAGCCTCCAGATAAATTGGATATTTCTGTTAACCATAGAATATATTTTAATGCAATCAAAATTCCTCAAAACAAGTATTATAAATTTTAAAATATTTTTATACAAATAAAATACGTCCACGGACATGATTTTTCAAGTTCGTGGACTGTCACAACATCAGGTTTACTTGCTTTGTCAGAATTTTAATTTCACTTCCTATTTCCTTGATGTCTATATTTATTAATAAGGTATGTTAAGCAATGTTATGTCTGGGGATCAAGCTTTTATGAGTAGTAATTTCATTACAATTAATGCAATACCTCTCGTCGCAAGACTGGCGTATCATTTCTGTGGACAGCAGTTTTTAGTTGCTTAAGAGCCCACCAAGTAACACATCAAGTAAACCGTACTATTGTAAGGAAGTCAAATGTAACCATTTTGGTTCCAATTCACATTGTGTTTTTTATTTTTCAACACAAGAATCATATTTTACTATTTACATGTAAAATAAGTGCAACTGTAAAGATCATACCGTCATGTCCGTGGTCAAGATAAAATTAGTTAAGATTAATTCAATATTTATTATTAATTACTTATTTGATAATAATAGGTGTACATAGATAAATTTAGTAATCTAATTCTTATAAACCTAAAGCTTCATTTAGAACTAAATAATAACAAGAAAATCGTCATGACCGTGGGCATCAATCAATGAAATAACTATGGGCGAGCTCTATATCATCAGACGAGCTCTGCCAATGGATAATAATTGATAAGTTCAGTGGGGGGGGGGGGGATAAGAATTTAACAATTTCAAAACTTTTCTCTCCTGCAGCTGAAATATTGCATTCTGTGGAGAATGACCCAATAGAAATAATAATACTATTTTAATTTAAATGTTATTTTTAAAAATATACTTAAAAATAAATCTGATAAAACTATAAAAAGGAAGTCTTATTAGAAATAATTTCCTTTTAAAACTGGACAAACATTCTCTATAGTGTCAAATGGACTAATTTATATGAGTCTTCTCAGATATGCTAATCAAATTCCACCTAAAATTCGGGTTGGGCTGAAAAAATTCCAACAATTTTCAGACACTATGCATCGATACCATATATGTACTCTACATTATATACCAGCAAAAATATATGTAACTCTATGCTATATATGTATGCTTTCGAAAAAATTAAGACAAAAAATAGGGTTTTTTTCCTATTAGCTCTCGTGATATGTAATTTAGGTGGTAAAAACTCGTATTTACATGAAACAATATTCGTAAAACTTCTACAAAAATGTAATTTGTATCTTTTTTCTAACTCTAACTGCTAAAACGCTACAGGATAATAAAGCTGTCGTACAATCCCAAATATTGCTCCACAAATTGATTTTCTGAAAATATCTCGCTTAATGTAAATGATAAATAATGTATGTACATAAATTAATCTAAAAATAATTCCCTACAAAATACTTTTTTTGTATTTCTCACTACTTAGCCATCAGGCAATAAAGAACCTCACAAGCGTAAATTTTAGTAAAAACTTTATTATCATCTCGCTAACAAAGAATTTTGGAAAGAAACGTACACACATATTGAAACATATCCGAAAATTTCCAAGCAAAAGCATCTTATATTTTTCTTCTTTTACCAATTAGACGCCTAAAGATTAAAACCTTGCAAATTCAAAAAGTGGGACCAAAGCCCAATTTTTTTCTCGTCATCTTGATATATAACTTAGATAATAAAATGTATTTACAAGTATTAATCTGTGAGAAATTTCCTAAAAATGTAGCTCTAATAATTTCTTTTATAGCTCTTAAACTTAGGCGCAAAGGAATACAAGAATTTTAAGTAATCTTGCAAATAGGAAGCGAACAAAATGTAACGCTCAAATGCATTTTAGTGCAAAATAAACTTTTGATTTGAAATTAATTTCTTATATATGAAATAGCTAATATAATTAATTTGGGTGTTATATATAATAAATAGCAGTTATTCATAATAACTGTTAATTATACGTAATAATATTATGCATAATAACCTGATTATTATACATAATAACCCTTTATAATATCCAAATTACTCCTAATAGCTATAACCTATATAACAGAATTCACATATTCTTGTAGTAAGTCTAGGTTCTTTTTTTGCATTTTTAATCGATTTTCTATTTATTTACATCATTTATTTAATTCAAAGTTTAATAAACAAAACGTTTAATCTTTTTTTTTTTTTTTAATTCTTTTTTTTAAGTACTCACTTTAAAGGTGTCATCAAAAGAACATTACGGCCTACCTCAACTCGGAGTAAAACTCAGTTTGGTCATTTCTTGCCCGTAAGTTTGGCGATCTTATATTTCCTTTCAGCATTCTAATCACTGACGTTAATGTAGCGCGACCGATCAATTTGTGTCGTGTTATCCCCGAAAAAAAAACACGAATATTTACCAAAGCATTAATTATCGGTATTTGCTTTAATTCGTTCGAAATACTTAGTTTTTAAATGAGCTGACAAATTACACGATAAGTAGGTGGTAAGACTTTAAAATCAGCATTGGGTTCCTGATACTGGCTGATTAAGCTAATTTTAGAGTTTTCTTTTCTTTGGAAACACCTTTTTAGACATATACTCAAAGTCTAATTGCACATTTAGTTACCATTTGATTACAGTGCTAGTGTGGCTTAAAATGCAACTGTTTTCTTGTGTTACCGAAGCTTCCAGAAAGTTCAAATACAAAGATTATTTTCCTTGTGAACAAAGTTTGTGTAGTGTTAATGCAATAACAGTAAAAGAATGTGAACTCAATGCATACATTGAGAAAGGATGAAGCATACATTGAAGAGAAAGGATGGCAAATTACATCTGTCTTAAGTTTATACCATGCAAATGAGAAAAAGGCTGCAAAAATGTAGGCTTAAAATGCTCCAAAATGTGAACCTACACGTGACAGTTAAAACTGATGAATGCCTTGATCAAGTAGACAATATTCACTTACGGGACAACAAGACGATAAAAATATTTATGAACCACAAACTAAGCCTTCCCATTCATCTGACATTACTTCAACAACAAAACTGCTTAATTCTATGCCAATATATATTTTATTAATTGACAAGCTTATTTAGACATGCCGAATCAAGCATTTTAAAGGATTTTTTAACGAAATGCTATATTACACCATCAAGTGTATCTAAATATATTTAAATTATTTGGAAATTTAACATACAATTTATATGCACTTGCAAAAAAATGTGTGGTGAGACATTTATTTTTTATTTATTTTCGTTAACTTGAGGGAATAAAAAGTTAGTTTTATTGAAGCAATGTAATGAAACTTTATTGAAAAAATTCAAAATAATTCCATTTTGTATAAACTGATTTGTCTATATATTACATAAAATGTAGGTGAAAATGTTTTCTTTTTTTAAATCGTCTAAGTATTTAATAAGTCTGTAATTATATGATTATCTTATGTGCATTAAACATCTAATAAATAATTTTCGTAAGTTTGGACACATTTCACTATGGCATTGTAACAATAATCTCTGGAAGAAAAGTGAAGGCTCAACGTGGCAGGGAATATTTTTAAGGATAAATTTGTTTCAATATGAAGTTGGTTTACTTCAAATCTATAGAAATGTGCAAACGAGACTTTGACGACTTCCTTCAAGATTGGCATTTGAAAATACATTTTTATTTCTAAATTGAATATTAAGTCACATGAAAGTAGAAACTTAGTTTTTTAATTTGCTGAAATTTCTTTATCACTTTAGCGCTAAAATGGTAAGAGATTGAATAAAACTAAACAACCTGTTTTTGAAAGAAATTTTTTAAAGAATATTATGTGCATAAGAACGTATTTATTCCTAAACTGCTTAGTAAACGAGATAATATTAAAATAAAAGCTTTTATTTTACAAAAATTAAGGAAAATTAAATGAATTTCTTTATGACCAGGTACTTTAACGGCGAGATCAAGATCTATAAAATAAAGGAACTTAGTATTTTGTGAAAATTGCCTGAGGACCAATATACGTTTATCTTTAAAATCTGAAAAATATTAGTAGTATAAAATGTTAATAAGAGCTCAATTTTTGAAATTTTGTGACACATTCTATAGACATTCTAATTCTAATAGCGACAACAAAGAAATTTTCATAAAGAGTAAAAGAAAAGTACGTGTCTGTAATTTATGAAGATTATTTCATATAAATACAAGCTTATACCTAAAATATATATTAAATAAAGCATTAGGAAGAAACATACTTTGGCATTATATTTCCTAAATAGCGTAGCAAACTTATATACGAGACAGAAAATTCATAAGTTAATCCATGGTACGTATATGTATATATGTACCTACTTAAAAACTGTTCAAAACCATCCATCAAAAAATGCAATTTGACTAGCTTTCCAAAATTCTCCTTTTTATAACCAAATCTCAAGTCAGCCCAAGACTACTTTACATTTTGAGCCAATACGAAAACAGATCATGGCACACGATAATTTCATCAGAACTTGTCAGACTAAAGAAGTGTCAAAAAGATCGAGAGATGTACTGCTTACCTGGTAAGGCGTGGCCAGTATAATGCCACGAGTCTCCAACCACAAACCCAAAACACGGCAGATTCAACATTCACGTCAAGATATCGGACTCCAGTTGGGAACCGTCCGTGTTCTTCTTCCACACCCCGCCTCCCTCATACGAGCACCGGGATCAACTGAAAAGAGAGCAATCTTGTCAACAAATCTAAAACCGTAATAATACGTTCTGAACGAAAATGTCCAATGTACTGAACCCGTATATTTATAGAAATATCAACTGGAGTTATTATAACAGCTTTTGGGAAAAGAAGAAGACTGTCAAACAATTAACCTTTTCACTGTTAAACTATTTTAAATTTTTCATGAAGTAAAAACTCACGAGAGCTATAAAGTGCCAAAACATGGTTGCAACAAGATCTGAATTATTTGCTCACAAATAATTCAGATCAAATTGTTAGTTTAAAAAAGCAACGTAATGCGGAAGATCTTTTGCGATGAAACTTCTCTACATTTGAGTCTTTATTTTGATAGAACCCTAAAACCTAGCGCCAGGTAGCCAAAAATTTAAATGGGACTACATACCAAAATCACCGTCCATTATCATCATTTTTTTAAATAAAATCGAATATCGCTTTCATGCATTCTAGGTGAGCATTCTGACTTCTAACTATGAGTTCGACGAACTCGCTTTAAAAAGATGTTCTGAGCCAAGTCTTTAGTGTGCACTAAATGTATTACATCTAATGGTAGAATTCGCACGTTTGTATTAAAGTATCATTTTAATCGAGTCTTTAATAGTAGAGCAAGAACTATGTATCCTATCACCATCGGTATCTGGATTGGAAAAGATAAAGAAAATCAGAGGACAGTTACCAATATGCGTTAAAAATTTCGACAAATTATTAATGTTCGACCATTATTATTCACGTTAGTATATTGCATAATATAAGTTAAATACAAAATCACGACCTATCAATTGAAATATGACACATGATTGAAGTTTTTAGTTCTGCTGTTAGTTGGTTCCACCACCCATAGCACACCTAGTGGAACCTTCATAAGAAAAATCAGGATTTTATGAAAGGTAAAATAATATAATTATCACTCGTTGTTTCATCATAAAAGAAATAAGTTTTATTCACAAATCAATACATAATCATCTTGACATACTTTACTAAAATTTTGTCATAGGATTAACAAGTAGCGAATACTATGTTTGAATGAGATAGTCCCGTTGTTTTAGAAACACGCACATTGAAAATAAAAAGCACAATGCACTATTTATGTAATTACTCAGCAATTCAATGTTCGTTTAATGGTGATTTCATGTCGCAGAAATTATGTAGGCAGTGGCCTAACTGATGTTAGCGGAAGATGTGGGAATCACTTCTGCTATTTGGAAGGTTAAACTACTGATACAGATTCAATTTAATGTCAGGGTCATGAAAGGATTTCTTCTTTAAGATGAAATAAAATTGTACGTTTAGTGAAATAGAGTGATAACGTTACATGTGTTTGGCAATATACTACCGAGGAAAATAAAATTGAGAAAACACAATACTTAATTTGAATCATGCTTTCTTGAAAAGCCTGATAATAGAAACATTAATATAGGACTCATTAGTTATTTTTAAATATATACTCATCTGTGACTGTTAATAATTATATAGACATCATTTTAATAATTCAAAGTCTATATCGATCATTATTAATTATTAAACAAATATTACACAAAAATAATTGCAACTATTTTATAAGTATTTAAGTGCATATAAGTAATTATTACTTAAACTTATTTAATAACGTAATTTATTTCAATAGAAATTGAACATTTTACAAGTTGTAATTCATTGTTTTTATCATATTCCATATACATTAACGTTGAGACTTCATAAAACTTTGAAAATGCATTTGGAATGATATGTAGTATTATTTTTTAAAGCTTAAAATGCATGATTACAAAATTTTCTTAATACAATTGCAGGCATACACAAATTAAACAATCGAAAGCTCTGTATTACTTTTGTCGTTTGGTTTCCGTAGAAGGTTTATTTACGTCTATCAGTCAAATACATTTTTTTTTTACAATCGAATTAATAAATAATTTTTAAATTCATTTTATCATTGCTAAATTAAAACTGTTTAACTTATTAATCAACTTTTCTACAAGAAAAGTTTTTCAAAGTTATAAATTACTGAAGTTTATACATATTATGACCATGAACTATTTGTTAAACAGCAACTGTCATTGAATTAATTTTCAAGTTTCATTTTAAAATTGATTAGACTGAGACGTTATTATTTATTATTAACGTAAACTTCAAGCACTAATGCTTAACATTTAATTTGTATCAGCCAATGAGCATCTAATAAGAACGGGGTTGTTTTTTTGTTACCAAAATTATTGAGATAATTTTTTTAAGTTTACCATTACTGTTATAGAAATAAAATAAATTAATAATATTTTTCTTTTCCAAATTAATAAAATATATAAACCAAATTTTTTTGTTCTGTAATTTGTAATTATATTTTTAACGTAATGTAAAACTTATGCCATCAACTTATATCAACCTAACGGTGTCATGATATCATAACTTTTTTTTTGGTAATATTTATTCTTTCATTGAAAAAACGGACATCTCTTATAGTATTATCTGGTTACATAATGTCATAGTCTGTGTTATTATGGATTTTAAAGATAAGTTAAAGGGGAGAAAAACTTTTGATCCATGCTTGAAATATTCTATTTTTAACCTTTTTCTGTTGATCTTTTAGATTAAAAATATACTACTTTAATAGTCAGTATTCTATGATTTTGATATCTTTTTTTTTTAATTTTTTTTTATTACATTAATAATAAACGGTTGAAGAAATGAACACATTTTATTATTCATTAACAAATGCAATTCATTTTCAAAAAATACATACCAACTGAGATGTAGAACGAGAATTCTAAATTCAAGATTATGCGATTTAGACTTAAGAATGCAAAATTCTAATAAAGAAACCAAAAAATAAAAAGTACCACAACTAAAGTTTACTAAAAGTTTAAGTAAAGTAACTAAAAGTTTAAGTAAAGTAACTAAAAGTTTATTATAAATCGTACGTTCAAGTATATTTAAGTCTCTAATGTTACAAAGTAAGAGAAAATAAATGACTTTAAAACAATGTATTTAAGTGCACGATATTAAATTTAAAAGAAATATAACTGAAATGAACTTCAATTGTTATATTCAATCGAAAATATTACAATTTAGATAAGATATAAAGTTATGCACCATTTAGTAATTAATGGCATGACCCTTTCAGATTAAGAGTTAGCAAAATAGGATTGTTTTATTTTAGAAGAGCACAGGACACTTTTTGTAAAGTTCGTAAACTACAGAAAAGGAAACGCTTACAGTAAAAACAATGATTAATCTAATTTTATACATTCAGTTGAAAATAATAAAAGCTTAATAAGAAATAAGGATACGCACCACTTAGCAAATGAATACATGAACCTTTCAAACTATTAAGAATATATTAGACAAAACTTATGCTAGTTTTGTATCAGACAAGTAATGAACATTCAAAGCAAGATAAGAGTAAATTGTCGAAAATAAAAAGTAACCATACACAAAAACGCACACTTTTTAGTTCAATGCCGACGGAACGTCAAAAAACTTGTGAATATATAATTCTATCTTTAACTGATACTCTGTTAATTTTGTTCCTTAAATATTTAGAATTAAAGAAGCTTAAAATAGAAGCTATTAAGAAACGTTTTTTGTAAGCATTCCTGTTTTAGTTCAAACTTTCTTATTCTTAACACTAGATACATGTTTCTTGACTCTTTTCATTGCCGTTCTGTTTAATTTTCTTGTGTAGTGTAGTAGGGTAAACTCCAATATTGTATCATTTTTACGCTTTACTTAGTCAATCAATTCGCAGGCTTTTAGCTTTACGGAAAGATTGTCATTAGCTAAATTTAGTTGTTGGTTTCCAGTATATTGCGTCCTTTGCTTGTTCCCGAGACAGATTGTCCATAGCTAACTTAGTTGCTAGTTTTTTGCCCACCAATTCCTTTACATATTTTACAAACAAGCGGTGTTTTACAAATTTTCCGCTCCTTTGAGTATGGCTTCTAATTAACTACAACTGAGCAGAATATTTGTGGCAGAATATCCATATATCAGTAAAAATAAAACCATGTATGAATGTGTAAATGTTACACAAAGGCTAATTTACCAATCAACGTATCCTTATCAATTTTGGCATGCATATACAGGGTGATTCAAAATGAAGGCAATGAAAAATAGCTTTGAAATTTCCCTTATCCACTGATGTGTAGTATGGAATGTCATTCGTTAGAAATAAATATTTAATATCTTCTCCTTCATTTTGAAAAACCTTGTATGTCAACAGCCTAAAAGGACGATTGTAGTAGGTCTCAAAAAGGGTAGATTAAAGATTTGTTTGCAATTAATTATTATTATTATTATTATTATTATTATTATTATTATTATTATTATTATTATTGACTTACCATTAAAATGTAGTCATCCTTTCAATGAATTATATCAACATTTCATAGTTTGAATAAACTGTAGACAAAAAATAATTTAAACTATTCGTTTTCCAAAATTATATGGTATTAGTTTTTCTTATGCATATAATTTTATTCGTAAAACTTTAAAATAATAATTTGCAGAAATACGTGCAACGATACCTCATAAATTTGGAATATCGAAGAACAATAGAAATACAAAATTAAAAGAATTAATTAATTTAAGCCTGGCGCTATTAGAATGACGTCGTTATCACATGCTACACAGAGAAGTTCCAGAACTGACAGGCAAACTTGAATTTGAAAATTCGGAAAATTCGATTAACGAAATACAATATGATTGATTTTAAAATCATATTGTAAGTTTGTGTTTTGATGGTGATGATGTACATTTCGGAGTGTACTAACATATGACATCATCACACATGGAATTAGCAGCCAAATTTTCAAAAATATAATCTTAAGTATAATTAAAACCATTTTTGTAATATGGTTTTAGAAATATTTAAAAAAAATTATAACACCTTAAAATAGCTATTATTTGTATTTGCATTTTACGAAAGTTTAGAGTATTTGAGAAAAGTTTTAGAATACAACCTATGATTCAATTTTAAGAAATCCTAATGATTTCTAGTTACCTACTCATTATTATTGCCGTAAATTCCCATCGAATTCTAACAAAATGCTCATGTGCAAAGTTTACGTTTTTCTTATAAATTGAGAAACAAATATATAAATTGATAACAATTACAAAATACCTTTCAAAGGATAATTTTATACAATTTAATCCGGTTAATAACATACTTCATCATAAATATTGGTATTAGCACATTAAGAACTTGGGTCCATATGCGCTAATCGTAACCGAAATTCTTAGCATCAAGAATTTAATTGTTGATACTTATTAACAAGTCACACCACACATGTAGAAGTCTAGTTAAATTCTTAAAAACAGTTAATCAAGTACAACCATCCCCTAACTAAACAAAAGTCTGCTTTCTAATTGGGTGTCCAATAACACCGTGACATACAGCTAGCATGGTAGCATCATCTAGAATAATATTTGGTCATTAAATGTAAACGTGATATGGACTTAGCAGGTTTATACATTTAGTTGATGGTTTATTGTGAAAACTCAATATTCAGACTGCCTTAAAACTTATATACTACTATATGTCCTTATAAATAAGACTACATTTGTATGCACATCATTTCAAAGAAGCTTCTTTAACAATCAACGTATATCCTTACCAAATTTGTCAGCATGCATGCATATTCTTTGGAGTAATAAAAGTTCTACTGCAGAGATCTCACAGAAGTATGATTCAAGATTTGTTTGGAAAAACTGTTTATTTTTTTGTCATTTACTTGACATTGAAATAACATTTTCTTCAGTTTATCTATACTACCGTACTTACCACAGAAATATATTTACAACTGAGCTCAAAATAAGGAATGGCGGTTTAAAGTTTAACAACTTCTTGCAGTTGTTGCTAAATCATTGACCAACTTATTAACTTTTCAATACTTCCTGTGTACATATGTAACCATTATTCAGCATTATATTGAACAAATTACAGAGACCCACCTAATGATAATAATAACGACTTAATTTGACCAAACCATGCGTACTACGCACGGCAGAAGTTTCTTTACTAAAGAATATTTAAAAACTGTTGCCAAACACTGTTTTTAACTATTATCCTCAACGTTTTATGAAAACTATGACAATTTTACTATTCTTAGCTGTCTTGATTTTATTTGTAAATCAAGTTTGTTTGATAGAAAATTATTAAAAAAACTAAAAGTTTTGAATCTATAAATTCTAAATATATGGGAACAATATGAATACACAGTTAAAATAATTATTACCATGGGCATAAATTTAGAATGAAGTCATCATCAGACGACAATAATCACAGAAAATTTTCGGAAAGCTTTTAACACAGACCACTGAAATGTATAATTAAGCCACCAAGCAACATCCTGCTTGTCTACTTCAACTTAAAAATTCAAAATATATAAATGTATAATTAAAAATATTACAGCAAATGGTAACTTTATAGTGATGATGTCACACATTTTGAAGAGTCGTCTGTGTTGTCATTATACATAAAATTGACACAACAAATTTTAAGAATATTTTAGAGGTAGTGTTTGATAAATTTGGAAAATTTAAAATTATAACCAAATTTAAACTTTTTGTAATGCTTTATTTTTGAAAATGGTTTTAGATTCAAACCCATGGTTAAACTTCACTAATTTCTGTAAAGTTTTAATTTAGATACCAATACGACGTAAACTATAATAAAGAGCTAAAAACAAGTGTTCATGTGTGTAGTTTTAGAATCGCATTGATCAATTCTATCAATATTACTTATAAATTGGGTAATGTAATATCGATATTAAGAATTAGATAATATATTTTAAACAATTATTGTACACAATTAACTAAGTTTAACATGAGACCACATTAGAAATCTCGGGATTGAGAATATTTAAACTTGAACAAATTCTGTTTTTTACACTATTTATAAGGTCATTCCTTGTCATCATGTGAGGGCAAATTTTAATGCCTACTTTTACACTACACACTTATCAATTTTACTTTTAAAAAGTGAACGAAGTACAACTATTACAAATATAAGCAAGTCTATCTTTCACATAAACCAAGTAACGTCGTGTCATGTACTAGTATACTTTAAATACGCTAAATGTAGTTGATATGGTATATGTTTATACTATTACTATTTATAAGGTTCCTCCTTGTCATCATGTGAGGGCAAATTTTAATGCCTACTTTTACACTACACACTTATCAATTTTACTTTTAAAAAGTGAACGAAGTACAACTATTACAAATATAAGCAAGTCTATCTTTCACATAAACCAAGTAACGTCGTGTCATGTACTAGTATACTTTAAATACGCTAAATGTAGTTGATATGGTATATGTTAGAGCTGCCTATTTGAAAAATGTGCTTCAATACAAAAAGATTTTGCAGTTCTTCAAAAACTAAGAAAAAACAAAGCTATTAAAGAGGGAAACGAACCAAATCCAGGACTTAATGACCAGTATCGCACAAGAAAAGTTTTTCGACATACATATTGTTAAAATATTTTATAAAGTATAGAATAAAGACATTGACAATAATAAAATAACTATTATATAGGAATCTTATAAACAAGTTGAAAGAGTCAATTGTTACATTTCTCGGCAAAGCATCTTTTTATGAAAATTATTTGTCAAAAAACTTTTATTGTGTAAGGCAGTTAAAAACACCTTAAAAGTTCTGTAACAAATACTATTACTTTGCAATATTTTATAAAATATAGGATAAAATGGATAACTATGATAACTTTGTTTATCAAAGTATTATTTATTGAAATACCTTTTTTTTTTAATTATATTGCAGGGTTGCGATTTCTAACTGAATTTTTGGATTTCATTTGTTTATGAAAAATATTAAATTTTCACAAATCCAAAACATTTTTTCTAAAAATCATCCAAGACATAATATTATAACAGTAAAGTAATTGCATCCGACTACAAGTTAAATATATTTTTAAGTAATAACCAATATAAAATCTTTGATCTTTTGTCTCACCTTTTACTACAAAAAGAAATATATTATAATTGGTTTAGGATTACGTGGAATATTTTGTATCTGATCTGGACATCTTTTCTTGGAAGTTTTATACAATCTTTTTATAAAAGTGTCTCGAAAACAGACTCTATTACTTAGTTAAAAAAAAAAAATTTTTTTGTCCAATCCAAGCTAATTTCTCCTAATTATATTTAAATTTTTAATTATACAGTTTATACATTGCGTAGAATCAGTAGCAAATAATATTGAATTTTACAAGTTGATAAATACTTTAACTGAATATGCTGTAATTGAGGCGACCAAAAATGATAAGTTATATCAAATACAAAAGTCATATTGAATCACGAAACATTTAGGAATCATTTCAGATGTAGAAATCCATCTACCATAAAGAAGGAAATAGATTTCAGCCAAGATTACAGAAATCTCTTAATGTGTAGATGAATAGAGCACTGTATATAAGTGGGGGACAGGATACCTTTCTTGGAAAAATTTCATAATTTTGTCACGTCTTTAATTCAACCACTAAAGGATCAGCAGCAGAACGTGCGTGTTTTTGCAGACTGACTGAGCAATTTTATTGATCTGTCTGGACAAATAAAAGTTATTATTTCTGTCCTAGGTCATTTTCATTTTCATCAACAGGGATTCATTTTAAATTACGCATCCGGTTATTATTTGTCTTATATTTATAAAAAATTTAAATAAATATGATCTACTTTTTTATAAATTAGTGTTTCTTATACTTATGATATGCATAAATCTTTAAGTACAAATTTTTAATGTTCAGAACTTTAATTCCAAAACTCAAAACTTGTTGTATCCTAGCATCGTTTGTTATTTGTAAGTGGACTGCCTAGAGTTCCGTTTGGAAATGCTGAATGAGTTGGGTTTTTTTGGTTTTTTTTTTTTTAATGAAACACTCGTTTTTTTAAGTAAAATACTCTCAACTTCAACAGTTTGATAATTCCTTCTTTCTACACAAGTGTAAAAATAAGTTATTGTATCTAGAGAGAGATAGATAGGGACAAAATTTAAAAATGAGTACAGTAGTACAATCCTAAGAGAAACAATTTAACTTATTTTTCACTTGTATCAACCCAAGCTACCGTTGATGATTTTGTCTGATTTTCTTGCATGAATACTGGTTTGAGAAAAAAAATTACAATATGAACTTTAAAAAGGAATTCAAACATTTAGTGACACATAAGCATAAGAACAAAAAAAAAAAAAAAAAACTGAATCGAGTAACAGAATGTGAGATCACTGTCTATAGAAATCTTACAATAATAATTTATACATGGCATGCATATTTTTTATTCTTGATTTGATAGATTTTTCTCTTCCTTTAAAACGTTTCAATGAATAACAATAACACTCTTGACCAAAGATAAATTTAAAATAGTTAGGAACAAGATACTCAGTCATGTGCAGAAACGAAAAACATTTCTTTTTCTCACCTAATCTTCAATGAACTTGAATCTATGGTACACACTAAAGAGACAACGCGCGATTTCAATATTTTTACTTTTGGAATGCCATCTATAAAATCTTTTGAAGTATCTTAAAAAAAAAAATTGTTCATAACAATATGGCGGATATTTTTGATATTAGATTTCATGATATGCGTGATAGATAATTTTTAAATGCTTAGGAATAAAAACTTTAATGTGATAACTGCTAGATAGAAAGATTACATGAATTCTTTCATAAATTATTTAGGCTTCGAAGACTATAACACTATTTATCATCTAAATACTTCACGTAACTTTTATTTTCTGGAATTTTAAAGTTATAACATTACAAACTATTATAACACAATATTAAAAGAAATAAAATTAACAAACATTTTTTTTTTTTTTTTTTTTTTTTTTTTTTGTCTGCCAAATATTGTCCAACGATTAGCGCAAAAAAACTAGAGTACAGTTATAAAACGCATAGATAAATTTAATAATTTAATTTTATATGCGAATGTCGAACAATGAAATTAAGTTGTTTTGTTAAGTTTTGCTTATGTAATCATATTTTAAAGGATAAATATTTTTTTTAAAAGAAATTATGTTTACGTGAGTAACTTTTGAAAAGTTTGTTTTGAAATTGAAGGAAATGTGGCTGGGTTCCTGAGAAGAAAGAAAACAATAAATTTTTTTAAGTGATAAGAATTTTATAATTGTTTTATAGTATAGGTATTATAAAAATATGTTGATGTGACATACTACAAACTATTTTTTCTCGATATTTTCCACCGAAAAATAAATGCCTTGTACAGTTTCAGAAATGAGTAGATCGAAAAATATATATGTATAGTCTGATAGATAAAATAATATTGATTTTTTTTTTTTTTTTTTTTTTAAATTATAAGCGATACAATTTAGAATAAAAAGTTAAAAATTATTTATTTAATATAGAGTTATTTATTTCAGATATAGAATATTAAAGTATGGTAACTAAGTAATAATTTTAAGCGAGAGATATTTTTTATTGAGCTATCGAAAATTTCAAAACAAAAATATGCTTTTGCTTCAAACATTATGCTTTATAGAAAAATTTATTTTAATTCGAATATGTATCCATATCAGGAACATTTTTTAACTTCAATCTCTGAGAAACGTAACAAAATATCCTGTAGGCCTCTGGGTATGTAATGACTCTTGCCATATTTCTAAAGAGCATAGCTTAGTAAATCATTGAATACTTTTTTGAATTATTCCTCTCCCTTTCTTCCATCCCTTTCCTCTCCATATGCTAAATATTCCTCTTCATATGGTCACCAAGAAACGAAATCCTAGCCCTAACTTGGGATCCTATATGCCTTCTTTGTTTCTCATGTTAAGAAGATTGCAATTTATTTCAATTGAGAATAGTGTATTTTCACTAGACTTTCAAGATTATCGAAATAGCTTGATTTAGAAACAAAGGTATAAATTTTTTTACTAAAGTATACTGCATCTAAATTAATTTTAAAAAAAATTTAATATTTTTCTAGATTTTCTATAGATGTATTTTAATTAATAGACATTGAGCATTATTTTCAATAGCTCTGTTATTTCTAGGAAAACAATGATTTTCTTAAAATCTTAATCGTTCCTCAAGTAGCATATTTGTAGTTGAACATTTTTCTTTTGCTAGAATTGTGTCTAAAACCATTTTCTTTAACTCATTAATTTTACTATCTTCTTAAGTTAAGTAGAAAACGATCTCTTGATTTAAACTTGTTTCTCGTAATTTACAATTTCCCCGTTATCTTAACTGAAAAATTAAGATAATATAAAAATAACAGGCATTAAAACAACTGTTAAACAATACATTACTTGCCTACCTTTGAAGATCATTCGAAATTGTTCGAATTTTTTCAAGTTTTAGGGTATGTTTATATACAAAAAATAAGGTTAATAAAACATTGAAATTGTTACTAAAGTGGTTATAGAACTCGAACACTAAGGCCGAACAAGGAGATAGTAAGTAAATGAATTTACGCAGACAGCTTATGAGACCTATCTTATTCGGACAAAAAAAATCACGTCGAAAACAATAAAACAAAATAACTTGTTACGATGTCATGAAATCATTAATTTTTAAATACACTTAAAAATGTGTCAGAATAAATAAACGATTTCCAATTAGAGAAAGTACAAAAAAATATTAGTTTTCATTTTAATTTCTAAAGGAAGACAATGTGGTTTCGATTAAAATGCATATTTTTTCTTCTAAAATGTTACCATTGAATGAATACTTGATTAAATTGAATTAATAAAACACTATAAATATCGATAAAATGATACAAATTTACGTTACATGCACACAATTCGTCATGGTCTTATTATTGCGATCATGGGTGACTTACAAATATAGATATTATTACTCATAAAGCTAAATTTAAATACGTGGGTCAGTAAGTAATCGGGCGTGAAGATTTAATTTATATATATATATATATATATATATATATATATATATTATTTTGCTTAAAGCACCAACTCACGAAGTAAAATTAGTAAACTTATTTCCTCGTGTAATTAAACTAAATATAATTTGAACATGTATATTTTTTAAAGTTTATTTCTTAAGATTATTAGTTTAAACAAATTTATTTAAAATTATATATTGCACGCCATTGACAAAATCAATTTATATTTTACAGAATATTGATATAATTTTTCATTTAGTTACCCAAATCCTTTCCATTTAATTAAATTTTTATATCTTACTTTCGCAAACTTGGTAATTTTCCCATCAAGAGTAGGAAAGTTTAAAAGTGTTTGTAAGAAATAAATAAAAGCATTTTAACATGCATGCTAATAATATTCAAAGAGGTTTATCAACATATTTTGAAACTGGAAAATTTAGAGCAGGAATCATCCCTCTAACGTGTTCTAATACATAATAAATTGACAGAATTTAATTTATTATACAGCAAAATTTATCCTTGCGTTCTATTAAACATTTTCATTAAACCAATCATAAATATTTTGTTCGTAAAACAAGCATTTTTTCAACAAAGATGAAGATAATGCTCAAATTGTATTAGTCACTTAGACCAAATGACGTATTATCTATCTGACTGATAAAATTTTAAAGCAAGGCATAACAGTGACGGATATCTTTCAGTTTAAATGCAAATATTGGAATTTCGTAAAACCATGGAAAGTCAAAAATGTAAATAAAAAGTAGTTTTTTATAAATTCAAAAAAATCGGTGTGTGATGCCAGCGAAAGTATAACAACAATTGCTGATGTGAAGATAAAGCTTTGTCTTTCTGGATTTAGTCACCCTAATTGATACAGATTACGCCACATTGAACATAGAAAAATAGTAGAAGGCCTAATTACTCTCCATTATATAAATATCTGAAAAACTGGTATTAAATAATAAACGCCATCGATTATAGCTTCTTGTAGAAATATTACACTTCCGAAAAATTGAACGTGGATCAGTATAACTTATGTTACAAAATGTAAATGCAGCATTAAGTAACAGTGCGGAGCACTAAAGACGAAAATAAGTACGACTAATCTGAGAAATCAGACGCGGAGAAAACTGCCGTCCTTGACCGTCAGAACTTTCACTGTTTTCGCTGTCTCTCAGCATTGGCCTTCTTTTCCCAAGATCATTGCCGCGGCCATTCCCAAATCCATACTATGTCCTCAATACAAACTTGATTGTAAGAATCTGTTCATACATTCTCTCCCTCACTCTTCAGGCATGAATTATTTTTTATTTCAAATAGAAGAAAGTATGTATACCTTATAGCAAAATGTAAACTACCAGATTTTACAAACAACCACAGCTTGCGAGAATTACGATATTGCCAATGATCGATTTCTAATTCATTTTATTCCTAAAACAAATAAAAAGCTAATAAAATCTCTTTGCATGTTATTGTAGTAATAATGAAATGGTATTCCACTAAATTAAATTTTGAAGAATATCTAACCTTAATTTGTACTAAAAGTGATTGATAAACCCATTAATTAGAGTTTCAAAGGTTTAGTAAACGGCTAGGATTATTTCTACCTAGTGGCAATGTGAATATAAGCCTTTGATGAGTACTGAGAGATTGTAATTGCTATCTAGGCAAGACTGAGAATGATGAGTTTTAGTCTTATTTATAAATTAAAACAATTAAGTAATGGAATAAATTTACATACAAAAGAATTTTGAACCAATATAATATATCATGAGAGTTGACTATTCTTATTAATTTGTGCAGTTTTAATAGGGTAGCTTAGAGCTCTGATTCTGCCTGAGAAATACGAGAATCAACATAAGATCAATTTAGTCGGAGTATTTACATCGATGCAATTATTTCTTACAATGAAAAAATCAACTGAATAGAACTATATCAACTGAAATTGAATGAAATATTAAATCAAAAACGATATTATATGATACTCCCATTTCAAGCTGCTTGAGTTTATATGCAAAAATTTCAAATTACCTATTACACCGTAAATTAAAAATGTATTTCTTATTGTAAATGTATAAAATAATCCATTGAAACTCATTGATAACACATTTCATTGCAACACAAGTCAGTTTTCTGTTTGTGCATTATAATTGGTAATATATTATTATAATATAAAAAACGCGTTCGTAAGACTTGGAGAAACTGTAAATTTACAGTTCCAATCTTTCAGAACAAAAATCTTTTTTAAAAATCAGAATATGTTTGGAATCGCTAACCATTAATGGTTAGTTATTGCCAAAAAAATATATCTTACTCTTAAAATGTAATGCGATTCATCCTACGCCAATAACGTAAGTTTTGAATTACCAAAAAAAAAGTTTCTTTTAAACGATAGGTTAAGAATTACCACGTAGCTTTAAGAGAAGACTTTTTAAAAAAGTAAAACAGATAAAAGGCTTTAAAAAGGATATTTCAAAACGTAAAGATATCTAAGTTAATAAGTAAAATATAAATTTGTTTAAATTAAACTTAGAAAAACATCACCCTATCAACATTTATTAAAAATATAGTTAACAAGGAATTGATATGAAATTATACATTACTACATTTTGTACATTAGTTTAAAGGATATTCAAATCACATAGAAAATAGAGCAACGAAACCACACTATTAAAAAACCATTAGGAAATTTGGATATTTCTGTACTCTGTGAAAAGACACACCACAAACATTTTTTTTTTTTTTTTTTCAAATTCTCAGAGATAATGTGTTACATGTTCAAGTGGTTATGAATGCAACATTACCTCATACAAATCTTTATATTGGAGATATTCACTTTAAGCTGGCATAAAAAGAAAATAACAGTGATCTCGTATAAGATTTAGAAAAATTAAAATAGTAAGTTCCCCTCCTTGGTATAGATTAAAAAATATTGGATGGAAAAGTGGATATGCAAAGATTTCAAACGTAAGATTTATTTTATTCCAAATTTTCACGCCAGAGAGTTATGAATGAATGGTGTGCGATATTTGGTACATTGAAAATTATACAAAAGTATATGAAAAGTTAGCCATGAGCCAAGCAAGAAAAATAAACATACTTTTACTTCATTCAGAACGTGTTGTTTTTTGAGGATAGCTTTCAGATTACAATTTATATTTAGAACTATTTGGAAATCTATGTTTAATATTTTCACTAAAAATAGAAAATAATAAATTTCCATTGTAGAAGTTTTTAGCTACTTTTGTCTGAATGAATAATATACAATCTTTTTCAATTTAAAACAATAGTTTTCCTTTAACTATTAGAGTTCAATAATAGGGGGTTGCAAAAAGTATTTATTATAAAATAATGGTTTCGAAGTCAATTGAGAACGTTTCTAACGTAAGTACATCCAATAGTGTCGAAAGCCGTATTTTAAGGAATTTTGATATCTGGAAAAGATAAATAACTTCGCGAAGTGTAAACGTTCAATCCTCACACGCTAAAGTGTTTCATACAAATCCAAAGTATGCATTGTCTTGATTTTTTAAATCTATTCCAAATATAACAAGTTTCCAAGTGCATAGATTGCGGATGTTCCATCCGAGTCGACCGCAAATGGATGGAAATTGAACTCGCGGTCAATTTTAACTTTTACGGATATTAGAACTAACTTAAAACTTTTTCAACATTTGATCCCAAATGAAAGTCATTAGACGGGATTAAATCCATTACAACTATTTTTCTATACTGTTTTTTATGACGAGACAAAACCTTTTCAAAAGACAAAAGGGCGTCATAGACATCATTTCAAGAATCGTCATCATCATTTTAAGATTTGAATAATTGACTGCGTTTTGAACTTGATATGTATTGGTAAGGTTGTAAAAGTTAGATTTCAAACCCATTATTCCAATTCAAGTTTTAAATGGGTTAAAATTAATTTGAAGCAATTTTATGCTTTACTGTTGTCTAAAAGGAATAAAAAAACGTTGTAATGTAACAATTATTTTGTACAATGCATAATATTAGATATGCGTCTTCTTTGAGTTCCTAAACAAATAATGAAAATTCTTTGTTCATGATACTGTTTCTAAGTAACATTCAAATCAAGGTTAAAATTGTCCTTCTCCAACCGAATAAAAGATAGATTTACAGAAGAAAAAAAAATTAATTCCATATTTAATTAAAATATTAGTTGTAATTTTATTGGAAAATTATTTAAAATATATTGGAAGGAGAAACTTGTGTTTAACATTTTAATCTAATGAAATGAAATAAAGTACCGAAATTCAGAGACTAAATATTTTATAAATAAAAATAATTCAATAGAATGCAACGTACCTCTGTAAGTTATCCACAATTATTATATTCTCACAAAGTTCCTTTCGCAGACACCACATATTTTCAGATCACATGTAATGTACGCAATTTATTTTCACAACTACTTCTTTACCAAGTTTTTTGAAAAACATTTGCAATTATTTTTAATTTTTGCGAAATTTATATAAATTTTGTTTCTAATATTCTTTGAATTTCCGTTTGAAAAATATCAAAATATTTTTTAAATCATTCTTTTTTTGACCAGTCAAAAATTTATTTTTCTAAACGACATTCTTATCTCCGCAGACGATTATTCGAAGACGTTCGCGGCGAAACCGAAACTGAAGAACAACTTCACTCAACTCCTTCACTCGCGCCGGCTGAAATGGAACTTTTCGGAACATGTGCTTAGTTGTCGCAGAGTAATTTTACGCGATTGGCCGATAGTTTGAAATTCCCACGCTGCCGACCAATGGTAGGTAAGAGTCACGTCACGCTGTGACGTAACAGTCACGTGCTTTTTAATGGCTGCCAAGGCCTTTTCAAACGTCCTTCCAAAGAATGTGGTTCTCTTTTTCTTCAGTGCACTTTGGCGCCTGCGATCTTTTTCAACTTTACTCGTTTATTTTACTGCTTTCTCATTTTTAGTTTCTTTTAGGGAGTCAGACGTGTGTGGGATGTTGTTTCTTTCAACTTCAGGATGTTTCGGTTTTGACGCGTATTCTTTTTAATATGCCAACAGTTGCATCAGTGACCATTATAACTCAGTTTACTCACAGAATACTGCATCATGCAAATCCGCAATTTTGCGCCAATAGATTCCTGCACACACAATACTTAGATGACAATGTCTTAGTCATTATTAATAATGGTTTCAGTTCCACTACCGGTTTTGAAAACTAATTAAGCGTTCATAACTGAAGTTTTTCTTCTGATGAAGGTTAAAATAATTATTTCTAAATTTTCGTATCGCACATTTTGAACTATTAGCATGCATCATATAATTATAAATGTGTTCCTGTATTTTTCCATATATTTTCTTGAACTGGCAGCTTTTAAAAGCAGCAAAAAACGATTATCGTCATGTTTATCTAAGGAACACGATTGTTGAAAATGAATTAACATGCTGTCAAAATCTCAACTCCCATGGTAAACATTAAAATAAAAATAAATTAGTGTTTTTACTTGATTTTATTTCAATAAATTATAATTGAACGTAATGCTTTTAGTGATTAAACATTTTTTAGAATATTTTATACTGGGCCCACATTGGTGAAGTAATAGATAATAACTAAATGAGATATTCTAATAATACATTAAATAAGACATTATACATCACTATTTTGTATTTAAATATTTACTTTAATCAATCAGTAACTTTCTTGAGTAGTGAAACTTTTTGTTCTCGTTTAGTTAAAAAAATTAAAGTAATTAAGTAAGTAATTAAAGTAAAAAGTAAAGTAAAAATTTAAAAGTAATGTCGTGGAAAATTTTATTTGCTTTCGTATTGAATACAACAAAAATTAGTATAATATAAAATGTGTGAAAATCTAGTTCAAAAAGCTAGCAGAAGAGAGAGATCAAGTAGTATTCAATGTATTATATATTTGCTTAATTTTTTTTTTTTTTTTTTTTTTTTTTTTTTCGAACTAAAAATCAATCCTTTAACTTTTTCTATGTTCTTGAGTATTATCTTAAATTTTTTTAAAAATTAATATTCAATGTAATGTTAAATACTGGAATCCTCAAAACTGAAACCATCACACCTAAAAAAATATCGAAGGAACATAAACGTAAAGAATTTATATTAAAGTTAAATGCCCAAAACACCTTAAAAAGTATTTAAAAACATGTGTGATACAATTTTACAATATAGTTAAATTTTTTTGTCTCTGAAAGTCCGCCAATTTCTTTGGCTCTAAATTAAATGGAAACGAGTATAAAAACATGTGTCTTTTAAAGCAACAAATTCATAAAAATCAAAATCATGCCCTTGAACTTTCCCTTACTTCAATGCAATTTTTTTTTTTTTTTTAACGTACAATTTTTACGAAACTTGAAATTTTCTTTTTAAGCACAATCACATATTACCAGTGCTAGAAGTGTGGGTAGACGCGGGGTGACGCGTCCCCCCACTTTTCGAGAAAATACCCATGTGTCTCCCCGCTTCTAAAACGACTAAAATCCATCCGCCTACTTCTGAAAACATTCAATCTGTCTAAAAACTACTAAAGAAAAATAAAACTAAGCTTTAAATGTAGTGATTTAAGATTTTCTAGTTTAGTGATTCAAAGTTTTCAAATGTTAAAAAAAATATGTATGGCATTATCTACTTACATATTTTACTTGTTACACTTGATCAACTTTTAACTTTGGAGGAACTTTCTTTTAAGTTAAATTTATATTCTTGTTTCATATAAAGGCAAGCTATTTAAAAAAAAAATATATAAGTTATTTATTAATTTTATTTCATGAAAGTATTCTCATTTATAATCACTATTTAAATCTAAAGAAACAGCTATGTTTATAATGTTGAGTTTTATAGTCCCAGAATATTCATTATAAATAACAATACATTTTGTATCCTTATTCAATGCTAGTGTTAGGAAGTATACATTAGTTTCTTACTAGTTAATATTTTTATTATAAGACATAAAATTATATTTTATTATAAGACAAAAATTTATCGTTGAAGATTGGGAGGGGGGGGGGGGGTGCACTTGTCACCAACTTTTGGGCATCCTCCCATATTTTTTTTGCCCACTTCTAACACTACATATTACTATGCGATTTCTCATAAATAACATAATTAAATTAAATATGAATTCAAGAACAACACATATGTCCCGTGCGTCAGCACAAAACATGTATTTTTGTAAAAAATATTTATTTCCCTTTCAATTTTTATAAAACTTTGCATTTTTTTTAAGATGTAATCACAAACTTCTAAGCAACTTCTAAAAAATATAAGCTGAAATTATATAATAATTTTAAGAAAACACATGCAACGTAATCAAAAATCAAAACTTCAAGTACAAAAATTATTTTGAATTATATTTTTATAAAGTTCCAGATTTACACTAAAAAGTTTTAAACTATTATCTAATTCCTTAAAAATAAAAATTAAAAGTTAAATTGATAAATACCTATTAAGTAAATTGTCAAATGCAAAATATCAACAAAAAGAAATTGCTTCTACTAGGTTTAATAACTTATTAATGTCTTAGCAATGCAAGTGTTAGAGGGAACATTCTAAAGAAAGATTTGTTATATTAGATGGATTGCCTGTTATTAATTATTTATCTCTATTGCTAAGGAATAAATATACTCAAAATAAACCTTGACTTTTAGCATTACGACCATTTGTATTATACTAACATTTATCTTATTTACCCCGAAATATCGTGAATTTATTGGCAAAGTTAGGGCAAACGTCGATATAGAAATCTCATAAAATAGAAATAATAAATAGACTGAAATATCATACACATAAATAGATAAAAATCTCATTAACAATCGGCAGGAGAAGTGGTATTCTCTCACCTCATCATAAATTTGTTAATATGGTATTTAAACCATCTGTTAAAAATCTGAAAAGGCGTCTTCTTTGATGAAGAAAATATGTCTCCCCCTCAAACTAATAAATATTTTGTACCCGACTGTACATTTCTAGAAAGAAAATCAGAAGGTTTAAATAACAAATGATATGATAAGGTGTCATTTGCATTGAAATATAAAAAATTTCGAAATGCCTTATTCTAGCTTAAATTTATTAAAAATAATTTGGTTTTAAAATGTCTTGGTAAACTTATATTACCAATATTAATTTCTGTGTTTTTTTTTTTTTTTTTTTTTTTTTTTTTTTTGTTAAACAAAATTTTACAACAATTATAATTGTTATTGTAAAGCTATCAATATTCATTACTCGCACAAATAGTATGTCCTGTGCGTCAGTTTTTTAATGTGCAGTGAATCAGTTTCCTATTTAATTTTTTTCCATCCATGAAACAAAATTACTATTTTCAAAATCTTTGATAGGTATTATATTATTAACATCGATCCAAATGGTTCTAACGTATTTCGTAAATTTGGTGCTTATAAATTTAGAAAAAATAATACCTAATTTTCTTTTTTTTTCTTTGTGTCCCGTGGGTCAGTTGGTTATGAGTGTATATTTGGCCTTGTAAAAATCATTATTTTTTCGTATAATTTTGACATCAACTGAAATTGAGGAAAACATAACTTGTAAATTCATCAATAGTTTGATATTCTAATTAGTTTAAGAGTAGAAAAAAAATGCTAAATGCCTCGTGTGACAGCTAGATACTCACGCATATACTTTTCGAAAAAATGCTTAGTATCATTGCAAAACTTTATTAAAATTCGTGTAACTTATTCCAATTAATTTTATTACGATGAATCTTAATGATATAGCTCATCATCATTATTTAAAAGTAAAAATCTGTATCAGATTTTAAAGACAAATAAAAACATTTTATTTATGTTATCATTCTTCATTAGCACGCATCAGTTCCTACCCAAGTTTGTAAAAAAAAAAAAAAAAAAAACTACAAATGACAATATTGCTCTCTTTCTATTATTTCTTTCGACCTGACAAAATTCACAGATAGTAAATAAGATTATCATTATGACTTAAATGTATTTGTATTATTCAAACATATACACTTTCATAACACAATTCAAAATGTGTTTTCAGCATACTTGAATTAGAGTTGAAATTATCAGTTTAAAGCAGGGAAATATGTAAATTTTATATATTCTACATGTTTTATTTTTTTTATTTTTTTATTTATTATTATTATTTTTTTTTTTTATTAAATTATTTAAAAAATTATACTCATGTGCAGTATGTTTATCCTCTAGCAATCTAAAATTTTCAGAAGTAGCAAATTATAACTGAATAACTTGTGGTCGATAGAGTATTTTTGATAAGTTCCCTTTCCCTTCTTTTCTCTCTCTCGCCCCCCTCCCCCCTCTCTCTCTCTTCGTGCTTCTCTGTTGCATCATTGAAAGTTAAGTTTGACCCAATTCTCAGTTATAATTCGTAATAATTTTACTAACAATTTATTTAGCTTACTAATAATTGATGGTTCGGTTATAGTATTGGTGATTATTTGTACAAATTTAGCTTGCATAGATTTCTCATCGACAAAATCTTATATTTTTATTTTTTTAAATGTATTGTATATTCCATTCAATATGTTCTAACTCATGAGGAAATTTATTTCAACCAATCATAAATCATGTTGCACCCTAGAAAACAAACGATGGGGAGGGGGAAGGGTGATCAACACCTCACAGTTGCATCTACTTTAATGCAATTGGCAAACCTAAGAATCACTTGTTTCAATAATGTAGGACTCAAAATGATTATTTACTTAGTCAAGTTCCTTGATAGAACAAAATTAACAAAAAAAAATATTTATAAAAGCAAACTTTGAAAACACATCATTTTAAAAGTAAACGATACATTTCCCTTCAACTACTTTTAAATACATGTTAAATATTAGATGTAAAACTGACTAAAATAAAACCATGAACATTTGAATCCTCCTATTTGAGAATCTTTTATTTTTAAGTAGTTTTAATATTCAACTTATAATGTCAAATATCAACGTTAAAGAGGAAATAAATATTGTTTAAACTTAAAAATATTCTTCATATTTTTTTGATGAAAAACACTATGCTACAGATTTTTTGCAGCAAATATATCTTTCGGAAGAATGTATTTTTTTTTATCTGTTCAAATTTCGTAGGCATTCGGGGTGATATTTTTAAAAAGTAAATAATTAAATTGAAACACATTATCAGTTTTAGAGTATATGTCCACATTTGGGCTAGTATAAATACATGTTAAAAGTTTCATGTAAAACCGTTGAACCATTTTAGAATAGCTTAGTAAAAAAAAAATTCGCATTATATATTATTGTGTTGTTTTTTTTTTTTTTTTTTTTTTTTTTTATATTCTCATAGTGTTTGTGTTAAAATTGAATTACCAATTTAACGAAAAGAATAACAACATATTGTGAACTATAATTATTCGCAATGAGTTTAAAATACTTAAAGTTGTATATTTATTGTTGTATAGTTGTATATTATTGAACATTCTTTTCTGGGACTCCTTGATTGTTTTTGTCAACATTTTTTGCGTGTCACATTTCTAAGAATTTTCATTTAAACTTAACAAAATCTTAAAAAAAAAAAAAAAAAAAAAATGTTTGATATTATATTTTCATAGAATTTACATCCCCTTGGGTACTTTGAAATTTCGTGAAATTTTACTAATTTGTAATAATCACAAATGTATGCAGTTTCTATAAAAAATATGTATATTTTTTAAAGAAATTATAAATGAAAATAGACATAATAGTCCTAAAATTGTTTTATAGATAATATATTTAAATAAAAACAAATATTTATTCAAAACACTTATTCAATTTGGTCATGAAATACGTTATTAATAAGTATATTTAAAAATGAAAAAATGTTCTGTTATAAAATTTCTTTTTAATTCATTTAAGTTTAAAGGAAGACATTACTAATAAAACTAAGTTATGTGATAACTAACATCGTTCAAGCGAATCAGAATTTTTGAGTTCAATGATCTTGTATTGAACACAATTGTATTAAGGCATCAACTCGAAGTTATGTATAGGCATTCCTGTTTACACTGCACTTGCTCTAATGCAAAAATATTTATTTGCATAAAATAATGTTTTTTTCTGCAAGATTTAAATCAAATAAATAATGCACTATGATTGAACCATCAACATTATGATAATGTTTCTAGAGTGTTATTCTTTGAAAATTGGGTCTCACTTTTTCTCTCCCTTTCTGATATTACAAGTATTTATTTCGAAAGTAAAAGTTAAGCTACAACACTATAGATGGCAGCACCAAGAATAAGATTTGACTTCTACAAAACTAAAATATTTAAAATTGCAAATTATTTAAAAAAAATAATAATAATAGTATTCGCACATTTTTTGTGACAAGATACCATGTAAATAATAAAAGCAGTTCTATGATGTAATTATTTTAAACATATATGCAAGACAATATAGGCAAATGCTCATTTGCCTATATTGCCATTTCATAAAAAAAAATCATTTACTCCTTATATTATAATCATACATTAAGATCTATACTATATATTAACTTTAAGTTAATTCTTTCATTCATTTGTCAACAAGTAAAGTTTAAATCTAACGTCAAAATGAAAAGCTATACACTAAAACTAAAAAACATTCATACATGCAATACAATATTTGTTTTAAAATAACCAAAACAAGAAACAAAATCTTAAATATCTTTTGTTCATTAATAAAATACTACTTGACCTTCCATTAGTTTTTACAACTGTTTATGATTATCATCATTTACAAAATTTATGACAAAAGATTCTAATATAAGTATTATGCCTTTTGCAAGATCTTTCATACCTAATTTCAATCCGATCATGATTTGTGTACACTTCTCGATATAATTGTAGTTTAAATAGATAAAGCGATCGATGAACGTTGGTTAGTTGTTTTCTGGTGGAAAGGCAACATGAGGCCTGCAATGAGCAGTAGCATCAACACATTGTAAAAATAACATCAGCTATTGCGCCTCGTAATTTAGGGCACGATCATGTGACAAAGTGTCGACAGCTGAGCTTGTACCTTACTCTGCAGATCAACGCCACATCTAAGGACATAGAAAAACACGGATTTAACGTGCAGCAACCACCATTAATTCTACATACCAGTGTTATTGATATGATTCCACTATCTTCCGGCCATGAGACGATGTCTTAGCTAACAAAGACACTGATGTTTCGCGGTCATCAGATGTACTTCGTAGGGAAATATTGATATAGTTAGTGAATGGTTCACGAGCGAGGCACTTCTTACGCACGTGTTTTGTAAACATCAAATAAAAAAGCTAGTAGCATGGCTCAACGGAAACTTACTCGCCAAGCATGCGCAGTTCTCGCTAATCGAGCACGACTTCTAAAATCTCTTTTCTTGAAACGGCAATGTGTATATATTTATAAAATCTTTTATTATTAAACGGACTTCCTTATGACTATTCTGGATTTTCTCCCATACGACACGCAAAATCAGGATAGTTTCCATTTAATATATTTTCCGGAAAGCCTTCCCAACTTGGCACCTGAACTGAAGAACTGAATAATTATGACACGATAAATTAAACCATTTAATATACATGCTTCATTTCATGACGATAGGCATTCCATTTCAAATGACGGTTGCTGTGTGCATAGACATTATTTACACTTTTAAGATGAGAAAGATTGTCTTCGAACTGCAACGCTGCTGGGTGTTTAACGCTAGAGCCTTGCATGCCAAAGGTGAACGTTTAGAATTCTGGAGTTGGGCATGGATGTTTGTTGTGGTTCGGAATCTACGCGCGAATCTATTGCGCACAAAATTAGGTCGTTGAGCGCACCAACCAGGCATTATGCCCCTGGAGTAGCCAAAGTATCGCCAACTCAATAAAAAAAAAATATTTTAAAAAAACGGATACTGACTATTTAAAAAAAAAAGACTGTGACAATTTCTTCTTCGATAAAATGAATCTCAAAACTCTTTTTAGTTTAATTCGCTCTTAATCCAAAAGCCCCAAGCAAATCCTGGTATTGACTCATACAGGAAACACCGTCGTGAAATGATGATGCCGCTACGTCACTGACCATGAAAACTGAATAGCATGATGACTGCTTTATATATATATAGTTCAAAACAAAAAAGAAACTCGGAGAACGCTTCCTGGCGTCTCTTCGTTCGTATAACCTTGCAGTGAGTTCTCATCACACTTGTTTCTAAAGCTGAGTCAATTATGCTCTCTGAAGAACCTACGCAAATTTACTCTTGGGCACGCTACTGGTAATCAGTGAGTAATGTTTGTATTCGCGCTCTCTGAGTGTCAACAGAAAGAGCGCAGAGGACGAAAAAAAAAAATTCTTTTAAAAATAGTTTGATTATCAGTAATTTTGTGCGTACTAATTTTTTTTTTTTTTTTAAATGTCTTTGGAAAAGCAGAATGCTTTTCTTTACACGTCATTTTTTGTTTTAAATATTTCAAACTAAAATCATATTTTTAAGAACATGATTGTTTGGATTTTTCAAACTCAAAATTGCGTCAGTTCTCAATAATTCTATATTCATAAAAAACAAACTGCATATCATTGGATCAAGGTATCTCGTGAGACCCTGGACGAATCAACTTTAAAATTTGGCAGGAAGGTTGCCAATGGGAGATGCTTACAAAAAAACGGTATTTTCGGAAAATTTTAATTATGCTAGAGACGTTTAAATAAACCATTCTTTTACTTGACTACTTAATTTAAAAGCTCATGAAAAACTCGTTAAAAATAAATTAGCCTAATTGTCGATATTCACTTGTTAATGTGGAGAAAAGAGGAGTTAAAACTATCTTCTTCGATATAACTTTTTGACAATGGTTGGTAATTCTAATTGATTATGATTTCTTAACACTTCCATTACATTTTAAAATCAATTTAAATATTTTATTCTTCCAAAACAAACACATGTAATCTGTCAGTGTATTTGTTTGAATCAGTAATTATAAGATTGCGCTATTATTCTTAGCACTGTTACATAAAAAAACCTTATTCTTCCATTTCAATTTCAATTAAATACCTTTATTTTCTTCACTAGTAAATGAATGATTCTTGTAATTTACTTTACTTGACCATAATGTGCTTGATATGCAAATTGAAGTGGCATTAATTTGTAATTTTGTGCTAATGATATCTTTATTGCCACCAAAAATGTGTATTGCAATATTAACAAATAAACTCTTAACTGTTAACCAACACTATTTACTTTTCGATGTCTTCTCAAAACTAAAAAATTCAAGCAAAGTCATAACCTCAGTAAACTTAAAAAGAAAAAACTTATTAGTTTTCTTATTCTCTGAAGACAGAAATCCATGAGTCACCGAAATATTTGTTTATATCGATATTTCCATCAAAAGGAATATTTAAAATGAATCCTTACAACATTCACAAAACTATTCAGAGAAATTTTACAATAGTATCAACTCAATTGTTTATTGAAAAGTCTCAGATCCATTATCATAAACTAGCTTTCCCATAATTCTACCGAAAAATATCATATACTTTCTGCATTGTACGGCATTCTGCATTACATTTTATTTCTTTATGTAGATTCCTCAATAAAAATGTGTTACTTGGATCAACAAAAGCATCGCTTTCAAAGGAAAACCTTCATTAAATTAAAATGAATCAGAATATAAATATTTAAGTTCCTCAGAGAAATTATGCAAGAGCTTCAGAGCAATAGTTCTGTAGTTATTGGAAACCATAAATAGAGCGTAAGGGAATATGCTACTAACAACACTTCTAGTACTCTCGTATCGCATTTTTTAAGTTCAATTAATCTTGTTGTCATGTTAACATAGGGTAATGTAAGTATTGTTTTCGGTCAAAATAAAAAATAAAAGTTTTTTTTTTTTTTTTTTTTTTTTGTCTTTTTCTCTTGTTTTGGAATATTCTGACCTCAAAAAAGTAGTCTAGAAAAAATGCCTGTCTGTGTGTACGTTGTCAGCATAACCCCCGAATAAATTGACTTATAATGTTCAAATTTAGTGTACAGGTTAATGTTGCCATGGGACCTGTCATTATGGTTTTCATCATTCCCATGAGCAAATAGTGAAAAAATCACGTTTTTCTACAATTGCTAAAAAAAAAAGGGCTCTAACTATTTTGATCAAAATCTTTATGGAAATGCCTCTTAAAGTCTCCTAAACATCCCTACTTTCGAAATTCCTGCAAAAATGCTATAAAGGTGTAAAAAGTTAGAAAACGAGTGTCTTTATCGCATTTGAACGTTCTTCAAATTTCCTCTGTTTCATTTACAAGAAAGGACAATGTAAGAATTATCAAAAAGTGTATGGCCAAATTCGCTATCTTGGAAACGTTTTTTTTTTTTTTTTTTTTTTGCCCATGTAAGGGTTATTCCCAAAAATATTTTCAATAAATTTTTCTATGTGTACAATTTTTTCAAATAAATGAAAATATGGAATTGGCAATAACACCACTCCATGTCAAATTTAAATGTAGTGACCAGTATTATAATGTAATTGAAACTTGTGCGATGTTCCACACCCCTAGTTTTCTGTGGTACAACGTTCTTATACCGTTTTTTTTATAAAAGAAAACCATTAAAATAAAAACACGCAAAAAATTCACAAAATTCTTCAGAGAAATTTAGCAAGACCATCAATGTAATTGTTGATTGAAAAGCATCCGCGATTCGTTATCTTCCCAATGCTCGTTTTAGAAGATCAGGAGCCTCGGAATGTCTCAGCGAAATGTCAGAGAGTCCAATACTCTCGGTGGATGTTTTATTAAACAGAGGAACCACTCACAGACGCAAATAGAGTCACTGAGTCATCCAGGTTTCTTCTTTTACCTATGCAACTGGCGTAGTTTGTATTTTTTCATAAGATGGGGTCTTTTTTTTTCTTCCAAGTGTTTGTAACTCTCCCAAGGTAGAATGGATATTCTAGAAGACTTAAGATCTGATAAAATAGTCGGTGTTTATTTTTTTTCTTATTTTTTTTTAATATAGGAGATCCCGTAAATGCGCATATGCGGTAATGACTGATGGCTGACAGCTGCTTCTAAAAGAAAAATTTAGCTATGTCAATATTTATGAACGACCTTCGCGGTCAAAACATCTACAATTGTTTTTTATATACAAAAGTTAAGTTCATCAATAAGTCACTACTGACTGTTGCTATAATTTGACAAATTCAGTTTTCTAAGTAAATATTGGACCCTGTATATATATAAACACGATTCAAACTGTATAAATAAAAGAAACCGTCATGACTGATTGACTCTCAAACTTAGCGCTAACACTTCTGGCTAAGATAAAAGGAATCAAATTTTCCCACAGGCTCCTTTTATGTTAATTAGGTAACGTAAAAGTTTTGATTATGATTTTTTGTGAATAAAGAGTCACAATCGCGGAAATGTGGTGAAATCTTAAACAAGGATTATGCTTTGCGATCTACTGAACCAATTTGGACCGGGGATTTTAGCCATTATATGGACAAAAATTCAATATCAATGGTTTGGGATTGAGAGGGTGAAATCGGGGGAAAAGTGAAAAAAAGAAGATACGATTATACCTTAAGGTCTATGTAACAATTTGAATAGAGTTTTTTGTTTTTTCCTAACGATGTTTTGAGCAATCCAGAATATAGTGAATATAATTTTATACCAATATTTTATGATTAAAGTAGAGGTGGTGTTAGATGGCGAATCAACCGAAATATACCGAGGTTATACCTAATCAATTTGCATATGATTTTTTCAACAAGTATTTTGAATAATTAAAATTATAATATATTGTAGGAAAGTTAATTATGATGAAAGGGAGTATGCTTAAAATTTGAGATTTACTCTAACAGTATTAAAATGATTTTTCTTGTAAGCATCTTGATCAATCCATATTATCAGGAACCTAAATTTACCATTAAATGAGAATGTTTTAAATGGGTTTTTTGTATCGAATAAAAATAGCCATTTTTCATTCGTCATTTCCTTTTAAAATTGACTTTACTGAATATCTTTTATTTTGTCTTTATGTACTATCCAATAAAGGGCGTCTGATCGATAAATAAAATTATAATTATCGATGACAAATAAGTAAAAACATCCAAGAAAAACTGATAACTGTCTACATATACTATACAAAAATATAAGTAATTGGATACAATTATATACAAGTGGTGTATTCAGTTTTCTTGGAATTGAAAGTTATGCAAGAAGCAAAACTTGACAATGTCTCCAAGAGGATAGAGCTGTTTCGTAAAAAATTTCACCCCCCCCCCCCCACATATTTAAAAATTTATATTACTCCTAAATTCTCTCATTTGTCAGACTCTATCACATAAAAGTAGTTTAAATTGAGTTCCCATTTTCATCCATTTCTCATCGTCTTTTAAAATACAAAAAACTTCCAAGTTTTCTTGGTAATTATAGTTAAGCAACTTAATTGATCTCCTTCTGTTATCTCACTCCGTAAAGAATACTGATTTGAATTCCTCAATACAGCTCCATAGTTCTTTTTCGAGATGCATTATCTGTTTAACTCCTAGCTTTACCCTTCTATCAAATCAATATCCTTTCCAATCTATAAATTTGAATTTTTGACCGTAATTGCATTGCATTTCTCATCAGTGCTCAGACTTCTTATAAACAGAGTTTCATATTTCTAAGATAGCTTTCCTGAAATGCAGTTGCAAACTATTAACTTTTTTATTGCCATCCTATTAAAATAAATATTAACTAATAAGTATATTTAAATGTGAATTAAATCCTATTTTCAGGTTTTTAAGATTGCAGGAATACTACTTAAATAGATTAAACCACTAATTGAGCGAGAAATGTTTCCCAACGATTGGTTTAATAATCAAAATCTCACTCAAGTGTAAGTTATATCCTGTAATATGGGGGAAAAAAACTTTATATATAAACAATTGTTAAGGTTGTAACGTAGGCATTGTTTTAGGTATATGGAATAGAAACTGTACCTTGTCACCTGCGTTTGTCTCAACTCGACTTTATGACAAATGGTTACCGCAGTGACCCTGTAATTAAAAAGTTGGCTTTGTTGCAATTTTCTATTAATACGATATTATTTTAAATACGATATTATCACGGAGCAAAAATCAATATTAAATAAAATTAAAAACAAATACCATCAAATATATATTTTCATTATTTACAGGTATTTTTAAAGAAATATTTTTTTAAATCTATTCTTCATTTTTTTTTTTTTTTTTTTTTTTTTTTTTAAAAAACATCAAGCTACTGCCTAAACGTCACAAGGCAGTAAGAAAAACGACTGCACCAAGTTATTGTTGTTGTTTTTTTAAGTAAAAAGTTATGTTAAGTTTTAAATAAAATGTTAAAATAATAAATTTAGTTGGTGATTTGCCAGAAGTTTCGCACTAAAATTATCGCTACAGATTTACATTTTTGTTCATGTCCGACCTTTGCATGCGACAAAAACAAATTTAACATTCAATTTATCGCAAAAACTTGATCAAAATAATTGAAATTATAACTACTTTATGTATTTGCAAGTAAAGTTGAAAAAATTAATTGTCTTTTTAATTACTGGGTCAATGAGAAGGAAAATTGCCTTCGGCCGCAGGTGAGACGGAATCGAGAAAGCACTTCGTCTAGATTCCTTTCCACTTCATTTCATTTAAACCACGCTCACTGCATCTAATATGCGTTTTGACTATTTAATCCTAGCAACTACAATTATTAAATGACTTGACAACAAAATACATTAAGCTTTTCTATCGAAATAAATAAAACGGCATTAATTTGCAAATAATGAGATAGTTTTTTATATGTCCTTGTTGGTTGACATGTTTTTTTTTTTTTTTACAAGCCATCTTGATAAAAAGAACTCTCCTCCACTTTTCCATCTCAACTAAAATGCCCATCCAGCCTCAGAAGATCTCCAAGATAACACCTTGATTATTTTAAACCACTAATTGATAGTTAAGAGAGCGATGAGGAAGATAACAACGAAAAGTAGGATTTGGCAACATCGAACCGGTTGGACACAGTTACGCGAACAAAGATTAATGGGTTTAAAATTGAAGAGTAGCAATTCTCATTGAAAAGAAAGGGCAACTTTGTCTCCTGCCTTGACGAAGAGTAATGTGGCGACAGCAAATTCGACTCAACATACCTAACTACAGGACCTCTATTGTCATGAGGACCACGTTCTATACTTACGAATACAACTGGATACCTTTTCTCTCACACAGTCGTAAACCTCTTGGTTGCTTAGACGATCTCCTCTGACTATTTGTTACAGATTATGCTAATATGTAGTATTTTAAATTGAAGTCATTGTCTGAAATGATATAAAATATCCACGTTGTAGTGCCACACAGGTTGATTTTTATTTGTTTGCTTAGCTTGAACTTCGTTGGATTGTTTATTTTTTCTTTTGAAATTTTGTTATTGGCACCATTTTGAAATACTTCAATTTGTATTAATGACTTTTTTGTGTGTATTTGAAAAGCTGATTTCAGAGTATAATTTAATACATTCATTAATTTTCATTGAAATTTGTACAGTACCAATTTTCTTTAAGAAAATAATGTAAAATCTGGAGAAGAAATTATAATATATGAAGTATGTTCTTAAAAGACACGAATTTTTTATAAAACTAAACCTTTTATTAGTTTACTACAATTTTCCAATAAAATGAGAATTATACCCTGCATTTAGTAACGTATTAATACAAATAACATGTTAATTTTTAAAAAATTACAACTTTTTTAACATTACAATTTCAAAACGAGACCAGTTTTATGCAATGCTATAGCTTTCAAATGTATCTCAGTAAGTAAATGAGCCCAAAAGTGCGACTCTACCTAATGAAAATCGTGGATCTAGCAAAATATAAGAAATAAATGATTAACAAGTCAACATATTAGTGCACAACTTGTTGCATGAAAAAACCTGCAATATTTTTTTTTATTAATATTGTCTTGATATCATTAGAAGCAAGTAAGTATTAAAGGCAAATCATTGGCAATACTTTATATGAAAATATCATTTATACTTATAATCTCTCATAATTTCAGGTGCGATATTCGCGTGCTACAAGATTAAATTTACATCACGTTTCATGCTCAGTTTCATATAGTTCCAAAAAAATTTCATAAAATAAAAGACTAAACTCTACATTACTAAAATTGGCTAAAATATACCTAAATTTATAATATACAAACATTGCGAGTTGACATTGTTTGTAAATAAAACTCCCCTTTTAAAAGTACAATTCTTGCGAGATCACATCAGTATTCACTTTAAGTTTCGTCCATCAGATTCGACCTCCAAAGTCTTTCTTCAACATACCTTAGACTGGCGCCTGGATGAGAGTGCCAAAGATTCTGGAATACTCCCAGTTGTGGCAGTCAAACAATTCGTGCTAATCAGTCACATGCGTTCCCAAGGAACTTGACAAATGTTTAGAGACAATGAGATAATTTACCATCATTAAAAATAGAAATATTACCCTAAAAAATGACGGGTATCTCATACTTATTTTGAAGCGTAATCGTCTTTTCCTTTCCTACCCTACATCAAAAACAGTGCTTGTGAACATAAACATATAAAAAGACTTCCATGTATAAAGACTGTAAAAGGAGCTAATTTGTAAAATTGAAAAGTAAAACTAATAGCGTTTATAAACTACATTATTTTTTTTAATAATCAGTGCTCTTTAAGGAGCGCCATATATTGTGGGCAACAATAAACATACAGCTTTCCATTTTTCATTGAATTTTAAGTTTAATATCAAAACAAAATATTCTTCAACAAAAATATTAAGTCTTTGCCTGGTGATGTTAGATTATAAGGTGTGCTAAATGTTACTTAAATCATCGATATAGATAAACAACTGGATAGACTGCCTAACGGTGAAGAAACGAGCCTTTTCTCCCGCGGAAGCGAGATGCTTGGATGGAGGAAATTGTATTGCCGATGTGGATTTTCTTCGATCTTTATGATATATTCGCGTTACTTTCGATATTTAGCAAGCAAAAAAAAATTAAGAATAAAACATATTTGTAGAAAATAGTTAAACCAATAAATATAACTAATCAAAATAATTCTAAGTATAGAATTTGTATATTTAGAACAAACATTTCAGATTAGTTACTGTCGATATCTGTAAACATGTTTGATCTTTATTGAATCAAATTTAATTCTTTAAATTTTAAATTACATAAATCACATGTTTAAAAAATAAATTATTATCTACAAGTTATAAGAATACAATAAACAAATTAAAATAGACTTTTAAACTAGATTTATTTTAGAAGTAGAAATTAAAAATAATTGAAGAAATACTCTAAACTAGTTGAAAATATGTAATAATTAGATTGCAAAATACAAATTCATACATTTATTACACCAATTCAAAGAACAATTTAAGTTTCAAAGGCCAACTATAATACTAAATTTTTATACTCAAATATTATTATATAACTTATGATTTTAAATATATAAGTTGTGAAACTTGTTTATTGCAAGTATTTGGTCCTATAATTTTGAAATGAGAAAAATGTAGATAACTTTATCAAAACTAAATAATTTCAGGCGTTGTTCATAATAATATTACAGAAAATTGTTTTTGAGGATTTCAACTTAAAAATCAAATAAATTACATAGTTTAATAAGCAAATATTTAAAAGGAGGAAAAATTTTAAAAGTAGTCGGAGAGTTTTTCCCAAGAAAAAAAAATGGTTTGTGGTTAATCTAGATCTAAACATTGTTAAAAAGGACCAACTTATTCAGTTTATGCCTGATGGTAGTTTTGTTTCTTTGATGATCTAGTGTTACTCTTTTGGCATTCGAAAAAAGTCTAATATTGCCATAAGTTCTGGCAATTAGTTTTATTAGTTGCGTTTGGTGGAGATCCTCCACAACAAATTCACCTTCAGTTGAATGCATAAAACCCAATGTATTCAATTTTTTAACAGTGTTACCCTGTGACAAATACTTAGAAACAGAATAAACAATGTAATCTAAAGGTTTTTCATATTTGTTTTTTTTTTTAATTTGACACATAATGACGAAATAATTTTTTAGTTTGTTGCACAACAAACAATACTCCATCAGAAGCAAATTTTAATCCACCTTTATTTACATTGCATGTAAATGATTTGGCATTTTGATGGTATTGCGTATCATAAGTATGGCTATTGCATTGACCAATTTTTAATTTAGCTTTTGTATACGATTGTAAGAGGAGAGACAATTTATCTCTAGAATTCAAGGGTTATATTTATAAACAGAAATAAAACTGAAATACAAATTGCTTTCCACAGTTTGATTTGACTTCGGATTCCAACAAACAGTTAAAAACGACTTTGTTTTTAAAATAAATACGTAAGTAATAAAGAAACTGATAAACTTTTCAGTTTGCAGTCCGCAGTTTCGATATTAAATAAATTTACATCAGAACAATGCATTTTGAATTATTGTTTCTCATTCCAACCCCCTTTTTTTTATTTTATTAATACAATTACTATATGTTCATGAAAACGTATAAAAACATAGATTAATTAAAACGTATCGAAAACAAATTATCCAGTTATAAATAAACAGTGTAATAATTTTAATTATTAAATGAGTGTAGAATAGAACAATAACAAGTGGAGTTTTAGTTTCGCTTTCATTTTCCATTTCTTTGCCAAATGCCCTTGAAAACGCATAAAAACAAGGATTAAATAAATATAAATCAAGTGTTTTATTCTAGATCCTAATGCTATTTGTTCTGAATTTAAAATAGATTATTTATGATATGAATTGTCATGTAAGAGATCAACCATTAACCACGAGCGATCAATGTTAAAAGGGTCATTTTAGATATTTTTCAATAATAAATAATTAAAAAAATATATATTTACATATTTGAATAACTATTTTTTACTTACCGGTGAAAACTCTTGTTGATATCTTTCCGATTTGCGCTGTTGTTGCAATTATATGCAACACACGAGTTAACCATCATTCAGGAAATCTTCCCACCAGTGGCAGGAAAACAAATATTACTGCCGGCGCGTTTTTCGCCTCGCGTTGCCACCGGAGCAGTCTATCCAGTTGTTTATCTATATCGATGACTTAGATATGCGTTCGGCTTTGTTAGTTTGACTTTTAAGTGACCAATAACATTACAATTAATTTAAGAGTAAGTTTTTTTCTAATATGGGATGTGATCAATAGAAACTAAAATAATAATAATAAAATAAAAAAATAATAAAAAAATAAAATAATAATAAAAAAATAATAATAAATAATAATAAATAATAATAATAAATAATAATAATAAATAAAAAATAATAATAAATAAATAAAAAAAAATAAAAAAAAAAATATTAATAATAATAAAAAAAAAATAATAATAATGATAATAAAAAATTATCGGCTAGTGTGGAAGTACAGTTTATCCTGGGCCTTAAGTCCAGTCCATTGCAAAGTTTTCTTTTATTATTAAAGGTTTTATAAAACATCGATACATCAATACAATTGAACCACATCAGAATATATATCTTTTAATACAAACAGGCGGAGCAGATGCATGCCCGCACAAGGCCTTTCCTGTGCATGCCCAGACATTAAGTGGGGACGGATGCCGGACCACAATTTTGACCAACTGAAAACAATTACCTTTTGTAGTAAAATACATTGATTTTGTTAAGTGTGGACAACATCTTATTGGATAAATTAATATTTCAACAGATATTGTCTTTTTAAGTAAATACAGAATTTACAGAATAGGACAGTGAGACGAAAAAAAAAAAAAAAAAGAAAAAAAAAAAAAAAAAGCTTTATAATCTTCAAAAATTGATCAAAAATGTAATTTAGCTACATTTTTTTTCTTTGTATTTTATTTGTAAATCTATATTTTTCTACGAACCCACGATTTTTATGTAAAAAAAAAATAATGTTGAACAAGGAAGTTAATAAAATCTTGGAGATAAGGGCAATATTTTTAAGAAAGTTTTATAAATAAATTAAGTATTATAAAGTGTCATCAAAAATGAATGATCAGTTTTCAAAACGAAGAAGATTTTAAACGTATACACATGATTTTTCTGAGGAAATATAGGGGGAAAGAGAACGTTCCTTCTTCCTATCGTTGCATCAAGCTTTAAAATATGAAGCTCTCCAACTCTTGGATTGGACGGGGTGGATCCATAAGTAGTCTCTTCGAAGCCCTGCTTGCACCCACTGTCCTTAAGACATGGGAATTCTGGGTAAACATCAAGAACGTCATGTGCAACGAAAAATTATAAATAAAGCCATCTCAATGTAGAATCAAAAACTCCAAACTTCGGAAATGTAACAATAGGCATGGCTTGAAAGACGTGGTAGGAGATAGATTATTATTTTCTTGTCTATCAAGCGACTAGTGACAAACTTATCGAAACACACTGAATTTCGTTTGAAAATTTAGAAGACATATTTTAAAATTTTGGACCGATTCCTTATTATTACTCTCATACGGTGTTTGGAATCCGAACACTCTTTCTCATTGACCGTGAACTTTGCCTACTGCTGATTGTGTACATGTTCTTATATTTTCAAAATTGATGATATTGTAAGTAAGAAAGTAAAACACTTATTCATACTCTTCAAAGGAAAATTTCAGTATCTTCTGTCGATAATCACCTTACTGGTAAAAATCGACACAAGATTCTCATAATTGCCTTCAAATCACAAAAGTTATAAAAGATAACGGTCATAAGAGTATTGCAAGTTAATTATTGGTGAACTATTGGTGAGATGTGGAACTTTTTCGGGCGGCCTGAAACAGAAAAAAATAAATATTATAATATTAAGCTAATACAATAAAAAGTACATAAATTATTCCTTATGTTTAGGTTACAAGTACTCTATGTATACATCTAAAATAGAGAAACGAAAAAAATTGGTAACACAAACGCAATCTGTTTGTCACTAATTATAATATAGTCGTATTAATTTCTTTATCTACAAATTAAAAATACCTTCCCATCTAAATTCTTACATTTAAATTATAAAACTTTTGTTTAAATTAAAATTGGGAAAGAGTTTTATTCTAGAATGTACTTAAAATGCCGTATATTTCTCAGCAACTAGCTCAATAAAATGTTGCAAGGAAAGATAATATAGCTTTTGAATATTTTACTTTTGGAATGATTTGACTAAATTGCATGTGATTCAAAATTCAAGCATAATATTACCCTGAAAGGGTTGGTTTTATGAACCTAAATTTTCATTTTTCATTTTCTTATTGCAAAAAAGTACTAAACAACCCTTAGATTTACATCTTCAATTACATAGTAAGGGATATTTAATATCTAATTTAAGACTAATAAGACACGAATGGAAAACATTTTTCTTACGTCATTTTACTGCAGAAAATTTTAAATTTTTTACAGAACATTATGTGTATGAATTGATATTTAGTCAAGTACATTAACCCTTGCGCTTGAGACTAAGGTCCAAAGTCATTATATCACGAAAAGACCATGAAACACAACTTATGCTCAAACAATGCCTGATAATATCACACACAGAAAAAAACAAAAACAATATCGTTACAGTACCTGACCATGTGACAATACAATCCATCAATGACAACAAGACCAATCATCAATAAAGAGACAACGAAAATTTCAAATTGTCCATTCACAAAAACATTTCAACTGAAAGGATACGCTCCATTGCATAATCAACAGCCCCGAATATTCTTCTGGCATGAATCAATTTGGAAATATAATGGTTTAATGAGAAATTTATGCATATCTCCATTCAAATATTTATTTTATACATGATATAATTGGTTCACTTAACTTTTCAGTCAAATCCTCCGACCGCCATAAGACTCATTGCATTTCCTGATGATTATATGCCTGTCTAAGGTAGGGTTCTGGGAATGAAATCAGGTGGGTAAAATTCCAAGAATCCGAGATCCTAATTTCTGTCTGTTTCCTCAAATCTCTGAAATTTAAATTGAGAATATCTAATAAACCTATATATCATTCGTGTCTGAAGAATAAGAAGAATGAAAAATGCTTTTTAATTTAAAGCACTATAATTGGCTGAATGTTCACAATTATATGACTTTGATGATGATGATGTTTATTTAGCGTATATGTAAACCTTTTTTCACTGTAGACATTTTAGCATAAAAATTGACTGAACTATTTTTTTTTATTTTTCAATCCGCGCCATAGTCATTAATCTCTGTCATAGAATTACATTTCATAATAAATCTGAAATTTAGCTTAACTTTTACAGCTGTACATAAATATACTATTCCTATCACAAAAAAATATCACTGTTGAATATATGCAAAGGCTGTTTACTATAGAAATTTTAAAATATATAGTAATAATTTATTTCAATAAACTATATATTTGAGAATATAAGTCATTATTAAAAAGTAATTTGTATAACTTGTTTAATGTTAATGGGGACACTTTGCAAGAGAGCTTAAAATATTTTATCTCCTTTGAGAAATTAGAATATCAATATAAATTAGGATTTTTGAAACTATAATGTCTGACTTTTATTAGATATTTAAGTATTTTATCATAGTTTTGAAAACTTGACACTGTTTAAGTTTAAATTAGTATAAAATTGTTGGCATTGACATTTTCAATTCTATAACCAAATAAATATTCAAGAGTACCAAAAATAATATTCAAGAGTACCAAAGATAATATTCAAGAGTACCAAAGATAATATTCAGTTGAAATTTTGATTTCGATATAAATTGTGCCGGATGTTTTCTAAAGAAGTCATTGCTTCTTACTAAAGTGAAAATGTATTAAGAATATAATTCAAATATAATGAACCTTGGTTGATTTAGATACTTTGTTTCAAAGATCTATGCGAGCGCTATATTTGCTTAAGGATTCTTTCTAGAACTATGCTTTCTTATGTAACATCATTACTTAAGGAATCGGTGTAATTTGCAATAGTAAATTATTTTGAAATTGAATGTCATGCATATGATTATCTGCAAAGATAATACAGTTATAAAATGGTACCTTCTAAGCAAAAACATTAAACGTTTAACCAGAAAAATCTTGATCTATATTTTTCTATATGAAGTCCATATTGAGATCACCGGCTTCGTAAGCGAAACCCCACATAAATGATAATAAAATTTAAAAAAAAAGTGTAAGTTTATCTGCTTTGTATCTTACTATTGTATTCAATCATCTTCTTTTCGTCTTTCATCATTTTCTGCATTTTATGCAGTTTATAATCATACAATTTTCTACAAATTTTGTGTTGTTTCCTAGAAATAAAGTGTAATACTAGTCGTATTAAATACAATAATTTCAATTTGTGGATCATGTATTTAGTATCAGAGAATTTGAATGAGAATGTCACATACATCTAAATGTAATCATAGGCGTAACTAGAGTGATGAATGGGGAAAGGGGTTAATTTCGAAAAGTATGGACTCGCTACACCAAAAGAAAAAATAAGGGGGAAGGGGGAGAGAGGGCGATGGGGATGGGGGAAAGGGGGGGGGAGAAAAAAATTCATCTAATTGAAAGAGTTCAAATCATTTTCCAAACCTACGAGGTTAGAGAATTTCTTAAGAATTCTTTTCTTCGAAAAAAAAAAAGTTCAGGAGCAGGAAAATTTTCTTATGGAAATTGAAAGGGTCTGTTATAATTGTAAAATGGATTAATGTAATATTTTCAGAAAAACTATTCCAGGCGCAGAAAACAAGATAGGATCAGTGGCGGGCCCCTAGAAATATTTCAAACATACACTGCCAAAAATAAAACATTAAAGAAACTTCCATGACCATTTAAATATATTTTTCGAAATAGATGTGTCTCATAATGTTTATATTGCATTATTTTTTTATATACATAATAATACCAACATCGTCCGCGTCTGTAAATCTGCGGATAAAATTGTTATTTTTACTTTCAATTACCCATATGTATACATAGGGTAATGAAAGTGTACGATTCAGTAAAAAAAAAAAAAACGTAAAAAAAACCAATTTTTTAGATTTCTCCACTTTTTGGAACACTCTGATTTCAAAAAAGTGATCTAGAAAAAATTTCTGTCTGTGCAACTTTGGTCAGCATAACTCCCGAACAAATTGACCTACGATGTTCAAATTTGGTGTGCGGGTAGATGGTGACCATTAAGGTTTTCGTTAAAATCACGCAAGCGCATAATATCGCATACATCACTGTGGTAATGCTTCTTAAAGTATTCTAAGCATCCCTACTTCCGAAATCTCCATAAAAATGCTTTAATGGCGTAAAAAGTTGAAAAACGAATGCCTTTAACACAGAGTTCTTTTTCCTTGAATATAGCTCATCGACGATCGCTTAATCACCTCTCCTCAGTTTCACTTATAAGAAAGGATAATTGTCGAAAAGTATATCTCCGAAAACATCATTATGGTGAGAAGGGTCTTTTTTTTTTCTTTTTTTTTTAAACCATATTAGAATTATTGCGAAAAAATTTCCAAACCGGCAATTTTTTCTAAGCGAATGATGAAAATATAAAAATAATAATTGACACAAATCCACATCAGTAATACAGTGTAATTGAAAGTTGTGCGATGTTCCACACCCCTAATTTCTCGTTGATCAACTACGCTATATGTGGATTCATTCTCAACTTGAACAGTAATTTCACCACACATTTCATCTTTTCTTCTTTTGCAAAGTAAAAACAGTGTTTCACTTTAAATTTTGCGTTTGCTATCTACACTCATTTTAATTACTTTCAATTACCTATATGCTAATACAGGGTAATGAAAGTATTGTTTTCGGTAAAAAAAAATTGGAATTTTTTGCATATATCCACGTTTTGGAACATCCTGATTGAAAAAAAGTGGCATAGAAAAATGTTTGCCCGTGTGTCTGTGTGTACGTGTCAGCATAACTCCCGAACGATTTGACCTACGACGTTCAAATTTGGATTACAGGTTAGTGGGGACGATGAAAACAAATCACATTTTATAGCAATTACTATAAAACGGTTCAAACGATTCTGATTAATATCTCTATGGTAATGCCTCTTAAGATGCTCTAAACATCCCACCTCCGAAATTCCCGTAAAAATGCTATAAAGGTGTAAATAGATGAAAAACGAGAGTCTTCAACAAAGAGTTCTCTTGCCTTGAGCATCGTATCAACGACTGCTATTCTCCTCTTCTCTGTTTCATTTACAAGAAAGGACATTGTAAGAATTATCGAAAAGTATATTGCCACATTCGCCATTTTGGCTTTTTTTTTTCTTTTTTTTTTTGGCCCATTACGAATTATCGCCAAAAATATCACTAAACTGTCAATTTTTTCAAATAAATAAAAATGGTGATAACACTATTCCAAGTCAAATTAAAATGTAGTGACCAGTATTGTAGTATAATTGAAAATTGTGCGATGTTCCACTCCCCTCTAGTTTACATTCAGTTATTGCTTAGTGTTTTGCCCGTGTGTCTGTACGTACGTGGTCAGCATAACTCCCGAACATATAGCAGAATGTCCACTCAGGACTTATGTTTCCCGCGATGGAGAGTCCATTTTTCCAGCTTCGGTCGGATGTAGCGCATATTTATCATCAAATGGTACATTAAATTGCAAGTTTGCTCTTCTGGTGAAAAATCCATGAGTAGTCTTAAAGTTAGGTATAGCTTTTGATTACGTTAGTAAAATACTAATCACTAAGTAGTCCCAATTATGAAATTTAATTAATAATTTGAGAAATAATCAACAAAGAGTTGGTTGGTGAGAAAATGCAGTATATATATATATATATATATATATATATATATATATATATATATATATATATATATATATATATATATATATTCGTCAACTGAAATCCCCCTGAGCAAATTCGGAGTAATCCACATCAATACCACGCATACCTTATTTTGCAAGAACATAAACGGAAAAAAAGCAACCTGCCTTAGAACAGTCAAAGGTTAATCACCGATGTCTTTACCTTGACAATGCTGAATTCCAAATGGTTGAAAGTAAAAATAAAATCGGCAACTAAGATATTTACAGCCAAGCCCAGAAATAATCTCATTCCCAGAATGATTTAGAGACATCCGAATGTGGAAGAGGTAGGGATATTTACGGAAGGACCCTTCCAAGACCTTGATCTAAAGGGAATCCACGTTTATTTCTGAGCTTTTTTAATTGATGAGCAACGCATTGGGACCGTGATGTAACAGAGGAATATTCGGATATCGGATTCAGCTGTGCTGTCAGTCCCATTCGTTATTTTAACGGGTAATTTATAAGGACGACAGGAGCACTGTCTTTACCTTTGTGGTGGTGGATAGTGATATCGTCGTTTGTTGAGAAATGATTTGTGTGCTTGAATTAGAACAGGTTAGATCTGAGTGCTTGGAAAACAACAGAATGTATTCAGGTATGCCTGTGCTGCTAGTGCTACACTTTCAATAACAAAAATCTACAAGCACAATTATTCTCTTCGTATTATATTAAAAATTCTTAAGCAAAATCGACAAACCGTATTACAGACGGGTAAAACATACCTTCATCTACAGAAATTAATAATTTAATGCCAATTTGTCGTTAAATTGCTATTGTGATAATTTAGGCTTGATAATTTTGAGTGAAAAACACAACTGTCGACATTACGTAATAGATAACAACGTATCAACATGCATATACCGTAATTACCTTGTTGAACGAAAATTCAAAACTCCTGCAAAATGAATAAACCAAAGCTCCGTAAAGGTTTAAAATTTGTAATATTGGGAAAAGTACACTATGAATGATAGTGTCTCACGCAGAGCCTTAAATACAGTTTATACAATTTTGTAGGCACTGGGCAAATGTAAATCAAGTAGGGCCCCCAAAATAAAAGGTTTTCTTAGAACATATGTCAAGGTAGGTATAAAAGTTTTTTTACTGAAATATATTCTACAGCATATAGTATGCTACCGAAGAATTGTAGATCGACAGAATTTTATGTTTCTTGATTAACAGCATACTGGAATTATTCAAGTAATACAAGGTTACTACAAAAGAATCATTCCTTTTCAAAACCCGATTTATTCAAAAGTATTATACTTAGGAATAGGATTGATACATGAAAATAACCACAAATTAGTCAAGTTTTATGATAACTCTTCAAATGTTCTATGTGTGTCCCCCTAGTCACGCGACACACGTTCAGGAGGTAGTTCAATTCATTCCACACATTTTGTAGCATGATCGCGTCAATACGGCTTTAAAAATGATTCTTATGTATTATCAACCCTGTACTAGGGGACTGAAGCTACAAAAATCTACTCGAAACTTTTGGCATTAAATCACTATCATTGCAGTTTTAAATTATCGTCTAATAAATTAAAATAAAAAAATAAAACTTTAAATTGATAACGAAAAGTTGTCTCTGTTGGCACCCTTACAGCCAATGAGGATATTATTCCATGAGCACAGAGTATATACCGCACAAATATCATCCACTTTATCTGTATAATTTTTTAAAAAAATTTCCAACTCCCGCAACTTTATTGCACGGACATACTTTAAATGTCGAACTCACCTTACTATCGATAAGAATAACGAACGCTACCAAACACAACCACTCATACCATAATCCTTATCGATCTTGTTTAATAAAACATTTATTTCTTACAAAAGAATCACATTTTTATAACATAACACCCACTTAATATCGAACCTGCTACTCTATCAATCATACTGTGGCACTATCTACTCCCACAATTTATGCCATTAGCCTTGTCTGCCGAAAGAAAAAATTGAACACCTACAAAACGATTTATCAAGCCCATGGAAAGACCGCTTACTTTAACCATATCTGCAAAAGCATATCGGAGTCTAACCCTCCTCACAAGCTTCCTTCGCCTCAACCCCATAATAATCCCTAAATGAATTGCAGACAATGCGTATCATGGTGACATCCACTGACTACATACGACTTCATTACCTTCCTCGAATACGGATGGCAGAAAACGACCAATAAGTAATTCCGGACGCAGTGCCGAGAACGTGTGAGAACCTATCGTTTAGATGTGGTACACTGCAATTTAATTTTGCAAACCAATCCCTTGAGCAGCTAACAAGGTTTTGATGATATGGAGATTTGCTGGCTTTTCAATTAGATATTGAATCGCGGATAAATTTATACTTTCTGGAAACTTGTATCTCTTTTCGGTTGTTGCTTTGTCTCCAGGCTATTTTTGCCGTAATGGATGTCGACAGTCTTACGCGTGAGGTCGCCAGTTTCGATTTTTTTTTTTTTTTCTGTCCGAATCAGAATGGTTTCTGTACTAGTTATGAACTGATACTTTTTAATAGACTTTATCCACATTTTTCTGTGCTTATTTTTAAAGTTTATAAATGAGACTTTTCTTAATGTTTTAGAACAGTTATCGAGAAATATACTTTTTCTTCATAAAATTATTGAATAGTGCTATTACGGAGCTTTGGTAACTGTTTTTAATTTGCTAAATAATTACTTTTGAAAAAGTTAGTAAAATTTCTGTATAAATGCCTACTATTATAAACAACTTAGTGTATATAAATATACAGAGTGGTCATAAGGAAACTTTGCCGATATATGGGCATCTAGCGGCCGTTCCGTTTAATAGATCGAGATGTGATTTCAGGTGTAGTTATTCAGAGGTATGAGCTCGGAATTCTGTGTATGGCAACAAAATGACCCACACGGTTACGGTTATAGTTGCAAAAACTAGAAATTTTCGAATGGCACCTACTTTTTTCTGTCGCAAAATGTTCAGCGCATGCGAAAACCATAAGAAGTGTTGGAACGGTAAGTGTATCACAAAAAATGGACGCATTATGCGCGCACAAAAAAAAAAGCTCGGCGAACGGGGTGACATCACATGCGTGTCATCACAGGCAATTTTATCAGTTTCCTGCGCTAAATATCAGGCAAGCAGCGTTCTCTGATCGGTGTTTTGCCTCTGTCATGTGCAAATTTCATCCGTGTGCCCCGATTATGTTTCATTTGGTCGTTGGAAGAGCTGTTTTTTGTGCTTGCATAAAGCGTCCGTTTTTATGATACAGGTACTGCCCCAACGCTTTTTTGTGTTTTCGTATGCGCTGAGCATTTTGTGGCAGAAAAAAGTAGGTATTGCCATTCGAAAATTTCAAGTTTCAGTAACTACAATTATAACAGTGAGCGGCATTTTGTTGCCATTCCCAGAATCTCGAACTCATATCTCTAAATAACTATACCTGAAATCTCATCTCAATCTGTTAAAAGGAACGGCCACTAGAGGTCCATATATCGGCAAAGTTTCTTTATGATCACCCTGTACTTTAAAATATACTACTTTAAATGTCAACTTTATTAAAACATAACCACAAATCTCAATTTCAAAACAAAAAAAAAATTAAAACATAGTTAATGCTCTTTTTCTTTCTTCTAAACATAAGTAAATTAAGGAATTAAATCAACCTTTAATGGTTTGTAATGCAGTCTTTCTTTCCGTAAAATAGAATCGCTTCAGATGTCTGATGAAGACATAGTCATCAGTTTAATCCTTATTCCTGAATTGCAACACCACAAGAACCATTAATGCTACCTAACTCCTAATGAATCCCGACAAGCGGTGTAAACAGAAATAGACCTGCTAGTCTTGCGTTAACACTTGCACATTCCATGTCATTTCCCCTCCTTTACAATTTGCTTCTGTTCTCGGATTTTCACTTCTCATCATTATTCTTCTAAAGACTGTTGTGGAAGGTACGAAAAGTATTCTGATACGTTAAGACTATGTTTTTAATTGCATGAGATATAGATTCATTGGGATTTTTTTTGTTATGGATTGTTTAATGCTATGAAAACAATAGGGAAGTCAAATTACGTATTCAAATATGCAAAGCATTTGAATTCGAATATGTAAAGTAAATGAACCTGCGAAAATTTCTTTCTAAAATGGACCCTATTTTTCCAAAAAATAAGGACAGGCGGGCATAATAACGGTTTATGAAATTAATAAAGATTTCTGCATGTGATTGTTTATATGGGGATAAAATGTGTTTCTGTGTGTTATGCTCATTTTGTAAGGCTCTATTATACAAAAAAAAGTTTAATGTACATAAAACCTTTTTATGTAATCAAATGTGTGGTTCGAACTCTTGTAAGCCAATAATTTTACTATTTTATTCATGCAGATCATGAAAGCTACAGGAATACAAATTAAAAAGATTAAGTGGTTAACGCACATTCTAAAAGCAAGGGCGTAACCCTTGCCAAAGGCAAGATTTATAGCAGCAACCACAAAACAACAATCCACGACCATGCAAGAGATTCCAAAAATTCGGTTTACAATATCCGATCCTTGGTCCTCTGTTTCTTTGAAATTTCATTTTCTTTTGCTATGCAATTAACCTTACGCAAATTCCTTTGGCGATAGCTTCATATTCATGTTTCACGATAACCACTTAACCCACGCTTCAAGTAATTGAGATCTTAACAAAGGGCTTATAACTAGATGGTAATTTTTATCCAAAAGGCATAGTTCACCTTTTAAGCACCTATTGGGAGAAAGTGTTAAGGTGCTTGGCTATGGCCCTTTCTTCTTTCAATCGAAAACAACAATAAATTTAAGAAGAGAATAAAGAAAATTGATGGTGATAACAAATGGATGAGCATAAATTTCGTCTGGTCCATTAGAACTATTAAAGGCACATTGATTCAGCCCGTGAAATGTTCGCAATCTATTTCCCTTCGAGTTGGTTGGGCGTGGCGTTAGTTTAAGGCGACGCGCCGCCAAAGTTGCTTTCTGGTTGGTCACAAGTTAATGGGATTGTCGATTTAAACATAAATTAATTTAAGTTAAACTTATTTTGAGTGCTTGGTAATAAGTGGTTGTTCATCAGACATTGACTGTACTAGAAATATGAATTAATATCCGGAATGTATAGGAAATTGTCGTTAGGAACAGCCAAGTCAAATTTCGAATTAGCGAGAAAATGTATAAATAAGAAAAAGATTATTGCAGTAGAAGTGCTTAAAAGTAAAACTAGGGGTGTGGAACATCGCACAACTTTCAATTACACTATAATACTGACGTGGATTTGTGTCGTTTACCGTTATTATATTTTCATCATTCATTTAGAAAAAATGGCTAGTATGATGATATTTTTTGCGATAATTCTTGTATGGATCTTAATAATAATAATAAAACGTTACCAAAATTGTGATTTTGGCGATATACTTTTCGATAATCCTTATATTATTTTTTTATTATAAGTGAAACTTAGGGAAGCAAAAAAAAAACGATTGTTGATGAAGTATGCTAAAGGAAAGAGAACTCTGTGTTGAAGACATTCGTTTTTCAACTTTTTACGCCATTAAAGCATTTCTACGGGAATTTCGGAGGTGGTTAGTTTAGAACACCTTAAGAGGCATTAGCATAGAGATTTTTATCAAAATGGTTTGAACCGTTTTTTAGCAATCATTGAAAAACATGATTTTTTTTCAATGACAGCTAGCTTATGCGCAAGCGCTATTTTCATGAAAACATTAATGGTAAGTCCTATGGCCACCAGCAACACGCATACCAAATTTGAACATCGTAGGTCAATTTGTTCGGGAGTTATGCTGACCACAGACACACATACATACACACAGACAGACATTTTTTCTAGATCACATTTTTTTTAAATCAGGATGCTCTAAAACGTGGGAAAATGCAGAATTTTTTTTTTTTTTTTTTTTTTTTTTTTTTTTTTTTTTGACCGATTGCTATACTTTCATTACCCTATGTATACATATGGGTAGTTGAAAGTAAAAAAAAAAAACTGTTGCTTGATGATATACAGTTCCTGAACAAATCCATGTTGTGGCGCTAATTAAACTGTATCCAACCAATTACAAGCGACAATGTTTTACTTTATAGATCTATATCGATGACAAGGTTTAAAAGCACAATCAATATGTATCCAATTTTGAAAATGTTGGAAAAACACCAAGTAAAGACTTCGAACTTAGGAGAAAGTTTGCACACGGGATTTTTTTAAACCTTCTCCAGAAAGATATGTTTTCAAAGATACATGATACATAGTAATTAAATAGAAGGAAATAGCTAGACCTCAACTTGAAATTGGTACCAATATCTTATTGTAGGGAGATTGCGAACCATAAGTGTCATTCCATAAGAAGTGACCTAAATTTGAATTTCCTGCTCTGCTATCTTCTATTTTGGTGAAACTTTCATACAACGCTCAAACAACTATTAGAGTAAGTTTTGGAAAATTTTAATTTAGTATATAGCCAGACTCGGGAATCATAGCCCTTTTAGTGATGGTCAATTTCACAAAATCTCAACAGGTTGCGAAAAAAATTTCAACTTTGGCCTGTTATAACTCACGAACTAAAAACGATAATAAGATGACATTTGGTTTCAGTGTTTAACTTTTGCTATTGTTTAAGAAAATGGTACATATACTATTCAATTCTTAAAAAATAATTTTAAAATAGTCATCAAAGTAGACAAAGAAACCACTCATCTATAAAAATATTTTAAATATTTTCTCGAACGTTAAATCAATATGAAATGGTCAGTTGGCAAACTATTAACCGATGACTGAAAACTGGAAGTAGTATATTTTCTTTTATTATAGTTTTGCATTCATATATAAAGCTGTAATCATACCTAAAATGTCTAAAAAGATTAATTTAACGCTATTGAAAACCATGTATCTCAAAATGAGTCATCTTTATTTTTTTTTTTCACACCATTGCAAATAATGTATTTCAATTTTTCAAAAGCTCTGCTTTCATTCCGTATAAGCATTTTCGAAAAGTTCATTTTGGGGCGAATTGAATGCAGTAAAAATCATCAAATTTGACACGTTATAACTTTTGAACCGAGAAGGATAACAGACTAAAAATTAATTTCCATGTTTCACCTTTGCTATTTTTTAAGAAAAAGCTTGCACACACTATTCAGTAAGTGATGTTTCCCAAAGAGGTATCAAAGTAGCCAAAACAACACGAATTGTCCTCAATATTTAGCAAACTCTAAATCATTATATAAATTTGAAATGCTTATAATTTGCCATTTGGTAGTATATTTACTTGTGAATGAACACTGTACTATCTTATATGAACTTCTTTTATTCATAATTTTTGTACACAAGGCCAGAAATTTTATCCAGAATGTCAAAAAAGATGATTTTTTTTTTTTTTTTTTTTTTTTTTAAAGAGAATTAAGATAATTGAAAATGCGTCACATTTAAAAAAAAAATTATGTTGTACTAAATAAAGAAGAAAATGATTTAAAGTATAATGAATTTTACGTGAAAAGTATGAATTCTAGTATTGGTCTCACAAAAATGAAATTTATAGTACTTTAAAATATTATTTACAATAATGCAAAATACAAAATTTAGGATAGAAAATTTTCAAAGACGATCCATTTTCACACTGTTAAAAATTTTGTTCCACCTTGCACCAAAAATTGGTTCCCATTTAGCTGCCACCAACATTTGGTGCTTAGTTTCACGATTTAATGGTGCAACCTCGGACCGTAAGCACCACTAAATCGCGAAACTAAGCACCAAATGTTGGTGGCAGCTAAATCTGAACCAAATTTTGGTGCAAGGTGGACAATTTTTTTTAACAGTGCAGTTAAGTGCTTTAAAAAATAAATGCAATTCGTTGCTCTTCACATTTTTCATAAAATAGGTCAAATATACATTTATAAGCCTCCGACGCATGGGGCAGAAACGTTTACCGTGCGTCAGACGTTTATGCATATATTTGACCTAGTTAAAATAATTATTTGTCCATGTAACTATGCTATTAGCTAATATTATATAAAGCAAAAACATGATTACTGAATTCATCGTAATTTTGCAATACTAATCTGTTTATAAGAAGAAAAAAGAGTGAAATTGTCCTGTGCGTCATTCAGAGAATTGCCCACAGACACATTGTGTACTTTATTATGTATGCATATTATTTATAACTACCCAAAATGCTGCAAGTAAGAAAGAAGCCAATACTCATTTAACATTCCATTTTGGACACACTAAGCAGTTTTTGTGGTACACCTAACATTACGATTTGATAAAGTCGTACACTTACATTAATTTAAACCAAGTTCCTTGAGAATACAATGTCTTTTACAATTAATGTTACGAAAAAAAATCTGAAACACCACTTTACACCAAAAATATGTCCCTAAATTTCTACATTAATAAAATAACGCTCCACATTCCAAATAGATTATCAGATAACGATCACGACCTACTCCAACCAGCATAAATTTTAGTAGTTCATTCTCATCTCATTAATTTAATTATTTGGAATTAAGCCCTGACTGAAATCAAAATCGATCGTTTCGTGGAATCCCCTTCCTTCCACGAACTTCTGACTGGTGCAATTAGAATGCAATTATTATGCTAAGTACAAGTTTTCTGTTATTTCTGACCAGCCCAGCTAAATTGTTTTGGAAAGCAATAACCAAATATTTTATGTTCCTTAAGTCAAGATGGCATTTCCATTCATCAATAGACCACTCCAGTGTCTTCCCACCTCATTACGACGCACCGCACACCCTGTCCCCACCAAACCATCACAGATGGTCCAACTATCCACCTCTGTGCCATCCACCTGGCGAGTATAGACAGACTGACAGGAGGAAAAGAAGCAATGAACTTCGCTATCCACCCTTCTTGTATAGTATTGACCCTGAAATGAAGCGATGCTACCTGATGCTCTTGGGTTTTCCCGCTCACGTGCTTTCCATTCCAGCGCGTGGAACCCAGATTTCTGGGACCTGTTGTTGAGGTATGATAATCAAGGCCTCATCGAGTTGCATCGTTAAGCGATGTGTTTTTGTTGTTTTTTTACATAAAGGGGTTTGAGGACGTTTGGGGTTATGGTGTGGTGTTTGGCAGTAACGTACTGAGAAGAATGTGCGAAGGGCAATATGCGCTCCTCAAAAGTTATTTAGTGGATAAAGGGCCATAGTGTTAGATATAGTTAATGTCGACAATATAAGTTTCAATCGTCATTAAATGATTTTTGATATTTATTAGATTTTAGGCGATGTCACGTGGCTTCTTTTTCACATATTAGTTTACGTCTAATTACTTTTGAGGGAAAGTCTGAGGTTTTATACCTTACTCAAGTAGCACAAATACGATGGCTAATATTGCTCGACATTAGCCAATCCCGATGTGGACAGTTGTAGACTTGCCGTTGTTTCGGATCTTGGCCAATCTCGCCCAGTGCTGGATAAAATACACTGGAAATGTTGAAATGTTGATGCAGAGTTTTAAAATTGAACTATATTTTTATTAGAAAGGACAGAGGGGTAAAAAATATGTATAGTGATGGAAGTCTACTTTAAAAAAAATATTTTGGTACGATATACTTATGTTTTGGCCAGGATTGGCCAATCTTCCAGGATCCATGTTTTCGACATTGGCTAATAATGCTGTGCTACCTGGGTAATTTATCACCAAGGAACATGACAATGCATCGACTGTTGCTTCCTGTCATTTCAAAAACAAGCAAAATATAAACTTGGCATTTTTTTTTTTAAATAACATTCACAGTGTTCAAACAATCGAATTTCAGTACTGAAATAGCTTTTCTACAAATTATATTTTTGAGCTATTGATAATTATAACTGGGATAAAGAAAAAAAAACAGCTTTAATGCAGATAGTGATTATACATATATCTTACTCTAAAGCATATACAGAACTTCAACCCTTTTCTAAATCTGTTATAAAAAGTAGTATATAAAAGACTATTTCGAAATTTGTGTAAAAACAAGGTTTTTGTTGAATGTCCTTGAATGGTAAATGAAATAATTTTCCCTAGAACACTGCGCGTCAGTGAATGAAACTCCGGTATAAATTTAGCACTACGATATTAAACTAAACTGTTTCATACAAAATTGCTTAACACTTTCAGAATGGCGTACAATGCTCTTCAAGACACTGCTTTACAGGCTATTTGAGTCTTAGAAACTTAAGATAAAAAACATGCAAATGTATCAGACAAAACTTTCCTTACAATAGCCATGAGTTATTTAGTTTTTGTTCAATGATACTATTTAAAAAAAAATTATACAGAGCTTTCTTTTTTACATTTCGGTCCGTTGTATAATATAGTGATTACGACGAAGAAATGGTAAACGTTGAATACGTCAAAAACAAAAATTGGAAAATTGTCAAAGAGTAATAATTTTATTTTTAAATTTTCAACTTCACTGTAAAACTATAAATTTTCCAAAAATAGTTCGTGAAGTTGATGTGTATTTATGTTTGATTGCTGATTAACTTATGTTGAAATTGAATAGTAATAGTAATTGCAGAACATTATCCAGAATGAGACAAATTTCACCTTAGTTTGTATGTTGTTCGTTTTAATTTGAATAATTTTATTTTGCAAAAGTTATAACTTCCTTAACTGCCTTTTATTTAATTTGAAACCTAATTTTTTTTTTTTTTTTTAAATTTTTAAATAATTTATATTCTAACCTGTCTTATCGTACACATTGAATTCAAACGATAAACTACTAATACGACTTAAAATTGGTAAATGTAAAACAACAAAAAAAAAAAAAATGTATTTATTTTGGCGTTGGTTAATTACAAGGATAAATCTGTGTTTTTTTTTTTTTTCTTTTTTTTTAATATAATTAGTTAGACACTCATAATTTATTTAACAAATCCATAACCAAATTAAAAAACCATTAATGTATATACGACCTTCAACATACACAACTTTCGACATATATTTGAAGTCATAAATGCTATCCCTTCTTAAGAAGCATCAGGTTCGTCAAAGTGCCTAATTATTACCGGCATGTCTCAAAGTCAAACACAACCTCTTATGTTCCTTCAGTTTAACGTTCTTTTAGCAGCAACCTTGTAACATCTTACACACTTCCATCAAAAAAATTTAACTTTCTTGCTCTTGTTCTATAATTACCACCAACCCCATCAAATGAACGGACTCGATGGCACCCGGCAGGATTTAGCATGAAAGAAGCACGTCCTTCCGACACTATTACGTGGGCAGCTTGTTGTGGAAAACACTATTAAGTAAAAACTAGAGAAAAAAAAGTTTTAATTTTTTTCTGCTTCGAACTGACTCGTCTTTTGACTGTGAGGGTCAAATATTTGAGAGTCCGCTGCATTTAGTCACATAATGGTTATTTCTTTTTTCCCCTTCCCTTTGAGCTGAGAGTAGCAGCCTACGTGATTTTTTTGATTTTTTTTTTAAATGTGTAATTTTGTTCGGCATGTCATGGGGTAAAATTGGCGTTTCACCTTGTGTTGGCTCCTACTTGGCGCTTGTTTTGACGCCAACATTCCGCCGTTTGCATTCAGTGACACGGAAATGGGAGTACTTGGAGAAAAAGAATGCATGCGTGAAAAAAAACGAAGAAAAATCGTCTTTCGTTGTGTTTGATAAATAACAGCTGAATGATTTGTTTATAACGGGTTTAGTTCAAACGTGTTGTTCAAGGAAAAAATTTGAATACTTTTTTTAATCAATTTTTCATTTTTGTTAAGTTGACAAACGGCATCCGTTCACAGCCCTTCTCATATGTAAACGGTAGTTTCTTCATTTATTTTTAATGCAAACCTATTGACGTATAAGACAATACGAAAACTCAATATTTAACTAGATGCACATTTTGTGAGTGTCTAAAAAAGTTGTCAATGAATAATTTATAATTTGTATGAAGCTTCAAAAAGGCAATAAATAGAAATCAAATTTATCAAAACTCGTTTCAGATTCAGGGCAATTCAAAATGAATATAGCGATTACAAACGAGTGTAACTATTTATTGAAAGAGAATTTATCGATAAGATTGACACATAATGTAGACGGACATAAAGGAATTTTTAAGTTCCGTCTACCTTATGTGTTATTCTTATCGATTGATTATTTTTCATTAAATAGTTATAGCCGTTTGTAATCGCTGCATTCATTTTGAATTAGCCTGTATTTTTTAAGCATAAAAAAAGTTAATCCATGGCATCGAATTGATAGTTTTCTTCGTAGTGGTCAAATTCGTTGCAAAACCGATCTGAACACATAAGTACAAAAATAAATTGCAAGTGGATATAATGGCAATGCATAAATAGATTATTTTTTTTTTTTAGTTTTGTTTCATGGGTTATTTTTTATAGTTAATACCAAAGGAATTTACATTTTTTTCGTCTTTTGAAAAAATTCAGTTATGTAAAACTTTTGAATGGTTTAACTTTTTTGAATGTGGAAGAAAAGTTAGCGGCAGGTAAATGACAAGTATGCAACCATATGCACGTTAATAGTGATCATTTTGGTAGAACTTCGTGAATTCCTTAACGGAAATTGTAAAATTTTACTGTTTTATTCTATACTGGAATTACTAATCGGATTTGGACGGAATTTAAAATGTTTTACTGGGTTTCTTTTAAAATTATATTTCAAAGAACATTTTTAATGAAACTGTATTTTGTTTTTGTTTTTTCTAAACTTGTAAAATATTAAATTTTATACTCGTAGACTACCTTATAATAGCCATTTTTAAAACTTCGTCATATTGCAAATTTAGGAAATATTAATTTTTTTCTTTCAACAAGTAATACAGAGGGTGTTGATACATTTTTAGAATGATTTTGAGACCGTTTTTTAAACGTTCAGCTTTTTTAACCGGCAAAGCAACAGAAACGGCACTTTGTTAATGAATATAAAAAATTGACAATGCATATAAAAGATTTATAATAAAGACTTTGTTTTTATGGGTTAAACTATTTTGCTCTACAATTGATAATGTTGCTAATTTTGCACTTATACATTTTTATAGAATGCGTTTCACAATATTTTTTAATTACAGAATAAGTATATTTCTCTTCGAAAAATTTAAAAATTTAATCATTCGATCCATAGCTTGTTTACATGTGCCATTTTGGAAGAATAATAAATTTGAAGGTATCAGATAATAATTTTAACTTAAAATAATAAGTTTTGTTGTCAGAAATTGTCCCCTTGAAACAAGTGCTTTTTTTTTAATCCTTTAAAGAATTCGTTCTAAATATGTGTAAACACCCGTATTAAGTAATAAAAAGATCTTGAATGGAAAAATTAAGCGGTAAACTACGTTCATTAATTTATTTGAAATTATTCTTTGAATTTAAGATTAATTCAACTACATTCTTAAAAATGCTGTACAAATGAAAGGTTTTAATAAAGCTTTCAACTTCACTTTCCTAAAATATAATGTTAAATTGATCGAATTCATTATATATTTTATATGGGGGGGGGGGGGGTTACATGTGACATTATTTTTTATTTTAAATAAACAGTTTGCTCATTTTTGGCATCTGAAGAGTTTCAATAATGATTCCATTATAAAATTATTTAAGATATTGAATTCATTGAATGTTAATTAACCCATAAATTGAACTGAAGGATTTATCCTTCTAAAAATAGAGACGCTTAGCTTATAATCCCAGACAGAATATACCTTATAAATTTCACGACGCCATAGCTTGATATGCAAGGCCTGATTTAAAGAACCGATTACTATCGACCCAACATAACAGATGGGCCCTCCCATTGATGATTATTGGTATTATTTAAACATTAATTGCCATTTTGATTGCTGAGTTGATTAAATTAATGTCAAGAAATCAAAAAAATTTATAATTAATGAGTTATTGAAATATATTATCATAATGGTATGGGATTGATCAAGTACACTGAGTATAATATTGGTAGTCATAACAATAATTCAATTTTAATTGCATACATTATGACAAAGAGATTTTCATAAGAATTATTCAGGCAATTTGGGGTGCCCGCAAAATTCGGGGAGGGGGTCAAGGCACGGACCTTAAGGCTCTTCGCTACCGTCCATCTTGATTCTCCCCCCTAATGTTAAGTCTATGGGAAAATCTCTATATGCCTATTCGTAAAATAGAAAGAAGTTATACGAATATTTTTATACGGTTTGTTTTGTTGGATCGACGTAACTTCTATCCGTGTTTTGCTATGTTGTTTTTGGCCTAAAATGTTGTTAAGTTTATTAAAATATCAATTGTTTACTTTAACATCATACTAAAAAAAGTTGAAAAGAGTTATTGAAAATATAACATTGCAATGACAAAGATTAAACTTTTTTCTATCCAGATCATATTTTAAAATTATTTTCGTGTTTCTTAAACAGTCAAATTTAGAGAAACATTAAAGCTATATTTTGAAAAAAAACCTCTTCGCAAGAAGACACACCTCCAAAGGGGGACATAGATATTCCCCCCCCCCCCCCTCAAGAGCGAGGAGGGTCAAGTGATTTATTATCTTGGCTGGACCTGTTTTGCTGTATAAAAGCGGTTCTTTATAAGCGGTCGTTAAGGCTCTTCGCTACCGTCCATCTTGATTCTCCCCCCTAATGTTAAGTCTATGGGAAAATCTCTATATGCCTATTCGTAAAATAGAAAGAAGTTATACGAATATTTTTATACGGTTTGTTTTGTTGGATCGACGTAACTTCTATCCGTGTTTTGCTATGTTGTTTTTGGCCTAAAATGTTGTAAGTTTATTAAAATATCAATTGTTTACTTTAACATCATATTAAAAAAAGTTGAAAAGAGTTATTGAAAATATAACATTGCAATGACAAAGATTAAACTTTTTTCTATCCAGATCATATTTTAAAATTATTTTCGTGTTTCTTAAACAGTCAAATTTAGAGAAACATTAAAGCTATATTTTGAAAAAAAAAAACCTCTTCGCAAGAAGACACACCTCCAAAGGGGGACCCCTCAAGAGCGAGGAGGGTCAAGTGATTTATTATCTTGGCTGGACCTGTTTTGCTGTATAAAAGCGGTTCTTTATAAGCGGTCGTTAAGATGGTCTTATCCAAGCGGTCTTTAGCGTTAATTCCAGAAAACGTGCTTTACTGATGTATTTGAAGTTGCATCAAGGCGCGTTCTCAGGGGGGGGGGGGGGGGGAGGAAGTTTCACTGTCATAATCCACATAAAACCCCCGACATCCCGATGTTTTCTGACGAATGAATTACAAACACTAAAAGTAATCATAAATAATTTCAAAAAAATACTTTTTTAATTTACCATCATTCCGATAGGGTTAGCTTACCGTATCGCTTTTAAACAAATAAAACATTTGTAACTCTCATTACATAAAAAAATCGTCATACTTTATTTTTTATCTACTTAGATTTAATATAAACTACATATTCAGGGTTATTCAGACTTCCTTCCTGGGTTTCGAAGCAAGGACTGGACTTATCGGCAGGAACTGGACTATCGCATTTATGTATGCCGTGTGACCAAGGGTCCACACATAGAACACCTGTAAGCTATGTAAATAAAACTTGAATTGTTTCTGTATTCTTTCAAATATTCTTATTTTCAGTATTAGTCTTAGTTTTTTTTACTATAGTGCTTCGAAACCTAGGAAGGAATTCTGAATAACCGTTTATATATATAAAAAAGGAAATGTTTAAAATATATAGATGTTTTCCAAATGTAATTATAACATTTCAGTGCTACATGGCCTTTGTATTTCAAGCACCATAAATATGTAATAAAATCAGTCTGATATGATATTAGTGTATGTCCGTTTGCCTAAATATACTGCTCCTTCTCTAAGTGAATATAAACAAACAAAATTTTTTGATTAAACTATATATAATCTAGATAATATTATTATACGTTTTCTAAGTAATATGTAGTCTCATGTTGAGGTATTTAATATAACTCGAATACTGGACTAGTTGCATATATAGGTGGCAGATTAAAAAACCGAAAAAATTTTATGATTTGGGACAAATATGGGATGTTTTAAAATCGTATTTGTAGAGAAATACAGCAGCAAATTAATTGTTTACTTCAAAACCCCTCCCACAGAAATTTTCTGGTTGTGCCCCTGTTTAATGTAACATAATGATAAGTAAAGTAGCACAGATGTAAAATAAAATGCAAAATGTACATGGGTCATATGCAATAGAGTACCATTATTGAACAGTTATACAGTTTTATCCATATTAAAAGTTACGCAACTCAAAGAGATATGAACTCCCCTGTCATCAGTGTTTACTTCTGGTGATAGTTTGTGAACTTGGGGGACAGGAGGGAGGGTTATCATCAATTAGTATGATACTACTAGTGTTCAATGAAAGATAAAAATTAGAGGGTTTAACTATCCTCTTTTGCGCCCATATAAGAAATTACCCCGAAAATGTAATACACTTTAATTCAATTAAATTATAATTTATTGAAATTATATTTAGTATTTATTATTAGATAAAAAATATTTAAGAGCACAAAAAAATATCCCATGCAGATCAGGTGAAGTGTAAAAAGTTCAACAACCCTGGAAATTCAACTTTTTTATACAAGTTAATTTACCAATATATTCAACATCACAAATCATTTAATGCAGAAAAAGGCGGCAGATCTTTTAACAACTTTAGACAACACTGCAGGTACATAAAGCTCTATATTTATAAGGTTTTACTAATTTCCAAAGTTAAATAATGCTTTTCAACTCGGTTTGTCATCACATTAGTAAACTAAAATATAAGTTATATAAACTTGAGACTATACTATAGTATTGATCATTGTATTCAAATATGGTATTATTTTCTGTTTCCATATTTTCATTTAAATGAAAATGGAGAATTTGGCGATATTTTTGGCAATCATTTTTACATGGGACTCCCCCCCCCCCCCACCCCCCCCAAAAAAAATCCGCGTCTGTTTACTTCGAACAGTATTCTCATACTTAAAATGAGAATTTTTATAATTTCCAATCGATTAATTGCTTGTACAACCTTCAGAACTGTTTTAAAGTTATGGAAAGTTCTTAATACATTAACACTTTCCAAAAACGCATATCGTGGAAGCGTCCCACACAGAGGAGCTGCAGGAAGGTAGGAACGATATTGTGGTAAATGCCAATTCAAGACGACGATATGATGGGGAAAGAGTTTTGGTCTTCAGAATGCAATATGTCGGATTGCTTTGTAAACTTCACAGGAACGCAAATATAATTAAATTCGACTTTTTTTACTGTAATTGCGATAACTTGATCTAGGCAAATCTGTAATGGTGAAATATGGGTTTCTAAATCGTATTTATTGATACCAAAGGCGCCGCTAAACAATTTTGCTAGTGGAGGGATGGGGGAGCAGTACTATTATATATTTTGAGGCGGGAATGACATTTAAAAAAATTAAGAGCCAGAAAACGTGTTCGTGCATGAAAGAAAGATTATGAATATATACCAATAATCACCATAGGATGAAGAAATAAGTAGACAAAAAAAAAATCAGTGCCACGGATATTTACTAAATGAACACAACACAAACTACTTACTACACATTCTTTTAACAAAAATTAAGTTCTCCTTTTTTCTTTGGCAAACAAACCAATGGACTTAAATTAAATTCTTTTAGGTTTCTATCAAAATTTTTCTCCAAATTTCAGTGGCATTAAGCATACTTTTCTTTTCAGCTTCTGCCAACGTGTTCAGTGTCGGTAAATTCAAAAGGACAGCAAACAGCATGGGACAATCCCCCCCAAAAAAACGTTTGCCACAGGGTTGAAACAGGGGACAATGCTACTATGTCTATGTCCTGCTACTACCCCCATCATCAAAATCTTTAGTCAGGGCCCGGGGTTAGCCATACACTCATTGTGTCACAAGTCAGAATTTTAAAAGCAAAGGGTTTACTGATTACTCATTCCTAGAACGGCTTCAAAAAGAATAAGGGGCCTTTTCTTCTTTTTTACATCCAGACTCCAAACCTTGCTTCTGGGTGTTTCACATGGGAACTGCGATACTTTGTGAACAAGGCGACAAATAGATGAAACGCCGATGGAAGTTACATGGATGTGGTCTGGCTATAAGAGGACAAAAACAAACTAGCCAGTCTACACTTTTGATAGTGGCTGCATTGGAGCTGGACTGAATACGCTATACGTGGTTCTGCGATAACTGTGTTTTGTTTTTTTAATTTTTATTTGAGTTAATTCCTACTCTGCGGTATGATCAGGATTCAGCAATATTGACGATAATTAAGCTTTTTTGTAAATATTTTTGCCTACCTTTAATTCTGTTCAGAGACGTACTGTCCATTGGGCTGTCCGGTGCAATTAATGAGCCTGTCAGTGTCCGTAAAAATAAACCGATCCGGAAGTTATTATTATTATTACTATTTTTTTTCCTAAAGTCTAATGCAAACATTGATGGATCATAAATCCATTACTATAATTGGATTTTCAATAGAAATTGACAAATAAGCAAATTCAATCATTTTACATAAGGAAATCACATTTGTTTTTATAGATTAAGCTGTGTTTATAAAATAAATGCACTAAGATTTATGTATTATCGTACAACGACTTTTTACTTTATTACAACTTTAAAACAACTTACAACTTTTAAAGTTAAATGCATATTATAATTTTTTATGCAATTTTCTGGTAAACATACTAGTTATATATTTGGACATTAATTAATATACAATTCAGATTTCTTTGTTTTAGTTTAACAACGATCTATGGTTGGTTTTGAAAACCAAATTCACTCAAACGAGGTATAAGAAATAGATAAATAATTTTTGATGTATTAAATTAATTATTGAAACAATTTATCTAATAAAATTAATTAGTAAAAGTAACTATTCAATTATTGAAATTAATTATTAAACATAAGTATTTAAATAATAAAGCACATTAAATGGGTTTAAATTTAATTGATGATTGTATTGAAAATTTGGGTCGGCATAAATCTAAAAACACATGAACTCTCGATAGTACTTGCCCCTTGAAAGATATGACATAAAAAACAGTTGTAACGTGCATTGGGATTTTTTCATCTAGAAATTAATTGAATATCACACTTTCATTGGATTTTTCGGATCTTCTAAACTGTTCCAAACAATTTACAACAGGTGGTTCCCAAAACTATTCGTGCACTTACTAATTTCAATTAAATACTGCATTATACATATCAAATTATTTTTTTTGAAAATAAGATTTGTTTAATAATATCTCTAATTTCATCTTAATAAAACTACATAAAATATTTTTAATGCATAGCAAAACTTTTTTTTAGAAAATCATTAAACTATAAGTAACGTATAAAATATCTCCCAAAAGTTTTCGTAAACATAAATTTTTTCTTACGTATTGGTATTTGCTGCAATATTCTAGTAAATTACGAAGACTTTTAGAGCCACTTTACATACAGATCAAATTGACGTATAGAAGTCGCAATACATTTGAAGAAAAAGTTTCTCATTTAAAAAAATTATAATTCCCTATTTTTAGTGCCAGAAAAGAAAAGATACATCGTAGTTTTCAAATTTATTTGCTGTAGAATAAATAATTGCAAACATTTCAAATGTAGAACATAAGAAAATGACTAGTGACTTCACTTTTGGAAAAACAACAACATTAAGATTGTTTATTCTTCAGTTGTGAAATAATGGAGATGAATCAAATTAAAGTTAATAAGATATGAATGTAAAACATGCTATTTCCTTTTTTTATTTTTTTTTATTTAATAATAATAATATTCTATTACAATGACCAGTGTCTCCCCCCCCCCCCCCTTCTCCCTTTTTTTATATATATATAGAGCCGAGGTTTTTATTCGATTCATATTCTTTCAGACATTCATTATTCGAAAATTCATCACGTTCAATATTCGAAAATATGTGAAGTGTTCTTATTTAAATTATTGTGAGTATTATCAAAAGTATTTTGCTGCGTGGAATGCTACCTCGCTCTTGTTTGATTTGATTAGATAATAAACGGTACATTTTTCCAAACCATTTCCCCCGTACAACATGTCCTTGCGGCAAGTAACTAAAAACACCCCTCTCTTTTCTGGGAGCAATAGTGAAGACCCAACTTTTTCCAAGTTAATTTCTGGGGGGACAACTCACTGTAACGATCAACAAAAGAAAACCATGACCCCCTCTGAATTTTGGACCCCTTTTCCCTTGCTGTCAAACTGTCAATCCCCATGTTCTCCTCGAATCAGATTCATTACCTCGTGGAGCAAGACACGCCTTAACTGTTGCCAACAATATCTGATTTTCTCGCCGAGAAAATAACTCTAGGGTAAAGAAGCGCCTTAAGATGGTCTTATCCAAGCGGTCTTTAGCGTTAATTCCAGAAAACGTGCTTTACTGATGTATTTGAAGTTGCATCAAGGCGAGTTCTCAGGGGGGGGGGGGGGAGGAAGTTTCACTGTCATAATCCACATAAAACTCCCGACATCCCGATGTTTTCTGACGAATGAATTACAAACACTAAAAGTAATCATAAATAATTTCAAAAAAATACTTTTTTAATTTACCATCATTCCGATAGGGTTAGCTTACCGTATCGCTTTTAAACAAATAAAACATTTGTAACTCTCATTACATAAAAAAATCGTCATACTTTATTTTTTATCTACTTAGATTTAATATAAACTACATATTCAGGGTTATTCAGACTTCCTTCCTGGGTTTCGAAGCAAGGACTGGACTTATCGGCAGGAACTGGACTATCGCATTGATGTATGCCGTGTGACCAAGGGTCCACACATAGAACACCTGTAAGCTATGTAAATAAAACTTGAATTGTTTCTGTATTCTTTCAAATATTCTTATTTTCAGTATTAGTCTTAGTTTTTTTTACTATAGTGCTTCGAAACCTAGGAAGGAATTCTGAATAACCGTTTATATATATAAAAAAGGAAATGTTTAAAATATATAGATGTTTTCCAAATGTAATTATAACATTTCAGTGCTACATGGCCTTTGTATTTCAAGCACCATAAATATGTAATAAAATCAGTCTGATATGATATTAGTGTATGTCCGTTTGCCTAAATATACTGCTCCTTCTCTAAGTGAATATAAACAAACACAATTTTTTGATTAAACTATATATAATCTAGATAATATTATTATACGTTTTCTAAGTAATATGTAGTCTCATGTTGAGGTATTTAATATAACTCGAATACTGGACTAGTTGCATATATAGGTGGCAGATTAAAAAACCGAAAAAATTTTATGATTTGGGACAAATATGGGATGTTTTAAAATCGTATTTGTAGAGAAATACAGCAGCAAATTAATTGTTTACTTGAAAACCCCTCCCACAGAAATTTTCTGGTTGTGCCCCTGTTTAATGTAACATAATGATAAGTAAAGTAGCACAGATATAAAATAAAATGCAAAAAGTACATGGGTCATATGCAATAGAGTACCATTATTGAACAGTTATACAGTTTTATCCATATTAAAAGTTACGCAACTCAAAGAGATATGAACTCCCCTGTCATCAGTGTTTACTTCTGGTGATAGTTTGTGAACTTGGGGGACAGGGGGGAGGGTTATCATCAATTAGTATGATACTACTAGTGTTCAATGAAAGATAAAAATTAGAGGGTTTAACTATCCTCTTTTGCGCCCATATAAGAAATTACCCCGAAAATGTAATACACTTTAATTCAATTAAATTATAAATATTTAGTATTTATTATTAGATAAAAAATATTTAAGAGCACAAAAAAATATCCCATGCAGATCAGGTGAAGTGTAAAAAGTTCAACAACCCTGGAAATTCAACTTTTTTATACAAGTTAATTTACCAATATATTCAACATCACAAATCATTTAATGCAGAAAAAGGCGGCAGATCTTTTAACAACTTTAGACAACACTGCAGGTACATAAAGCTCTATATTTATAAGGTTTTACTAATTTCCAAAGTTAAATAATGCTTTTCAACTCGGTTTGTCATCACATTAGTAAACTAAAATATAAGTTATATAAACTTGAGACTATACTATAGTATTGATCATTGTATTCAAATATGGTATTATTTTCTGTTTCCATATTTTCATTTAAATGAAAATGGAGAATTTGGCGATATTTTTGGCAATCATTTTTACATGGGACTCCCCCCCCCCCAAAAAAAAAAAAATCCGCGTCTGTTTACTTCGAACAGTATTCTCATACTTAAAATGAGAATTTTTATAATTTCCAATCGATTAATTGCTTGTACTACCTTCAGAACTGTTTTAAAGTTATGGAAAGTTCTTAATACATTAACACTTTCCAAAAACGCATATCGTGGAAGCGTCCCACGCAGAGGAGCTGCAGGAAGGTAGGAACGATATTGTGGTAAATGCCAATTCAAGACGACGATATGATGGGGAAAGAGTTTTGGTCTTCAGAATGCAATATGTCGGATTGCTTTGTAAACTTCACAGGAACGCAAATATAATTAAATTCGACTTTTTTTACTGTAATTGCGATAACTTGATCTAGGCAAATCTGTAATGGTGAAATATGGGTTTCTAAATCGTATTTATTCATACCAAAGGCGCCGCTAAACAATTTTGCTAGTGGAGGGATGGGGGAGCAGTACTATTATATATTTTGAGGCGGGAATGACATTTAAAAAAATTAAGAGCCAGAAAACGTGTTCGTGCATGAAAGAAAGATTATGAATATATACCAATAATCACCATAGGATGAAGAAATAAGTAGACAAAAAAAAAATCAGTGCCACGGATATTTACTAAATGAACACAACACAAACTACTTACTACACATTCTTTTAACAAAAATTAAGTTCTCCTTTTTTCTTTGGCAAACAAACCAATGGACTTAAATTAAATTCTTTTAGGTTTCTATCAAAATTTTTCTCCAAATTTCAGTGGCATTAAGCATACTTTTCTTTTCAGCTTCTGCCAACGTGTTCAGAGTCGGTAAATTCAAAAGGACAGCAAACAGCATGGGACAATCCCCCCCAAAAAAACGTTTGCCACAGGGTTGAAACAGGGGACAATGCTACTATGTCTATGTCCTGCTACTACCCCCATCATCAAAATCTTTAGTCAGGGCCCGGGGTTAGCCATACACTCATTGTGTCACAAGTCAGAATTTTAAAAGCAAAGGGTTTACTGATTACGCATTCCTAGAACGGCTTCAAAAAGAATAAGGGGCCTTTTCTTCTTTTTTACATCCAGACTCCAAACCTTGCTTCTGGGTGTTTCACATGGGAACTGCGATACTTTGTGAACAAGGCGACAAATAGATGAAACGCCGATGGAAGTTACATGGATGTGGTCTGGCTATAAGAGGACAAAAACAAACTAGCCAGTCTACACTTTTGATAGTGGCTGCATTGGAGCTGGACTGAATACGCTATACGTGGTTCTGCGATACTGTGTTTTGTTTTTTTAATTTTTATTTGAGTTAATTCCTACTCTGCGGTATGATCAGGATTTAGCAATATTGACGATAATTAAGCTTTTTTGTAAATATTTTTGGCTACCTTTAATTCTGTTCAGAGACGTACTGTCCATTGGGCTGTCCGGTGCAATTAATGAGCCTGTCAGTGTCCGTAAAAATAAACCGATCCGGAAGTTATTATTATTATTACTATTTTTTTTCCTAAAGTCTAATGCAAACATTGATGGATCATAAATCCATTACTATAATTGGATTTTCAATAGAAATTGACAAATAAGCAAATTCAATAATTTTACATAAGGAAATCACATTTGTTTTTATAGATTAAGCTGTGTTTATAAAATAAATGCACTAAGATTTATGTATTATCGTACAACGACTTTTTACTTTATTACAACTTTAAAACAACTTACAACTTTTAAAGTTAAATGCATATTATAATTTTTTATGCAATTTTCTGGTAAACATACTAGTTATATATTTGGACATTAATTAATATACAATTCAGATTTCTTTGTTTTAGTTTAGCAACGATCTATGGTTGGTTTTGAAAACCAAATTCACTCAAACGAGGTATAAGAAATAGATAAATAATTTTTGATGTATTAAATTAATTATTGAAACAATTTATCTAATAAAATTAATTAGTAAAAGTAACTATTCAATTATTGAAATTAATTATTAAACATAAGTATTTAAATAATAAAGCACATTAAATATTAAAACTATATAATTATTAAAACTATATAATTATTAAAACTATATAATTATTAAAACTATATAATAATTAAATTATTAAATTGATCACTGAAATTATTTTATTATTAACAAATGGGGTTTAAATTTAATTAATGATTGTATTGAAAATTTGGGTCGGCATAAATCTAAAAACACATGAACTCTCGATAGTACTTGCCCCTTGAAAGATATGACATAAAAAACAGTTGTAACGTGCATTGGGATTTTTTCATCTAGATATTAATTGAATATCACACTTTCATTGGATTTTTCGGATCTTCTAAACTGTTCCAAACAATCTAAACTTTTCCCAAAACTATTCGTGCACTTACTAATTTCAATTAAATACTGCATTATACATATCAAATTTTTTTTTTTTGAAAATAAGATTTGTTTAATAATATCTCTAATTTCATCTTAATAAAACTACATAAAATATTTTTAATGCATAGCAAAACTTTTTTTTAGAAAATCATTAAACTATAAGTAACGTATAAAATATCTCCCAAAAGTTTTCGTAAACTTAAATTTTTTCTTACATATTGGTATTTGCTGCAATATTCTAGTAAATTACGAAAACTTTTAGAGCCACTTTACATACAGATCAAATTGACGTATAGAAGTCGCAATACATTTGAAGAAAAAGTTTCTCATTTAAAAAAATTATAATTCCCTATTTTTAGTGCCAGAAAAGAAAAGATACATCGTAGTTTTCAAATTTATTTGCTGTAGAATAAATAATTGCAAACATTTCAAATGTAGAACATAAGAAAATGACTAGTGACTTCACTTTTGGAAAAACAACAACATTAAGATTGTTTATTCTTCAGTTGTGAAATAATGGAGATGAATCAAATTAAAGTTAATAAGATATGAATGTAAAACATGCTATTTCCTTTTTTTATTTTTTTTTATTTAATAATAATAATATTCTATTACAATGACCAGTGTCTCCCCCCCCCCCCTTCTCCCTTTTTTTATATATATATAGAGCCGAGGTTTTTATTCGATTCATATTCTTTCAGACATTCATTATTCGAAAATTCATCACGTTCAATATTCGAAAATATGTGAAGTGTTCTTATTTAAATTATTGTGAGTATTATCAAAAGTATTTTGCTGCGTGGAATGCTACCTCGCTCTTGTTTGATTTGATTAGATAATAAACGGTACATTTTTCCAAACCATTTCCCCCGTACAACATGTCCTTGCGGCAAGTAACTAAAAACACCCCTCTCTTTTCTGGGAGCAATAGTGAAGACCCAACTTTTTCCAAGTTAACTATCGGGGGGACAACTCACTGTAACGATCAACAAAAGAAAACCATGACCCCCTCTGAATTTTGGACCCCTTTTCCCCTGCTGTCAAACTGTCAATCCCCATGTTCTCCTCGAATCAGATTCATTACCTCGTGGAGAAAGACACGCCTTAACTGTTGCCAACAATATCTGATTTTCTCGCCGAGAAAATAACTCTAGGGTAAAGAAGCGCCGAACCTTTTAACACAATGTTAGTAATGTGTTTTTAGACACTTACGGATTTTTTCCAACTTAAGGATACCTTTGAAGATTATCCTATTGAATTGAATTCAATTTTCGTAAAATATACGTTCAAAACTATCGTTGTATGTCCTTTGCTAATATTGTATAACCTCTATTTATTGTTGAACGTCCATTTCTCATATTGTAATTCCATTGGCTAAAGAAACATATTTTTAAAGCACCATCAAATATTGATTAAAATATTTTTCTTCTGGCTCTATAGTTATAAATTATCGTCTTATAAAGTAATCAGAGAGGCGACTGCAATTTTTGGACCCCATCGAACATCATTCTGAATTTTTTACAGAAATTGAAGAAAAGTGAGTAGATTGCGAATCCACTGGTCTGCCGCGTCAAAAATGACCGAAACTGATCAAAATTCGACTTGGAATGAGTTGAACTATAATCAGATTGTCAAATATGTCATAACTTGCCAAAAAGAGAACAAACTTTTTCGCCTGCAACCCACTGCATTTTCATTTTCAATGAGAAAAAGGGCAAACGATATCTGATCGCTGGCTCGGAAAACTTGTATCGTTTAAAAGTACGCCAAATTGGCGACATCACTTACGTCATCAGTGACGTAATGTTTATTGCCAATTTGGATCATTTGTGAAAGATGCAAGGAAGCCATAGCCACACATCCGAATCGTCTGCAACCTTCTTAATTGAAAATTAAAGAGTGAGGGTTATCAAATAAAAAAACATGCTCATTATTTAGAAAGTTATGGCTCATTTGGCAATTGGATTTAGTTCAACATATAAAAAGTCGATTTTTGACCAGTTTCTGCCACTTTTGCCACGGCAGACCAATGGATTCGTAATCTACTGACTTTTCTCCAACTTCTATAAAAAAATTCAGAATGATGTTCGATGGGGTCCAAAAATTGCAGTCGCCTCTCAGTCTAAAGGATTTATTTTCTAAAGTTTCTTTTCATTATTCTCGGAAATGTCTCTCATTATTCCAACGCGATGCCTGAATTAACAACCAAAAAATGTATGTCCATTACCAAGAATATTTTTTGCTAGTTAATTAATTTGAAGTATAGTTGGAAAGCAAACTTATATTACATGAAAGAGAACAGTATGATGCTTTGAACATAGTCAGTTATTTTAACAGATAACAATTTAATAGTTAACATGCTAAGGGGACATGAGACACTTTTTCCAAAATTCTTTAATTTTGCTTAGAATTAAATGAAATTTGGCAAAAACATAGAAGATATGACTTATAAGACAACGACAATATAAAGTAGATAGTAAATTAATGAGAAAAATGCATTAAAATAATAACAAATTTTAACTTTTTTCGAAATGCTCCTCCGCTACACGATATTTTAACAAACGTGAAAGAAAAATTTGAAGTTGTTTCTCAATATATTATAAATATTTTCACACGTGCTTTTATCTTTAGGTGTTTAATAAAAATAAAATTTCAAACATGGCGCTATTGATTTTTCATTAAAAGTGCACAGATTTCAAATTAAGCAACTTGAAAAAAAAAAAAAAATTGAAAAAATTATGCGGCATAATAAAGTATGTCGGTATCTCTTTATAGTACACTAAAAACTATTTCTACAAAAAATCAGGGGGATTTATCAAAAACTGAATCGCGATAAGCTTTTTAAACATACGTAAAATGTGAAAAAAGTGGAGGTGAGAAAAATGCATTTTTAACTTTTTCCAACAAGTGTGCAATAAGTTAAAATAAAGATTTTACAACTTAAAATCATTGGATTTCAAAAATTCAAAAGCGAAATTAAAGGTAGTGACGTCAGCAATTTTTATAGAAAGTAAAAAAAAAAAAAAAAAAAAAATCAATTTTGGTTATATTTTTGTAGTTTCAGTGTCCAATGTCCCCTTAAGCTCAATGACCTAAAATGCTCATGGAACGGGAAAACAAACGAAGTTAGAGAGAAACCGACCACAAAGGACAAACAATAACTTTCACGTATTCAATTTTCAAGAATGCGCCGTGGTTAGTCTATTCACCCAATGAAAGTTATCTTAGTTTATAAATATGTTACGATCAATCATCGAAATATCTAATTGAGCTGAAAAGATCAACCACAGTACATCCTGGACGATTCACAACTGGTTGTGGTTGGTTTGTGGGCTCAGTGAATATTAGGTCTTTGAACCTAAAAAATGCTCCTCGAAATGTATAATGTTCTTTACAAACGTTCGTCCATAGTCCTGTTTTAGCCCATTTATAAATTTCCTTCTATGTATTGATTGATTACAATTAAAGTTAAATTTTCAAGAAGCTGTTAAGGAAAAAAAAAAAAAAATGGTCAGAATGACCTGAAATTTAACCTATATATAAGAGAAAACGGGTAAATTCGTATGACATAAGAAAAAAAAAGTATTTCAAACTATTTTTTACTTATACCATACCGTTTCCAGCGTCTTCGCGTATATTCAGGTCAAATTCCAATACATTGTGAGCAGTTCTCTCTTAAAGTTCACTCTAACCAGTGGTTCCTTTTTTTAAACACATTTTGAAAAATAAACATGAATTGTAGTCACCTCGCATGTGTTACTGTGCGTCTCAACATAATCAGCGGCAATTAACTTAATCAGAGTACAACTTAACGTACAACTTAAACCAGAACATCGCAAAATTTAAATCAGCTGTGCTAAATTATAGTTGAAGTATTTGAATGAATTTAGGAAAAACCTAAGTAATGTATCACAAATAGCATAAACAAATAAAATTTTCAATAACTAACTTTTAAATTATATATATATATATTTTTTTAAATTTTGAAAAAAAAAAAAAAAAAAAACTTTCAATTATATTACATTGAGCATCAAATGAAAGCAACTTATTAGTGAGAAAAAGCATTAAAATCTGAGTACAATATCGATGCTATAGTCGCTTTGAGAAAGTATTGAACTGAGTTGGTTGTATGTGATTTTTTTGCAACAGCTACAAGAAGATTATACTGTATTGAAACATCAAACACTAGCAACTAATTATTGGGTATCCATATTATAAGGAGGAACGCCTTCCAGGAGGTCTTTCAAGAGGAAACTGTAGCACATTTTCGTCTTGAATGGAAAGTAATATGGAAAATCTCATCAAGGTAACACATTAATTCGAACGCGAGCGTAATAAAATTCAGTTAATTAAATAAACTAATTATTCAATTTATTACTGTTAGGAGTCGCTTTGTCGTTTCGGAAAAGTATTGAACTTGATTGGTTTTATGTGATGTCTTATCAACAGCTACAAGACCAGCGGACAATAATGTACGGAAACATCGTAAAATGTTCAGTTTTGGGTTATCTAAATTATAATGAGGAATGCCTTCCGTGAGGTCTTTAAAAAGGAAACTGAAAAGTATTTTTCATTTGATTTTGTGAATTTCAAAGGTCTTGTTCTGATTATTGTGTTGTTTGACGGGAATGTTCCCTATTTCCATCCATTCAAAATGAAAATGCATTTCAGTTTCTTCTTGAAAGACCTCCTGGAAGGTGTTCCTCCTTATAATATGGTTAATCTAAAAATGAGTTGCCCATGTTTTAGAATGTTTCCATGCAGTATAATCCTCTTGTAGCTGTCGCTAAATAATCACGTACAACTACTGAATTTTACAAATTGACTATAGCGTCCCCTAACAATAATAAATTAAGCTCAGTGATTTATTTGATGACATGAATTTTGTTATATCATTTCAATTACTGTCCTGCTTGATGGAAGTTTTCCATATTTCCTTCCATACAAGACGAAAATGCGTTTCAGTTTCCTCTTTAAATATATCCCGGAAGGTATTATATTTTTGAGCTCTGAATTGTTCATCTGTAACGATGTCTGTCAAAAAAAAAAAAAAAAAAAAAAAAAAATCAAGTATAACTTGTTTAATTTAATACTTTCAAAATCGACTGCAGCGTCACCTACCAGTAATAGATTAAAATAATTTTTTTATTCAATTCTCATAAATTTTATTGAATATTCAATAAATGCACAAGTTGTTTCAATCCCTTTTTATAACGGTTTTCAAGATATTAAGTTTTAAAGATGGGGTATCATTTTTGGAACACCTTTTCATTCGAACTTATTAAGAATGAGGTACATCTCAGAACATTCGTAAATGGAATCGAAGAGCATTAAAAAATATAGAATTCTAAAAATTCCTAACATATCATTATTCGACACGCTTAGACAGCAAATGATATTTAAAACAAATGAAATAAAAAACGCGAATTAAAAAATACATATATTGGCGCCAAATCAATCGCCAATGTGATGTAGGCGGTGTTTAAATCCTATCTCTGGAAAGGTGTTGGCAACTTGTATTTATTCTCTGTCATTGGTACGTTTGGAGTCAGTAATAGGATTTTTATCTTTACGCTACCTGAAAGGAGTCTCAACTTTTAAAATTTTTTAGACCCATAAATGTTCATTTGCGACCCCGACAATTAATTGGAAATATACTTTATTTTTGTTTTAGAATACGCAGGTACTAAGAAAGTGCGGTCGTTTCTGAACACCCTGTATCTTAAGGTTTTAAAATAGACTGAAAAACTATTAATACTTATTCTGGAGTGTATAATTTCCCAGAACGCTGTTGTATTAAGACATATGAGATTTTTTAGTTGTTTAAGAATATGTTAGGGTTTATTACCACAAACGCTAACTAAGCAAAGAATATATAATAATGTGTTTGGGTCATAGAATAGAATAGATGAACTTTATACACATGAATCAAAACTATGAAATTAGAACAGCTTTTTTTTTTTTTTTTTTTTTTTGAATTGGTAAACTCAGATCGTTCGCCACTTTTAAATTTTCTATCAACATTATTTTCACTTTGAAAAACTTTAGGTTATCGACTGTGGATATTTGATAAAAATAAATATATTTTTTAGGATATTTTGTACTTTTTTTTCTTCTTTTTTCTTCTTTTTTTTTTACAATTTCTTTTCCTCAAAAGCACAAATAATAATAAAAAAAAAAAAAAAAAAATACTAGAGACCACCTAACTAGCTAATAAGTCGTATTGAATTCAACCTCTTGAGAAAACAAAACAATTTAGCGACCCTCCGTCTGAGAACTTATATCATGTCACTCGTTATAGAGTCCCAACCCTTTCTTTCTTAAAAAAATAATAAATAAATAACAAAACAAAAGGTCGGACAGTATTTATGGTTGGCTATACTGGAGAACATGACTTAGGAATGTAGGCTAAGTTGATTCGAGATAAGAATAAGACAAATTGGTTTAACTGGCAGAACATAGCAGGAAAAAATTCTGGTTTATGTTTCTATTAGGATGCTTCTTCTAGAAAGGCTGAGCGGTTGTTAGGAGTACATAATGCGACTTTAACGTCCTTGTTGTTTGTTTTGTGGATTTATGGAGAGGATGTGAAAGGGTACATTGGTGACTCAATTTATGCGCCCACTGTTTTGTCCTCATAACTTTGTCGTAAACAGTGAGTCGGTGGTATTTTGCATTATGTAGAATCTTGCACTCGACACTGCACATTTGGATGTTATACTTTCAAAGTAAAACAATGGTGATATTCAAGAAATACCTTAACCTCTTAAGACTTTGTATTTCGCCTTGTTGAAGCACGATTTTGTATAAAAGAAAAAACTATCAACACTTTATTAAAAAGAACCACTAATTGTCTGACACTGTAACGTATTGCGTTGAAAAATAAGATATTGCATTGCGAATATTAAACGCAACTATAAAACTATTCAATTAAATAATCTTTTTTAAATTTTGTCTAAACTATTTTATGGAAAGTAGTACCATGTATGATAACTTGATAGTACAGTTTTTGGATGCTAAGTAATGGATTTTCTTAAAAATTAAGTCTATCATTTGCTTTTATCTAGTTTTAATCATGCAGTGTCATGAGAGTAACCATAGAGTTTGTGTGCGTTACTTTAAATGCTATTCAAATGCCACCAGTATTCTAATACATTAATGCACTTTAAAATATAAACAATATTTTATGGCTTACTTATTATTTAGTTATGAAACTAATTTTTGTTGCTAACTTGTTAGAATTACATCAAAGGAAAAAAATCTCCGATTCAAATTTTCTTCTAGAAGTAGACATGTCTGGAGAGCATCGATTCCATCAGAATCTGTTTTTATTCACTAGGAGATAAACATTGGGAAAACCCGTGTGATGCACCCTTTTGTATCTAACCGCAGGGTAACTAACTACTCAAACCCTTTCATGTATCACACACCAACTCAACCGTAGAGGACCGTTGAAGTCAAAACTCAGTAACTTCCTTGTTTGGCCATCAAGATGGCGGAACGGCCACTTTATAAGAAAAACCAAATCTAAATGTCTTTATACGAAAGAGATAAAAGAAATACTCTTATAAGAAGATAGTATCAATACACGGCTCAGCATTTGTCTACTCTTTACAAATTACGCCATTAACCATAAATCATACTTCAAGAAGGAGCTGGCTTCTTCAATTCTGACTGATGATGATACCTTCTATTGTTATTCTACTTTCATCATTTTTTTTAATCAGTTGTCCGGTCAATTATGTTTTTTTTTTCTGTCATTATAGTTGGTTACGTATCGTTTAAGGTTTCACTTTTTATTTGACTCGTTGACGCGTACCTGATAAAAGATTGTACAGACAGCGACTTAAAGAGGTCTGTAATATGATCCGAGTGATTTCATTTTACTCTACTAAGCTTCATATATGAATGTATTTATGCAAATAACAATTACGAGCAATTCTATCGCACTATTCCTGTTGAAAATTACTGAGCTATATGAAAAGAAACCTTGATGACTTTTGAACCGTTGGCGAGATTCATTTTAAACTTGCCGATGGAATACAGGGCATGTTGGGATATTTTTTTGTTTGACCATGCTTACTCTTATTGTTGTTGTTAATTTTTCTGTGGAAACGTCGTAGTACATCGTTTCTGAGAGTATATAGATCGTCAAGTCCTACAATTCGAGTAACAACATCTCGATTGCGGCTCAAAATAAATGTGCGACCTAGTACTAGCTGAAGACAACCGGTCCAAGTTTTATGACACTCAAAAATTTGATTCATAAGCTCGAGACAATTGTCTCGACACTTCGAGAGTTATACAGAATTTTATTATTCGTGTGGGCCACATCATAGACATTGATAGTAACAATACCAAACATGTCTTAAACTAAATCCAAATATCTGTAGTTACTTTAAAATTTGCAAAAAAAATTCGAACTCTGTAGTTTTAGAAAATTTTATTTTTTATGGCTATTAAAGAATAATTGTCACCGGGTAGCCTGTTTTATATTTCTAGAAAGCTGCCTATTTATTATATTAAGTGAAAAAAAGCAAAATTCGATTAAGTTGTACTTCAAAGGTTACAAAAACTACTTAAGTTACTAAGTTGATCAGTCTTCCCGTCATTTAGAAATAGAATATTGTTTTACATTCTGAAATTAATATTATAAGTTTCTAACTAACTTAAATTTTGTAATTATTGAGCTTTTTTTTTAACAAATATATTTTTTGTAGTTTATTTAATTACTAGTTTTAAGAATCATTAAATTTGCCTAATTAGACGAATGAATTTGAGTGTGAATTTTATTTAGGTATTTTAAAGTACACCTAAATAAATCCTTTAGGTATTTTTTATATTTCTTTTAAGATGCAATACATAAAGCCACTATAAGTAATTTTTTTTTAAAAAGTACTTATTCAGATGTTGATTAGCTCACTTATGTATCACTTATAAAATAAAAATAGTTTTAGCTGTTTAAATGTTATATTACCGGTTAGAGATACATGTATTGTTTGTTTCATACTTCTTACTAAAAGGTTTTAGTTCAGGATAAATGCAACCATTAAGGTGTCGTGGCATTGGCGTACGTGGCTTTGGCGTACAGCTAAAATATCGTGGCTTTAGGGTACAATGCGTTACATCGCGTGGCTTTGGCGTACATTAACACATGAAGAGGAGGGTAACTAGGGAGAAAGGGAAAGAGGGCGTGTCACCTGTCAATTTTACACGTTGGGTCCCCATCGGACGACTTTTGGGGCGCCATCGATTTGGGTATTTACTATTGGCTTCGCTTTTTTCTGAGGAAATATTTTGCTATGATCGGATTTTGTGAGAAATTTTTTTAGTTATTTGAGATATCGTGGAAGATATCATATTTTATTTGAATTTTATTTATTAACGGGGATTAGGCCCCCGCAGATTCCTCTCTCATCGATAAACAAACATACATACAAAAGCTAAGTTAATATAAAGGATTTAAAAATTACAGGAATTAATGGAAAAATTATTACGCACTATAAAGAAATTCGATGAAGAGGATATTTAAAATGTGAATTATCTGTCGGGCATATCAAAGTGACATTCAAAACTTAGAGGAGCGGCCATTTTTTGTCAATAGTATTTGGTGATAGAACACAGTATTTGGAAAAGGGACTGGTTCAGAATTTCAACCTATTCCTCTCCCTCCAAAAAGAGGTTGTAAATTTTAAAAGTGTTGGCTATTGTCGCAATTTTTAGTTTTGTGTTTTTGACACTCTTCGGTTTTCGTCTCACAACGAGATAAGTGTTTCTGGGGGAAGAAGGAGTCAACACAGGTGCAATGGGAATGTGTACCCTAAGGCCACTGTGATCTTTTAGTATTACGCTAAAGCCACGGTACGCCAAAGCCACGTACGTCAGTGCCACGTAACTGTCATTAAATGTGTCAAAGAAATGCACCATTCTGTTTGAATCAATTAGTATGTTGTTGTTTTTAATCCTCACTGTCTGACGGAATCAGACAAGATCCACGAGTTCGTTGACTAAAAGGAAGTCGAAGACTAGGAGAGGATTGCTAAAGAGATCCTCCTTAGAGAGTCCCATGCAATCCAAGAGGTGCTCAGGAGAAGTCTGATGATTTTGGCACTTGGTGCAGGTGGCGAAGGTTTTCCTGCCCTCGTTGAAAGTGAGGCACTTGATGTGACCGCTAGCAAGCCTTGATAGAACAGTCCGGGTACGTCTGTCACACGGGAGGTCAAGGGACAAACCCGGTTTTGAGCCCTTGTACCAATTATGGGTTGGGAGTGTTTTCCACTCCTCCGAGATCTTTGATTTTTCCAGAGAGTACAATTCCAAAAAAAGTAAGTGTGGAAGAGGGAGATGTTGAAATCCTGCAACCCTCCTTAGCAAGGATATCGGCCATTTCGTTCCCGTGGAGATTCACATGGGAAGGTACCCATTGCAAATGAACATCATGATTGAGAGAAATGAGCTTTAATTTAAGCAGGATAGAGGTGCTGATCCTGTCGCCCACAAGGAGCCAATTACAAAGATGGTGGAGAGAGCTACGGCTGTCAGACAAGATTCATAGGTCACCATAATCCTCTTCGGTTAGAATAGCTTCTAGTCCCAGGTCTATTGCAATCAATTCACTTCTGAAGACAGAGCAGTGATTAGGATTACGATGAGAAAGAGTCAGTTTAGCTTGAGGGGTTTCGATATATATGCCACTGCCAGCAAGATTATCAATTTTACTACCATCAGTAAATATTTTAATGGCATTGTTAGGAAAGTTGGCTCAGGTTTTCTAAGGTCAGTTGTCTAAGAAGTTCTGGGATGTAGTCTTTCTTGTTAACATGAGAACTTAAGTTAAAGTGAAAGTGAACCCTGGGGGAGTCCTTCAGCTGGATTTAAGCAGCATTGTAGTGAGTTGGGTTCAACATTACTATTGGGTAGATGAAGAGAGGCAGCCAGACTGAAAGGGCTGTTCCTCTTTAATCTTTGATGATTACTCCAGCTGTTAAGATACATGGAGGTCTTGTTGCAGAGGCGATAACTAGAGAGTTTATTATAGTATTTAACAAGACCAGCTTGTCTTCTAGTATGGATCGGCTGCAAGTCGGCTTCATATAGAACGATTTCAGAAGGACAGCTATGTCTCAAACCGGTGATAATCCGGGCAGCACTTAATTGAACTTGTTCTAACTTCTTAAGGTTAGTTTTGGAAGCGCAACTATAAATTGGGAAACCATACTCAAGTATAGGTCTAATAAAGGTCATATATGTTGTTCTAAGTGTTGTTGCGTCGGCTCTCCAGTCACTACCCGCAATATATTTAAGAATGGTAAGACGTTTTCTACCTTTCAACACAATGTGTTCGATATGCTTGTTGCAAGTGCACTCTTGGTCGAGAATAAAACCCAGATATTTGGGATGTTTCTCATAAGTGAGACTCTGTCCTTCCAGCTTCAGTTGTGGTTGATAATTATATAAACGCTTGTTGGTTGTGAAGAAGCTGGCAATTGATTTGCGAGGGTTAAAACTGATTTTATGTTCCTTGGCAAAGTTTGATACAGCTACAAGACAATTATTCAGTCTCAATTCAATATCAGTAACATTGTTTCCTGAGCTCTAGAGCACAATATCGTCTGCAAACAGTCCCATCCTAACTCTGGTAGAAGTCAGGTTTTCAATACCAGAAATATACATGGTGAAAAGAGTAGGGCTAAGCACTGAACCCTGAGGAACACCTTGGCTGAGCTTAAATGAGCTTGAAAGAGCCTTGTTAACCTTCATGCCTACCTATAATGCCTTTGATGTAACGTTGAATCCCAAACGCTGCCTTTCTTTTGTTCCAATTTTCGGAAGAAGAAAAGAAAATTTCAGTTTAAATTCGAGGAATGTTTTTTTTATACAAATGTTCATAATTTATGCTTCATAAGGTCATCTCTACTTATTTAAACTGAACCAAACTCTAAAAAGTTAAATGGAAATCCCATGATATTATTCTATATTTGTATTTATCATTACAAATATCAGATTACCGTTGCATAAATATTAATGGGTAGTTAGTGATTTAAGTTTTGGTGACAAAATTACGAGTTCGTGGGAAATAAGACATAATGCTTTGATGTACCATTAACTTATGGTCCTAAATCTGAATAATTATATAACCCTTTCGATGTGTTTATGTCTGTAGGTCCAAAACACTTCCACTCGACTGCATTGGAAAATTAGAAAACCCTAAAAGAGTATTTTTGGAAATGTTTTTGGAGGTATTAAATTTTGTGTTCTTCGTCAAACTTTGTGTTTGGTTCAGAATGAAAGTTATAGTAAGTAAGATTACAAAAGTGAATTACAAGTATTGCTTGAAATAAATCGTTTCTACGAAAAATCTAAATAACTATGAAAAAATACCTCACCCTCCCCCTCTCCCTTAATCACGAAACTTACAGGTAGAAAAATTTAAAAAAATAAAGTGTGAGGTTATTTTTAAGACATGAATTTTCCAAAGGAAGAAAAGAGAATAATTCTGAAACAGCGGCGACTCTTTAATCCTTACTTTTTTTTTTTTTTAGTTCTTTTTAGTTTTAATTCTTAAAGATATTCGGCGTGTCAGTAACTAAAAGTGTTTCGTTTTTTATTCTAAGCATAATAAAAGGTTAACTATTTTTTTTTTCTCAAATTATCACTTATTAATGGCCAAAGTTAAATGATATACAACCTTTAGATTACACAGTGTTTCAATAAATATAAACTATCATTGAACGAAAAATCCGAAACTGATATTTTTTATCTCCAACAAAATCAATATGATCTGAAAATAAAGACACAAAATTCTTTTACTCTCATGTTCAGATGTTGAAACATAAACAAGTTTGTAAAGAGGCTGTGAAGGAGTCATCTTAACGTAAGCGTTCCTTTATTTAAAGGCAACTTCCCCGGATATATTCAATACAATTTTAAAATATTCGCAAACACATAGTCGCTGATTTCTAACGTTTTTTCGATTTAAACTACTGAAATTTTAGATTTTGGATAAGTGAAGTATTCTAAATAGAACGACGAGTTTAAAAAAAAAAGAAGAAAAAAAAAAGAAGAAGAAGAAAAAAGTGTTTTTGGTGATTTTATTTTTAAAATGCGAAAATAAACTAATTCACAGACACGATATAAATTTTTATATATAACAATTCAAAATTTAAGACAAATGTGCACTAACAGCTTTATCCTAAGACATTTGTAATTGAAATATTACCATCATTCGGATTTTTTATTTTTGCCTATTTACCTAAATAGAAATACATCCGAAACGCTAGAAGTAACACTTCATCTATGTCATTTGAAAGTAAAACTTAAAAAAGAGTAATAACTGATAATTCATACGAAATAATTTGTTTTTAAATTTGTACCAGAGCAATTACAAGCAACAAGAATATGCTAGCCAAACAAGGAGCTACATTCTAAATTTAAAAGGGCGGAAGTATTTGTTCAGTATATCGTAAGATGGAATGATTATTATGTCTGCCACACTTCTGATAAACCGCATCATGTATGAATACTAAAAAAAAATTTAAAAAAAACCTTTATAATCTCAGAAAGTCTCACTTAAGCTAAACTGTCAGTACATTTTCCGAATTTTAAGGTGGTAGGCGACCTCCAACCCTCCCAGCATGGTACCTTCAGCGTTAATACTCACATTGTTTATATTAACTGCACGTGCGGTTTTCCATGTTTATTTATGGCCATCATTGCCCAGGGACACATATCGAATCCTTGCCAAAGAGACGAACCAGGATATATTTTATCCATATACATCTAGGAAGTAACTGATGGCGCTTTTAAAAATCATCCTGTCCTTTACCACTCCTTAGCGAAGCCTCGTTTAAGACCTTTCTGACAGTGGGTTCAAGTTCTGTTGGAGGAAGAAAAAAAAGATCCCCAATGAGTTTACGTGTTTGTTGATGGCTCAGAGCTGCGACAGATTGCAGCATGTGCTGTCACTTAAGTGAGATTCGATCGTTAGTCATGTATTAGACCATTCATCAGGTTTGAAATCGGGTGATCTTGGGTCAAGTCTTGCTGTGACCTGTTTGCTGTGGTCGTTTTGTTTGCCATCTCAAATTAGTATTATAGGTTTGATTTGTAATTATTTCGAAAATTGGAAAATTTTCCTAAGAGAAAAAAGTTATTTATCATTCGTTAAGGGACTATCCAAGAACTAATATTCTTATTTTACTACTTTTATACACAATAAAAACTATAAAAAATTTACTTTTCAATCTCAACGCAGCTTTCTTCTAAAAATAAAAAGATATACCCTCGTAAAATTATGTATATAATGTTTATGTTGTTATTATGTATATTATGTATATAATGTATTCTTTAGCAGACAAAGGAAAATTCTAGATTTTTAACTATGTTCAAGATAAACATCAAAATACAAGGTTAAAGTGAATTAAGTAAACAATGAAAATGTATTGTGGTTTATATCTATGCATAAATGTCAAACACTAAATTAACGTCCATAAACACAATTCGAAACCAACATTTCATCATTATATAGACTTGACTGGAGTTAAAAAAAAAAAAAACATGCATTATGTATAGTAAAAAGTCAAGTTTAATTATTTCATACATTCATGCCGTACGGCAATAGAAAATAAAACTCTTTCATCACCAGATACATTTAAGTAAAAGGAATATGTTCAGTTTCATGACCAATATTGGACTCGGATTCTCTTTAGTAAGGTGGGAATGTAATACTAATACGTGGTAAATATCAATTAAAGATAACATTTTGGTGGTGAAAGAGGTTTTTCCTTAGGATACAATATATTGTCACGGAGTCCTGAGATCTACATGGAGCGCATGAGATAATTTAACTATGTACTTTTTATTGTAATTGCCCTTACGTTACGCTCCATGCAAAACTATAATGATGAAATATCGGCTTCGAACTTGTGCTTATTTTATTTATAGATTACTGTACCACACTATTGCTTTTGGAAAAACGATTTTAAAATGTTTACGTCACTCCTATACGTAATCTAGACTGCTCCTCTTATCTTAATTTCATCAACCATTATATCATGCGAAAAGATGCCTTGTCACAAGATTCAAAACAATAAGAACTGACCATCATACGTGAAAACTAGCTCTGAAGGTGGAACAGACCATTTTGCCTTAAAGTCCTCACAAAGAATCTCATTCTTATGAGAATATAGTCCAAACACTTATGTTAGGGCAAAATAATATCACCAATTAAAGACAAACTCTTTAAGTAATTTGATTTTTAGAATTAACGTCTACAGTCCTCGATTCTTTAACAAATATCTCTATTGTATAATTGGTATTTATTTTTGTGACTGTTTCATTTATCAATATAATACGTAAATATGCATTTTTAAAGTATGTGAGCAAATGTTTAGAAATATGTGTTCGAAAAAACTTGGATTAAAAAGACCCTAGAGAAAAACTGATATATGCTTAAGTTTTGAACACAAAGATTTTGTTATGATTTGTTAAATGAGACCGTCTTGTTTTTATGAATTTTGTGACCAATATAACTCTGATTCACTATTTTAATAGAGATATTTTTTCTTTGAGTATACGTACTTTGGGCTTTCAGACTATTTGTGGTGAGTAGAGTATGTGTAAGAGATATGTGTTACAAAATATTTCTTTATCTGAAAGAAATTCTAAACGAATATACTCTAAAAATGTTCTTTAAATAATTGCATGGTATACGAATTCGAGCTATCCTCCCATTCATATCAAAGAAAGTAATGTTTTAAAGTGGCCTCCTTATCGTTGTAACTAAATGTTAGCTCTTTAGATTTAATTAACAAAACACTTAATATATAACTAAGGGATTTAAACATCTCACAACTTTATATGTAACTACTGGTTACTTCTTTAAATTTCGATATGGATTGTTACGAATTGAAGACTTTGGTAACTTTTTTGCCTACCAAAGTAGTTCTGAATTGCTAGATATACTGAGAAATTTTGCCACGAAGATAGATACACAAAGAAATAGCCTTTATTAGCCATGCACATTGCACAAACTCATCAATAAAAATGCAGTGCAGAAGATAAAATTAAAGAAATATATTTTAGCAGAATAAAGCTACGTTTGATAAACAAAAAGAACCTAAGCAGTGGAATTTTAAAAAAATTCTAATTATCTTAATTATTTTTCAGTTTTTTTTTTTTTTTTTTTTTTTTTTTTTTTTTCAATTTCGTTTTATAATTTGCAGTCTTAGGTGCAGCTCAAGATTTAAAAATCAAAATAAAGGAATTTAAAGTTGGGCTCAATGAGTCAAAAAAATAAAACAATGGAAACTGCTTATGCGAAATCATTCCAGTTCTTTAACAAATGTAATTTTATAAAATTAAAAATACCATAAAACAGCTAAATTAAAAAACAATATTGTGTTGAAAGATATAGAATTAAACAGATATTACATAAGAATTAATCTCAATTTGAGCTAATGTCTAATGTTTAGCAATTTCTTAAATTAAGGTTTAGAATACTAAGAATCCAAGAGAGATAAACATGTAGACACCTCAAAAGATAATTAAAACTTAATAAAATTAATAATATAAAAATAATAAATGAAATTAGTAAATTTAAGTTCATAGTCGAGTAGCGAAAACAAAGCCGGAATTTATAAATACAAAACTGAAAGATTTGGAATTTTTCTTTCATCTTATGTTTACTCTTCAAAGTATCAAAACATTCATCTGATTATTAAAGGGATTCATTCTTTCAAAGCTCATGGGAATTGAACGGAACAAAAAACAGTTTCAGACTTCAGTGATCAATTGTATAATATGTGGCTCCATCTACCTATAAGGTTATAAACTATAAATGATCACATTTTACATTCACCCAGCATAAAAAGAATAACACACTGTAGAATAACACACCACAGACATAAAATGCGTAAACGCATTTTATGTCCGACCGTATTTTACCAAACAATTCACTTTATTTGTAAGTAGAAGAGTTTTGTTACCGAATCAAAATAAGTAAGTTCAACAAACGTAACGAAATCCTAAAGTCACATCATAAATACATATGAGCTGAAATGTTTATTCGCGCATTCGCACAACCAAAATTTCCTTCCTATTTGTATTATGATTTCATATTTTTCAGAAAAAGAGGGATGACAAAGTGAATAATTTTGGGCACCTTATGTTGCGAGTATTCGAATCAATAAAAAAGCTATTTTGTGTAAACCCCCACATGAAGCCTCACATAAACGAAAAAATTTCAAACGCAATCAAAGCAAAACCTATGGTTGAATGTTGTTTCCTTTTGAATAAAAACTAGCAAGCAAATAATCATACATGTTTGCTGTCTCCTCTGATCCGTTTTGGGAAATTTTATTTTTGTTTATCTTTTATAGTTACTTCCTTATTTTTCATAAAAACCAGTGAAGCTATCAACAAATTTATATATGGCTGTATGATACATATCTTTTCGTTCATACATGGTTAGTTTTAAACACATTGCACAATCTATTTGTATTGGGACATTTAAAAAAAGTGATAAAATTAATTTGCAATTTTGATTTGTTAATCATCTTGAATTTCAAAAGTGTAAAATAGAAAGAAAGAAAAAAAGGGGGGGGGGGGGATTTTGAAGAAAATTAAAAACTTTTGATGAAGATGGCATAGTTATGTTTGAGAACCATTTTTTCGTTACTTGTTCATTAATTAATCTGAATCAGATTTAGATCCTAAGTGGGAGTTAATGGGTGTGATAATCTTCTTCTGACGACGGACGCAAATAAAGGTAAAATTAGAAAATGCAGCTATGGATGACTAAAAGGGCTAAGAAGACATAAGGCACACTTATAATGCATAAAAAAATGTCAACCATCAGATTAATGTGATTACTTACAAAAGTCCAGTGAAAAGAAATGAATATTTAAACGAATTTTTAACAATTAGAAAATCTAGAAGTCGCCACACGAATCGCATTTCTTCTCTATATTATAAAAAAGTAAGGATCCGAAATTTTCCGAACTCGTTAAAGTACTTCAATTTTCCCGTGCAGCTCTGAAATTTTGAATATAATTAGTTCGGAAATAGGAACTTTGATATTGTAAAGCAAACCATGTGAATTGCAAGCCTAGAGGACGGAACCCTCTAGCATACTAGAAATTAGTGCAATGCAATCTATAGGGAAAGAAGTAACTAGAAAAGGGCCGTATTTATTTGAAACTTGTTAAAATGCTAAGAGGAGGGTTGTAGTGTTAAAAAAAAAAAAAAAAAAAAAACGCAAAAGGTACGCAAACTTCCCTACTGTAGCTGGTATTTTTTAAATATAAAATGCAAATTCACAATATTTTACATAATTTACCATACAAAAAGGAACTAATTACTCTTAATTTACGTATTTAATATCTCACTAACTTATATGCTTACATCCCAATACATGCATAACAATTTACGAGAGGTTATTAATTAGTTCAAAAAAGTACCGGTACGCCGTACCGCCGCGAATCGGCCCCACTACACCCTTGGCTAAGAGGTAGAATAACAATAAATCTACTTGTGTCACATCATTATTTCTGTATGTGTTCCATAATAATCTCTCACAACTATTCTATCACTAGCTAAATACCCGTGCTTCACGAAATTTTAACATGTGCAATATTTTAGCTAGCTGTGAGGCGTCGCGTTGCGGAAATCTGTCATTCGTGTATAGGACTCAGTTTTTGGTGCTTCGCTCGCAGGAAGGTTCATCGCTACGCAAAATCGAGCTCGCTTCGTTCGCTGAAAAGTTACATACAGGCTAGTTATAAACACAGGCTTATTTCACTCGTTAAAAGGTTCATTGCTATGCAAGCTTAGGCTCGCTTCGCTCGCTGAAAGGCTCATTGCTGCGTAAGCATAAGCTCGCTTCACTCACTAAAATATAATTGCTAAGTAAAGACTTAATATTGGAAACCTTTCCCTTGCCTAGAAAAAAAAAAATTCCCCGTTAATACAATAATACAACACCCCTTTAAGATTATTTTAACACTTGTTTGTGGAAAACCAAAATTAGAGGCTAAAACTACTTATGTTGAAACTTTCAGAGATCTATGCCTATTCGAAGTCGCTTTTTGTGAAAAAATTAATTGAAAAACAAATTAAAATTTTAACACTCTTTTTGTCAGTCCAATTAGAAGGCCAAAACTACTTGTGTTGAAAATTTCAGAAATGTAGCCCAATTACAAATCGTTTTGCAAAATATTTGTTAATTAATTAATTAAAAAAAAAAAATTAAATTCTGTTTTTGAAAAATCCAATTAGAAGGCCACAACTATTTAAGTTGAAAATTTTAAAGCTGTAGCCCTATTTGAAATTGTTTTGTAATATATATATTAATTAATTAAAAAATTAATTAATAAGGAGCTAAATGAAAATTTAAAATTCTGTTTTTCAAAAGTCCAATTAGAAGGCCAAAACTACTTATGTTGAAAATTTCAGAGCTATAGCCCTATTAGATATCGTTTTGTAATATATTTATTAATTAATTAAAAAAGAACTAATTAAAATTTTAACATTCTGTTTGGGATGACAATTAGAAGGCCAAAACTACTTATGCTGAAAATGTCAGAGCTCTACTCTAATTTTAAGTAGGTTTATAGATTGCAATTCATATTCAAAGTCAAGCTCAATACCATTGTAATTCATGCTAGTCAAGGATCATCGTGTAAAACTTGTGTCCGTAATAACGTGAAAAAGGTCCAAGAAAATAACCTATCCCGATTCATGGAATCACTGTTTGGGTGTCAATAATCTGGTAGACAATGTGTTGAAAATCTGTTTACAGATAAAATGTGGTGTTATGGACGTTTTTAATTGACTTATCAAAAAGTAAAAGTGAGCAAAAACTAAGGTGAGCAGTAACAATAGCGATAAGAGTAACACATTACTTACCATAATGTTATAAAAGGAACAATTCTTCAGAATGTTACCTTTGTTAAATAATTAAATTAAGTAGTTTAAGAAAACTCTTGTTACTTCGTATATTGTCAGTTTTGTGAATAATTTGAGGTAGTATATAAATGTTACGGGCGGGGACGGGGAGGGGGGGGGGTGCGGTACAAGTAAAATGTTTTATGCAATGAATTATAGGACAAGTATAACTCATGTGCAATATTTCAAAAATTCAGTCCTCAAAATCTAAACAATCCTCAGAACATAAATTAAAATTGTTTGGGGTCAATTTATTAATTTTGAGAAGGGTATTTTAACAGAGTTGGAAGAATATCAGTAAAATTTTCATCAGTTGTGTCCAGCTTTCAAACTCGATGACGTTGTCCACGTTAATTAGAAGGATGTTAAGCATTGCTTTTGAAAGTTAAAAAGAATGAATAAAAATTGTTTTCTGCGACGAATGTTAAAATAAGATTTTGTGATATTCAGATGATGAAAAGGGTTGCGAACATATTGATTAAAGCCTGCATAATCTGGAAGTTCAAAATTTTATTTAGGTGTATTGTATCCACCAGTGACTGCATTTGGAGGTGGGAATTCAGAGGTAATCTTATGTAGTTTTCATTGCCTCATGTAGATGAAGGTATTGTGATTATTAGTGAATTAGTGTATTTTATTTATTATGTGATTATATTGGATTAAACGGCATGAAAATAAAACGTTAATCACGTATCTAATTTAATTCATGGTCATTCACAAAGCTCTAAAAATGTACAAAATAGAATTAGTCCTCTTAATCAAGCCTCTCAGAGATCACGCCACAAGTGATCCATGATCTGCAGGCACCTGAAATAGGTCTAAAAATAAGTTTTCGTTGTTTAATGCATAGATATAACATGGATAAAATTAAAAAAGAAGAATTATATAATGACCATAACTACATAGAATACCTTGTGCCACTATTAAGTCACACACGGTGATGTTATGCAACACAGCACCTTCACATCTCACTTGCACCAGGCCGCCATTCGTAATGTCAACTACTTGCCAGTGTCACCCGAATGCAGGTCGGACAACCTACCCGCGCCAAATTTGAAATACCCGAAATAACTTAGGGCAAGAGAAAACTCAGTGAGTCTATTCTGTTGATCGGAGCAGCAAGCCTCTAGTGTTGCCCTTGCCAGTAAACTCAAATAAAACAAACTAAACTATCTGCTGTGCCTGAACTAAGTCTCATTTTTAATACATTTTCCTGAAGTATTGTTTCACAAGTAAAGGGTTAAAAATACAAGAATGTTTCTATGTTTTAAAACTATAGATTAAACATGCTTCGAGAATGTGTTAACAGACATTCATATAATAAATTATACCAATCAAAAATAATTTATTATTTCAACTTAGCAGAAACCTGAATCTTGGGAAAAATCACGCTTCAGTTTGCTAATTAGTCTGCGCTGTTAATCTTTCTTATTTTTATTTTTACTACAAGGATTCTCTATATAACATATAGGTATTGCCAGTTAACGCACTTTATTAACAATTTCGATTCGGTTTAATTTGCTATTTGGTTTCATATAAATATAATCTGTAAGATATTCAATTATCTGCTTCGTAGCGAAAATATAGAACTTGAAGAAATTTCACAAAATTAAATTCATCACAGAATATATTTCAAAATAACTGTTAAAATTACGCCAAAATCGTAGTCTTTACTTAAGAAAATTTATCAGTGCAAACTTATAATCGTCATTGTTTTATTAAAAGCAAATATTCTTGATATCATGGTAAATGTATGTATACAAATGAATTCTTAAAAACCTTCTCAACCTTTCACATCTTCATACCTACGTCTCGATATCGATTTTTCTAATAATATGTATGCATGTCCATTTATTTCGAGGTTCTGATAATTATATTGTGGTATATTTGAGGTTATTTTCAACCATTCCATTTTTACATTAAAATATAGCTTAGACAACCTGAAGTGCATTAATGTGTCAACAATAATGTTAAAGGCTTGTCCATAATAAAATAAGGTCAAACACGAATTTCTAATTTTAGATTCAGATAATTTCATATGATTCTTCTATCGAGAACACACCTTGGCATGATGGATATAGCGGCAAAAAATACCAATGTCCCCAACCATCTGGAACAAAGTAATTGTCAGACATACATATTAGACTTATGTACCGTTACTGTAACGATAGCAACGACGCAATCCGGGACCCTTTTAATTTTCTGTGGTATTTGGTGACCGCTCTTTACGCTTCAAGACTTTATGATTCTTCCCCAAAAAAGGGAAATATTTTCTGGAAAATCCCTATATCTGTTTTGTCATTCAAATCGTTAGAGTAGAGCCTTTTTGGGGCAATTTGAAGAATTAAATTTAAACTGTATAGTTCAAATGTTCGGACGCTTAACTCTTTCCGTAAAAAATCAATGTATAAAAGCAGACTTAGGCCACATAGTTGGCCAAATATATTGATATTTTAACTTCCCCAATTAAAAAAAGACAATTCTGAAATATCTTAAAAAGCATTTTAAAAAATAAAATAGAATCTCATGGTCTAATACATGAAAAGGATAGCATTTGACGTAAGAAATTAAACTTAAACAATGTTCTTTGGTATTTTTGCTTTCCTAAATGAAATTCTGAGCAATTATTTAAATGAAGATACAATGTAATTAAGTATAAAATTTCAATATTTTGCCTGGAAAAAAATTGTGCATATAATAAAGTTGACTACAGTTTACCACATTGTCTTCCACTTTCGATTTAAATGAAAATTGAGTTTGTCAAACAAATGTAAATTCGTTACAAACTAAAATATGGAATACTTTGTTGAAAACCGCTTCAAAATTTGTTGTAATTCAGTTATAATAAAGCTATTTTTTTCTAAAAAATAACAACAAAAGAGCATGGATTAATAAGTAGCAGAACGTACTTACGTTTAAACTTTTTATTCCACCCACATAAAATTATGCTTTTTCAAACAATAATGAAAATCATTACATGATGAAAAAAAATATATATATATTTTTGGCGCAGATCAAAATTTATTTTCAACATTTTCCTTAAATTAAAATAATAATAATAATTAAGTCTTGAAACCAATAGCAATAACAAAAAATCAGCCGAAATGAAAAATACATTGCGTTGTTGTAATTGCGTTTTTGGAAGTCTTCTGAATTAGGATTCTCTTTTTGTTTAGATTCTCCCCAAATTTAAATTTGAAGTCCTGGAAGAAATAATCTCGTAAGAAGAAAATATGAATCAACAACGTCTATGATAAATTCGAATTACGTCAAAGACCATTTTTAGTCCTTAGTATGAATAAAAATCAAAATTTTTTTTAAATCGTTTGCGTTGAAATTTATTGTCATTTTGGCAAGATTTAAAGTTTGAATGCTCGTTTATCACTATAATTTTGTTCTTTTTGCGTAAAATTGGGTGTTGATTTGACGTGTTTGCTCTTGCCTTGGGCGCTGTTCAATTAATATTGTGAAAATTTTATTTTATTATTATTTTTTTCGTGTTTTATAGTAACATAATTTTGGCAAGATTCGGGCTTCCTCGCTTCTTGATCGCATAATTAAATTTACTTTAACTCAATGAGAAGCCATGATCCTAACATAAAGATCAACAACTTGTCTTGTAGTTTTAAAAGGAACAGGATTAAAAATACATTTTAAATTAGTATTTGAAAAAATATGTTTTTATTTGTCTTTGTGTTTTTATTCCTTTAAACAAAGGTTAAAAACATTCAAACTTTAAAAACAACCTTATTACGACAATTTTATTACTTTTAAATGAATCAAAAGGTTATATAAAGTAAAATAAATTAATTAAAAAACTTATATCAAAGTATATAGCTTGTATAGTATAGATGGAACCAATAAGTTTTAGCTTTTTTTATTCAAAGGTTTTTTTAATAGTATTTTTAAAATTGTATTTAAAAAAAATCTCTTGGATAATACCAATTAAACCTCTATAAAATTCTACATTAAGTATTAACATTATTAATACTTAGCGTTAATAATGTTGATAAAATAAAATCCCTACTCGAAGGGACTTTTCCCGGTTATCCCCTTTCTTGTTCAACATAGCGGAACGTATTGCGCAATCGTTTTCTCGTTATACTAATAGTTGTCAAAGCACAGGTCCATTTCTCGGAACTAGCATAACAGGATGACCGCCGGAGCTGGGTACACGTCTAAGGTTTAAGATGGTTGTGAGATAATACAACACATTAAAACAAATTTATATTGGTTGTTGAAAAGACATGTTGAAAATATTTCAGCTGAGAATATTCATATTGGTAAGTTGAAAAATATTGTTTAATTAAACATTTTTTAGAATATTGCTTAAAGTTTCATCTAAACTATGGAGTTAAACTGTTCAGTCAAAATTTAGAATCTTGTTAGCAGGTTTCACTTGGAATGTTTAGCTATTTTTTTAATTTAAAGTACTAAATATATAAACCATTAGTTATTCAAAAACATGAGCCACCTTTTTAAATTCACGTAAATAAGGAACGAATTCACGTAAATAAACAACTCAAATAGGTATTAAACATGAATATAATGTTCATGGTGCTATAAAATATCAGTTGTATTAATATTAAAGGAATTATTTAAAGAATTTGGCCATTGAAATAAATTTGCAATTCAAAATTTCATTCGAATCTTTTTCATGGTTTGAAAGCGGGCTAACATAAGTTTGTATGTTCATAAGTTTGTATGTTCACAAATTACTAAAGATGTAATTAAGTCAGCAAAAGTGCTCAAAACTTTATAGAAATTACTGATAATAGAGATAAAAAAAAAATTAGTTTTCTATATTCCAGTGCCGAGTTGCAATATTTCCAAAAAGAAAAATAAACATTTCAACACATAAAAATTAGATAAATTAATTGCAGGCAATTTTCTACCTAAAAATTTTAGCGACTGGAAAAAAAAGTATGACTGCATATGAACAAGAACATTATATTTTAATAACATATGAAGTCATATCGGAATCAATATTCTCAAATTAATATTTTTAGTTTAATGCAGAAAACAGAAAAAAAAAAATTCTCAACAAAGTGAGCCGATCAAACGGTATAGTGGTTAGCGTGCTAGCTTCTAGGCCGCGAGGTTGCGGGTTCGAGTCCCGTGTTAGGCATGGGTGTTTGTAAATGTATGTTGGCCTGTCTAATGACGAATATTTCGGCGCATTATAGCCCTCGTGTTGCTGACGGCGCCAGATAATCTGAAAACAACCAATCAACTCAACAAAGTGATGGTAAATGAAACAATCTGCTAGACTTCATCATAAATTACACTGGAGTGCAACTTTTAGAAGATAGCTATAGATCTACATTGTGGGACAATTAAAAGAAGTTGAACTTTATCAACGTACTGTAACTGGATTTGTAGTGTATGGTCGTCATTTTTGTATTCAAATAAATGTTCGAGTGAAAGACTTTTGTGACTCTGGTTGGCCCATTCAATGACCACATTTTGACAGAATAACGAGTAACACGTTGAATTAAAATTAAGCACTTTAAGCGTTATCTCTAATTCCAAAGGCCAAATGGAAATAATTTCGTTGAAGTTTTCAGTTTAGTACTGAAATATAAAACTTATTAATTTGTGTTCTACATTTTATTTAAAATACAGAAGTATTTTTTGATAATTATGTATAATACTAGCTGAATACCCGTGCTGCGCTACGAAATTTTACCATTAGCATTTTAGCGATCAAAAGACATTCATGTATTCTACACTTCAGACGTTTGCTCCCTTTTCGATCCCGACAAATTGATTTATCAAAATAGGAACTTTCCTTTGTTGACATTTTAAACGAACTTTATAATTGTGAATAGTAAACTGGAATAGTTTATTGTGTTTATGTTTGCTCTTAGTTCTAAATTTCAAAGTAGTAGCTGTATTGGAATTAAGTTAATTAGACATTAAGTTAATCCTCGTATAGTTTCAATGTTGCGTCGTCTTTTCATCCCTTAAAAATTCGTTAATCGATATTGGAATGACTTATTTTTTTTAACATTTGCAAAAAAATATCAGAAAAATGACTACATTGGAAGAGGAACATTCGGATATCCCTCGTTTGGAACATTTAACCCCTTTTCGACCACTTAAAGTGTGTTAATCGAGATCGGAATAGTTTACTTTTTCTATTTTTACCATTGTTGATATTTGTGCCGATTTTCAGAGTTGTGACTATGTGGGAAGTAGGATTTTCGAATGTCCCCCGTTTGGAACGTTTAACCCCTTTTCGACCCCTTAAAGTGGGTTAATCGAGATCGGAATAGTTTACTTTTTCTATTTTTACCATTGTTGATATTTGTGCCGATTTTCAGAGTTGTGACTATGTGGGAAGTAGGATTTTCGAATGTCCCCCGTTTGGAACGTTTAACCCCTTTTCGACCCCTTAAAGTGTGTTAATCGAGATCGGAATAGTTTACTTTTTCTATTTTTACCATTGTTGATATTTGTGCCGATTTTCAGAGTTGTGACTATGTGGGAAGTAGGATTTTCGAATGTCCCCCGTTTGGAACGTTTGACCCCTTTTCGACCCCTTAAAGTGTGTTAATCGAGATCGGAATAGTTTACTTTTTCTATTTTTACCATTGTTGATATTTGTGCCGATTTTCAGCGTTGTGACTATGTGGGAAGTAGGATTTTCGAATGTCCCCCGTTTGGAACGTTTGACCCCTTTTCGACCCCTTAAAGTGTGTTAATCGAGATCGGAATAGTTTACTTTTTCTATTTTTACCATTGTTGATATTTGTGCCGATTTTCAGAGTTGTGACTATGTGGGAAGTAGGATTTTCGAATGTCCCCCGTTTGGAACGTTTGACCCCTTTTCGACCCCTTAAAGTGTGTTAATCGAGATCGGAATAGTTTACTTTTTCTATTTTTACCATTGTTGATATTTGTGCCGATTTTCAGCGTTGTGACTATGTGGGAAGTAGGATTTTCGAATGTCCCCCGTTTGGAACGTTTGACCCCTTTTCGACCCCTTAAAGTGTGTTAATCGAGATCGGAATAGTTTACTTTTTCTATTTTTACCATTGTTGATATTTGTGCCGATTTTCAGAGTTGTGACTATGTGGGAAGTAGGATTTTCGAATGTCCCCCGTTTGGAACGTTTGACCCCTTTTCGACCCCTTAAAGTGTGTTAATCGAGATCGGAATAGTTTACTTTTTCTATTTTTACCATTGTTGATATTTGTGCCGATTTTTAGAGTTGTGACTATGTGGGAAGTAGGATTTTCGAATGTCCCCCGTTTGGAACGTTTGACCCCTTTTCGACCCCTTAAAGTGTGTTAATCGAGATCGGAATAGTTTACTTTTTCTATTTTTACCATTGTTGATATTTGTGCCGATTTTCAGAGTTGTGACTATGTGGGAAGTAGGATTTTCGAATGTCCCCCGTTTGGAACGTTTGACCCCTTTTCGACCCCTTAAAGTGTGTTAATCGAGATCGGAATAGTTTACTTTTTCTATTTTTACCATTGTTGATATTTGTGCCGATTTTCAGAGTTGTGACTATGTGGGAAGTAGGATTTTCGAATGTCCCCCGTTTGGAACGTTTGACCCCTTTTCGACCCCTTAAAGTGTGTTAATCGAGATCGGAATAGTTTACTTTTTCTATTTTTACCATTGTTGATATTTGTGCCGATTTTCAGAGTTGTGACTATGTGGGAAGTAGGATTTTCGAATGTCCCCCGTTTGGAACGTTTGACCCCTTTTCGACCCCTTAAAGTGTGTTAATCGAGATCGGAATAGTTTACTTTTTCTATTTTTACCATTGTTGATATTTGTGCCGATTTTCAGAGTTGTGACTATGTGGGAAGTAGGATTTTCGAATGTCCCCCGTTTGGAACGTTTGACCCCTTTTCGACCCCTTAAAGTGTGTTAATCGAGATCGGAATAGTTTACTTTTTCTATTTTTACCATTGTTGATATTTGTGCCGATTTTCAGAGTTGTGACTATGTGGGAAGTGGGAGAATTAGTGATGAGTGAGTCAGTGAGTCAGTGAGTGAGTGAGTGAGTGAGTGAGTGAGTGAGTGAGGGCTTTGCCAAGTAGGATTTTCGAATGTCCCCCGTTTGGAACGTTTGACCCCTTTTCGACCCCTTAAAGTGTGTTAATCGAGATCGGAATAGTTTACTTTTTCTATTTTTACCATTGTTGATATTTGTGCCGATTTTCAGAGTTGTGACTATGTGGGAAGTAGGATTTTCGAATGTCCCCCGTTTGGAACGTTTGACCCCTTTTCGACCCCTTAAAGTGTGTTAATCGAGATCGGAATAGTTTACTTTTTCTATTTTTACCATTGTTGATATTTGTGCCGATTTTCAGAGTTGTGACTATGTGGGAAGTAGGATTTTCGAATGTCCCCCGTTTGGAACGTTTGACCCCTTTTCGACCCCTTAAAGTGTGTTAATCGAGATCGGAATAGTTTACTTTTTCTATTTTTACCATTGTTGATATTTGTGCCGATTTTCAGAGTTGTGACTATGTGGGAAGTAGGATTTTCGAATGTCCCCCGTTTGGAACGTTTGACCCCTTTTCGACCCCTTAAAGTGTGTTAATCGAGATCGGAATAGTTTACTTTTTCTATTTTTACCATTGTTGATATTTGTGCCGATTTTCAGAGTTGTGACTATGTGGGAAGTAGGATTTTCGAATGTCCCCCGTTTGGAACGTTTGACCCCTTTTCGACCCCTTAAAGTGTGTTAATCGAGATCGGAATAGTTTACTTTTTCTATTTTTACCATTGTTGATATTTGTGCCGATTTTCAGAGTTGTGACTATGTGGGAAGTGGGAGAATTAGTGATGAGTGAGTCAGTGAGTCAGTGAGTGAGTGAGTGAGTGAGTGAGTGAGTGAGTGAGGGCTTTGCCTTATATATATAGAGATATGAAGCAAAGCAAATACTAAACTATTTCATGAAGCCTTTACTATTTATTTCGAATGATTAGAAAGAGGTTCAGGTTTTTGAAAAGGATGTCGAAGGTTTTTTTCAAAAATTGATTTTAAAAATATTCACAAAAAACGCTTGTACTATGTTTTCTAAAATACTTTAATGAATAAAAATTTTTAGGAAAAATAACAACAGAAAGCATTTGTTAGAGAATTTGTTTTCCGTAGTATTTTATATGGTTAATTTAAATAGATAATTATTTTAAGTGTAATTATATTACAATGATAATAATTATATTGATTAATTATTTATTTGATCAATTTTTTTTAACATTCGAACAATAAAAGAAAACCTAAGTATATAGTAAGATAGCATCGTGTTATTAGAGTGTCATTTTTTTTTTTTTTTTTTTTAATTTTAAGTTTGTTAAAAAGTAAAGCTTATATAATAATATAATTTGTAACATATATAGTTTAGTTTTCGAAAATTACATAAGATTTTTAACTTCTAATTCCTCCTGTCAATTAAGTATAATAAATTTCTCACCTTAATAAATAACTATTTTACATTAAATTATTGTTCATAGTGTAAAAACAACGAAAGAGTTATTAATTGACTAGTCATAATGATTTGAATATTTCATGGAATGTTATTTTATGTGCTGTCACTGTATCGACAAAGTATTTTTGATGGTGGAATTTTTCCATAAATTAAATAGCATTTTCCTACTCAAATGTTATGCATAAGAATGCTTAACTTCAAGGCAATTTTTGAAACTGTTTATGAACAAATAAATAGCACTTTTAACCAAATAAAACTCCAATAACCAAACTAAAACACATCTTTCCCATAAAAATAAGCTAAAACTTATATTAATAATTGCATGGTATCAGATTGAATTATCATATTCTAAAAAAGTCAAAACCCACATCAAAATTCCTGCGACAAGGTACTAATTTAAAAAACTAAATAGTAAAAAAATTAATATAGTAAATCTTTAGGCGTGGTTCTTTCTGCAATCTGACGTCACACCAAACCATCAAGCTGATTGGCAGATCACATTAAACGGAATGAAATGGAACCAACAAACCGTGAAAATCTGTGTTTTTTGGCAGTCATTATGCTTTCTTCCAATAAGCCAATGCGTGTTACGTGTGTCGGTTTAGGGTTAATTTATTTAATAGAAACAAAATTAGTTTCTTTCGTGAAGGTCAGATATTGTTCGTCGATCGATTTACCATTTAGTCATGGTTGATCTTCTACATCCTTACTGAATAAGTAAAAGATACAATTGTTTTACATTTGCATAACATTCAGAAATTACAAAAAGAGAACAGAAAAGAAAATGAAATAATTGAGAATACAGGGGAAAGGACCAAAATACTAACTATAATTTGTGTTTAGAGATACTTTGAACATGTTCATTCTAAGATATTTTGATATGATAGAAACTTAAAAAAAAAAAAGATAGCATAGGTAAATTTTTTGGCGGCATTTAATTTTGAAAATGCTATTAAATTGTCAAGCTTAGCACTAATTGTATGTATATTGACAGTACTATTCGCATTGCAGAAGGACGCAGATAAGTGCCATACAACTAAACATTTTATTTAAACATTGATTTTTCAAAAAATTTTACTAAACATGGACATCCTAATGAAATATTAATAGCTATACAATAATTTGTGAACAATTTTAAAATCATATCCGACTTCTTTAATCAAATTTTGACGCTTTTCTAAATTTTACTTTTAATTTTCAAATGCCCGAAGAGATCAATGTCCCTTTGATTCTCCATGTCAATTCCCATGTTTATGTCAAGGACTTTAAGGCTATCTCTAACATTAATCTCGAAGCTAAAGTTTCAGATTCTAGGCAACGGAGTAGGCAATGGGCATCGCATGATAAGCCCCTATGCACGTTTACTTTTTAACTAAAACTAAAAATAATTTTAAAATTATTAAATATATTCATTAATTATAAATTATATTTGGCAACAGAAATAAAATTAAAAAGCTGAAGATTTATCATTTTATATCTATTGTTAAAACTTTTTTTCCAACCATTGTCCTAGAAATTATTCTTCATAGATCGGATAGTATAGAAAGCCTGCATTTCATACGTTGCCGGTAACAAGAAGTATTTTGTGTCTATTTTCGGAAACACACATACTAAAACTGTATATTGGAGTGTATTGGATGACGAACGCGCTGGAACGATGTTCTACTACCTTTTTACAAATCGAAATTCAGTCACCAATCTGGTTGACTAGTGATACTCTGTGACTTCGACCGATTACCTTTTATTTTAAATCACACAGGTATATTTTCTTCAGAAATATACAGAAAAAAAAAAGAAAAAAATATTGTTTCTGTGGAAAAAATTGCGGGACACTCATAAACTCATGAGACCCTCGCAATTTAATTGGCAAAACATTTGTGTACGTTCACTTTTGAAGAATCAATTTACTCACTGTCTTGAAAAATGTTAAAATAAAACAAATTCATATCAAAATCTAGCTTTTTTTTTTAGGTCCCTTTGCAAAGAATGATCATTGGCGGTAGTTAGAGGGACATAAAGGGGGAAATCGTATTTTGACTTTTGTCGCATTTTTATTGAACTTCGTCGGAATATTTACCGAAATTGTGTTATCAATATTCATTTATTTAGCTCGAAACTATTTTAACTTTTAGTTCTGTTAAAAAACAGCATCGAAACGATAGGACACTTTTATGCTCAACATATGTTTACGTGTAAGCTGACAGTCGAGTTTATGGAACTTGTCAATTTTGTTAATATTTTGTTAGACATTGGCTAAATTGCCCAAAAATATTTATTGATATAATTATGCAGCTGAACTAAAAAGTAAGCAGGTAATGTGTTTAAGAGAATGTTACATGAGAAACGTTTAAACTGAAGAGAAAATCTTTTATACTATAAAACGTCAATTCGTATATACTAATACAGATTTTGTCTCTTCTTTTAGGTTTTGACAGCTATAGAACTAAATTGTAAGTATACATCATTTACATTCAATAGATTTCTGTTCTTATATGTGCATGTAACATAGCTTCTACATTACACTATTACACTAGCATAACTCCTACACTAATGTAGCTTTATACTACATCAATGAGTGGCTTCTGCACTGCACTAATATATAGTTTATACAGAAGCTCTGTTCGTCTGTCTGAGGTTCAAATAATTAAAAAATAATTTTTAATATTAGTAAATGAAAGTCTAAAAAAGAAGTCAATCTTTTGTTCCGACGCGACGTGACAATGCGACTTGACCTAACTTTTAATAAAAGTATTTAAACTGTACTTCCAGCTCACTCTGTTTTAATCAACATCAATTGTGAGGTGATGGTGGCAGAAATCATTCAGTTTATTTTTATTTTATAATACAGTCTCTGTTTGTCGCAGTATTTGTTGCAGCCAAATTTAATAAATTGTTCAAATGAGACTCAGTAAAGTTATATTCCTGTATTTATTTTTACTGAAAACCATCGTTCTGAAAGCTTCTTCGTATAGTTTCTCCGGGCACTTAGTAGAGAACACTTTACTCTACATATAGTTAACACCTACTTTTTCATACAAATTACAATTACGTAAAAAAATAAAATAAAAAAATTCAGACCGTGAAACTTGGGATTTTTTTGTTATCCTCTGTGTTGCTGGCGAACGTTCGAAAAATCTGTTGCTGGTCGCTTAGTGGCTAACGCTAGCTGGATGAATTCTCATACTAACCTACAGTGCAAGAAATGGTGACGGGAAGTCAACTTCCTACTCAATCGCAATAATCATAAATGTTACTGTGTTGCCGACATGTTTCAAATATCAGTTTATGGTCTTGAATATATTAGTAAATTCAAAAATTATCAGATTCAAACAAGAGCGCTTTAAAATTCGACTATACTAAACTTCAACTTAACTTGACATCACTAGACGGTAGATCGTCACAGTGCTCATAGGTATTTAATCTATTTTGGCTGCGTGAAAGCATAATGCTCACCAAACCACAACCCCGTAGAGAACAAAAGGCTATAAGGTTTGGCGAGAATTATGTCTTCACTTCGCTAAAATGGATTAATTGCCTATGAGCAAGGTGAAGATCTATTGTCTTATAATGTCAAGTTAAGTTGGAGTTTAGTATAGAAGAATACTTCTCTATGAAATGTTCTCATCTTGGCTAGAAACAGAAATATTTAAATAGAATTCGGTGACAAGTTTTTAAGCCGAAACTGCTAAGTTTTAGCAATAGGATTGTTTTTTTTATTTAAAAAAAAAAAAAAAAAAAAAAAGAACTTAAATCGTTTATTGTATTTTGTTATTGTATATCGTCAATCATAATACAGGGAGATTTTAGTCAATAAATGATGCGAATTATACAGGGAGATCTCGAAACACAACCTGAACTTTAAGTATCCGCAATAGATACACAAGTGTATAGAAGCTACTTTTTAACGAGAGTGCCTGTCGCAATCTTTCTTGTTATCGATCTTCCTCATCAGTCTCCATCCTAAATTTTGCAAAATGTAACCAAAAATACATCGTTACAATTTTTGCAACCATCTTGCGAAAGGGAGTGTCGATTGAAGGAATTCGTTTAGTCCATAGTGTGAACAAACAGCTATTAATTAATTCGTTGAAAGCTCTCATTCCATTAAATTTATGGTATCCATCAACGATCCTCTTCGTCAGAAGCTGTAAATAAACAGCATTTCCTCTCCCTAAGCACGTAATTAAAAGCAATTACATCAATCAATTCCGTCCGCTATCCAACCAACAACACTTTTCAATTTGCCGCCGTCACATAACCGATCTTTGTTTGAAACGACACTAAGTACAAATTAAGTAATGCGTCAACTTCAACAAAGTTTCGTTAGGATTTATCTATTTCGGTATCACCTGCAAAAAATAGTTTCCAATTATGTTCACCCGTTTCTAGCGTGTTATATAAGAACAGTCCGTTTTATTACATTAATTCGTGATTACAATTTTAAATAGTCCCCGAAATAATTTAGTTTCCCTTTGTGAGCGATTGTGGTTTCCGCCTTAAGCAGTACTCAGAAATTAAGATGTAGGGAAGCGAAGTAATTAACTTATATAACAACGTGGCAAAAAATTAAACTTTTTCAATACGAAACCGTGACGAAAGTAACACATTATCTTACTAGTGAGATAAAGTACTTTACCGCACTCCTCGTGCTCAAATTTTATAAGGTCTAAGTATAAAAATGACATATTTTCAGAATAGATTCATTGACTGGAGTTGCCAATATTAACATATATATGTATTAAAAATACTTTTTTCGCTAGATTATAAAATGTATATTGTATGCAACACGTGCAAAAATACTTTTTCAAACTCGATACATTATATGACTCACCAAGTAGCACAGATCCGCTAGCCAATATCGGCTCTACATTGGCCAATCCCGATGTGGATCGTTGTAGACGGGCAGTTGTTACGGATTTTGGCCAGTCACGCCCAGTGCTTTGTAAAATATACAGGAAGTTTTGAAACGTTGATGCAGATTTTTAAAATTAAATATAATGTTGTTCCCTTGTTTCCAACATTGGCCAATATCGCAGCGCTTCATGGGTCGAGATGATGCACTCGTCAAATGAGCATTTTACCTTGTTTGAAAAAGTACTGCTTTCGCAACTATAGTTGCATGAATAACCAATATCTTGAACATGTCATTGCTTCAGTTTTTATAGGGTAAATTAAAAATTGTTGCGGTAAGACAATTTTAAAAGAATTATCTGATTGACAATCAAATAGCTCAGTGCATGAAGCGGGAATTCGTTGTTTAGAATCTTACAGAACCAAGGTAGCTTTCAGGATTAGCCAGATACTCTCCATTATCATTCATTGTGCAAATTCAAATGTTTGTTCAAAAATATAAGATATAAAAACTTAAATTTGGTAGGTTTTACAACATTAATAACAGTCAATATATAAATTACAACTAGAGGTAAAAGAGCATGATATAAAGGTATAAAAGGAATAAAACACAGGATGGATTTAATATAGAAGGACATCAAATTTCTCGCATTTTTTCTCTAAGAATTCAATCATAAAAGATTTATAATTTTCACTGACTTATACATTTTTTTTTGCCGATGTATTTTATTTTCATCACCAATACGACTGAGAGTAGAAACCGAACAGTAGAATACAGTAAAATATTTATTATTTGATAAGAATTTTTTAATATAAATTTTACAATCTTAAGGAAAAGAAAGAAAAAAAAAGAAGTTAGAACATCACATTGATTAATTTAAAATTATATAGGGGAAAAAAAAAAAAAAATGGTGGGGGAAAGTCATATTCGTGATCTCTAAATATAAAAAAATTAAGTACTTACATATTATCCATTTGACCGTATATGAACTTTTTGATAGAAACTAAAAATTCGAACCGCCTGGCCTTCTCAGGGCAGGCCTTCCCAAGAAATGAGTCAATTGCCAATCGACCGAGCACCAAGCTTCCGACCGGACATACCATTTCAGCGGACTAAGACAATGCCTTATTGATAAATTTTTATTATGAAGTTATTGAGGAAAACCTTAAAATAATTGGAGATGAAAAAAAAAACGCTAGCTGTCTAGGAGTAATACAAGGATTTAAATTATTTTGTTTCTTCATGGTATAGCTGTTTGGATCGGGTAGCAATCAACAGATTATAGAATTTAGCATACACACACATAATGTGAAGGGGAAAAGAAGAATGAAAGAAAAATGTTGATTTTATGACAATAACTGACACTAAAAGATCGCTTCTACACAAATTTTGTCATGATAAATCCCAGGCAATTTGGTGACATTTAATGATTGAAATCCTGATCTGTAGTTTACGAAAATTAAAAATTAGTTTTGTTAGTATAAACAAAATGTCGGTTTGGTTGGTTGTTTTCAGATTATCTGGCGCCGTCAGCAACACGAGGTCTATAATGCGCCGAAATATTCGTCATTAGACCAGCCAACATACATTTACAAACACCCATGCCTAACACAGGACTCGAACACGCAACCTCGCAGTCTAGAAGCTAGCACGCTAACCATTATACCGTTTGGTCGGCCAAAATGTCGGTAATTAGCAAGTTTGGCAAAAACACTTTTCACGGAATATATATTTTTTTTAATCCAATAACTCTATCTATATTATCCCAGACATTAAATTTTCATAGAGTTAATCACTCTTCCGCTAGAATTTTGAAGCAACTCTGTTGTGCAATTTGCAACTCAATTTTACGTAATCTAACGAATACTATGGAGAGATCCCAACTAATATGACATGTGCTTCTATCATTCACAATTTAGGCTTAATCAATAGATGAATTCAACCCAATTTTTCTTAACACCTACTTTTATGTCATCATTTTCTTTTCACCTTTTTTCATTTCAATAATTTCTTTTTCAACCACCATTTAATTATTTATTTCGCCTTTTATTATAATATCACAATGCTGACTATTTTCACTTTCAATGAACTTTCACGTTTTTTGGTTTTATTTTTAAATAAAAGTAGAGAAAAAATCGTAAAAAACAATACCATTCTTACAAATATTTGAGCTCGGATAGATAGTTAAAAAAAATATTTAGTTTTTCACTTTTCGATTTGGCGGGAAAAAGCCACTTTTTTTTTAGACGTCAATGCGCAGATGATGAACCAGTCTAAAACCTGTTTTAAGACGAGGAATGAGTGTGGTTTTTTCTCCGATTTTCGACTTTATCTATGCGTAACCACGTCACGTTTTTTTTATGCGTTTTTATTCACGTGACTTTTGCTTTGATTTCGGCTGATTTCAAACTCGATTTTTTATTAATTGAAAGCATAAAGATAAAAAATAATTGCACTGCTCAAATATATTCGTTGGATAACACTAAAAAATACAAAAAAATATTAATTTTCCTCACTTGTGCAAGTTCCTCATTATGTATATGTTAACATTGGCCAATGAAAGTATAGTTTTCGGTAAAAAAAAAAAAATCGATTCTTGCATTTCTCCAAGTTTGGGAACATCCTGACTTCTAAAAGGTGGTTTAGAAAAAATGTCTGTTTGTGTGCCCTTGCATAACTCCCGAACAGATTGACCTACGATGTTCAAATTTTGTATACAGATTACTTAGTGGCTATGGACCTTAACGTTAAGATTTCGTTAAAATTGCGCATGAGCATAAGATTGTAGCTGCCATTGGAAAAATTGTGTTTTTCAGCAATTACTAAAAAGCGGCTCCGACGATTTCAAACAAAATCGCTGTGGTGATTTAAACCTCCCCACCTTTGAAATTCTCGTAGAAATACAATAAAGACTTAAAAAGTTGAAAAACGAATGTCTTTAACCCAGATTTCTCTTCCTTTTTGAGTATCGCCTATCAATAACCAATGACTTTCTTTTCTATTACACTTCTAAGAATTACCGAAAAATTCAAAAATTGCTATTTTTTCCATACATATCGCCAAATTGGCCATTTTTATTTAAATGAATGATAATTTGAAAACGTCAATAGCTCGTTATTCCACGTCAAATTTAAATGCAACGACTATAGTATTATAGTGTAATTGAAAGTTGTGCGATGTTCCACACCCCTAGTTTTTTTTAAGATTTTTTTAGAAATGAAACAAATTGTATAGATGTTTTACAGAAATAAAAAAAATTTAACTGTATAGTAATACAAAATATATACAGTAGGACATCGATTATCTAAAACAATTGGAGAGTGAGAATGTTTAGATTACTACATTTACAAAAATAATCTAGGAGTGTTAAAGATGCAATTACAAACAAAGAAACAGTATTACTAAACATACAACTGTATATTTATTTCCAATAGTTTAGCAGGACAGAGGAGTTTATTGATTTAATGTTCCATACTAAATACTATCATTTAATATCAACGCATCATCCACTTGCTATTCTGATTGGACATTGAATTGTGATTAAGTTAGAATATTAGTTCAATGGTTTTGTTGTTTAATTTATTACATTTTGAATATTTTCAATATTTTAGATGTACTTGGCTTAAGTGATGGAGACTGCATCTATTTGAATGGGGCGGAATATTTTCACTACTCTCCAGGAGGATATGATCCTGGGAGTCAGGTGATGACCGATATCGAATGCCGAGCAAGCTGTGGATCATTTTTTCTGCCCTATGCAGGAATCCTGAAGCAAAGACTGTGTCTTTGCGCTAAAGACGAAAAAGGTTAGTCTTTTTTAACATGATCACAAATTTTGAATATAATATATTAAACAAGAATTATTTCCATAGTCAAACACAGCTAATGCGAAATCGCTTAACATGAAATTCCGTTTAATGCGAAGTAAAAGCAGTTTCCGTACTTAAAACTTAACATTAATTTATTCGTTTGACATGAAATTCGGTTAACGTGAACAATTTCGGTGATACCATCGACCCCTATCTATTTGAATAGTTACACGTTGGTGGTTGGAGGACTATCATAAAAATGTTCTTGACAATTTTAAAATGCAGGGTCTAAAAGTAACACGAAAGAGCTTTTGTAAAAGCGATAATTCATGAATATTTGAAGGTAGGAAGGTGAGATTGACACAGAGATATGAATGAAAATTAAAAATAAAAAATTTCTCTGTTTCAAACAAAGAAAATAATAGCATTTTTATCAACAGATGGCACAGTGATTAAATTCCCAATGTTAAGTTTCCAATCCTCAGTGGGTTGTGAATTGCTAATCATTAAGGTTTGATGATACAAATCACAATTTGTTGATAAAAATCGAACTGTATTTGACTTTGTGAAAAACTTTCTTAAACAATTTTTCGAAACTACTCCTTCCTCTTCCCCAATTATCATGAGTTATCGATGTTTTTCATTTGAATTGGTTAATCCACATTTGTTGGAGGTATAAAATTTTTTGCAACTGAAACATTTATTAATTATAAAAAATATTAAAAATAAGAACAAAATTATTTTAAACCCTCTTACGTCACGAAGAATTTCGCATCCCTCTTGTTTCAAACCAGAACTTGATTTATGTTTTTGAGCAACTTTGACTTTAACTTTATTTTTTTGCTCAGTTAAAATATCAACAAATAATTTTGGAATATATTTAGGTGGGAAAATTGAAGATATTCTAAATATACAATTTTAAAACATTTACGAATTATTATGAATTACTTTTTCTACAACTAAGTGATTAAAAATATGATGATATAATAATAATAATTTATAAAATTATAACTTTGGAAGTACTAGTATATAAATGTACTATATTTTTGATTTATTTGTTACAAACAGTCATTACAATTTTCATACTTTTGAAACTCTAACCAATTTATGGTATTGAGATGCACTATACTCACACTATCTGTAGCTGTTAAAAAGCTATTCAGAGATCGAGATTTGTTGGGTTACCTACAATTTAAAAACATTTATCTTCTAAATAAAGCCAAGCTATCAAAAATCGCCAGGTCCAATCGCCAATGTTTCTAAATTTTTTTATTCTTTTCTTAAAAGTGCCAACTTACTTTTCTATCCTATTCTAAATATCTACATTTGTGATGTTTTGTATCTACAAGAAATTTGATAGCGTTTATATTGGAAATTCAATATCAAAACATCTAGTATGTTAAGAATTGGCTTTGACACTCATATACATAAATGCAGCTCAATATAACTTAGCAATGAACTATTGAAATAAACTTCTTTATAAACTTTGATTCTAAACAAAACATATTTTTACAGTGGAAAATGTGCCACTGGCTCCAGTGGAAGAATGTGGCACTAATCCAGATCTGCTTGTCTTTTATCGATCCAACATAATCATATCAGTTACTGAGCTTGCAGTCAAACCGTCTGATGATGTTGTACAGACAGGTACTGATGTAATATTTACTATTAGCCATGCAACAGGAAATGATGTTGAATTTACAATCAACTATGGCGATGGCAGCTTTGGTACATTCAACGATATACACGATGTGTTGGCTCACAAGTACTTTGTGCCTGGAAAATATTGGGTGCAAGTATCTGCAAAACCTGGTGGAGCCCCTGAAGTAAGTTATTTAGGGAATACATGTAACTTTACTGTAAAAAATTAAATCTTTATACATCTTCCTTTAAAAATTAGGCAATAGCTTCTTGGGACAGATTATCTTAGCTCTTTTGTCAATCTGCCTGAGACGTATTTTCCCCATTAATATCACATGTGAAACAGTTTTTCATAAAATGCCCCCTGGAAAGTTCCCACTTCTTGAATTTCTTAAACATAGCAACAATGCTTGGATGCAGTTTATGGCACTATAAATGGCTTTAGCAACAAGGAAAAATTCAATACAAACCAAATAACTTCAATAGACTCAATTTATTTTTAAAAATCAGATGAGCGTAAGAGAAAAATTAATAAACATGTCTGGTTTTTCTTTTAAGTTTGAATAAGTCATTTGAACTGCCATTGTTTACTCTTTCCAACATCTTATCTTGTAGACAAAGAATGAGTGGTTCTTTTGAAAATTACATTTTTGTATCATGGTAATTTGAGAATTCTTTTTGAAATAGTATTAATTTCACTGTATTTAGATTTTCCATAAGAAGGTAATACGTTATTTTTTATTGGAATTTTTTAAGTAATTTGGGTTTCATATTTAAACCCTTGCATAATTTGTAATTGAAAGTTTGCAAAATTTTGTTTATGAATGACAAAATTTTGCAAAAGTTAAGATCTTAACAGAAGATTTTTATGCAAAATAATGGAAATTAATAAACTTGCAACTAAAATTAAGTATATTGGAAGACTTAAGAAATTATTTCATAGAAACTATCTTTCAGATTATTTTTGTTCAATCAATTACTTATCAGCAGTTATCTTCTTGTTTTGAAAATTGATTATTAATGTTCATTTAATCAAAAATTAATAAATTTTCACAATGTAGTTCAAAGTCTATCATTATATAGTTTACATTTTCTTTTTACACTAACTATTCAAGAGCTTTATATATTTCTAAAGAAAGTAGAATAAAAAATAAAAAAAAACTGAAAACAATTGCATTTTTTCTTAAATTTTTTCATTTTACTACAAATTTTGACTCCTAAGAATCGTAAGCTATTTTTAGCGTTTGGTGTTTTTATTAAAATTACAAATTATTTCATAGTCATTATTTTAGTATTGAGGTATGTTTAATTAGTGACTTATACTGCTAAATTTTATAATGCATTTGCACACCAATCACTTTATCTATAGTTTATTTCTTTAAATGTCAAATTGATTGTAACTTTTCTTTTCAGTCTTACAGAGTATTGGCTAGTACTGAAGTAACAGTTGCCGATAGCATTGAAGAACAGAGTGTTGTCTTTAGCTGTCCTCCAGTTGTGAAACCAACAGTAGTTGTGACTTGCAACTTAACCACTATCAAAGGGGGATTTGTTACAATGGAAATTGACTATGGAGATGCTTCCGACAAAGTTGTTATGGGGTTACCAGGTTTGTAAAAAATTAGTTTTTCTCATTTGTTCTCTCTCACATTTTTTATTTATTCTTTTATATTACTAATAATTTATTAAAAACTCCATGTCCATTGTGATCTGAAAAATAAAGAACCCTATTAATAAATCATAATAAAACACACATAGTAAACACATCATAGTTATAAATCATAATAAAACACAACAAGAAGCAGTTACTTTATGGTATTGTCACTGAAAATATAAGTAAAGCAATAAAAAAAATGGCCAATCAACTTTTTTTTATAGCAACAGATATGAATGTCTGCCGAGTAAAAGAACCCCATGAAGAAATGAACAACATCGAGTACAAAAATTCTATGTCCTATTTGCGGTAGTTAGGTATAAAATGTAAATTTTAAAATTTCTCCACAAATGAATGGCAAGAAAAAATAATCTGATAACATAAAATAGCTCAAGTTGCAAGATACTTTATTTTTTTTATTTTTTGTTAAAATAATTTAATTTGAAAAATTTATGTTTTGCTTTTTGTGTTCCTTTGTATATCATATGAAATACCTTATTTTTTTTAAATATTAGAAAAAAATAACTATGTTTTCGAAAGTTAAATATCATATTTTTAAGAAATAAATGAACAACCATTTATATAAAATTTTCAATGTCAGGTTGCTGAAATCTATCTTTTTAGTATTAAAGAACTCAATAAAAAATTGATTTCTCATCTTGTATTAAGATTTTCATGTTTAATAGCTTGTCTCAGTCATCATAAGTGTAGTATTTGTCAGTTACTTCAAATTAAAAGGAATTTAAGTTTGTCTTCAACATGTCAATGATAGTTATATGTTCAGTTCTTTGTTTAGAAAAATTGTTGAATATAAAATCTTTTTGGGCAAAATACTTTAGTATGCTTAATCTCTAAATTTTATTGTTGCAGATACTAATGTACAGACACTTGGACCACGAATTCCTCAACATTTAACTCCTGATATGTCACCTAAAGAGTCTGGTTTTATGTTAGTGATACCACAGCATGAGCCTGTGAATACAAGAGGACGGCTATCAGCTGTTCAGTTGTGGGCTATCGAGTCAGGAGCCATGGCAGTGATGGCAAGAATGATTTCATTGAATTATTTATATTATTAGAAATTGAAATTTGTTTATTGATTTTGTTGTTGCATAACTTATTATTTCTTATCTAGCTGTATACTATATTTTCATTTATAATTTGATAACCAAAAAATATGTCATCATTTATACTTATTAAAATGAATTGCATAATTTCTCTTAGACATTTTCCTAATGTTATATACTTGTGATTAATACTTATTAAGTCAGATATTATCTTTCTGTATCTGAGTTTTACAACATTCTTAAAGATATCATTTTGTTGTATATTTTTCTATATAATTGGCTGAAATAACTCATTATTTTTATATTTATGTCTTGCTATAAATAATACACTATGCTTGTTAAAAATAGCAAATAATTATATATTTTAAAGTAAGACTGGTACCTGTCTAATGCAAGGAAAATGCTATTAATAAGTTATTATAATAGAATAAATAAATGAAAGTAATTTATTCTATTATATAACTTATTAATAGCATTTTTCATAACTTTGAAAGCATTAAACTTTATAAATAACATAACTGTTGTTGAAGGAATATAATGAATTTATGATTACGACTTTTCCCAAGAAAAAATAATTTTCAGTGATATTAAAATCGCTTGTATATCTTACATGTTATCATATCATAACCCAACAAATTTTTCAAACTAAGCTTTATTTTTGTATTTGTTATTTTTTAGTCTGTGTTTGTAAAAGTAGTGGCTGAAAAATAATTTTATGATGTAAATTTCATGTTAGTGCTTAAAAGAAAGGCTTTTTTTTATATATATATCTATATAAAATAATTTGTTTTGTTTTTATTTTTATCTGTAGGTTCTAAGAAGACGGTGTCCTGAGGGTGCAATTTGTCCAGTAATAAGAGATGTTCGTACCTGCAGCAAGGAAGATGCATTTTGTGCCCAGCTAATGACTTGTACCAGTAACAAGATAACGAAATGTCCTAATCATAATCTCAACAAAGTATTAGAATTCGAGATAGCACATGTAGTTCAAATTATGGTAGAAACTGGCCATCATTATGTCACACTTACTGACACACCTGAGGTTCTGCCTGGAGATATCATTGCATTTATTTCAGCAATGGCTAAGGTTTCTTACAGGTAAGTTATGTTTTCTACTTGGTGTTTTATTTTAAATAAAATGTTTTAATTTATTCAATTTTACTCACTGGTATTTTTCTAAAGGAATAATTAGTTCATAAAATAATTGACACAGAGATTTAAATCTTATTATTTTGTTAAATTTTATTGATTTTAAATGTAAGATTATCTTTCATTAATTTATATTTAATGTATTAGTAATATGATTTATTCAGTGACTATATAATATTATTATTTTTAGATATGTAAAGTATTCAATTAACTTTAAATTTCTGATTTGACAAAAGTATTTTAGTTGATGTGATGGTTTAGTAAAACATTTAGTAATAACTAATATCTATAATCATTGTTTAAAAGTATATAAGAAATAATAATTTAAAGTTATGTTTAGTAAAATCTGTAATTAAGAAGTTTCAAATATAATTCCTTCTGAGTGAAACTTAAACACAAAATGGACATATGAGGGTCTTTGTACATGGACAGCTTTTTACAGTTATTTTAATTTAAACATTAGTTAAGAGTTGTTACTACTAGTTGATGTTATCAAACCAACCATATTTTTAAATGTAGAATTTTCTTGTTACATATTATACTACTTTTTGCCATCGACTTAAATCAAGTTGTAAACTTTACTTTTTTGACATTTTTTTTTTTTTTTTTTTTTTTTTTTTTTTGTAGTGACTCAAATACTTCTAATATATGATGATTGAAATATCCTATATAGCTTTGTACATTATATGTTTTTTATTTTAACAAATGTAGCAGTTATTTAGTTATCTTGTTCTAATTTATAATTTTTAATATTTACTAAATTATAAATAGATATTTAAGTATTATTGTAACATAAAATTACACTAAAAAATTATAAAATATAAGTTTGTTTTGGAAATAGGTAGTAAATGTTTTCATAATAAAAATGTTTTGCTGTAAAAAGAAATATTATTTTTATTCTTAATTTAAAGAGAAATGTTAAGTCTCATGAATAAATTTCATAATGAATTGAAATTTGATGTATGTGATTCATAGGAAACCTTTCTTGAAAGAACAAGGCGACTTAGGTGCTATTACATTTGATATGCAAGAAACTGTGATACCACAAGACATTCTGTCAAATACACAAAAAGTGCACTATTTTCAAGCCATAGTAAATAATCCAATTGAATTAGGTGTACAGTACCTGTTTAATAAGAAAATAGGTAAGAGGAAGCACTATTTTATTTTTGTCTTTCTTTCATTGATGTTAATATGTATAGTACATATGTAGTTACAATTGCAAATATGTATTATAGTTTTCTAAGTTATAGTTTTTTACTTTAATTTTTAGGAATGCATGACGTTGTAATGAAATTATCAAATAAGTTCTCCACTGAGCCCGTGGTACGGAAGCAGGAAGTTGACTCCCAGCGACCACTGGCCGGTTTAAAATTAAGTGTGAATCCTCCTGATGTCTCAACAACTGAGCAAGTAACAATTGAAATTAGAATTAGTGGTGGTACCTTTGTGGATGTAGTGTGGGAATTTGGCGATGGTAGATCAGAAAAAGAATTTTTAAGAGGTAAGTAAGGTATATGTGTGGTATATTTTTCACAATTAATTTTATTAAGTAATCTATTACTTTACAATTTATTAATTACAACTTTTTTGTTTGGCTATTTGTATTTTACATCAATGATATATAATAAGCTAATCCTTTGTCAAATTACTATAAAATGCAATACATTTTTGTTTTTTGAGTTTAACAATTCTCTTTACTTTGTCATCAGTATTATTTGCTTATTTTTTTTACAATTGAAAGTTTATTTTACGTATTTAAGTTTTTCGAAATTAACATTAAAGTATTTAAAATTATCTAACTTTAATTTCAGAGGTTAAAAAGGGAGGAAAGTATGAAAAGACTTATAAATATCCTGAACCTGGGGTCTATGCCATAAAAGTAAGAGCTTCCAATCCTCATGCAAATTTTTCACAAACTCACATACTCAAAGCTCAGAGGCCAGTTCTTCCAATCTATGGTGTGACAACTAATACACCTCAAATACTTCCAAGTAAGTTTTAAAAGATGTCTTATTTTCATTCGATTTCACCATTTTACTCTATTTGAGAAAATTTTAAGTTTCTTTATTTATATTCCTTAACTATAAACTGTATAAAAAATTTTCAAAGTAGAAGACTACAAATAGTTTGGGTCACAAATATTTTGGCTCATCAAAGTTTCTCTGATACAAAGAAATAAATTCAAACTTTTATTATACTTAATGTCTTAGCTATATGTTGATGACTGTGATCTAAAAAAAATAAGTTGTATATTAATTTCTTGCTTACGTTACTCAATTTAGGTGCCATTTTATTCGAACTGTCTTACCCGGCCTCAGAACTGCTACCAACAAATGCAACTGCTATCTTCACATTTGGAGACAAAAAAACATGGAAGTGGAATATTCCCAAAGATGGTGAAGGAATACAAGAATCTTTTGAGCACAAATATCGTAAACCTGGAGTTTACCTTGTGAATATTCGAATCTCGAATATTGTGTCTTCTTACACATTGCTTACTGAGGTAAGGCACTTACATTTATTATGTTGTAGTTGTTAAAGTTAAATCCAAGTGATTTCTATCATAGATATAGCTACAGTTTTTTTTAAATTCGCATGCAATGTATAATTAGTTAATGTATGACATATATTTGTGACAAATTAGTTTTATTGAATCAATCATTTAAAATTAACATTAAAGTAGTACATTAAATTTGTGTCCAAAGTTATATTTTATATAAATTTTAAAATTAGCAATTGGATTTATTATGAATACTATCTATTCTTATGACTAAAATAGGTTAGGATTCTTCTTTGTAAAATTATTAATTTATAAATGTGGACCTTTTTTGAGACTTTAGAAGCGATTTATGTCTTGTGTAAGTATTTTTTTTTAACACATGGTTTTTTTACTAGGTTGAAACAGCTGTTAGAATCAGAGACCTTGCTGTAAATATGTTGTACAGTCCTTTGCTTGGGAGTCATGATCAGATTGGGGGTTATGGTCCAGAAAAAAATAAATTCCCTGTTGAAAGAAATGTAACTCTGCATATGAGTGTTGCAACAGGTGATGCATTTAGTTTCCTTTTTTCTATTTATTTTGATTTTTTCTAATTTTATATGCTTGAAATAATATCAAAAGGATTTAGATAAAAGAATAAATAAGGAAGATATCAAAAGGCATTAAATAAGTGTCATTTTTATTGATTGTTATATAGTCCAGTATTACTTGCATTCATTCATCTCCAGCAACTTACTTGGTCACCACTTTAGAAATCTCTTAGTAACACACTTTTTTTGTTAAAAGATGAATGCAAATTTCTTTGACATATTAACACTAAATAATTTTTTTTAAATACTTATGTATTAATTTTATCTCTCTCAAGTGGAAGTTCAATAATACATTTTTGTTCTTTCTGTTGACAAATTAGTTGCTAGATTCCAGCCTTTTTATTTTTTCCTTTAGCATCTAGTTCCTCAAAAAAAAAAAAAAAAAAAAAAAAAAAAAAAAAAAAACTACATATTAAAGTAGTACTTAATTTTTTTATTTACTTCATGTTCGTATATTGTAGCTTTTTTTTTTTAAATAAAACTTTTATAATCTATGAACTAATTAAACTTGTACTAATGACGTGCAATGCTTTTATATTAGTATTTTTTTTTTAATTATAGTTTTGTATTTCATATATTTTTATTTTATATTCTACAGGTGAGGTTGAATTATATATTGTACAGATGGCCAATGGTACTACTTTGATGAATGCTTCTGATACAACATATACAACCATGTTTCAAGAGGTTTGTCAAATTAATTTATGTAGTCATAATTTAATTGTAAACACAATAGAAACAACTCGCTAATCTTTTATGAACTTTTCTGTTAAATGTTGATTTTGTGAGAAATAAAAAAAAAAAATCTAATGCAGTGCATATGGGCTCTAAAGAGACATTAGGCAGGTTATACATAAAAGGAATATAACTGTTGTAGACTTCAAAGTAAACTCTAAAAAAACCTTCATAACTCTATTAGTGCTTTTATTTGCTTCTGCCATAAAACTAGTTTTTCATAAAGTATTTTTAGTAACATTTCTAAAAATAATACTGTTTGTGTATTAAAGAAATCATCCTTGTAACAGATACATTTAACCATTTTTTACTTTTCAATTAAATTACTACATGTATTATTACAATCATTATTTATTAATTCCAATCTTATTGTTTAACAGAAACTAACTTTTTATGTTTTTTCCTAGCCTGGATATTATAATTTTACTGTAGCAGCTTATAACCATGTACAAAAGACAACAGATCCAGTTTTCTTATTTCTTTACCTCATGGAGCCAGTTGAAGGTTTGATTGCCATTGATAATGTAAATGCCACTTTGGAAGAGGAAGAAGATAAAGAATTTGAAGTATGTGATATAATTCTAAAATTAGTTAACTAAAATTAAACAATATCCCTCATAATGTATTTTCAAAATTATTCTGTATAATTTTTTATGAATTTGGGATTCTGAGTTTTTTAAAAATCATCCATCATTAAGCTGGTAATTTTATCTTTTATTTGTATAAATACATTTAATAAAATACATAGCACTTTAAAAATTTATAATTAGTGCTGCAATGCATAATATTTCTTTACATCCATCAATATAATATATTATACACTGTGCTAAAACTCATCAAGTTACATCTTAGGAAAATGTGACTAAAAAAATTTATTTGATTTGTCTATTTGTATTCTAATCCCTTTAAATAACACAGCAAACTGACAGAAGAATCTTTAACTGTAGAATTTATGTTCTTCACATTCCCTTTTTGAACCCATTTAACTATTTTTAAACTAAATTTAAATTGCACTAACAGCATGAATATATTTTTATTTTAATAGGTTTATCTCGAACGACTTGGTACAGACACCTGCCTTCTGGTTGACTATGATGATGGTACAGTACTTCGTGCATTCGGCAATGGGGAAACATGCAATGACACTGCTGAGGAAGTGGTGTGGGAAGGAGAACTCGAAAACCCACTCGTAATTCGACACTCTTATATATCAAAAGGATACATTGATGCATTTTTCAAAGCCTTTAACGCCATATCAGAAGTCAACACCACAATCAGGTTTTTCATTACAAACCAGACCTGTAAAGCTCCTGATTTGTCCATCAGAAATAGAATTCCCAGTTATTACCTTGCACCTGAAACATTTAGGTGATGTATTGCTTCTTTTTCAATTTATTATTTCTTATGCTTATATGTATGTATCTTGAAATTAGTTATAACCTCTGCTTCAGTTAAGATGGATTGTCTTTAAATTACTAATTTTGTTAATTTAAAAATATTTTTTAATAAGTAATAAATCTGCTAATAGCCGTGTGTTTAAAATAAGTTTTATTCTCTTAAAAATTATGTGCTTGAATTTAAAACAATTTTTCTGACATATGTTATTAGTGTTCAATATATTAGTTTATTGAAATATCTATTTTAAAATCCATTGACTTTTATTTTAGAATAAAACCTACGAATCTTTGGGATTTATTAGTAAAATAAACATAATATAAAGTTTTTTCAATACAAAACTAAGATTTCATATTGATCTATTTTGTTCACAATTCTGTAAGAAATTTATTTATCTAACCTTTACTCTTTCTTAAAAAAATATTGGTTTGATATGGATGCTATGAACATATTTTAATGTAATCTTATTTAATTAAAAAAATTTAGGAATAAAAGATATTGGTATTCAGAAATAAAAATATGTATGAAAAGTATAAACAAACAGGTATGAAAGAGTTTTGACAAAAACCAAAATTGCTGCCTTATTCATAGTAATTTAGAGGTTCTTGTGGTTGTTGTAGAAATACAAAGAAAATAATTAGAGATTTTATGTGAACAAATGTTCATATGATAGTAGGGGATTCTAAGAGAGAAGCCCTGCCTCATCACACTAACATTTTAACATAAATAGAACACTAAAAATTTAATTTTTCACATTTTTTTTTTTTTTTTAATAATTTCCTTTCTCCTTTATTGTTTGTTATTTTTTAAGTTTCAAGGAGATAGTTAACTGTTAAACTTTCATTGGTAACTTTTTTTTTTACCTTTCATTACTATAAAATGACATGTCCCAAACAATAAATATTAAAACAAACTTTTTTTAAAATTTGTTTTGTATTTTAATGGATTTCAACAAACAATTGTGTTTATATTTTCTTTCAAAATTAGGTTTGGGATCAGGATTTAAATTAGAATTGGGATCAGGATAGATCTTGTTGTATATATTTAAAATATATAGCAATATCTGGACTTTTGATGTTTCTAGGAAGACCAAATGGTTATGTTGCCCATTAATTAGTGAATATTATTTTTAGTACTAAATTATATTGGATTAATGTTTTTTTTTATCAAATGTAAAACTTTTTAAAAATAAAGATTTATAAAATAAATCAAAATATTTTTTTGTTTTAAATAAAGCAATTTGTTTTGTATTTAGATCCCTACCTGTGGTGTTATATTCATATACCACAATGAAGTGTAATGATTCAGCTGACACTGTCAGAAGTTGGAGCGGATTGAGACTAAATGAAACCAATGGTCAAGTGATCGAAGAAATAGATTTGACCATGGTTGATTCATACAGGAAATCCATGCTTTACTTGAGGCCCTTTTTCTTAAAGGGAGGGCTTTATAAGTTCAAATTTACGGTGAATATGACAGGTAATTTTATTTATATATTTTTTAAATACAAGTATGATTAAGCTCTTTTTTATCATACTCACTTATAATCAAAGGTGATATAAATTATCCTATTGATTAAAAATTTTTCAGTAAAATCAGAAACCATTCAAAATACTTGTTATTACATTTCCATGTATATGTAATCACAATCTCTTAATAGTATATCAATCTCTTTTAATATTACCATTAATTTAATTCATTCTTACAAAACACCTATTCTTATTTTTCTGCCCATGCACAGCTATTTGTATGAGTATTGTTTAGTTTAGCACTTTTAAACTACGAGTCCCATAATTAATATTCAGTATTGCTTGTTCTTGCATTAGACGGATTTATAGTTCACACACCCTTGGTATTTTAATTTCTGCTAAGCTCAACATAATTCCCACTGTTAGTTTCCAGTGTGTTTTACGAGGTGATTCTTATTCATTCAATTGAAATCTGTCGTTCTGGTCACTCGTAAACTTCTCTGTTTATCCAAACTTCCAACTTAATAAATATGATGACTGCATTTTCATAGGCTGTTTTCTGACCCGCCACACTGCCTTAATTTACGAAAACATGTGAATAATACATATGTATCTATTATATATCTATTTGCTTATATATAAGAATATCTAATTGAAAGTGTTAAAACCTGTCTAAAGTAAATAATGATGGATTTAAGTAATTCTAAGATTTATTGCATTTGTCTGTTGCACAATATACCCACCTGGGTAGAGCTAAAACTTCCATATTTTTCTTTGAATCTCAGTGATCAAGTGGGATATTTTGAGAACAGAATGTTTAGATGTTACTTTTAAAAATCTATTGGTTATATGGTAGCAAGATGGTATAGATATGTTGCCTTGTTTGGTATGGGTTGAGGATCAGATTTTATTTTGATATAACACAATTATGCAATTTGCCAAAAGACATTTAAATTTGAGGTATAAGAAACAGTAGCCCTAAGCATAGTTTGATGACATGTTTGTTTTTTAATGAGAGAAATATTTATGGGAAAATGGGATGTTAGGTTTGCCTTAGGAATTGATACAAAACCAAAAAAGGATTTCCAATTGTTTGGGGTTCCTCTGGTAAGGTTATAAATATTTTTGTGGGATCTAACAGCCCCTTTCCCTTCTCCTAATACCCAACACACTCTAGTGAAAATTAGCAATACAAGACAACAGCTCCCTTGCACATCTCACCTCCAACAAGATTGTTGTGAGAAATGCATGCACGTTATAACATGTCTGCATAAAGATGCTAATTATTAAATAAATTGAAAGACCAATAACCCTGTCACATTCCTGCCTTTCAGAACAATCCAACTCCAGATTTATTTCATTGAAATTTTTAAATAATTTGAGGTATTAATTGAAGTGATTGTGGATCAGAACTTCAAAAGTTGTCTATCAAAAAAATTAACTTTTTTTGTGCCTGTAATTTTAAATTGTTGTGTAAGACTTTTACTCTTACAATTTGCATTTCGATCTGCTACAGTAAAAATATTTTTGTATGGTTGGTAATTATTTTGATGGATCATTTAGTTCAATATGGATGTATTTACTTTTTTTTTTATCTATGTTCTTATCACAATGATGAGTTTATAAATATTTTTAATGACATAGATAATAGCAATTGTATAAATTGTACCCATTCTTTTTGTAAAAAGTTAAATTTGCTGTGGAAACCAAAATTTTTCAGTCTTGATTTTTAAATAAACTTTTGACATGAATAAAAATGTGATTATCAAATTAAACTTAGTAATATCAATACTTAGTAATAATTATAGTATCTAATACCAATAATTGTTAAATTTCTGTTTCATTCCATTTCAGCTTTAATGACATATTTCTTGCATTTTAAACTAAATATATGTTAAAATAAAATATCTGATCTCGAGAAATATCATGTCATGTAATACAATATAATAAACACTAGTTTCTTTTTATTCTTTTAGTTTATATTCAGAATCCACCTTTAGTACTCATAAGATCAGTTGAAACTTTTGTAAAAGTTGTGCCATCACCAGTTATTGTAAGGCTCACAGAAGGAGCCCAGTCTCGTGTTACCAGAGGTTGGGGTCAAGGATTGATTCTAGATCCAGGGCAGAATACTATTGATCCAGATGATGAAAATAATAAGGTTAGTTTATTTAGTTTTAATATTTATTCAATAAGAATGCGCATAATGTATCATGCCTATTAAAAATAAAAAGCGTTAAAAGTGTTTTTGAGATGGCAATATTTTGCAATTAAAAATATCTTGTTTGTGAAACAATTTTAAAAAAAAGAAAAAAGAAGAAAAAAAAAAAGAAAAAAACACAAGAAATGCTATGTATAAAAATATTTTATATGAAATTTATTTTTAAACTTCAATACATATTTTAATATGTGATTGACAGTAACTATGGCCATCAAAATTCTTAGTAATTAGATACTCTTAATAACCAAACTAGTGCATAAAGCCAATAGTGTACATGTTGATGTAAAAGTAATGATTTTAATAAATATGTCTGAAAACTCAAAATTTCAAGAAAAGAAAAATTTCCAACAGCTTCTTCTAATTTAAATTTTAAATTCAGTTATTTAACTATGATATTCAATATTTCATCCAGATATGATACAATAATCGGCAATTTCCTAAAAATATTAGATTAAAAGTTGTAACATAATATAATTTAACCTCAAAATTGTAGATATGTGTTATCAGAATTATTCCATCAAAATGATGAGGCTTTTTTATGTGAATAAGTCATTTTCATTGAATTTTTGTAAGCTTGTTATAATATTGTTTCCAGCAACAGGGAATTTAGAAATTCTGGGATTAATAAATAAATTTTTGAAAACTGCAGTTAAATCAGCGATTATATATATTTTTTCATTTGTAAGTAAAACAAATAGAAGAAATTCATTTTCCATCTAGAAGTTTAATATTTTTGGAAAAATTATAAACAAATTTAATTTGCTGTACCATAAATTTCTTAAAATTTAGTTTGCAATTGTTTACATTTGCATTATCATATTAAAAGTATATAAAACTGGGAACTGTTAAGGTATCAAAATTTTTTTCTTCTAGATTCCCTATTAATACAGCTAATCCCATTTTAAAATGCTCTTTACTATAAAAAATATATGTACTTGTAAAATCAACTAACCCATTTATTTTTTTAGAATTTTACCATAAAATGGTTCTGCCGTCGACTACCAGGAGAAGTGATAAATCGAAATTTGACGGAAGACATGCAAAATGTGTCAGACCCTATATTCGACAGAAGTATTTTGTATAGAGAGAGACCCACTGGACTACCCACCCCCAGCTCCGATGAAAGTAGCGAAGAGGAAGAGGGCGATAAAGATGGCTTACTGGAAGAACCAGATCTTGGGGGTTGCTTTGGAAAGGGACCAGGTGTGTTTTCTGCTATTGTTAGATACTTATATGTTATAACTGTTTATTTTGAAACGGAGTTTCTCAAATCAAAACTGTTGATAGTACCACAGCTTTGCAAACTTTTGTATTGGAGTTGTATGTGATAAGTTGAGTGTTATTTGCTCTCTACCTTTAGAAGGAAAATACGTTATTGTAGTTTGTTCTTCGATATTTTTGTTATTCTATGTGGTTTATCACAAAGTGATTTAATTAATCCTTGCAAATTTGCATATTATAGTAACATGCCAATGTGTGTTTAGCTTTTCCAAAGTAATAAATGTATTTTTAAAATGTTTTATTGTAATGCTATTATGATGGCTGTCATAAACTTAAATTTATAACAATCAAAACTTTTACCTCATGTTTCATGCTTAATATAAAATAGAAACCCCCTCCCTTTTTTTTTTTTTTTAATTAAAATTGTTTGCCTATAAATTATCTAAAATGTTCATGACAATTTTTACCTATTTTTTTTGTTGTTTTATGAGCCTAATTTTATATTATATAGAAAATATTCTTCTTAGCCAATATTTGTTATACGTCAATTATTGAATGAAATGTAAATTATGAAATAAATCTGACTGTATTTTTCTTAATTTTCTTCAATGAAAGTTTAAATTTGAACAACTTTTAAATTCAATATTTTTCTCCATATGCATGAATTAACAAGTTAAATATTTATTCATGACTTTTCTGTAAGAATTTGATTTAATCATTAAATAGGCTCATCATTATGAAAAGAAACTGTTGAAATGTTAGGCAATATATTTTATATTTATTTTTGGCTTCTGTAATTTTTAGGAATGATCAATGTCACAGAAAGTTATGTAAACTGGAATACTACAGTTTTTAGAAGATCCAATGTGACATATGAAATTATACTCAAAGTAGAAATGTCTGATAGAGATCCAACGTGGGGTGGATTACAAATTGTACTTTTAGAGCACATTCCACCTATTATAAGTGTTGAGTGAGTTATATTCTGTTTTTTCCTCTTTTACCTTATATCATAGCTAAATATGTAATTATTATTTATTGATACAAATTAAACAATATTTCATATATATATGGAAAGCTTTCTATCCGACTTAAAGACAAAGTGAATAAAATAGCTTTAGAAATAATGTGATATTAAATATTAAACAATTGTTCTTGATTAAAACAATCTGAATCGTTTTAATAAAGATATCCATACTAAAAGTTTATGCTTAAAAAGATATGTATGATGTTTATTCAAGTATTAAAACTTATTTACTTTCCATTTCACTTATTTGTCAGACTTTTGCATAACAATTTACACTCATTATACATAGTTATTGATTACTTGTATTACCCATTGGTTTCATTTCAAACATGTATTTGTTATTACAAGTTTAAACTTTTATCAAAATTCAAAATAAAGTTTCTTCTTCAGAACTAATTTTCTATTTATACGTAGGTGCCAGACTGAAAAGTTGTGCTATCCGAATGATCCTATTGGACAGCGTATTAACCCTGTACGAGTTGGTCTGATAGGCTTATGCAAAGAAGGTTGTGATACTGAACTACTCTATGAATGGCAAGTATTTGGAGTTGACGCTGAAGGAAATGAAACATATTTAGCAGAAGCTGGAGAATTTCTTGTGGGTAAGTTGACTCCTTGTAAATGAAAATGAAAAACATACTTTTATGTGTAATTGAACAACTGTTGATATTCTTAAATAGCTAGTAGCTAAATACATTATATTAAAGCATTGTTTGTGAATTTAACAAATCGTTATAGAATGCATACTTTTTAAATTACTAACTCTTATTTTAATGGAAATAACTTTACTTAAAGCGAAATTTTTAATGATTAACTTTAAAGCCTTTAATTGCGCATCTAAAATATTATGTAACATATACATTTATTTTTATAAAAGTTTAAGGAATGATATACTATTACTTGTTAATCAAATTTGCTCTATTTGTACAATCTATTTGAAATGTTTCATTTGTTTGATTACAATGTTTTAAATTAAAAGAATTAGCAGATTTATTTGCCAAGAAATACATTTTCATGGAGTCAATAAAATGTAATCTTGTTGTAAATCAACCAAAACTAAAGAATGAACTTTGTCTCATTTAGCAATACATGCATTAATTATTTTTCTAAGTAATATGCCATAAATGCATGAACCAAAATTAGATGTAGTTCCTGTTCATAATTTTAACTAAAGAAGTAAGCCTGAATTCATTGATGATATATCCACTTCAACCTCTTTCCTTTACTTTTAATTCATATAGGAGCAACTGAGAAGAAAATGGCTCTGAGTGAAGACTTTTTTAAAGAATACTATCCCACATATGGTGATTTCATTGCCAAATTAATTGCTGAAAATGAATATGGACTTCGTGGCGAATCTGATCTCTTTCTCCACATTAATCAGCCTCCTGAAGGAGGGAACTGCACTATAATGCCTGAGTCTGGAAGGGCTTTAATTGACGTGTTCACTGTCAGCTGCCTTGGATGGTCTGATCCCGAAGGGAAGGAAATTGAACATTTTGCATATTGGAGTAAGGGATTTGTGTTTTAATGTTTAGATTCACTGCATCATTTCAAAGAGTGTTTTTATGTAGATGAGAAGAATTTTTAAATTAATACTTTTATAATGAGAATATATGATTAAGAATATTTAGTATTGTGTCATAGTTATTTCTTATTTAAGGTATTTTTTTTAAAATTCTCCTTGGAAATTTTATTTATACATGAAAATAGTTTTTTTTTTTTTTTTTTTTTTTATTTCAAAGTATAAAGATTAAAAATTTTAGCAATCCAAACTTATTTGGAATTTTTTGTGATCTTTTATCCAAAGATTTAATATACTTAACATGCAATTTAGTTTCCATACCTTTTTAGTCGTAATGTGAAATTTTGAACATTCATTAAAGATTTAAATATTTACTAAACTATTTTTTTTTATTTCATATCATCAAAAATGTTCTTGTAGCATAGTAACTCCTAACATATCTTTTGTTACTGTTGATTTGATTTTTCAAAACTATGCTTAAAATATGATTTAATAAAGTATATTATTATTTATTATTATTTAAGTTTTATAATTTTAAGTTTATTTATTGAATGTTCTATATTTTAATAATTAAAGTATTTAACTATTCATCATAGCAATTCACAACGATACTGCAGCTTTGATCTACTTGAGTGCAGGGCCGGACCCTGAAGCCACTCTTGTGTTGCCATATGGACTCTTTGAGTTAGGTGTCGATATCAAGGACAAAGAAGGAGCATTGGCAAGAATAAATATTACTACTATGATGGTAAGCTTTTTATGATAATAGTTACATGTCAATTAGTAATTACTTACTTTTGACTGTTTACTATTTTTAGAATAGCATTGCAGATCTGTAGTCATTATTGTGTGGTAAGAACTACAATAAGACTGTTATTTCTGGAAATGAATAAGTGTTTTAGTGGCCAGCATGCAAATCTAAAGATATTGATAGATGTATTGTACATTATGTGAAAAGGCTATGATTAAATTAAAGAATAAGAAGTGTTTAAAATTTCTTACTCTGTTCTTGTCTTTTAACCTTTTGACTTAAGCTATGTAAATGAATTTTGTGCTTTCTAAACTGGAGAGGTACTTTGTAGGTTTGGTCAAATACCAAATGCATGTAATTGGTATTATTCAAACTTGAACTTTTTGTTTGTTTTTTAATCAGTGTAATTGTTCAGAATTACTGAGACAGTCCATCACTTAAGGAAACAGTTTTTCATAGCTGAACTCCTTTCTTAAAGACAACTTTACTGTCTAACATAGCAGAAGACTTAGAATTGAAACCAGCTAGACAATATGGTGTTTCAAGAATAATTAGACTTAATAGTGATTGTGAAAGGTAGTCTTGAGTAAAGTGTTATGCTATCTAGTAGGTGTTTTCTGCAGTTTCCCTATTCAAGATTCCAATATCAGTCAGTTTCTTTATTAAAGACTTCCTGGATTTAATTTCCCTTTACCACTTATAATCTTGTTGTTAATGTGGTATGGCATAGTATAGTCTTCATACTCTTATGCCATTTCCCTTTATTTCCATTGGAAAAAAATATTTAAGTTTCTTTACATGTCATGCCAATATGAGATGTATTTAACCATGAATATAGTAAAACGCTTTTTAACTGGATCTACAATTTAACTGGCCAACAAATTTAAAAAAGTAAAACATAAAAAAAAAAAAAAAAATTAAATTAAAAAGTTTTCAAAAAAAGGAATGGCTTTTTTTTTTCTTGTGTTGGCTGTTACAATGTTGCACATGCTTTCAATTCAATCATTCTACAAACCTTCTTTAATATTCTACAGACAGCTTTCTATCAGCATTTAAAAATCTTAGGACATGCAAGTCATTAATGTGAAAAACATGGAGTAGTGGGTGGGCATTGACAAAAATCTCCTCCAAAAGGTTTTATTGGATGATGACATCATCACAGCTGTTTCGAATGTGGTTCAAGATGATGATGACACCTAAATTGATGACAATGTCGCATCACTCGTATTACATATGGTTGGGTTAAAAGCACTGTAAACGGATCAATGTTATTTGGAGTAGCAGACTGTTGTTCATCTGTTGATGTGATGATTTTTTAAAAATTGGAGAGACAAAGCTACAAGTTATTGTAGCTGTAGCTAATTTAAAGATTTCTCTGAATGATACATAATTTAAAATATTGAAATTTTTTCAATAGTAGTGTAGTGAGTTTGTTGAATTTTTCATATAATTGTCTGAAAAATATGCATCTCTTATCCAATTATCTTTCTATTTGATCAATTCTCTGTTTTTTTTCTTCTGATAGTTTAACCAGATTTGTACTTAACCGGCTTATTCTTGGTCCCAATTAAGTTGATTAAGGGCTTATTGTATATTTAAATATTTTATTTATAAAATATTTGAAATTGGATAGTTTATTGTGACTTTAAGGTATATTAACTTGTGATGTTGGTCTACTTTAGCTGGAGCCGCCCTTCAAGCAAGATTATGATAGTTTTATGAATAACAGACAGTTAGAGCAAGTAGAAGCATCTGGAGATCAAGCTCGAATGAGTCAAGTGTCACAGGCCCTATCTTCGCTCATGAATGTTCGTATGCCACTGGATGAAAATAGCACTTTTGAGGAAGTTACTACAAGTAAGTAAGCTTTTGTTATATATTTAAATACAACTATTTTACTGAAGAAATTTGAACATCATAATTATTCATCAATAAGTTATTTCATGGACACAAGCAATCAGCATTTTAGTTAGTTTAGAAGTACCATATATAAATAAAATTATTTTCCTATTCATCAGTTTTTAAATTTAATATGAAAGAAAATTTACCTCAGTGTAATAATTGAAAAGGAATAACTTATTGCATAGCTAAAGTTTCTTGCTAATCCAGGTATACTTATGCAGAGATTTAAACTTAGGTATTTTTATAGTTCATGATTTAAATGTTTTTAATGACATAGATTATGAAATTTCAATTCTTCTCTCGGATAAATAAAAAAAGATATATTGATATACATATACTTGATTACAAAAAATGTAGTCCCAATATTATTATTTAGAGATCTATTACTATTTATAGCTCTTTACACATATGCTTATTTCATGATTTTTATCAATTTTTCTCTAAAAAAAAAAAAAAAAAAAAAAAAAAAAATAATTTTGTGATTACAATTTTTATGACAGTTAATCAGTGTTGTGATTTTAAGGAATAGATCAGAAGATGTTTATTAATTCCAATAAGAAAATTTATTGAACGCTTTATGCCTCTGAATATTTTCTCATTCACTTTGTGTTAAAATAGCTGATCCTGGTTTGCTGGACAAAGAAGCAGAGCAACAAGCACAGACCCGATTGAAAATGGTTCGCTCAGTTGGCAGTGTCATGAATACAGACACACTGGGCCACTTGGAACAGATAGGCAGTGCTCTTACTGCCATTGCTGGTGAAGGGGATGGAATAGATAATGATGGATTGGTATGTAACACTTCCTCTTAAAATTTTTGTTAATTTGAGAAGTAAAATAGGACCGATTTTAATTGTCTAGTTTTGTTTGTATCAAAAAGTAATGACTGGAAATAACACCTAGTTATTAAATAGTTTTTAGTTACACAGACATGTGTTAATTTTGCAGAAAATGTTTCTCTTTATTTACATAGATTTATTAATTTTGGAATCATTTAGAAACATTTATAGCCAAATGATGAATTAAGTTTTGTTCACCAATTTGTCTATTTCAATTGTATGTCTTAATGAACATTATAGGTAAGTAAAAAATATCTGATTTTCAGGGAAATGCTTGGATAGTTTTTAGAGTGTACACTTTTATGTAGAATAACTTAATAGTTTTGTAAGCACTTATAAAACTAAATAAAATAATGAATATATTGAATATAAAATAAATAATATATTAAAGTAAAATCACTACAAATCATTTGGTATTGACGAGTTGAATCCATAAATACTAAACAAATCAATTTCAAACAATTTGTTATTTACTTAAATTTGTAAAGTTAGCATTTTTATATTATTTAATTTGCATTTTATGTCAACAAAATATTTTAAATTACATTTCAGCTAAAAACATAATTTTTTTTTTTGTTTTATTATTTTTAAACCTTAAGTTGAGACAATTTTCAAAGACAATCTCTTTTTTTCATAGTGTTTGTGGTGCTTTAATTTGCGTATGATTTCCTTTGTGAATGCAAACTTTTCTGATTGAGGTATTTTCTGAATTTTAGGAGGCAATAATCCAGTTGTTGAATAAAACTGTTTCCCTGGCTAACAATATGCAAGTGGAAGCTCCTCAACAACTTTTAGATTTTTGTATGTACGCTGTTGGAACAATGGGTGGTATTGTTTCGGTGAGTAGTTTTTTTTTCTTTCTTGCTCAAACTTACTAAGTTTGAGTTTTCAATATAGTATTTTTTATAGTTATTAATAATACTCTGACATATTTATAAAAGATTAGATTAATTTAACCTAACTCTTCCTATTGTCTTAAAATTAGAACACCATCTATAAAGTAGGTTGTAAAAATATAATTATAATTTAGAACTCATCTTTTTATTCAAGATTCTTATGAACAAACAGTTATTTAGCTTAAAGTGGTATGGATGGTCTTATACAGAAAAACAACAACCTCAACTTAAAAGTATTGATCTAACAAAATATACTTGTACATTTTGTGAATAGATTCATAGATTCTTTTCCTTTTCAACAAGATATTTAAACAAAAAAGTGTATCTAGAGAGTTTTTTCTTAGTTTAGCTATATTTTTAGAGCAGTATATCTATAAAATATAGTTTCAAATAAGTTTTTTTAATTCTGTGTTATTTGTGGGAAGGCTAGTGGGGCTGAATAATCAGGCAGTAGTAGTTAATTGTGCTTTAAACTTTAATTAACAACATCTATTTAGGTTATTATACATCGTCAGGGGGACAAAACCCCACAGCACCTTCCGCTCTCGTTCTCTCTCTCCAGAAGAATGTCCTTCCCCTCTCTCCTTCCGTCATCCCGTACTCCTACTTCACAACTTCTCCGCCAGGGGCGACATCCGTAGCAGGGAATGCCATCTATTGGAGGGATCTCCAACCCACACGGCCGTCCTGACAATGCAGGCGTCCTCGCCTGATATCAAATTCTGAAAAGAATCAAAAGAAAACGGAGAGAAAAATGTTCTAAAATTTTACAAAAATTTGGTGTAGGATGTGATGAAAGGTTCTAAACTTGCAGGATTCTCCCCAAAAAGTTTGTAGTTTAAAAAAAAAATCACTAGAAAATGTTCAAACATCTTGAAAAGTTATCAAGAAAACCTTAAAAAGTTCACTAGAAAAGTTCGAATATTCAAAGTTCACTCGAAAAGTTAAAAAACACTGAAAAAGTTTCAAAATTCGAAAAAGTTCGAAATTAAAGTTCTCTTGAAAGAGTTCAAAAACACTTAGGAAAAGTTCACAACCAAAAAGTTTTTTAGTTTATGACTTTCTATTGTCCCCATTTTTTCATGAGATCGGCCGCAGTCGACGTCTGATTAGGTCCCTCATGATGGCCCACTTTTTTCACATCGTATCGGTCTTTCGGTCTGATCTTGATGACTTCATAAGGTCCATGAAACTTAGGACGCAGTTTCATTCCTGGTCCCATCTGTGTTCTTTGTATTGCTACTAGGTCTCCGATCTTGTAGTTGTGGGCGACCTTTCTCTTCTTGTTGAAGTTTCTTCGATTTTCTTCCTGTAGTTTAAGAATATTCTTCTTCGCTTCTTCGCGTTCTATTTCACGAGTGTTCATCATCTCTGTAATTCTCTCCTCTTCCAGCATTTCCAAAATCTTCAAATCTTCTTTATTTCGCATCTTGACTCCAGTTAGTAATTCGAAAGGAGTTCTCTTGGTACTTCGACTTGTTGTTGAATTCATTGTTCGCTGGACTTTATCGACGTGCCTGAACCACTTTTCAGGCTCCTCAATCGACAGCTTAGCAAGGATTGGTGCCAAAGTTCCATGAATTCTTTCGATCTGTCCGTTACCTCTCGGAATTCCAGTTGTTATGGTAATAAGCTCTATGTTCTCCTCTTGACAATACTCTTCGAACTGCTTCGACGTGAAAGCTGAACCTTTATCCGCTATTATTCGTGACGGATTTCCAAAAATGGCTTGCTGTTGTTTTAATTTCTGTATGGCGTCGTTGGCAGATGTAGATTTCACTGGGTAAAACCATACAAACTTCGTAAAAGAATCGATGACGGAAAATATATGCTTGTACTGCTTATTTGTAGAAGGTAGGGGTCCAACGAAATCAACATGGTAAGTATGTAGAGGAATGCTGTCTTTCGAAATGGGATTTAAAAATCCTTCTGCTTTTCCTTTCTTCGCATTGCAAAGTATGCATTCAACGCAGTTTGCTATGACTGTTTCAATGATGTTACGTGCCTTTGGTATAAAATATTCTTGCTTCAAGATTTCTTCTGTTTTTTGTGCAGCGAAATGTCCATTACTATGAATCTTCCTCGCAATTTCTGCTTGCATTTCTTGTGGTACTACCAGTAGCTCTCTATCATTGACAACCTTATACAAAATGTTATTCTTCTCGACGAAGTTGTTTACTCTTCCTTCTTCTAAGGCCTCTTTGATTGTTTGGATGTACTCATCAGTTGCTTGTGCAGCGGCGATATTTCGTGTTATGTCTTCACACGTAGCTATCAAAACAGGATATCGACTTAAAGAATCAACATGTTTCATACGAGTACCAGGTCTGTGTACAATTTCGTAGTCATATTCTTCAAGTATAAGTGCATAACGGGCTATTTTTGGTGTTAAATCACGCTTGCTCATGGTCATTTTAAATGCGGAGCAGTCAGTAACTATTTTAAACTTAGTGCCCAATAAATAGTTTCTAAATTTTTTCAAAGCTTCAATTACTGCTAAAACTTCTAATTCATAGCTTGAATATTTTTCTTCGTGTGCCGATGTTTTTTTACTCATGTAGTATATGGGATACAACTTCTTATCTTCCGCTTCCTGGAAAAGAATTGCACCATACCCATAAGAACTTGCGTCTGTGTGTAGCTCTAATCTTGCACCCGGTTGATAAATGTGAAGCACAGGACTCTTTGAAAGGATGTCTTTCAGTGCTTTAAAGGCATTTTGCTGCTCATTCCCAAAATAAAATGTAGTGTTGTTTCTAAGTAAATCACTCAATGGTTTCGCTATAAGGGAATATGATTTGATGTATTTACGAAAATATCCCGTCAATCCCAAAAAACTTTGAACGCCTTTTACATTTTTAGGTGTGGGGAAGTTCTGGACCGCTTTAACTTTGTCGAACGAAGGTTTAATTGTACCATTCTCAATGACATGTCCCAAAAATTCTATCTTCTTTTTTAAAAATTGGCACTTCTTTAAATTTAATTCAAGACCGTATTGGGATGCTGTTTCTAACACTCTCTTCAAACTGTTGACATTCTCACGTTCATTAAGCGATGGCAGAATTATATCATCAAGATAAATAAGCACAGTTCCATCTTTAAGAAGATCTCTGAACACATAGTTAATGTATCTTTGAAATATTGCCGGACTTGTTGACATCCCGAAGGGCATTTTACAGAATTCAAACTGAGAAGAATGAGTCACGAAAGAAGTATATTTTATGCTGTCTTCCTCAACATCGACGTGCATAAACCCGCTCTTCAAATCAATTTTTGAGAACACCTTATTATTCCCTAATTGATCTAGAACTTCTTCGATAATGGGTAGGGGAAAACTATCTTTAATTAAACGACGGTTAATCAACCTATAGTCGATTGCTAAACGTGATTCTCCAGATTTCTTTTTCACTAAGACCACTGGAGAACAGTAATCTGAACAGCTGTTTCGTATAATCCCTTTTTCAAGCCATTCGGCAACGATTTTATCAACCTCCAGTTTCTCGGGCAAAGCTAATCTTCTAGGACGTTGACGAATAGGAATATCGTCTTTCAAAATTATTTTCATCTTTAAATTAGTACTCTTCGTTTTATTCGGAACGTAATTTTTTATCAAGTCCGAAACCTCCTTTCTAATGCTCAAATCACTAATGTGCACTAAATCCAAAAAGTTATCATTTAAAATTCCAACAGTTTTAAAAATATTTTCCTTAAAATCATTATTCGTTGAAATGTTTCTTTCCGGAATAGAAGCCTTTTCATTATCTGAATCTAATCTATGAACTGTTAGGAATCCGCAGCTTTTTCTGTTTGTCAACAAACGCACGTGGTTTTGTTGTGATGTGAGCACCCCGCCATGTTGTTCCACAAGCACTTGGCCCTGTTTACCTCCGAAAGATATTTGCGAATCATGCAGCTCATTGATTTCTGAAGAGTGATACCTTTTGACCTTGAATTTATCGTAAGACGGAATTGCCTCTTTTATAAAAACGCTGGAAATAAAGTATCTTTTTATTTCCTGTTCTTTGGGCATTTTGATCTGTTTCATTTGAGCTAAAGAGATCGTTTTATGATCTTTAATACTACGAATTACGAGTTCTTGATCGCTTAAAACATAATTTACTTTGGAAAGCAAATCCATTCCCAGAATGAATGTGGTACTCAGATTATCCATCACATACACTTTATTTGATATAGAAAAATCATCAATTTCAATATCACAGTAAAAATATCCCTTTGGTATAATACCTTGTGTGTTAACCCCATTAATAATAATACTTTCATGTAATAATTCCGGATTACCAATACTTGAATAAAATTCTAGATTACATAGACATAAATCACTCCCTGTGTCCACCAAAGATAAAACTTCATTACCTCTAATAATTAACTTTTTCCAAGTTTTATTACATACTGGTAAAGCTTTATTTACACTGTTAACTACCCTTTTGTCTGGGCACACAAAACTTTTATGACCAAACTTGTTACAGTGCCAGCAGACTATACTGTTATTCTTATCAACTAAACTACTTTTATTTCTATTAGTAATATCAGAATCATTTACAGTATTATATTTATCATTATTTACAGTATTACTTCTACCATTATTTATACAAGAAGAATCATTATTTTTACTATAACCACCATATGCACTATTATATTTGTCATAGCCACAAGATGCACTATTATTTTTATTATATACACATGGGTTAGTAAGCTGCTTTTTTGACCAGGTTTGGGCACGTTTATTATAATGACCTGTTACATGTTCGCTATCATTATGCTTTGTTTCGTACCCCCTATTTCCTCTTAAATTTATGTTTGAAATATTTCTTCTAACCGAATCGAAATCGTCGAGTTTTTCTATCAACTCTTCTACTCGAGATATTTTAGGCAGGTGTGGCGAATATTGGCGAGAAGCTTGGCGAGAGGGGGAGATTGTTCGCCGTTCGCTGCGCAGGTTTCTTATCACTCGCTTTTTGGAATGCCTTGAATAAAAATCTTGTAATTGATAACGCATCGACGATTTTGAGTGGTGTCATGTTTCCTCTATAGAATTGGTGCATAGGCTGGGAAATGTTGTGTTGTTGGGAATTATTGTGTTGTGAGTGATACTAACCACTTTGGATTATATTGGCGCATGTTTTCGCTGCACGGTGGGGTGAGTAATTGGTTTTTGTTCGGTTTATTTCGTTGCTTGGTTGATTCGTGTGTCGGTTTTGCGAAAATTGAAGTTGTTCGTTTTTTGATTAAAGGAAAGTAATTAATAAGTTAGTGTGGATTCTAATATTGGTTTTCTGTTTGTGGAGCTGAAATTTGTACTAGATTGCTGCATTTTGGATTAGTATGGTATTGTCATTTTAATATTTGTTTTGCTTGTAAAGTGTTTCGGTTTAAAATGGATGCATCAAATCTGGCTTTATTAGAAAGAACAAAAAAGACTCGTTCTGTCATAAGGTCTATTGTGACAAGGCAAACTAATAAATTGGAATCCGAAATAAATAATTCTGCCGACAAAACAGTAGTACATGAAATATATGTACAGTTAATTTCAAAATTTGAGGAATTAAGTAAACTCGATAAGGAAGTCGAGGGTTTAATAGATATCGATAATCTGGAAGATGAAATATTAACTCGTGAAGAATATAGAGATAAATTTATAATTTGGAAAACCCGCGCTGAGCGTTATATAGAATCGGTTTCGATTCCAAATTCAGTTAGTATTCAAAATTCGCGGGAAACACAACAGCAAAACGTAACACTTCCTGAAAATAGCTCATTTCCTTCTGCTTTAGCAAATCAACCACGCTTGCCAAAACTTACTTTAGAGTCTTTTTCAGGCAAAGATATAAGTAGTTTCCCTAGTTTTTGGGCTAGATTTAAATCAGCAGTGCATGAAAATTCAAGTTTGAGTGATGTGGACAAATTTTGCTATTTAAAATCGGTTGTCACATCTGATGCTGAATTGGCAATACGAGGTTTAACGCTGACTTCGGAAAATTATGCCGCAGCCATTAAAATTCTAGAAGATAGATTCGGACGTAAGGAGCTTATAGTTGACTATCATATGAATCGTTTGTTAAATTTGACCCCAGTTCGCAAATCATTTGATGTTATCGCGTTAAGAAATCTGTATGATCAATTGGAATTAAATATTAGGGGACTCGAAACGCTAGGAATATCTCCTAATTCTTATAGCTGTCTTTTGTTTCCGATAATTATGAAAGCTATTCCCCCTAATTTGGCGTTAGAATTCAATCGAATTTATAAAGATAAGCAGTCCCAAATCACTGATTTAACATCATATCTACGCGATGAAGCTCAAAGTCGTGAGCGCACGGACGCTTTAGTAAAATCACATGAGTCACAAATCAAAGGCTCACATTCGAATAAATTCTCCGAGAGGGCGCCTAGATTCTTAACCCAGACGCAACAAAAGAATAATTGGCGATTTTCTTCAAATCATAACAAATCAACTGTGAGCGGATCTGCAGCCGAACTCCTCACAGCTGCGCATTTTAGTTGTATATTTTGTTCCGAAAATAATACTCATTCATCTGATTTGTGTGAGAATTTATGCGTTCAACAAAAGAGGGATAAGCTTATTAAGGAACGTAGATGTTTTTTATGTTGCAACACTAATTGCCGTGTAAAGGGTTGCAAAGGGATTGTTTGTACTTACTGTCAGGGTCGCCATGCTCGCGCTATTTGCTTCAAGTTAGAAAATTCTAAAAAACAAAATTCGCATTTAGACTTGAAAGAAAACTCTGTTGACGTTAAATCGACGACTTCAAATTCTGTTATGAATAATTGCAGTGGCGTTTTGTTGCAATGTGTTAAGGTAGAAATTATCGGTAGCACTTCATCGGATAAAATATTTTGTCTTTTTGACAATGGATCGGAAAAGACTTTTGTTAAGAAAGATGTATCCCGTAGATTGGGATTAAAAAAAATAGGTTTGGAAAAGCTAAATATTTACTCGTTCGGATCAAAAACTCCTAAAAATCAAACTTGTTGCAAGAAGTTAGACTAAGGAATGTATTGAATGGGCAGGAGACTGTGATTGAGGCATTGGAAATTGAGGAAATTTCTAAGGCGACACTTAGTCTTCCGAACCCAGAAGTTTGGAAGGAAATGGAATCGAGAGGTGTTAGATTGACGTTTAGTTGTAGTGAATCAACTGGGAGTTGTGAAATTTCGTTGTTAATTGGTTCAGATTTTTATTGGTCTTTAACAAATCAAATAAAAAGACTTGATTCATCATTGGTTGCTGTCGACACCAGTCTGGGATGGTCTCTTCAGGGTAGATGCGATGAGCAGAGCGAATGTACTTCGGTGCATTTGATTCACAGTGAAGATGAATCTGTTTCGGCTGAGTTATTTAGGTTTGGGAGATTGAAAGTTTAGGGATACATGATAAGGATTCGGTGTCTTGGGGTAAGGGAGATGAAGAGGTACTAAGTGAGTTTGATAACTCAATTAGTTTCGTAGATGGTCGATATCGCGTAAGTTTGCCATGGAGACCAGGTATGAGAGAGGCTTTACAAAATAATGAGTTTGTTGCGCGTAAACGCTTTGAGGGGTTGGTTCGTAGATTCAAATGTGATCACGAGTTGTTTTGTGAGTATAAGGATGTAATTGATGATTATGTTAGGGAAGGTATCGTTGAGCGTACTTCTTGTGAATCTTTGTCGAATAGTCAGGGATTTTACCTACCCCATCATGCAGTGATACGTAGCGACAAAACCACAAGTCGGCTTCGAGTCGTTTTCGATGGTTCAGCTCACGAAGATAAAAACATTTCTTTAAATGAAAGTCTATATACGGGACCAAATTTGCATCCTAATATCCTAGAACTGCTTCTGAGATTTCGAGAAAATTCTGCGGCCTTTACAGCTGATGTGAAATCGGCTTTCCTTCAAATTGAATTGGACCTTGCTGATCGAGATTTCACGCGTTTCTTCTGGACTGATAATCTAAACAATAATCCCTACGTCCTAAATTTCACGAGAGTTCTTTTTGGACTTAGGCCTTGTCCATACCTGCTTGCAGCAACTTTAAAACATCATTTCAAAAAATACAAGGAACAGTATCCTCATACATTTAATTTGCTAAACAGCTCTGTGTATGTTGATGACGTCATATCCGGCCGAAATGATGTTCAGGACGCTCTACGTACCTCCATGGAGTGCTTGCAAATATTCAGTGATGCTGGCATGTTACTCCGCAAGTGGCGAACTAACTCGAAGCAACTTTATTTGTTATGGCAACAAGAAAGGGTTGAGCCAGAATTCTCTGAAACTGTTGCTGTTGATCTTAGTCTACCGATTAAGGTTTTAGGACTTTCTTGGGATCCAGAAAGAGATTTGATTTATTTTGATCCGAAAGACTTATTAAAGTTTATGTCTCGTAAAATCGAATCAAAGAGATTTATTCTAAGTGTAGTTGGGCGTATCTTCGACCCTATAGGGATTATTGGCCCATTTGTCATCAAACTGAAACGTGTACTTCAAGATCTTTGGACTCTGGGAGTGGACTGGGACTCGGAACTTCCTCCAAAGCTACGCCACCAGTGGCAGCAGTGGAGTAGCGAAGCTGAAGACTTGACTGAGATAAAGATACCTCGGTACTATTTAGGTAAATTAGAACAAGATGTATCAATGTTTGAGATACACTGTTTCTCCGACGCGAGTAAGACAGCCTACGGTACAGTATTGTACTTGCGTTTTGTTACTCGTAACAATGAAATTGAGACGAGTTTTATTTGCTCGAAGGGTCGTGTAGCACCTTTGAAGTCAATGACATTGCCCCGACTTGAATTGACAGCAGCTTTATTGTCAGCTAGGTTGGCTAAACAGGTATCAACTTGCCTCAGATTCGACGCCAACATTTACTACTGGACAGATTCTCTTATTTCGTACTACTGGATTCGCGGCGATTCTTCAACATTCAAACCTTACGTAAAAAATCGTGTTGAAGAAATCCAAATGCTCTCCGACCCGATCCGGTGGGGACACTGTCCAGGAAAGGACAATCCTGCTGATCTCATTTCGCGTGGTACATCTGCTCTCAATTTAGTGCAAAACGAACTGTGGTGGAACGGTCCACCTTGGCTTAAACTACCACCTGACCATTGGCCAAATCTTCATCGTCCAATTTTAGATTCGGAACTTTGTTCTGAAGAATTGGAACTTCGTTCCAGTGTGCATGTGGCAGTTACCCAACCGAAGGAATCTCTTGTCGATATAGAACGATTCAGCAGTCTTAAAAAACTTTTGAGAGTAACCGCATGGATTTTTCGATTCGTGAACAATGTTAAGAACTTAAATAAATCATTGAGCTTGTATCTTACTGCAGATGAGATACAAAATGCTGAATATTTTTGGATCAAATACGTTCAAACCGAATTCTATTCTGCTGAAATATCAGCTTTAAGAAGTAACAAGCAACTTCAGAATAACTCGGAAATAAAGAGTTTAGTGCCTTATTTGGATAAAGACAGTTTGTTACGAATTACTGGACGGTTGCTTGAAGCAGAGTTATGCTTTGGTGAAAAGCATCCTGTAATTCTTCCTCGACGCTGTAAATTTACCGAGTTACTTGTGACTAGAGTACATGAAGAAATAGGTCATTGTGGTGTATCCGCAACTTTGACTCAACTTCGAAAACATTATTGGGTACCTAAAATCCGTCAATTAGTTAAAACGGTCATTCGCAACTGTCTCATTTGCAAAAAATATAATGCCAAACCAGCTGATCAACTGAGTGGTCAGTTGCCACGAGATAGAATTTCCCGATCTCCTCCTTTTCAAATCGTAGGTGTTGATTTTACAGGTGCAATCCTTGTGAAGAACAGTAAAGATACTCAAAAATCTTACGTCGCTTTGTTTACGTGTGCTGTAACACGCGCCGTTCATTTGGAACTAGTATCGGACATGTCCACAAAGTGTTTTTTACTTGCTTTTCGAAGGTTCCTTGCACGAAGAAGTAATTGCCAAGTGATTTACTCCGACAATGCTCGTACATTTAAAGCGGCTCAAAGAGAGTTGACGTATTTCACTAACATCTTGAAAGACAGCAAGTTACAAAATTTCGTCGCAGACAAAGGTATCAGCTGGAAATTCATAGTTGAACGTGCCCCTTGGTGGGGTGGCTTCTACGAACGCCTTGTTAAGACTGTAAAGGAACCACTGCGTAAAATACTTGGCAAGGCACTTGTGACATTTGAAGAACTTTCAACGATTCTCTCAGAGGTTGAAGTCATCGTCAACAATCGACCTCTAACCTATGTAGAGAATGACCCAGGGGAGCCAGAACCTCTCACGCCGGCTCACTTCCTCGAATTAGGTTATGGTGATTCCAAATACCCTGTACATTTCATCGAACTGATTGACTCTACAGCGGCCAAGCAATCATACCAAAGGAGAAAGACTTACCAGACACTCCTTTTGAAACAAATTTGGAGACGCTGGAAAGAACAGTATTTACTCCAATTAAAGACTGTTAATAACTTTAAATCCCCATCTCTTCGTAAAAACTTGCAATTAAATGATGTGGTGATTGTTGAAGGGAATGTTAAGTCAAAATTATTGTGGGAACTTGGGGTAATCAAAGAGAGATATATTGGAAGAGACAATAATGTTAGATCTTGTTTAGTTAAAACTTCTAAAGGTCTCTTCAGAAAACCAATCCAATTGCTTTATCCTTTAGAAATTACATGATGTTCTTAAACTAATTTGTTCTTATTTTTCACATTTATGTTAATGAAGAGTACATTATTAATTAATTTTAAAATTGATTTGTTGCGAGATCTTTAAGTATGTATCTTAATTGTTTATTTTCATTTGATTGTTTATTTCATTGCTTTGATTTGCATTATATGTTTAATTGGGTGAACATTCTGTTCACCGGTGGGGTGTGTGGCGAATATTGGCGAGAAGCTTGGCGAGAGGGGGAGATTGTTCGCCGTTCGCTGCGCAGGTTTCTTATCACTCGCTTTTTGGAATGCCTTGAATAAAAATCTTGTAATTGATAACGCATCGACGATTTTGAGTGGTGTCATGTTTCCTCTATAGCAGGTCATCTAGAAAATGTTCGCGAGTTTCTTTTGGCATTTTTCGTTTCAGTTGATCTACGATCATTAGTTCTTTTAAATCTTGAAAAGTTTCTACTTTTAATCCCTGTAGCCATCCTTCCAAAAAGCTTGTCAGCTCAAAAGCGAAATCTCTCCATGAAGCTTGAATGTCTTTTTTATGACTAGCAAAATTTTGACGAAACTGTTCTGGTGATAAATAAAAGCGTTTTAGAAGTACTTTTTTTATATGATCGTAATCGTTAGCCTTGATTTCTGGTTCCCGTGCAATTAAATTAACGATCTCTAAAGGAAGTAGTGTTAACAAATGGGTAACCCAGTTCTCTTTTGTTATTTCTGCTCTAGAAATTTGTCTTTCGAATAATGTTAAGAATATAGCTACGTCGCTTTTCATATCAAAAGGTTTCATAATTTTTAAAACATCATATTTTGTTCCGGAATTTTCTATCTGCTGATTTTGTCGGTTTGCAGTTTCGGCTTCTAATTTTTTTAGTTCTAAATCGCGTTGGGCTTGTCTTTCTTCCCTTTCAATATCGAGTTGAGCTTGTCGCTCTTCCTCCTCACGTTCGCTAACTATAGTAGCTAACACATCTTTAGTGATTTCCGCAGAATAATCACTAGACTCAGTAATTAATTTATTCATCTGTTCAATTGTCGCATGTTCAGGAACAGTTAAGTTCTCTAACAAGGACTATTAAATCACATTTTCGTGCCTTCGCCAAAAAGGTCATAACTGGTTTATTTGAAGTTGCAGCTGTATTTAGCGGCATGGTTAGTTTCAAAAATCAAAAATTTATACTCACAGGATCCAGTGTAGACACCCGTGCAGACACTATAGAAACCCCGTAGATATAGCCACTCGTTGCTTCCACTCGTCGTTTCGGTTTTCATGCACCCTGTGCACTTTTCAATTTCTTTTAGTTGATTTTACAGTCCGTCTGTAGTATTCAGGTAGGTTTTCATCATTTCATCCCCAATGCTCCAGTGCTGGCATAGTTTGAGGTATCAGTTCTGCTTTGGCTCTCCGTAGTTTCGCTTCTGCCGGATTGTAATAGGGAAATCTTTTCTATGGGCTGCTGTGCAGGTGAGACGACTCACAAGTGTCCAGTTTTACTTTTTTGATACTCCGCAGCTAGGCGACCGTATCTAACAATTTTTTCACGCGGCAGGTTTACCGTTGGCTTTTGTAGGCCGAAGATCTTTCAATTTTTTCCTTAGGCCGAGCCCCCATGTGGGAAGGCTAGTGGGGCTGAATAATCTGGCAGTAGTAGTTAATTGTGCTTTAAACTTTAATTAACAACATCTATTTAGGTTATTATACATCGTCAGGGGGACAAAACCCCACAGCACCTTCCGCTCTCGTTCTCTCTCTCCAGAAGAATGTCCTTCCCCTCTCTCCTTCCGTCATCCCGTACTCCTACTTCACAACTTCTCCGCCAGGGGCGACATCCGTAGCAGGGAATGCCATCTATTGGAGGGATCTCCAACCCACATATTTTTATTTTGGTATCTAGATTAATGTACCATTATTACAATTATTGATTAATAAATAAACTTTTTTTAACAGAGAATGACACAGCAATTAATATCTGGAGTTGTGCTACCTACCGACAGAACAAAAGCCTTAGATTTTGAATATGATGTAGAAATTCCACTGTATGGTGAAGAAGAAAAAGGTAAAATACCATATTTTAATGTTAAAATTGCAGTTTTGTTAAATGTAAAGAAAGATATTTGCATAAATCTTTGAACTGTTTATCATTTTGCTAAAAAAAATCTTTCAATCTATAGATAGTTTCTTTGATGGAACCATTCCACTGGAAGATGCTCTTACAAAAGCTGTCATCAAACATGAACGAGAAGAGGTGAAGAGAAGAAATAATTGTGTTATTCTTTTAATTTGTAATTTAATTACTATAAAAAATCTGACTCTAACTTGTTAAACATATTAATAAATATGATTTATTACATGAATAGTTTTCTCTTGAAATCTGATTATACATTGTCATTATAAATATAAATTGTTTCCTAGGCTGAAGGTCAAATTCGAACTATTGTTGATCTCACAATTCGATTGGTGTTAACGATGCTGAAAAATATCATAGTTGGTGAAAAGCCCATGGAATTTATGGCACCAAGTGGTCTTGGTCTTACAATATCAATGTATGCTATTTCTTTGCATATTGCTCAGTTATAAAAAACTCTTTAATATTTGTGCTTTAATAGTAAATGAAATTATTTTATTTGTTAAAAACTTATAAATTAACTTTATAAACTGAATCATCGAATTAAAAATTATAGGTTTAAAGGAGGAACATTGAGCAATCGTGCTATTCAGCATGGAGAAGCTGTATATGTTTTCCCTGAAGTCTGTGACATACTTTCAGAAGTTGGCTGCTGGGGTAATGAAACTTTAGGGGTCATGGTAGGTTTTTACATACAATACATTCAAATTTCTCTTCTTCAAACAAACCTTTTGGGTTTGAATCATAAAATACATTTCTTAATATTTATTACAAAATTATTTTAGGCTGTCTCTTGGCCTGCAATTCTCGATTCCTATGGTGACAGTGTGGATCTCTTATCTAATGATACTAAAACACTGCAACTCATAATGCTTGATGAGGATTTAGAGATGATGAAAATTCACAATTCAACCGGTTGGTTTACTATTAAAGTCCCAAGGGGTAGCAAGAAAGAAGGAGCGGAACCGGTAATATTAAATTTTATACTATGTATATGGTTCTTTTTATGCATAATTTGATTTTTTTCCTATCAAATAACTTTAATTTAATTGCTTTTTTTATTAACTTTATTTACCAATACAATGCAAATCAATGTTACAAATTTGTATTAATAACTCTATTTTCAGTTTTGAAATGTGGCAAATTGCTGGAGAACAGTATTAGTTGAGTCAGGTTAACTCCTGCAATTTCAGCAAAAAATTTAGCTTAAAACTGCATAATAATATGATACTTTTACTGTAAAAAAAAGCTGTAAAAGTCACTATCTAATTATAGCTATAAATCTTTCAAAGTTGCAAGATTCATATCATCCTTTATGGCATTGGAACTCAGAATAAATATGGAAAAAAATATATATGTTTTGTGGCAAAAATGAAAACCAGTCTAAAACTTTTGAGAATGGTCCATTTAAATTTGAATCTGTGAAAAACTTTACCTATTTGGGCTCCAAGATTAACTATCCAAACAACATTAATACTGAAATCAGAAAGAAGGTAATTGCTGCAAATCGTTGTTTCTTTGGTTTAACTCACTGGCACTCATGCACGTATATATGTGTCATTTGATCCTCAGTTTTTCCAGCAATACACAACATTTTTAAATTTATAAATAAAATTTAAAATAAAATATTTTTTAAATATTTTTATTAGGATGATAGTTTATAACCTATCTAACCTATCTAAAACAAATGAATAAAAACTAATTAAAAAAAATTATATATTTGAATTAGAAATATAATTCAAAATTATTGTAGGGAAAACAACTGTAGAATTTTGCCCATTCCCTGCACCGTCAGTGGGTTAAGAATTCTTTGCAAATCCTATGTTTAAAAAAATAAAAAAAAATACTCAAGTTATACTTTACTTTTTAAAATTGAGACATTACAATTGCTAATGTAGAATTACTGATTCTTAAAGTGCCCTTTGTATATATATGCTTTATAAGTTGACTTTTATTTTCTTTGTGTATTAATTAAAAATAAATTATATTTTAGGCATTACCAGAACCTACCTATGTTCATGCTGTGATTAAGTGGAATGAACAAATGGTTTACCATCAATTTATTGTTGAGAAATCTGACTCATCTGTTAATATTGAAATCACACCTACAGATCCAGATATTGAATTGCTTATATTTGTAAAGCACAGAGTCAAACCCTTACTTCATTCCTATGACCTGATGATAAACCTAGCGAGTGTTAGGGAAGAAAATGGTAATTTTTTTTTAAAGCTTTAATAATTGAAATTCATGTGAAGAGCACTGACAAAATCTATTTGTTTTTGCGACATTGCTTAATATTACATGAGTCATACACTATTACTTCAACTTATTTATGAAATTATTCAATTTATAGGTACTTATGATCTTTTCCTGAATAATGAGGTTATTCGAAACAGAACAGGTTTCTTTTATTTGGGTATAATTGAGGCCAATGCCACAGCACAAAATAATTCCATTCCCAGTGACATGATGTTTGACAGCCAGTTGAATTTCACTCATGGGGAAGCTGTTCGAGATTTCTCTACAAATTATTCTGTCAGAATTTACACCTCTGGATGTTATTTTTATAACTACGATCTCAGGATATGGTCTGGTGCTGGATGTTATGTAAGTTTATTTGCTTTTATATTATGCTAGTATATAAATATTTTGTACAATCTTGATGGGTTTGCTTCATATATATATATATATATATATATATATATATATATATATATATATATATATATATATATATATATGTTTTTTTTTTCTTTTTCTTATATGGATATATATAGAGCTCATAACACAATTTACTTGAACATTTTAACCAATATCATAATTATTTAGGGATATCAATGTGCAAAAGTATTATGAAATGATAGGGGAAAAAACATTTGTTTTAAATGATTCATAGGATATTATTAAAAGTACTTTGTAAGTAAAGTTAAACAATTGATGTGTATCATTTGAAGATACTGTTTTGATTTATTTAAATTACTAATATTTTTACTTAAAACATTAACACAATCAGTATTTTTATTTATATTTAAATCGCACACTGATTGATTTAAGATTCGTTTAGATGAGTCTTCATTTAACCCTTTTGAAACGTTCCAATTTTTCGTTTTTGTGACAAATTAGAATTGGTTGTTTTTGTTGGATCAAGGACATAATTAGGCTAAGTTCTATGATTTAATGTAAAATGAAACTTCCATGCCAACTCAGTTTTAAATAATACTATTAATATAAAATGCCCTTATAAGATTCATTTAATAACAAATCATAAAAGAACAAAAACATTTTACCTTCTAGTGGCTTATTTTTAGCCGACTGTGAACTTTATACTTGCACTTTTAAGCTAAATGTTTAATTTAGAAAACTAGTCATTTGTTAGGTCCTATTAAAGAGTTTAATTTAATTTATTTTCTTTCTAATGCAAATTACACCCTGTGTCTATATGCATAAATATTCAATAATTTTTTATAAAATGCTCTGATTTTTTTATTATTATTATAGGTTGAAAATGCTACTGCTGCCTTGACGCAGTGTAAATGCAATCATCTGACATCTTTTGGTGGTGGCTTCTTTGTTGCTCCGAACACAGTGGACTTCAGCTATGTATTTGCAAATGCTGGGTTTGCAGATAACGTGACCATTTACATGACCATAATAAACATAATGCTTATATATTTAGCCTTATTGATATGGGCACGTCGCCAAGACATAAAGGATAAAGAAAAGGTGAGTAAAATTATTTTATATTAGAATACAGCTTTTCTAAAGTGTAATGTAGTGGCAGATTAATAAGTTTCAAATATTTATTATAGCTCGGTGCCACTCCTTTACCTGATAATGACCCAGATGATAAATATATTTATGAAATGATAGTATTTACTGGCAACAAAGATGCTGCTGCAACAGATTCTAAGGTAATTGTTTTCCTCTCGAATTTCATTTTAAATAAGTTTTTGTTTAAATTATGTGTTAAACTAACACAAATATGAATTAATGTATGAATTAATACTTTAATTTATTGTATTTGATCTTGGTTTATCATGAAATGTTAAAATTGAGTTGTGATTTTCAATTGTAAATTCTTTTAAACATAAAGGCTTAAAAATAGCTTTTTAATATATAAACAATATTTATGAATAATTTAAAGTAGCATTGAATGAATCTAAGGATGTTTGGCAATTGAAAAGTTCTTGTCCGCTTCTGTATACAAATGTGAAATGGATTTTCTTTCTTTAAATTCTAATTGTAATATTTTTTAAATAAAATAATTTATTAAATATTTCATAACTAGATTTCTTTCATAATTTTACCTATACATAGTCAGATAGTTTGGCTTTTTGTAAAGTTACAGCACTGTTTAGCATGTCATAGGCTGTACATCATCTGAGTATGAGATGTACAATAGGCTCATCAGGAATAAGTATCCTTGGTTTTTCCACTCTCAATTCTAATCTAATGTATATACATAATGCATATTTTGGTATCAAATAAGAAATTTATTTTTTATGCTAAAGATATTTTTAGAAACAATATTTGGTTCAATATATTCTTTTTCCAGCTTTAAATTTAAAACTGATTTTCAAGTATTTAATCATACAAATGTTTTTATTCATGAAGCCTATATTAATAAAATCGCTTCTATATTCTTCAAATTATGAACATTTAAGATTTTAATTTCTAAGAATTTTGAAACACTGCTTTTGTTTTTAGGTTCAATTTATTCTTTCTGGTGATGATGATGAAACAGTTGTACGAACACTTGAAGATCCAAAGCGAAAGCTATTTAGACGGAATGCTGCTGATACATTTGTCATGACTACACCAAGGTATGATTAAGAATTTTGGCTGTTATGCATTCACTAAATTTATTCATCTTGTATTTCCTTAATACTACATGAGAATTTTGTAATACTACATAATATTGCATAAGAATTAAACGATTTCCAGAAAATAATTATATTCAAAATAAATAAAAATAAAAAAAATATTAGATAATTTTATATCCTAAAGGTAAATTTCCTTTTTTTGTTTATTTTATTGGAGAATTGAGCAAAAATAAATTTTATTGTCCTAGTCTCTAACTTACTCTTAAAAAATGAATACTCACAGTTTAAAGCTTTGTATCAAATAGTGTTTTAGGTCTTCATGATAAACTTTGATTAGATCACAATCATATCCTAAAAAATAGATTGTGTGTTTAACCTGTTAAATGGCTATGAAGAAATCCAGAAGACTACTTCAATGGGAATGTTGAAAATTTTCATCATGCAAATCTGAGTATGGCGAAATATTTCGTCAAAAGACATTATGTTTTATGTAGCTCTTGTCTATTAAATTCTTGTGTGGTTGTATGCCATGGTATTGTTGATAGTACAGGTACTAAAAATTACTAGGTGTCTTTGGCTGTGTTAAGTACTTAATTGTGGCAGAAATAAGCAGCAGAAATCGTTCCCAAGCAAGCATTTCGATTTTGAACATTGTTTCATTTTAGTCTGCATTTCAGCATTTTACATATTAGTGATAAATTGCTGACTTTAGTAATTGTTATTTTCTTCAAAATATGGCTAAATGTTATTGCAAGGAACAAAATATTTTGGAATTGCTCGAGAGTGACAGTGAAATTTGCCCAAGACGTCAGGTAAACAATGTCAAATTATAAGCAGCAATAGCTGTTCAGAAGAAGCCTATTATGAAACGAGTTGAACAAAAATTAATGCCTCAGGTAACAGGTTAAGATCCAGAACTAATTAAATGAAGGAATGATCAGGAATAGTTGGTAAATAACTTCGTAAATATTTTAGTTTTAAAAATGTAAAATGATAACTGACTTAAAACATTTTGAATTTCTTTTTTTAAAACTAATTTTCTTAAATACCATCAATGATTTGTTAAGGGTATCACACTTTATGTTACAATTGGATATGCATATTTTTTCAAACTTTGAATGCCTTATTTATTAAATTATATACTATTTTGACTTCTAGGCCTCTTGGAAGACTGAATTATTTGCGTATATGGCATGACAATTCTGGAAATGGGAAATTCAAGTCATGGCTTTTGAGTTTTGTTGTTATCCGAGATGTGCAAACTGGAGCTCGTTATGAATTTGTTTGTGAGCGATGGTTGGCTGTTGAAAAAGAAGATGGATTGGTAACTATTGTTTTCTTCTATTTTTTAACTTTTTTACATTCCCCTAGTTGAAAAGCATTAAAAATATTATATTCACTAATATTTGTAAACGAACAAAAGCTTTCACTAAGCATGTTTGTTATATTATTTGAATAATAATCTCTGATTGAGAAGCAATAAATTATAAAAGCTGTCAGTAAAAATACTAAACTGGTTATGTGTATTTTTTAGATTAATTTAAGCTAAAATTCAATTTGCTTAAAAAAATATATTTAGAATTAAATCAAAGTTGTAATAAAATAATTACTTTTTAACTTAAGAGTACTAATAACAAACAAGGCAATGTCATTAAATTTTTTGAAAATAACATTTAATAAATCAGTGTATGTATACTGCATATCTTTTCTGGTATGCTGGTAAAAAATATTCTTCAACATTTGAATAGAATATCTCATTGTCTTAATACTATTCTTTCAAAAGATATTTTCTTTAGAATGTTTCAGCATATCAATTAAAAATTATCATTGCATATATTTCTTATAAAATTTCATGTTCATTCATTATTTTCAATAGATTGACAGACTTTTACCAGTGGCAGGGAAAGGCGAAGCTACAGAGTTCAGCCACTTGTTCCAACAAAAAACACAGAAGAACCTGTCAGATGGCCACTTATGGTTCTCCATTTTCATGAGACCTCCAAAGAGCAGGTTCACCAGAGCACAGCGTGTCACCAGCTGCTTTGCCATGCTCTTTCTCTCCATGTTGGTGAATGCCATGTGGTATGGTAGAGTGCCATCCAAACCAAGTGGATCCGCATTCAGTCTTGGACCACTTTCTATGAGTCCTGAACAGGTGAGAAATGAATATGATAGTTGAGGAGTAACACTTAAGTCTTGGTGAGTTGAAGAAATATTGTTAAAATATGATTTTCAGAAAGGTTGGCAAATTAGGAAAGTGCAAAAATGTAGTATCCGATATGCTTGATGCATTTGTACATTTATTTGTGGCAGGATTTTTTAAAGCATCTGTCGCTGGATATATACAATTATTTTATGAAAATATGAATACTAAATTTAAATCAATACTTAGTAAAGTTTTGATGAGACCTTGTGTAAAACAATTGCAAACTTATTTTATACAACCAAAGTTTGCTCTTGTTGAATGAAGGGCATATCAAGGTATTTTTTTAATATATTTTTTCTTCACTCTTAAAAAGAAAGAGATAAAAAGAAGACACAAGCAAGAAATCACATTTTCTATTGATATATTTCCTGGAAATATTACTTATTAACAAATTAATTTTTGTGCAATAACTTTCATTAAATTTCGTGCATAAGAATTTACATTTACATTATTGAAAAAAAAAACCAAAAAAAAACTGGTGACTAAGAATTATTAAGGAAATTCAAAAAGTTTTCTTCCTGAACACCCTGCATTAACATAACTGAGTTAAAGATTTGTTATAATCACAACAATAAAATTTAGTATTGTTTGAATGAAGATCCTATTTTATATTGCATGCTCGATACTAGGTAAATAGAAATTTGTTTGGTTATGCTGCTTATACCCTTGATCTGAACTCATTTTTAATACCTAAAAATAAATTTTATTTGTTTAGTGTATATTTCCTATTTTCAAAAGCAATATAGTACATAAAATTAATACTATCAAATTTTAAATTTATATACCCAGTATGTATTACATGTTTGTGTTTAGACAATAGTTTTAATTTTCTTAGATTGGTGTTGGAGTGATGGCTAATTTCATTGTATTTCCACCAACATTTCTGATGATAACATTGTTCCGAAAATCAAGATTGCGCAAGTTAAGACCATCACACGTAACAGAAGCGATAAAAAAGCAACGTATGTACTAAAGATGACTTTTTTATAATTTATGTTTGTAGATATCATCAGCCATCTAGCCATCAGTGTATTTTTCCAATACTTTTTTGTTTAAGAATTATCAGGGAAATATCAAGTAAATGCAAAATATTTTAATAGAAGTTCCTCTTTATCTACAATTTTATTATTTTTAGTGGACTTTATAGAGCTTTACCAGACTAAACTTGCCTAAAACTCCCCCTTAAAAAAACATTCTGCCTGCACCACTGTTTTGTATGCATACATAAGTATACAATTATATTCTTATTCAGCTATTTTTGTGGTTCAAAATAACGCTGTGTATACTTTTCCTCTTTTTTACATTTTGCCTGTTTTCACACCTAGATGATGCAGCAGAACTTTCATTTCAAACACGTTATAAATCTAAATATAAAGTTTTATAACAAAAGCAATTTGTTTTAATTACTCGTGAAGGGTTAAATGTGATTACCTTAATTTTACTGATTAAATTGAAATAGCTTTCTTAAACTTATATATGAATTTTTTTTAATCAGTTTTAATCCATTTGCATGGTTAACTCACCATTATTTTTCTTTGATTTAGTACAATGAGCATACATTCACTTTTTTTTTTATGATAAAATGCTAGCTAGATTCTTCTTTTAAAAAAACTTGAAATATGAGTTGTCAATTTTAAAAAATAGTATTATTATTTAGAACGAAACTGGATACTTAAAAAAGCAATTGAAAATTTTTGTAAGAATTAAACAAAGCTACTTTCGAAGCAGCGAATAAAAATTGCTTGATATCTTTATACCGTTTCTATTCTACTCAAATATCGATATTTACATAAAATATTCCAAATTTCAGAAGCATCAAAGAAGAAGCTTTCAACATTTTCTAGACCCAGTTCAGCTCACTCAGGAACGACACTCATCTTAGACGACATCTCACAAGACGACGAATCACGTCGTGAAAATCGCATCGGTACACAGAAGAAGAAAAAGAAGAAGTTTCTGTTTCCATGGTGGTGTCGTATCATTGCGTGGATTTTAGCTGTTTCAAGTATTATTGTCTCATGCTTCTTCCTATGGGCATATGGTGTTCAGTTTGGAGATGAAAAGACCAAAAAGTGGATTACATCGCTTCTGGTGTCATTCTTCAGTTCAATTTTGATCACACAACCTATTAAGGTAAGGATTCTAGACTGGTTTTTTTTGTTATTATCAAGTCAGTGGTTGTAAAAATATTGTTTTCTTTTAATTTATAAAAATTTACTGAATTAAAGTACTATTACATCAAGTGTTTATAGTGCTGATGCATTTTTATCAGTTGTTAAATTATTATGTCTGAATGATTAGTGCTAGAGCTTAGGTAAGTGAATAGAGTATGGTTGACATTACTTATCTATTAATCTGTTGTAAAGAGAAGTTTTGAAAACATAATTTCAGTTTTTAGTTATTTTATTTTTTTGGATGTAAATAACTACCAAGCAGTATACATGCAAACACACAATCTTTTTTAAAATAAAGAAGGGGAAAAAAGAAAACTATTACAAAGTGAAAAATGTATAACTAACTGAATTACCAAAATTCAGGGGCTTATTTATAAAATAGAAGGAATGGAAACGTCCTACAGACTTCAATACAATATTGTGGAAAATGCTTTTGGAGTTGCATTCATTCTGGAATTTGCATATATTTTTCTGATTTTTTTAACCATAACAAACAATTTTTTAAGCAAGTACTTGAAACAACATCTGCAACAAAGTTTGGTATTTTACAAGTACACTTGTTACTGAATAACCAAGTTCTGATCTAATTTGTCTATTTTTACAAAGAGGAGAAATTCTATAGATTCTAAGGTAGTACTTTTCCAGTGGAATTTTAAAGCACCTGGTTTAGTGTTTAACACTAAAGAACGATCACAATTTGACGACAGAGATGGTTTTAATGACTAAAAAAATGGAGAAAGCTGTGCATGTCACCATGAAAATTCCCCAATACACAAATCTGTTATTATTACTCTAAAAGTAAAAGGAATTTCTCTTAACCGTGTTGACAGTATACTAACTGTACAACTAGACAAAGAAACACACAATTGGAGAAACGTTTTAACTAAAGTTGTAGTGGCTGTCAAGGCCCTGACATAAAGAGGCCTCGTTTTAAGAGGCGACAACGAGATATTTGGTTCTAACAGGAATGGAAATTTTCTTGTAGCTTTAGAACTGATATCCGAATTCGATCCATTCTTAGCAACACACGTTGAAAAATATGGTCATTGTGGTAGTGGCAATACAAATTATCTCTCTTACAAGACGTGCAATGAGGTAATTGAGTTAATGTTAGGCAAGTAATTTGTGAAGAATATTAAGAATCTTAAAAGAAGTAAAAAAAAAAAAAAAAAAAAAATCAAATAAGTTATCTAATTTTTTATGTAAACCACTAAAATTGTAGTTTTATCTAAACTAAATGAACTTTATGTTTAAAAAAGATGAAAACACCAATGAACTCTACCCTTTTGTTGTATAAAACAAATGTATTAATCAAATATGAACTATAGAGGGGTGGCAAATGGACTTAAAGCCTATAGGCGGCATACTCTTAAATCGGGCCCTGGGTACCAAACAAGTGTAATTTTGTTGAAATTGTTCTTTGGATTTAGTTTTGTTGTATGCTCAGTGCAAAGTTACAGTTTATTGTCATATTTTAGGTATTCCTAGTGGCAATGTTTTTCTCTGCTATTTTTAAAACTGTTGATACAGAAGATGAGGAGGAAGAAGATGAAGAGCCACCAGAACTGGCTACTGATGAGGAATGGTTACACAAAGGTAAAGCTATTATAATACTATTTTTTGTACACTGCACCAACATGAATGGTTAGTATTTTTGAAGAGTAGAGATGCATATCCCTTTACACTAAGTGTGAAGTCTCTAAGAAAGCATTGTTGAAGGAAAGATTGCTCAATGCAAACTCAATGACCATTGTCTATTACTTATTATACTAGGTCAAAAAAGAATATAGTTACTATTTAGAATTTTTTTCTCAATCTATAATTTGGGAGGCATCTAATAAAAACATTGAACTTTGAGAATTTATAAGTAGGATTTTAAAAAAAGTAGCATGATTCCTTAGTTTCTCAGTTATAAGCAACAACATACAGGGTGATTCCTAAAGTCTTTTTCTCTGCCTTTAAATTTGAAACAACATCTCCTATAACCAGCAATTAATGTATACCTATAATAAAGTGACTAAGCTAAATATTTTGACACAGCTTACATGCCCCTAACAGCAATTTATGGAAGTTACAAAAAATAGGTAAAAAAAAGTCAAATTAGAAAAATGTTCAAAATAATATGACAGATCCACGGGAAAAAATTTCATGAAGTTACCTATAAAATTCGCAGAGATATTTTTGGTTGAAATTCTAGACTGTTCGCAACTTCAAAAAGGGCTTATCCTGAGAAACTTGTTCTCCTGTGTTCTCATACAGCTACAAAATAATATTCGCGACTCCATGAATAGTCCAATTGTTCATAATTTTGTCTATAACTTCATGAATTTTTTCTGTGGTTTTGTCATATTATTGTGAATAGTTTTCCAATTGGAATTTTTTGCCGATCTCCTTTAATTTTTAGTTAATTTTGTCTCTTCCATAAGTCGCCGCTATAGGGGTGTTGCAAGTTGTCTAAAAATATTTAGCATCGTATTTTACCACCTGATACGATACCTGAATATACCATTCCCTGGTTCTATGAAACATTGTTTCAAATTTACAGGGATGGTAAGGACTTGAGGAAATTATACAGGGTAATTCCTTATTTAGAAAAATGCTTCTTTAAAGTATTGTATACAAAAGTCAAATTTCTCAAACTTCTTTTTTTAATTTTGTTTCCTTAGAACCTGAGACTAGAGAAGACAAACGTAAACTCTTATATAAACCTGCTGATATGGAAAAAATGGAAAGAGCAAAAATAGAAAGAATGAAAGAGCTACAGATGACAGCAGTACTAAAAGAAATATGTTCATATGCCTTCTTTATTTGGATTCTGACTGTACTCAGCTACGGAAACCGAGATCCTAGTGCTTACTACCTGAGACAAAACTTGAAAGATACTTTCATTAAAGAGGGCGCTGATGATGGTTTTATGGCAGTAAGTACATTTAATTCTGTTTCAAGGCGTATAGAAAATTGGGATACGTTTTAAAAATATTTATATTTATGAAGAATTATAAAACACTGTCAAAAGACGGCATAATAGAATGGATTTTTAACCTTTGAATGCAATTGGTTTGTTTTTAATATTTGGCTGTATGTATGGTACCATTTAAAAATGTTCTTTTGAACAAAAGTTATAGAAATAAACGTCAGCTGTCAAATAGGATGTTTTGTTTTCCCGCCATATTGAACGAATGACATATTTCTAGAAAAAGTGTAGCGGAATAAATCTTTGGCGCATTTCATTTTTCCGAAAAATAAAAATACTTTTGAGGTAGATTAGTATCTTATATTTACCATAATATAATTATTTTTAGTAAGGGTCGGTTTTGTTTGAAGAAAATCTTACTATTTTTGTGAGTATCAATTTTGATAATTCAGGCATTCCAGGCTGTATGAAACCTACTTACCTATTCTTTGGCAAATAATATTTTTTGCTTGTATCTTTGCATTTTTGTTGTTTCTTTGCTTGGTTTACAAGAAATGTAAGGTTTCTCTATGCAATAACAAAGAAACACAATGTTTTACATTATTTCATGTCTAAGTACATTAATAGTTAGTGCGACATATTTATGGCCTTTAGTTTTCCCTTTATCTGGCAACTGCAATAAATACATCGATATTTTTAAAAATTTAGATGGTAAATTTGTAAATAAATTAGAAATTTACTAAACTAAAAAATATAAAAATTTTGAACAAAAAAAATATTTCTAAAAGTTTTGACGCTGCTATTTTTATTAATAAAAAAAAGTAGTTTTCATAGATTTAGAAGCAAGTTATCCGGAAGATGTGCAATAACTTAAAAATTAATCCTACTTGATGATTTAATATTTCTTCGCTAAACAGTCTCCTAAACATAATTTTTCATGTTTTCTATTTACAAGATTGTGTTACATTTACAATTTCATATATGTTTCGATTAAAAAAAAAAACCTTTCTGGTCAATGAAATTAATAATATCAGATTTCACCCTTAATTTTCATTGACTTAATTGCTGATGCAACCCTTTGCTCATATAAGTTAACTTACTTGTGTTGTACTGTTAATGAGATAATAATATTACTCATCTATACTATTCTTCTTTACAGATAACAAGCACTGCAGATTTTTACAAATGGACAAGAAATACACTGATACCTGAATTAATAGTAGGTAAATGGTATAATGGAGATCAACCGTTTGGACTTCGAGGCTTTTTAAGTGACAGAGTCAACAGAATAATGGGATATGGAATGCTCAGACAAGTTCGAATAAAAGAAAGTAGGTTGTATTTTTATAATTTATTTGAATTATCTTCATTTTATTAGATTCCTATATGCGGTGTAAAATAATCCAAAGAGATGTAATATAAATAACTTGACATGAATGTATGTTTTAAGTGTACCATGTATTATAGTTTTAGTGATATATTTTTATTGAAATTGGGTTCTGCCTCTCCATACTTACAAAGTGTTATTTGTAGGATCATGCAACGTGGATAAACGAATGCAAAGCGTGGTAGAAGCCTGTCGTGCTCATTCAAACATAATTTTCGAAGACAAGAAAAGCTACGAACCAGGTTGGAAGGTCTTGGCTCAGAACGACACAAACGACGAATACCGCTACAGAACTTCCAAAGAACTCGATGGGCTTCCCTTTTTTGCAACTAGAGACATGTACAGTGGAGGCGGATATCTTTTCCCTTTGCGTGGAACACCTGAAAAATTGAAAGAAGAAATATTCCGTTTGGAAAAAAGTGACTGGATTGACGAACGAACTAGAGCAGTTTTTGCAGAATTTTCGGCCTACAACGCCCAAGTCAACTTGTTCGGAGTTATGACTATAGTTGCCGAGTTCTTACCTGGTGGTGGCGTGATTCCATTTTACCGTCTTGAAGTGATAAGACTTATGAGATACCATCAAGGATTCGGTGCCTTCGTGCTGGCCTGCGAGTTAGGCTACGTTATTTTCACATTGTACTTTTTGCATCGGGAATACAAAAAATGGCGTATTGAAGGTAAGGACTACTTCAAGTCGTATTGGAATTGGGCAGAAGTGGTCGTCATCGGCCTTTCCATTAGCGCTATTGTCTTCTACGCTTATAGGATGAAAGTTACCAGGAAGATCTTGTCAACCTTTGAAAAAACCCATGGAAACGGGTACATCAAGATGCAGTTTGTCGCTTCTGTTGATGAAGTGTTCGGGTTTCTGGTGGCTTTTCTGATGTTCATCGCCATCCTCAAGTTCATCAAGCTATTGAGGTTCAACAAGAGGATGGGTATCCTGTACAGCACGTTGGCAGCGTGTGCAAAAGATCTAAAGTCCTTCTTCGTCGTCTTTGGTATCATTTACCTGGCCTTTGTGCAGTTCTTCTATCTGGTCTTTGGCTTTACCATGCGGGAGTTCTCGTCTTTCGTGACTGCTGCCGAGTCGACGTTTGCCATCATGAACGGTGGAGGTTTCGATTTTGATGCTATCTGCCTTGCAGCCCCGATCCTTGGACCATTGTCGTTCTTCGTCTTCTGCTTGGTGACCACTATTGTCCTGCTGAACATCTTCGTCACGCTCATCCTCAGCTCCTTCCAGGACGTGAAAGAGGACATCGGCAAGCAGGCAAACGACTTCGAGATCATAGACTTTATGTGGAGGAAACTGAAAGGATTCTTCTTCATATTTGACGACGACAAACCCAAGAACGACGATGACTTCGATAACGACGTCAAGCCGATATTCAAGCTAAGTCCAAACGACGACAAGATACAGGATTTTCCGGAGAAGGTGGATAGGCTTTTAAATCACATAAATTCGTTCTACTTCGACGGGCAGCTTGATCTTAACAGTAAGAAAGCCCTGAAGAGTCTGTACAAGAAGGATGACGATAACGATTATGATTTTGGAATGAATACGAATAAATCGAAGTCGGATAAAATGTCTTTCATGAGTCTCAGGCGCTGAAAAGAAAGTTTTTTTCTTTTTAATGCACCAAAATTGTATCATTTAGTTGTATCAAGAAAAGTATATTAGTTACTTTTTTTAAATTTTAATTAAGTTACTTATATTATTTCCAAGAAAAATTTCATTGATGTTAGATACGCATTAAAACCATGCAATATTTAGTCTCGACATTCATTAATGTTATTTCAATAAATTTACATGATTTCCTTATAGTTTTTAGTTTTAAGTATTTTATCAAAATGTTTACTAGAAAAATATTCTACGCACACGACAAAAATTGATTTTAAAACTTGTTAGATAGTATTTTAAACTGTTTAAAATTTACTATTTTTTGTTAATCTGTAGCGCTTAAATAGCTAAATCGTTTTCTTTGTTATGTAATAAGTGAAATTTTTATAGATATTTTTTTTTTTCTGTTATTAACTTAAAATAAAAGTAACTAAACCATACATGAGTTGTTTATTGTAGAAAAACATAGATTTCACTATTCAACAAAATAAGTATATAACTATTTTATCTCTATTCAACTTTCTTATTTAATTATTGCAGAAATTTAGTCGCTACTAAACTTTAAATTTGAAGTTGTAACTCACTTTCCTTATGCGTAGATCTGGTCTGTCAAATTGATACTTACTTTATTTAATTTACATTAATTTATTCAGTATTTTAACGACTTAAGTCCAAAAATAAAAATAGCTAATAATTTTTAATATGATATATCAATTCAGGACAGGGCCATGGCACTATGCTTATGCACCTCATTCTACATAGCAAAAGCAATAAGTTACAATAATGAAATTAAATATTTTATAATAAGGCTTTTTCCTCACATTGCGAAGTGAGGAAATATATCTACTGAGGAATTTCGTGTTGGTATAATTTTTTTTCTTTTGCGCAAATATTATCAACGTATTTGTATATAAAAATTTTTTTAAAGAAAATATGTGGATTTGAATGAAGAGAGCTGAAAGAAATGAGGTTGAATCGATAAACTAGTAATAAGCAATAATGCTGAATGCTAAAGGGCATATGAAAGTCTAGGTTAAAACCTTAATGCACTTACTTCACTAAAAATGAAGTTATTAAATTTAAACATGCTGAATCCCGTCAGTCATCTTGTGCTACTAATTAGGATAGTTTTTATTAGTTAAATAAACACACAAAACTAGCAGTAAACTTTGCTATCAAAGTTTTTTCATGAATTGCTGCGAGTATTCCACTGTTGGTTTCATATTTACTTAAAGTCTTGCCGTCAAATCAATCAAGCTGAAATTTGGAAGGCAGACTCGTCGATGGCAATGTATTCTATCAAGTTTCTGGGTCTGATGCTATCTCTAAAAGACCACTTTTATACACGCTACTATTGTCGCTTGTAATGACTAATTAACACACTTGTTGTGAACCAATCGCGCTGAAATTTGACAGATCTGTTGTTGATAAAAAGGCTTCCTATCAAGTTTTGAGTCTGCCACTAAAATCCCGCTTTTACACACGTTCTTACTGTCGTAGGTCAGATTTACCAGCTTTCACTTACGTTCTATTCGGTTGCGGCTTGTGGTCGAAAATGCTAGTGCAGCCGGAAACATGCGACCCCCTACACAACACCCACACTTTTCTCAATCATTCATGAACGTAAAGTTTTTAATCTTTAATACTCAAACTCAAATCAAAGTAGCCTTTCAATTTTTATAAAATGAATAAGATGAGAAAGAAAGAAAATATTTATTTTTTATTAACCAAATCTATCTTCCTTTCTTTTAAACTTGTAAATGGGTCAATGTGACAACACGTGATTGTGGTTAATCTATTATATCCAGCACTATTCCACACTGCCATTATAATTCCGACGATCAAACATGGCCAAAAAAGGCAATTTTTGTAAATAAAAACTACCACATAACCACGGAAAAGCTCATACAAAGATGACTTTAACTTACGACAATGCTGAGATGTAGCTGCTTTTCTTTGATAAATAGATAGCTTTGGTGTCGGTCTATCTTCTTTAAGTAGTTGGTGTTTATTATATTCTAAAAGGAGTTTCAAGTAATATGCACACTTTATCATAACGAGGCTCCATGCTTCAAAATGGTTAACTTAATAAGTAAAAAGAAAACACGTAAATTTATCGAGGGATTCTTAGAAACGTTCGGTACCCTACCGCTCGCACTCACCCATATGCTGATTCTCAAGCAAAGAGTACAGCTGAAGTTAAAAACTCCAAAATCTCCCCACATACCCTAAACATTACGTGGAGAGAAAGGCTCCGTATGGGTTCCATCGGTTCCTCCCATGGTAACATGCAGTCCAAACGTGATTTCTGAACTGGGTGCAGTTCGGTGGGGAAAGATCACCAGTTTGAGTTGATTAGAAGTTTTTTTTCTTCTCTTGAACTGAGTATTGAGGCAACAGGTTTGCTATTTATCAGATTTTTTTACACTTACCGTAGAAATTCCATCTTCATTTAAGAAAATTGTAAAATAAGTAATTTTAGTTTTGAATTAAGAAATTTAGATGCATCCGGGCTGTACTTGCTGTACCCAACAAGCCGCCACTGGTTCTATTATCCAGATACCAAGATTGATTGAAACATGTACAACTTGGTGATATTTAATGACTGAAATCTTCCCCTGTGACGGTTCACGAGGCAAAAATCTTCGCAGGGATAATTAAACCACATGTCTTCAATTGAGTTGTATCTTGGCAGATAGACTCGTTGTGAATAACAATGTAATCAATAAAGTTTGGGAGCAAAAAAAAAAGTTAGCGAATATTTTGGAATAGATATTTTCTTCGTATTGATCAAATACTATGAAAACTCGATCTGAGCACAATAAGTTACAATTGCATATAAAAATTGGTAATTCATATAAAGGATTTATATTGAAACTTTGTTCTCTCTTATGGGTTATATTTTATTACTATATAACATACCCTATTACATAGAGATAAATAAGTGATTCTGTATATTTTCTAAAATTCGAGTTTGTAATTGGATTTGTTGTTTCTGTTGCATTCTCATTGTATTTTGTAAAAGTTTAATATTATTTTATTAAACTTGACTTTTATCTTTCCTTATAAAATACAGAGAGAATCCAACAGAAAATCTGATTGAAAACTCGAAATTTAGTAAATGACAACAGCAAGTGATTATTCGTACGCAATTGTCAGCATGGAGATTTGGTTTTCTCAAAAGTGCACAGAAAAAAAATTCCCTCAAATTAAGACAATATTGAGATTTTTTTTTTATCAACACGATAGCTGTTTACATTTAAAATCCTCATTACTGAGTGCATCCTACTTTTAACAATGGTCGTTGCTCACACCCACCCACAGCGCCATCTGTTGATCTAAAAAACTTTTCGTTTTTTGCATTTCTTTGAAAACCGCATCGTTGTATCGTCAATGGTTCGCGAAATATAGATTTTTTACAAAATTTCTGGGATTAACTTGTAGGTGTAAAAAAAAAAAAAAAAAAAAATAGGATATGGGTTTCACATAGGAAAAATACGATATAAAAGCTATTTGTTATCATATTACCATTGCAACTCCAGGATGGACATATATTTATTTTAAATATATGTTTTTACTTTTGATGCAAAAAATTATGCGAAATGTGAATGAAGCAACCTTGAAAATATCTTACTGTAGGGTTTCTTTTTTCTTTTACTTTATCTTTAAAAGAATTGTCCGGCAGCTTAACCGTAAGAAAAAGAATGGAATTTATGTGTAATATCTATGTTTGTCCTGGAGGAAAACCATAAAAAATATACTTCTTATCGTAAAGAACGATGTTTCGAAAGGATTTGATGCCAACTTTTTGGAGAGATATTTCTCTCTCTTTGAATATTTCTATGTATTTTTAAAAAGAAAAGCGATAAAAGAAAAACATAAAAACTGTCGATTTTTATTCCTCGTTTCTTTTACTCTAAGCCTCCAGGCGTGATTCACTATTATTTAGATAACAATTGCAGACGAACAAAAACTTTACACAGCTTGCCGTATTGTTCAACGAAAACTAATGAGGCGAGTGCGGCTCAGATAGCAAACTTTCTCTGGAGAGAAGACATTTTCTTTGTACTCGGCACTTTGAATCACTTTAAGAACTTCCGAATACGGTGTAGAATCATTTTATGATCTCAGTTTCGCACTTTTAGAACGTAATGTTCAGATTCTTTTGGCCGACTTCATTCGGAAATCAGGGGTAAGGATCATTCAGAAGAGGTGTAGTAAGCTGTAATTGAAGTGAATAATATGGCTTGGAAAAATTGCTTGCCAAGATGTTACCGACTTTATTCCTAGTTTTTTTGTAATATCCTTAGCATTTCCTGAATTGATGTTCTGCAAGGGACACATTCAAAAGCTAATCGTAAATTTTATAATTTTTTCTTGCGTGATTAATCGTATTCAAGAAATGCTGTGTAGCCTAATTAATTGTATTCAATGAATGTAAAAGTGATTGTTTCTTCTTTTACTTTACTGCAGTTTACTGCAAATGATAGCATATTATATCAAACTTTCAGGTGTTATGGAGCTTAGTATACGTAATCTCAGATATTAAACTATGTCTCTATAAGAAAATATACTGTAAATAGAAGTTGGATGAAGGGTTGGGGGGGTGCATTACAAGATAAACCTGTCAAACAAAAGAAGCAAACGCTGCCTTTGTTTAACCAAGTTAATCATGTAATATCCAAAACAGGGGATTTTGATAGAGTTAATGGAGGATATATAAACATGAATTTTATGAATGTGCTTCAGGTGTATGTTTATTTCATTAGGTTTTCAAAACACATATACTTTTTCGGTTAGAAGCTAGAAGATTATAGGAAAAAATGTGTGAGGGAGTTGTCAAGTCACCTTAAGTTCTTTGTTCAGATTTGAGTTATAGAGTTGTGTGCATAATGTTTGTTTCTGTATGTTTTTACAATAAAATGTATAACGTATATGAACATATAATTTAAATTTTGGTGCTTTCTTTTCCTTTTGATCGTTGGCGAGAAAAAAAGTTTCCCGAACGTATTCCCTTAGGCCATAAGTCGACAGACCATGGAGTAGCATGCGGCCTATCTCTTGGATATTGGCAAATCTTCTTGTTTTAAGTAACTCAACCTAAGAATGAATTGATAAAGCAATAAATGATAAAAAAATTATTTTTGCTTTGTTTGGGTAAACTCATTATAAATTTAATGCATAATTTGAAATCCGATAAATAAGGAAAACGCGATGAAATGAAAGAAATAAGTATAAGATGGACTGGTAACACTGTTCTCAAATATCAACTTAAAACCGGCGTCCACAAATCCCCCTGGCATCTTCTCAGTCGAAATAAGGAACTATCATAATGCACAATGGCCTATCTTCACAGTCTTAGTGGCATTGAGATTTTGTTGACGTTCGTTGTTCTCTCTGCTCCAACTCAGATAGCCAACACCATTCGCTGCTAACTTTTCGTGGTTGCGTGCGCCGTTAAAATGTCTTTTGCCATAGCTTTTCGTATGCTATATTGGAAAATCATGGACTCATCACCGACTAAAAGGGAGAGACAAAAATTGATAAGGTAAATCCTTAATTTAAGAAAAAATGGACAAAATTGTATGTATTCATTCCAAACAAAAATTGACTACCGACTTGTCTCATTTTCCATGATTTGTATATCATAAAAATGTATGTAGTTAAAAGCTCGAACAGTGCTGCTTTTATTTATTTGCAGCTCTTTAAAAATGTTACATTTCTGATTATTGAATGTTTGGCTCTCAGTGCATAAAAGTCTGTAATTCCCTGTCTTTGTTTGTTGAAACGGTCAGTACAGACAGAAGCCCGTTCCCCCGCGCAGCTGCGGAAGGCCCGACACGCTGGTCCGAACCTAACCGAGTCAACTATGAACTTTTTGTCGACCAACAAAAAGTTCAACAACATCGAGGGGATAAATACGCAAGTTTCGTTTTTTTTTTAAATCAAAAGTAATCAGAAAATTATTTCATTTTCAAAACATTATGTTGATTGCCATATATTGAATTGTTTGGTATGTTCGATTTCTTGTTTTTTTAGGGACTAAAGATACCCTTGCATTCTTTCATATTTGTATGCTTTTTTTCTCTCCAAACACTCCAATTGGCTCTAATAAATAAGAAATTCTAAGTCTACCGATGACAACAAATGAATGATTTAAACTTGTAATTATCAACTGAGTAATATGGAGTCAATGTTGACTATTACAAGTTCATCTGCTACTATAACAGAGTCGAGTTATACGGTAAAATATTGTGTAATAGAAATAAATGTGTGCGTGTTTTTATAAATATTTTAAGGAATTTTCAAAGTCATAGTGGTGAAAAAAATCTATTTTATAAAAACTTCTAAATTTACTCTTCAAACAATACACTTATTCGAAGTCTTTTTTTTCCCTTTAAAATAATGAATAGATTTCAAATCTATGCAGTTTAACTTTTCAAAATGATGTATTTACGACTGCAGAACTAACGAGAAAAGGAATAATTGCATTTTATTTTTCGACAAGAATTCTAATACAAAAAATGCAGTTAGAATAAATTCATTTGCTGTTTTTCCGTTTAAAGTATCGTATTCTTCTCCGATAGGTAAATTAAAAAAAAAAAAAAAAAAAAAAAAAAAAAAAAACCTAAATTCAATGTGTAAATAAGTTTTTTTAGAGTTTCTTATTTATATATCCCGACAGTTTTTAGACAGTAATGATAAAAATATCATTCCCATTGGATTATTCGATTTATTTAATTTTTTCCCCTGGAGACACAAAGTTACGATTAAAAAAGAGCTATTAAATAAATTACTGCCTAATTTTTCAGACTTCAGTAAATATCATATAAGTTCTTTCCATCCCAATCAAAACTAGAAGTTTGGAACATCGAATAACTTTCAATAAAATTTTTAATTTATCAGCGTAAATTATCGTTTGCTTATTCACATTATCATTTAAATTAAAAAAAAAAAAAAAAAAAAAAAAAAAAAAAAAAAAAAAAAAACTCTACCCTAAAAAATACTAATGCTCTAACAAGTTATCATCAGGTATAGTGCTTTGTTAAGACAATATGTGGCTAATGTTGAAACTAAAAGTTTCATACTTTATGTTGATCTCTTTAAAATCTTTTATATTAACTTCGATTTTGTTGCTTGCGTGCAAATAGGCGGAGGGCTAAATAATCCATTTACCGCCATCGAATCGAGGTGAAACGTTTTTTTTTTGTGAAACTAAGCAGTTAGAATAGTTGTGAAAGACAATGTATTTAATCAAGTTTTTTCTTTTCTTTTTTTTTTCTTGAGTGGGGTGGTGGAGGTTAAGGTTGAGGGGGCCAAAAAAGTCTATGGTTCGGAATGGATGTTTTCTCTCTTAACGGCCAAATAAGTTAAAAACCTGATCCGAGTTCAATAAGTTGCAGTTGCTCATACAAATTGACAAAGGATTTAAAATCAAAATTTGTTTTAATGAGTTATTTTTTTTATTGCTGTTCAAAGTAAAAAAAAAAAAAAAAAGGTGAAAATGCTTAATTTTTTTTTTAATTTAAAGCTTTTTTTAATTATTTATTTTTAAAACTAATTTGTTTAATTTTTTTTTTAATTATTTATTTTTAAAACTAATTTGTTTAATTTTTTTTTTAATTATTTATTTTTTTAATTAATTTGTTTCGTTAAATTTTTTTTAATAATTTATTTTTTTAATTAATTAATTTAATTTAAAAAAAAAATTGTAATTTAAATTTATTAATTTTTCTTTTTTAAATTTAAACTTTATCGGAGTTAAAAAAAACTTCATCCAAAACTGAGTGCCCTAGATTTAATGGGTTTTGGGGAATCCACGTTTCAATTATTTCGAAATCTTTATTAAAATACTCGAAAAACCTCATCCGAATGTCTAATCAATAATTTGAAAACGATTTTAAAAAATTTAAAAGTATTCTATCATTCTAAAATTATTCCACTTCAAAAGAGCAACTGTACATTCTCAAAAAGGAGCAATTATGAAGAGGAAGTTAAAAATAAATGTGTCAACCTTTTATAAGGGAGTCAATTTTTAGTTTAAATTATTTAATGATAAGAGGTTAGCCCTAATTAAAATCATTGATGCATTTTATTTTCCTTGGAAGTTAACTTTTTTAAATTTATTCATAACGTTACGTTTTAAGAACTTCTTTAGACTAGATCTATTTTAAGAATTCTTCTTAGTTTAGTAAAAAATTAAGAACTTTCATATGTATTTAATTATTACTCTTAAAGGTTCATATAAAATTGAATAGTTTTATAAATATTCCAATAGAAAGGCTTTGCTGTCACAATATAATTTCTCATCTTTCGTTCAAATTTGTAATTTATGTTATTTGTTTGTCATGGTAAACTTAAGAATTGTTTTGATAATTTTGGATTTTTCTGTGCAAGATCAACACGAGGGACGTGTTAAGCCGTAAAATTGCAACAACATCTGTAATTGAATGTTGTAATGTTAAGCTTTATTAAGTACGAATGATGAAACACTGACTTCTAAGCTAACTTAAGTCGTATAATATATAGAATAAGTAAAGATGTTATTACACTTTGTAATATAATAAGTTGATTATTTTTTGTTTTACATTGTTTTATTCATTAAATTTTATTGATGCAAAGTTATATGAAACACAAAAAAATATTTTTAAAGAAAATATTGCATAGCACGTGTTGGCATTTACTATAAAAACTAATATTTGATTTCAACGGGTCAGTTTGGGCCAAAGCACTTTTGAAAAGTAGGCAAAACCTCAAAATTTTTTTTTAAAAAAATAAAAAATTTGAGGTTTTGACTTTTTTTTTTTGGAAAAAGAATCATAAAATAAATGATAAAAAGTAAAACTTATTGTTAACTTAAGAAAAATTTCGGAAAGGATGCTAATTCCTTTTTGTCGTTCTTTTTCAGGAGAGCAAAGATATATTCTAAAATGCCGATTCTCAATATGAGCTTAGCTATTTTTTGCAATCACAGTTTTCATGATACATTTCAGTGAACAAACTGTATCTTTTACTAATCAATGGTCTTCCCTGTTTTCAAATGTATTAAAAAGAGATTTGAAAGCAATAGTGGAGTTAGGACCTTTTCACCCTAAGCCGGCGTTATATATGACTTTGCCTCGTTGAATATTTTGAAATATAAGTCTTCTGAATCCGTCCAAACATCATTTAAGGGGCTTCTATACCATAAAAAAGGTATATTCCGAGGAAAGTCATTCGAATGGCGAAAGATACCCTATATATTGCTTTATGTCTGTAAATCACAGTTTATACGAAAGTAAATAAATAACAACACACAGGAGATATAGTACCATTGCATTCAGACTACAATCGTATTTTTTTCAGTGTTGGTTTGTTGGTTTTCCCTTCTATCTACGTTTGAGACAACCTAGAATCTGACAATACCATATCGAAAGTTTTCTTTGGACTTTTTCTTTTTTATGACTTACGATTTTTCCCTTTTCGCTTTTTATATTAAAGACGAAAAGAAATTCAATATTGCAGAGCACACTTTTTCATTTTTTCCCCCCTTGGTTCATTTCAAGAGAAAATAAAAATGTGCGGTGTTATATTTCGCAAAACGTTTCGTGTTTCCAGATAGGGAACAAGACAAACGTTTTAAAAAAAGGTACGTGTGGAAAGTTAGATTTAGATAGGAGTGAATTGTTTTAAACCAAAATTTTTATGATAGCCAGAAGGACAAAATGCAGTAAGAACAAGTAATATGCTAAATATAATTTCAAGTAAATCCAAGTATTTTAATTTGATACTTGAAAACTATTCTGCATCAGTTATATTAGTTTAAAGGATTAAAAAGAGAAACTATTACAGCGAAATTTTTTTGTTGAGTATTGTTATGAATGACTACTTAACCGTAAATTTGAGTATAGAAGGGTTGTATAAAATCAAAATGGTAGAAGTATAAAAATGTTTAACACACAATTCAATCATCTACACAGCACCCATTGAAAGTTAGATAACAAGTATTGTGTGTATATATATATGTGTGTGTGTCTTATATATATTCTTATTATATATTCAGATTCAAATGTCTCTATATCCTCATCCTCATAGTATACATATACAATGTACCTATATATTTATCACATCATAAACATCGAACTATTGCAAATCAAAACATTTATCTGGTTCACAAAAATTTAGAAAATAAATTTGTTACCTATCATTGATTCAAATTCCTTATTTGTACAGTTCTTACTTTTTATGTTCAGAATTAAAGATCCAATTTTTCAAATTCCATTTTCTACAATAAATGTAAAAAACAGTATTAATTCTCTTGAAATCATCTTAAAAAGAATCGAATTCTATTATGAAATTTCTACTAGGAAGTTTGATTTGCAAATTTTCTCGTAACGCAAATAAAATACACTTCGTTTAGTGGTAGACAAACATATATTTGAATTCCATGTGAATCCATAGGGCTCAAACTTTTTATGTAAGAAAATAATTAAATTAACTAAACCCCCTAAGATAAAAAAAATAATAATAATCCTTCGTATAAACAAATTAAAAGACAATTAATAAAACATTTAAGTACTAAAGAAAATAATTTAATGGTATTTATGTTGTATAAAATGAAATAAATTAAAGGTATTTATACAGTACAAAATGAAAAAATTAAATTGCAAAGTGCAATATCTTTTAAATTATTTACAGCCGGGTTGCATCTAAATTATTAGTTTAAAAAATCAAAATTTACTAATTACTAGTCAACTTTGATTATTTGTTTTACTAATTTTCTTAAATGTAGATTAGAATCGCAAATAAAGATGGAATTTCTTCGGTAAGTAAAACAATTCCAGAAAATAGCGAACCTGTGGCACAATGCTCAATTGAGAAGAATAAACTCCGTTCAAATCAACTAAATCCAACGATGGTCGAGCAAGTACAGCCAGAGAGTGAAACTTCCAAATAGCTGCATCGTTGCCATGGAAACAACTGCTAGTATGGAATCTCCCTCCATGCTAAAGCCGACCAAACGGTATAGTGGTTAGCGTGCTGGCTTCTAGACCGCGAGGTTGCGGGTTCGAGTCCCGTGTTAGGCATGGGTGTTTGTAAATGTATGTTGGCTTGTCTAATGACGAAAGTTTCGGCGCATTATAGCCCTCGTGTTGCTGACGGCGCCAGATAATCTGAATACAACCAACCAACCCTCCATGCTAAATGTATATGGTGCGGAGAAAAATGCAACCCTTACGAATTTCACTACTTCGGTTGAACATGAAAATTCGATGTACTGATTGGCTCGTGTGTGAGTGAGTTGGGATGTGTGGGTAGGAAAGCAACTAGCATTGTTTAGAATTTTCTCCACCTAGCGGAAATAGTTTCCGTGATAGATTTACACATGTGTTTTCTTGTTATTTCTTAAGTAATACTAAAATTTATGATTGAATGATTTTGAAACATGAGGCCCTGATAAGTAAGTATACATATTTTTTTTTTCTATTTTCTTTTTGATACCATTTTGTAAATATTGAAAGGAAACTTTAAGTTTGAGTAATTAAGATTAAAGAATTTTCATTCATGAATGATTGTGGGAAAGGGGGGGGGGGGTCATTGTTTCGGATGCACTAACACTTTTGACCACGGGCCTCCACTGTTTAAATTACTCATACAGAAATAAACTAAAAAAAAAGGGAAATTTTTCCTAAATTTACCTACCAAACTGTCGTAGTCAAACTTATCTGCCTGACCCACCTAACCTACATACTTTATATATTAATAAAAATAAATTATTACCATATATACTTATAACTAATATATTGGGCAGAATTATAACAGACTTTAAATTATCTCTTTGGATACTTAAATTTCATATTTTTTACACAGGTACAAATAATAATTAAAAAAAAAAATCAAATAATTACTACAATACTTATTTAAATGCATGTAATTAAAATTTACTCTAGATGTAATTAAATTTTCCTTCTCTGTTCGTTAAATTTCTCTTTAAATACTTCAAAAATTAATTATCTACTAATTAATGCCCAGTTAGGGTCTTATAACAACGGTGCGAGAAAGTAAAAACCAAAACTTTCGAAGCATTATTTTCCACTCAACAAGTTTACTTAAATATGTTTAAAATGTCGGAACAAAATCTGTAATTGAAGATAATTAAATTATTTGTTTAACGATATTATATATTCTTTAGCATACACCTAAATATCGAAACTATGTCGCACTTTAATTAAAATTTACAAAAACTAGAGTAAGAAATTATTCTTTACGAAAAGTGTTTTACAGCTTTTCATTAATTAGAAATCTTATTAATTTTGAAGATCGTAGGGAACAGTTCTAGTTTTGTCATTGTGTAAAGCTTATTTGTAAATAAGTTTTTATGTTTTAAATTACAGAACTTAATTGTAGAAGACCATCAAGTCATTATTAAAGTTTCAGCTGGACTAGTAATATCATATTCTTTTTCTTAATATTGTATAATTGGAAAACTACTACAACCCCTGGCAAAAAATATACGATCACCAAAAGCAGTGCCCACAATGCGTTAACATAAAAGGCTATTTTTCTACAAATTCACTATATTTTTCAAATTAAAGTATTTTATTGCAAAATTTAGCTTATTTTATGATAAAATCAATAATAATACCATAAATTACAGTTAACTTTTAACAATGCAAAGAGAAAATTAAATAGTCTTCAAAGAAAAAAGTTTCCGATCATCATATTAGTGAGAAAAAAATATTCGATCAACTCAGTTTAATATTTTGTTGGTCCACCTTTTGCCTTGATTACGGCATTAAGGCACGGATTCGACCAACTCGTGACATAAATTTGATGGAATTCCCCCCCCCCCCTTACCTTTCTTTGATGGCTAGGTGTAGTTCTTCCATATTGGTAGGTCTTCTCTTATCAATGTTTCTTTTAAAAACATTCCAAACATTTTCGATTGGATTGAGATCCAGACAATTTGCAGGCCAACTCATAGTCTCTATTGGAGAGTTTACATTTTGTTTTAAAAAACTTTAGACCTGTTTACTTCGATGACAGGATGACATTTCATCTAGAAAAACGAAATCGGAGGAGTCACCAAACGTTTCCTCGATGCTAGGAATCAAATAATGCTAAAAAATTTCAATATATACTTCAGAATTAGTTGTTCGCAACACTATACACAATTTACCCACTCCTTGAGAAATCATGCAACTTCACACCATAAATGAACGCTAGTATTTAGTTTTAGTTTTGAGGCAATCTTCTTTGAACTTTTCATCATCTCTCCTCCACACAAAGATTCCAGTGCCACTCCCAGTTCCTAAGCAAATACGAGATTAGCCACAAAAAATAACCATCTTCCAATCATCGACAGACCATCTTTTGTGTTTCTTGCACCATTGAAGATGACTTTTCTTATGTTTTTCAGTCATATATGGTTTCGTTTTGGCTTTGCAGAAGTGACATCCTTTGTCATTTAAAAGCTTTCGCACTGTACGTGCATATTTACTCGATATTTTGACCACTTCGGCATTAAGTTGTTTGGACGTACAACTTCGCATAGATATGGCAAGATTAACCAATTTCCTGTCTTGCCTACTTGATGTTGCACTTGGGTGACCGCTTCGAGGAAGATTTTTTACATCATTACTCGAGCGATATATTTTCCAAATTTCGCAAACAGTACTTTGAACACATGTAAAGGTCTGAGCAACCTTTCTTTGAGAAATTCTGCTTTTTAAGTGTTTAACAATTAAAAGTTTTAGATCTTTAGATAATTCTTTCTTTCGAGCCATACTTTCGTAGATGCGAAACTAGTTTTTAACTTTCAAATCACGATTCGACCTTTTATATTGTTATCTTAGATCTTGAACACATGCACCTAGTAAAAAAAAAAAAAAAAAAAAAAAAAAAAAAAAAAAAAAAAAAAAATGCATATATCACTAAAAATGTGTTGCTTTTATTTGCGATCGAAACTTTTTTCTCCACAAAGTAATGATCGGAAACTTTTTTCCTTCGCGATTCAATGTATTTTCTAGTGTAAATTGTTAACGGTAATTGTAATTTATATTATTATTTAATATTCTTTGACAAAATTAGTAATATTTCACAAAAAAAACTCTAAGGTTTGAAAAAAATATTGAAATTGTGGAAAAATGACCACTTATGTTAACGTATCGTGGTAGTTGCTTTCGGTAATCGGATACTTTTTCCTAGGGGTTGTATAAAAAAGATAAAAATAAAAATTATAAAATAGTTAAAAAATTTTAATGACAACAATTATAAAAGATATGTTGTTTTCTTATTTATCTAAAACTACATTTGCAACTTTACAGATCAGGTCCAGCATGTAATGTTAAATTCCTTAAACCCTTAAAGTGCAATATTTCCGTCTGGTGACCTTATTTTGAATTTCGTCAGTCATCCTTTTAAACTTCTTTTCCCTTAAGGTATCACATATCCATGATCTCAGTAGTACGTATGCAACATTTTATAACCTTTTCCTTATTAATGTTTTAGACGGCTGTAAAAAGTTAAACTTTAATTATGAACAGCCTTTATTATCAAATGTAGCCAAAATTTAAAACTGGAAATGCTTGAGATTTGCTGTTTTACAGGTAAGTAAAATTTGTTTAACGAATAGAATTTGCACGTAGCTTTTTACAATTTCAATTGTTAACTTTAAAATAAATTAATGATTGATTTATATTAAAAAGATTTAAACTTTGACAAAGGCATTAAATGTCATAAAAATATACTTTATCTGCCTATAATTCTGAATTATAGTAAATATGTAGAAAAATAGTTGAATCATGATGCATGGAAATATTTTGAATTGATAGATAATGTACTAGTATAATGCTTTCAAATGTATACGTTGATATCAATTTGAAATAGCGTACAAATACTATTCAAATTATCCATTACATAACTTCGTTTTTGATGTAACAGTAATCCATTCTAAAAATGTAAATATATCTATTTGAAAACATCTTAGAAATTCCTGGTTTACATTTTAATCTACTTTTCAAAACATAATATTGCTGAAAGAGAAATTATACTCTGCGATGCAAAAGTTTAGGCAATGAACAAATTCACACAGATTTCAAAATTAAATTTAATCAATTTTCGTAATACAGCTTCAGTGTAATATGCAACGTATACTTAACAATTTGTATAGCTATAAAAGTTAATTGTACATATTGCAAGTTATTAATTGGTAACAAAACGAATTAACATTATCGTAAAAGTTTAGAGAGAAATTAAATGAAATTAAAATAAACATGATTTAAATCTTAATTGGGAATCTATTCTTGTTGATTAGTTAGTTCATAAGTATGAGTTTCCATCGAAGAAACTAAATTTTGCATGGTTTGGGGCTCTATTTGATACCATATATCCACTATGGGTCTCTTGAGTTCATTTATAGAAGATTATTGTTTAAAATTGCAGTAAATTTTGCGATTCCCAACCAAAGATTCTCTACTGTGTTATGATATGGGCTACATACTGGTCAGTCAAAAAATTTAAATTCTGGGAATCAAATCAGGCATTTGTATTGTCTACAGTGTGGATCGAAGAACTGCCTTGGTGAAATTTCCATGAAGGTCTTCTTTGAAGCTCAGAAAATGGCAGCGGATTATTCTCCAATGTCTTAGTGTGATGCTGTGACGTTTGTTGATCACTTGTAGAGTGCAAAGACACTTGTCCATTGCAGCAAAGGGCAGTCCAAATCATCACCGAACCACCATCTTGTCTGGGACTAAAAAAAGACTCTTCCTCAAGTCATGCCAGTACGATGTCCGGCTATCTAGACTAAACAGATTCCATTTTTTTCATCTCAAAATACCACTGATTGACATTTTGTTCCACATGACTTATGATATCGAGGCCACAACATTCTCTGTGACTTACGATGTGGCTTCAAAGCTGGTATCTTTTTCATTTTGTAATAAACCATTGTTCCTGTTTTCAAAATTCGCCTACAAGTCGTATATTTTTTGCTAAAAGTTCTAATGACTTTTGAAATTCACGAATAGGGATTTGTTGGACACTCAACAGTCTTTAGATATGACGATTATCGGGTTTATTAGGCACACATGGCCTGTCAAATCTGAGTTTTTCTTTGTGTTTGCATTCATTAGATAAAACTCGATAAATAGAAGTCTTAGGTCGATTAATAGAAGTCGAAATTTACAAAATGAGCTAACCTTCAGCTTTCAATTGCCAAAATTTGCATAAGCTCATATTCTTGAATTTTTTAATTCGTGGCATCTCGATTATGAAGTGTTATCATTTGCAGAACTTAAATATTTGAAGTCTGTGACGTTATCTCTTTTAAATTTGCATATGCAAACAAAAATTCGCAGAAACTCGTGATTGTGTCTATACTTTTGCAACAAGCACATTTCTATTTTTACCCAAAAAAAATTTATTATTATAGCAAATTAAACAACTTTGTTCTGATTATAGTATTTTAAAAGAGTTTTGAAATATTTATAGGCTTTTGTAATTGTACTATCATAATTCTAGATTTTAAAACATCATCGTCTAAACATTTGCATCTCAGTGTACAATATTAAGCTCTGGATTTATCTTAGACTTGAATATGATTCATTATATATTTTAAATTTCGATTTTCAAACAAATAACACAGTGTGCGATTATAAATAAGCTATTCATCAGAAGGAGAGGACTTACCCTTTAATTAAAGTGGTAAATCACTTACCAATATTTGTTCTGTATAAAGGGAGAAAAACTTAGTATCAATAAATATATCATCCAGAAATAACATACAAGGTTTACCTCTCACATTCATGAAGTCAAATTAGTTGTTTCCTTTCGAAATTTAAATAAAGTATTGGTATTGAATCTATCAAAAATCATTTTAAAACTAAAAATAGCATTTAAAACTATTTAGAAGAAAAAAAAATTATATGGCTGTCGAAGATATTTATTATCTATGATAATAATACAGAGTGAACCAAAAGTTTATAGAATCAGATTCTTTAATGTGTAAATTCAAGAGATTTGTTGGATATTGTACAAAACACGGGAAATCTGATACGGAAGTAACACCAAGTCCAATTTTTGGAAAAGCAATTCAAACATTTACATCATCACAACAAATGGTAAAAACAGGTTCACCAAAAATTTCTACGAGATGTTTTAAGCATTTTGTAATCTCACACTTAAACATCCATCGACAGTGTCTTACTCATCTGAAATATAACAACGTAACAAAAAGAAATATAAGAAAGTAACTTGAGTCGCCAAATACAAGCTAGGTGGACAAAAAATGTATTCTACGATTTGATTGACCTGGTTATGATGAATAATACTTTGCTGTTTTACTGAATAATTATGCACTTTTTGATAATTTTGAAGAATATGTATACAAAAAATTAAGTACGGAATAAAAAATGTATTTAAAAAAATTTATGTTATTATAACAAGAAAATTATGTACATCATTTAACACACAGCATAAATTATACAATTAAATTTACTCATATTACTTGTAATTTAGATTACAGAAATAGACAACAAAATTAAATTATCAAATAATACTCATGACTAATAATTATCATCATATGACTCAATCTCCAAATAAGACTTCACAGTCTTCATCGTATGCATCGTCATACGGAAACATTACTTTTTACCTGATTTACTGGTATTGAAGACTGGACAATTGAGTTCAGAACTTCTTCCGGTAATTTATCTGTTTTGTTTCTAGGCCTTCTTACAGGGTTGGACGTTATCAGAAGCATATTCGTTAAATATATGTTTGGAAATACGTGACTGATTCCTTGTATGGTGCTCAAGGAATCTACAACAATTTTTATTTCGGGCCTCCTTGATATTTTTCCGAAAGTTGCTCAACTGGAAGAAGACATGTTTTAATAACCTCCATACAATGTATCAGAGTTTTGTATTTAGTAACTGGCATATAGTACCACAAATATTGATTAAGATATAGGGTTCTAATTTCAGAATAAAGTTTTTCCAAATTTGATTAAATTAGCGTCATACCCGGAGGATATTGTTATATATAAGATATTAAACTTTTTAATTAGTTTAACATCCAATACTGCAATATCACTACTCAGTTTCGGTTTCATAAAGAACCTGCGAGTTGTGTTCCCATAACCAAGTTTTGGTTTGTCTACAATAAGTCCCATGTGGATTTAAAACTTTTGCTTGAATTCTTCTGAACGTTTTTGCACACTAGATTCATCGTCTTCACCTCTAGTTTTTTTTTTTTTTTTTTTTTTTTTTTTTTTTACATCCAAACGATAGCTAATGTGTAACAAGCACTCAAAGGAGCGAATCCACGCATGTAAAGTAGACAAACCGAAACCGTAATTTCTCTTTTCCCAATTACGTCTTTTAATTCACCATTCTCATTTTGGTAGTAGCACCACAGATGCAAAATTTTGGTGGAGAGCGTGTGTCAGTCAAAGCATCGCTCGGATTTCACAGTAATTTGCGATTTGCTAACACAACAAGATGTTAAGATATTTTTTCTAAAACTTTATTATTTTATATTACAGTGAATTAATTTGTTTCCTATGAAGAAATTTAATTACTAAACGACAATAGAGTGTGGATGATGCTCGCAGATTTTACCAAAAAATATTTTGGCTGTCACTCAACCTCATTGTAATGAATGCAAATACAAACAGAAACTCATTAGTAGCATCGGAGTTTTCAAATATCTTTTAATACGTGCTATGACCAGAGCTCACGTCTGCATCACATTTTCATTTGCTAATTAATGTGAAGGGTTAATTAGAAGGTTAATTTTTTAGAACTTCCCTTTGCGCTTCAATTAAACGTTAAGTAGTTTATCCAGTATGACTTAACGTTTAATTTCTGCTTGTATTTATGCCATAGAAATATGTTCATCTGAAAGGTAACACAACCTTTTGGACTTTCATAGACTATGATAAGATGGAAACACTTGATGCCCCTGACCACTTTCGCGTCTGTTTATAAGAGTAACTGGTGCATTTTTAGTCTACGTTATAAGTTAATGCCTCGTCACTGTTCAACTGCCTGTCACTACAAATTACATCACCATATTTCCTTTTTTTTCTGAAGATTCCAAGTTTTTTTTTCTAATCAAAGTAGCAACGTTTTTGTGACCCGACAAACGATTTCCTACTTGAACAATTGTGGTCAACTAAATGGCATTTCGTGATCGCGCTAAGTCTCCAACCCTACGTTTCTTGGTTTTGAAAGAAGAGTCTTCAAAGTTCTTTTTGGGTCGACTTTGAGGCTAACAACTTCTAGATGATGAGGAAGCACAGGGTTGATGCATACTTATTATAAATTTCATATCTGTTCCCTCTGACCAACTGCTATTGTTATTTAAAAGAAGGTCCATCATCCTATTTGCGGCATTCCATTTTCAGAGAATTTTGAGGAAAATCACGAAATTTTTGACTGTAAAACTTCTCGGAATCACGAATTATAACTGCAATACTAAATTTTTGCAGAATAATATCCATTACATGATAATTTTGTTTTTTTTTATATATCCGCCATTCCTCAAATAACTCCATTTTGGAAAAAGAACACACTTGAACTAGAGAAAAAAAAAAAAAAAAAAAAAAAAAAAAACCGGGCAAAAATGGGCAATTCAATTTTATATCATTGTACAGCTTAAAAATGTAACTTTACAAAATTAAAAAATTAACCTGAGAATATCTGATGGGGATAAAAAACTGCACTCCTTAAAAAAAAATTAAAAGCGATTTTTTTTTTTTCTTTTACAATTTGAGGTAGTTTTTTCCAAACCTATTATAACACATATTGCTTCTAATTTAAAACAAATTTTGAATGATATAAAAAAGTACTAACCCTTTAAAGCAAAATCCATCACAGCAACAGTAAAATTCTTTTCTTGAAATCTTGTAAGACGTTTTTGAAACACTCTAAAATTAAAACTGAATTGTTTATACCTCATCCCTTCACTTCAATCGCCTATTACTCATCGTTCTGGAATATCTGCCATAATTATTATATAGAATTGGGACTTATGTGAGGGTTGCTATTCTCATGGTACAATCAGGTAATCAATTCTTTGAATTTACTTTTGTCCACCCAACTTGTACTAAGCGAATCACTGTGCGTTGTAAAAAAAAAAAAAAAACACGCCAAGTAAATAGTCAGCCAAATGGTAATAGGTAATCAGTACTTAGCCAGATAGAATTTATGTAGAATTAATCGCCTTTGAGGTCAATGGGTACAAAGTAGCTCAAGCATATGAAATGAGATGATTGGAAATAACTCTAGCCTGCTAAGTACTGATTGCTTATGGAGGATCCACCAAATTATCCTAATTTAGATCACTATGTACAAGTACCTAAAAGAAATTAAACGCGATTGCTTGGTGGCAAAAGTTGGATTCCGTAACTTTTTCTGACCATTTTAATTGGCATCCATCCTAACGCTCCTAATTTTTTTTTACAACAGTGTATACTGATTTCTACGATACATTATTTTTTAAAAGCGCTATTGTTTTAAACTAAATTTAATGTATGAATTAAATTATTGTATAGTAATTACAATCGTGATTTACTTATTCACTTAAGAAATGCGGGTGCATATTAAAAATATATGCATGGAATGAGTCATGGATTTTTAAGTTATCCGCTTTAAAGTCATTTCCTTTCCACTTGATCCTGTATATTCTTCGGCAAAGCATACGGTCATTATAAAAATAAAAAAAAAAAAAAAAAAAAAAAAAAAAAAACCTTTTTTTTTTTTAACAAGACATTATGATCCACTGGGTCCATTATCACCAATTAATAATTGCAGTTAATTAAGTTTAAAATAAAATCGCATTTCAAAGAAACGAAAGAACATAAAATGTTGGTTTTCCAACTACATTGACTTACAAAAATCTTTCATATGAAAATTTAATTTTGAAAAATTCTTAAACTGACGGTGTTTTAGAAAACAAGTTTCGTAAAACCACAAATGTCAGAGAAATTACTTACCACAATGTTAATTTTTTAATTTCTAAAAACATGTAATTAAGTAAATATTTTTTCAATATATATTACATTTTTACTTACAGTCAGCGACAAAAGTAAGCTTTGTTAAGTAAGCACAAATATTTCTCTATCCTCCTTTTCTTTCAACCTTAATTTCTATCGATTTCCCAAGCAGACATCTTACGTAATCACATCATTCCATTGGGTTTGGTTTCTGGTACCAAATTTTATTTGAATAGATAATTACTCCATTTTCACTTTGCATAAAAAATTAACTGTTACGAGTATTTCTTTAAAAATTGAATCGGTCTAATCATCTTATTCTCATATATTCATGAATTGTAGATTTAAAAAAAAAAAAAAAAAAAAAATTAATTTTGGATTATCCTGATTAGTATTGTGCAGTGCACCATTATGTATTTATTTTCGCATTGAATTATGTAATTATGCATCTCGCTTTGTCTCTCCGTCAATGAGTAAAGTTTTGACAAAGAGTAACACGAAGCAAACAAGTTACCACGCAGAAGTTTTCTGAAGTGACATTAAATTAAAGCAATTATTTCTCATTTTATCATTGAAAAGAAAGATTAACGATTCCACTTGATGAATAATTCAAATGCAAACAGGAAGAGTTAGGAAGTGTAACCTCAGACTTTGATAAGATGACAGTTCTGGTGAGAAATAAAACCTCCGCTGAAAGTCGACAGTTTTGCGATATTAATGAGAGGGACTGTGTCGTAACGTTAATTGGACACCTTGTCAAAAAAACAGGTAGGATGCTAGTTTATCCAAGTAGAAAATCTATCCACCTACTCCTGACAGCTTGCAGACGTTTCTATGTGGATAAGAGGATTTAAATTTTTGTTAGCTATTATTAGTATGAGATGGGAGGATATTTTTGACATAGACTTAAGTTTTTTTTTTTTTTTTTTTTTAAAGAAAAAGTTGCTTGGCAGAGAGTTTCTTAATTGGCACCGACTCCCAAAACATATCCGGCAAAATGATAAATTAGTGTTTGAAATTTTAAAGGTTTCCTGCGTTTTGGTGTTTATAGCGGCTGCGATAGAGGTGTTTGTAAAACGGATATATTTAATCATTTTGAATAATTCGCTATGTATAGCATGGTTTTTGACTCATGCATTGAATCATGAAGTTTAGCAAGGAGATTAAAAACTAGATACCTAAATAGGATATTTTTAATGGAAATTATAATATTTAAATAAAATAAGGAATCATTCTATACATTTTAAAAGAGGGACCCATTTTTCTGTATTTTTTTAATGTACTTTATACTATCGATCCTATCGGGCAGAGGACGCCAAAATGCGTGAAATCTGCGTGAACACGCATTGAAAATCAATTTCACCGCATAGAATTAACCTCATGCGTGAATTCACGCATCGCCACATCATGGTTTAATTTTTAAAAATAATCTTCCATTTTATAAAATCAGAGATCATTCCAGCCTTATTTCGAATGGCGGTGCTACCTCCCTGTCCTTTTTCTTTGAAAATAGCATTCTTTTCTGAAAAAATGCAAAATTTTCACTTATTTTCCAACGGAAGGCAGTATACACGGATCACCCCCTCCGAAATGGCCAGTTACACATGCCCATTTATGTTCAAACGTGCCTCAAACAGACCAGTGACACACGTCTAATCGGGATTCTCTCTTTTTTTTTTTTTTTTTTTTTTTTTTTTTTTTTTTTTGGCACCGGTAGGACTGGTTCAGAAGTTCAGATCATTTCCCCTAAGTCTATCGCCGACGATTTTTCGAGATTTTCAGGATATCGTAAATCGTTAAGTTTTACTTCTCCGCCATTTGCGTTATAGTTTTCGTAGTGTTGCCCGTATTTTCCCGATAGTTTCGTGGCACACCAATATGGTGTCACCAAACGGCATAAAAGTTAATAGTTAGTTTAAGGTTTAAAACCATCAAGTGTTTTTAGCAAGCATTTAAGCTTTAGTTTTAAAAAAAAATTTAGTTTAAAAAATTCCCTTTGTATTATAAAAATACCCCTTAAAATTTAGAGAGAGGATGAAAATACCCTTTGGAAATATTTAACTGGCGAACACTACTATCAGTTAGGAAATTGTAACAGTTTATAAACTAGTTCAAAAATGTAAATTTTGGCAGGTATTTTTATTTTTATAATTATATTATAAATACCGTTATTTTGAGGAATCAACACGGATAATTTATTTAATACTAAGTACATGTGTTGCATACCAGGGAATTCGAATATAGTAAATGTAAGCAGCTGGTGAACCAAATCAAACTTATCCCCTAACCAGTTTCTTGCCAGGAAGAACAATATAAACATTCCTCTGTGTAGATTGCATTCAAAATGCAATACATATACAATTATTTTGAGGGAGCTGTTTGTAATTGAAAATATTTCGGAGATAAATAAAGGTGTTTGAGGAGATGAACAAATAATAATAATAAAATTGACATTTATGGATATGACCAGTTTTGTTCACCGACTTAAATGGCATGGTTGATTGTTTGGATGTTTATATGATTCCGTCATTTTGTGACGTTTTCATGTATTTTATGGAATCTAAATGTGAAGGTAAAATGAGAAAGTTAACTTAAGGTAGTAGTCTGGTAACTTATGCCTATTTTCATGACTTCTTTGGAGGGTGGTTTTTTATAGGAAAATAAAAATGAATTATCTTGAATATTTAGAGTGTTTTTATTTACATATTGAAAATATAAAAAAAAAATTATTTGAAAAAATTTAATAGTTTATTACTATTATTATTATCACTCGAAGTTGGAACCTCAAAAAAAATGCACGTGGGTGGCCCGGGTGATTTTGCTCTTGATGTTATCTGAAATCAAATATTCTTGATTATTCTTAATCTATAGACATGTCATTCTGGTCGGAACTACTGAAGTTAAATTTCAAGGGTAAATAACAAAATGTCGGACTTTGAAAAAAAAAGTCCTTTTATTTTAGCAAAGAAAGGGTTGTAAAATAAAAAGTTAGGGGTGAAAAAAATTCTCGTTAGTACCGACGAGAACTATAAGTGTGTAGAACAGCCTGTTAAAATTTGAAAGCAATCGGTTCAGTAGAAAAAAAGTTAGGACCCGGGCCGACCAGAAAAACAATGTTTTGAGAAAAACGCGTTTAATGCCTGGATCTCCAGGACTTTTCGTACCACGTTTTTTTCCTTTCCTATCCATCTTAGATGCTTACGTGTCAACGTACGATCAAATACTAACAGAGTACTACTGTGAATTTTAACTTAAATATACTAAAAGCGGAAACAATAGAAGGGTCCAAGCCGGTGCAGCTGCCGGTCGACCTTAAAGGTTGGACTCCGAGGCGCTCTAGGAAACTCGTTATAACTCCCGAAATATTTCGAATTTCTGTCTGAAATTTTCATAGTATATTCTCAAGACATTGTACTTTCAAATTAAGCAAAAAAAATTTCGATTTTTTGAACCCAAGTTACCAGACTACTACCTTAAACGAGGAACAATTTAAAAAGTAAGTGTTGCGTAAGTTTATGTGCATATACACAACTTAATCTTCCATCCGACGCAATGCGATGACAGTTGAGTTATGGTAAAGTGTGTTTGACATTAAATAACATACTTAACACATAAATAAGTTAATTAGTACAACTTCTAAGTGATGAAAATCATTATAAGGCGTATAAAAAACAGAAAACATTAATGCAAAAGTTTCTGGAAAGGAAACTCTTTTATTTTACATAAAATTATTGAGCGGGGGGGGGGGGAATGACAAAATCCCCATGCTGTGACGGTCAGATCAAATTAATTTTATGAAATATTAATTAAAAATTTAACATTCATAGGGTTCCCTAATCTCTTAAAAATTTCAAGTCCCGTGACTGTCTTAAAAAATAAATTTAAAAACCAAAACTTATACTCATATTTAAATGAAGCAAATGAGAGACTGCCCTGCTATTTTGCACAAAAATTATTCTTACGAACTATTCTAACGCTTAAAAACCATTTATCATCTATATATTGAAAATATATTAGAAAATATATTGATTTGAAATTTTTTTGAGTTTAGACAAACACAAAAAAACTCAAAGTGTAAACCTGATATTTGAAACCTTTTACTCTAGCTTTCGATGTGTTCTTTAACTCTGAACTTCACATTAAGAGACCAGGTCAGATTAAACTAGAACCTATGTCTACCAGTTATCCAATCCCTTTTCAGACAAACACTTCAAGGTTAGACATACAGTCCCAGACTAACGGCACTTACAGCTGGATATCACAATTCTTAAGATCGTTTTATTTGCCTTGTCCTTGAGGGACAAAACAAAAAAAACGACTAAGAATCGGAATCTGTCTTCATCCCTTCCATTGAGTCCTTGAAGAGTCCCTCAAGACAATTTTCTCGGCGCGTAATATATTCTTGTTAGGTTTTAGTATTTTTTCGGTAGATTTTTTATTTAGGTATTTGTTAGAAGATCAGATCATAAACCCTGTTTCTTGAAAAGTAAAGAAATAAAAACGTCATATGTTGCTCAAAAGATACTTCAAGAAGATGTATGTTTTCACAGTGACTACAAGTCTTGGTTTCCAGAGTATTCAAATACGATTTGTATGCTAAGCCGATTTCATGGTGTATGTACGTGTATACTGCATGGGTGGATTATGTTCAATGGCAGGATTGAATATTTTCATTAATGTATTGCAAAAATACTATATTTTGTGAAATACAGTGTGATCTTACGTTTGCCTTGTCTTTTTTGTGCAATCTAATGTCCGTTCTAGTGAATACATTTTCATAAAACTTAGTATAAATACCATTTAGACCAACGGAAAATGGTATTTGAACAAAAAATAAGCACCAGATCAAATTTCCATATCAGTTGAAAATATTACACTTTGAGGTGCCTGTAGGAATGTTAATTCCACAGAATGAGACTTACTAGGAAAAATGTTAATAAGATTTTAGGCCAGAAAGATAATAAGCCACGAACTTTTTAAATATAAGTTATATTATTGATGTCCTTGACGTATAATTTTAGTATCATCAACAATACTCAAATTTTATTTATTAAAGTACAGGGAATTTCTCCGTGATCTCAGTACTACAGATACAAAGCTTTAAGAATTGTATATGATGACTTCTATATGCTTTAATGAACTCTAAACTGATTGACTTTAACTATGAATACCCAATATTATCACTAAAATGTTATAAAAATCTGTAATTGAAAAGTTAAATAAAACTATATTTATCAATATTAAACTAAGTTAATATGAAATAATTTTTTTTTTTTTAATTATAACTTGCAAAATTTTTTACTTTTTTACTTTCAGTTACCCATAATTTAACATAAGATAATGAAAGTATTTTTTCGGTAAAAAATATTGAATGCAGCATGTGCGAAATTCAGTGGAAATGTTAGTGCATCCGGAAACTTGAGACTTTCCTACAAAACCACTTTTTTGCACTTAAAAATACCTAATTAGTAATGATGTTTACATAAAAAAAAATTGTTTGCATTTCTACTTGGAACGTGCTGAATTTTTTTTAATTCAGCTGGCCATTTCTTAAAATTGTGAAATTATGGAAACGAAAATGGCAAATTACAACAATCCATTACAAATTTTAATGTAATGCCCAGTCTTAAGTATAATTGAAAGTTGCGCGATGCTCCACTTTTTTAGTTTAATCAGAAATCGTGGCGAAATTAAGACGAGGAATGCGTTAAAGTAACTTTATCATTAGTGCGATAAAGTACTTTCCCACACGTCTTGTGTTCAAATTTTATATAGTCTTGGCATAGAAATGACATATTTTCTGAAGAGATAATAATGATTGGAGTTGCCAATAAAGTATTATTGCAAGTGAGTATAAAAAATATTCTATGCAGCAGGGGCGAAATTCAGTGGCGGCCCGTGGCTGAAAATATTAGTGTAGCCGAAAACATGCGACTTCCTAACAAACTCACTTTTTTTTGCACTTAAAAATACATAATTAGTAATGAAGTTTACATAAAAAAAATTTCAATTTTATTCAAAACTTAGTTAACTAATTAAGATTTAGCTCGTTAATTATATTTTTATACAGTAATTACTCGAATTTTATAGGACCAATATAAGAAATTATGGTTGGAAACTGTTCGTAATATCATTCTTAATGTTATGAATTTCCATCTAGTTTCTGGAATAGATAGTTTTTTTTTAATAGAATTTTTTTTAACAATGAAAGAAAATATCGCAATTTTTATAAAAACTTTTGTATTTAAAAATCGATTAAAATTCATTTTCTTTTCCAATCAATTTGACTGAGGTTCAAAACATATAATAGTTAATGCTGATTTTAATTCTCAAATCATTTTTCAAAAAGATTACATCAAACTTCAGTTATCACTGTTTAAATGAAATTTTGGCAACTATATGCTAAAGGCAGTTATTATTTTTTTTTTAATGACGTTTTATAGTTTTAATTCCCTAAAATTAAATTCATTAACTATATTTAAACTTTATGACAGCATTTATTAAATCTTTTGTTTCCTAGAGTAGTCTTCACAACTAATACTGTACGCCGATGAATATCACATTTTGCCACTTTCAAACTCGCAAGTTAGTATATTCATGGCATGCTATTTTTAAGGTAACGACATTTTAATCTCTGATTTGTCTTCAAATTACAGTATCAATACATTTTATTATTCACTCCTATTTCCAAGCTATTGTTTGAATTCTATACCATTTGTGTTCAGTTGAAATTTTATCCAACAAATAGTGGATGTCCACACTTCTTTCAAATATTTATACTTACAACGGCTGGTTATTGATATGCGTAAAAGCTATATTTTGAAGAGAGGAATGTTTTAAGGTAGACTCGTACCTTATAATTTGCAAAAAATCTTCAAATTATATAATTTTTACTATCAAAAGTGATTCTATAGATATTGAAGAACATATGGTTCAAATTTGGCGATTATAGAAAACAGCGAACATAATATTTATTACCATTTAGTTGCTCACTTTTATCACTTTACAATATAATTATAATGCTTAAAAGCGTTTTACTCATTCTTCTTAAAGGGAAATAAACTTTGTTTCAAATAATCCCCGAAAGCTTTTTTTTTTCTTTTTTCTATTTCTGTTCAGATTTTTTCGAAACATATCAATATATTTATTTTCAAAATAGTTAACGAGTTAGAAATAATGTGGTAGAAAAAGTAAGACCTGAATTTAAGAAAAAAAATCAATTAGTAGTAAGCTCTTAAAAAATCAAATAGTAGTAAGTTCTTAAAAAGTTTGAATATATCTCTATATATATAAGGCAAAGCCCTCACTCACTCACTCACTCACTCACTCACTCACTGACTCACTCATCACTAATTCTCCCACTTCCCACATAGTCACAACTCTGAAAATCGGCACAAATATCAACAATGGTAAAAATAGAAAAAGTAAACTATTCCGATCTCGATTAACACACTTTAAGGGGTCGAAAAGGGGTCAAACGTTCCAAACGGGGGACATTCGAAAATCCTACTTCCCACATAGTCACAACTCTGAAAATCGGCACAAATATCAACAATGGTAAAAATAGAAAAAGTAAACTATTCCGATCTCGATTAACACACTTTAAGGGGTCGAAAAGGGGTCAAACGTTCCAAACGGGGGACATTCGAAAATCCTACTTCCCACATAGTCACAACTCTGAAAATCGGCACAAATATCAACAATGGTAAAAATAGAAAAAGTAAACTATTCCGATCTCGATTAACACACTTTAAGGGGTCGAAAAGGGGTCAAACGTTCCAAATGGGGGACATTCGAAAATCCTACTTCCCACATAGTCACAACTCTGAAAATCGGCACAAATATCAACAATGGTAAAAATAGAAAAAGTAAACTATTCCGATCTCGATTAACACACTTTAAGGGGTCGAAAAGGGGTCAAACGTTCCAAACGGGGGACATTCGAAAATCCTACTTCCCACATAGTCACAACTCTGAAAATCGGCACAAATATCAACAATGGTAAAAATAGAAAAAGTAAACTATTCCGATCTCGATTAACACACTTTAAGGGGTCGAAAAGGGGTCAAACGTTCCAAACGGGGGACATTCGAAAATCCTACTTCCCACATAGTCACAACTCTGAAAATCGGCACAAATATCAACAATGGTAAAAATAGAAAAAGTAAACTATTCCGATCTCGATTAACACACTTTAAGGGGTCGAAAAGGGGTCAAACGTTCCAAACGGGGGACATTCGAAAATCCTACTTCCCACATAGTCACAACTCTGAAAATCGGCACAAATATCAACAATGGTAAAAATAAAAAAAGTAAACTATTCCGATCTCGATTAACACACTTTAAGGGGTCGAAAAGGGGTCAAACGTTCCAAACGGGGGACATTCGAAAATCCTACTTCCCACATAGTCACAACTCTGAAAATCGGCACAAATATCAACAATGGTAAAAATAGAAAAAGTAAACTATTCCGATCTCGATTAACACACTTTAAGGGGTCGAAAAGGGGTTAAACGTTCCAAACGGGGGACATTCGAAAATCCTACTTCCCACATAGTCACAACTCTGAAAATCGGCACAAATATCAACAATGGTAAAAATAGAAAAAGTAAACTATTCCGATCTCGATTAACACACTTTAAGGGGTCGAAAAGGGGTCAAACGTTCCAAACGGGGGACATTCGAAAATCCTACTTCCCGCATAGTCACAACTCTGAAAATCGGCACAAATATCAACAATGGTAAAAATAGAAAAAGTAAACTATTCCGATCTCGATTAACACACTTTAAGGGGTCGAAAAGGGGTCAAACGTTCCAAACGGGGGACATTCGAAAATCCTACTTCCCACATAGTCACAACTCTGAAAATCGGCACAAATATCAACAATGGTAAAAATAGAAAAAGTAAACTATTCCGATCTCGATTAACACACTTTAAGTGGTCGAAAAGGGGTTAAATGTTCCAAACGAGGGATATCCGAATGTTCCTCTTCCAATGTAGTCATTTTTCTGATATTTTTTTGCAAATGTTAAAAAAATAAGTCATTCCAATATCGATTAACGAATTTTTAAGGGATGAAAGGACGACGCAACATTGAAACTATACGATGATTAACTTAATGTCTAATTAACTTAATTCCAATACAGCTACTACTTTGAAATTTAGAACTAAGAGCAAACATAAACACAATAAACTATTCCAGTTTACTATTCACAATTATAAATTTCGTTTAAAATGTCAACAAAGGAAAGTTCCTATTTTGATAAATCAATTTGTCGGGATCGAAAAGGGAGCAAACGTCTGAAGTGTAGAATACATGAATGTCTTTTGATCGCTAAAATGCTAATGGTAAAATTTCGTAGCGCAGCACGGGTATTCAGCTAGTATATATATATATAAGATGCCACTTTTCCTGCTATAAAATTCAAAATAATATTTTATAAACAAAAAAAACCAAAAAATTAATCACAATTTTTCTTATATTTTTCGTTTACAATAACTAAGTATCAAATTTGAAATATCTAAGTTAAATAATAAAAAAACTAAATCCTTTAGTGTATAGGTTTATCTTTACATTATTTTGTAATTAATTTAATATTACTAAAGTAGAGCATCGATTTTTCGAATGCCAATCAATGGAAACGTCGGTTAACCGAAATCATTCCTGTCGCTAAATTCAAAACTTTGTGGTTCTTTTTCTAAACGTAAAACCTAATACAAAACTTGACAAAAAGTATTGCTGTATTATTTGATGTAAGGTTTTGCAAGACGTGCGATACAAAATATATATATCAGTTTTATGTTTAATATCACTGACTCTTTATTTTATATTGTTCCTATGTACAACTTTTACAACTTTTTTCATAAATGATCAGTTTTTGGAAAAATCAATTTTCCGAATACCATAGCCCCCAATTATTTCTAATCGTTTCCCCAATTTCTTACTGTATTTAGAAACTACCTGAATACCAATGGTTCAAATTTTTCGAAGTCAGTATTACAAATTACTCCATCTCATATACTGTCCCGTATATTTTTCAAGTTTGAGTGAGTAATCAGCTTATTACAGATAAATATATATGAAACCAATTAAGGATTATACAAATTTCTTTTCCATAAATTAGAAATAAAATTTAAAAATATTCAAATAAGATCTAAAATCGTTAAAGTTGACTTTTATGTGAAGCACTTGTGATGGTCTTTACATTTCCATGTTATCCAAGCGAAAACGTGAAAAAAAATTATCGAAAACCGTTTCTTTCTAATGAAAGAAGTAGTTAGTATTTTGTGAGGTTTTTTCTTCAAATTTTATCTTTCGCATAGCTTGAAGTCAGTACGTCTAATCTTTTGTATTTTGTAGAATGATCCACATATTTCTGAAAAACAAATGGTAAGTAACATTATCGTATTGTTGCGTGGATGGGTTCGAAAGATTTGAAGCCAAAGCGGATCAAAACTTGCAGAAATTTATTCCGATATAACTCTTCGCAGATTCTCTTACAACTCTAGAACTTCTCGTTCTACTAGACTCAATACAGCTCTTTACACAACAATAGAGCTCAAACAGCAGTTAAAAAAAAAAAAAAAAAAAAAAAAAAAAAAAACTTCACAACTGCTAAAATCGCTGCAAAAGACAATGCAATACAGTTTACGTTCGCAATACAGCTCTCTGAATGCTCACTGAGAGACTAACTCAGTAACTCCACTCAGTCAGTAACTCAACTAACTCCATCACCTGCTCTCTTGGGCGGCCTTATATAGGAAAGTCAAACATTCGTGAAACTTCTAGAGATAGATATTTGGAGAACTTTCCAGATCGTAGTCTTAAAGTCCTATACAGGTACATGGGGACCGAAAATATCGCCAAATGGTCGCCAAGTTTGACGATATTTGGCAATTTCTCGCAAAATTTGGCGATCAAAATTAGTCACCGAAACCGTCGCCAACTTGGCTCTATCTCTCCAATTTGGCGAGATAGCCATTACTATAATGTTAAATGACCTGCTCTTTGTAAAACTCGCTTCCCAGCATTAAGAGACACATTGCGGGAAAGCAAAGTAAGACAAACTATTTCACTGCCTTATGCAAAATGTACATAAATTTATGTTTTTACATAATTAATACTACAAAATATTTACAAATATACAAAAATTCGTAACAGTATATTAATCATTTCAACTCTGCATTTTTTTGCGATTCTGAGTCTTGGGTGTATCCGTTACTACTTCTTACTAAAAAAATAAAGGAATGTTTGTAACTCATTAAAAGCTGTAAAAAAGATTTTTATACCATTTAGTACATTTGTTGAAATCGTACTTTTGAAAACGTCATTTTGATATTTACTTCAATACTTATTTAAAATGCATTAGGAACATTTTCAAAAATAAATTAAACCCAAATTGGTGCTTTATCAAAAAATAAAGGAATATTTGCAAACTTGTAAAAGCTGTAGAATTTTTTTTTTTACCATTTAGTACATTTATTAAAATTGTAATTTTGAAAACATCTTTTTAATACTTATTGCAATACTTATTTAAAAATCATTAAGAAACATTTAAAAAAATAAATTAAACCCAACCTGGTGTTTTATCAAAAAATAAAGAAATGTTTGTACTCCTGTAAAAGCTGTTGAAAAGATTTTTTTTTAATCCTTTAGTGCATTCATTGAAATCGTATTTTTTAAAACGTCTTTTTAATATTTATTTAAAATGCAGTAAGGAACATTATATATATATATATATATATATATATATATATATATATATATATATATATATATATATATATATATATATATTATATATATAAATTAAAACCAACTTGGTACTTTGTTGAAATTTTATTAAAAGGCCAAACTGGTAGTATAATTGTGCTTATATTTTCAACAAATTTGCACATAAATTATTTGAGTTTATACTAATTTAAAATAAGTGGACTAAATGTAGATATAAATGTACACGTTATTTCATTTTGTAAGTTACATAAATTTCAATTTTCAATTTCATTTAAATATATGTTAATCGAGCATATGTTGAGATGTTTTAAATAAAAAAAAACGGTTCCTATTAAATTCGATTCGAGAAAACTACAAAATTCATTAGAAATGAAATTATACGACATTTTTTATTCAACCTCTTTCAACTTACGTGTTCATAACTAAGATCACACAAACTGGTTCATTTACAATTCTAGAAAAAAAAAAAAAACAATCATTTTTAATTAAAAATATGTTCTTAAACTTACATTTGTTCTAACTTAATTCCATTTCAGACATCGCAATCTATATAAAGCAGATGTTTAAATATCTCGCTATTTTTTAGAAACTCAAACCATAATCAATTTACCGAAGTAATTCCATTTCAAAATTAAAGCGAAAAGTAAACTTGCAACGTCTTCACAACGATCCTATTTCTTCCAAATTAATTTCGCCTCACCAACTTTTCATTTTTCCATTTTATTTTATTTTGCTGGAGAGAGGAAGGAGAGAAACTCCGTTAAATAAATACTTTTGCGCGAACAAAATTAAAAAAGTAAATTAGGCGAGTACGAAATGGCACGTGTAGATACACTTTGCAAGTCTAAACTTTGTTTTCTGTCAAGAAGTGAACTTTATATCTAAGTAAGTTTGTGATGTTTATATTTATACCTTGTCACTAAGAAAAACTATGCAAAATTCGAATTCAGAGATGCATACTAAGCATTAGCGCTGGAGTTTATAATTTAATTTATTTTTAGTTATTATGAAATGATGAAATTTGTTGCTAATAAGTTGAATTAGAGCTGTCACTAAAAAAAAATTCTTCAACACGAGTATATTACGTTATACAGCCCAGATAATAAGCATATACAATTTGGCGAAATTCAGTGACTAAAATAAATCTCCCTCTGTTAAAGGCTACTGACATAAAACAAGACCCCTGCCAATTTGGAACGTTGTTTTACGTAAAAAAAAAAATCACCAGGCTGGTGAATTTGGCGACACATATTTGGCGGAAAAACTTGCTACTGAATATCAAATCTAATTCTAAAAAACCAATAATATACCACTATTTAAAGTTAACCAGATTCCACTGATTCTGGTAATATATGTAGTATACAATCTAATTCTAATAATACATTATTCAATTCAATTAAAATACGATATTACTCTTTTGCAGCAAAGATGCGAACTTCCCATGGAGATAATGAATCATGAATGACAAATTTATTAGGATTAATAATTTGCAAATCAACTTCAAATTGCCTCTTCAATTACTTCTGGTCGTATGTTTAAGTTGAATTTTGGTACAAAGAAGCCCATCCCGAAGAGACATTTCAAATGACGTATCTATAGCGTTTATATTTTCCGACTTCACACAAACGAACACTATTGTACATTGAAGCTTATGCTTTTGCATAAGCTTTAATGTACTTTAGTGTAGTGTATAAGCTCTAAATCTTTAGCTATGACCCATTCCTGAGGCACTATGAAACATACTGACTGGTGTTTTGAATGTTTCTTAATGAAAAGTCTATGAAACAAGTTCATTTCAGGCTTTTTCATTTACTTGTAATCTAATTTTTATATTGGTATTTATGTATGTTCATGTTCTGTCTTTCTTTAACTTTTCCAAAATTGTTTTCTACATTGCACACTAGGGTGGAGCGAAAAAACTTTTTCTTCGAAATTCCTATTGCCAGGGAATGCAAAAGTTGTATTTTGGGTTTATTATATTATCGTAAAAGTTTTATCAAAATCCATTAATATCTTTTGGTGCCCCAAGTCCCCTGAAAATTTGCTGAAAATTGATTTTTTAGCAAAAAGTATCCTAAAGGAAACAATTCGTAAATAAAAATTTACAGAATCAGTAAGATAATTTAATAATATAATTTAGATGTACTTAAATATAGAAAAAAGTGTTTTAAATTTGCTTCATATTTTGATGGACCCCAAGCCTTCTAAAATCGAGTCAAAATAAAAAAAAAATAAAAAAAATTTAAAGTATTTCCAAGTTCGAAGAATGTAATATTAAAATCTAAGTTTATATAAAAGTTAACTTACTAGATTTTATTATAATAATCCATCTGTTAAATATATTTACATTTCCAACATTTTTGTAAGGTGATTAATCATTTATTTGGGTTCAACTTTAGCTTGTTACCATCATCATTAATGAAAGATTCAAAATTAGTTAATTGAAATTAAAGTTCATTTGAAATCTTATATTTTTGCTTTGTATGAAGACTTTTTACTAAGGATCATGATTTTAGTCTATTTAATATGAAACTATGACGCTTCATTTCTCCGCATACACTTTCTGATGCTTCAGAGACAAGTCGGACTCCATGTTCAACTGCTTGAGTGTGACAAAGATATGTCACCCATTCCACTGCTTTCCAGCTATTCACTGCACTCTTAATTTCTTATGTTGAGATATTACTCATTATAGGAGGATCATATGGACCAACTGTTCGCCAATTAATAAGTTCAGCGTAATCCTCTGATTTGAAGTTAAATTTTGGCTCTTTAAAAATTCTAATGTTTATGATTTCTTTCTTTTGACTTCTGGAAATTAATTTTCGGGATGACACACACACACACACACACACACACACACACACACACACACACACACACACACACACACACACACACACACACACACACACACACTGTTTTGCTGAATAACATCACCATTTTAGCTCGGATATCCGGTGCCATATATCGAGAAAATGATATAAGTCTCCATATATGACGTATTCCTTCTGTAAGAGAGCTATTTCTTTTTACATGAAACCATAAAGGTGCATATACTTTCATAACATACGTGGTAAGCTATAACACATTTTCTGATGGAGTTGCTGTACCTGCATACAATCTTAAAATAAGGTTTACAGTTGTTAGCCATCTTGAGTGTGCAACAAGACCAGGTTTTTTCAATGATAGATCGGAAGAACGTGCACCAAGTGCTACAGCTAAACAAATATTATATAAATATTTCTGGTCATTACTGAGAATCAAATTATCTATATTCGGCATGTTCTCTAAACTTATTGAGACAAATTTATTTATAGTGAGATTCTCGCAGGTTTTAATGGCTTTGTCAATTGGCCCAGAAAATGATTTGGGATCAACTGTGGCACCATCCAATGCACATAAGAGGTGTCGTAAGGGCAGTTCGTTGGTATGGAGCAAGCAAATGCACCATTGTAAAGGCCTCCCAAGCTCCAGCAAATGAATTACCCCTTCTTTGTGATGGAACAAACGTCAATGACGTTTGTTCCATCACATTCCATCACACTAAGTTCATTCGGATTTATTACACTTTCAGAAATTGTACCATGAATTCTTTTAGTTTTTGCTTCTCCAGTTTTCGCAGTAACATGGCCGATGTATTGCGAGCCTGGTTCCTGAAGAATTGTCAAATGGTCTTTTTTCAGTACTTAGATACTATTTCAAACCCTTCTTGAATGTAGCACACATTTGTGATCCAATGTTCAAGGTCAAATTATGGGAATGTCTGACTTAGAGAAACAGGGGGGATAGTATTTCATTTTGAATGGTTTAGAATGAAAACTTACGTTTTTGGAAAAATTAAATATGTTTAATAACTTAACTTATATGTGTCACTTTATATACATGTTGTGAATTAAAATTATGTTTAGGAAAGCCATAAAGTATAAAATGCATGTATTGTTACCTTTTTTACAATATATGGTCTGTTTATTTAGAGGCAAAATTTGCATAACATTTGACATTTGGATAGTTTTCAGGTGTTTTGGGGCACCAGAAGATATTATTTAAAATTTAAATAATTTAGCATGAATGTTAACAAACTTAAATTATATGTTTTGCGCCCCCTGCCGATATTTTGTTATTGCTTGTTACTTTTTAGACTTTTAAATAAAATTTGCAGAAAAATGTCAATTTTCTGACTCTTTAAGTGCCTTGGGGCACCGGAAGATATCATTTAAAATTAAAAAAGTCGGTCCTATGTTTATTTAAAAATGCAAAATACAACTTTTGCACCCCCTGTCGAATCATTTTCCCGACTTTTTAATTTTTTGCTCCACCCTATTGCCCACTCTCTGATATTCTGAAACACTTCATTATACATAATAATGAAGTTGTTCAACAGGGTGGAGCGAAAAAATTAAAAAGTCGGAAAAATGATTCGGCAGGGGGTGCAAAAGTTGTATCGTCTGTAGCATACTCAAGGTCTCCCGCTTAAAGATGCAATCAGACCTATTTTTCAAGCTCAGTGAAAACACTTCGCTGCTGATAATTATTCCTGTTGTTATATTCGGGTATTATCATATCCATATCTTTAAGATACAAGGTATAATGATTTCAAAAACCATGAACTGAAATGAGATGCTTGGATTGTAAATACAATCAGGCAGCACTGGATATCACAATCAAATGATTGAGCTTGTGTTTAAGACCACACACGTGTGACCTGCTTGTGTAGATTTTTAAGGTGCATAAAAAGAAGCTACGTTTACACAGCATGAAAAAATGCACTGTAGCCTTAGTCTAAAAACATATTTGAAATTAATTATAAATAATTTTTAATTTTATTGCATTTGATGGGGTGTTTTGTAAGGTCAGTAATTTTTTTTACCGGGATATTTTTATAGTGGGCGTTGTAGTTTCTTTTTAATACCAAACAATAATTTGTCTTAATATTTTTATGTATTTACTGATGACACTTTCACCTCTTAAAAATTATAATTATCTAAATGTATAAATGAAGTTACACAGAGTGTGCAAAAATGATTCGTACGAGGTTTATTTCTTTTCATATTAAAAGTGGAATAAATGAAATATGCAAAAATAAAGCGAGAGTGGTTGGTTATTTTCAGATTATCTGGTGCCGTCAGCAACAAGAGGGCTATAATGCGCCGAAACATTCGTCATTAGATAAGCCAACATACTTTTACAAACACCCATGCCTAACACGGGACTCGAACCTGCAACCTCGCGGTCTAGAAGCTAGCACGCCAACCATAAAGCGAGAGTGATTTTCGTATGCAATTTATTTTAAAAGTTAAAAAATTTTAGTTTTTATACAGCCTACAGGGAAGGAAGTTTTATTTAAAATTGTTCCTTAAAGGTTGAATCCTATTACAAAGGATACTATCTACAATTAACCAAAATATATTACTATAATTTAAAATAAATTGTTATATTGTTGTTGATAATAGTAGAAGTGCTTTATTTTTTATTCAAAAATGGTGAAAGTCGTGTTTTTGAATACGTGCATTTTGTTATTTCCAGACATAGTGTTTATTGTTATAAAGTAATGTGATTTGACTTCTTAAACACTTATGGTTGGTTGATTGCTTGCTTTTCTGGCACAAGGGCAACTCCTAGGCCATACTGCACCGAACAAATTAATAAATATCAAACCAAGTTTAAAATGATTAAAAAATATATAATGATCTATAAAAGGTAAAAGTTTAAAAACAAAATAATCAAATCAAGTGATAAAAGTGAATTTCAAGTAAAAAGTGAAAAAGATTTTTGTGAGCCAGTGAACTCAGAAGAGATGACAATGGAGAATGATTCATATATGAAAAACTGTAAAAACAACCCCACAGACATTGCATGTGGGGGCATTTTCTGCCTGCAGAAGATGCACATGGGTAAAAAGTGTGTGACCAATTCTAAGGAATGTTAGGAACACTTCTGTGAAGCGCTTATGTAATGGACTCTTTTTCATAGAATGGGTGCGTAAAAGTATAGTTATGTAGCTTAAAACAAATTACCATGTAAATCACTTATAATTTATTCCATCTATTATCTTATTTAAGTATTTCTGTAATTCACGCTATTTCATAATCTCTAATAGTAGTCTACAAATAAATCATACCATTTATCAGAAACCACATATATTAAAACAGTTCATAAGAAAGCAGTTAGATAACTGTTTAAAATATATTAAAAATCTGAAAAAAAAATTCATTAGTTACAAAATAATCTTTTGTTCTGGTTTTATGAGAGCAATAGATATAAGCTTAACATTTATCGATTAGGTTTTCTAAGAAAAATTTAAACAAGTTAAAACAAATGTTTCTCAAGAAACGAGATTAAAAAGAAGTTTACAAAATTAGCTTTTCCCATTCTACTTTCAAAGTAATTTTAAACTCTTATGCAACAGTTTTTAAAAATACTTCTAGCATTATTATTTAGAAAAATGCAGATGGCTTAAGAGCAAATAACTTAACGATTAAGGAAAGGATTCTTTTGAAACTAGTTTATTTCTGTAAATAGGGTATTTTCAAGGATTCTTGAACAATTTTTCTGTGAAGAAAATAGTCCTTTTATTGCCGGAAAAACTTTCTTTATGAAATTTGTGTTTTATAAACTTAACTTGATGTAGTACTTTAGAGGTAGTAGCGTTTGTAAAATTTATATTGAAACCACTTTTAATAGATTGATAGGAAGAGAGGGAAGAAGGGGGGCGGGGGGGAAAGACAGATGATTTTCTGGGTGTGTAAATGGAATAAAGTTAGGTCTTGTACTTAGAAAAATATGTTAGGGTTTGTAAATTCTTCATCTAGTTGAAAATTTCATGCTAATACAAATAAGAACTTGTAGAAACTTTGTTACGGATATAATTATGAATATTGTAATCACTTTATTTTGTTTTGAGTCAAACATTTTTAACACGCTTTTATTAGTTTCATCTGTATGTTTGCTTGTAACCGACTCTTTTGGGCTTAATTTTGCACTATTTTGAGCGATCAGATTTGATACAAACTTTGCACACTTGTCAAAGACAGATGATAATACAATAATTTAATAAGTTTGTCGCTTTATCACAAGGATTAGCTCGTGTTGCCCTTGCGCCGTTAAATTCCAACCAACCAACCTTCTCTGAAATCGAACCCTGGTGTGCCGTTACAATCCCAGTAATCACAGAACCTATCATCGACAATTGATAAGGCAGACATTTGAAAGATTTGTCGTGGGCACGACAGTTATACAAAGCGTGTTTTTTTAGTCGCATTATCCTTACCAGGATCTTCAGGATTAGAGATTTTTCATATTCAGAGACACGGTAGTGTTTTGTGCCAAGTGATACGGCGTGTACTAAGGCATACACATGACTTAAATTTGAGACAAGTATGTGACTATTGGCAGGAACAACTGGAGAGTTTTGTACACTTAACTAAAAATTTACTAAAAAAAATTATAGTTTACAGAAAAAATAATTAATAGTTTAAAAAATTAGAAAACACGCTTTAATAGAAAACCAAACTAAAAAGTAAAAAATAATTAATAGTTTAAAAAACTAAAAAACACTCTTTAATAGAAAAGTGAACTAAAAAGTAAAACATAATTTTAAATAAGTTTGAAATAAGAATAGAGTCATTAACAAGAAATATTTATTTTATCGTAAAAAAGCGTGGGGTGCTTGATGTCAATTGTTGAAAATATTTTAAAAAGCACCCCACGCTTTTTTACGATAAAATAAATATTTCTTGTTAATCACTCTATTCTTATTTCAAACTTATTTAAAATTATTTTCTACTTTTTTGTTCACTTTTCTATTAAAGCGTGTTTTTTAGTTTTTTAAACTATTAATTATTTGCTTTGAAGTCAAACGATCATCATATAAAAAAAGGAAAAATATCTTCATTTATATATATAAAAACAATATGAACTTACATTAAAACTAAATTCTTCTGAAATTCAGACCCATCTATATATAATTGTGTTCCAATATTAAATTTAAAGCAACTAAAGTATTCCATTTCAGAAGCGTTTATAATTTTAGGATATTTATAGCAAATCTTCTATTCAAATCTAATCTATTATTTTAAGAAACAGTTTTAGTTTTAATAACATTTAAAATAAACTTATACTCCAACAGTAGGATTTTCCGATACATAAACTATATCTACACACTAGAAAGCCTCGTTTTCAAAGTAATTAATTATCAAATAAAGACATTCAGTAGATAATTCTCGTTGTAAATAAGGTTTAATTAAATTCTCAGAGACAATTCCAATATGATACAGAATAAGGTAAACATTCCATTTCAGATAATAATATTTGAAAAATTCTTTGCATGGCTTCCCAGAATGGGGTGAGCCAAGCAATGAATGTGTTTGGGTGGAACAGGAACGGTTGTATGCAATCAATGCATTAGAAGCGCATATTAAAATGAGACCATTCAATTTCCGTTTGGAACCACTGGAGTTATATTTAGCGAATTTGGTTGGCTTCCCTCTCGATAGATGGCGGTTTGAAACTAACTCTTATGGCAATATTCTGCAGAAAACGGAAATTTCCCACCATGTGAATACGGACACAAATTCTAAATCTAATAAATCAAAAAACATTAAGGTAAAATTGGAATAGATATGGTATAGGATAAATGGTGATCGGAAAAATCTCTAAAATCAAAAATACGGTAACTAAAATAAAATTAAAACGTATATAATAATAAAGTTAGGTTAAAATATAAATAATAATATAATTATGTTAAATATAAATAATAATATAATCACGCTAAATATAAATAATAATATAATCACGCTAAATATAAATAATAATATAAGTAAGTTAAATATAAATAGTAATAAAATAAAATTAAAATATAACTTAAAATAAAACTCTTTAAAAGAAATCGTATTGATCCAGAAAGAAACCGTCAAATGAAATTTCACCAAAGAAATGTCCTGTATTACATCTATGCATAAAATTTATATCACTAGGGGGCTCCACCCCTTGCTCTCTAACGCTCTCCAATCCTTGGGATTGCTACGTAATTTCCCTTGGTCCGTGAAGCGAACCAGTCTCGCTTCAAAGTGAGGCATTTAAAATATGCCCTAGCAAAAAGCTATTTTAGCTACATAATCAAGAAAATTCTTGAAGTGACATTGATCCATGAAACTGAAAAAATGGATTATTTATGATAATCTACAATAAGTCGCCAATGGGGTCCTATACTGCTTCTAGACCATTTTTTGCGTCACTTAAAATATAATACAGTAAAAGGCCAATTATCCAGCATTCAATCAACTGGAAATCTCAATCAACCGTAATTTTTTGAAAATCAAAAATGGCGAGAATAATTTTAATTTCATTTGAGATTTCGAACTCGAGGGGGATTTTCATTCTTTATTTTGATAATTTTTAAGTAATATAATTGCGCAATAGCTGAATTTGCACTGATTAGAAATAAATATAGGCTCAAATTTATTATTCGGTGCCTCTTGGTGACTTTTTGAAAGTTTGTGATTTGGTGCTGAATGTGGCAAAACCTCGACTTGGTTTTCCGGGAACCCTAGTGACCGTTTGGATTTAACAACACACCGTTTTAACGCCATTTTGGATTTAGCAACACAGCTTTTCAACTTTGTTATCATTTTATCGAATTTTTTTAAAAGTCGCCAAAAGGCACCGTACGGTAAATCATAACCTGAATGAATACATTATTACAAAAAGTTATTTTTTTAAAAAATATTGTGGTTTATCCGGATTGCTGAAATTCTTATTCAATCTACTGTGAATTTTCAGCAAAGAAACCTTAATATTTTGAATGGAAATTCCGGGATAAGTTTTTATCGGTATATATATTCTGAAAACGTTTACATATAAATATGGATAAAATTTAAAGCAATTATTTTGGCTGCTGTTTGGATAATAAAATTTTTTGTCTTTTGAGGATTTTTTAATCCTTCAATTAGAGATTTTATTTCTAATTTAAAGACATCCTCAATAGGATCCCAGATTGTACCTAGGACTTTTAGAGAATTTTCATGCAACATGGTATCCCGAATAACATTTTTATTCCACATTATACGTAAAAGTTCAGAGTTAGTTTGGAATTTTCGTAAATTCATCCCTGAATCTTTCTTAATATGAATTGCTTCCACTAAACGCTTCTTCAACCGAGTTTGTCCCGTGATATAAATCATCAACATAAAAAGAAGTGTTCAGCATTTCGCAAGTGTCCGGATATTGAATCTCGTATTTTCGTATATGATATTTAATAGTAGTAGCTAAGATGAACGGTAAACACGTAGCACAAAAGGGTAATGAAGTCATCCTCATTGATTTAAATCTTTGATAATTTATCTTAGAATCGTCTTTAAACCACAAGAATTTTAAGTAGTTTCTTTCACTCTCAGTGATTCTAATTTGTAGAAAAGCTTTTTCTAAATCTCCAGCGAACACTACACGGCTTTTCCGAAAATTTAAAATTATATTCAAAACATTCGGAATTAGATTTGGGCCATCTAACAAACAATCATTTAATGACTTGTTATTTGTTGCACTACTGCAGCAACCAAACACAATACGTACAGGTGAACTATTACTACCAGGTTTTATCACTGCACTGTGTGGCATATAATATCCAAATTTAGTATCATCATAACATTCTTCAATTATATTTTTATTTAATTGATCACTAAAGACTGGTCTATAATTATCTAATAACCAGTCATTTTTTATTAATTTATTGCTTAAGTTAAAAAATCTCTTTTTAGCAATATCAAAATTACTGCTTTCTAAGTCTCAGTTATCCCTCGATATTAATCCTGTCTCATACCTATTATCAATACATTTCAATTTATCCTCGAAGCCTTTTGCTAATTCCATATCATTCCGCAACATCTGTTCACTTTCATCTGTAATACCCAGAGATTCCAATTTCCAGAACTGTTTTAAATAACTGTTTGTATCCTCATTAGCGAATTGAACTCCTAACTTAAACACAACCGCATTTGATGAACACGTGTTAGAGAATTTTCCATATCTTCCCATTACCGTAAATCCAAATACAGTTTCAATAAGTACCAATGAAGAATTTAATTTTATAAACTTCGAAATACTGTTTCAATAAGTAGCAATGAAGAATTTAATTTTATAAACTTTCCTGTGTTTACGATATAATCGCAGCCTATTAGGATTTCAACTTTTGTATCTGAAGTGGAATGCGAATCGGGTATCTGGATATTATTTTCACACATGTAAGTACGAACCACATGGGCTCTTGAGATTTGTTTCCGAAATATATGGAGTGATTAAAGCTTCTACGACCATTTTTTGTTTAGGGTTCTTAGAAAATTTTGTTCGACTAAACAGACTATGCTACGTTTGTTCTGTATGTGACATATAGCCTGGAAATATAATAATTTTTTTAATTTAAGAAAAAAAAATTATGAAAAAACAAAAAATAAATGTGTTTGAAAATATATATATTTTAAGTTGAAAAACATTGTACCGTCAGTTATTTTGTCAGTTATTAAAATCTAATATAGTTAGGATTAAAGTGAATATTCTCTTGCAAATTTATTTCTATAACATACATTTTCAGCTATAAGGCACTTGCATAGGTGCGTTTTTGAGTGATTTTAGTCGTTTTACTGGCTCATCGCAAAATTTTATGTTTGAAACAAAAAGGATCCCTTACAAGTTAATACTTCATAAGAGTCTATTTGAAAAAATTATTTGATTTTTTTTAATTACTAATTCCATGTTAACGTATCACACGCCATATTATACTAAAAAATGTAAATATAAATATTTCTCAAAATTTTTGACATTTTTTTCCACTGCAATGGTTTAAACTTTAAACAGGATCGTACAAAAATAGAAACTCTTAGTCCGATTAATCATTAGGTTTCTAAAAATCTTAAGCATTTCATGTGGGAAATGAACCAATATCCTAAAGAGTCAGGACTCTGAAAATGAGTTTACATGTTTATTAAACAGTACATGAACTATGACGATTTCATTATCCATAAAGATGAGAAATAAAAATGCTCCAAACGTGAAAAATTCAAATGTCCTATATCCTATAAAGTTAGGGTATCAAAAATTTATGCACGTGTTTTCTGAGCAGTAATTAGTAAAACTAATTTATCACTATTTCAAATAACCAATCTTAAGGTTTCGAAAAAATGATAAAAAGTTTCATATGTTCATTCACATGTCCCATAAAAACAGTATGCTGAAAACGAACATGCATATTTACAAAGCTATTCATATGGCAATTTCAACTCACCGTCTTTAATTGTCAGAAAGAGGAGGGTGAAACTTTCCAAATTTAGATATTCCAATGTTGAAGAAAGTCGCTAAATTCCACCAAGTCAAGAAGCTGTAAATGGATACCTATGCACACAAATCTGTACATTGCAAAGCTTGTTATCAACAATTTCAACTAATTATTTCTATGGGGTCTGGAAGGGGTAGAACTATGAAATGTGGAATACTCTATTTCTCCTCTGCAATTGGGTTCGTACGCGTATTTAATGTTGTACATAAAAGAAAAAATCAAGCTTTTCCGATTTGGAATAACCATCCTTATGGGGGTGATGTAAAGTATACCAATGTCTTACTTTCCTTAAATCTAGGACCCTGAAAATGCATCCACCCAGACACTTTATACTTACATGCATGTATTTAATCTTTTTCAAAAGTTTAATAAAGTCAATATCAAACACCTAAAACTTGTTATTAAAATTTGAAATATCCAAATTGCCTTAAAATGATTTTGAATTTTTTGCTACTATCTCCGCCTTAATCCCTGATTATGAATTAAGTATATTTAACGAGGAATTAGTTTTCACCTTATTTTTTTTATAATAAGTATTATTAGTATAAGCATTGCAGCATATCATTATCATAAACACCTCTACTTTGATCACTCAAGGCTAAAAGAAAACAAAATGCTTTTGAATAGTCCGCTTCCCACTTTTTCCACTTTTATTATCGTCTGGCTAATACTAGAAGAACCTGACCTAGTTGACGTTTAGAATTATATGATTAATTTGAAAAAGTATTTATCATTCAAGTAATACTCAATAAAGCAACATTTATGGTACTGCCATTTAAATATACCTATAACTATGCTCAAAGGGGGACATTGATGACAATGAAGATTTACTGAACAATAATTAGCGAGATAAATTGTAGGATGGTACATTGTGTCTAGAATAGACCCTTAAGCCCTCATAGGTGCAATTTCGACTTACTAACACCAGTAGAGATGCTATGGAAGTACATTGAGGTAATAATTGTATATCATTCGAGTCTGACAATGATCTGGAGAAGGACTATACAAGGAGCATTCAGAGTGGTTATTTTATATATGTGGTAATCGGCGGGAGAAGACAAATGAAACACGTGGAATCTTTTCTATATGCATATCCAGATAATAAGAATATTTTTACTTCGGGTTTACACTTCCGTAGTGTTAAGTATACATAACAAACTAATTTTCAAACTTTACATTAACAATTTTCTTCTATTTGACTGCTACTTTTGAAAAAACAAAGACTACAAAAATACTTATTTATTAACGAGAATGAACTGAATATAGACAATTTTTTAAATCGTGACTTTTCTATAAATGATTTCAGTACTGGCGGTGGAGAGAGAGGGGGTGGGTAAGGGGAATGCAAACCAAAGGCATCAATTCACTAGTGAATCACAGGAATTGCGTTAAAAAAACCAAGCTATTCCATTTTTTTAGTGTTAACAATACACAGCCAAAGTAGGTGGTCAATGAGGAAGGGGCCTAGCCCTCTTCAGAGATCGCGCAGGGACCTGCTGAATTGCACAGCAAATCAATGCGAGCGCGTTCGGGGGTTGGCGAGTGTTAGCGAGAAGGGGGCGAATCCCTCTGGTATTGAAAATAAAGAATGGGAGCATACTCTAACAAAATATAACTCTAATAAATCTATGAAAATATTTACACTTGTTGGAATACAGCAAAGATAATTTCTGTGGTGGTTTGTATGTTTCTCATGCTTAGCAAAAGAAATGAGACAAAATAAAACTGTTGGTTTAAGTTATGTAACAATGTTACTTTTTATTTAAAAGTTACGTGTTTTCATCAAAGAAAAGGTTTTGAAAAATTACACAAGCATATAAGTGCATCGTTACTGTGTAATTCAAAAAAAAAAAAAAAAAAAAAAAAAAAAAAAAAAAAAAAAAAAAATTAGTAACATTTATTCATGGTTAAATAAATACTTAAATTATACTTTTTATACACCAATAGAGAAATACAGACAATCATATAATGTTTCGTTTCTTAAAATTGCTTAAAAATTAATATCTAATGAAACGTTTTAATACTCATACGCAATATGTACATTACAGTAGAGAGAAGCTTAAATCGCCCTAATAATTTATTTTTCTTTAATTTTTTGCTCTCGGGGAAAAAAGCATTTAAAATTTACCAAATTGATCTTGGCGATGTACGCTTAGGTAACAAATATGTTTTATTTTAACTGCAAGCTAGACATTTTGATCAAGTTGAGAAATATTTCTAAGAACTTAAAGTTACAACAACAGCAATTGAATAACTAGTTATATTTAACGAAATAGAATGTAAAATTTTAATTTTGGTTTTCCAATCAAAAGACTTTTGAGGGTTCACTGATTGAACTTATTAAAATGTGTTCCATTATTTTATTTATGTTTAATAAAAAAATGCGTGAAATCTACTTACAAATCATACTTTTACATTTTTAAATATCCCAAAACATACTAAAAAAAAAAAATTGCTAAAAGAAGAATACTTTAATTCTTCTAATCATACAAATATGTCTTCACCTCATAAAACATTCCATGGAATGAACTTAAAACGATCGTATCATCATCATAATAAAATAATTCAACCTCCTTATCCCACTAAATATTCGAGGAATGCCAGTTCATTATCGAAAAACTCTTCCCGAAAAACCATCTTCCAGAAAACCCAACAAAAAAAGTAAAATCCCAAACCGAAACTCTCGTCCAAAATGCAACAGCGTCTAAGATCTGCCGCCAGATGTCAGTTCGGTACTGATGCCACCTGGCGGAAGCAAAAAGAGAGATGATGATGGTGAAGAGAGAAACCCAGTGTTGGTTGCTAGCGCGAAGTAGGATAGTAGTTCAATGTTTAACTCTCCGCATCGTCGTTTTCTTATTCTTGTCTCTCTTCCCAAGTAGTCACGGAGGTGGTCTTTAGAGAAGACTACTTAGGTTGTTTAATTGTATTATTATCACTCTTGTCTGTTCGATGTTTTGGCTTCAAGTTGGTGATGTTTACGCGTGGAGAAGGATTTGTAGTTTGGATTTTTAATATAATTGGTAGCAGACGATGATTTTTGTTTGGAATATTAGCGATAACTTTCGATTGGAATATCGGTGTTTCGAATAACTGAAAAGAATTTATATTTGTGAATTCCAACAAAGCGGGTTTTTAGTGTATTATGAGAGGTAAAACTATTAGGAGCGACAAAAGAAGGATAGTTATATTTTATAAAAAAAAAACTTGAACGCTGAAAGAAATTAATTTAAGTTTAAATGGTTATTTTAAAATAAGATTACCAGCTTTCATACCTCAAAATAAATTTGTTCCTAGAGAAAATCGTTAAAAATATATATAAAAAAAATATTTGAGTTGAATTTCGGAAAGTTTTATACGTGTACGAACAGACCTTATTTAGAATGAGCTTATGAATTATCAAGCCCAACCTCCAGGAATATAAACGAGTTTAATTTTTGCCACCAACAAAAATATCTATTTTATATTTGCTTTATTTGCACTAATACAAACTAATGCTTCTTAAAATACACTTGGAGAGTTCCATATTGCACTCAGTAAAGTGTAGGCTATTTATAGGCGAAGAGGAATAGTATAAATTAATTGTTACTAAAAGGATATTAGATCAAGATTAAAAGGTAAGGCACCTCTATTTATCTAACACGAATATTTCAGTATCTAGTATTGCACACTTCTAAAATTAGTTAGCGTCTGAGTTTGAAAATTAGATTAAATATCATTTTATTGTCTTTTCTGAGCTTTTTGCTGGTTAACAAGGACCAAAACCTTATATTTCTGTAAAGCCGAAAGCATTTTCAGCGCAATTTTTAAATTATACAATGCACACCGTTTAAAGGACGTAAAATAATTTAGCAATACGATTTAGATGTCAGATTTATAGTGTTTGAAATCCGTAATTTAAGAATTAAAGCAAATATATATTAAACAGGTCATTTATTACAAACTGTGGAAAGCACGATTATAAAGTATAAATTAATTTTTTTCAAATGCAACTCACTTTCTTAACTTATAAACTGAAAGTATATTTGGACCAGGAATAACTTCAGGAATTTTGGTTCTTAATAAAGTAGTCAGAAATAGGTTAATATCCAAATATATTCTAAACTTTGAAAACTTTTAATACGGTATTTATGTGAAACTTACATGCATATATTATAAAATTTTAAACTAAAATTACGTCTTTTGAAACTAAATCAATACTCAGTTTTATCCTTAATATATTAAGGTAATTAATGTCTTTGTGTCTATGCAGACAAAGAAACACGATTCATACATTCTCAGATATTTAAAATTTTCAGATTAAAATATTTTAACATAGCTATTTATCTGCTCTAATTTTGAAGTATAGAACTACAAATCCTTCTTTAAGCGTTAATATATCTTTTGAAAAAATATTCTACCTTGTGGCAATAGACGTACTTTCTGAAAATAAGTAGACATGATCAGTACGATGTTTATACAGAAAACGTGTATTGCTGCTTTTCTAGCAAACTAGAAGCACTTTCGAATTGAAATAAGGCAATAGTACAAGTGAGTTCTGCGCCAACTGAATTATGGATAGACCTTAGAAGTAATTTCTACTTGCAACGCAAGATATTTTCGTATTGGTCATGGTGAACGACCGCGTCGCGTCATCTTGGAGCCAAAAGTAGATCAGAAAATGATGTGTGGCATTGTATGAGCTGTTATTTACTCACACTGGTGCATCTATATCAGTCAGGTACAAACGCTAGTAAAAAAATTGGAATTAAATTGGTGTGTAATCAAACTAACTGGAAATGTGACTCGGTTTCAAGAACCGCTATTACTTGATGCGCCCCCTACACTTGATGACACATCATCGTTCTGTATGAATGAAAGCGTCTCTTCATTCCACAAACCAGCTGCAGATCTTAGAATGTGTTCTGGAGTGTAGTGAATAACAAACCTCCTCAATCCTCAAACCGACATTCTGTATGGAAGACATAACTGTCCCCAATGTGGCACAATAAACCTCAGGACCAAGAGATTGAACAGCAGAGCCCCCAGGGAATAGGCGCATCCATCATCAGTGCTACGCCACTGACTCTGATTGAGCAGCAGCCGCCACTGGGCCTCAACGGAAAGACCTCCTGTTCCACAATTGTAACGCCCCCCGCCACTGGCAGGGGCGTTGTGGTCCAGCAGGAAGGCGGCCTCAAGAGAGGATTCTGCTGTCGTCGAGGGGGCAATCGGTTAGTGCACCCCAGACTGAGCTTGTGGGGCAAACCAATGAACACTCGACAGAGACATAGAGATCCGCGATATAGGAAACTAAGGTTCCAAGTGAACAACTTCCTGGAAAGGCCACGTGGCTGGAAGGCCATTTTTTATCACATGATTGTGTAAGTACCTTTTCTTATACTCTATGTTGATATCATGCTTCTAGTTAATAATATAGCAGTATCCTTGTGCAATCATGGTCAGTTAATTAAGATAAGGGTCACTTTTAAAGAACACTATAGAAGAGGATATTGCATTTTAATTTCTGATATTTTATTGATACCCTGTCTCATTTTAATAAATTAGTATTCACTTACCATCACAAAACTTATGAATGAGAAATTATAAATTCATTTGACGTTTCCACTTCCATTTGTTTAAAATTGCATTTCTAACCTCAGATTGTCATAGTAAGGCTTGAAAAACTGACGTTAAAGAGGAATAAAATTTCACAAAGCCCCTCTTGAATTATCGAATGGAAATGCACATAGATTTCCTTATTGAACCGTTTGAAATGGATATAGATTCTTTTATTTAACCAAAATCCTATGATTATTGAATTTTAAAGGATTTATCGGCTTAGCATCACTATACTGTTTCGGGTCTAAAGTTCAGTTAACTTATCATAAAATATTTTTCTCGATCTATAGATTAAAATTACAGGAACCAATATTGTCATGATCAATTATTGTCATGGTTTAAGCTATATTGTCATGAAAAGTTAAATGTTGAAGAGGATAAAAGTAGCTACAGAATTCAAGAAAACCTAGTTTTTCTTTTATATATCTTACTTATCTCGATTTGGGAAATTGGGTTTTGATCTGTTTTTATTATTCTTAATATTACGCAATATATAAATTTAAGCATGCTTGAGCAAATCTTCAGAATATTTCAAACTTACGCTCAAAAATATACAAATTTGTTAAGATGAAGAAAACAAGATGAAAAAAGTATAATTCTATAATCAATTAACACACTATTGATTAAATCTTAAACATTACTTTTGATCATCTACTTGAATTCATGTATTATGAAATCGCATGACATGCTTCTAAAGCTATAAAAATTCATTTAAATTTTAATTTATTAAAATTTTCACGTCGAACACAGCTTGTACACCAAGAGTTGGTATAAAGATCCAATGATTTGAAAATTTAGTTAGATTTACCTGCACAGGTAACGCATTTTCTACTTTGAGATCACAGAAAGGGCACATTTTGGAAAAAAGGAGCTTCTTTATTTTATTTACTTTTTGGTATATGATGATAGCCATAATTAAATAAATAATGCTTAGGGAGATCTATCCCTCTGATTGTTCAGGGAATGGGAGAAATTATACACTTGTTTTCCCTGCAATAATTTTTAAATTATATTTCTCATTCAAATATATAATTTTTTTAAATTATTTTTATTTATTTTGTTTTAAGTAGGTTTTAAACTATCATCCTAATAAAAAGATTTAAAAAATATTTTATTTTACATTTTATTTATAAATTAAAAAAAGTTGTGTATTGCTGGAAAAACTGGTGATCAAAGGACGTATATATACGCCCATGACCCTCAGAAGGCTAGAGCCTGTAGAAATCAACAGATCAAAAAAAATTTGTACTCATTGTTTACTATATAAGGAAAGAATTGCTAAAAATATAGAAAACTAGTTATTTGATTAAAAATTATTAAAGAAAACAATAAAATGATATGTATTCCAAACTGTGGAATTGATTTCTTTTTGATCGAAAATTTCGTTCATAAATTTCTGGATAATATTCCGCCTGTAAAGTTAACTTCCATGTAAATTCTTAAAATGCATAACGCCATCTGGTGGTGAAAATTTGAATTTTTTTCAGATACCATTTTTGCATGGTCTGTATAATATACCCCCCAAAAAACACTTTTGAAAAGTAGAAGAACCACCAACCTCAAAAACACAAAAAACTTTCTTACAATAAAAAAATCATAAACATGATGAAAATTTTCAGCTACAAACACAGTGATATAAAAAAATGGCCAACCTCTGATTAGAACTCTCGGTTGTGACTCGCTTACGAATGTATGCTTACTTAATTTATTTTTAACATTTAAGTTCCGCTCCCATAAAAATTTACGCTGCTTGAGGTTGGCGCCCGTCATAGGAATATTAACAATGCTTGCGTTTAAACTAATTTATGGATGTTTGCACGAATATTTGAGTTTATGATTTCATTTGGATGGGTAGGAAATACAAAGTGGTGTAAATATTCATGCTCGTGTAATTTTCAAAATAGTATAGAGAAACTGTGCTCAAACGCTTGCATTTGAATCGTTATTAAGAATTTTTTAAGTAGGAAACTAAAGTGTTTCTGGTAAGCTTTTGTTTGGTTGATACATACATTTTGGAAAGTTTTTATGTGTGGGGGGTTTTAAAGGTTAGTAATTAAGACGGGCGCCAACCTCAAGCAGCTTAAATTTTTATGGGAGCGGAACTTAAATGTTAAAAATAAATTAAGTAAGCATACATTCGTAAGCGAGTCACAACCGAGAGTTCTAATCAGAGGTTGGCCATTTTTTTATATCACTGTGTTTGTGGCTGAAAATTTTCATCATGTTTATGATTTTTTTATTGTAAGAAAGTTTTTTGTGTTTTTGAGGTTGGTGGTTCTTCTACTTTTCAAAAGTGTTTTTTTGGGGGATATCATAAATTTTTTTTAAACACTGACGACTTCTCTTTTTGAATTTGTCCGTTTCATCGTTTTTCTATTTATCCCCTATGGTAAACCTGGTACCAGGGATATTCATAATTCTTCAAACTGAGTTCGACGATACCTTACATGCAATAATTATCTTTAAAATTGATAAACCGAAAGTGGTACCAATAGCATACCTGGTACTTTAAACATTCATAATTCATCAAAACAAAAGTCCAACATGCCATATTTAGCTTGGAAATTGATAAACCGAAAGTGGTACTACCTATGCTATACCTGGTACCTTAAACATTCATAATTTTTCAAGACAAGTCTAACGACACCCAACATGCCATATTTATCTTCAAAATTGATAAACCAGAAGTAGTACCATCTATGGTACACCTGGTACCATGACTATTCATAATTCTTCAAGTTGAGTTCAATGATATCTTGCATGCCAAAATCTACTTGAAAATTGACAAATTGGTTGAATGCGGACGGCAGTAACCATCAAAATCTACCACGAACGAGTACTAGAAACTTGTGTATGGCAACTCAACTCCCAAAACTTAAAGAAATACGTTGCCATTGACAAAGATCCTGTCTGCCAAGTTTCAGCTCGATTGGTTAGTTTGTAAGCACAACGACCTATTTTGGTGCATAATAACGACTAATCAGTCCGGGACCCACAGCTTAACGTGGATTCCGAATCACAACGAACATCCACACCTAACACAGGAATCAAATCCGGCACCTTTAACTTACAAGGCCAGAACGTGCATCCCATTGAAAGTTTATACTAATAAATTGTTACAAATAAATATTACAAGTTTTTTTACAGTCTAATAAATATTGCAGTATAAATTATTTTTATTATACCAAGCATTATTTTGGTTCACATAATAACCCATTGATATTTGACAAAATTTAAAATATTTTCTTAACAACAATTTTAAAATTCACTATGAAATTACAATTTTGATGATATATGATTCTACAATTTCATTTTACAACGGAAAGTAAAAATCAACACATCTTTAAAAACGAATGACATTTTTGCAAATTCCATTAGCCAATCGCAATGCGTGGTTCATTTAGTCCTCTGTAATGAGTTGACTGTGACGTCAGCTCGCATAACCTCCACATTTATATTTTGCCCATAGTATCTTGCAACAAAATGTGATTGTTTTCATTTTTCAATGGAGATTTCCCGAAATTAAAATGTTTTTGAAAGTTAACTCTCTCTAAATTGGTCATACAGTTCAAATAACACATGCAACTTAAAGAACAAATATTTCTCTTTAATTCTGTCTCTTCAAAAATTAAATTATTTAAATTTTAAAGATGTTATAAGCCATATAATTATAGTCCAATTCGTTCTCCTATACTTTAACATTACGTTAAAACTCACTTAAGCCTAACATGTCGGAAAAACTAACTTCCAAATGATAGCAAACCTGTTTGGCAACTTTTGGCATATATATATGAACCTCAATTACAAGCTGATCGCCTTTATCTGTCGCCAAATTATGAAATGAAAAAAAAGTGGTTTTAAATTAATTAAAAATAGAAAGAATTATTTAATGAAGTTCAAACCAGCGTAGGATTTTAAGTTGAAACATTCCGCATCCTATAATTCAATCCGTTTGAAGATCTATAGATTAGTTAGGGCTGTACGTTTGTCTAAATTTTTACATCAAAATCGGGCTAGAACTTGTTTTTTTTATTTCGTTTTGGAATTTTCAATATTTTTTTTCTTCGTTGTCTTTTGTTTTAGGCACTCAATTTTTTTTTCTTTGAAAGATATCACCGAGACGAATCTATGGTATTTTTTGTACAATTATGTGAAGTTTTGTAAGCGCGCTAGAAAATAGTCAATTTCGGCTTTTTCGCTGGAAGTTATGCAGAGAATAGATACTTACTGTCGTTTCTGCCTTTTTTAAGGTTGGCGGCGAAACGACCGTTTCGTCTGATATGATACGTATAAAAGCCGGTATTCTATAGATTACTTAAGCATTTTGTAGAATGCTGGACATATTTAGGCACCGTATAAAACGAATAATATTTCACGCATTTCCTAAGCATTCAGAGCCGTCGCTAAGAATTTCGATTGGGGGGACGTTAAACATACTTTTGCCGACTAAAATCAAGGCAAGTACGGTGTAAATGTAGAAAATATCCATTAAGGTGTTATTCTATTATTAATTAATTTTTATCAATGTAAAATTAATGCCTAATTTTTTTAATTAATATATTATTATTTTTAATTAATATAATATATTAATATATTTTATTAATAAGGAATTAATGTCTTATTTTAAGTCAATTCCCATCACATTTTAGTTAAAGTTCCATCAAATTCATTTAATTTTTCATTTATGTTTAATAAATAACTCTTTGCCGAACAAAGGGGATAATTTTTCGAAGTACTTTTTTTTTTTTTGGGGATGGGGGGGGAGAGTCATTTATCACTTGCCGGTAGAATGCATTCTTACAATCTTGAACCAATTTAGTAACATGAGTAGTATAAAGGCTCCATTTCAAAACAATTTTTTTTAGCTTTAAATTGCAGTTTCGAAGAAATTAATTAAACGTGTAAAAATGGATAGAAAACGCACTACAACACGGAATAAAATAAATGAAAAATATTAATCAAATAGGTGACTCTAATTTAGAATTGTAAAAAAAGTTAAACAAATTCCGGAAAAATTCTCCTTTGTAAAATCCTGGCAGATTATTGCTATTACACAAAATTACCTAAGCGAAGCACTGCGATTTTTATAATAGAGACAACGTCATGGACATGCATTTACACTCCCTCCTGCCTTTTGAGAAATAAAGTAATGTGGAAGAAGTAATTCACAAGAACAAAATATACAGGTAGTAAATTATCAATTCGAGCAGAAAATTATGTACAGCTATTGAGTAACATCAAATTAGGAAGTTCAATTCTCATTTTCGAAAAATCTAGGATAAAAAAAAAAAATGAAAAAAAAAAAAATTGTCTCCTTATAGCTCCCTGTTAGCGATCTCCACCTCCTTGCAAATAATCCTGTTGGCCCTCATGGACAATATAATTGCATTTCAAAATATAATAATTTATAAAAACGTTTTGCTAATTAATTTTTAAATACTTTTTAACATATTTTCCTAATCAAAAAAGAAAAGAGTATTTTACTTTCTCTTGAAAAACATATTAATAGTAAAACTTTTTTTTTTTACAATTTAACATAGGAATTTACTTCTTAAAAACAGTTACTTCGTGTACATATATTTTACCAAAACTGCTGGATTGAATTTAATGATTTTTTTAGGTTTTACAGCAATAATTTATGAAAGTATTACTCGTTTTATTTAATAACAATCATTTGTTCCATAGGGAAAGTAAAAAATGACAGATACAAAACTTAGGCACGAGTGATCACTTTTGCCTAGTGGTTAGCTCGCCTGTCTTCTGATCTAGAAGTCCAGGGTTCGACTCTCCGTTATCGCACACCATTACACATTTTTAATTTATGAAGTACTATATAACATCATTAATGGAGTTCTACTTGACATTAATTGCAATCATTTGGCAAAATATAATAGAAATAATTTCAACAGAATTGTACGCTACTTCCATTTCACTCAACTTCACTTTCGTAATAAGTAAAAATAAACCTCGTTGAGTAGCCTTATAAAATGTATTTGTTATTTTTATCTTTACCAAAAAATAAGCAAGTTTTATTTGAAATTGAAACTTCTCGCCAGACCAGTGGTATACGTAAAGTATGTTTTTGATAAGAGAGGGCTCATTTTTCGGATGTTAAAATTTAGATGTTTTGAAATTTTCTGTAAGACTTTCGATTCATAAGACGTACAATACATACTTTATGTAAATGACGTTTAATGGGCATATCATGGTTTTTGAGGCGTTACCTGACGTACTAAAAATATGTCACCTACTGTAACACATCAGAGTTATCTATTAATTGGAAGAATAAATAATTATTGTCAGTTTCTTCCTGAGAATATAGTGTGTACTTATCATGTGACTGATGATTTGAAATTGAAGGAAAATTATTCATTCTGTACAGAATTTGTGGAAATTGATACTCGTACAACAGTACGAGGTATGAGAGATATGTTCATACTTAATTTCATTTAGAAGCTGACAGTGACGATATCAACTTAAATGTTCCTGCAAAAAGGATATACTTACTCCAATTTAAAATTGCCGACCGCCAACTTGGACTGAATTATGTTCAGAATTTTTTAATACTATTGACGATTTTAATTATTTATATTTTTTTGCTATTCAATATGTTTTAAAACATCCATCACTTGGCCCTCTTACAGGAATTGATAAAATTTTGGAAATTTGCGGAGTGCCTTCTTTCTTTTCTAAAAACCTTGGTGGGGTGAGATAACGAAGATATCTATGATTTGTGTTCGCAAGAGACCTATATTTGTATACACAGTCCATCAATGTAGGCGAGAGAAAAGACACCGACTCCCTTATAGTAGACTTCTAGAGTAAAAATGCTGATTCGTGAAACTCGGGTCGGTATTTTTAAGACTTTTGTTCGACATTTTTATTTTTCCCTTTTTCATATTTTTTTCATTTAATTCGATTTTATAGTGGATCTACTTTAAAAAAAGGGTTCAATAAAATTTCGAAAATTTTCCGACTGTACAACTTTCTAAAACTTTGGGGGGGGGGGGGAGATGCCCCTTTCGTCCCCCATTCACGTCGTCCCTGTAAGCATTCTATAGAATGCCAATTGACAAACCGGAAAAGTTTGAAATGCATCTCCAATTCGTTTTGACAGTCACGTTACAAGGTTGTTGCAACAAGGTTACAATTTTCTAACAATAAGTTAATTTTAATTTCTTATCTTTTATACGAAAATTTTGTTTTTCTTTATAAGAAAGGCATAATTGTGCTTTGTACAGTACCCCCCAAAAAATCAGAACGATGGCTATATCTTCGGTTCTAATTATCGTAGAATCTTATGGTTTGCGCCAAAATGTTTTGCTTACGATTTTCTATATATCTGATGCAATTTTTTTCTTCTTAAGGGACCGTTTACTTAGTAAAAGTAACGCTATCTTCGAAAATTTCAATACGAACCCCTATTTTTTATCATTTCATTCGATTTAGAATACATCATTTACTTTATATACGAAATTTCAATGCAATATGTTAAAAAACACGTCACTTATGAGCGAAAATGTTTCGACCATTTTTTGGCCGATCTTCAGGGAGAATTTCCATGCAACGAAAGGTATTTTTAAGGTTCCACTTCACAGCGGGAGAAATCGAACGGTCAGTGTGGCGTTTCATGACGTTAAAAAATACAAATTTTTTATAGTGGATTTATAGTGTTATGTTTAAGATTAATACAAAAATAGCAAGTAAACGCAAAAGTAACATAATTTATTTACAACGTTAGAGATGTGCATTCTTCACACGAAATAAATAAAATATCGAAAATTGTAATTGCAGAATTATAACTGATAATTAGAAAATTAATAAATATAAAATCTAGGCATTAGTTAACAGTATTCAGCAAAGCGTGATTATTTTACAGAAACATTTCACTGTAAACACAAATGTAAATTGATCGTTGAAATTATTTATAAATTAAAAAAAATACATGATTCAGTAAAATTTTTAAAGGATAACTTATTGAAATTTATTTAAAACAAAATTTTTTAAGCAATGTAATTTAACAAAAGTAATTTTTTTTTTAAAAAGTACACTGTTGAAAATCACACAAAACATATGTTCACAATTCCAAACACGTTAGACAGATTAAATATATATATATAAAAAATAAAACTGCCTTGTTTCTATAAAATAATATTTCTTTTTGTAATTTCAAGAAATTCTGTTCCGATTCACCCCATTTTACGATAATTGAACGTTGTGTGATTTTCCACACCTCTAGTGTACATTGAATTAACTTTTGATAGTTTTCCAAAAGTCTTCTACTATACTGTCCCTTACAGTGAGCGTTTTTGACATTTTCACTAAAAAATCGAGAACTAATAGTCAAAATAGAAAGAAAAAAATTGTGTGGGGGTTTTAGACCATGGTAAATCTAATGAAAGCAAAAAATATATATATATATATATATATATATATATATATATATATGTTTCTATTAAAAAAAAATTGTTTTATTAATTAATAATTAATTATTAAAAAAGAAATTGATGCAAAAGTTGATTGCTATTTATGTTTGGCCATTTACAAACTATCTTTTGAAAAAAAATTACTGAAATATATTAATTATTTAAGTATTTATATCCATAAAACCAACTTTTTTTATTTAACATTAATTTATCATTTTCTTTTTATTATTTAAAATACAAACCATTCATTAGAAAATTACGAATTTTTATATTTCGAAAATTTTTTGGATGCTGAATCCAAATATGGGATAATATTACGAGGTTCTTATTGAACTTTTTAAAGTTTGGTTCTATTTTAATATGTAGATGACCCCTATGACAAAAAAAAACTATATGCAATTATTAAAAACCTTCCACGATTTATAACGGTACCTTTTGTTTGTTATTTCAACAATTAGAGCACAAGCTATAGCCATCGTTCTGATTATATTTTTTTGGGCAGTGTACAACTTGCATTTTTTTGGTATATTTATGAATTAAATTTTTTAATGGATCTTTTTCATTATTTTTTCATTATAACATTTTTATTTTTAAGAAATGCATGTCTTTTAAAGGGTAGCCCCTTTTAAAGACTTTTTTTTTACTTCAACTAAATAGCATTTATCATATAGAATTCCTAGGGAAAGTAAATAATAATTATCATAGTTCATACTTTGAACGAAAACGCCCGGCCTTCTATAAAATGCCAAGATATTCTATAGAATGTTGGAATTTTATATGTTACCCGGTAACATTTATATCAAATTTTACGAAGTTATGTTCATTAGAATAGGCTTCTGACGGTTCTAAATTGTCACAGATTATTAATGGTGTCTAAGTACATTTGTTGTTCAATTTCATTTCTAACTTTAAAAATAGATGTTCCCATCTATCTTCAACACATATAACTAGAAATTACTCTTAAACATAATATAAAAGCACGTTGGTTTTTATTCCATTAAGAACCAATCTTTCATGGTATATTATTTGGGTTGATGGACGTTTAAATACCCAAGTTAATGTTCTTGATAACGAAAACCTATAAGTATTTGCATTTCAAGAAAACAAGAAATCCAAATCAATCTTCATTAACTTCTTGTGACGTATGCTCTCCGATTGTGCCGATACTTTGGTTTGCAAATGAGGTTATAAGTTGGGTTTACTAAACTTCAACAAAAGAATTTCAAAGTTAAATTAATAAAAGAAAGTAACAGGTGAAATATAAATAATAAATTAGTTCATATTAAATATGTAATACATTTGATCCTTCTATTATTGCATTGAATATTTTACCACTTTGAAGCTTTTTACTCATTGAATAAGTGCAATTGAATTTGTTTACTGAAGTGTAAATGACACAATAGCGTTAAATGATTATGTTTAACTTATAGTTTTGAAGTGGTAAATTATAGTATAATTTCTTTTATCGAAGTCATTATAAATATTATCCATTCACTTTATTTATATCGGAGCTCTCATTTGAATTGTTTTCAGTAGATCTCAGTAATGTTTTGAATGCTTTACTATTTATAACGATATATTATGAAGTTAATTTCTGTATTAATATGATATCCTTTGAAGTTTTAAATTCAAAAATGAATAATATATTCACCTTTTTAATCTGTTTTCAGCAGTTTCAGTTGTCGACAGATTCAAATATCACGCAAACTTACAGTTATAACCTACAAATATTAAATTCATACAATTTAAATATCTTCAATTAGTCTTATTTTCATACCCTAAAGGAAATAATCTTTCCAACATTTGGATTGATGTTATATTCGGAAAAAATATAGCATGATAAGCATTGAGAAGAGTTGACGATTTATAAGGTAGATATTTTTTTTTTCAAGGAAGATGGTTTCCCTCCAATTGTAATTTTTTTTTCCATTAGATAGGGTTCCATGATACTTTTTTTGAATCGTAAAAGTTCAACTTTATTGCATTGGATAATTTAGGCGTCTACAAAAATAGGTTATTCTTATGTAAAGTGTATTTAAGGAACTACATCTTAAGCATGATGCTTAGAACTTCATAATCATAAAGAATACTTTACCTTGTTGCCATTTATGAATAGTTATCTTAAAGTGTAAATACTGTTTGTTTATTGCATCCATATCTCCCGTCACTTTGTTTAGCGTTGTCTGTTGTCGCGGAAACAGCACCAACCACTTTTCCCACGGAGATTCCAGGTGAAAGAAATCTACATTAACCGTGTTGAAGTATTTTTGAGCACCAATCCTGTGCATGTATCCCCTCTGTTCCTAATTTACGAGGTTTTTTTTTATAGTTACCACCAACATCCAGACTATTTCGTGGGAGCTAATCTCCTAAAATACAGGCGATATTACTTGTAACTGTGTCCTCAGCTACTGTCAATCAAATATACTCTATATAGAGTGACTTCTCCAAAAAATCTTCTTAATAGAGTCTCCTCTACAAAGCTTCGCCTCATATATTTACCTCGAAATAAGGTAACCTCATAAAGTACATTTGATACAAAATACCCTCTCATGAAGTACCTTCTACACAGAATCTTCTCTCTAAGAGTCCCTCTACAAAGAATCTCCTCTCATACAGTCATCTCTACATAAAATACCCTCTACACAGAATCTCCTCTCATAGAGTCTTCTCTGCATAAAGTACCCTCTACACAGAACCTCTTCTCATAGAGTCATCTCTATATAAAATACCCTCTACACAGAATCCTCTCTCGTACAGTCATATCTACATAAAATACCCTCTACACAGAATCTCCTCTCATAGAGTTATCTCTACATAAAGTACCCTCTACACAGAATCCTCTCTCAAAGTCCCTTCTGCACATAAAAACCTCTAAGAATCCCCTCTACACGTAAACACCTCTCGTAGAGTCGTCTCTACATAAAATACCCTCTACACAGAATCGCCTCTCGTAGAGTCATCTCTACATAAAATACCCTCTACACAGAATCTCTTCTCGTAGAGTCATCTGTACATAAAGTACCCTCTACACAGAATCTCCTTTCATAGAGTCATTTCTACATGAAATACCCTCTAAACAGAATCTCCTCTCATAGAGTCATCTCTACATAAAATACCCTCTACACAGAATCCTCTCTCAGAGTCCCCTCTACACATGAACACCTCTCATAGATTCATCTCTACATCAAATAATCAAATACCCTCTACACAGAATCTCCTCTCATAGAGTCCCCTCTACACATAAATACCTCTCATAGAGTCATCTCTACATAAAATACTCTCTTTACAGAATCTCCTCTCGTAGAGTCATCTGTACATAAAGTACCCACTACACAGAATCTCCTTTCAGAGTCATCTCTACATAAAATACCCTCTACATAATCTCCTCTCATAGAGTTCCTTTTACGCAGTATCTCAGCTCATAGATTACCCTCGACACAGAATTTTCTCTCATAGAGTCCTCTCGACACATAATCGCCTCTTATCCTCTCATAGAGTCATCTATACATAATGTACCCTCTATAAAGAGTCCCCTCTCATAGTCCCCATAGAGTACTCTTTATATAGAGTGATCTCTACATAGAGTACTCTTTATATAGAGTGATCTCTACATAGAGTACTCTTTATATAGAGTGATCTCTACAGAGTACTCTTTATATAGAGTGATCTCTACATAGAGTACTCTTTATATAGAGTGATCTCTACATAGAGTACTCTTTATATAGAGTGATCTCTACATAGAGTACTCTTTATATAGAGTGATTTCTACATAGAGTATTATGTTTTTCCGTAGAGGGTACTCTCTCATTAACTACTCAAATAAAAAAATCATTAATTTTTATTCTCAAACAAACAACCCAATGTGCATTTGTAAAGCAACTCAGATACCGAGGTATAAGCCTTTTAATTGGTAAATCATTTATCAATTTTGGTATTGTAAAAAAGGATAAAGTGGATCGTCACAAAAAAAAGCGTCTTCCAGAAATAATATATAATTAGAATTTACGCATGTAAATTAAAGTAACAGTAACATCAGTTACAGCCTTTTTAAAAGAAGAGTTTTATAGGACTAAAATGCTAATTTACTCAAATCTCAGAAGACAAATAAACAACTAGATTACAAGAAAAGTTTAAAAAAATTCTTAATTAAGACATTGTTTGCTATACTTTTTTGTTGTGTTAGAAGGAAAATTTGCTAATTTAAACAAGGAATTATTCTTAAAAAAAAATCAAGGCTAAATTAGCAACTTGAACATTACATTTTTACATCGCCTTGCGGCTTTTTTAATAGAGATTAAGATGTTATAATCTCCACATTATTGATGCAAGGAATTTGTATAAAAATTAAAAAATAATTATATTTTAAAATGTAACAAAATCTTTTTCTAAATAATTAAAATAATGCTTAAGATATTAAATTGGGAATATTTGAGTGCATTTCATTTTAAAACAGTATTTATAATAAAACATAGCTAACTTTCATTAAAAATTTCAGCAATATTCGAACATCAAATATTAAAAAAAGGTAAACACTGTTGAGTAATTTGAAAACTAATTCATTTGCTTCAAAACAGAGGAAAAGGCAAATTGTACAATTTATAAGTTTAATATAGAGAACTCCCCTAAATAAATTATAGAACAATTATAGAACATCTGAAAATATACATATGAAGTTATTTAAAAATATTGTAAATTAAATGTTTGTCATGATTTTATTTAATATAACTAAATGTTTATAAAATATCTCTAATATTATGTCACATTTTAGTTGTTTCCTATGTTAAGAAATCAATAAGAAATTAAAGTTAAATCATAGCTAAAACAGAAATATGATCTTTCAATCAAATAAATACTGACTAAGCACATCATTCAATTGGAAATTACATCATTAGCAGGCCTCACATTCTATTGTACTGCCCTGGAATCTTCATCAAAGTATCTAAGCTAAGTTGTCTATTTCGTGTTTCTTTTCAGCACTAATTGACCGTAATGTCAATCAGTTTTTGTTTGATATCTCCAAACCTTTTCGAAGTTTATACTTTGTTTTCCCCTGGATATAGTTGCAATGAAGAAAGTGTCATCTGGAAAATGTAGGTCAGCAAATATACTCAATTGCCGTATTATTGTAATATTTCAACAATTTTTCAAAATTTAAAAAGTTTTGATGTCTGTTCATATGATATAAATTGACAGGCTATAAATGAAAAACAAGCAATCTTTCTCTTAAAAGCCTCTTTTAAGAATTAACGTTGATTGTGTTAATAGAAAACTTATTAAGAAAATTTATCACATAAAAATCGCAATTTTATATATTGTGTCATATTTGGATTACAAAATAAGTACTCTTTACTTTCCAATACACATTTGTTAACACAGAGTAATGAATGTCGAGATTTTTTGCATTTCTACACGTTTAAGGATGTCCAGAGTCCACAAAATTGTTTAGAAAAATATCTGTGTCTGTGGTCGGCATAACTTCCGAAAGTTGACCTACGAGGCTTAACTTTTGTAAACGTGTCAATGGTGGCCATGGAATTTTCACCAAAAAAAGCATACGTATAAGGTGATGTTCATCCAAAAATTAATGTTTTCCTGAAATTTCTAAAATATGGCTGTTATGGTTTTAATCGAATTCGTTTTTGTGGATTTTAGGGTGTTCGAAACATCCCTATCCCAGAATTCCAGTAAAAATTCGATAAAGGTATAAACATTTGAAAATGAGCGTCTTTAACATAGAGTTCTCTTGTCTTGATACTCACCCATTAACTACTGTTTATCCTTTATTTCACTTATCAGAAAAAACCAATCTAATAATAACCATAAAAAATATCGTCGATTTGGAGAAGAGAGTAAGATTGAGAACACTATTAAAGAATGTCTTTCTACACTTTTTACTTTTGCAGCAAATAAATTGCATTCTGTAAAAACAATTAAACAAATTAGTTTTATACTGCATACTATGAAAGAGTGCCGTGGGATATAATTACCCCACAATTAGTTTAACAAAATTGCTTGCGAATTTGCACTGGTATTACCGAGTTACCTTCTGAAAAATACTACACGAGTACCTCACAATCATCACGGCATCTTTGTCGATTCAATGCCGAACAGCAAGCATCTTTGGCGACTCACTGCCAAACTCACTGCTCAATCGTTCGTTCCTTTGAGACCCACTGGGAAGGGGCTACGTGGTGGTCTCGTGTGCAAAAGACAGATACAACACCTAGGCACTAGTAATTACTTTTGCCTAGTGGTTAGAATGTCGCTCTTCAGATCTGGGAGTACCGAGTTCGACTCCCCGTTAGCGCACATTGCTAAAAGTTCTTCCTTCATATTTTAGAAATTGGGGATGAACATTGTACACTCTTGATTTTCATTAATGGTCTAAATACCCAATTATGAATATTATTCTATCTGCACGGTGTATTTTAAGACACTTACTTTGGTTTTGTATAAAAATTTTTTTTTAAAAAGTTAATAAATTGTATATTAATTTAAAAACAACGACCTCTGTTTTTTACGATTATTTCATTTCCAGTTGCACATTGTATTATTTATTTGAAAATCGAGAACATATTTTTATTTTTGGTACTTTATGTAGAACAACTCTATGCACCAAATATTTGAAAAGTTGTAATTACAGATTAAGTAACTTGTTCAAATATATGCATTGGGAATATCGCTGCGAAGAACAGCACTATTTATATATAAATAGGGAAGTTAGTTTATTTTATATTTGTTACTATGTCGACGTAAAACGTCTCGATAAATTCTATTAAACTTGCTGTATATAATCAGACAATTTCAAAAAAAGGCATATATTGCAATATATTTAAGTTTAGAATGTTGAAATTATCCCAATTTAGATTGATGTTTTGATTTCTTGATTGCTTAAGTTTTTTGCTGAAATTAATGTATTTGTCGGCTTAGAGTATAAAGTTTCTTGTAAAATTTTTCAAAAGAGTAAAAAATTCTTTTAAAGTACTAAAATTAATTTATCACTTTTGAGTGTCACTCATTTACCACACATTTATTTGAGTAATAAAGTAGAAGCAAGTTATTAATAAATGAATTTTCCATTCCTTTTCCCAAATATACCAAAAAGTGATTTGAGACAAAAAGTGGGGTTAATAACTTTTCGCCTTAAGACGATGCATTGTTTCTAATATTTTGTCATGTTCATAGTCCTTACAAAATATTTTCTTTTAAAAATTAAAGCAAAATTAAACTGTGTAAATATAATAAAGACTGTTAGTTGGCATATTTGTGAAAACTGTATTTTTAATTTGAACTGCGTATACGTTTTTTATGTACTTTGAAATACTATAAGCTTGGGCGATTACGAATTGGCTTTCAATTGGTATGCTAAGTGAAAATAAATATTTTTCTGTAAAAGGCGTGATTGTACCCACTAAATTTAAGTTTTATTTTGCATTTTTTTATTTTATCTTTTTAAAATTATTATCGAGCAAAATTTAATATCGCTTTTATCCAGCTTAACTGTGTAATATAAAATAAGCTCTACAATAATCCAACATTATTTAATCAATAATACTATTCAAGTAAAAACTATCCTTAAAGTTTTTGGAGATGATTGATAACGTTAATTTTCGATGCTTTTTGTGACACTTCCATTATCATAAGAATGAATTCTAAGAATTGCTACGCTCTAACTATAGATTTATCAATTAGTTATGTTGAAATATATATTGTTGAAGTTTTGAAATGAATCACGTGTGTTCAGCTAGTGAAAAATAGAGAAGAAAAATAATCTATCTCTTCGGGGTTCAGATAAATCAAATAACTTCATGGTTATATTTTGCCTTTTTTAATCTTATGCTTCTGAATTTTTGAGAAAGAAATCCTCGTTTACTACTTTTACCTTACAAACACGTTAAGTTCGATAAATCTAAACTAATAAATTAACAGAAACATACATTAATAAAATACGTTACAGAATCTGGAAAACCTCCTTAACAACAACATTTTCAAAAATGAGATTAAAATATTAAGAAATATATTAATTTTATCGAAAATGTACGAATATTTAAACAGATACTCCCCTAAGCACCATAGAAACTAAATGTGTTTATAGTTATAGAGTATATCTGATTACATTTAATAGTCTACTGGTTATCTTATGAAATATGAAGTTGAATATGTAATTGCATTCAGAAGATGCGAATAAAATCTTAATGTTTTATTATTTAGTGGTTGAATAATTTTCTTATGCTAATTTTATATGCTTTACAATTTAAGGTTTACCTTTGACTAGTCATTTTAATATAACATTTATCGGAGTCGTATTTGGAAAAAATTCCAATTAATTTATTATGAAACATTTGGTTGACGTTATAATGAGTACGATTTTCTTACTCCAATAATAATTCACTTAATATAAATGATAATAACTTTTATAAGATATTCTTATTTTTAAATTCATAAAGCCAAACACAATCCAACAGCCATTTTAAAGATAGCAAGGTTATATTTTTATTATTCCATTTCCCAAGTTAAATTTCTATTCATATTACCTTCATTAATATTTATTCCAACTACAAATTTTCATAACTAAATAAGAAATTTTTCCTTTGAAACTATAATTTTGATTAGTTCTTTTCATGTCTGAAGTAATACAGCATTTATAACATTTCTTTTAATTTATTAAAAATCTTGTCAGAGTTTTTCTAAATTAAAATTGAAGTGTGGACAAGAGCCCAATAAATTATACTTTTAAATTTCAACTGAAATGTGAGACATTGTAAAAAGATTCAATCAATAATTGAGTTTTCAATTAAATAAAATATATTGAATTAAATTTTTTTGAGAAAAGTTATTGTGAATGATTTTTTCTGTTATTTATGCCTTGAACAATGATTAAAATTGTCTTTACTATTTTTCGTATTATATAGGGCCTAAACTATTAATTGAATAAATTCAAACAACATGGAAGAGGTAAAACGTTTTGAAATAAAGTTAAACATTTTACTTCATAAAAAATCATTTAATTCAATTCTTATCCTAAATAATTTAGACATCAGTATGGTTAATGTTAAATTTGTAGTATATAACATAACTTACAACAAATGTAAAACACATATATTGCTTTGTGAAGGTTGGCAATATTTTAATCATGAAAATATAAAATTTAATGCAAAGTGTATGTTACGAAAATCTATTAATGTTATTTATTATATTTTTTTAATTTAAAGTTAATCATAAGGCACATAGTTTCAAGTCTATTCTGTTTACAGTTAAATAGTCAAATCATGGAGTATAAGCTTAATCCCTAAAACAAAATATTCTAATTTAAAATCGCTATTCATATTCAAAATGAAATATTCCTTTTTTTACAAATATGTATTAACACCCTAAAAACAACTAAGCATTGTGGGGGGAAAAAAAAAAAAAACACGCCAAGTAAAATGGTCAGCCAGAAAAAAGGTGAAATCTAACGTTTAATTTCTGTGGGGTATTTGTGCGCAATGAACTACATAGAGATTATTGAGAGGGTCCTCCATAAGCAGTCAGAACATGGCAGGCTAGAGTTATTTCGAAATAATGTCATTTAGTATGCTCGAGTTTCTTTGCACCCATAGCAGTGAATTGTTATGAAGAGTTGCGGATACAAAAGGCCAACTCAACCTCGGGTCAAAATTGGTTTATTTTCACCGTCCGAATTGAGACTCTTCACAGATTTTACAAGTATATTATTCATATTGAGTTCACCTTTATTTCGCTCTTAAAATACTCAGAGAATGAAACCAATCATGGCCAAATCAATTCACGGAAAACTTTTCGGACTCGTTTTTCTGACAACCACCTTTTGTTGAGTTTGCCCTTCGTATCCGCAACGCCTCTTATGGCATTTCAGCTAGATTTCTTGGGAATGCTAAAAACTAAGATTTTGACTAATTTGTACTTTATTCTGTTCACAATTTGTACTTTATTTCTATCTTATAACTGAAATTAAAGTTTGAAGTCCTTACATTTTATTTTAGAATGCTTTTTTTCGAAATAATAAAAAATAGCGTGCTTTTACGTTAAAGGTTTAACAATGGACCTGTGTGAAGTCAATGCATTTAAAATTGCTTAGAAAAATGATTTCTTGATAGAGATGACGAACTTTGAATTGGAAAGCAGAACTCGACGCGGCTCGTTTCGTATAGCTGGATTGTCTAATGATAAATAGTAACCTGTATATACATCATACAGGTTTTTTTTTAATTCACTATTGGAATAAATAATCCCAATAGTGAAGGTAAGGTTTAAAGAGGAGAACTACATAGGTGAAACATCGATGTCTATGCTAACCCTACATAGAATCTCCTCTCATAAAGTTCCAAAATACCGTTAAGAAATTTTCCCCAAGGAAATGATGCAGTTTTTACTAAATAAAAACTATAATTTATTCTTCCTTCAAAAGCTCACAAAACTTCTCCGAACAACAGAACAATTGCTATCAGGGCTTCTATACAAGCTTCGGTTCGTACAACTTCGAACACATCGATAATTCAGGTCCAGTGAAAGTAAACAAAAGATACGATGCTTACCGAATAGCGTCCGATACTCGACTGATCTCGCAATTCTATTTTTTGCCTCTTTTTATAGTTTTGCGGCAAATCCAGCAAGCAAATCATATGCTGGAAACACCTCGAAATTTCCCGAATGATTTAGATGCTGCCACCTTTTTTCTAACCTGCATTATTGTTGTTAACAAATGAAATAAGTAGAACTTTAAAAGAAATACGTAACTATTTACAATTATATACAGACAATTTGTGTAACAGTACCTTATACATATAGTTCTATTTTAAAGACCACTAAAACAATAACAAAAAAAAGTTATAATTTCAACTGTCAAACAAATAACATAATGTGAAATTGTAAATAAACTATCAGAAGTATAATTCTTACAACCTTTAAATTGTTATATCATTTATTAATTTTGATTTTGAATATAGAGAGAAAAAGGCATTGTTACAAAAACAAACACCATCTATGAATAATACATAAGATTGTATTCATAATTTAGGTGAGAGAATAATACTTTATCTCACTGATTTTAAAAGTCAAAATAGAAGTACACAAATATTCACCCCTTGACAGTCTTCATAATAATGCAAATGATATTTAAAATTTAAAATTATGTGTGTGTCTTTTGATTTATTTTGAAATGTAATGTACAATAGTGCTTACGATATGATGTGCAATTGTTTTGTTAAGAGGATAAAAAAGTGATGAAATTTGATATTGTATTTTCTAAAATTAAGTAAATTTTATTTTATATTATTTTATTCAATCCTTATTTTATATAATTTATAAAATCATTAATTTTTCAATAACACATCTAAAACATTAATATAACATTAATCTATAACATTAATCATCAATAACACATAATTTTAACTGTAAAACATACATTTTGTTTTAGAATTTGTTGTCCTTATCGCCTTTACTTGGAAAGAGGTATCACACTACGTAAAACTGACCTTTAAAATACAATATCAGGGATAATTGATAATTTTGAATTTAACTGATTTTTATGACACTTTTGTAAAGTGAATAACTGCTAAGGATTGAAATATTCTAATATATTTATCAAATAGTTGTTATTACAACGTATATATGGTAAAATTTTGCAACGAATAAGATTTTAAAGCTATTCAAATAAAATTAATCAATTGTTCTGTTCCATGTTATCATTTGGTAAATTTAAACAAAGTTAGAATTTATTCATAACTAACCAAATGTTCTATAATTTACGATAAAAAAGGTTTGAAAATATCAGGTTAAATTCTTGTGTAGATCAGAAACACATGAAACAAAAACCAAATTGCAACATCTATTTCTTTATTTAATATTTAACTTTTATCACCTACGCAATGGCAGCAATACGAGAGTTCCTACGTTAAGAATAATAAAAATATATGTAACCCAAACTGAAACAAAGAATTCTAAAACAACTTACTCAGCACTAGGCTTATATTTGTTCTCCAAGTCGTATCCGTTGACCAATATTTAATATTCTAAAAACGTTTCGGACATTATATTAGGGGAAAGAACAGTTTTATTGGATTATTCGGTAGAAGAACAGAAAGTTTCGCTTTATAAGCTTGAACTTTCCTAAATAGGGAAAGAGTATGTATTTTTAGAAATATTTTGCGTGGAAGAGTATTCAGTTGTTTGGAATAAGCAATTAGAATAACGTGTTTTGAGTATTTGAATAATGATTCTTTTGAAATAGCAACAATATATTTAAAAAAAAAAAAAAAAAAAAAAAAAAAAAATGTGAAGAAATGTAATACACGGTTGGGTGAGGTTAAGATTTACATTTATAATACTTTCTCAAAAATTTATCAATATTACTTGTTTATAATGTATTGAGTATATCAATAGTTGGTTGGTTGTATTCAGATTATCTTCGTCGTCAGCAACACGAGGGCTATAATGCGCCGAAACTTTCGTCATTAGACAAGCCAACATACAACAACAACAAGCCAACATTTCCAAACACCCATGCCTAACACGGGACTCGAACCCGCAACCTCGCGGTCTAGAAGCCAGCACGCTAACCACTATACCGTTTGGTCGGCGAGTATATCAATAGAATAAAGACGATAATATAAGAATTACAATGCATTAAAACTCGATTTTAGATTGTGTAATAATAATAAATATATTTCAGTAGTTTTATTGCACTCTAGGAATTAATTTAGTACAAAAAGCATTTCTTACAAAAAAAAAAATTATACTAATGAACTAAAGTTAATTACGTATTATCCCTTTAATGGTTGGCGAACAATTTTTACCTACAAAAGTTCAAAACGCCTGGCTTTCTAGGAGGTTTACTTTGGCTTAAACCAGAGTTTGGTCCTTTCAGTAAACTGTCTTAACAACTTAGCTGCCGGTCTCGCGCCGGCGCGAGATGCCTACCGACCAACTTTTATGAGCCAGTACGGCGCCGGCATCTCGCGAAGTAACATGCTAAAGTGTCTGCACTGCACTTGAATGTTCTAACTTCGTTAGCGAACTATTGGTTTTTAGTTATATAAATAATAAACGATTTATGTAAATTAAAGTCTGTAAAATCATGATCTCGCACCGGCGCGAGACCCGGCACTGATAGAGAGAATTCCTTTCGCAGTGCCGGTCTCGCGCCGGGACGTGATATTTTTGATTTCTTATTTTTTTATTTTAATTACCTTATATATGCAAATGGTACTTAATTAATAACATTTGAATCCTTTTTAACAAATAAACAACAAAACAGAAAGTTGGCTTCTGACTGACTTCCATGTTCAAGACACTGGCAGTGAAGATGTTAACTGAGTGGCGGGCTGGTTATCCATCTGGACAGACCGTTTCGAAGGACTATATAAATCCCTCCAGCGAACATTTTGTCTTGCCATGGTTGACGGTATAATTCGTGAATATCGAACAAAATATTCAGACTTACAAGGAGACCTTACGGTCTCGGAAATTCAGATCGGGATGAAATTTGGTAGATTGATAGTATACCTTAAGGGTATCCACACTGTAAAGTAATAAAGCGCACTAGCCAGAAGATTCCGAGAAAATAGGCTTTAAAGTGTTACGCATAGCTTAGATACTAGTAAAGATTTTTGATTTGCAACTCCCCGGTGGTTGAGTGGTCAGCGTGATGGATTCCCGTACGGGCGGTCCAGGTTCGATACCTCGTAAGGTAGTTTTTTTTTTTTTTTTTTTTTTCAATTTATAAAATGACTGTTACAGCTAATTGAAATTTGAATTAAAGATAATATTTTATTTTTAAATACGTAATGTATTTTTAATGAGGTAATTTTTAATTTTTATTTTTTCAATTTTTAAAGTGACTGTTCCAGCTAATTGAAATTTGAATTAAAGATAATACTTTATTTTTAAATACGTAATGTATTTTTAATGAAGGTACATTAAAACTTTATTTACTATTTTCACAAACAAGTGATTATAAATATTGAGATATTATAAGATGTAGAGAAGTAAATGATTTTCCCAAAAAACATGAAGAACCAGTTTCTATACGGAAGAGTAAGAATGTTGTCCTATTGTACTCAAGCAGGTAGTCAGAAATTTTCAAAACCCTAACGGCACTTTGCGACGTCTATTTTTATAGACAGGTAAAAAATCTACTAAAGCGTATGCAAAATTGCGCGTATCTGGTTGAAAATAATAGAGAAATAAATACCCGTGAAGACTGCATAAAAATACAATCAATAGTCCATCATCAATTTTTAATAAAATGATCCGGTATGCCTGGTATGCTTCCAAGTTTTCTGACGAAAGATATATTTTCATGAATGTTAATGAAGTATATTTTCCAACGAATCTTTTACAAAAAGGTTGTTCCTGTAAACAATCTTCCTTTATAAATTGTGCAATTTTTGTTTTCCATGTTTTTATGATAAGTGTCATTCTGGTGTATGTATATAAATAAATAATTGACAAATAAAAACTATATGTCAAAATCCATAGATAAATTAAGTCTACCCTAATTTTTTTGCCGTGGTAATTAGAATTTTAATTTATATCTATTTAATTTATCTCTATTTTCTCTATTAAAAATACATTACGTATTTAAAAATAAAATATCTTTAATTCAAATTTCAATTAGCTGTAACAGTCACTTTATAAATTGAAAAAAAAAAAAAGAAAAAAAAAAAGAAAAAAAAACTACCTCACGAGGTATCGAACCTAGACCGCCCGTACGGGAATCCATCACGCTGACCACTCAACCACCGGGGAGTTGCAAATCAAAAATCTCTACTAGTATCTAAGCTATGCATAATACTTTAAAGTCTATTTTCTCGGAATCTTCTGGCTAGTGCGCTTTATTACTTTACAGTGTGGATACCCTTAAGGTGTACTATCAATCTGCCAAATTTCATCCCGATCTGAATTTCCGAGACTGTAAGGTCTCCTTGTTAGTTCCATCAAAATATAATGTCTTATAAAAACATAAGTTCTTATAATTATTACTACTCTTTTATTTACTGTTTGTAAGTAACCATAGATATAGTTTATTATTATTTTATTTTAAATATATACAAAAGCTCAAAGACTTTAACACCACGAATAATACTCGAAATTGGGTAAAGCTAAACATCTGTAAAACAATTTTATACAGAAAATGTTTTCAGTGATTTTTTTTTTCATAAAATACGAATGTAATTATACTTAACTTTAATGAACCCCTAATTAGTTTTTTTAAAGTCCTCTTTCGGGAAAATTAGAAAAGTACGCCGTCCTCCTATTAAGCTGATGAAAAAAAAAAAGTAGAGGAGGGAAGAATTTTAATTTCTTCATCAAAATTACATTAAAAAAAATGGAAAACGTTAGTTTTCAGTGTATTAAACACCATAGAAAATACAAGACTAAACGCAGGTCACACGATTTTTTTTATTAACAAAACTAATTTTTGTGTCTATCAATCTTTTTTGTGAACTTAATATAAGGTTCAAGGGTTTGTGGTTTAGGCAGATACGAATGTTTTTATTAATTATTTGTCTCAAATATTTATTAGTGTTGTAAACACGAAGTAAAACAGTACACATTTTTTTTTTCTAATAATTTAACAAAACCTAAAATCGTTTCTTTTTATGCTTCTTTTAATTTTTTTTATAATTGATTCGAGTTGAATTTCTTGAAACTTGGTGACAAAAACACTATTAAAAATTGGGCTATTAGAAGAACGAAATCCAAAGTTGACTGCTAAAAGTATTTCTAGTATAACCATTATGATTTCATGTTGGTGGTTTCCAATCACACTTTGAAATTTAGCCATAAAAAATTCAAATAATTTTTTTAAATCAATCCTGATTCAACAAAGAACTTATGAACATCGGTATTTGAAACAAGTAAGTATATCCACAGCAAATGGTTTAAATGCTTATTTTATAGAGCAAACTTCATTATGCAAAAAATACACTGAATAAAACTGATCTCACAGGTAACTGTTCTTTGCATTACCTGAAGGGGAAAGAACTAAATTCAAGTTTGTGATGGGTGAAATAATTTATTTTTGGTGCCTTGTGATTAATCAACACATTTTGGTAGGAGATAAAATTCCACACTAGAAAACGTCAAGCCTAAGGCTTATCACAAAGAAACAATATTGTTTGTATGGTTAAAGTTGCACTAGCAAGACGAATTGCGCAACTAAATATTTATAATTTAAATTTAGTTTAAAAGTTTTTAAAAATTTCATTATAGGGTTGAATAATAAGCAACGATAGAACGTGTGTAAGATATAAGGCAAGATCCAAGATTTAAAATCACGTATGTTCTCCAACTAAAATGTTTTATATACATTTGAATCTTAATTAAAACAATTCAACTATATGCTTATTTTTCATAGTAAACTAAAATCTTCAGAAAAATATACTTTAATAACTTTATGTATAATTAGTTCTTAGTGTAGCATATCTGCTATCTGTCCATTCTCATAATACTTGCATATCTTGTGAGGGGCAAGGAGAGGAAGTCTGTTTTAAAAGTGAGTAGACACACCGACGATTACGACTTCATTTTCCCCCTGTTTGATGTGTTTTCCAAGTTAACCACATTATGCATATTCATGCAATGCGCTTCTATCCAAGAAAAAACTCAGCGCGACCTTTATCTTTTAACGAAAAATAAAACCAACCAATTTTCTGGGAGGAAAAGTTTGTCACCTTAATAAATAAATTACATTTCTTGCCTTTGAACGCGTAAAAATTAAATTTGAGGAAATCAGTTAAAATTTCTAAATATAACTATAATATCACTTATAATGTAGCTGTTAATACCATCGATATAGATAAGCAACTGGATAGACTGCTTAACGCTGGGAAAATGAAGCCGTTGCCAGAGGCAATTGGTGGGATAAAAAATACGGATTGCCGAGGATTGAAAATAAAATTTTGGGTTGTACACAGTAGAAATGTCAATAGTAGACCTTAATTAGTAATAATGTACCAAAAAAATATATACTCTAACACTTTACAAGGTTTTTCGCATTCCCACCCAACTATAAAAGTGAACTGTGATTGGTTAATCTTCCCACCAGCTTCGCAAAGCTTCGCCATCCCCGGCGCGTTTTTCTCTTTTCATTGACAATGGAGCAATCTATCCAGTTGTTTATCTATATCGATGGTTAATACAAACAGTTAAGTTATTACGAATTTTTTTACAGTGTTTGATCATTGGTTTCGAAATTATAAACTACACACATACTTCACTTGTTTATTTTTTTTTTATTTTCCACGTTATAAAAGAAATAAAAATATTTTTTTCAGTAAAAAGAGCGCATGACTATCAAAATAAACATCGGAACTAAGCTTTCTGCGAAAAGGCGAATTCAAAATATCCAACGGCATCGTTCCAAAAACATTTCTAAATCAGATTCCCCCGAAAACTGAATCGTCCCCAAAGGCATCAACACTTTCTTCCAATAAAAAGAAGACGAAGAATAATTGACGAGTTTCCAGATTTAGATCTTCAACTCCCTTGATGGCTGGCAAGAAGAATTTCCAGATATTCCACTTGATTGGCAAATCCGCAGTACTTGAGATGTAGTCTATTCCTGATATGAAGCTCTAAGTGCCCCCTAACTTACGTGCGTTGACACAAATGGTAGAAATTTGCCTCTCAAGAACGTGCTTGAAGCGAAAGTCCAGGAATTGTCTTCTCTTCAAGATGTGTCACATTTTAGAGGAGTTAGCTACTTGCCTCGCCAAAGGGAAATTTAGCACGCTCTTTTGTATCGTAAATAAACACACTCAAGCTGGTGCAACTTAGTTAAAGGATTATTTATTTGTATTCTTTTAGAAAAACTATTATTCTACAAATAGCAAAATCTATTTCCATTAATATATTTTATGTATGCAAAGAACAGTGGGTTGGATGTTTTATTTTCAATATTTTGAGGATATTACAACTGGAAATCTTATTTTATTGGCGTTATTTATGCGAATAAAGTTTAGGTTTAATTTATTAAGAGGATAAACTGTAGAAAATGTAAAAGATGCAAGCGCCTCTACCAATCAATAATTTGTACTGTTAAAATAATCATATCTAATCAATAATTTGTACTGTTAAAATAGAAAGTATATATTTACAGATTTTACACTACTGTGAAGAAATCACTTTCGATTTCTCATGTCCTGTTTGAAGTCGGTTTTTAGACGAAATATAAAAATTTTTAAATATTTTTGTCACCAAAATTGTCGCCTCAGCAGATTCATGTTGCTAAAAATCACCAAAAATATCCAAATTCGAAAAATATAATTGCTATTGTTTGCTTTTTTTAAATAAAACAAGATGCATCAAATTCCAGTGCTATAGTCCCTATATTATGTTATAAAAAAATCTAGTTTTTCATCACTCAAAACTATTTGTTATTGAAAAAATTAAAATCTGCTTCTTTTACTTGCCTAAGATGAAAACGTTCCCCCCCCCCCCCCCACACACTGAAAGAAAAGAAGAGATAAACTTAGTTTGTATTCAAAATATCTGCTAGCACTTAAAAAATTAACATTTCTCAATAAATTAAGTATACTTTTTCTGTTGTATTGTTTTTTATTAAAATCGGTTGCTTTTTTAAATTTCCATTTTGGGAGTCGTTACAACTATATCAGAAATGTAACCTTGTACGTAATTTATATACTAAAGAGAGGAAGCTTAAATCCGTACATTATATGCTTCTTTGGTATTATAGTTACCCTGTTTAAGGGTAAATATTAAAAATTCATAAAATCCTTTTACTAGAGTCAATAATCAAGTCTTGATTTAGCCCTGTTTTTTATTAAAATAGTTGGTCAGTTTGACAGTTTCTTGTTGTTATACATCATATAATTAGCTATACTGAAAAAATGTATCCAAGTAGATATTTTTTCATAAATGTAATACTATAGTTCATTGTTAATATTAATAACGATCTATTTTTTCCTCTTGAATTATTTCTTAAGGTTCATTTACTTGCGTAAAATCAAAACGATTTAATAAAATTAAACAATAAAAAACTATTTTTAAGCAATTTTATTTATAATATTCGATTGCATCAATATTCAGTCAAATATACTTGTTTGAAAAATGATTATTAGATCATACAATTTAGACGGCTTAATGCAACCCTATAAAATAAATTTCTGGTTTACGCTGTTACTCGATCTCATTTTTCGATTCAATCCCATGTTTACACATCAAACTACATTTCCTAACATTAATTTGGAAAAGTAGTGTTGTAATATTTCACAAATTATGTGATTTAACTATAATACAAATTAGTTAAGCGAAAGTATATTGACATTAACCAAAGACCAATAAAGAAAGAATGGTTTAAGTCCACTTCTTGAGAAAATAAAGCTTATTATCACAATAGAGATACTAACCGATGATAGGTCGTAAAAGTTTAAGATATTCACAGTTCGCGAAATAATTCACGAAAAAACCTAAACGTTTCAACGTATTTTTGCACGTATGTAAATTAAATTGCGTTTCTTCGCAATCTCTTTTGAGTGACTTGAACCGTTCTTACACACGATTCTTCAACGGAGATCGTCATCATTATAATGAGGCTATTTTAACCGGGTCAATAATAGGAATTTCAATTAACACCCTCGTAAATGGCGATGTTAAGTTGACCGTAGTGCCTGCGTACATGTTCAATTGATAAGGGAATAAGTGAATAACTATGCTAAGGAATATGTTGGAAAACATATCCGTTGCTCAAGATGGTATAGGTATGGGAGGAACACATTTAGAATGGAAGTTGCAAAATTGTGTTGAAAATGTGTATTTCTTCAATTATTTTCAAATTGATCATATGTATAATTATTTAAGCAATTCAAATATTTATTTTTTTATTTTTTTACATGCATTTTTTTTAAGTTAATAATTACTTTTTTAATATAAATTTTTACACTTAATATATGAATGGGAAAACTCATAAAAAGAGTTTTAACTACAAATATTTTGCATGCGTTATCAACTTTTAAGTATAATTGTAACTTATCTAAGAGATTTGGATTATTCAAATCCAGTATCATAGTCTTAGATCAAAGCGAAACAAATATGAATTCCTTGCCATTAATGAATTTTTTTTATCCCCAAAATTTTATCGAATTCATTGTATTCGACAACGAGTCTTTCTGTCAAGTTTCATCTCTATTGGTTAAAGGCAAATGAGATACTTAACCTTCCGAATTTTTGGCCACCACAACAAACACACAAAATCTAAATAAATATAAAGATTTTAAAGAAGTAACTTACGAAAATAAAAACTTTGAAGCCGACCAAACGGTATAGTGGTTAGCGTGCTAGCTTCTAGACCGCGAGGTTGCGGGTTCGAGTCCCGTGTTAGGCATGGGTGTTTGTAAATGTATGTTGGCTTGTCTAATGACGAATGTTTCGGCGCATTATGGCCCTCGTGTTGCTGACGGCGCCAGATAATCTGAAAACAACCAACCAAAAACTTTGAAAGTTATCATATTTTTGTACGCAAAATATCTCCGTGATCAGTACAATTATTCGTAAATAAGTTTATTTCACAGAACCAAGGTAAGCGCTAGAAATTAACCTGACATATATCACATTCATCCATATTCATTTTTCGGATTTAAAAAAAAAAAAAAAAAAAAATAATCATAGCTTTCAATTGTTTAAAACTTAGAATCATTTTGTAGAAACTGTTTTATAAATATCTTATAAAATAAGATTAGTATTTCATTTTACAACCTTATCCTCTATACCAAATTATTAGTTTTTAATGTTTGAGTAACTTACCATACATTGCACAGAAATTCATTTGACGTTTGGTAAAAATATGACTTGACAGAAACCTTCTGTTAAATTTACAAACATTTGTTTAAATTAGTAAAATATAATAGCAAAGCAAATGAGCACAAAAGTCATTTTTGTAGCTCAACTGGTTTTCGTTACTGAAAACCATTAATCAAAGGTTATTTTCTTTATCTGTGGCTCTAGTTCGACTACTTGTTCAGTGTTGTTGACTTATTTCAGATAATATTTATGGTGATGCCACAATCTTGACATATTCATTCCCGTTCGGATAACTGACTTTCATGTATGAGTCCGGAAATGTTGTAGTTTGGGAAAAACATTAGTCTTTGGTTTGTTGATTTAGAGAAAAGCCTGGAATTAACTTTTGGGTTACGCTTGGACTATTTTATTCCAGGAAATGTGGTTAGCAAGTTTATTGTACGAATGATAAATGGAATATCAAAATATACATTACAAGGGAAATTAAATTGAAATTTTAAGATAGTTAGATTAATAAATTTGATTCTTAAACAAAAAAAAGATATATTGAAATAATTATTTAAAGTTAATTTACTGACATTTTTCTGCTATTTTTGTTTCTATCTTTATTTCTAGTGTCACGTACTCCAAAATAAAAATGAAACTCTTTTACTGTCATTAAAACTAAAAAGACAAAACTAACACATTTGTTATTTTTGAGATATGGAGGTTTTTGTATTTTAAGTACTATAGGGTAATAAGAAGTGAATAAGAGGGTTAAATGGGGCTCTCACGAATTTGTAGATTTTTTTTTGGTATCTAGATATTATTTTATTTAATGGCTTGATTTCTAGATCTTTCGGTAACTTTTTGGAAAAATGCATGTATAAAAGTAGATAATTATTAAAAATATATATACTTAAAGCCTTTTTTTTTTAAATCAAAATCACTTTTATTTATTAAAAATGCACTAAAAAGAGTGCTTCATTGTTGAAAGTATTTTATCTCCTTTTATCCCATAAAAAACACTATTTTACTCGGACAAAAATTGAAAAATAATGAAATTGGCATAAAGTCTAATGTAACACAATTTGTTATATTTTTCTCATAATGTATTTAAATTATATTTTATTTTTTAAGTAAATATTTTAATACATCGAAAAAGGTTACTCTAACGATTTTTTATTTATCTATAGCTATAATATACAAATTTAAAACCAATATATACCAATATATTTATTTCCAATATATACCAATATATTTATTTCAATATTTAAAATATAGAAATTTTAAATATTGAAATAAATTCTTTCTCTTGCAGAGTTTTAAAAAATTTTATTATATGAATGGACTTGGAAAACGAAATGAAAGAATTTCAGAGATTTTAAGTAATTGAGTAAGATACTTGAAGCTAACGCAATCACCAAAAGTATTTAAAAGTACACTTTACTTATAAGTATTATTAAGTCTCACCAACGATGCATATGAAGTAATGTGTCATACATAGAGCAAGTTTTCTTTTCATTTTGAAATTGATATTAAACCAAGATGGCCGGTGATAACAATAACAGCCTTTTGCCATCCCCCCCCCCCCCCAAGAACAATTTAAAACCTCCAAACATACCAAATATATCAATAAATACATTGCAAACGAACGAATACAAATGGAAAACATCTAAACTTTTCAATTACACTCTATTCTTTTACCTCAATATTGCATTCATAACTTTACAAGAGTTCTTTCTCTTAAGGGATGGTTACAAAACTACCAGTAGAGGCAAGATTTACCTCCGATAGGAGATAAACTTTCCACTCTTTTAAAAGCCGTCTTCATCCTCGAATCCGAAATGCATCTACCTGTTCCTGTAGTATCACATATGTACATAAGCTTCTTTTGAGTTTGTATCCCTCTTGCATTAGTCGGCACTCACAAAAACCACCGCATCAAAATTTCATGCACCAGCTTTATTTTTTCCACTCCAGATAGCGATTGCGAAGAGTTATGTTCCGCTTTGATGTTCGAAGAAGGTGGTTACCCCAAGACATGTACCTTCTCGGAGCATAAAAGAATTTATCAATGCCCTTCGCAAATATTAAGTATCAAATGGTGAATGAAGGCGGGATGGATGGAGGAAGCGTGCCTGAATAAGGGTAAGGGATAATTTTATTGAAGTTTTTTTTTTTTTTTGGTTAGTGGTAAAAGTCGAATACGGAATGTGTTTTCAGGTTCTGTTATTTTACCTCCAGAAGTAGATGCTGATGTAATAAACTGCTTAAATTATATGTTTTTCTCATATATTTATTATGGATATGCAATTTTAAATTAGCCTACTATGTTCAAAGTTTTTTCGTTGTATTCAGTCATTTCTACTTCGTATTAATAAGTTAAAGGTAGTGCTCAACTTTAAAACATACAAGTTCGTTTTCTTTGAAAATATTGTAAGGTATATTCGTAAATTTTATATATTAATAAGCAGATACTTAGAGGGAATATATTAATAAGCATATTTCAACAGAGAAGCTATTGTTCTGAAGCCAAATTTACCATCAATATGAATAGCTAAGTGTAAAAAGGGAACCTGTCTAGGTTTTCAATGGACAATTCCCGCATTTTTAAAAAACGAGTGAAATTAGTACATATTTATGAAGAATTTCATTCCAAATATTTAAACAAAAGTTCTTTAAAAAATTAGTTATTTAAATATTAAGAAAAGAAAATGCACCAAAACCGAGCCAAAACCAGTCCGATCAAAACAGTCAACAAAATTCGTGACGTAAAGAGATCCTAGCGTTTCTATGGTTATCATGAGGTTTCTGTCAAATAGTTAGCGTTAAAAAAGTTGGCGTTGGTAGACCTTTGAAACATTCCATACAGGTTTGCGTGATTTGCAAGAAACTTGCAAATCTGGTTTTCGCTGCTGCATTTTAAGCCAAGATGTTTGGGATCTCTCTACGTCACGTTCAATGCCAACGAAATGAGTGTTTTTTCGCCAACCTCAAACAAGGTAATTTTGATCGCAAATTAGAAAAAAAGAAAAAGTGCATTGAGCAGAAATTTGTATGTTTATGGCCTTTTCGAAACATTTAGAATTGAATAAAATAAAAAAAAAATGGGGGAATAACTTATCTGTGGAGCAACATAGACACATGAAATTCACATCAAAGAGACATCTTTATGTAACATATCTATAAGTAAAACAACTCAGTCGCAAATTGAAATGCAAAGTGTACAATAGGGGCATATGCAAATGAATGGAGTGCCATTAGTGTGAAGATGTACAGATGCATATACATTAAAAATCACGCAACTCATGGAGTTGACTGTTTAGTGAGATATGATCTCCCCTGTCATCAGTGTTTACTTGGCACTGAATTCTCAAACTTAACTTGAGCTTCTTGATAAATTCTAGTGGAATGCATTTGTACAACTGCACACTAATGGTACTTCATTCTTTGCATATGCCCCCACTGTAAACTTTGCATTTAAATTTACGACTGAGTTGTTTTGATTATAAATATGTTATATAAAGATGTCTCTTTGATGTGAATTTCATGAGTCTATGCTGCTCAACTGAAAAGTTATTAGGGAAAAACTGAAATATCATTTAATTTTGCAGACCAGTGTAAAAAAAATCCAAGTGTTGATGATGAAAAAGACAATAGTTTTTTTTTACTAAATTTTCTTTCTTTAGTGTTTAAACTTCAATGAAATCACAAACCACTTCAAACATCCAGGCATCGTAAAATAGATACAGTGAACCATATGCCACCCTCTACTGAATCCTAAAACAGAATAAAAACTCCCAAAGACAAGAGTCAATGACTTACACCATTTATCAATTCGAAAAGCTTTTTAAAAATGGATTTCGAGAACATGAGATAATATCAGATGTTTCAAAGCTCTGAAGAGAAATTCGATCAAAAGACAGAAAGGGTTTGAAAATAGGAAACGAAAAAATAAAAGCATACCATGATGAAGATATTGTTTTTTAAAGGGGAAATGAACAAAATTTTCTGGGTCATTGATTTTACTTTTGTACACTCGTAACAGCTGGAGCTTTTACCACGATGGTGTATGGGGGGCAGAAGGTAATGGTCTTCAACTCGTTTTTAGAAATGCAGCTGGGAATGGCAGGATATAAGCAATTATACCTTAAATGAGTATACGGTAAAAGAAATACTGTGAATCAAGCATGTATGATTAAAGATGCTTGTTTTTTGGTGGAAAATATTAAATTGACTTCCTTCCCATTCTCATAAATTAACGGATAGTTAAAAAGATAATTGAAAGCGTTGAAAAGAGTTTCAGGTAAGTGCCGACTAATAAAGTTTCGTAGTCTCTGTTAATTTTTCTTAGTCTTGGACCGAGAACTCGGTAATTTCATTCAGCTTTCTAATTTAATACGTAGGTCCTTGAATGGCTGCTTTTTAAATATAAGATGATATACTTACTCTTTTGATTGTAAGCACAATTCTTTTGCAAACGTAAAATACATATCTAGTTGGTCCACCTGATGGTTTTGTGGTTAACGCTCTGACCCCGCATGCTAAAGATGCCGGGTTCGAATCTCGTGTTAGGCATGGATGTTCATTTTGGTTCAGAATCCACGTTAAGCTGTAGGATCCAGTCTGATTAGCCCTCATTGAGCTTAAAAATTGGTCGTTGAGCATACAAACCAACCAACAAATCTAGATGTGTCTCAGGGCATTTAGATACAAGTATATAGTTACCTGAAATTAGATGTTATTGCCAATTTATTATTTTTTTGCGATCACCTTGGCGTTTTATTTTTGCCCATATAAAAGTTATCGTCAAAAATATTGCCAAATTGGCCATTATTATTTTCAACATGGTGAACACCTATTTACACGAAACAACTCTGATTTCTACCTTTATAAATTTACTTATAACAATTTACCTTAACCAAACAACCTTAGATACACAAAAATGTTATATCATAATTATATATATTCATTTCTACTTTATATCAAATTGAAATATTTTACAATAAACGCTTCAATAATTCTACTATTTTTAAAGCGCTGTAAGCTATAACTTACGAATTGAATATAAGGCTTAAAATTTGGCATGTAGAGTTTTAGCTCAAGGTTAATGAAAAGTTATTACATTTCAGGCATCTTGATTCATTTTCAATTTGTTACCTAATTAAGTTGAATTGAGGCTTAAATTTCAGTTCAATTATCAATAATTAAATTCTCACTACTTTCTATCTTCCTTTGATAGAATAGTATAAATTTAGTTTCATGACAAATTCCAATATTTTACAGTATAGTGCTGAACATCAAATTTTTATCTGTAAAGACTAATTAAAAGCAGCTTTCAATTCAAAGGCTTACTTATGCCTTGATCAGGGCGTATTAAATAAAAATGATCAATCTTCCAGCAAGTGTCGATGTGCGTTTTCGCATAGTAATGTTAGATGAGATATAAAAACGCGGCATTAGTTAGCCTCCAGTCTTTGGTGGAAAAGATATTTATAAATTATTAGCTGCATGTTCCAGCGTTGGATGGTACCCGCTAGTAGATAAATATTCATTCCAGACATCAAGTTATTTTACCTTAAGAATGGAATGCAATTAGTTTTGAGAAATAAAAGTTTATACCAGCGGTCAAAGTTTATACCAGCGTTTCGTAATTAGCCTCTATATGCAAACACTGAAATGGTAAAATTATTTTCTCGATAATCCGGATTTAGCAACACACACACACAGTTCAAATTGGTTGAGTAGCTCAAGTTAAAAGCATAACTCATCACCAATTTTATCCTTTTGATTAACAAAACATTGGTATACAATATCTTTACTTTTCTTAATTATTTTATCAAGATCATATGTGTAAATTTTTTCTCTCTAGATTTATTAGAAGTGTGAGGATTATTAGTGATGGAATGAGTGAGTCTGGCTTTTGCTTTTACATGCATTGATGTCTCTATTCCCACCGATGATATTTAATTTATACATATGCACAACAGTGAATTTGCGCAAACAGTGTACATTGTCAATATATATTTAAGCGTAGAATCTTCGAAGATGCTGTTTGTTTAAGCAAAGTTATCTTGCTTATAAATCTGCTCCAAGCAGTGATAAATCTGCTCCAAACAACCATAAAAATGCATAAATCATAAAAAAGCAAACAAAATATTTAATTTGTATGTTTAAACGGTTTATTAAATATTGACTTAAAAAGAAACTCCTTAAAAGGATATTTATTATTTTAAAACGTGTGTTCTCATTGGTCATCAAAAGAAAAATGATGTGTTTTTTTAATGGTGTAAAATACTACAAACAAAATAACATTTATGTAATGTGTAATGGTATTAATTGGTATCTTTGTTAAAAGAAAGATGAACATTTTTAGATGATTTATTTCATTTCCTTTTCTAACTCAATTCAGGTTCGATTAAGTTAATCAATAAATCCAAATAACTTTTTCCAAAAAATGATACAGGTGTAAAAAATCAATGTTATGCAAGGATCCTATAAATTGTGAGAATTTACAAGACTAAAAAATGGAAATCCTAATGTTTATGGTACAAAATAATTATCAAGAATAAGAGCTCACACTTTCTTGTTGGTGTTCGAAACTCTCAGCTTGTGAGTATTTTCACTGGTCTGCACTGCAAGTTTATTTTTATTACACACTTTCAGCTGAATTTGATAATATAAAAATTGGTAATGTTTGCAAAAAGTATAATAAAGTATATAAGATATTTGCGTATTATTCCGCTGACCATGGGCGAGACAAAAAATTAACCAAACGGATTCATTTAGTCCATCGAAGCAGTAGCTCCGAACGGATGCCTAATCCCCCCTGCAGCTAATATATTCCACGTGGAGGCCCGCCTTTGATCCAATCCGAACCTTCGAGAAAACCAGACGAATTGATCTTTTTTTTTCTTTTTTGGAATTATATCTAATAAAAATTATATTTAAATATAATTTTTACCATAAATCAGAAAACTATCAGGAAAAAATTTGACTGACGGGCCAAAATATAGATTTACAAGTATAAATTTTTAAAATATGAATTTTCAGAGTTTTATTGCAAAAAGTTTTAAGTGATGTAAATCATAGATCCCTAATCCTTAACTTCTCGAGGTGTTTCCAATCTCGGGTCCAACTTCTGTTCTCCTCCAAACATATCTATTTCCCAGTAAGTTTGATCTGTAACTTATTCTCATAATGTAAAATATGTTTTAATTTTGTAACGATATAATTTTTTTTTAATTTCCAAAGGGTACAGAGTGTAAATAATAGTAACTATTACAGTAAAAATAATTAAATTAACATATAAGGAAACAACTTATCACTGTTACAAATTATGATACTATAGCTCCTTTTTTTTTAACAAATTCAGAAATATTTATTTTAATAATCACTAAAATAATACAGCATAAACTAAAGTTAATTATATTATTATAACTAACTTCAAATATAATTCTGCCTACAGCGTGTATTTATACTCTAATAAGTAATTAATCTCATTACTATTTGGTTAAGTCCAGACTTCAGTAAACAAAGTTGCTAAACACGAAATAGGCACATGATTGTCTAACACTTTTTTGTTGCTTCATTTTATCACAATTCCAGGTCTTGAATGTATGATAATTAACTTAATTTTGTTAGTTTAGTATGAAGGAAATACGTCGTAATAGAATGCGGGTTTAGAAAAAGATTCAATGTAAATAAAAAATTAATCATTCATTAATTCCAATTAAAATTAGTAATTAACCGAAAAATTATATAGTTTAGCAATACATTTCAAACAAATATTTGTTTACTCATAGAAGAAGTTATATTTTCAAATCATATGCATTAATGATTAGTTTCAAAGTTCTAGGAAAGTAGTCAATTTCTTGGTTTTTAGTTCATTTATATTATTGTTAATAAAGAACAGATTTTTATAATATTCATTTGTATGTACAGGTGGTTATCAAAATAATGGAAACATCTGTATATAAAAGTGACTTTTAAAAATGCGCTTCGTAAGCATTAAAATATAATCCTATATACCCAGTTTTTTTTTTTTTTTTTTTTTTTTTTAAATTTTAAAAGTATATATCATGGTAAGTATGAGGTATCTTTAGTGAAGTTGGATACATCTTGGATTTTTTTTTCCCAAAAGCATTGAATGTCAGTCATCACAAACTTTCAAAGAGACCAAATTATAGGAGCCTGACTAGCTGAAGCCGAAACATCCCAGATTTTAGATGTTTCTAGAGGTACGGTGCCTAAAGTCATGACAGCGTACACGTAACATGGCAAGACAAGCTCGGCAAAGCAAAATAACAGTTATTGTCAAGGCAAGTTGCCCTACCAAAATTCATGATCAGAAACACCGAAAATAGGGACCGAAAGTCAATCTATAAACGCTTCAGACCTTTTCCATGTATCAGATTTAAGGAATTGATAAGATTATTAGGATTATGTAGAAAATAACTTTGATTTGCTTCAAAGTTGTGCTTCATTGTATTACTGTAGTAAATTAAAATATCGATAATGAACTAGAACATAGTCATTCTGTAAGAAGCTTTCTCACCAAATTTTTAATAAAACTCGCAAACATTGTGACATTTTTGAAGGGATTTTGTTATATAACGTCATAATTAACATGACAAGAATTTAGTTATTGAATGTCCACAGAGTGCACATACTTGGTATCTGGATGAGATATACCACATTGCAATCATGTGTGGAATCGTCATTTTATCACGGTGCCCATCTCAATCAAATTTCTTTTTAAAAAAGTGAAAAAGTATTAAGGCCCAGAAGGCGATTTTGAACCATGGACTACCGATCTGTTGAATGTTGTATTGCTGACAACATCACCTAAGCTCATTTTAATTTTCTTGGAGATAATACAGAACACTATTTTTAATTTACAACGAAAAACATTTTTAAATGTTATTTCTTCATAAAAACTTTATTTGAGTAAATTTTAACTGCGGAAATATTTGAGAACAATATTTTAAAACTCGAATAGCTGCGTGGTCTCTGTTTGCGGAAAATCGTCAATGTGTATAGTTTTTGTGTAGTGTCTTTTAACACTTCCCGAACCAAGCTCGCTTTGCTTGCTAAAAGGTTCATTTCAACGCATACTCTAGCTAAATGAAACCTCTTTTGTGGATGCTAAGGAAACCCTAGTTCAGCGTACGCCACTAACTATTAAAGTCGGATCACATAACTTACTTTTTTTTTTATCTTTTGTACAAAATTACAATTGATATTTAATTCTTTTTTTTTCTTCAAATGATTAAAAAAATAATAATTTTCATTACTAGTAAGTCAAAGTCTAAAAAAGAAAAGAATATTTTGTTGCAACGTGACAATGCGACTTGACCTAACTTTTAATAAAAGTATTTAAACTGTATACTTACAAATTATTCCGTTTTAGTCGATATCAATTGTAACTTGTAAGATGATGGCGGTCGAAATTATTCAGTTTATTTTATAATAGAGTCGATGTCTTTCGGAGTTTTTGTTGCAATCAATTTTAATAAATTGTCCAAACAAGATTCAGTTAATGTATTCCTGTATTTATTCTTGATGAAAATTTCCTTACTGAAAGCTTTATCATATAGTTTCTACGGAAACGTAGTGGAGAACTCTATTCTACATACTTAAGATATATTATTTCGGATAAATTACAAGTAAAAAAAAAAAAAATGTCCATATCGTAAAATGTGATTTTTTTTTTCCTGTGGTGCCGGCGGGCCGCAGAAAAATCTGTCGCAGGCCGCTTAGTGGCTAACGCTGTCTAGGTAGAGATCTTCGCTAAAAGTTACAATACTACGCAACTACATGCTCGTTCTCTGGCTAAAATGTTTACTGTTATGCAAGCATAGACTCGCTTTTCTTGCTAAATAGTCCTACTTAAAAACGCCGATCAAACGGTATAGTGGTTAGCATACTAGCTTCTAGACCACGAGGTTGCGGGTTCGAGTCCCGTGTAAGGCATGGGTGTTTGTAAATGTATGTTGGCTTGTCTAATGACAAATGTTTCGGCGCATTATAGCCCTCATGTTGCTGACGGTGCCAGATAATCTGAAAACAACCTAAACCTACTTAAAAACAACAAAATATGTTGGGGTGCAGTCATATTTTTACTACAAAAGCTAATCTCAAATAGTTTCGTTACAATTTATTTAAGGAAAATACGCATCATGTAGAAAATATATGTAATATGGCCAATATATTGGGAACATTATGACTAATGTACATATCAGGCAATATTTCATTCCAAATATAACTAATTTTTATAACAGGTCCATCAATAAACATATCGTTGCGTAAATGTGCACCTGCTAGGTCAATGGAACGTATAATGGTCTTAACACATTCAGCTGAAGATATAATTAATAGACCCTACTACACTTTATATGCACATATTTTTTTTTCTATCTTTTCTCATTTTTTATGCGGTTTCTCTTTTTACAACGCCAAACAATTACAAAACTTCCAAAAGTTGTTCTCTATTAACAGAATTAGCGTGATTTATGAGAATTGTGTCATGCTTCTTTGGTCTTAATTATTTATTACAAAAAACCATGGAACTCCTCATTTCAAATATTGGCTAAAAAATGTTTCTAAAACTACATTTTTTTCTTACTACCTTTAACCACAAATAATTAATCATATTCTGAATACAAATGTGTATTATTAATGGCTTTCATTATTACGTTTTAAGAGAGTTCGAAAAGATTTTTAGAGCATGTATATATATATATATATATATATATATATATATATATATATATATATATATATATATTAGTTAATAGCCAACTTAAAATTTGTTTTGTGTTTTACTTGGACTGACAAGTATCAAATAATATATTTTAATTACAATTAAGGATGGGGGATTGAAATCAAAATAGATTTTAATGTTCAAACATTAATATTTTTGAAATTCATTACATTACATTATTAAAAAGTATTAAAAACGTGAATTTTACACAATTTTATATATTTTAATAATAATTTTGCAATCATAAAAGTTTTCCTTTTCATTGATAAATACCACAAATGGGAAAAACGTAGATCGGGTAACATGAGTTTCATACGTGTCCACATGTGAGGATTCTCTTAGATAGAAATTCTATGTGGTTCCAGATAGGCAGCCATACTGGTCTATATATTTTTATTAGGCCCACGTGGGTTTTCCTACATTACATTTACCCATTTCATTTTTTTATACAGGTAGTTTACAAATTCAAAATTTATGTTTACAACCAAGATAATTTAAACTAGATTTGATAACGTTCTTTTATAAAAAAAAGCATAAGTTTACAGTTAAGAATTTTTATTGTTTAACAATGTTTTTAATGCATTAAACAATTATCAAAACACTAAGCTGGTGCAATTTGATTTCTTTTCCTCAATGGGGTAAAGTTTACTAGAAAGAAAAGCAATATACATGGTCCATGATAAAAATGAAAAAACGTTTGTAAAACAGTTCGTTCACATTTAACCAAATAATAACTACGATATAATTGCTATATGGAATTGATAAGTCAAAAACCTTTTTATTTCAGTTAAGTTACTTTTCTACTGGAAATAATAACTATTATTTTATAAGAAATACTCATTTTTAAAGTTAAAAAGTTAATTGTTTATTTTTAATCCTTCATGGTTTTTATTTTATAGTCTTAAGCTTGTATTTAAATAGCGTGTAGGCTAATTAATTTCCATCTTTTCTCTCCAAACTCCTACTCAAATGCGACTAAAAAAAAATCCGGTTGTTTTCAGATTATCTGCCGCCGTCAGCAACACGAAGTCTATAATGCGCCGAAACATTCGTCATTAGACAACCCAACATACATTTACAAACACCCATCCCAACACGGGACTCGAACCCGCAACCTCGCGGTCTAGAAGTTAGCACGCTAACCACTATACCGTTTGGTCGGCCAAAAAAATCCGGAATAAAAAAAAGAGTTTTGATTCAGGTTCATTTAGAATTTTTTTTTTATATATAATCAATTTTTTTATTTACTAAAGACTTCCAAAATTAACTTTAACAGTTCTATGATTTTTACAATATCTGCCTTAAAATTGTCCACTATCTTTGAAATTTATAATTACGAAAGTTTTTTTTCCATATTTCCTGAAATACTTAATAATCTAAAGAAATTCTGGTTCAGTGGAAAGTATTCTTTAATATATATAAAACACCTGAGAATAATTTTCAATCGGTCAACTCTCATTGATAGCCAACACAAAAACTGTCTGCATGTGCCTTAATAATATCTTGGAGACTTTCCAACGAAGTTATTTGGTTTTACAAAGAGATCGCTGCTTCTAAGAATGTCCTACAGAAAAGTAAATAGATTTTATAAAACGGAAAAGTTTGTTTCGTCAATAAAATATTTAAAAAAATATCTTTCTATCGTTTCTGTATTTTTCTCTTTTGAATTTTTTTCACAATAACGTCTTTCTTTGCTAACAGCGTTCTACAAAACGAAAATAATAAGATATTTACAATTACTTTACTTATTCTAAAATATTTCAGTTCCATGATCTATTACCAATGGTGGAAATCAAGCAAACCCACCATCATAATTCCTCACCCTCTCAAAAATATATTAAAAAGTTAAATCTAATTTCCACATTTTATTTCGGTGTGTCAGTAGAGGTTGAAGAGTCAGAGGATACCAGATACCACGTTATTCATTTCAGTCACCTTTAAGGTGCCAGTTTGCACTTGCTGTCCTGTAGCTGGCAGCTTTAGTAGATGAAACGCTTACTATTCGCTGTGTGGTAACTGAGATGATCCATGCTTTCGGGTGATCATCGACTGAGATTTAATGCTAGCTCAATAACCGGATTATTCTAGTTACTAACACCATGTAAATGGAAAGTTTGCATCTCAGCCAATACTAACGTGTAAATAAGAATCAAATGACAAACATAAAAAAATAAAATAGAAATTAAATTCATGATAAATAAATTTTCTCATTGGTTATAATATCTTTGACATCAATAAGTACTTGCTAGAAATTTAAGGTTTTTGCAAAGTATTCCAGAAAAATCCCTAATATGCATTCTGCTAAAAAAGAATCAAGATTGTGTAGCTTCGAGTATATCAGGAAATTTCCTAAAAAGGGAATTAATTATTTAAGGTTGGAATTTTTACTACTGGCTCTGTGAGTTCAGGTCTTAAGTTGCATTTTGAAGACATGTTTTAAAAGCAAATATAAAAATTTATATTACATCAAACATTTTTATTAAAGGCATAAAAAAGATTATCAAGAAAGTCCTTAAAAACATTTTAGGAGATTATCTATCACAAAAGCAGACATTAAAACTTTATATTTGAATACAAAGAGGAGAAATATTTTAATGTATTAAATGCAATATAAAATTGTGGCTGATTGCGCGCTATGGTACATGAATATATTATTTTTCCGAAGCTTGTTAAAATCCACAAAAAATAAGTATTGTCTTGAATTCTAATAATCTAAAATATATTTCCTTTTATTTAAATTTAAATAGATTTTTTGAGTAGTTTAGTTAAAAATTAAAATCTGATGGTGCCGACTTTTTTAAAGATATAATAAGCAATAAAAATTCTTTTATTATTTACGATTTTCTACAACAGATCATAAATTTTATACGATTTTCTTCAAGAAGTGTTAATTTTATTTTATTCCATCAATAAATAAAAATAAATTGGCAGTTCCAGGAAGAATGTTATCCCATTAGACCATCGTCAATCGAAGTTTCCTGTTTGACTTGTTAAAATATTCGAAGACTTTTAAATTTTATAATTTAGTATTTTAGTTTAATCCCTTGTTAGTCACAAATAAGAGCATGAAAACTTTCAAAATAAAAAAAATTTTACTAATAAAAATATTTTACTGCTTTAGAAGATGTGATTGATTTTCACACCAAACCATTTATATTATTGATTACTAAAACTCCAAAAATATTAATGTTACTTATATTACATGCAATTTATAGAAAATATGTTCGTTAATTTTCTTAATTCTTGATAAATTAAATACTAAATAAACTCAGATAAATTGCAGAATACTTTCCAATTTATTATTAGAATTTATCAAATTTATTGAAATTAATCTACATAACATTAAACTTTTATAAAAATTTAAAGCTATTTTTTCATAGGTCAAAATATACTAGATTAATTTTAAAAATCGTTTTCAAAATACAACTATGTTATCAATGTAACTTTATGATAACAATACCTAATTTAAGTTATCATAAATCTATAGAGTTAAGTTTCATTAAATTTAAAATGCATGTTGTAAACTATGAAACTAGGGTATACACATTTATAATATAAAGAGGTGAAAGGAATTTCCAATCTTGTAGAAATAGAAACATCTGTCATTGTCATAAACACATGTCATGTCCTTGGTTGTTATATCTCCAAATACTTTTTTGACGAGCATACTTTATCTGATATGCATGATGCATTTAAAGTCTGTTTAAAGCCGTATAAGGCCCGTAATAATTACGAATCATAAAGCTTTTTATAGATTCTGAGAGCATGAAGAAGTTGTATCGGAAGGAGTAAAAATTAATAATAGTTTGCTTCTTTGCTACTAGGTAGAAATGTGGCACTGTAAGTACTATATGACAGTTAACTAGTTACTTTTACAAGGCCAACTTTATTAAGAGAGTTAAAATTTATGTTTTAAAAAAGAATAAAGCAATACTTAACAGATTTGAATATCTTTTCTATAATGAGCATTATTTGTGAATATATTAACTATTTTTTTTTTATGCCTGTGTTTATTTTTAGAGATTATTTATTTCTAGGATAATGCTGAAATAAACTATATTTTATGAAATTTTTTATCACTGCATGCTCTAAACGATGGAAATTTACTGAGACGTAATGTTAGCTCAATAACTGGATTGTTCTAGTTACTGATGGCCCCATGTAAATGGAAAGTTTGCATCTCAGCCAATACTAACGTGTAAACAAGCCTCAAAAGACAAACATAAAAAATTAAACTGAACTTAAATTCATGATAAATAAATTTTCTCATTGGCTATAATATCTTTGACTTCAATAAGTACTTACTAGAAATTTAAGGTTTTCGGAAAGTATTAAAGAAAAAAACCTGATATGCATTCTGGCAAAAAATAATCAAGATTGGGTATCTTCAAATGTATCAGAATTGGTTGGTTGTTTTTAGATTATCTAGCACAGTCAGCTACATGAGGGCTATAATGCGCCGAAATATTCGTCATTAGACAAGCCAACATACTTTTATAAACACCCATGCCTAACACGGGACTCGAACCCGCAACCTCGCAGTTTAGAAGCTACCACGCTAATCACTATACCGTTTGTTCGGCCGAGTATATCGGGAAATTTCCTAAAAAGGGAATTAATTACTTAAGGTCGGAATTTTTACTACTGGCTCTGTGAGTTCAGGTCTTAAGTTGCATTTTGATGACATGTTTTAAAAGCAAATATAAAAAATTTATATTACATCGAACATTTTTATTAAAGGCATAAAAAAGATAATCAAGAAAGTCCTCAGAAACATTTTAGGAGATTATCTATCGCAAAAGCAGACAATAAAACTTTACATTTGAATACAAAGAGAAGAAATATTTTAATGTATGAAATGCAATATAAAATTTTGGCTGGTTGCGCGCTATGGTACATGAATATATTATTTTTCCGAAGTTTTTTAAAATCCACAAAAAAAAAAAAAAAAAAAAAAAAAGCGTACTCTCTTGAATTCTAATAATCTAATATATATTTCCTCTTATTTAAATTCAAATAGATTTTTTAGTAGTTTAGTTAAAAATTGAAATCTGATGGTGCCGACGTTTTTAAAGATATAATTAGGCAATAAAAATTATTTTATTATTTACGATTTTCTATAACAGATCATAAATTTTATACGATTTTCTTCAAGAAGTGTTAATTTTATTTTATTCCATCAATAAATAAAAACAAATTGGCAGTTTCAAGAAGAAGAATGTCCCATTAGACCATCGTCAATCGAAGTTTCCTGTTTGACTTGTTAAAATATTCGAAGACTTTTAATAAGAATATATTTTCAAGGTTTTTAAATTTTATATTTTGGTATTTTAGTTTAATCCCTTGTTAGTCACAAATACGAGCATAAAAACTTTCAAAATAAAATAGTTTTACTAATAAAAATATTTTACTGCTTTAGAAGATGTGATTGATTTTCACACCAAACCATTTATATTATTGATCACTAAAACTCCAAAAATATTAATGTTACTTATATTACATGCAATTTATAGAAAATATGTTCGTTAATTTTCTTAATTCTTGATAAATTAAATACTAAATAAACTCAGATAAATTGCAGAATACTTTCCAATTTATTATTAGAATTTATCAAATTTATTGAAATTAATCTACATAACATTAAACTTTTATAAAAATTTAAAGCTATTTTTTCATAGGTCAAAATATACTAGATTAATTTTAAAAATCGTTTTCAAAATACAACTATGTTATCAATGTAACTTTATGATAACAATACCTAATTTAAGTTATCATAAATCTATAGAGTTAAGTTTCATTAAATTTAAAATGCATGTTGTAAACTATGAAACTAGGGTATACACATTTATAATATAAAGAGGTGAAAGGAATTTCCAATCTTGTAGAAATAGAAACATCTGTCATTGTCATAAACACATGTCATGTCCTTGGTTGTTATATCTCCAAATACTTTTTTGACTAGCATACTTTTTCTGATATGCATGATGCATTTAAAGTCTGTTTAAAGCCGTATAAGGCCCGTAATAATTACGAATCATAAAGCTTTTTATAGATTCTGAGAGCATGAAGAAGTTGTATCGGAAGGAGTAAAAATTAATATTAGTTTGCTTCTTTGCTACTAGGTAGAAATGTGGCACTGTAAGTACTATATGACAGTTAACTAGTTACTTTTACAAGGCCAACTTTATTAAGAGAGTTAAAATTTAAGTTTTAAAAAAGAATAAAGCAAAACTTAACATATTTGAATATCTTTTCTATAATGAACATTATTTGTGAAAATTTTAATATTTTAACAAACCAAAGTTGCCGAGTTCGAATCCCGAGTTAGGCATGGATTTTTTTTTTTGTGGTTCGGGATCCACATTAAACTGTAGGTCTCGACCTTATTAGCCGTCATTGTGAACAAGTATAGATCTCTGGGTGCACAAACCAACCAAGCAATCTTAAATAATTCAGTCAAAATAGTTATTTCCTAAAAAAGAACGGTAAAAATCAATTTCTACAATTGCAAAGTACTTAGAGTCATCCATCTGTGAATTCAAAGAACTTCTTCTAGATCCCACTTTCTATAGATAATTTTATATAGACACTCCATTAAAACCTCTTCCATTATCTTCAAAGGTTTGTAAGAATATAAACCAGAGAGTCTTAGAAATCATAAAAAGCGACGAGCGTACTTCAACAACAATTACGTAGAATGGTTTAATCACTTCTTCTGGGATCTTCAAGTGTCCTCAAAGTTACAGAAAAATCTATTGAGAGTTTCATTTTACTTTCAGACACCATCAACTATTATTCGCGTGCAAGAGTTTTCTAATTTCGGGAAATTAATTTAGGAAAAGAAACCTGTGAGTTTTCTTGTCCTTTTCTTTGCGTGATAGCAATAATTAAGATCTCGTAAGAGATTAAATATAATTACTGTTGGTTAAAAATTGCTTCCTCCACCCTATGAAAATGTCTTGTGGGAGTATAGGAAAGAAATTAATCTTAGATGACAATGTTGTGAAAAAAAATTCTTAACCTAATAATTATTTACCGTAGAAGAAAAAATAAGATTATTCATATTAGTAGGCAGGTAAATACTAAGTTTAATTTATTGAAGCTACTCTCAACCAATCCATGATGCATACTTGTTCTTCAAAAACATTTAAGGAATGCCATAAAAGAGATTTCTAATAAGAAAAGATACTTCAACTTTGCATGTACAACCGCACTCAACTACCTAGTTTTGTTCATAATAACGTCGAATTAGCCTGGAAACTACAGCTTAATGTAGCTTTCTAACCCAAACAAACATCCATGCCTAATACAGGATTCAAATTCGGCACATTTGGCATGTGAAAACAGAGCGTTAACTTCGCCTCCGTCAAATGACCAAAGCATAAAAGGAAAAGGAAAGTGATTTAAATCATTTTTATTCAGTGGTCCATAAAGAGTTGATGGTTTTCTTCTGCTCAGTACTCATGCGACTAATATCTTCAATCCAATCAACCTACACACAATTTATTACATATAACTGAAGTAACTTGTTTCATACATAAAAAAAAAAAAAAAAAAAACGTGAATGAGAATTTATCAAACATTTTTTATAGTCCGAGAGGCGACTGCAATTTTTGGATCCCATCGAACATCATTCTGAATTTTTAATAGAAATTGGAGAAAATTGAGTAGATTACGAATCCACTGGCCTTCCGTAGCCAAAATGGCCGAAACTGATCAAAAATCGACTTGGAATGAGTTGAAATAAAATCCGATTGCCAAATATGTCATAACTTGCCAAAAAGTTAAACTTTTTCGTCTGGCAACCCACAGCATTTTGATTTTCAATGAGAAAAAGCTCAAACGATTTCTGATCTCTGCCTCGGAAAATTTGTATCTTTTAAAAGTAAGCCAAATTGGCGACATCAGTTACGTCATCAGTGACGTAATGTTTATTACCAATTTGGCTCATTTGTGAAAGATGCAAGTAAGCCATAGCCACACATCCGAATCGTCTGCAACCTTCTTAATTGAAAATTAAAGAGTGAGGGTTATCAAATTAAAAAAAAAAAATGCGCATTATTTGGCCAGTTATGGCGCATTTGGCAATTGGATTTAGTTCAACTTATTAAAAGTCGATTTTTGATCAGTTTCGGTCATTTTTGCCACGGCAGACCAGTGGATTCGTAATCTACTCACTTTTCACCAATTTCTATTAAAAATTCAGAATGATGTTCAATGGGGTCCAAAAATTGCAGTCGCCTCTTAGTCTATTAGCTTTGTTGCGTGGGAATCCGGCAGTGGTCGCTAACATATTGTATCTATATATAAATATATCTAATTTGAGAAAATTTATCAGTATTGGTTTACAATGGCTGCCTTATTGTTATGTTAGGTCACAATTATTGCAACGAAATTCATTCTTACAATTTTGAATATAGGTTGTATTTTGCAGATAAATTACAGAGTTCTTATGAAGAGACGGTTGAAATGAAAGGGGGATTCAAAAAAAAAAAAACTTCCGAACCTTACTAATATTGCCTTAGTTAACTAATATTCTTAGCACATACAAATCTTGTAGTGCTTACCTATCTTGAGTACTTAATAATCTTATTTATAGTTTAGTTTGCATTAATTTACAGTTTAGCTTGCACGAGTCACACATTTCAGTTGAAATTTTTGGTGGTTCCAACTGGAACTTCAGGTTGAATTTTGATTTCAGAACTAGTTACCACGAGATTTTTCATCCAACAGGTGTGTTATTTATAGAAGTGTGTCTTTTGTAGTTTAAGGATTTGCATTTTTTTCCTTTTAGCATTCAGGACCATTGGTGGGAATTTATTATGAAAACTTCCAATATTCGTATTGCTATTAAATGGAAGGTTATATTTAAAAAAATATATATACCACAGTAACTTAAAGTAGTTTCAAAATTAATTTAAAATAAACATTCATTTTGGAAATTTGCAAACAAACATTATTTTAATTCCTTCAAGTATGTGCTCAAGTCTAAATTATATCTAAATTTCAAGTCTAAATTACATCATTAATAATAAGTCGTGCTTTTAAATTAAACTAAACTAGCTTTATATTTTATTATTTCTATTTTCATGGGTAAAAAATCTATTTAGATATACTATACTTCTTTATACAAATATATTTTCAATTATAGAATTTTTACTTCCAAATCAGTTAAATGCAACATTAAAAACTCGGTTATTAAATCGCAACAAACCAATTGAATAAGAAACTACCAGAAAACTGCAACACTTCTAATTGAAAGAACAAATACATCCGATTTCGCAGAACACCCACTGTATAATATTTAGCTAAACTGAAAACAGTTCCAACGCATTTTTATAGAAGTGATCCCTTGATCTTTCTTTCAAAGTAAATAACAAAAGATTCATTATCAGACATTCTTTCTTACAAACTCGTTTGCTTAAGAAAAACACAACTAAGACATGTTAATACCTTTTGCAAATTGATTAAATTCACTTCTCGCGTAGTATACAAGCTTTTATGAACATATTTCTGTCGGAACGTTAATTAATGACGCGAAATCCCCAAAGTTCTTAATTCCGGCTAATTATTGAAAGAATTTTGTTCCCCTCTAATCCCTGGAGTCTAGCAATAAAGCAGGGAACTACATAAATGAAGAACTTACATTTTAATGAAATATCCAAGACCTAGACCTCTCCAAGAATATGAAATGTTAATCAACGGGATCAGTGGGAGAAATAGCAATGAAATATACCCCAAGATTACAAGATTATGGTATTTCAACGTAAACTTTTAAGGAATGTTAACTATTTAAGTTGAACGTCACATTAAACCCTATGTTTCGGTTAGTTAATGAACTGTCAGTTATCTGTTCATTTGCATAAAAATATTGTAATCGAGAAATAACACTACAACTCTTAACGAATATGTTTGGTAACATTTAGCATTAATAGACAGGGAAAGGAAAGAGGGGTGGGGGCGGATAGGGTATGAGGGGATAAAATGGGTAGTTATTTTTATATTGTAAATAAAAACGTTAACGCTCATTTCTGATTGATTAATTCTTTGCATGTTTTATTTAGCTGTTGTCAGTATTTGACAATAACAAAAGATTATTTTAATAAGAATGAGGAAAAACCAAAGTCTTGTTGTTGCTTTTAGATTGATACAGTTATTGTGTACATAAAACTTCTTAAAAACAGAAAATATCTTGTAAGCTACATTATATTTGTTTCCGCCTAAAGATAGACTTTAGTTGAAAATAACAAAAAATAATAATTTTGATTATTTTTCATTTTATTCGGTTTAATATAAGAGGGGGTAAAGGGGGTATAAATAAAGCTTATTAAAATCTGGAATATTCTACTAAATAAAATGAGGACGGGTATTTTAAATACTAATGTAAGGAGAAAGAATTAGGAAGCTTTCTTTGAGTATTTAGAGGCATCTGTTTACTCAAGCAACTTTTCGAAAGCCTAAAAAAAGAACCATCGATAAAACCATCTGTGAGAATACTGAGTACATTTTATTATGAAGTAGGAATAAATATCCTTTAAAAATTATCAAAACAATATTTAATGGATTATTATTTATTATTACATATGGTAGTTAAACAAATTATCAAAAATTTAAAATGAGATAAAAAGGCAAAATCTATAATAATAAAACAAAGGGTCGGGTGTGTTTGTGTGTATGTCCCTCTATAAAAAGCTACTTCTAATAGGCATAGATCTTTGAAATTTTCATTATAAGTAGTTTTGACTTTCTAATTGTACTTTTGACAACAGAATGTTAAAATTTTAGGTAGTTTTTATTCATTTTATTTTATTTTTTTAAATTTCTTAAAGTTTCTTTACAATGTGATTTACGATAAGCGTTTTAAACATAAGTAGTTCTGGCTTTCAAATTTTATTTTGCACAAAAATTTTAAAAATATTTCCAGAGCGATGATACAGGTTGTATTGTTAATACAACAATACAACAAAGCACGGTGAAATTTGTCCTGTTTCTCAAGAAGACGGAAGGGTGTGGGGGGGGGGAGAGTCTAATAATAAGGGTTTACGTAGTAAGTAAACTTTCAGGGAACAAAAAGAAGTTATGTTTGCGCAGCAATGAACATTTCAGCGACCGAACAGAATCGTGCTTGGATACCAATGAACTATTAGCGAGCGAAACGAGCTTGTGATTTCGTAACAATGAACTTTTCAGCAAGCGAAGCTAATCTGTTACGTTGCATTAAACATTTAAGCGAGCAAAGCGAGCCTGTATTTGCGAAATGCCTTAAAACTGTTAGTGAATCAAACGAGTTTGCGTAGCGATAAACATTTGAGTGAGCGAAGTGCACTTGTTCACGAAGCGTTGAAAGCTGGCACCTATACCTAATGACGGGTCCCCACAAAGCGGGGTCACGCAGCAACTAGATAAATAAAATTGCAACACAAATTCCAATAGTAAATTTTAAAATGTTTAAATTCCTTAGATCTTTTTATTGGTTTTGATTAAACCCTTCGACGGTCTAAATAAGAAGAACAAAATTTATTCCAAATATATGGTATATTTAGAAAATACTGAGAATAACTAAATAATTTTAAATTTTACATATTCCAAGACAGTGTGTGCAGACACGGTTCCAAAATATGTAGAATAGTTAAGTTTTTAATGGACCACAATTTAATTTGCATAGTCAATATAGTTTCCTTTTGAAGCAAAATGAAAGTCTAAGAGAGTAAATAATGTATTTCAAGATTAAAAATATTTTTACTGAGTATTTTTCATTTTAAACTTATTCCCAATTTCCCCAAGCACGGAGTAAATAATATAACCCATAAAAACAAAGTTTTTTATATAAATCCTTTATCAGCATTGCCAATTTTTATAATCATTAAAACAGCGCTGATTCTGTAAACAGCACGTGCTTGGTGTTTTTGCATCAAATTTTAAATATCAAAAACATTTTTATCAGCAAAATGTGCAGCAATAACTACGTTTCGAAATTTATTTATTAAAAATGAACGTCACACTCGCATCCAAATATTTTAAATTTATTTTTATTAAAACCATTTTATTATTTATTTATTAAAAAAAAAATTGGCAACAGGAAAAAGTTTCAATAATGGTCGGTTCAGTGCTATTTTAACGCGATTGCATGACAGCAAGTTGGTTAATTAGTATTCCGTAAAAGCGACTATTTAGTGCCAATAACCACCACCAAATTTGATTTAATGCATTGTCATCGACATCGAATCTATCTGCCAAGTTTCGGCATGATTGGATGACGGTAAAAAAGGTCAATTAGGCTTCCGCGGATTTGCTCCACACACACACTTGAAGATAATAGAAAGGATTTAAAAGGTTTTTCGAATTCATTGAATAATATTTTAACAATAATATTTATTGTTAATACAATATCATATTAATGATAAAGAACCTAATGTAAAATGCAATAATAAAGACTATGTAAAATGAGAGCTATTAAATATTAACATTTGTCAAAAATGCCACAAAATATTATATTTTTAATTCCAGGTAACCAAAGAGTGTTTTCCTGCTCTAAAAAACTTATATGTTCTTCAATATTGTTTAAAATATGCAATCAAACTGAATACCATGTGGAAAAACCATACAACATGTGAAACATATTCTTTAGCTAAACATATGAAAAAAATCAGAATAATGATGCATAAATAAAGATATTTGCTCAAAAAAATAAATAATAATTTATTTAAGGGGTCCGGGGCCTAAAATTTTAATTTCTGTAATATTTGTTGGATCAACACAATTTTTTCATGTAATTGTAGAACAGTGTACTTGTCTATAAAATCTATTAAAAAAATTTCATTTATTTTTTTATTAAAATTTTATAATTACTATAAAACAACGCATTAAATATTTTGATATAACTTAATAAAAATACCTTAATAAACTTAAAAATTATATGTATGTGTTCGCAAATATATAACAAGAAAATTTACCAAACACAATTTTGATATTTATAGCGGATATTAAAATAAATATATTTTACTATAAACGTTGGTATATATATTTTATTTTTCATAATAAAAAAAAAACATAGCTGGAGTAAAAAACGAAAATTTAAAATTTTGTTTGGTAAATATTTTCTAAAGAGTTAAAACAATATACATGGGAAATTTGGTATATGTTACTTAATTACAAATAGAGTTATTTCCAATTATGTAAATAAAAAGCTAAAAAAATCATCAGGGAGAAAAAACTGTTTAAAGTTCCTACAGAAATTAAGTCAGTGTCAGCTGACTCATCTGTTAGCTAATTGCAAGCCAATGGAAAAGGGCAGCATTATAAATGAGGTATTAAAATGATCGTAATTGAACATATTTTTTAAAGCAAAAATTTTTGTTTGATAATTTTTTAAATATTTGGGTACTGGACCCTCTTAATAATCCATTGTTCAAGTTTGGTTACTTTATTATCTGGTATATATTATAGTAAATAAAAGTTAAATAAATAATTTAATTCCCTAGATATATTCAAAAAGAGTTTAGTCGCAAAGTAAAAACACATTAAAATAATGTTTTCACTATAAATCCTTTTATATGCAATTGTAACAAGCGATTTTGAGCTCAGATTGAGTTTTCATAGTGTTTGATCACTACGCAGAAAATATTCATTCCCTGTGTCATTGACAAACTTTTTTTTATCCAAAAAATTTAAAAAAGTATTATATAGAATCAAATTTAACAGAGAAACAAATAATATATCTTAATAATATGTCAGTCATGGAAATATCGCCAAATTGCACATGCTTAAATATGACTTGGTACTTATCTGACGTACGACACTAGAAACGTTTGTAAAACCGTCCTTTTAGGGACTGCCTTCATGCCTTCAAAACTTCATTGAATTGTCTTTGACTTTTCTCGCCACACACTCAAATAAAATCAAAACTAATGTAAAGGATTTAAAAAAGGGAAACGGGGGGGGGGGGAGGATTTTGTGTGTGTGTTGTTATGTTTAATACAGTAATATCTACATCAATTAAATGTATAATAAAAGTAATTTAATCTGTATGATAATTATCTAAGAAAACAATTGTCTGTTTGATTTATATCCTTGCTTCATAATAAAAAAAATTAAAAAAAATAATAGTTGTGGAAACCCTCTTTAAATTATTGCACTTTAATGATATGTTTTCTATAAATAAACAGTAACCTTAACAATAAGTAGTAACAAAACATTAACATCTTTCTTTAAAAGTATATATTCATGCATTGTATAAACTTGCAAACGGTTGTTAATTTGTCGAAATTAAACCTAAATACTTTTTGTTCTCGGAAGTATTTAAGAATTACTTTAAAAAAGATTAATAAATAATGGCAATTTATGGTAAAATGTTTGAGCTATCTGCCCTACAGTGTGGTGACAAGATTTACTTTTCAAAATAAAAACTGAATAGTTAAATTCGTGTATTTTAACCGAATAACAATGATGTTTTCAAATAAATTAGGAATTTAAGAGAAATGTTACATTATTTATAAACGTTTGTCGTCACTAATTACCTTTTTAAACAATTCATAAGTCTGGTCGTAATCTAAAAAAGAATGTTGATAAAAAATGTCGACATAAACTTGATAAAGAATGAAATAAAACCACAGGAAAATATCTTTACTCAAAACATTCTCCATGTCTAGAAAAACTCACAAGAACCATTGTTCTAAACAGACTTTTAACAGCATTCCTTCTACAAAACGGGATAAAATTGCTTTGGGAAAGACCTATTTCATTTCTCCTCACAGATCCCATTTTACGATTTCTCCCTCTATATTTTATATTGCAGGAAAATGTGTCTCACTGGAATTATCAAGGCAACTTTTCCAAGACGAGCTTTCACTACTAATTTGGCGACTTTTTCCCCCAGCTTAGACGCGCTTTAAGGGAATACCCATTTCCTCCGTTGGCATTTTTGGGGCGCCGTTTGGTCGTGCCATTTAAGATTTTTTTTTTTTTTCTTTCTTTCTTTTTTTTTTTTTTTTTTATATATATTCAATTTGTTGAGATATGGCGACGTAATGAGTTGGTGTTGGGGGGTTTGTGTTATCGTTTACTTAACGTGGAAAGGCTCGATACTGAGAGGAGTGTGTTGAAGGAATATTAAGGGCCTCTCTTTTGGGTTAGTGTGTAATATTTACTTGAAAAGCAATTTTTACAAACCTGAAAACTTTCTTCACTTGGAAAGAAAAATGCCATTTTTATCTAAACTTTTCAAATGTTTTCAAGATTGCGTTGTTTATAATTTAATTTAAAACTTCAAAAATAGTATAAATTAAAAACATACAGAAATGTATTAAATAAACACAAAATGCCTGATATATGATATGATTAGGTTCAACAATTAAACACTCAGTAAATCTACAAAGCCATATTAAAATGTTCCTTTAAATTTCTAAACCTACTAAATAACTTTGCAGCCACCAAACTAAACGATTGAATCAAAATGCCGTTTTGGATCAATATATAAATAAATGTAGTAGCAAATTTTCCAACTTTAAGAAAAAAAATATTATTCAGGCAACCTTGCGGGTCTTTGATGTAGGAATTGAAAAAAATGTTTCATTTATACCTCAGTCTTTCAATAGAACCAGAACTTATAAATTAACTTTTATTAACTAGAAGGGGACAAATCTTAATTTATAATTGCTTATAAATTAACATTGGTCCCCTTCTTGCATCTGCTATTTGTAAATTACAATGACAATCCACAAAAACACACACACGCCAATTAACTTGCAAGACAGCCAGCTGAATTTCTTGTACAACACAAGTTTCTTTTACTAAACCTCTTGTTATTTCGGCTCCTGGAAGATAAAAACAGCTTCTGGAACAAGCATGGAACATGACATTTTTTTTTTCATATGTCTGTCAGTTGCAGACAGCTCATTTCCATGACCTGTTTATAATAACAAAGAGAGCTCCTTACCACCAAACTGTTGAAAGTAAGACTGGTGAATCATTACAAAGAAACTGAAATTTCGTTAGTAATTTTGGTATTCATATTTAGGGTTTGTTCGTTAGATTACTTATTTTAGGTCATGTCGTATTACAGAATATTGAATGTAATCAGGTCAATGTAAATGTTACGAATGTAACTTACGTAGGGAAATTTCGAGTTCTTTTCTCTAGCGTAATGGAAAATTCTGAATGCATTTGAAACGTCTTTTGATTGGAAAACATGGTTACATTGTTGGTCAAACACTATTTAATTGAGATATTAACGAGTCAAATCATAGGCCTAATATTCAGCAACTGTTTTCTGAATATTTTTGGATTAAGTAACAAAAAATCTTTAGTTGTGAACTGAGATACTGCGGGTGTCATTATTAAAAATTAAGGATATTTTTTCACACTGTTAGCCGACATTAGAAGAAATCCATTTAAGGCATCCTTGATAAACGTAGATATAGAAATCGTTTTCCAAGAATTTTTTTTTGAACATGAATTTTAATCTATCTTTAAAAATGTGTCTTGAAAATATTATCATTTTCTCTTTCAAGCATAATTTTACGAAAGTAAGAATGTATTTGCTACGAATGCTAAGAATGTATTGTTATTTGCAACTACAAATAAAATTGTATTGTTGATAAGAATAGAATAGGTATTAATAATGAATGCTGACACCCTAATACAAGTCTACGGACCTAAGCAATATGTTTAAAAAGAAACGTTAGTGAATTTTTAAACTTAATCATTTATCAAAAACTAAACAAATATTGGAGATGGTTTCACGCAATAAAGATCTTATGCGTATGATAAAGATTAATTTAGATATGTCATGTTAAATTTATGGCTAGAATGGGATGTTTGTTTTAAGGATAGGGTTTAATGGTGTAAAAAATCTTCAATGTATTCAGATCGTGTAAAGCAGCGTCAGCCACTAGGCGGACCGCGGGCCGGACCCAGCCCGCGGCAGATTTTTCTCCGGCCCACCGGCAGTACAGAAGAGCAAAAATCAAATTTTGCGGAGATAATTTTAATTTGTCTACAGTTGTATGTGTTTACTACTAAAAAACTTTTTCCTTTAAGTGGCCCGCGTCAGTAAGTCTGAAAATTCTTTTTTCCCCTTAAGACTGTCAACGAGAGGGGAGGGGGGGGGGAGCAATAGTTTGAATTATTACCAATGACGCATTGCTTAGTTTTGTACTTATGATATCCTACCTCCTCGATTCGTGAATGGCACAGTTCGATTTCTGCTTTTCTGAATGTGATGTGCAGGAGTTGGGTGTTTTAATGCATACTGGCCTCTTTTCTTTTGATTTCAAAAGAAGTATCACGATCTCTATGACACCAGTGCAATAATGGCATCGAAGACTAGTTTTAAACGCAAAGTAGATAGTTAAAAACGGATCGGCCGTCGTCGTCTCACAATTAACATCGACTAAAATGGAAGATTTAGGAGGTATGGTTTAAATATCTATATTGATTATGAGTTTCTGTCAAGTCACATTGTAATATTATCACAAAAGATTAACTTTTTTTATGACTTTGATTTACAATGTAAAGAAAATTATTTTTTTAATTATTGAAACAAGAATCAAATATCATTGTTATTTTATTAATATAAAAAAGTTAAATTATTGTTTCAGCTTTTAAAACTGTTTTATATAATTGAATCTTTAGTAAGTATCACATTTCTAACATTGAACATATGTAGTAAAGCAATATATTTTTTGGCGTATTCGGTATTGCGATCCGCGGAAAGTTCGAACATAAATCATGCGGCCCGTCTCTAAAAGTTAGTGACGAACGCTGGTGGTAAAGAGAAAGGAAGAATCCATAACACTTATTGAAATGTATAATGCTATTATTTTGATATTTAATAAAAAATAATTATATTGAATTCAAATTTTGCTTAGTTCTGCAAAATAATGGACTAATTATATATATATATATATATATATATATATATATATATATATATATATATATATATATATATTTGTAAATTTTAATTTTGGGTGCATGATATAAAAATGTTTATATAGTGCTATATAAAGTTTTTAAAAATATAAATGAAGACAAATTAAATATATTTCAAGTGAAAAAATCAATACATTAATAGTGATTCTAATGCAAGTTACCGTTTTAAATTATATCCAAAAAATTAGATTCTTGGATTTTATTATGCAAGGCATGCCGAACTTCACCCGAACTTTTGTTGGAAACCATGGGGTCAAATAAAGTGCATAATTTTTAACAACTTCATTAACAGATGTCAAACAATTTTCTAAAATATAATGGGTGAAGGTTCAACCTTCTGAGGAGATTAAATACTGATACTTTAAAGCAACTTCATTATACACTTACTTCCCATTCTGCTTTAAATTAAAACATCATTTCTTCTAAAAACATAATAACATTGTATAGAAAATGTATTCCAGAGAGAAAATAGACTCAAATTACCTCGAAACCACATAGTTGCACCATCATCCATTACGACAATCGCTACCGTAATGTTCCAGAATTATAAATATTTCATAATGTACTAGGTCATAATAAGTGGAAGGAGATCCAGGATTTTAAACAAGTATCCTGTGCGACTAAAGTCATTACTGCAATCCCTAAGGTGCAAGAGTGGTGCGTGATTAGAAGCCATTAACTGCAACTGTGACCTAAACGAGATGAGAGCTACCGTGTTAGGTTGTAGATATGCATAGAGATATCTGAAGATTGCATGAAATGAACATAAGTGAGGTTTTAGTTTGATTTGTGTCGATGTTTATGCTTTTATTATCTTCTTTTCTTTCGTTTAATCAAAGGTGAGTGTGTTTAAAGACCTACCTTAAGCGATAATATCAAAGAGACTTACACAAACCACCGTATAATATCAGGGCACAGTGAGAATACTCGCATGATAAATGCATTAGTTCCTGATTATTGAGTATCTGAAATATACTTTATTTTCGTATAACGTACAAGTTGGTAGATCATCAACAATTTAGTTTATGTCCTAAATGTTTGAGGTAATCAATTTGAAGCTAAATAACAACTGCTCTTCACGGGCAGGAAGTTGTTAGATATCTACTAAGAACCGTTTTAGGCTTCTATCTTCCAGATACTGGTTTCAAATTTTTGTATAGTAGTAAGGTTTCAGACTATGTTAAGAGAAAGTTATTTTCTTTCTATTATATATTTCTTGATTACGTTAATAAACACATACAATGTGAATTTTTTTAAAATCTCGTTTTCCGCTTGTAATTGTTAATTATTGTTTGTAATTGATATCATTAAAAAAACAATTAACGAAACAATTCTCAAATTTTTTTTCAAAACAGGTAAAAATCAATCTTACAGAGGAGGGTACAAAGGAGGGGGAAAAAAACAAAAAAAAAAAAACATGATGTTAATAAATCAAATCAAATATAATGAACTTCTATTGTGAAAATGCAAGTTATTGCAGTAATAGCCCAATATTTTCTTTCTTTGTTTAACTAGTTATTAACTAAACAATTGAAAAAGGTGGAAGTCGGCATTTCAGCTTCTACACTATACTAATATAACGAGAAGTTTGTTCAAAGGCCCTGTCCCTCAGAGCTCAACACTTCCACACCAAATTATAAATCAATGGCTAAATGTACAATCATTGCATGTTCATATTTTGGCCTAAATGAAATATTTGTATCAAAGTAAATATCATGGGTCCATGAACCGTCAACGAAACCAACACATTCGTGAAAATTTTAAGAGCAGTGATTGTTGAAGTGTATAAAAACTGATATCAAAAAAGTATTGCTGAACATGCAATGAATGATTCCTATCAATTATTGAATGCTCGGGTGGAGCCTCCACAAAAAGCGTAATAATACCGAAATTAACAACACGTGTTAATTGGTGACTATAGTTTGTTCATTCCTTAAAGTTCAACGCCAAGAGTATTTGACATATTATTAAATGCGATAGAGGGCTCGAAGTACCTCCGAAAAATTATATATATTAAAAATCCACTAAGTATAATACAAGATGATCATAAAGAAACTTTGCCGATATATGGACCTCTGGTGGACGTTCCATTCAACAGATCGAGATGAGATTTCAGGAATAGTTATTTAAAGGTATGAGCTCGAGATTCTGTAATTTGACAATAAAATGGAACTCACCGTTACGGTGATATTTACAGAAACTCAACATTTTCGAATGGCAACACTTCGCAAATTGCTCAGTGCATGCGAAAACCCTAAAAGCGTTGGCACGGTACGTTTATCACAAAAAAACGGAAGCGTTATGCACTCAAAAAGAAAATAGCTCTGCGAACGGCCAACAAAAATACGATCGAGACACACGTAGGCCGCTCTCCAGATATTCAGCGCAAATTTCCACCGTGCGCCCCGATCTTGTTTTTGTTGACCGTTCGCAGAGCTGTTTTTTGTGCTTGCATTACGCGTCCGTTTTTTGTGATACACGTACCATGCCAACGATCTTTAGAGTTCGTATGCGTTGAGCATTTTGCGATAGGAAGAAGTAGGTGTTGCCATTCGAAAATTTCGAGTTTCTGTAACTATAACCGTGAGTGCCATTTCGTTACTATTCACAGAATCTCAAGCTCATACCTCTGAATAACTATACTTGAAATCGTATCCCCATCTGTTGAACGGAACGTCAGCTAGAGGTCCATATATCGGAAAAGTTTTTTTATGACCACCCTGTGTAGTATAAGTGGAAAACAAATCTTCAAACAACTACAAAATTTGTTTTATAATAGTCTTCAAAATAGTCTTGCATGTTATTCCTTTATGGTCTTACAGATTAAGTACTTCATGGTTACGGGCTAAACTTTAAGGTTAAATACTTGAATATTCCCCCCCCCCCCCCTTCTCTCGTTTTCTCTCTTAAATTCTCAATAAACGCTAGTAAGATAACAAACTCAACTAATATTCTATAAAATGCCGTTGAACTTTGGCGGTTTTCTTTATGAAAAAAAATCATCGTCTCGCTTCGTCTAAGAAAAAGAGTGCTCTCTTTACCAGCCCCTGTCATTTATTTGAAGAATTGCGCACCGCTTTTAAAAACATCACTCACGACACGGTAAAAAAAATTCATTGCAAAATGAGTGATGCTTTAGAAGAACCATTTATTCAAAAAATGCTCTTTTTGAACGGTCACAAGTCTTGGGTAAGTCCCATCAGACGCAACAATACATAATTTATCGTTTCTTGTTCGGAGAGTTGCCAGATATTTTCTCTCTCAATTCTGGGTATCAAAACAAATGTTTTTAAATAAACATGAGGGACCTTATAAGTAATGTATTTTAGTTATGGAATTTTGAGAAAATACGAGCTTTTTATTTATTAGGTCTGTTGATGCAGTAAAGTAGTAAATTTGTGATTTTGAAATATATTCGAAATTTACAACAGGTGTTACTAAATAAAACGTTTAACTCTAATTAGTTTCTAAATATGGAACTTCTTAAAAAAAAAAATATTTTTGTATTTTAATGTTATTCAGCGTAAGTTCAAATGTGGCTATACTTGTTTCGTTTACAATTATGTTACAAAAGAGTTTTTCTATCGAAACATGACATCGTAATTCAGTCAAATTGAACAATAGTTATAATAGAGCTTTATAATAGTTAACAGAACTTAGTAATAGTTATAACAGAATATAGAGAGTTCAATTGAAAGAGTATTATTCAGGCTTTTTACTCTCTTATACAGAGTTCCGATCATGATTTATTTTTTTGGTTTCGAAGTACATATTTATAACTCGCAACAGTTTCATCATGAACGAATTATTTAGAAATATACCGCATTAAAATTTATTCGAAGTTATATTCTGTAGAAATTAATTAATTTTAATGAATGTAACGCTTCTTTCCTCAAAGTAAACTAAAAAAATAAAATCTAATTTCTCCAACGTAAAATAAAGCTTCTTTCCTCAACGTAAACTAAGACTAAAGATATCAATCTATTCAGCAAAATTTTTACACTATAATTACAAATCTCAAATATTTTTTTGTGGATAAAAAACTATCCCATCAGAATGGTTAACTAAATAGCGTTTACAATTCTACATCAACTTTAACTAGCATTAACAGCCCCCCCCCCCCCCCTCGTCACTTCTCCGAGAATGTTTTGACATTATGTTTTTTAAAAGAAAAATGTTGCCAGAACTATTTATGTCGGAAATTTCAAAGTACTGCGTTATTTAGATGTTACTTCGTAAACAAACTGTAAGAAATTTTTACAAAGTGAAAAAATAATTAAATTTTTAATATACTGTTCACCGAAAGTTTAACTAAACTACTACTTCTTTTTTTTTTTGGAAATTTCATAATTGTACACCCATTAGAAGTCGTTTTGTTAAAAAAAAAAAAAAAAACCTCGATCAAACTTTACATTTTGTTTATCAAAAGCACAATCAGAAAGCTAAAATTACTTTTGTTGATAATTTCAGAGTTATACTCCTATGAAGAAGTAACTTTATAAAAAAATTGAAAAATTCATTGAACAAGACCAATGAAAATTTTGGCATTAGGTTTGTTAATAATTTAATTTTAGAAGTCAGACATTATTTACGCTAAAAATTTCAGAGTTCTACGCTTATTGGAGGTTGTTTTCTAAAGAGTTTCAGACTGACAGACACTTTATTTTACTACTATAAATTTTAATGATATATCATTAAAATTTATAGTAATAAAATAAAGTGCCTGTGAGTCTGTCTGTTTGCCTATCAGTCTGAAACTATTTTTAGCATAATTAATGCTAACAGTACAATTCTAATTCCGTATTAATGCTAACAGTTACAATTCCAATTATTTAAAATTTAAACTAGCTTTTCAAAGGACATAAAAAAATAACTTCTGCAGAAATGGGCTTATCATAAACATCCGAATTTTAAAATATTCTATTTTATATATCCAATACACAACCAAGACCAAGTCACGTTATTCACATTATGGGAAATTGCCTCAATAAATTTAAACCCTTTAAATTTATTCCTATCCAATACCATTCATAAATTAATCCTATACAACTTAGTCTATTTCGTAGAATAGTCTAATTTGAATTCTTATCTGTAAACTGACCAGATGGCACCAAAATATATCGAGCTGTAGTTGTAATCGTATTCATCTGAGCGGTGTGCATTATTGAGTTAGCAGTAATATCTCCATAAAGGCTAAAAATAGCTCGAAATACGTGCATTTTTAATCGATATGCATTGCAGGGAGGAGCGATGCCACTTCGATGTAGAAATGATCGCGGGCTCTAGATATTTGGATTTCAAAACGATAGTTTGATACGCACTTTAATATTTTCAGTGACGTAAGCCGAAATATTAAAAATTTCAAACTGAAACATTTTTGTAAATTTTAGAAATATTGGCTTCTGTGTAGGATTCTGAAATATTTAGCTATTTTGAAAAAATATTGGTTGAAAACTTTTGGTATGTAATTTAATTTGATGTATAGTTTTACAAGACTAAGTGGACTCTTAAAATCTTTTCAGAATCAGACCAATGTTTAGAACTGTTTTAGATTTTAGAAAGAAATTCTAAAATGTGTAGTATTTCAGTTGAATTTTCTAGATGAAACTTTCTAGTTTTAATTTTATGTAAAGAAAAAAAAAATGCTCAGGTTTAGAGACGTTTAATTTTCTACAAATTTAAATATAAAATCGTAAGACATTTTCTTATGTTAAAGGGTGGGAAGTCTTATAAATACCAGACAACGCCACATAAAACCCGAGGGCTATAATTCTATTAAGTAGAGAATTCACTGGAAAAAAGATTCCATGTCCCATTGAGGAGATTGATTTATGAATAAAATTAAATATTGCTATGAACATGTCGAAGAAATTACTGTTGGTGAAATGGCAACAGATGTTTCACCAAACCGATTACAGAGGTCGTTGTCTATACACAATAGAAGTACATTAGTAAAAATAAGAGGCATGAAAATTCCAAATTTATTTCAATTCCAACCAAACCATAAACTGCTACTAATAATTATTTCTTTTTATTTTCTTTCTTTTTGAAATCAGTTAATATTTTTATGCATTTTCGAAATTTGTATGATCTTGATTCCAATTTATATTTTGTTAATATGCAATTCTAAAAAATGAGTGAAGAAACAGTGTTCAGTGAAATTTACAACACGCTTTATTTCTTTTATAGTTCTATTTACGAAAGCATTGGATTTTTGAAATCGAAACCAATGTTCTAGCTATAGTCTCAGACAATTTATCCTGACCTCATTGAATTCTCTATGCGTCAATATAATATCTCTTATTTACAATAAAAATAATACCTCTAAGTTAATTACAAGTTTATTTATGTATGTTCTAATAATGTCCTAATTAGTCACTTTAATTGCAATTAGCCGATTAAAAAATTGACGGACAAAAATAGTTTATATATAAAAATGGATCATTTTTAATTCTGATAGACTGCCAAAAAGTTTAAAATTATAACCTAAAAATTAAAGAAAATCATCTCAATTGTATATGTATACCTTAAGTAAAATTAAAATTTAATAGCGCTTATTTTCATCTTTTTTTTTTTTTAACATATATTTAAGTTTAATACAAAGCTATGTGCGGAGGTTATCGGTAATACTATACAAGTTGGGATTTGCTCAGAACTATGTCTTGGACTATGGTTAGTCAGTTTTTCTCTTTATTTTTCTTTCTTGTTCTTGTAACCGAGTCCAATGGCAATTGGCAATAGAGTTGAGTTTTTTCTTCGTTGAACTCATAAAGGCTGAGCCTTTAATACAACATGGTATATCCTAAGACCCTTAATAATTAGATTCATTTTCGAAATTTGCATTTTATCGAAATTGCGGAATAGCAGTGACAGTCACAGATTTCAAATAATCACGTATTTTATAGAATAAGGATAGAGACTAGACAAATATTTAAGCACTTATTTGTGATCTCCTAACATTTGAAAGTGCAATAGTTGCAACTAACATACGCGTTGAATGTACTCACCAGTTTTGCAGTTTTAATAATTCTCCAATACGGGCGCCGTCTTACTGTGACAAGATTCAAACATAGCTTCCAGATTGTGTACGCTCTTAAATATTAGAATCCAGTTTTGATTTCTAACTATGTTGGTTTTTTTTCTTTTCCTTTTGACGCCTCGCTTTTATGTATGTGAATCGCTTTTAATGTGTGAAAAAATTCATCACACCATCTTACCTTTTGAACGCTTTCTCTCTAATTCCCTTGTCTTATATTTCTTATCTTTCGAATATCCTGTCTTGAAATGGTTTTAATACTTATATTTCGAATTTAAAATTACTTTTTAACAGTTTTCACATATTACACAGTTTAAATACTTACAAATATAAGGGCTTTTTAAAGTTTAGTACACTACATTAGAGAACAATATAATCTATTGTACATTTATTTAAACTTGACCAGTAATTGCCTTAGTATTTATTATTTGTATATTCGACCTTGTATAGAATATATTTGAATCAAAATAGCACTTACAGAAAAACATAGAAACAAACATTTGTTAAGATTAAGGTGTCGGATGGCGATTTTTCAAAAAAGTCGCCAAAATTGAATATGACGTTAAAAAGTTGTGTTGCCTTATCCAAACGTCCACTAGGGTTACCGTTAAACCAAGTCAATGGGTTACCACATTCGGCACTAAATCGACAAAATTCCACCGCCAATTCATCTAACACCTTACAGTAAATCTTAACCCAAAACATTTACGATACAATGCTGAAAACAAAATTAAGTTTTGATGATTGCTTTTATTCCAGCAAATATAAGGAACATGAACCTTTGTACTAACTTACAAATTATGAAAAAACGTTAATTTAAAGAGCATTATAAAAGTCGAACTATGAACAACGAACATATTTTAAGTACAACATTTGAATATTTAATTACATTTACGACTAAACTAATAACTTATTTTTGCCATCTTAGTAGCAAATGTTTCCTCAATAATAATTTATACATTAAAAAACTTTCGTGCATTCATTTAGCATTTAGGAAACATATTTCAGTTAAAGAAATTTGTAAGGACATTCTAACAAATTAATTTTTCTGTTCTAACAGTTTCCTTAATTGTCTCTATTAGTATATTTTAAAATACATATGAAAGGGAATCTCTGCCAAGGAAAATTATAAAAATGCTTCAAATTGCGTAAAAACACTTTTTTAATTGGAAGTTAAGAGAGAAAAGCTAGTATATAGTTTTTGGTTTTTATTTTTGTTTATTAGGATTGAAAGAATAATTGGTTTAGTAATTGAATTGCCTTTCAATTTATTTCTAAATAACAGAGCTAATATAAAAATGCAAATGGCGCATGGTAAACACGTTTTGGTAGAAGTGATAACATTTGTTAATATGCTGTGTTAAAATGTTATCTTTCGTCAAAAAGTGCTACTATTATATTTAGTCTATTGTTTACTATGCTAATATGTTATTTATTACAGTCAAACCCCGTTAACGTGAAATCGTTTAACATGGAATCCCGTTTAATGCGAAGTAAAAGCAGTTATCCGTACTTAAAACTTAACGTTAATTAATTCGTTTAACATGAAATTCGGTTAACGCGAACAATTTCAGTGCTTTCAATTATTATAATGGACTACAGTGAATAGTGTTAAAAGACTATAGAAAGGGGAAAAAAAACATTAGGTATTGTGTAAAAAATGTTTCGTATGTCTTTTCGTTCGGCGTCTAGATCCTTAGCTCTACAAGCATGCAATTTAACTAAATATATTGTTAAATTCTGGAAGATTTTTAAGTGTTACAAAGAACCTAAAAATTGTAAAAATAGCCTTGGTGTAGAAAATTTTCTACTTTCACCACTGTTAAGATGTAAAATAAGTCAAATATTTCATGTTAAATTAAAGCGATGAATCTTGTAGCTTTTGGATTTAGAAGAAAAACACGCCCTTCAAAGTGAGCTGTCTTGGGTCTGTGATCCAGGATGCTTATTTTCAGAAACGAGTAGATATATATAATCACACTTGTGACTTTTATTACGTGTTCTCATTTATTGGTCCCTAGTATTTTTTTTTTCTCAAAGATATAATAAAGTAAAATAATCACTTTACTAAAAAAAAAAAAAAAATGTTTTCCAATGTACAAGAAAATACTTAAAACTACTCAAAATAAAATAATTGCAGATTTAACACTTCTGTATGACACCATACAGTCTATAAAAAATGTGCTTTAAAATTATAAAATGTTTGTCAACAATGAAATAAACAATTGCAAATAAACTAAAACATAAAAAAAAAAAATTAAAAAAAAAAAAAAAAAAACGAAGAATAATATTTAGAAAATTGTATTTGATAATATTTCACTGAGATCAAGTAGATTACATATGAACATAATTTAAACCAGCTGTCGGTTATGATTGATTCATTATCATTAAAATCGATTTTTAGATTTGAAAAGCTCAATAAACTAGCGTTAGACGAGCAGAGACGATCCAGATTTTTTACCTTTTAGAATCAACAAGAAAAATTCAAATGACATGATATCAATGATTTAAACTTAATAAAAATATTCTAAAAATTAAATTAAGATTAAAAGATAATTTTGTGGAAGAATAGATGCGTACAAATTTTAACATTAAAATATTCAAAATTACAATTTATTTTTAATTTAATTGAGTTAAATTACGTATATAATTTAAACTCATTTTAATGTAGTTTTTAATAGTTAATAGTTTTTTTTTAATACGAATTTCTGATTTGAAAGAGAGACTGACCGGGAAAGACACTGACCATTCTAACCCAAAGTGGTGATAACTTTGGATAGAATAGGGATTAGAAAATCGATAATTTGGCGAAATTATCAATTTTTATGCAATTTGAGTTTATAGACAATTTGTGAGACAAATGGTTATCAGTTTCTAGTATTGTCTAAGATGATTTCAGGCAGATAAACGGATATAGTCTTTGTATAAGATTTTCAATATGGTTGAATCTAAAAAATAATATATTTTTTTAAATATGTGTATGGAATTTTCTTATGCAAAAAGAAAAGAAATTTTAAACTGAAAATTTAGCATTTCTTACCCATTGTTATGAATTTTTTTTACCAACCATTGACATAATAACCAGTATTCATTAATACCATGTAAACAAACGAAAATCTTTAATTCTGAGCTTCCAGAGCCTTGCACATACCTGAAAGTTTGCTAGAACACATAAGCCCTTAACTATATGCACTTCTTCCAATTTCATTAAACAACATTCAAAAAAATTTTATTCAGAAATTCAATATCTAACGTGACGGAAAAACAGACGTACTATCCATTTTTTTTTTGTTAGTATCATTTTTTTTTGGGGGGGGGGGGAGGAGGATTCAGCAAATAATGATATTAAATCGAAACACTTTCATTGTCTCTTTCAAGCCTCTTTCCGTTCTGTTTCAAATGCGAGGCAAATTTTGTGTATATCTGTTTTCCCTGCAATCATTGTCTTATTGTAGTAGAAGTACTTCTACAGCGAACGTAATCCATTTAAATATCATCTATTTGTGGAAAATAATCCATCCGTATGTAAACTAAACAATCGATAGTATTTTGCGGCAATATTTACTGAAAAGCTTGGAGCTACTGTTGAATGCATTAAATAGGGAAATCGAATGTAGAGGGTTCCAATAAGTTTTCATTATATTTCTGGTACAAGTAACAAAAAAAAAAAAATTAGGAAGCTATTTTTACTAAAAGATATACATTTAAAAATATCTCTCTTAAATTCTAAAATGTTTTCTATAATATGACATTAATTAACTGTAGCCTGTGCATATTAATTATTGACGAATGATGAAAAAAATGCAATTACTGTTAAATAAAAATTCCTTATCGCTAATATTTATGGTTTAAAAATTAATATTCGTATTTTATAAATTTTTACAAGGAAACATTTGTTACTTACTATTCTGCCAGTATTCGTACAATGTAATTATAAGAGAAACGATTGATATACATTTTTCTATAGCATAAAATTTAATGAGTCTCATATTATTCTAATTGGTAGTTTAACAGAAGAATAGTCATTTCTAAAACGGCTCTTTTCTGTAAAATGTTTACATTGATTATTATTATTATTATTATTATTTTTTTTTTTTTTGAGATTTTATATTTATTATTATAAATTTAATAAAAAATCAATTTTTAATTTATAGTACTCTGACATTTTTAAACTCATAATTAGTGTTAAGGAAATGTAGCTGTGTGCTTGTAAAATTAATATATGGTCATAAGAGTAAAATATAGTTTTTTAATGTGTATCACTGCATATATTGTTTGCGGAAAAAATAAAATCGTCAACGTTGCTAAGTTAATTCATAACTTACTCGCACATTATTTATGCATGCAATTAGAGTATAATTACGCACACCGGGTGATGAATCAGAAACACGTTAACATTTATGTAAATATTGAGATTGGGCGTGGTAAAGCAAACCTAAGGCTATTTTGTATGTTGTGAATATGTATTTTGGAAGAAACTCCTCAGAATAGAAAAAATATAATCCTTTCTTTGTTTAAAAAATTACCTTTTTACACGACTGTTTAACTTTCACTATGTTTGCTGAGACAATTTATTGACTTTTTAAAGCTGCTATTCCAAATATGTTTAAAAGTTGAAAACAGTACACATAGTGTTTGTGAAAAAGTACTTACTCAAAGTTAAAAACTATTTACAAAGAATGTTATACACATCGTCTATGATGGAATGCATGGCAAAAAAAAAAATATTCCATAACTACTAAACACAATTAACTATAACCTTAAACATTCGTATTAAAACTCTGCCTAATTGATTTAGTCATATATCTCATTGTAAAGCCCTATATTTCCTATATAAATAAAATCTGACGATGCGTAAAATAGTCTTAACGAATGTTTTTCAATCCTGAATAAGTTTTTTTTTTTTTTTTTTTTTTTTTTTTTTACAAATATATGCTTCTTTTTCCAACTTTTAAACATCTTCAAAATCATAGTTGAACAGCATTTTCATCTGGAATGGAAAAGCGCATGAAATTCCAACGCACCACCTGGAAATCAACAAGAGTAAATTTGCCACAATCACCATCATATCTACTAATTTTTTAACTCATATACAAGGTACGTAAAGAAGGGAATAAACTCATTATCCTCTCTCATTCTAAGCGACTTTTTCAAGTACTGATTGTCATGATGTAATCTGACATTTCCTACGATTTGCATGGGGGGTTAAACAACAGCAACTATTACACATCCCCCCAAGTAAAGCTGTGTTAGTCAACCAATTAAAAGATGTGACGGGGGTCAGAAAGGTCTGGAGAAAGTTGAGATCGAGGGAAACGAGGAGACGTTTTTCCTGTGTGTAGGAGTGAAGACTGTGGTTTTGGAGCGAAGAAGGGTTCTTAAGAGAGAGAGAAGATGACCCACTGCCGATCGCTTACCCCTGAAATTCCATGTGAGTTAATTACCTTTCTTCCTCTATTCTCGGCCTGCTTCGATTTAAGTAACTATAACAATGCCTGAATTTAATTGCATATTTTAGTATTTATTGAATATTTACCTATTTGGAGAATTTTACCTTTTATTTCATTTTAATTTTAATACTTGGATGCATGACAGTAAACTTGTGTTACTGTCATTTGAGGAATTTAATCTGTGCGTTTATAGTGTATATTGAATAAACTAGTAGATTGATTATGCCGGCCTGGTTATTTTGGTTTGAATTTTAAAATTATGAAGTATTTTAACTTTGGTTTATCTGATGTAGTTAATATTACTCTAACATCTTACGGTCCAACGCCTTTTACCAAATCACACTAAAGATCACGACATTATTTATGGTGCCTTGATCCAGTCTTCTATCTACGGTTTGTTCAGATACGCTATTAATGTGGAAACGTAAAATGAATTGTGGTTCACAATTACTCAAAGGGAAATCATCGAGGGTTTTTGGTAAGGTCAATAAAAATGGTTAGAGTAAAAAAAAAAAAAAAAAATCGAGTGCGCATATCAGAAAGTTTTGCCACAAGGCATAGCGCCTATTCCAACAGAAATTGGTTCAGTAATTTCAACTGATATTCTGGGACCTTTGAAATCTGGCGATTACGTGATTACATTCATCGATAATTTTTCACGTCATATTGAATTGTATCCCATTGGAAACATCGGTGCTAAACAGGTTACTGAGTGTTTGTTGAGATATATATGTAGTTATGGCACTCCTAAACAGATCATTAGCGATAATGGAGGCTGTTATATATCGAACGGTTTCAAAGAGTTGAATGAAAAGCTGGGGGTGAAATTAATTAAGATTCCCGCACTGACACCCTCTCTAAATGGGAAATCTGAAAAAATTAATGCAGAATTAAAGAATACAATTTTGGCATTGAAAGAATCTGGTATGGACTTAGAAATTGCGATAAATCTTCATAAAAATTGGTATAATAACGTTAAGCATTCAGTATTACAATATACACCAAATGAACTGTTTTTCGGTAGAGAAATGAAGCCTATATTTCAAGCGATGGGCACAACAGTTAAAGATAACGTCGAGTGGTTGAACTTGCCACACTGGTTTGAGAATAGGATACAAATCTTGGAAACCTGCAGGCAAAGTGCTTATCATAACATTGAAAAACAACAGATTATTCAGCAAAATTATGCTAAATTTAAATCAGTCAAGAGACAGATTAAATTGGGTGATAAGGTATTTTTTAAGAATCCTAGGAGATTTCAAAAGCGATTCTTGGGTCCCTATACTGTTATTTCAGAGAGATCACCAAATTTACTTAATATTAAATTAGACGCTGATCCATTTCAAGAGCGTACAGTGCATATAAGCCGACTCAAACTAGCTTATCATAGATTATCTAAGCTTCAGGACAACTATACACCGCTTGCTGGGACAACCCGCCCATCCATTCATTACAATTTGAGACACAGGAAGTAGCGTTGTAAACAAGAACGTTTGCCGATAATCAGGTGGGAGAAGAGTGAAAGCTAGCAGGAAAGTTCGTTTGTAAACAAACATAGTGAAATAAGGGTTAACTTGATACTTGTGGGACACTGGGCTTGAAGTCAAATCCATAGGGGTTGTCCAGTTTCGGATATTTGGTGCTTTATTTGGTTTTTAAGGGTCCTGTGAATCTCTGTCGTTATCTCCGACTAAACATGTGCTGTAGATAAAGTTGGCGTTTCCTGGGCTAACATATCACTAACGGATACACCTTTGACCCTGAAGAGTCGCCCCAACTGGTTTTGGCAAGGGGGGGCGTCACTTCTAGGCCGCTCTGTTGGTTTGAAAAAGGGGTCGGAGTATTGAAACGAGATCCGAGGTGGGTGATTTTTTTTTCTCCTTCTCGTTTCGGAGGCGAGTGGGTTTCTTTTTTGTTGTTGTTTTGTTTGTTTTGTCGAGGCAAAAAGGGGGATTTTTGTAGACCGTGCGCGGTGAGAGAAATATTGGATGTCGGAGAGAGAGAGGATATCGGAGAATAAATTTTAATGATACGTGGGGGAGAAATTTGTTTTCGGCCGCTATAGAAATGGATAGGTTGCGAGATAAACATTTTGGCTGGGGGTTCTTGACATAGAAAAACTTTGTTGGGTTTTTTTTTTCTTTGGGGGTTTTGTGAACCATTTTTTCATTTAATGGATCAAAATTTAGGAAATTTATGTTGTTAAAAGACAGGAATTTTGAGTTTGGATTTTGTTACTGCTTAGGGTGTGTAGGAAGTACTGTTGATTTCATTTAAATAACGTAAAAACTATGAGTTTTAAGACATTGAAGATTCTAATAGAATTAATGTAAAAACTATTAAGAATTTTTTTATCTGAGGTACTTGTAATTCATATTTGAAGTGAGCGTTTTGTTCACATTTTGGATTAATTATGGCATTGATTTAATTTAAGTTTGGCTGAGAAGTGGGGAAGATGGTTTTTCTACTTGCTGTAGATCTTCTTTCATAAAAACTAGTGGATTCTAGACTTTAGTTTTGCTGAAGGGTGGATTGGTGTACAACATTCCACTTTTGATATCAGAAATTATTGCAACTTCTGCTGGACAGAAATTGTGTGTTATATTTGATGTCTTGATGCTTGGCTCAGGGATAGAGTTCAACAGAGAGGGAACGATTTTCTAAATCACTTAAAAGCAGCCAGTTCAGACGAGCAGCGAGATCATCGCAGTTAAAAGATTGGTGATGGAAATCACAAACCACACCAAATCTAAACCACCTGAGGAGTCTCAGTGAATAGCAGTCACAGAAAACATCGAGAGAGGGACGGAAATCCAGAAAAGATATGACAACAAGGACCAACACCAGGACCACGGAAGCAACGCAAAAGGGTGACATCACCACCGGCAGGCCACTCCCACAGAATGACCATACGAATGACATCATGGAGGGAGCAACTCAGCAAGACTCGTTTTAAAAGCAACAGCTGGTCGCCGATTAAGCGTCACTGCCCACAGAGGGGATCATCAATACGTCACAGAGATTGCACAGCGGTGTGCCAACAATCCGAAGGAAGAAAGCCAATCGCCAAATCTTCACCTCGACTGGCACGGTAGCCCCGCCTTCTTGGTCAAGATGTACCTATGTCAACACGTCGGATCCCAGGCAGCGAAACCAAGGGACGGAACGACTTTACATACTGAAAAGAAAAGGGCGTACCATCCATGCCAAATGGATAAAACCTCAAGTGGACTAACACAGGAGGAGGAGCAATGTAAAAAGACAAGAACTTTATCATTGACTCGAGAAACCGAATCACCTACTTATGACTGAGTGCGGCATCGGATATTCGTGGAAACTACCTAAACGGTAAAAATAAGATGTAGTTACATTTTTCAACCACACTGGAGATTGACACATGTGGGTAATAAATTTTACTTACTGACTCAGTGGAAGAAGTAATGAAACTTTATATTTCATACAAACATTTCAGACAATTTTTAGGAACTGATGGTTATTTGAACTTTTAAAATAACTTTTAATTTCCCGTAAATAATTTTTTATATCCTTACTTATATATTTAAGGTATATTTTGTGAAGTGTTTTTTTTTTCTCTTTAAGTGATTAAATAGGTACACAGATCTTGTTTGCTATAAAATGCTAAATCATATGGTATATACCACTACATATGCTATTTTCTTATTTCCTGCATTGTTTTTTCTTTTAATCAAAAATAATTTTTTTTATGATTCTCGTACATTGTGCTTTTATATTGGTTACTTGTATATGAGCGATATTTTGTTTGGCAAGAGGTGAGGAAGGAAGGTTTCTTTAAAAAAATTAAAGGTGGGGTGATAATGTCATGATGTAATCTGACATTTCCTACGATTTGCATGGGGGGTTAAACAACAGCAACTATTACACATCCCCCCAAGTAAAGCTGTGTTAGTCAACCAATTAAAAGATGTGACGGGGGTCAGAAAGGTCTGGAGAAAGTTGAGATCGAGGGAAACGAGGAGACGTTTTTCCTGTGTGTAGGAGTGAAGACTGTGGTTTTGGAGCGAAGAAGGGTTCTTAAGAGAGAGAGAAGATGACCCACTGCCGATCGCTTACCCCTGAAATTCCATGTGAGTTAATTACCTTTCTTCCTCTATTCTCGGCCTGCTTCGATTTAAGTAACTATAACAATGCCTGAATTTAATTGCATATTTTAGTATTTATTGAATATTTACCTATTTGGAGAATTTTACCTTTTATTTCATTTTAATTTTAATACTTGGATGCATGACAGTAAACTTGTGTTACTGTCATTTGAGGAATTTAATCTGTGCGTTTATAGTGTATATTGAATAAACTAGTAGATTGATTATGCCGGCCTGGTTATTTTGGTTTGAATTTTAAAATTATGAAGTATTTTAACTTTGGTTTATCTGATGTAGTTAATATTACTCTAACATCTTACGGTCCAACGCCTTTTACCAAATCACACTAAAGATCACGACACTGATCTCTAACTAAAACTTCTAGATAGAGCATACTTTGTTATCCACTTTAAACCAATGAAGACTTAACAATCACCATAGAGTTCTACATTAACAACTCTCCCCAAACTAGTTAGCATATGTTTATAACCAAGGGCAACTTATAACTTAGCATTGAATGGAGGGGGATGATGTGTATGGCAGGTATCCGATTGGCATTATCAGTTTTCAGAGTAAAAATCGCTCAGAAGCAATAAAGAAGTTACTGTTCGGTTGGTTTTTGTCTCTAAGCCATGTTTTGTACCAGAAGAGTAGGAAAGAGACAAAGACTAACCTTCCCTCTTAACTCCCATCTTGAATCTTGATATTGGAGTGCACCGCAGCAAAGATTGTTCATTTAAAGCCTCAAAGTGGAAATCGCACTCCACCGTATTAAGAAAAGCAGCTTATGGAGCACAATACTGAATATTAAAGGAAGTTGGATGGAAGAGGATTATGCAAGGGGCTCACAGCTAAAGATGTCTTCTCATTCAATTTCTGAGAAGATTATAAAATAAAATTTTAGAATTAGAATTAACATAGGTAGCACAGCAGTATTGGCCAATATCTTCAACAGGGTGTCTGGAAGATTGTCCGATTCTGGCCGAACCGTGCCAAAATACATGATTTTTAAGTGGGTATAGGATCTTAAATTCGCCAAAAATTTCAAATATTTTATTGTTTTAAAAAGTAATGTAAGTTGAATCGAATAAATTAAACTCTTACTAGATTACAAATTTTAATATTGAATAGTTAGTATAATGGCAAATGCTTCTCAGCCATGTTATTCCAAGAAAACTTCAACTCCAGTTTTCTTGGAGATGATATTTTCCCCGTCTTCTGAAGTTTGAATCGATATAACACTGGAACTGTGTATTTACAAATACATTAAAATTTGTTAATGTATTTTTTTTTTTAATATATTTCTTTAATTTGTCTTTTTGAGTTATTTATATCTTAATTTAAAAAACGTCTAGAAATTATTAAAAAAAAAAAAAAAAAAAAAAAAGGTGAAGTATTGTTTGAAGTTTTGGAGGTAAACTTTTTTTAAATAAGTAATTAGTATTTCTATAAATAATTTAGTATAAAATTATAAATTGAATTATATTATAAGTTTGGACTTATATAAAAAATGAATCTAATATATTTTATTCAGTATCAGGGTAGATTGACCAATCTGTAACAATGGCAGGTTTACAACGTTCCACATAGGAATTGGCTAATGCCAAGCGATATTGTTAGGAGTTGTTATGATACTAGAATACGTCTTTCAGGCAATTATTGACTCGATCTATCAGTATTTATTCTGGCAAATTGTTAGCCACTGGGGTTTTTAATTTGTGAGATTAAAGGTGTCCCATAAATGTTGATTTTTTTGTTTGTTAATAAGGGTAAGTTATCTAGTAATGGACACTATTTACAAAATTTTGCGTTCAATATTTGCTATAAAAGTATTATTTTGCTGCAAATAAAGAATTGTTTAAATTCTAGTAATTCTCAGAACTTACATGCATCACAATAATCGTCTACATATATCGCAGACAGAATAAAAGTTTTTGAGAATGATTTGAAGAAAATAACTCATAAAAACAAAATTTTTATTATAAATTTTTTTAATGGATTGTCAATTTATACGAACAATATAACTTATTTAAACGATTTTGAGTTCAGATCAAATTTTCATAAGGAATCGAAGTTAATACTTTTTAGGAAAGAGGATTCAAGCTCTACAACTAAATAAATTTAGCAGTGCAATTCACTTTTTTTAATGCGTTCTACTTCGTCTCATTCTAAAGATGTAGGGTAATTTTTCTCCTTCTAAGATTTGATATATTCTCGTTAACACTTTTGCAAATGACCATTTTTTTTTCCTACACAGACTATATGTAAATTAAAATTCTTTAAATATTAAAATGAATTAACCATTCATATCACTACCTATATAATACCTTATCTTATTCTTTTTAATCCATTTATACTTATTCTCTATAGTTAAGAGTAAAAAAATAAACACTATAATAACACTTTTGGAGTGGACAACTCTGTATAAATAAAATTTCGCATCTATTGTTAAAAAAAAATAGTATGCTGTTCTCATTTTGATATTATATTCAAAGCTATCTTAAGACTGATGCAAAATTTGCTTTCATTAGCATAGCCTATGAGTATTTTAACAGATGCAAAGTATTTTCCGAACATATTTAATTTCTTAATCAAAGTTAATGGTTACATTATACTTTAGATTTGTAGACGTTTCAGTAATCAAGTGAAATTGCTTTAACGTTAAAAGTGTACTTAAGGTAGAAGCTATGATCTTGTACTTGGTATTGAAATAGGAAATATTAATTTAAAGTATTAGTAAGAGTTTGGTTAAATTTCCTTTAATTGAAAATTATTTCAATGTAAGAAATACGTTTTAAATGATAAAATGGTGAAGTTTTAATTAAACTTGTTGTTAAAACATTATAAAATTAAATCTAAAAATATAAGTGTGGACTCATTCTTCAGCCGATTTCAATTTAAAATAATTCTTCTAGTAAAACTATTCGATTTGTACAAACGCAAGTTAGTGTTTAAAACCTTACAAAACAATTTGGTTGAAAATATAAACGTGAGAAATTTGCAAATTAAAAAAAAAAAAAAAAAATGCAACTTTTGTTAAATAAAATATTATGCACTACGTTGATCATAAAAGATAGTAATATCGATATAAAATATCTGATCTAGCTTATCTACTTGGATAATAATAAATTTCTTAATAATCTTCTAAACAATGCGGGAATAAAAGAATTTTATCTTGGAAAATCTTACCACTTGAAGGTAATGCATTCCCTATTTGCACTTTAGGATAGTACAATTGATATAGACTCACAGTGATCAGATAGTAACACTGATTTTTGAAGTAAATATAATAGTTAGTTGAAGAAAAAGAGGCATCTAATTAAAGTTTCTTACTTTTCTCCTTCATAATAATCAACTGTAGAACATTGATCTCAAACATTCTTTCAATTAAAAATATCTTTAAGAACCTATGATTAAAAAATTTTATTTTAAAGTAATTGCTTGCCATCAAAGATCTTTACTTTTTAGTGATAATTTTTGTAGAGGTAGTCTTCTCGTAAGAGATTTTAAATAGTAGATTTTGTAATTGAAATTTCATACATCCACAATCAGTGTGAAACAACATTAGTGTGGTGAAGTGGCATTTGGATGAGTGTTCTCACCCAAGACACTTCAACCCCTTTTCAGTGTTTTTGAATTAATTTGTGAGGTTTTGATTTTGTGAGGTTTAATTTTGTGTGGTTTTAATTGTGTTTGCACTGGTGGTTGATGACTCAGTTTAAAAGTAAAGGGTCTAGTACACGCTACTGTCCTCTGCCTCGTTAAAACCAGATGTTTTTCGGGAAAGAGTTGTGTTAGGGGATTTTTGTCGGTATAGGCTGGCTTAGAACGGATGCAAGTCGGATATATTTCGATGCTGAATGTCAAGCGGGATGTGTTTATATGACTGAGGTCAGAGAGGTGAATTTCGCAACGAAACCAATAATCGCCTGGCCGGTCAAAAAGGGTTCAGCCCTGATTGCTTGTAGGCGTAGGTTATGGTCCAATGAAGGGAGCAGAACCCATGGTAAAGCTGGTAGCGCACCAATAGCATTCTGACCAAGTTTTTAAAAGCTGGTACAACTCTGAAAAATGATTTCACGACCCTCTCTGCTCTGGCTACCTTGTCTACCAACAGGTGCGTGGGAGACGCAACGCTCTCTCTCTGACCGGCTAACTCTAAGGGTAGAGCCCTGACATGATGTATTCCTGCATGAATGGGTAAGTCCTTCTGGCATTCGTTCTCGCTTGCACAGTAAATCCGCAAAAGATTAATTCGTTTAAAATTAATTTAAGTGTTAATTTAATTTAACCATAGAGGACAGCTTTTTTTAGTAGAAGAATTTGTGTTCGCATAGTGAGAAATGGCAACGTTTACTTTCTCAGTAAAATTAAGTTTAGTGCGATTGTAATTTAAATATAAGTGTGTTTAATTAAATAAATGTCTAGTTTAATAGGTTGACTTAATGTGTATTTGGAAACAGAATTTAAGTAGTTGTAAGTGTAGTTTTAATATTGCTATATGACAATGTCACGTGTCTCTCTCAACCACAGGCGCCGTACCGTATTTGTGACTCTGTATTGTATAAACCATTGTGTTCTCTTTCGTATAAATTTACAATATTCAAAATAAATTATTCAATTTAACCTCAAACTTGACTCTTTCTTTGTAAGAGAATCGTTCTTGGGTGCGGGATGTTCATTTACCTTACAGGTAGGGTTCTGTTGCTGTCAATGCTGTCGTTGGTTCAGGTAAATTCTCGACCTAAGTACAATAAAGTAATTTACCTTCATGTGATGTAACTTATTGATAACCCTTGTTTTCGATGAACCTTGCCCTAACACGTTTGTAAGACTTGGCGCTTTTAAAATAAAACACAACGCAAACTGTCAGGAAACGATCAGGACCCAACTGGTTAATTAATTTAATCTATATGTATTTTTGGGCAAAAGGGAGCGGGCGCCACCTTACGACAATTAGAAGGGAACGAAAGCGTAGAGAATAATTTTACTAATGCCATTTATTTACCTAAATTAAGGAACTCAAAATTGCTACGATTTTAAAATGTTTCAAGTTAAAATTTAAAAACCAAAAGTTCACTAAATAAATATGAAATAGCAAACTTTTCTTACATTCTTTACTTAAACTAAAAGTTTTTTCGTGTTAGTTTAGCTGTCTACGTTTTATAAATCTATAACTAATGTTACTTTAGACACAATTTTAGAAAACAAAACAATTGTGAAAAGAAAAATACTTAAAATACTTCAAAGATAAGCTTGTAACTTATTTAAATATAAGCACTCAGAACCGCTCTAATTTCGAAACTTACTCTATTTGGTTAGTAAAACAAAAAAATTCTCCAAATTAATTGCGAACATTCAATAGGAAATTTTTCGTGTATTTAAGTTAAACTAAAGATATTCAATATATAACGTAAGAGCTGTAAAAGCGTTTTTTTTATAAACCAGCATACATTCCTGATTAATTTTGAAGCACGTGTAAATCAAATCTCCCGGGATGTAACTACTTTTCAAAGATAAAATAAATTAAGTGATGTATACATAGTATCATCTTTCACTTGTGTAAGTTTGTGAGTCTACCTATTATCGAACAAATGGAGCTACTCTTAAAAAGAGTGTTGCCGAACTGTTGTTTTATTCAAATGTAATCAGCTTCAAAATGGATCCTTGCGTAAGTTGTTTGTTTCTGAACTTAGTTTATGAGCAAGATTTTGGCACCAAGTACAAAAGAAATTCAACTTGGCGAATAAATTTACATTTCGTTACTGCGAAAAGTTGCAATATTTTTAAGCTTAACAAGGCGTATTACTCCTGTTTCCAGTATTAAAAATATTCTTGATGAGGAAAGCGTTCAATAATTCTGTTTACTTGATTTTTTTTTTTTATATTCAAATTGATTTTTCAGTCTTTGGTGAAAACTGGCTTGAATGAATTTGTCAAAACCCGTAATAAATTGTAGTATAATGATGCTCAGAATTTTGAAGAACACGTTCTATTTAAAAGGGGAATTTGCTAATACATGATTAATAAATGTAAAATAAAGTCAATTATTTAAAAACATAATATTTAACTAAAGAGAAATTGTGAATAAAATTATTTACTAATATTAGAAAATATCAAAATGCACACAAGATGCAGTATATTTGTATCAAATATAAAATATCGTATAAAAATCAATAATATTATGGAGGTTAGTAATGTTTGAAAAAATTAGTAGTAGGTGATTTATTATTTATAGTTTTCTAATAAAATTAAATTTTATTTGTAAAATAATATGTGACCATCTACGAACAATTCTCAAAATGCTCACAATTTGTCAATTTTAAATACATTTTCCCTCTAGTTAAAATAATTTACCTCCATGGATAATTTTCTGTCTATATATAATATAATTTTATATCAATAACTTTCTATAAGACATTCGTTTAATAAGTTACAATAATGAGATTATTTAGGATGTTTTTTATAATTAGAATGATTTATAGTAAAAAAAAATACTTATGTTATCAATACGAAAACAATGAATGAGATGATCAAATCCTCTAGAATTCTTGAATGACTATAAATACTGAATCATTAATATTGAAGTTTGTTGATGTCTTCGATGGATTGATTCAAAGTCTTTTGAATCGCTAAGTAAATTTGACATGAAGTATAGCATATATATAAATGGAAATCAATTGATATTTACTCAAAATTACAATGCTTTATTATAGATATACAGATAATTCTGTATTTAGCACTGATTTTTAGATTTAATAAAAAAAACATTAGATTTGGACCCGATTGTTTAATTTAAAATCATCCTTAGTATATATATATATATATATATATATATATATATATATATATATATATATATATATATATATATATGACATGAAATACAGCATATATGTTTATGGAAATAAATCGATATTTATTCCAAACTACGAAGTTTTATTATAGCTACACAGACAACTGTGCATTTAGCATTGAATTGTAGATATAAAAAATATTATAATTGTAATTGATTGTTCAGTTTAAAATCGTCCTTAGCAGTGATTAAAAGATATTGCGAATGAGGAACTAAGCATTCGCGGATCTCAAAAATAATTTTCATATGAATTAATTTTAATTTAGATCTCAATACGACAAACATAATTTACCTTCTTTCCTCCAAAAGTGTTCATTTATACGCTTCTGGAAAGGTGCTTAACATTTGGCTTTTGCGTAATCATTTGAAACATATGGAAAGATACTAATGACTTCTGAGAGCCCAAACGACACTTAATCCGTCACTCCACGCATTCTGAGCTAGGGACTGCTTTAAACTGAATTATCATGCCCGACTGTAAATCATTAAATTCTCTCTTAAAGTAAATATTAAATGCATAGTTAATTGTCTATACTGTTACAATAGAGTAATTTAGAATAACACAACTGTAGAGCTGCAACGTCTAGTAAAAAAAAGCAACCAAAGCATTGAAATAACTATCTTTTAACTTTCTACATAGCATTAACAATGATAAAATAAGGTTTGATTGGTTATTCACTCAATTTCAACTTGGAAATTACATTTTCAAAATGAAATTGACACTAAATTTCGGTGAAAATTATTAATTTATTTTATTATATAATGGCAGATGCATTTTGGGATAGCTCTGCCCTGCTCAAGGCTGTTGTGATCAAGAAAAAGAAAATTAAGAATATGTATTAAGTAAGCCAAGAAATATAGCATCATTATTTCACATCAATTTAATTCTTTATTTACTGATGGGACTTAAAAGTTGTGTCAGTTTCGTCATGGTACTTTATTAATTTAAATACTTTGAGACTCATTGAGACTTTGAAATAAACTTCTATGAAGTTACGTCTTCAATTGTTGAATGGCTTATTTATTTAAGAAAGCTTGTTAGAGACAAGTATATAAGGAAGATATTAGGACAAGATGGATACCTAGAAGATTGCAAATCGTCTGTGTGTTTGCATATAAGAATTTAATTTGTGCTACCATCCAACAATTGAAGAAAGAAATTCATAAAAGTAGATTTCAAATTATTGCATTTAACTAATTACAAAGGATGGAGTATCATGTACAATAACATACATTAAAAAGTATACTGGGGTGCTAAGTGCATAATTAAGTAAATTCATAGTAGAGCCCACAACTCATGGGGACTGAAAGGCATTTTATCGACTTAGTATGAGAGTACTCAGTTTGTGCAAAGTCTTCGTGGTCTGCATGCTATGCTTCAAAAATCATAAAAGACTGAAGTTGATATAATAAAAATTTGTGACAAATTCATTCCATCATTCAAATCTAAAATTTATGACAAATTCATTCCATCAGCGTAAACAAATGATTCAGACAATCCTTTTGTAAAGGGTTAAAAACTTTTCTGATAGTACTACAACAACAAAAAATTTACAATTGTATATGATACAGTCCCAAATTATAAGTGAGATTTCTATTCCAAATAAATTTTTACAAGAGAAATACACATCGTAATTCCTCAATTTAAGTAATAAATGCTTCCTTTCTGAAAATTATTTTATTTAAATGACTATATGGAATCGTTATTTTACAGGTGTTATTTAATTGATATAATTAAAAAAAAAGCAACCAAAGCATTGAAATAACTATCTTTTAACTTTCTACATAGCATTAACAATGATAAAATAAGGTTTGATTGGTTATTCACTCAATTTCAACTTGGAAATTACATTTTCAAAATGAAATTGACACTAAATTTCGGTGAAAATTATTAATTTATTTTATTCCCAATAGAAGTTAATTTAATTTTAAATATATAAATGTGGAGAAAATATAAAAATGCTTCTCAAAATTGGTTTAATAATAGATTTCTAAGTGACTCATATTTAAGGTACAATCTTTCCCTTGCATTTTGTACTGAACTAGCTCTCATTGGTGTTTCCTAATTAGGATTTTGATATTGTTTTCTGGTACAATATAAGAAAATCCTACCAGAAAGAAAAGCATTTAACTTAAGACACTTTTATTATATCAACTAAAATCTAACTAAACTAAATCTAAAAAAAACTACTTATGACTGAAGTTCTGCAATCTGAACTCAACAAATTAAATAGCTGGTGCCGACAAAATAAGCTTTTTCTTAATATTGATAAGTGTTTTGTTTTAATATTTAGTCTGAAACTAAAATTTATTTTAAACAATTAATAAATAAAGTTCCATCTTTAGAAAATCTTTTATAAAGTACCTTGGAGTAACTTATTAATCTAGTTTTATTTTTAATTTACACATACATATTACAAAAATTGCAAACAAAAACTGGGAATGCTCAAACGAACTACTTCCAATTTTACAGATATTTCTGTACTTATTAACTTTTTCAATTCTTTAGTTCGTCTCATTTTAGATTACGATTGTGTTATATAGAATCCATCTACCAAATCGTTCATTATAAACATCGAAAAAATTCCAAAACAATTTTGTACGCTATATTTCTTTAAAATCTAAGGACCACTTAAATACACCAATCTTACCAAATTGTGCACTCGAATGTCGTAGATCTATATCTGTATTTAAATTCTTATGCAATTTATTAAATAACAGCATTGATTGTCCTACAATACTACAACTATTTAATTTATATGCTCCAAAACAGGTTACTCGAAATAAAATTGTCTTTAGTAAACCTTTCTGTACAAAAAATTATCTTAAGAACCAACCCATTAATCAATTTATGTCTTAGTAAACAAGTTGCCCCCTCATTGTGATATTTTCTTTGATATTTTTTTTAAGCTAAAATGTGATATTATTTCCTTATTTTCGTAATTGTCTTTAATGTTTTAATCTTTTTTAGTTATTCTGTTTGTTTCCCTGTGTTCTTATCCTGTCATGTAATTGTCTTTTTGTTTGACAGTGTAAATAAATAAATAAAGATTCAAGACAAGTTCGGAACAAGTGACGTCATATTAACTTAGAGCCGAATGAGTAATTTTTCACGCCTTAATAAACCAGCGATTTTAGGTTAAAAAAAAAAAAAAAAAAAAAACGCAGCGAGCAGAAATTTTTGTGTTTATGGTTTTTTCGAAACATTTAGAATTGAATTAAAAAAAAAAATTAAAAATGCGAGAATTGTCCATTAAAAGTGGTTTTCTAACAAAAACACACATAAAAAAAAATTATTTGTGCTTGCATTATATATATAAAAAAATTTGAATCGAAAAATTCACAATGTGTAATAATTACCAAAGCATGAAATTTCTTGCAACATTTTCAAATAATACTTTACTTGCTTACTTCAAACTCATAAGTAGTTAAGAACAAAGAAAACAACTAAGCTCTTGTAGAAACTTTTTTAAAACAAAACTTCTCAATCAAAGCAAAATTACTACAAACAAACATGCAAAGTTAAACTATCAAACTAGAACTTAGACACTTGAACTTTTATTTCAAAGAAAATTTAAAGATTTTAAAGAACGAGTAGATTTTTTCTCTGATCAAAAATAATTACCTCCTAGGAACGTAATTTTTAATACAAGAACATCAAATGAAGAATGCGCTAAAAGGTATTTCCTAAAAAGCCTATTATTACTTTATCTTAGAAAAACTTTTTGTAAAATTTTTAAGATTTGAAAAAAAAAAGAGGAAAAATAAATTGTTTGAGACATAAATAAATTAATAAGTCGTAGCTATAATAAAAGAATTTGACGTATACAGAATTTTTTTTCCAGAAAAACGTCTACTATCGTAATTTAAACTGATTGAAATAAATGATCGTCGATTAAGCGAGCCAATTATGTACTACATATTTAAGCTAAGTTTTAGGAAAAAATTAATCCCACTCACACTTATTTTAAAAATACAACTTTGATTTCTTATACAATTTCTATACATTTCTTATTATTTTTAATATTATAAGCTATCGAATAAATATATATTAATATATAAAAAATATATATAAAAATATATAAAATATATTATTTTAGTAAGTGCTAAAATTGGTATTAAATTTAATATTTTGTGAGGTTACATTAGTAAATATTTAATAGAGAAGTGAGATTTGATAGTAACTAAGTATGGTAAAAAAAAAAAAATAGGGATTTTCAAATGTATTTTAAAGATAGTGTAACTTGGTTCTAAACTACACTTTTTCCCTTTTTAGAAGTCCAAAAATTACAGATATTTTGAAAAATTGACAAGCGATTAGTTCTTAGTTAAAAAAAATTATCCGATGCTTTTTAAATCATTTGATTATATTATCAGAATTTTAACTAAACATTTTTTTTTTAAATAACTTCAGCTTCAAAAAATTCCATATCGTTGTTACAGTTGAAGTCGACGAAGACAAAATTAAAATTAAAATTTCACTAAATTCCTTCTCTAGAATCCATCTCGTATATCATATAGTTGATCCTTTTGTACACTTATTAGTATTCAGTCCTTTTGTACACTTATTAGTATTCAGTGCTTCAGAAATTGCGAATAAGTTATTTGAAATCTAATCCTAAAAATTAATGTTTTTTATTTTCATTTCAAATAATGAAACGTGCTCATAGAAATACTCACAAAATTTGATTATAAAACAATATAGTTTAAATTTTATAACTACTATAATGACGCGATATAAAAGAAATATCATGATTTGAAATGAATGCAATTTCCAATGGATAAACACTGCTCAACAAACAAAAATTCTCTTATAGTTTTCGCCTTTTATCTTAAATCATCACTTTTGCACTTAAACAAACGTTTATGCTATTTTGGTCACTATATTTAGTTATTCACAATTATTCGTGAACAGAATTAAACGTTAAAATATCGTTTTTGTAATTATCATTTGAAAGATCAATTTCGTTAAATATTAATTTTGTCTACAGAAAAACTCAATGACAATATTAATGTTCTCTTTTTATCGCAGCAGTATTTAACAATATTAAATAAGAGTAATTGGTATTTTTCTTTATGATTTTTTTAAACAGAAATTACTTGATTCTAAGAATTTTATGTTACCCGTCCCACATTCTCTTAAATAGAAAAATGTAAATAACTGGCTCGAAATGATAACAATCACCAATTTTAATTTAAACTTAATTGCATAAAAACGACCAATAAAGTAAACACAAAATAAGTATAATTGAAAACTATGTTCATAAAGAAACAGCTCCTTATTACATTCCGGATATTAAATTGGTAGAAATTGCGTAAAAAATTAAAAGTTTAATTCTTTAATATTTAAGAAAAATCATAAGTAATTAATTTTCTCGAAATTTCTTGTTAATTTTGCCAATGAATAACATAACTGTCACTATTTCAAATCGAAAATAGAACTCTAGTACCATCGGTTAGATGGTCTTGATAAGGAAGCAATTTATTTTTACATTACAGGTATAAGATCGGTACAAACTACATAAAACAAATGAATTTTTCAATCCTGAAATATTTTAAGCAAATCATAAGTTATTAATTTTCTCAATTTTTTCTGTTTGTTTTTCTAACGGATGATTATGTAATTGCTATTATTTCTACTCGAAAATAGAGCTTTCGTAATGCGAGTGGTAAAATGTCATTCTAAAGAAAATTCATCATTACATTCCAAATAATTACATCGGTACAAATTATGTAAAAAAACTAAATGTTTAATGCTGAAATATTTTAGAGAAATCATCAGTTATTCTCAAAATTTTGAGTATATTTGAGTATATATGATCTGGTTCGATCGAAGATTTTTTTCGATTTGAAAGTACATCTTTCGTATAGTACGAGACAGTACGACGACTTGCTTGTATGTATGTGTCTCGTAGTTCCTGTCCGGATGATTTGCATTAACATAGTTTTAAAATTATTAAATAATAAGTGAATACGTAGTACATTACTTAAAACCGAAAGTTTATCTTTCCCAATATATACTTGACAAGAAATTATTTTCTTTATTTACGTGCACCAAGTTTTGACAGTAAAGTAATTGCTGTAAATAACTCAAAAACGGCACTTCGGTAATTGGACTTTTGTTAAGTACCAACTCAGAGATATAAATCAACGTTAGCATCACGTCCAGTAACTAACTGATTTACGCAGTCAGACAAATAATCCGAACAATAAAACATTCCCTCATTGGATAAGATATCTGGATATCAGCCATCAATCCCCCGCAAGTCTATTATCATCCCCAGTCTATTGGATTCAGTCATTTGGCATCTCAGGAGGCCTAATTCCCACCCTTCCTAATAAACTACATCGTTGATTACTTGTTTCCCATAAGACATACAGATTCTTTTTGGGTTCTTTGCTCTGCGGACATAAATGAATCGGAAAAGAAGCCGATGTTTCCTGTTTGTTGTATTTCCTTGGTCTTATAAGTCCCATTGAAACCATTAAGTGAGCTGGTATGCGATTACGATGTAATCTAAATGGATGAGTGTAATTTTATTTATGATTTACTTTATTATGATTACTTTAAAACTTAGAAGTACAGGTTGACCTTTGGAAACTTGATGAATCATGAACAGTTGGCAGTAGGAGCATGCAGTTTTTACAGAAATGCGACTAAAATTCGTTTTTTACTAGTCAAAGAATTTTTTTTTATTAACATGATGCGGTACTAAATATATTAATGATTAACAGCATATAACCCATTAAAATAACTTTGGGTAATGGCTCACTGATACCGTTAGCCATCTGTTGATTAAAAACTTTTTTTTTCAATCCACGTCATTCTACTCTCAAATGTTCATGGATTGTCGGTTTTTTAAAAATACTGTCAGTTTTGAGCTACATAATCAGAGACATAGGTAAAAAGTCATAATAATACTTCATTTAATCAATCCCAAATTAAATTTATAGATTGAAAGGTAGAGTGTACAAAGGCGCAATGTTTAGTATTTTTCAAAACTGTAAATCGGGTTTCATTTATTGAATTCAAAGAGAAATGTTAACCTGCAGCTTCATTTTGGGAATAAAGACATTGGATGAAGAGAAAATGTCGGAAAAAAGTTTTGATGTACAAGAGAAGTTTCTAGTGCGGTTGATTTATATTTGAAACATTTATTTAAATAGTGTCCTTTAATCTCGTTTAGTTTGTTTGATTAGTACAATAGTAAGAATTAAATTCAAAATGTGCTTTTAATTGGATGATTATAAACACATTCCTGAATTTTAAATCCATCTTTTTTATTAATTAGTACTTCCATATCGTCATTTTTTAATTAATATCTTCATTGTTGCTGATTATGTATGTGAAGTTTATGTTCAAAATAAACCAAATCAAATTTCAAAAAATTTATAAAAATTAGTAATATTTTGTTTCCCATACATCCCCAGGTAATATTTCTCAAATAATATTGCATCTTAACCGTGCGAATCATATTATCGTACAAATATTACCTGTTTAAGTTGAAGTTGCATGTAATAAAAACGGGACACGATTTTCTTAATGTATCAGCCTCATACATATGATTTAAATAATTTGAAAAAGAAAAACTTTCATTACGGAACTATTTTGATACCTATTTTTTATTGAATTTAATTTAAAGAAGATATTAATTGCTGAACTATTTGACGCTAAAATTCTTTTGGAATTAGTTTGAAAATTTATTACGCACTCTATGTATATTACAATTCTTTATTAATTTCAATAGTTATTCTATTCCATGCATTCTTTTTCTTATCAAGGACTATGGGGACTAAGGCACCTCTGCTTCTTTTAAGTATTTTGTACCAACCCTATATCCAGTACAGATCGGTAGTGGACAGTACTGTAGGATGTAAGCACACACTCTCTCGTGAGAGAGAGTGCGCAAGTCTACCTATATTCACCGAAGAGTTCATTTCTACCTCTTTCCGGTAGCTACCTGGTAGATGGAAGCACTTTCTATCGTATCTTGAACTTCTTAATTTAGGGGCAATACCAAGCAGAAGATTCCAGCAGAAGACTTGGCTTTGCCCCCCCCCCCCAGAGGTATTGATTTGTACGGGAACTTGGAGGACTTTGCGACCATGTCTGATTTAACGTGTCCTCGTCACCATTAACGAACACGCTTGTCTTTAGTCTGTCCCAAGCCCGAACTCGCTACCAGAAGGTTGCGAGAACGATACTCTCCCGACTGGGCTACACGGTCCCAATTCTATGCATCACATTTTTATTTAATTAATAAATTAATTTAGTACAATTGTTACGTCGTGGTTAGCTCTATCCATTGGCTGGTCACTGGTACCAGTAAATGCGAATCATTGTACCGCAATAACTAATATTCATAAGATATGGTCAATATTGTAATCAAACAGGTTCGTTAGTATTGAGTCATGGAAACAGGGAAGAAAATCATTGACAGGTAAAAAAACACTTCTTTATTAACTTAAATTACTTTAAGCAAATATTAGCATCAAGTTCTAGTTATTTGTTCATCATTAATTAAAGAAGTGCAGGGTTAAGTTGTTAATTAAGAGTGGAGAGTTTGACTTACGGCTGATATGTGCTGGGATCAGGACAAGGTAGCTGATTCTGGCTTTTGGGTGCTACTATAATTGTTACTATTGCTGATCTAATAATATCATCGAGTACTGAACAAAACAAATAATCCGTGAAGATGAAATGAATCACGTCAATAAAAGTAAACATTTCGAACAAATAATATTTGCTTATTTGACTGTTTCTTATTTCTAATAAATTTTTAAACCAAAAAGATTTTAAATCAGATATGAATGCGTCATCATAAAAACAGTTAGCTTTTAACGGGGAGCAAATATATTAACAATTGTTATCTCTTTCATGCCCAATAATTAAATAATATACGCTACCATTGTATTTCAATTTAAAAAGACAAGCTAAGCATTTTACTTAAACAAAAGGAAACACTACTAGAAGTGTCCCAAATCAACCATTCAAGTTCAACAATTAACACTTTTGTGTGAGAGTAAGTACCAATCTTGATAAAAATCCCATTCTCACATTGATAAAGTAGTTACTAGACTTTGACGATGAAAAGTCGCAATTCCGAATTGTTTTCAATTTTGTGAGATAAGATTTGAATAACTTAAAGTTTGTAAAAGGGGTTGCAATTTATTTAATTACTACAATAAGATTTAACAGATCATTTGCATCCAAATCTAACTACTGAGAAATAACAGATCAATAGATTTCACGTTAACCAACTGTTTATCAAAAAAAATATATATATATATGTATTTTTAAATGGGTGATTAACTTCAGTTTTGAAATATTGTTGATTAAACAAGTTTCTTTATTGTCTTTTCTTACTTTGCTCTAATAAACAAGAATAATGGATGAGGACTACAAAAGGAGGTTTTTGTAACAATGGAGGTTTTAAAAAATGCTGGGTAGTTATTGTTAAAGGAATTATTTCTAATTTTATTGTAGAATTGTAGAAGTCTTTTTTGTTAAAGAAAGCTAATGAATTAATTCACTTTTTATTACTTGTATTGTGTTGAAGAAGATTTTTATAAGTATAATTAAGAGAATTGTTTATTCGTATGAATGTGCCGAGAAAGCTAACAACTATTTTACCGATTATATAGTTGTCTGGTTTCTGAACTTAATAAATTAAATTGGACTTTAATTGAATTTTTTTAATTTTTGTACACTGCCGCTTTACAGAAATTAGAGACAATACTTATTGTAATTAAAAATTTATTTTGAATATAACAAACATTGCAATTATGAAAAATAACTTTTGTTTTTTCAATATATTTGTATGTGTTTTCAGGGAAAAGTCCTTAATAATTTATTTTTTTTTCAAAAGAGTTAATATGGATTTTTCTAATGAATTCCTTAGTAAAATTGTGAACAGAAAAAAAATGTTCGTAACCTATTGAATCTTATATATTTGAATTAAAAAAAAGTGTATATTAGGTGTGTATTTTGTATATAAATCTGCAGATTTATTCTGATCTTGATTTAGTTATACATACTGGACATTTAAACCAAGAGGAAGATCATTGTCGACATTAGATCTCGATAAAAAAAAAGAAAGAAAAAACTTTTTCCCCACTAAAGAGCCACTCGACATCTACTGAACAACTTTGAATCAGTTTATTTTACATTAGGTTTCTTCCAAAACATCGGAAACACAATTCCATTGGGATTTTTTCTGCCTAAGATGGTGAAATCTATAATAAGAGGTGAAGAGGATGAGATGTAAAACTATTTTATCAAACTAATATAATTTGATCTTGGTTTAGAACCATTTTTACACTACAAATCAAAAGATAAGAATCAATTTTGGATTAGAACAGTCACCCCACTGTTACTTAAAGTCTACTTATATACTAACTTCACTTGTATATTCCCGATTGGCAATCACCTCTTTACTTGTGTATTGTAAATACAATAATGCTATATTTAGTTAGAAAACTAGTGGACTCGTAAATAGCCTGTGCATTTAAGCTTGCTTAGATTAACTATTGTTTTGGATGTTTATCGGAGTAAAATATTGTGGGTGTTTTTTATGAGAGCTATAAAATTCCTTAGGTTTCCTAAACGTGCTTAAGTTGCCCTTTTCGCTTTTCTATAGTGCTACCATCTACATATGCTAATTTTTGGTCTTCATTGCCTGAATTACTTTGTAAATAGCATATTTGAAGTGATAGATTTGAAAAAGTTTGGAATGAAAAAATATATGCTTAAGAAATGTGCGAAATAAAATAAGTCAAAAAAGTAATTATAAATACATCTGTTCAAAACCATTTATAAGGCTATAAAATATTTGCACTTCTGTCGGTTTTCACATTAATTAAACTCTTTGCAGCAACTGCGTGATGCAGAGGTTTAACTCGTAGTTGTAGAGTCATCTTTAAAATTATTTCAACTACAACTATTAGATATTTTGGGTCAGTTCATTTTATATATTGTACTTGTAAATTTGTCTATAATCCTGATACTTTACCACTGAAATTATTTCGCTAACCAAAAGAAACTGTCAATGTTCATTAGCATGTTTAGAGAAGATCAGCTAACTTAGGACAAATTATAAATAGTTTAAAACTTTTTAAGTGTTTTAACTACATTTTCTTGAAAAACCTCCTAGAAGGCTTACCCTTTCATTCAGAACTTGAAATAAACACGTCCTTTTGGTATAAGGTGTAATTCTCATACAATTTTTACGTATGAAAATATCAAATACAACCAACCAAGCACGATGAGGCTTTCTGTAAGAAAAGTCTTTGACCTATGCAACATCTAGTAAAATAACTAAAATAATGAAAATGGTTTAAAATAAAATACACCCCTATATTAAATAAAGAATTAATAATTTTACCCAGTTTAACAAAAATTTGGTGAATAGATTCTTAATATTGCATTTGAATCAAACGTAAAAAAGTCCTTGTGGAGACGATTTTAATGATGATTAGGTAAGTTATTCTCAATAATTTTGTAAAATGCTTATAATATAAACTATCAACAAAGGATCTAACGTATAATAACTAGATTCATAGTAAGCACGACTAGTTATTGAAACATAAACATGGTGAATTTCGTACCAAAGCCCAGGTATTCAGTTGCAGAACTACAGAACAGATAAGAATGTTTCTACTCTGTTCATAACATATGACACCTGCTCTATCATGAAACAGTAACTTCCCACAACCTTGGCACGCAAAGTGAATATCTCAGCTAAACAATTCGGTATGAGTATTCCTATCGTTTATTCTCCAAGTTTCACACACAGTAGACATGATAATCTTCGGATTCAGAATAATCGATCATGTCTATATTATAGATGACTTGTTTAGAGGCTCAATATAAATATATAAACTGAATATAAGCACCAGATAAGGCAATTCACTGTGCGTATCTGTAACAAATATCATCCAAGTGTAAAGAGAACAGCCGTGTATATCTTATATATTTAGTTGGTTTGTTGGTTGTTGTCAGATTTTCTGGCGCCGTCAGCAACACGAGGGCTATAATGCGCCGAAACATTCGTCACTAGACAAGCCAACATACGTTTACAAACACCTATGCCTAACACGGGACTCGAACCCGCAACCTCGCTGTCTAGAAGCTAGCAAGCTAACCACTATACCGTTTGGTCGGCCATGTATTTAGTATAATAAAATTCAGTAATAGTCATTAAACTTTCAGTGATTCTAAGAAAAGTGTTATTACCTGATGGTTTTTAAGAAAGTTTTAACGTTTGTACCTAGAATAAATTTTCTATTTCAATGAAAAGCTAATTTTTAAAACTCTTAGAAACAGTTTAACCTTTGGTTATTTTGAATGTTTTCGATTTCTTCAGAGACTGCAACTTTTCTATGGATTTTCCATAGTTTTATTTATTTTCAGTAGTTTTTACAGCAGATTTTTACGATATTTCCGGCATTTTTTGAAACCTACGGAAAAGACCTATGTGAAATATTGTCCCCCTATACTCTTAAAATTCACCAGCACGTCTGCCATTGCCGAGATTTACGTTGTTTTCGCAGAGTGTTAAGCTGATGTAATAGTCGCTATTGTACCTCATAGTCATTCATCGTAATGTAAAAGTAGTGCCTGTGGGCAAACTGTAAAAAGAAGTAAAAATCGTTAAAAACTATGGAAAATCCGTAGAAAAGTGACATCTCCGTGTTTTCCATGATTTTACAATTTAACTAAAAAATCGTTAACTTCTTTTGTGGCTCACAAAATAGTAATTACATAGTTCAAAATAGTATTAAATGTTTTGTGACAATATTTTTATAACTATTTTTTAAATACAATTCATTTATGATTGTTTCCTCATGTGTATGGATAAAGTTTATTTTATAATTATATTTCCAAGCAAAGCGCTGAACCCATGATTTTAATTTTTTGTATTACTTGTAAAAAATTGTTGGTTTTAGTTATTGGTTATGTTAGTAACTTTTATGTTCCAAATTATTTAAGGTATATGTGATATTTTTTATATTTAAATACTATTAAAACGCTTTACATCATGTAATAGATATCATAGCAATTTGAAAAACATTGCGATATCAGAAAATATGTTTGCTATTTTGGACACTTTATTAGATTAGATTTACAACTGCGAATTAACCAATATCAATCTAAAACTAACCGACTGCAATTTTAAAGATATCAATCAATCATTACAAAAAAACACCTGTTTAGGGACAATCTTCGAGCTAAAAATTTCATGCCAAATGTTGTTTATATTATAGCCAACTAAGTTGGCCATTTGATAAATCATATTTAGTATGAATGGTTTTGTAACAAAAAGGGGTAGAATCAGCCTTCAACTAGAAAAAATTAGCACTGAGGGATGATCCGTTATGGCTCTCAATACCTCAAATATCCTCAAAAATATTATGTACTTTTCTTCACTATCTTACTCTTACATCTCATACTGAACAGTACAAAAGCCATCTTATCCAAAACTTCCAGAAATAAACTTTTACGATCAACGAGAAACAATATCTATGCTAACTTAGTGAACTAATAAGAACTTATTTGGTCTTTTTAGAGTCTGTTTGACAGTGAGCTCATAAAGAATCAGAAAACTACAAAACTGCATTTGAAGGCTCGGGCTCTGATGTCAACTTGCAGTACTATATCAGCTTTAACATTTTGCGAAGCGACCTCTTGTCAACTTTCAGATATATGTACAATGCTTTCACAAACGCCCAGAACAACAACAAAAAACCTTTAAAAAATGCCAGAGGCATGATTTTTTTCTCTTAAATTCCAAAGGGATGCTTTGTTTTTCTCTAAACTTCCGTAATTCACTTAGACTTCGTTTATTTTTTTAAATATGTGCTTTTCTTCGTTGTATAAACGTTACTAAATAGTGGTATGTTATTTATTCTCTAGGAAGAAAATACTTTAGCTTTTATGTGGAATATTTTTTGCGTGTATTTTTTATAAACTTGTGCATGGTTTCCTATCTTCTCTCTGGAGGATTATTTATTCGTACGGAAAACACTAACTTAAAAAAGATTTTATGTTAGATTTGATTTTTTGAAAAGTAAAATTTCTTAGTGGAAAAATGTACTGAAGTCAAGCCTTCTTTATTTTTTTGTTTTATACATAAAAATTTTTGAAGCTACACTTTGTTTCTTCAGTTAAAGTCACTTCATACTGATTAAAAAGTCTCATTCTTGTATGCTTACTTTTATAAATATTTTACGGCAGTATTAGTTCAATGTAGCATTGAAAAGTTTTATGGGTATTTTATTTGATAAATAAATATCGTATTAATATTTAAATAATAATTATCAATCCAATTATTTGCGAAAGTTAGGATTAGAAAATGCAATTAAAAGGCATAAATATATTAATCCCATACAATCTTTATTAGTTTTCATTTGTGTTTCCCTTCTTTTACAATGGAAAATAATTTTTTATTAAGAAGTATTTCTCAGTTTAAAACCGCAAAATTTTGATTTTAGCTAGAATGCAACCAAAGTTTATCACGTGTTTTATAAGCACAAATCAGTTTTTGGAAATATTAACTCAGTTTAAAATTGTTTACGTAATGAAAATGCAGTACACATTCGAATGGAAATATATATCTTGCATGAAATTTCAAAAGCAAAGCTGTGAGAAATGGAAACATTTAATGGATCTTAAAAAAAAACGAGAAAAAAAAAACTGAAGATCTAGAAGTGACACATTTTACATATTTAACTGTAGCATCTGAAGAATAGCTAATTTTGATATGGTTCGAATACTAGAAAGACGACTGATTTTTACTTTTTCAACTGATATATTTAAGATAAGAATTTTTTTTTTAAAGAAATTGTGTTATTTATCTGCTTGGGTGGGTAACTATACCCATTTAATATCCTCATCGAGTCATCGAATAAAATTCTTACTCGCTAATAGTGATTCTCTACGAGTGCAAACTTCATGAGTTCACCTTTCACAGCTGCTGTTCTTAATCTACTTTTCATTCTTTTCGAAAAAGGTCTCGATCCAAAATATTTGTAAAAACTTAACCCAAGCGCTACCTTCATATTGAAAATGCTGTATAGCGAGATTTTAACTCTATTTTTCTTGTAAAGTTTTGTATTCCATATATGAGGCATTTTATTTGTAAATGGCATTTTTAGTGCGATTAATTGTAGTCATCTACTTGAAATTTCAAAAGTTCAGAAGAGTCAAAAAAAATTTCACTTAGCCAAAAAACAAAGTTCTTAATTTTCGCTGGATTTTAGGGGAAGTCTAGAAGATATTCATTGATTTTCATAAAATTTTAACTCTGATCTAATGAACCCACACAAATTTTTAATACTTACTAACAGGAATTAATTTTGCTTAATTGATTCGCATTGAGATAATAATATTTTACAAAGATCTTCAGTTACAATGTTTTTTAATTGATGGCTCCGTCACCCAAATCAAGTGTTCATATTAAAAATCAGAAATTTAATTTTTAAAATAATTTGCTTTGTGATATTTTTTTTTTAAAGTAAAGCTTTATTAAAATATTCATTTTTAAAATTTTTTATTTTTTATTTTTTAAATTTTGTAACTGGCATTATATTTAGATGAAAACTACAAAAGAGATGTTTTTAGACAAATTGCATGAATTTGAATGATAAAACCGTTAAAAATTTATCAGAACTGGTGGACAGATCATGATTTTTAATAACTTTTTTTAACTGAGGAAATTTTTTAAGGTGGTCCTTGTACCGAAATGTTGTCAAAAATATCAATTTTTTTCTGACATTAAAATATAGTTCATATATTCCTAAAGAGAACGATGTTTTGCTCGTATTCTTTCGGTGATTAAAACGCCATGAAATTACTTGTTATTTAAACATCACTAAGGGGCGTAACGCTTTGAAGCGTCTGCTTAAAGTGCGTTTTTCGAGTACTAGTGTCTAGAACCATTAACAATTGGCTATTCAAATTTTTGTATCATTTAATTTATATAGTTTTAAACATTTTGTCGCCCCAGAATATTAATATTCAAATTTCGTTTTAAAATGTAACATTTAGCGTAAAGGATAACATAAAAAAAGAAAAAATTTTAACTTTGAAAATTTTTAAACTTTTTTTTAATTTACCTATCAACATTCTGTGAAGACAAAATTTTCTTTATATAATTATGTATTACAGAAAGCTTTCATTTTCAAAAAAAAAAAAATATTTTTTCTTGACTTATATCAAAATACGCTAACATCAATTATTATTGATTTTTCTTGGTTTTTAATTATTTTAAAAATACATAAACAGAATATTTTAAAAAACGTTATCGCAAAAATATATAAGTAGTGTCTCACACATAAGATAAATTTTTGACAAAAAAAAAACTTATAAATATTTTTTTTTTTTTTTTTTTTTTTTTTTGGTACCCGATCCCTTAAAAAATTAACATGTTTTCGAAGTCACAATTAACAAAAAAAAATTAACCATAAAGATAATTTATTTTGTTAAAATAGTGATTTTTTTTAAGCTCACGTCATCAAAATTCCCTTCACATCTTCTGCCTGTTAAGGGTTAAATTCGTAATTATTGGAGAAAATAGAACCGTGGCTTTTCTTAATTAAAGAAACTCGGTGCCCTTAAAACTATTTTTTTAATTTAAACTTTTAAATTTATAATTTTTACATATTTGAAAGTATTACTAGGTAAAAACTAAATTTAAAAAAAAAAGTTCACTTAGTGCTCTAAATTTTCAAATGTTTTAATTTTTTTTTTAAATTTTATAAAATTTCAAATTTTATCTTCTTAATTTTTCAATGTTTTTACTCGATTTTTTTCAAAAAAAGTTCCTAGTAATATACTCATTTTGAATAAATAAAATAATTTTCGAGAAAAACGATAATTAGTGTACCTATAGGTAATAAAGGCGTAAAAATAGGTTATTTCTCAAGATTTAAATTTGTAAAAAACAGTTTATATTTTATGCAAAAATCTAAGCCTATTTTCATCAAATACATCTTTAGAATGACACAGAAAAAAATTCAAGTCATTTCATTTATATTTTCTGGAGTTTTAGAATTTTGAGTAGGGGAAAATTTCCAAAAAACACGAACTGAAAAAATGTATTCGAAACATCGAAAGAGCTACAGCAACTATGCTAAATTCTTCATAAAAAATATAATTTTTTATGAATTTATAGTTATCGGATCAGCTCAAAAACTTTCCAGAATAAGGAGAAGGTTTTAGAGATTATAAATAAGCAAAAAAATAGAAAATCGATATTTGATTAATTATTTTGTGTAACGTAGAAGAGAGAAAAAACAAACTATTTTTTTATAGGCACAAAAGGGATTGTTAGGTCTATGGCATTTTAAATGATATTTAGCAATGTTTCTTTACAACATTTCAAACTAAAAAAAAATTATCAAATGGTGATATTGGCGAAACTTTTGACAATAATAATCGTATATCATTGTAGGTTTCTAGTTTTAGCAAAGAATTTTCCTCTCTCGTGTAATCCTAAATGTAAAAAGAAGTTATGTCCAATTTCAATTGAAAACTTATTAACTTGCTCCCATTTTACAGCTAACGATTAATATGACTGATTAACGAATAAAGCTTTTGTATAATATTATCAATACATTAGTCGATTAAATGACTATTACTATTCTTCCAACATGAATGAAAAATAAAAACGGCTTAGGAAAATTTAGTAGTTGAAATTGAAATTACTCGATCTCAAACTAATGTCCTGATAATCTTATACAAATGCTTTGTTCATTGTATCTGTTGTAAAAATGAGAATCTTACAATGATACATTCGCCATGATCACCATTTCGATTACATTTTTTGTAATGAAACATTGCTAAAATGTCGTCTAACATGCTTAAGAGCTGTCGAGGGTTTCTTTTTCTATTCTAAATTGGAATTGGTCTATAAATATGACATTCAAATTATAATATCTATAAATATGACAAAATAGTAGGCTTAAAATTTCAAAAATTTCGATTTCGTGATTTTTGCATATCTTTAAACTTCAAACTATTTTGTTTCTTTTAAGGTATAGTTTTGGCTTGTATTCTTTCTAGTTCCGGAGAAAAGTTATTTTTAAATTACGTAAACCCACGTTTGCCATGCTACAATTTCGCATAAAAATGCATTTATCTCAAAATGTCAATTTTCAAACTTCTATGTACCTTTTTGAAAAAAAACGGCTACTAGCTACTCTATGAAATTGCTACCCTATATTTTCCATGTATCAAATTTTAATCTGAAGTAAACGTTTTAAAAAAATGTTGATTATTATTTTTTTTTTCAAATTATTTTGTCTTATTAAAATGCGATTCTTAGAGATTTTTGGTATTGTATCACTTAAGATTTAAAAAAAAAAAAAAAAAAAAAAAAAAAAAAAAAAAAAAAAACATGTAGGCATATTCTCTTAATATTAACCTCAGATTAAAAAAGGTTGAAATAATATTCAGGAAAAATTTCAAAAGTATCCGTTTGTTAGTTATTTAGAAAAGGTACATATAAAACGGACCTTTTAACATTAGTGATATAGGTCCTACCGAACACCTTTAAAATATATTTTCTTATAACTGAAGTTAAGGTAGTTATGTTTAACATTATAGCATTTTAATGTTTGATTCCGGCAAAATGAAATGTTATAGAAGTCTGAGCTTGCTATAATCATTAAATTAGCTATTCTGGAAAACAAGAATGTATGATAACGAGATCCTAGGATTAGAAACCTTACATATCAGTGACGACACGATCGATGCGTGTATATGTAGTATACTTCTATCGCAAACAAGAAAACAACTCAAGTAAAAAAACTATTCGAGTAGTTTCCGGATGCAACAGGTTGCTTTGCCATTAAATTAATATTTTTTTATGTCACAAAAATATTTGCAAAGGTAGAAAATAATAAAATTAAATGCAACTTAGTTCTTAAAAAATTTGTTGATTTTTAAACTTTTTTTTTACCTAAGAGAAGCAGGGTTAGCTCAGAAGAATGTTTTTTTTTTTTTTTTTACTTTTGTAAATTAACTAATGCATTAAAAGCTTTTTAAATTTATAATTATGTCCCGAATTTTAAAAATAAAAATGGTTTTTTAATGATGTGTATTTATTTAAAGCTGATTAGGAGATTTTAAAAATGTCTAATTAAAAAAAAACTTTCTAAGCAAAAAAACACATTAAAAATATATCTTCTGGAAATTCCTTTACTTGCACTTAAAATTTGGTTTTCAATATTGAAAAGTACGATTGGTTAACAACACATTATATATATATAAAAAAAAACTAGAAAAATATTAAAAAAATGCTTACTTTTCGAAATTTTAGTAAGTAAACAATCTACAGATAACTTATTTATAAACTCTCTTTCATATTTTATGTAATTTAAAACAGCTTAGTTGATAATATGCATCTCCAAGTATTAGTGAACAGATTATTCATCATGTGATCACTCAGATGTAACCCTAAATTTTCAATATATAACAAAAGTTCGAAAAGAGGAAAATCATCAACAAAGAATGAACCTACAGGTTAGAAGAAACCTAAGATCTGAATGATTAAACATCCAGCAGAAAACAAAAAATATCACTCACGAAGTAGAAAACATCAACTGCACTTTGTAGCGGTTCTGGCGATCAATAGAAAGGCACTGATAGGTTTGGGTAATAACCATTAAGTATCAATTCCCATGAGGCTCTTAGTGTGTTTGGTTTTTCTTTGATAAGGAAAGATTTTCGATCGCAGTTTATTATCGCTCAGTAGAGCGGCAGAGATTTGATTAAAACCGAAATGATGATTAAAGCCGTTACTTTTTAAATAGTTTTTAAGCACCATATATAAAGGATACTTAATGTGTACAATTGACTCAAAACATTAATTCTTTTCAAACAGACTTTCTAGGTGGCAAGGCATCCGACAAGTTAACTGCCAGCCATCTTTTACTGGAAGCAACTCAGCAATATTTTAACCTCTCATATCTGCGCATTATAGCAAACCTGATGAATGAATCATTTTTAAGGGTAGCAGTTAGTCACTTTAGAAAAACCCCTAAGTTTTAAGTTTTCAATTATATTGGTTGTCGATATAATCAAATTCGAAAACGGCAGAAAACGACATATTTTGAGATCCACCCTCTCGCTCACTCATGGATCATCAAATTACTAAGGTATGCTTCTAGAAGATCTAGAACTATGATATTTGGGTGTGCTTGTAAGGTTTACCATGTATACAAAAGAAAAAATATAGAAATCGAGATTTTCCCCTCTGAACCTCCTGAAGGGAGCAATGTTCGAAAAATTTGAATCTCATTTCTAATATATTTCTATTGAGGTAGAATTATAAAACTTGGAATACTAGTAGCTATTAGTATACACATACAGAGGAGAAACTCGCTGCAAAGCCTTTAAGATCAAGAAACAATAAAAGAAAGTCACTTCATTATACAATCTACCATTGGCAACCTTTTATTCGCTACGAAACAATCACCAATTGTTAATTACTTTCCATTTGCCAAATATTTTTTGAAAATCTGAATAAACTATTTAAAATAATGTCACATCATCATTCATATGAAGTGCATAAGTATGTCATGGACTATGGCCGGGTAAATTTAACTTTTTAAGAAAATCTCGTGTAATTCTCCGCTAATTGAACGTAGTTAAGAAAGTTTTTTTTTAAACTTCCTTGAAACCAAATAATAATTAAAATAAAAAAGGAGTCGGTTAATTATATACTTCTAATAGTTGGCCGCCAGCAAAAAGTTTTTAAGTAAGTATCCAAAAAAAACATGTACAATTACTTAAACGTTACAATTCCAGGAAGTTTTCTTGCAACTTTAAAAATTATGAACAAATTATTCTTAAATTTAAAAATTATATGATAATTCTTGCCCCAATGAATCTCATGAGCCATTAGTTTTGGAAAGGTCTTAGATTTTTTTTTTTAGATTAATCCATTTTTTTTTATGATGGCACAATGAACACTAACTGGATAGATTCTACTAAAGCAAGAAAATAATTTTATTCCAAAGGTTCAATTACAAGGTACGAACAGGACAAAGCGTTTCCTCCTTTATGGTCTCCGTAAATATTAAACCTACACTCCGCAATATCTAAAGAGATCTCATATTAATCTTGTCCAAACGAGTCTCAATAGCCGAGTTCAAGTCCTTCAACCAAACGTGTACAAGAGGTCTTCTCTAGATTTCATTATTCGAATTGATCAAAAACAAATCAAAATCTATTCAAGAACATGTGTGGATTAAGTAAATTCTAAGAAACTATTATTTTAAGAATCCTGATCTGACGCGAACCATATTTTTAAACACAGCTAGGTGGGTAATAAATTGCAGTTGAAACTTTTAGTTATATCTGTACTATAGTACCAAACCATACTAAGTCTAAATCTGTTGGTTTCTATTTAATGGTATGTTAAGTTTTAAAAGTTCGTGTTTTATCGATCCATTACATGATATATCGCTTAAAAAAATGTGTATCATTGAGTGATAATTATCGAGTTTTCAATAGTTATCAAGTAATCGATAATTATCGATATTACTGAGTGTTAAATTGATAATATAAAGGGATTAAGGTTAAATTTTTCATATCTTCGGTGATGGGGTTCAATTGTGACTTTGGCTCATTCAGTTCTAAGGTAAAGATTCGTATTTCATTTTCGTTTTATGTTTCTTCACCATAATCTATAGAGTAGGAATGATGAATAATAATTAACAGTTCAAAAAATGTATAATCAAACCCTGGTTTAAGAAATTTCCATTAAAAAAAAAATTTAAAGTTTGTTTAAAACAATTAGAAGTTGTTCCTTTTGATATTTTCTAATGTAAAGATATGTCTGCATAAAAAAAATAAAACCCATTAGTAAAAAGCTTATTTTGTAATAAAAAAATTAAAGCGAAACAAATACGACATGTCTGCTAACCAAACAAAACCTATTTTATCCAATATAGAGACGAAAAACTATTAAAAGAATATTTGCACCAAATCAGCAAATCTAGTTTTGCTTAATCAATCGTCTCATCTGTCTAGTTTCAGGTCATTCTTTCATGGAGAAAAAAAGATTTTCCCACAAAAAGAAAAAGCGACAATGAACAAAAAGTAAGACTAGATGGGGCAATCCATCAAACAAACTTTTGGACAGTACTTATTCTTCAATAGATGTAATTTTGATACACACTTTCATGGATTCAAGTTATTCAAAAAGTTTTCTCTTTGTTTTGGTTGATTAGCAAATCAAATGAACTAATTACCCAATAAGTCTTGTATTTAAAGTACTTAAGTAGTTTGATTGAAAAGTTCAGTTTTAGATACATTGAGTAAGTTTATGTTCTATGCAAATTAGATTTTTTTTTTTTGCATTTAAAATTCGTAACAACAATTAAAGTTTAATTTATAAATTTAAATTATTTAATTAAATCTCTTTAATTTAGGGATATCAGGATTTTTTTTTCTTTCATACGTTATTCATTTTTCATTTTTTTTACGTTATTCATACTTTCATTTTTTTTTTCTTCTCTACGTTATTTTTATTCGATTGCTATTGTAACACAATGGGAATGAAATTTATTCAATCACGTCCTTCATGAATATTTCTTGAGTCACAAAATACTTGTTTTCTCAATAGAAGACTTGCATAGATTTATATAGTAATTCGACACGAGATTGCATTGCAAGTCAAACTCCAATTCATGATCAAAAAAGTTTGCCAGATTGGCTAGCAAATATCTGCACACATTGAAGAAAAAAAATTTACGATTTTTGTATTATGATAATATGCTTATTTTTAATTCTTTTTAGAGTTATACTTGTACAAAAATATCCAATACAAAGTTTTATAAAGGAAACATTCTTTTGTAACAAGAAATAACAAACAAGAATATAGGCTTTTAACTTTTGATCACTTCTCCTGTAAAATTAGTACAAAAGGAGGATTCCGAAATGCAGATGTGTATTGTATATCGCATGCTTTACTTTTTTATATATATTTAGATAGGTGGTCAACAGTATATTTTTTAATTACAATATCTATTTTTAAATTCTCCTAAAGTTTTTTAATGTTAACTTATTTTGAATTTTATAGTTTCTTAATAGTAGATACTCGTGTTATCAATCAAATAAACCATGCAAATTACAACAATCGATTACAAGCACAAATTATACAATCATACAATCATATATATATATATTACTGAAAGTATTGGAGCATAAAATTTGATTTTATGTATAAATTGATAAATTGGAAATGTTTTTCAGGAAATCATTAAAAAAAAAATTTATTTTGACAGATCCATAAAAAGTGCGGAAAATCTTTTAGGATGTAAACTGTATTCAGCATTTTCTTTTTTTTATCATCCTTTAAAAATATTTAGTTTCGTGAGGTGCACACCAGCACTGATGATATTATAAGTAGTTGCGTTTTAGTTTTCTTTTTTATTAACGTACAACGTCAGTTAAAATTTAATAATCAAAACGAACAAAACTTAATCAGAGATAAAAAAAAAATTATAAATGTGTGTTGGTAGTAGTTTTATATGAACATAAGCGCAAATCAGGCCTAATACTTATACCTACTGCTATAGTTTTTAATACTTTGGTTTTTAAAGAATTTTGGGATGGAAGAAAACTACATTGTTGGGTTGCTGATGGAAGTTTTAGGCTGGAAGTGGTTGCAGTCACGCTTTTTATTATTATTATTATTATTATTATAAATTACAATCCAATAACAATTGCGGGTATTTTTACCTCGATAAAACATAGCTCTTGAATTTTTCAGAATTTGTCAAAAAAGATTTAAATACAAATATATATATATATATTTAATGTTCTAAACAATTAGGGACTATATCAGTTATAAATCGTATATTATCAACCCCTATTTTATTATTATATTTTAACATTTATAAAGAGATATATTGTACCGGAAGAACGGAAGAAAGAAGTATTAAGATGAGGTTATTGGTCTTTCGATTTATTTAATCATTAACTGCTTTACGCTTGAATTTCTTTAGCTAGAAGTTAATATTCTACGTCGCTTAAGTCTCGTATTTATCCTTTTTGATACATAGCATTATGAATTAACAGACAAAAAACGGGTGTTTCGGTCCCAAATATAATATTCAAATGATTGCCAATCGATTCTTATATTAAAACTGATCTCCACCAAACCATTTTTGAATAAGGTAATTTTGGAAACATGTATAAGATACTGTTATAAATATCGTTCAGAGATAAGTGAAGACACTTAATTATAAAAATAAAAGTATTAATTTCAAAGAATAGTAAATTCCCTGTCAAGCTTTGACAAAATATTAAGTTAGCACAACCTGAAATTCAGAGAAAGAAATGTTTTACAGAAGTAAACAAATACGCTTACGAATCCACTAATCCCTGAATTTCCCTGAACTTTACTTCCTAAAATGTTAGGAATAAACCCCCTTCACTTTCTTTGAACGCATGTTAAAAATGAAAGAAAAAGGTGGTCAAAACTACTTTGTTTCAAACCATTACTAACACTTTTATGATTATATTATTGCAGCTGATATAGAGATATAAAATAACAAATTAAAAATTCGGAACAGTATTTACAATTACATAAAAAATCATAACTATAGTCTAAATTGCTATGAAAATTAAATTAGTAAAAACCTCAAACTAAAGCACAAGGCGAGTACGAAGTTTTGAACTCATAAAAAAATATTGCTTTAAAAGTATTTTGATTAAATTAAGTTGTTTTCTTTAATAAAAGTTCATTCATATTTGTGTGGAATTTTTTTTCTCTGTGTAGTTCCAAATAGTGTTTAAAAATCTACTCTTAAGTAGGGTAACTATGAAAAAAAAAAAAAACTAAGATATATTTTTTAGTTTTGTAAAGATAAGCCACTTAGTATAAACAAAACACAAAGCGATTCTGTTATTTCTCCAAAACATCTAATTCCCCGAGACAATCAAGATCGTTTCCCAGGATATCTTTATTGCAGAAAAAAACAAAAACAACAATATGCAAGGATGGTAACCAAAAGCGACCATCAGCAGAATCAAGTACGCATTATAAAAGATAGGAAAAAAGATTTAAAAAAAAAAAATAATAATAATGCGGTGTAACTCAAGCTGTCTGGATCAATAGAGATGATGCTTTGCCGAGATATCCATTAGAGATCCTCCACATCTTTTTGAGATCTATCGGTGCCTTTTATCTTCTAAACCTTTTGGGGTATAATCTTTGGGTTTTTGTTTTGGGCCTTTTGTTTTGAAGGGGGCATGTGCCCCTTTTGCTTGTCGGGATCAAGTGATGTATGCGCATTAATTTAATTGCGATGGCTTCGGGAGGTTTAAGAGGCATAGCTGCAAGGTGTCATTAATGGAAGTACTCTAACGGAGGGTTGTAACGTCGGGGATGAAAGAAGTTTGTGAGATTCTTGTCAGATGAAATTTGAGTAAAATGCCGATAAATTATGTTATGATATTCATTTTATTTTACCCCTCGATAGGTTTTCATATCAACTATACAAGGTGATTCCTAATATTCTTTTAAGCCCTTTAAATTTGAAATGGTGCGGCGTCTCGTATAGCCAGGGAATTGAAGCATTCCTACTGAAAGTGACTTAAGCTAAATATTTTGAGACAGCTTACAGAGCTTCTAGCAGCGGTTTATGGAAGTTACGAAAAATAACCAAAAAACTAAAGGAGATGGGCAAACAGAAAAAATTTTACAATATGACAAAACCACTGGAAAAAGTTTCATAAAATTAACTGAAAAATTTACGAAAATGTTCGTGGTTGTATTTATTGATTAATCACGACATTAAAAAAGACTTGTTCTGAATTTAGAAACGTGTTTTCCTATGTTATCATGCAGCTATATGATAACACCAGGCCATTATGTATCAAATATTGTTGGAATTTTTACTGTTCCTTATTTAAAATTAGTTGCATTTATAGATGATTTTTCATTTTATGCTAGTTTTACTTCGAAGTATTCATGTTATAAACGGTATCAGAAAAATCAACATAAAAAAAAAAATATATATATATATATATATATATATATATATATATATATATATATATATATATATATATATATATATATATATAATTTTAGTACATGCAATGCATATGAAAAGTTTGAAAATTTACATCAATTGTGGATAGATGTTCAATAACTAAACTTTAAACTTTTATTCCCAAAGTTGTTTTGTATATTAAAATAAAAAAATTGTCAAATATAAAAATATTATTAACAGATATAATGCAATTTCACCAGGAGTAAGTAAGTGTTGGTTCAATATACAAAAGTATGTTACCAATTCTAACTCTTGTTAAATTATCATCTATAATGAAAAAGACCTAAATGATAGTTGGCGATATATATTCCAATTTATAATGAATATGATTTCTCCAATTACATTCCCATATTGAATCTTGCACTCAATTCATAGCTCATCGTGTATTAGTTTGAGGTAGAAATTCATACTATCTTAATCAAGCACGTTTGAAAGCTATGCCAGCAATATCACATGCATTTACTAAATATGAGACATTCAGAGCTTAAGTGGAGCAAGTCCTGTTCTGAGAATCTTGATTGGTCTAACATTGGTTGAGTTATTATCTGCTTGTGGAATTGTATGGAAATATGTAAAACTGCAGTTTTATTTTTTAAACTTAAAATGCTCAATTACGTGTTATGGGTATATCAAACAGATATCGCAAAACAATTGCGCTTAAAAAAAAAAACTTCTTGTACTAGTCATGAAATGATTTATTTAAAAGAAAAACTCCAAATTTGTAAAAAAAAATAATAATAATAATAATTTCTTGAGGCAAATAAATATATTAAAATTTTAATCCATAAAAACAATGCTTCTATTATAAATTTTTTATATGCATTGCCAACTTTTATGTGCAGTTTCGACTTATTCAAGATAATTTGTGCTATGATTGAGTTTTCATAGCATTTGACCAATACAAAAAAATTCATCGATTTCGTGTCATAGACTAACACCTTTTGTCTATCTGCCTAGTTACAGCTCAAAATGGATGGAGACAAGTGTGATAGTTAGTCCTACAAAGCGAAAATAGAAATGTGTGTAAAAGCTGCGTTTATTGACAGACCCTAAAACTTGGTATAAACCATTATCATCGATAGTCTATCTGCAAAGTTTCAGCTCGATTGGATGACGGAAAAGTGGGTTAACTTAAACTCCAATGATTTTCCCGCCACAAACATCAAAGTTAATATAAAGGATTTAAAAAATTTTGATAATATAATGTAAAAAAAAACCTCTTTGTTTATTCTCTTTGTTAAATAAAATGTGAATTACTGAACTCTTGGTTAATAATTAAATTTAGTGACTAATACATATAAGAAAGGAATTCTACACCACTGTTCAAAAAACTGATTTAAAATTGAATACACAATACAAAGCCAAAGATTTCGAATGTATTGTCAAGTTTTATGAGAAGATTTTTCTGTCTTTTGTTAGATTCAGAAAAAAATGGAGCCCATATTCTTTATAGACAATGGCAGTTGAAAGAAACATTATAAAAGCATAGTTTCTGTGATGTATTGGGACTAATTTTTTAACAATTTAGATTTTTTCCGATAATGATATAAATGTACAATCCTAACATAGCACGCACAGTCTTCTCAAAATTTTTTATTTTTATGGGACTCTATTCATAAGCTTTTTATAAGGGGCTGTATTCAATTCATGATGTATCGTAAAATAATACATTGTCCTTTTCAAAAAGCAGCTGTAGTTGGACAAAAGGCTGAAATTCTTAAAACCAGAAAAATATCAGATTTTATGACCCAATACAGCAAATTGTATAATAATAGAAATTTTTCTGGCTACTAACAGTCCAAGGAACTGCATAAATAGATTAAATGATATATTTTCTTACAATGTTATTCACTATGGAAGCTCCGATAAGTTTTCATTTGGGTAGATTGCATTCTGTGATTTGTTTTTTAAATCATTTTAAATCTTAATTTGATTCTTAAGTGTTATAGGATTCTTAAGTTTTTATACTGAAATTTGAATTTCTAGTATCATTTAAAACTTTTTTTTTTATTTTTAAATATTGAATTACACAAATCTACATAAAATAAGAATATTAAAAATATACATTTTGAAAAGAATTTAAAATATTCTTACAGCATTTTTTAATTCAACGTCCTGTAATAAAATTACATCTAGTTAACAAGTATTTGCAAAGTTATAATTAGTGGAAGTTTTCTTTTTCTAATCCGTTCTAATTTTTGGTTTTGAAATAGAATTTATGAATTTAAAATTTATTTATGTATTTTCCCGTCAACCGTGCCATAACAGTTCGAAAACCTACTCATCGGTTCAGTTCTACTCGGAAAAGCACCAGAGTCTTGCGTGAAACGCTTTGGAAGCGCAGCCGTTTTATGCGAATTTAGGAAATCCGTTTGGTGAACTTTATTCTCGCCAACACAGTCAATGGAAGAATACATAAATACCGTTTAAAAACTTTCTTTAAAAGTTATTGTGATGGTTAGTAAAGAGTAATTAAAATTTACATCTTTCCTTAAGAATTCGAGTTTAATAGCATAAGTATTTACTAGAAATAAAAATATGTTATCAAGATATGAAAAACCTAAATTAAAATTTCTTATCAATTAAAAGCACTTTCAAATAAAGTGATAAATAATGTATTTTTGTTTATTCGGATCATATTCATCCATGAATGTGTTATTCAACAATTCAAATATCTTGTTTCAAACAATTTTTATGTTTTATTTCAAGCTTTATTCTTAAAAAGCTAAGATAGAATCTTTTGTACAATTTATTATCTCATTTAAGGGAAAACAACGATTCACCAAATGCATTGAAGAATAAACTTCAATTAACTTTTTTGCAGTCAACAAAGGTGTTATAGAGTAATGGAACAATAGAAAAATAATAAAAAGATATGATCAGTAAATCCTACGCAAGAAAAAAAAAATCAAATAAAAATCAAGAATTGATGAAAGAAAATGAAAGCATTGCTTTGTTCGAAGTTTGCCATCTAAAATATTTTTATGAAAACGTGAAATAATTCAAAAGAATTTGAAACTTATTTCATAAGTAAATAGAAAAAAAAAATGTTTTTTGTTCCTTTTTTCTTTTGTTATGTAACTATAAATACATTCATACATTCTTTATTTTTATGTATTTCTTTTGATTTGATTCCAACTTGAAACAGGAAAAAAAAAAAATGTTTATGCCAAGACCTATTTTGAGAAAAAAAAAATGTATAAACTTTAAGAAACTGCTTATTTTGAGTTAAGGACGAAATGTATGGTAACAAATATTGTATACGAATGTACTATGTATTTATAAGATAAATTAAGCTAATTGAAATTTTTCATTAATTTTTTTCACCTATTCAATCAAAGAGAAGTATAGGTATCGTAATACATTCGAAATTATTTAATTTATTTTTTATTTTGGTGAATGCTTTACAAAAATATATTTTTTAGTCTTCTAAATAAAATCTGAATTGTCACTAAATTTTAATTCGTGTAAAGTGAAAACCTTAAAAAAAACAAAAAAAAAAACATAGCTTTAAAATAAAGATGAATTCATTCGTAATACATATTGTTTTAATAATGCAGGTACTTTAATATGAAATTTAAGTAAAATTAAAGTTTTCATAAAAAAAAACTTTGATAAAAAATATCCGTACCACATTTGAGGATAACTTCTTCGTATAAAAATTCATTAAAATTTTCAATCTTCTCCACCACCAATCTTTTTTTAATTTATTTTTTCATATAAAATTACCTCGTATTCAATTCTTATCACAAGAACCTAATATAATCATCTTTTAGCCCATTGAGCTTCCAAGGAATGGGCAAAATTGTACAGTTGTTTTCTCTCCAATAATTTTTAAATTATATTTCTGATTCTAATATATAATTAGTTTATTTTATTTTTTCATTCAATTTGTTTTAAACTATCATCCTAATAAAAATATTAAAAAAATATTTTATTTTAAATTTATTTATAAATTTAAAAATGTTGTGTATTACTGGAAAAACTGGGGATAATAGGACGAGATAAACCGGAACAGCCGCTCTATGGGTTACAAGTTTACTGGGTTTTCTCATATACAATTAGTGCATATATTTCAGCCACGATGTTGCCCCGCCCCCCCCCCCCCAGCACAATGTTAACTTCGTGCATAATCTGCACCAAGACAATATTCAATTCAATCGATATCAAATCTCTCTGCGTGCATTTCATAGAAGATTAAATTGTTTTCAAAGTTGTAAAAAATGAGCAGCCAGAATAGAATCCTTTATCTGTAATTAAACACACATTTTATGCCATTAAGGGGATTCAGTGCCCAAAAAATTAAATAAAAAATCCATTTTGATACATTTATTTCTCGTTTTTGCATGTCTATTACTTTAATTTTTGCTCTATTTAGAAGTGACCTATATATATATTTTTTAAAAGCAAATAATCAATTATTAACTATACAAGACTTGATCTTTAACTGCGATATTCTCTAAATGTGATATTTAAAACTTCAATGAACCTTTTCTAAATGACTAGAAGAGATATACGATTAATTATTTATAAAATATAAAATATGGTACGTAACTTACAGATTATACTGGGGTTACAAAAAGTCCTGCTATTTTTATAATAAATTCTTTAAAACCCAAATTTTGTAAAAAAGGGGGTGGTAGTCAAAGTAAATTTAGAGTGATAATTAAAATTGTTTTTAAATTCTGATGATATTTTTTTTTACCAAACTTTAATCTCAGTAACTTGTAAAATATCCATTTAAGTTACATACATTTTTTTAACTTATTTGTTAAGAACTTTCTATGAAAAGCTACATTGAAAATAGGCAATTTATAAGCACGCGTATAGGAGTTACCGAGTCCCTTAAAAATGTATTCTATGCAAGCTCAGTTTAACTAAACATAAAATCAATTTCACGTCATTATATAAATTTGTAGTCTGTAACATTAATTTAAGGAAAGTTAAAAACAATTTTAGCCATTAAATTTATTTACTCTCATTTATGGTTTATCAAGTTTTCTTTTCCATAGAAACACTAACACTATGTCAATAAACTATAAAATGTATTTGGATATGTAATATAATGCCTGAATATTTGTTGAAAAATGCATTTTTGATCAATTGCCAAATCAAGGTTTGTACACGATCTGGAAATATTTATTATTCCAAGACCTACTGGAAAACTTAATGATTCTTTTCTGGACAAATAGTAAATGTAACTATTAGAACATTAATCCAATAAATTTATTTTTCAAATGTAGTTTTATGTTGATTTTGTTGTTTTTTATTTTCAATGTAGGTTTATGTTGTCTTTTTTTTTTTTAAATATTTGCCTTATTTTACAACTAAATCTTGTGAAAATTCAAACATATACACAAAAATCACAAAAAGAGTAATTTTTAAAAAGATGTTTAGTGATAATTTTACAGAAATACATCAAGGAAAAAATCGCAAACATACTTGAATTTTTTCCTAGAGAAAAGAATCATTTCTTCTCAAATATGCATAAATACGGTATTATTCACATTGGAAAATGGTTCGTGAATATTCGATTCGTAAAACAAGTTTTTACCATTTCAAGTATTGTACGTAAAAAAGCTTTTTTTTAATTGAATTATTTACTTACATGAATACAACAAAAGTGTTTTAAATCTTTGAAGGTATCTTATATATTATTAGGTTGTTGTTTTCATTTAAATAAACACATTTTCGTATTTTTAAAGCTAAATATACGTCTATTTGTTAAGTTTTAACGATACGTTTTCCTATTAACAGTGTAATAAACTATATTCTTTTTTATATTTATAAAGCAGATACACTTTTGTATGAACTTTTGCATAGATTTTGAAACAAATTCTGCAGTTTCAGTTTCTTAAATATAAAAGGTGATGAACATCAGAAGATGTAATTAAATTATTTTAATTTTCCCAACCAAATGTCTGGTTGGATTAGAGTATTCTAAATTAAATTTGCCTCGTGAAATCCAATGAAGAGTTGAAAAAAAAAAAATCTTTAGTAAGCGAAATATACGTCTCACTAATGTATCATTCCTGTCAACTATTCTCCCAAGAGTTTACCTTGCCAAAAATAAATCCAATTTCATTTGTGGATTTTAGACTGAGAAAGCTGCACGCCTGTCATTGAAGTTGAAAGTAATATATTCTGTCATGAACGGTAGTGATGAAAGAAAGCTTTATTTCCCAGAAGATATAAGGTTTTAGTCAGATATGAACGTATTTTTATTATATAATGTACAGGTCAAGCACGACTTCGGGGAAAACGAGTCAAACAAACTTCGTACGCTTAGTATAAACAAGTCTATACTAGGCCTAGTTTATTCTGACACGCTAAGTATAAAAATTAACTTCTAAAGCCAGGTTAGTTTATCTTAATTTAAAGTTCACCTTTAATTATTTTGAAAAATTAGTTTTCCTTAAGGAATCCAAGAAACTAATTTATTCTGAGAAACTTAGTATATTGAATTTTATTAAACTTATATGTTCAGCATTTTAAAATAGACTAATATGTTTCATTGTAGTATATTACCCAAGAAGCATAGTGGAATTGGCCAATGTCGAAAATAGGGGTTCTGAAAAGATTGGCCAGTTCATGCCGAATCTAGAGTATTGTTCCAATATATATATATATATATATATATATATATATATATATATATATATATATATATATATATTTTAAATAATCATTTTAAAATCATCACAAAACATATTTTTTACCTCTCCATTTTTCCTATGACACTATATTTCAATTTTGAAACTCTGAATCAGCATTTCAAGCTTCCAGTATATTTTACCCAGCACCTGAGCGAGAATGGCCCAAGATCTGTTTCTTATAAAATATTTTTAACAGACAGTACGGAAGGGTAAAAATTTATGCTTTGTGATGTTTTTGAGATGCTTATTAAAAAAAAAAAAAATGTGTATTTTGAAACGATGCTTCAGTTTCAGTATGAATTGGCTAATCCTCCCATACCTCTTGTTTCCTATATTGGCCAATACAGCTGTGATACTTGGGTTACTTTAATAGGCCCTATAGCTTAAACAACTCATGCCTTATACAGGGTGTCCAGAAAAGGACTCCCTGATTTCAAAATTAAATATCTCGAAAACAAAGATCGATAGAGGAATGCAGTAAACGTTATGTTTATTGTGAAAGCTGTAAGAATTTTATACAGCAGTTTGAAATAATAGTTACAAAAGCTGCTAACAGATGGCGCTGTACGCTGTACAGCTCATTATCAGCAAACATAAATGAAATAATCGTATGAAAACATTCTTTGCAAAAAATCACATCACAATGTTTTCAAAATGTTCACCATTGGCACTACAGAGGTGGCGCAAACGAAGAATGAAATTCGCCATCACATTTCGTAGTGTCTCAATAGAAATGGATTCACATGCCACACAGATCGCCGATTCAAGCTCGTCGAGCGTGGCGGGATGCTTCGGGTAGACAATGTCTTTCAATGTGCCCCACAAAAAATAGTCACAGGGAGTCAAATCCGGCGAATATGGAGGCCAATCCATGCCTGCACCAGTAAATTAGGGATATTCCAAAGCAATGACTCGATTCCCGAAGTATTCATCAAGAAAGCGAAACACTTGTTCGGTACGATGTGGTTGGGCTCCATCTTGCATAAACCATTCAGTACGTGGTCGATCCTCTACCACTTGCTGTGTGGCGACAAATTGTTCCAAAATTGCAACGTAACGTTCACTAGTGACCGTTTCTCGAATGAAAAAAGGGCCAATAATGCCTCTGCTGCATACTGCAGCCCACAAAGTAACTTTAGGAGAATACAGGGGTTTCGCTTCACACCAATATGGATTTTCAGAACCCCAAAATCGCCAGTTCTGTTTATTCACGAATCCATTCAGGTGGAAGTGTGCTTCATCTGCAAACCAGATCCAGCCAACATCAAATCCTTCACTATCAATCATTGTGAGCATCTGATTAGCAAAGTCAATCCTTTGTTGCACAGCTCGTTCGGGTATGGCCTGGTGAGTTTGAATTTTGAATGGAAACATGTGTAGGCTCTTTCTCAGTATTTTCTGCGTGCTGGAACGCTTCAAACCAGTCTCAGATGAAATTCTACGGACGGATGACATTGGATTTTGCTGAATAATTCCAGAAACTATGGCGACATTTTCAGGCGTAACTGCAGTTTGCTTGCGGCCAACATTCCCCACTAGATCATCAGTTACGCTGCCTGTTCGTTGAAATTTGGCGAAGAGCGTACGAATGGTTTTCGCATCGGGTCCTTTTGGAACATTAAATCGTGCTTGAAAACTGCGCCTTGTTGCCGTAGGACTCTCTTTTAACCTGTGGTACTCTAGCACCTGAAAAACGCTTAGTTCAGTTCAATGGAGTACATGGTTTTAATCTCTTCTTTCGGTACGCTAACCTCCTTTCACGCTTCAATAGTGGAACTGATCGCTCTGGGCTTCGGATCACTATTTATACTAGGCATTACGTATGGCGATTACAGCGACATCTGTTAGCAGCTTTTGTAACTATTATTTCAAACTGCTGAATAAAATTCTTACAGCTTTCACAATAAATATACCGTTTACTGCATTCCTCTATCGATCTTTGTTTTCGAGATATTTAATTGTGAAATTAGGGAGTAATTTCTGGACACCCTGTATGTCCCTATGTACCCTATGCATTCATGGTGCATTATTTATACATACTAGTAACCAATAAAATTAGCCGTATGTCCGATTTGTTAGGATTTATAGACTATTTTGGACTTATTTACAAGAGAAAAAGTGAACTTTGCGTAAAATAAAAGATTCGTAAAAATAAACAAGTTATGCATGCATGTCAAAACTTTTCAATTGAGAATCTAAATTGCTTTTTTAAAAAAAGGTAAAACAGTATCCAACTTTTTAATGTTTTCCCCATTACTACAGGAGCATCTTATGTAATCCCATTTTTTTTTTTTTTTTTTTTTTTTTTTGAAGACCACCCCTTTATCAAAATAATCATGTCTGGATTTAGTATTCTAAAAATAAACATGATAAAATAAAAACAATGACGTTACCGAGATTGGAAATGTTATGCAAAAGCTTAAATCTACCACCACCGTGCAGAATTATAATTAGCCGAGGGAAATTAGAATGTCAAGTGGAAAGAAGGAAAAAAAACTTACTAATGTAAAATGAATGCAACAGGAATACTCGCATCTTTTTTCAGCTAATTTCATCATTTGACGCTTGAGCTAACACGGATTTTAATGTCCTTTTTTAAGCAACAGGTAAAACACACAGATTCCAAATTAATGTACAACATCTCTACTGTAAAAGATTTGCCGCGTAGTAAAATCGCACTGATTGAGACTTACGGGGAGTTTTCTATTAAGCCATTTAATGATTTCAATTTATTTCGTTCTTAAGATTGAATGCTTCAATGAAACTTTAATATGGAAGGATGAAATGTTTGTTCCACAAAGCCGGTTATAAGTATAGTTTGTCGATATATACCCGTATTAAATTTAGCATGCATTCGATTTGGCACAAATAAATATTGTGGTTGTCAGCTTCCAGATTCAGAGACGATAATAAATTCTAAACTTGTTAATTTCTATTAGACATTAAAATTTAAAAATTTAACTCGCAGATTTATATTTTCTTCAGTTAAAATAAAAAAACTTAATGTTTTTTACTCTCCACACTTACTCCCACAAAATAGGTGTTCAAAAAGGGATTTAATGTTATATATATTTAGAGACATTTTTTTATTTATTTCTTCTGTATCATTTCATTTACGAATATCATATATTCGAAATTCCCAAATTTTATTTGATGGCATTCTGTAGCATTCAATCAGTTACAAATCATCAAATATCCCTAAAGAAAAAAAAATTTACTTTTTAAAACTCGTATCAGAGCCAGAGATATTCAACGAATTTAAACTTGACCAATTTAAGAGCATCAAAAACAAATCCTATTTCAACTGCGTATTTTTAAAACATTTAAACCCTGCTCCAAATATCCGAAAATATTATCATGATCATAGAATTGGAATAAATACTATTTAAACCATAGTAAAATAAAATTTGTAGAAAAAAAATTACTAGTTCAAACTTTCGCCACCTAACGGAAATATTGTACTTTTAAGGTTTAGATGGAAGTTATAGATTAAACCTTATCGAGGAGAAAGGAAAAAAGTTTTTAGACCAAAAAGAAGAAACCAACAGTATATGTACAGTACGCAAAAAAAGAGAAAAAAAAGAAGAAAAAAAAAAAAGGGGAAAAAAAAAATAACAAAAACCAGAATGATGGCTATATCTTGTATTCTAATTGATGAGATAGCAAAAGTCAATTACCGTTGTAAATTGTGGAAGGTCTTTATTAATTGTATATATATATTTTATCATGAGGGTTTATCTACATATTAAACTACATTTAAAAAGTTCAATGGGAAACTTATAATATTATACTATATTACGATTTAGAATCTAAAAAAAAACCGTTTAAATACCAAATTTCCAATGAGTGGTTAGTAATTTAAATGTCAAAAAAATGATAAAATAATGCCAAAAAGAATTTTTTTTTGTTGATAAATTCTTATATAGTTAATATATTTTAACAATTTGTGCTTCAAAGGATAGTTTGTTTAAGGCCAAACATAAATAACATGCAACTTTTGTATTAAACAGTTTTTTAATAATTCATAATTAATAAAAAAAGTTTAGTTTTTTTAAATAGAAACATGTAATTTTGTTGCTTTCATTAAAATTATCATGGTCGAAAACCCCTCTAGAATGTTTTTCATTCCATTTTGACAATTTGTTCTCAATATTTTATCTCACTTTAAGGGCCCGCGATATAAATTACGTCTTGAAGCATGCAAAACGTTCGATTAATTCTCGGTAATAAAGAAATTTACCCTCAAGATCTTCCAAAATATTTTCGCTCATAAGTGACGTGTTTCTCAACATAATGAACTGAAATTTGGTATCTAGGGTAAACGAGGTATTCTAAAACGAATGAAAACATAAGAAATAGGGGTTCATTTTGAAATTTTGAAAGATAGTTAAATTTACCTAGTATACAGCCCCATAAAAAAAAATTGCATCATACATATAGAAAATCTTAAACAAAACATGTTGGAGCAAACCGGAAGATTCTACGATAATTAGAACAGAAGATATTGCCATCGTTTGGAATTTTTTGTCGCGTATCGAGAAGTTTTGAACGAAGTTGTAAGCCAAAAAGGAAACAATACATGTACAACTTTTCAGGCTGAACCTTATCGAGAAGTTGTGAATGAAGTATTAAACCAAAAAAGAAACAATACAATGTCAGAACAATACAATACAGACTAAACCTTATCGAGAAAATGTGAATGAAGTTAAACACCAAAAGAAAACCATTCAAGTTTGAATATTTTTCAAAATTATTTGTCCTTGAATCCTCACTAGTAACACATTTGAACTATTTAAAAAATAAAAAGTGTCTATTTTAGTACTATTGTTAATTTCCACATGGTCTCAGTAGTACATACACAAAGTTTTATGGGGATTTTAACAGGCTCATAACAGCTTTACACAGTGTCTGTTTAATTATAGTACATCTCCCATGTACATTATTCACACTCTCAGAAGGAATCAAATCTATACCAGGCACGTAACAATTACATTATCGGCTTTTAATTCTTGAAGAGACGTCCAATGCCAATTAATGGTACTCCAGCTCCCGGGGAAAGTTCAATATTTACCTTCCATTAGTATGATGCGATAGTGATGTTCAGATTCTCCCTTTTGATGTAAATGTGAAGTTTCTGAGAAGCCAGTTTATAATTTTCGGTTTAATTATCGATGTTTAAAATGGACGGTTTTATGCAAACAGAAAGTGTCCGATAAAGTACTCGAAATTGAGTTTTTGATTTCGTTGGATTTAAGTTATCAAATTCTAATAATTTGTACTTATTTTACGACAATATATATCAAATTCATTCATTACTTATTTAACTCTTTATTTTCTGACAGGACTTACAAATCCTACATGTATAAGTCCCATCAGTAAATAAAGAATTAAACACATAGGTTTACTGGCCATAGGATTGTTGAGTACTATCACAGGCCCGGTATATCTGTAACAAATGAGCTTGTCGGGTACGGAAGTTTTTTTTTCCCGACACAAGTATTTGTCATTCTTTAAAATTTAAATACATTCAAATTCCATTTTATTCCAACCAGCCTCCTATATAATCGTATTGTGGCCTTTTACTTATTTTAAACCTTTTAAGATTTATCATTTCCGGTGTCATTTTCTAATAAACTATACCCGGACATTTTTTATTTTGTAGTTTAGATTTCTTTGTTTTATGCTTCTATAACAAACTATCAATAGTATATGGAAACCAAATTCACTCACAGGAAGTATAAATAATAGACAGAAAAGTTTCTTTAGTTAAACTAATTATTAATACAATTTAATTTTTGAAATTAATAAATAATTGAAAATTTGAGTTGGCACAAATCAAAAATCACCGGGCCAATTTTATGTCCCTGTACGACCGCTGATGAAAGAACAGTAAAGTGACTCCCTATTGAAGAGTACAGTGTACACTCCGAAAAAAATTCGGACGTTTTTTCCAAAAATCAGACGTTAAAACACAACTCCCAAGTGGACAATTGTGGTACTTGGACAATAGGGTATTTGACAAATTTTCAAAATATGTTTTAAATAAAAGGTATGCACAAAATAAAAGACACGTATTTTTTCTTTTTTCAAAATAATGCCGCAAAACGCTAAAAATTGCATTTTAAAATGCAAGTAGAAGCCCCGCCCCTAAAACGTTGCTCAAAAACCCATCTGTCTGTGTGACGTCAATCTTGCATGAACAACATCGCAATCGCGAGTGAGTTTCCAGCGCGAAATGTGTTTTTCTTTTGATTTCGTTCCAAGAAATGTCTCACCGGTATCGGTATTATGCAGTACTCCACTGTACAAGTACTTCAATTAAAACTCCGGAAAAGTTGTGTACACGTGTTCTCAGGAAAGCAGACATACAAAAAAAGTGGTTAAATCTTGCAAGAAGAGAATCAACTTAGTTTTCACCACAGACTACGATTCACTTCTGTGAAGATCATTTTGATGCAAGTAATACTTTATTTAATTCTTTTAAATGTTTTAACTACACAATATTAAGTTTAAGTACTGATGCACTATTGAAATATTTTTTTTTTTTTTTTTTTTTTTTTTTTTTTTTTTTTTTTATTATTATTATTATTATTATTATTTTTTTTTTGTAAATTTGAAACCAAAATATTTGTTTTGTTTATATGAATTGTTTTGAAAAAAACATTTTTTGTCTGTCATATTAAACTTTAATTACTGTATGCGGTCTGACAGACCTCGAGTAATTTTTTGTAGAATGCTTCCAACCCCCTAAAATATTTAATCTTTGACTTTAAATTAATTTTTCCAATTCTTTGTTACTGAAATTTTAAATTGATCTTCACCAAATTTTTTGGAGCAGTATGAACCACGTGTTGCCCTTGCGCCAAAAAAGATCAAACCACCCAATCACAGCAGTTAACCCTTTATTTACTAAATTTTTTATAATTTGTACTAACTCTTTTGAATATTTAATATTTCCAAAAAGAAGCAATCTTGTGCTGTCATTCAATAGGTGAAGAACAAACTTCATAGAAGTGGACTTCAAAGTCCCTATGGGTTTCAAAGCATTTAAATCAGTATACAGTACCATGAGAAATGTAGTACAATGACTGGACTTATAAGTACCGTCAGTAGATAAAGGGTTAAAGGATTTTGTTTACGATAATCTTGTGTTTCTATTCACCTCAATGCATTATTACTTGTCTTTTTCACCTTTTTGTCTTTTTTAAATAATATCAGCTATAAATTATAACGAGTGTTCCGTTTCATTCCTTTCTGCGGGGTGAATCGGAACAACATGAAAAAAATCAAAATCAATGTAAGTCACGTTTTTTCCAACATTTTTGGGCTTGAACATTATAGAAGAAGGTAAGACCCACGTTCCTAAATCAAAAATATGCTAGTTAACTATATTATTACACTATATTTTTACTTAGTTGAAAATTGTTCCTTTTCACTCCGTTTTAACAGTACTCAGCGAATTATATTAATTGCTTTTTTTTTTTATCTTAATGTTTTTATGATTATTATAACTGTAAAAGTGTTGTTGTAGTTTTTCTAATTATAAGAACTGTGAGAATTGTTGATACTTACACAAATGTTTTAACATTTCTAAACTCTGCAGAATAAAATTCTGAGCTTGACTTGAAAAAGAACCCCACCAACAAAACATCTATTTTGGGTAAATTCGAAATGTATACCTTTACAAAACCGTCTTCCAATGTTCCAATAACACTTCTTTAAATAAATATTTCCTAAAAGTTACCTTCAATAGTCATAATTTATCATATAGTAGGAAAAGAGATGAACCAAGCTTTAAGGGGGTCCGGCACATGAACAAATTTCAGATTATTGATTTCGAGTTTATTACTGTTTATTAAAATATAAATTTATGTCTTTAAAATGATGCCACATTTGTAATTATATCTTATTTCAAAGTATTTTTAATAATTTTTTGAAGTAAACAAAATATAGGTATTTAATGCATGTTTCTTAACTTCAAACCCGAATTTCTCAAAATGCCATTTTTTCATGTATGGGGGCACATAGCTTAAAATCTATATGACATAAATGCTTGAAATTTTTTTGACATGTTTATTTAATGTATTTAAGTACTTTAACACGAGGAATTATTGATAAATAGCATACTTTTTTTTTTAAAAAATAATCAGTCTAAAATTTTATAATTTTTCTTAAACATATTTTTAGAAAATCATAATTATTTTAATTTTTAAAAAATAACAAAAATCTCGTGTTAAAGTATTCAAAAGTATCCAAATATTAGACTGCGAAAGTTTCATAATGATTGAAGAATCGGTTATTAAATTAGATGCCCCCAAAGTTGTTGAATTTAACATGGGCTCCTATGGCCATGGTCCTATGGTCAACATTGACGTCACATTCTGGGAGGAGCTTATCCGAGCGTTTCTGATCACGTGACGAAGAGCTCAGAAAAGCAACTTTTAAAATTTGATTTATAAAAATTTGAGCAATTATTTCGAGTTAAAACTACTTGCATTATTATTATTTCGTTAAATACTATAAATATGCCGCATTTGGTAATTATTTGTTGATGGTGTCAAATACCCTATTGTCCTGGAATTTAACAATGAAGTTGACAGATCATGTACTAGTGATTGTTAAGATGTGATTAGCTTGAGTTACAACTAATGCGACCATGTTAAAAGGGATAAATTTTTCCATGTTCAATAATGTTTGTACTACTTTTTTGATAGCTCAATATCGGTCGGAATATGACTTAAAAATTTTAATCACATAGTGAAAGAAATTGAAATTTATTAACAGTCATTGTATGTAAAAAGTGTGTTTTAGTTTAAATTAGTAAAATATTCTTCTCCGATATCTGAAGAAAGAAAACTTAAATTGATATAGATACCAACTTTTTTATGCCTTTTCCAAAGTTTTACGGACTTTTTTGAAACCAACGAAAAAGACCTACGTGAAACATATTTTTTCTATTTTCTTACCAGTACTCTTTAAATTCACCATTACTTTTCCTATTACCTTGATTTACATTGTTTTCTTTGTTTGTAGATGATTTTTGTTTTACATTGATGAAGCTTTGAGAGTGTTGGCCATGGGTGAACCGTAAAAAGAATTAAAACACTTAAAAAATACGGAAAACTATGGAAAATTCATAAAAAAAGTTAACATCTCTGAATTGATAACAAAATTTAAAAATTCTCTCATTGATAAATATCATTCTGATGTATATACTTTATTTCTTAAATAAAAAAACATTTGTACATAAATTTGAATACAAAAGATAATTAAAGTACACATTAATAAAAAAACCATTCAAGTAGGAAAAATCACGTGCCAAATGTACCATAATATGCTGTTTGTGTAAGCATTTAGAGAAGAACGTTTTTCTTTTTTTGGATACTGGAACATAACATCAGATTCATAGTCAATCCAGGAACAAAGAGTTAAAATCCTTTCAGTTCAGAGACAATATGAATGAACGTATCCATTTATGATTAACAGAACTATGAAACGTTTTAATATTCTTGTTCTTAGACACAAGAAAAATATATTAAATAATTAATATAGACACTTTTCTATAAATTAATCATTTCATATATTTTCAGATTTTTAAAATAATATCTATTTGTAATCTCCCTTTGATTGGTTGGTGTCTACACTCAACGATTTATTTTTGTGCACAATATGTGCAAGCCAGGACCTAAAACTTAACGTAGATTCTGAACCACAACGAACAGTCATGCCTAACTCAGGAATCGAAACCGACACCTTTGAGATGCGAGGCCAAATCTGTAACCACACAGACATCAGGTAGACCGTAAGTTACGGAATAAATGAGGAGGAGATACTTATCTTATGTCAGTATATTGGAAGATTTTTTTTATGAAAAAATGTATAGTTGTTTTTTAAAAAGAAACTTTAAAAACAGTAGAAATAAAAACAAAAGTTTTTTTAAATTACCTTACTTATTTTTGTCAAGGTATGCTAACATATCTGTATGAAAATTTAAAATCAGTTATTCAATTTGTAATCCCGTTATTAAGCTTTTATTGTTTCGAAAAAAATAGTTCTTTTATTCGTGGAAATTTCTTAGACATTACTGCATTCAGTGATAAACTATCAGTAAAGATCTTGCAAAAGGGCACTATTAAATTACGTTCATGGTTGGTTGGTTGTTTGCAGATTATCTGGCGCCGTCACCAACACGAGGGCTATAATGCGCAGAAACATTCGCCATTTGACGAGCCAACACACATTTATAACACCCATGCCTTACACGGGAATCGAACCCGCAACCTCGTGGTCTAGAAGCTAGCACGCTAACCACTATACCGTTTGGTCGGCAAATTACGTTCATGACTTTTGCGAATGCCAAGTTTGACTGAAATATAAGAAACACCTTTGAATTGTTTGTTATGGACAAGGCAACAATTTAAAAAACAAAAATTTGGAGGAAAAATAAAGTATAGAGTTTTATTATTGCCATTTGGAAATTTGTGTCTTACTTCAAATCGTGACTTATTAAAGAAAATTATAAAATCTTTATTTTCCTTTTCAAATTGAAATCGTTAAAAAGCCATTGAATTAGTATAAATAACGGATTTTTCACACTACTCTTAATATTTTAGCTTTTAAATATCATCGTTTTTTCATAGGAAAGAGGTGAAGTTTAGATATCCATTTATTTCCTTAGTGATTCAGAAAAGCTTAAACAATTGGATTTATTTTTATTTCTCAATCCAAGAGAGTGTCCCTACCAGAATCAAATTTACCTTTATGAAAAAAAAAAAATTATCTGCATGTACTAAAAGTATTATACGTTTAAAAACCAATCGGCTTGTAAAATAAAGTCTCAGTCAAAAAAAAGTTCCCTAAAGAGATAGTAAAAAAAAAATATTGTTTAATTACCTATCTCTATCCTTCAAACTAGAGACGTACATAAAAAATTTACTTTGGGATAGTTTTAAATCATCACCGAAATATCAAACTCTCGAATGAGGACATTTTGGTTAAAACATAGCACTAAAACAGCACTTCAATGATAGAAAGCAAAAGAGTATAGTGAATATGAGCTGGATATAGTTTGCGAGATTCCATTGCTAAATAATAATTACCTTAATTATTTTTTCGGGCAGTACTTGGTTGTCGCCTAACTAACTTGAAATTGGGATTGGAGTATGTTCGTAAACCCATGTGCCTTTTTAAGAGTGGCTAGGCTGTACACCTATAGGCAATACTTTTAAAGACCTTTCATGTGGAAGTTTTTTAACAGCAAAAAAATCACACAAAACTTTGTGGTATAATTTCAAAACCCAATACCAAATAATTAAAGACCATTTTCTTCAATTTAAAGTATGATAATTCTTGAGGATACCGCCTAGTTTTAAACGTCAGCACCATACTCATTTTTTGCTTGATCGGCCAAGACAAAATTAAATATTAGTATGAAATAGACATCTCTTTTTAGAATCGACATTAAGTTTATACCATCTTTTCACAATCCACAGTTCTATTTTTAATTCATTCAACAACTTCGTTCCATAACTACACACGCCTAACTAAATGTGTGAGATCCGCGGAGTCAGCATTTTCGACCTCCATAATTAATATTCAGTTTTCTTTGTTCTTGCACCGATTGTTTATAAAACACACTTAGTGCTAGATTCTCACGGTTTAACACAAAACACAATGCTCTCTCTTTGACGACACTACGAAGCATTCTATTGATTTCTTTCATACTAGTAAGACGTAAGTTTCCCTCTCTCTCCGTGCTATCTTAATAAATGTGTTAGAATTCTCCAAATTGACTTTTCACTGACTCTACTATGACAATGCACAAATTTTAATGTGAGAACAATACAAGTATGTATTTGTAAGAGAAAACCAAACAATGATCAATGAAATCACAATTCTTGAACTCTTTGAAGCATAGTGGTTCAACACATAAGCCACTTACTTGAATTTTTATCGGAAGTATACTCTATCATTTTTCTACACACAAAGACGGCCCATATCAAATGTCATTAAAATCGGAAATAAAATTCGTGCTTCAAAGGGTTAATTTATGTAATGTCATAAATACGCTGCCTTGGTTTAAGGCAGCGTTCGCCACTAACTCTTAGAGGCGGGCCGTATGACTTATGTTGGAGCTTATCGCGGGCCGGATGCACCAAAATGTGTGTCTTTAATTATTATCGATTTAATAATACATAGTATTTCTGAAAACTTGAAAAAAATATTAATATTTTTTATCTTAATAAAATTACAATTGATTATTTTTTCTCAAATAATAATAAAAAAAAATAATAGTTTTCATTGTTAGTAAATAAATGTCTAAAAAAGAAGCGAAAATTTTGTTTCAACGTGACAATGCGACTTGACCTAACTTTTAATAAAAGTATTTACACTGTATACTTCCAGATTACTCGGTTTTAGTTGATATCAATTGTGAGACGATGGGGGTCGAAATCGTTCAGTTTATTTTATGATAGAGTCGATGTCTTTTGGAATATTTGTTGCAGTCAATTGACTGCAACAAATTCTTGATGAAAACCACCTTGCATAGTTTCTTCGGGTACGTAATGGAGAACTGTACTCTACATAATTAATAAATATTATTTCGATGAATTACATTTATGTAAAAAGAAAGTCCATACCGTGAATTTTTATTATTATTATTATTATTATTATTATTTTTTTTAATCTTCTGTGGAGCCGGTGGGCCGCAGAAATATCTGTCGTGGACCAAATCCGGCCCGCGGGCCGCGTAGTGGCTGACGCTGGTCTAATGGAAGGGGAGGGGGCAATATACGCAAGAAAAATACAACATTTCTTGAAGATATCAACATACAATAATTCATGCTTTAAAATAATTCAAATGCTTTTGTCAATCTCTTAAGATTGGTCTCTTATCACCAAATGGTAAATGAAAGCAGTTTTCATCATAATAAATCTTTTCTATAAAAGTTGTTTGGCGTATAGTTTTTCATTCTTAAATCGGAATCACGCACTGAAACTTAAACTATTTTGAATAATCCGACCATTGAAATTCAAAAACCTACGAGTTTACGTAATGACCACTTAGAGAAAAATTTAAAATTTATGTAAAATTACTTTAAAAGTAAAACAAACATAAAATACATAATAAAACACAAACTCTCTGTACGAAAATACCAATCAAGTATTCTAAGCTCGTAAGTCTCTAATAAAGAATAAAATTTATTGTCTTTCTTGTACGTTAAAGCTTTGTTTTTATTCGGTTGGTTGTTTTCAGATTATCTGGTACCGTCAGCAACACGAAGGCTATAATACGCCGAAGCATTCGTCATTAGACAAGCCAACATACATTTACAAACACCCATGCCTAACACGGGACTCGAACCCGCAACTTCGCGGTCCAGAAGCTAGCAAGCTAACCACTATACCGTTTGGTCGGCTTGTTTTTATTCGGTAATTCAGACATGAAAAAGGTAAACAATACATTTATCAGGAGTTTTAGTCACTAGAAAATACTTAAGTTAACTCTCATAAATAAATATATGGTGTTTCAAAAACTATTTATGAAATGTAAACAATAATAAAGTTTCATTATTTTGTTTAAGAATACTTTCAACGTTTTATTTTATTTTCACATTTACTCCGATTTGAATTATTTACATATAAAAATATTTCAATGGAGCTTAGTAGTCAGAATGTGTTTTACGCTGCCCAATTGGCGACTTTGAAAAATGTTGCCATGTTGAATTGACACCAAACTTCAGGTTTGTCAAAATGGATGCCAGGTGGGAATGCAACCGTATTGGTGCCGGGCTACCATACTTGGCGAAAATCACCAAAAAAATTGGAAAGCATAAAGCCCATTCTAACCGGATTTCTAACACTACAAAAATTTTAAAGAGATAATTATTAAAAAATTATGGAAGTTACTGTGACTAAAACGCTTTTACATGCATTTTTATTAGGATTCATGACATCCAGATATAAATCATGTACAATTTGGCGACATCTAATATCTCAAATAACTTCCTGTTTAAAGTCAACTACTTATAAACCCTTCCCAACCCTTCCAAATAATAAGCCCTTCCAATACGAAAAAAGTGTGTAAGAATTTTTTTTATGAGGATTGAAAATTCCCCCAATTGAAATTGCCAAATTGAAATGGAAAATTCACGGCTTGCCTCCAAAAAATAATATTGGATATGAATTCGGATATTTAAGAACAAGTTTTATACCAACCCTACTTGGAAAATTTTCTGTGTTTAATAAAACCAAATTGGCAGGGATTTTGTTATGATATATCGTTCACCTAAAAAGGTTAAAGTTTCAGTCATTAAATGTCGCCGAATAGTGATAGACTTATATATTGCCAAAAATTATTTTTTGATTATAAATAAGCAATTATTATTTGTTCAATCGAATTTCACTTTTTCCAATGGATTTATGCCTGAATACATCATAAGTAACCGCTCTGGAAATGTGCGATGGGAAAATGAAATACACGTTTGGAACCACTAATGAAATGAGAAAATCGAATTTAATTTTTATCTATGAATATTTGAGTATAAGTTTTGTGACAAAAAAAATCATCTCTAAATATCCCCTTCATAACATCATTCCAGGAAAATAATGATTTTTTTTCCAAAGCACAAATACCACTTGCATTTTGCTTCATTTGCGTATTGTCAACATTTAAATGCCTTCATTAAAAATAAAAATTCAACTTATTACATATGAATTGGCAGTCAAAAATTATATTCGGAAATAAAACAGTTGTAATAGCCCTTAAGAATTAAAGTTTATTTTTAGTTAAGTTAATAAAAGTTGGTCGAAAAGGCATCAAAGTATTACAAATATTGAATTACTTTCTGCATTATCTGTTTTATTAGCACATCCATAGAAAACTCAATAAGAAATATTGAATAAGCAAGATTTTGTAACCGATTTAAGAGATAGAATTTTATTATCTATTTGGTAAAATGCTATGTCTTGGACAGAATCCAAATCGCACAAAATCTTTTCCCAGAACTTTTATGGGCTGTTTGGAGGGAGTTTAAAAACTTTTCCACGCTTCTAAAACTGTTTTCAATCATGTCGTTAAATGAATTTAGGTTTTTAAACTTCACTTATAGTAATTGAATTTTATTTTCTTTAAACTATATAAGAAAATAATATCAGACTAAAAACCTAACTTGGTAACCAAAATTACAGCAATTGAATTTGACAAATGTCAAGTGTTAGAAAAGTTTTGCGAACTTTCAACTTCAACAGAAAGTATCTGTTCTAAGCTTTCCGAAATAGATTAAGTAAAGTTTATAATTTAAGAAAATGTAATGTTCTAATTTTATAAATGATGTTTTTCTTTAAAACTTTTTTGTAGTTTTATTTTTCGTTGAATGTTCTGTGCTTGATAGGGATCATATTCGTATTTTAAATTAAATTTTTTTAAACAAAAGGAAAAATATTTTTTTTTTAATTTAAATATCAAAAGTAATAAAATGGCTTTTGTTATGAAACGCTATCTAAATTGTATTGTTTTTACTTTTAATTACCCATATGTACATATAGAGTAATAAAAATATAGCATTCGGTCAAAAAAAAATGTCAATAATTTTTTTTTTATGTATTTTTTTTTTTTTTTTTTTTTTTGCATTTCTAAACGTTTTGGAACATCTTGATTTCGAAAAAGTGACCCAGAAAAAAATGTCTGTCTACGTGTTTGTGGTCAGCATAACTCCCGAACAAATTGGCCTTTGATGTTCAAAGTTGATGTACGGTAGCCGCTATTGAAAAAAATCATGATTTTTAATAAAAAACGGCTCGAACGATATTGATCAAAATCGCTGTGGTAATGCCTCTTAAGGTGTTCTAAACATCCCCACTTCCAAAATTTCCGTAAAAAGCTTTAAGGCGTTAAAAGTGGAAAAATGAATGCATTCAACACAGAGTTCTCTTTGCTTAAACATAGCTCATCAACGATCTTTTTCCCTCCTCTCCTCAGTTTCACTTATTAGAAAGGATAATATAAGAATTATCGAAAAGTAAATCGCCAAAATCCCTTTTTTTTCCCCCACACCCCTAGTTTTTTTTTTTTTTTTTTTTTTTTTTTTTTGTAATTACAACCAGCTTCAACTTTTCAACTGGAATTTGTCAAAACGGAAGAAGTAAGAGTAAATAAATTTAAGGGGAGGGGGGGAAGGCGCTCTATGTAGTCCATGTTAAAAATGCCTTTTTTATGTACCTTTTTCTTAGAAACTAATCATAACATTGGTTAAATTTTATACAGCCAATATTTGTACTCTTACATAGATTGATATATGCTTTTGTAGAAACAAAATTTTGTTTAGGATTTATGGTGTTTTGAAATTTTTTAATAACATTTTTCCAAAAAAAATCATGGTAATGATTTTTTTTTTTTTTTTAAATCTAATCAACATTTCTGTAAAAGCATATGTCTGTTTATGTAAAAATACAATATGAACCAGGAAAAAAAAATTTAAAAGCAAAATATTGAGTAGATCCTAAGAAAGAGTTACATTTTTATGAAAAAACAGCATTTAAAGTACAAAACAGAAGGTTTTTTTCAGTCATGTTACTTTTACGAAATTTTTTAAAAATACTTCGGATGAGCGCATTTCCCACCAAGTTAAATCATTTTATAGATAACTTTCCAAATATTGTGATGCGCTAAAAACCTCAAAATGGATTTCGAAAAAATGTGCCCCCCCCCCCCTTAATTAGCTTACGCAATATTAAATTAACTTTATTTTATTTAATCATTCAATTGTATCAAATATATTTATGCACATGGATACTGAATATAACTATTCATAGTAATGTTTAGATAATTTATTTTTGTCATTGAAAAACTTTCTTTAAATATCATATTCAAAAGAAACTACTAGATATCAAAAAGCAATTTTCTCAGTATAAAGTTTTAAAAATTGAGGTAAAGAAGTCTTTCATCTTTCAAAACACAAACTTTCTGCGCGCATCCTCTTTTGCAAGGAATTTTTACAAATTACTTTGAAATCCTTACGTCATAACCAACTTGCTTTCCTAAACAAAGTTCTCATGGAAAAGAGTATCTTTCTCGGGCACACACAAGTACTTAAATTATGTTAATATATAAGTATTTGCGGTTGTAAAGAAAAAATATAATATACCGCCGACAGGAAAATAAATTTGAACTTCTTGAAGAGGAAAATTTCTCAAAGAAGCTTAGCAAGCCTTCTAAGAAAATATACGAATGCAAAAAAAAAAGTTTTTTTAAAGCATTAGATTTCAACTAGGGAATATGCTTTTTTCCATCGAATATAAGCTCTCAATTTTTTTTTCCAGTACATTTCTTCAAATATCTAAGACGCGTTGAAGTTTTAGTAAAAAAAAAGACTAGATGAAAGTTACTTTCTTCCGAGCAATAATTTCATCATGATCAGTCAATATAAAGTTAGGATTCTAGTGATCTGGCAGTTAAAGACACCAAGATCATAAGCGATATATTATGGGTTTGGTTGTGGCTTCGCCAAATACAGGTGTGTACGATAAGGGGGAAGGGGGGGGGGGTGCGCATTAAATAAGAAATGTACTCAAACTCCTCGTATTGGTGTGATGAAGTAGGAGTGAGGAGTATGCACGATAAGGTTTCGACTTCACAATCTTATCGTTGTTCCAAATTACGAGACCTATTTGGCTGGTACTTCATAGTCACAGAAATAGACAGCCAGAACAATGCAACCAAATTAAATATAAAGTATAAGCTAAATATGTTTATACTTTGTGTGTTTACCAACCACTTATTGATACATTTCGTTTTAATTTAGTCATAAATATTAATGGTAAGGAAAGAATTTCTGTCCCGTGTTTGTTTTAAATAATGTATTAATTGTGAGTTCAAGTTTATAGCGGAATAAAATCTTAAATAATCATATGTAGAGATTTGTTATATTTATAAAACTTTTTCGTTTCATTTTATTTGTAAAGTCATTTTCATGGATAAGTAATTTTATTTACCTATTACTATTATGATAGTATTATGATACTTTCATTGAAGTTGTTTAAATTATAACAGTGGTTTTAGTTTAAGTAAATTTTCCAGAATTGTATAATTAAATTCAGTCCATGCCGAAACTCGAGCATCATTCCAATTTTTTTCCCTTTTAAATAAACACATCAAAACTATCATAAAACATGTTTTTCCCTTTAGTCCTTTCTTATGAAAATATATTTCAATTTTAAAAATCTGCATCAACATTTCAAAACTTCTAGTATATGTTATTCAGCACTAGAAGACTGGGCGATGCTACGTATCTTGGCCAACGATCCACATTGGAATCGGCCAGTGTCAAACTATATTGTCCAGCCTATTTGTGCTACTAAAGTAATTTTAATAAAAATATAGGCAACCCTACTGGATTTAGAAATAAATGATTAAAGTCAAATTTATATAATATAAAATATAAGATTTTATGATAAGATCGTATAATAAAATAAGATTAGATACTAGGATAAAAAAAAAACGATAATCAAATGCAAGCCAAATAATTTAATCCTTAAATATTTTAAAGTTTCTGCATATTTAAAAAAAAAAATCTATATCTTTAAATGGTATGGTTTATAATAACTCGAAAAATAAGTGACTTTCAGAAAGAAATTAAGGATTTAAAATAATAATAATAATAATAATAATAATAATAATGTCTATTAGTGTTATGCACAGCAAAAATTTCTTGTTTGTTTAAATCTAGACAACCTAATTCTTTTATAGAGAAAAAAGTTTTTTCATGCACTTATTGACTAAAACGAAGTTTTAATTCGTTGTTGACTACAGTAAAAGTTACATTTTTGTTTTTTTGTTTTAAAAAATTAGTAACATCGTAATACTTGTTTATAATATTATGAAAAATGAAGTATTTGATTTGCTATCTAGACAACACATTTTTTTTTATAAAGTGATAGTTTTCTACATGTTTATTTAATAGAAATAAAGTTTTATCGACTGAAGTTAAAAGTTTAAATTTTTTATTTTGTTTTTAAATAAAAGTATATCTCTCTACTTGTGCATAATACAACCATAAATGATAATAAAACTACAGAATACGGAAAATCTGGTAATAATGGGACATTGTATATTTATCCATAACTACAGCACACAAGTAATCTCTAATTATGGTTATGTCACTAATTGCCAATTTCATGTCACCTAATCTGCAATTTAGTTGCTTGTTTTTTTTTATTACACCAAAGTAAGTTTTCTCATGTATCAGCATACAAGAACGTATATCAGCATGGAAAACAAAACTATATTTCAATGAATATTACTTTTAATTATGTGTTAGGTTAACGTGGCAGTTAACTTTTGTCTATAAACTAGGTATAGAAGATTAAAACTTACTCTTTATTTACTGCAAGGTTTGAAATTAGTGAGAACATAAGTGCACTATTCACGTAAAACTTTATTCGTACACGTAAGTTTTTATTTTGGGAGCATGCAGTCTAACTATTCAAAACCATACTAACTTTATAATGATTAAAAAAATAAAAAATCTTTGTATATTCATAAGAAACGGATTTTCAATTATTTAGAAAGTTATATTTCTTTTAACTGACATGCTTAAATATGATTTCTGCAAGTATACTTGATCCATTAAATGTTGAAATTTAATCTTGAAGGTTACTTTTTGTTCTGTTAGTTAAACTGTGCACCAAACTAGTGTTTAGTGCCCCTAATACACAAGACTTGGGTGCACTTGTGTACCTGATTTAAAAAGTTAATTTATACTCCTGATTTACTGCATAATAAACAAAAGTTGTTTTTTCCTTAAAAAGATCATAAAACTAATAATAGCATATCCAAACGATAGTTTATAACTTAATTGAACATTAAATATTATTAAGTACGAATTTGTTAAATTAAAATATGTAAATAATATATTATAAATAAAAAATACGAAAAGAATAGTTATAAATATGATAAATAGAATAATTATAATAAATAAAATTATAAAACGTTATTAAATATTAACTTTCAAAATGCAATAAAAGATACACTTCACAAATTTTTTAAATGTGTCACTGAAAAAATAATATCCTACTCATTTACCATATTACCCGTTCAACAGTATGCTAAAAAAAAGTCAAATTTTGTGGTTTATAAAAAAAAAAAAATTACACAATATTAAGTAGAAAATTTTCTACATAATACTTTATCATAATTATTAAAAGTTTTATTTATAGTTCTAATACATTTTTGAATTTAAAAAAAAAATATCCCATTTCTCATCTAATACTATACATGTGAATAAATGTGTATTAATTTATTCTCTTTCATCTTAATTTCTATTGTGTTTATAATTTTTCAGAACAATAAATTATATGCTTCATTCACGTTATTAAATTGATACAAAATGTCCCAAATTATTATTTTCAAAGGAAGCTTATTAAAATTTTCGATATACATCTTAAAAGTTTAGCCTTTGGCGGAAATAGCAATGTAATATTTAATTCTAAGATTCAACCAGTAATTTTTTTTATGTATAAAATTTAGCTACCTTTGCCTTGTAACCAGCAATGAAACTCAGTTTCATGAATAATAAACTCAGCTCATTATAATTAATAAGCAGAGAATGAAATGTTAAGACAATTGCTTCCATTTAAATCCCCATTATTTTTCTACAAATATTTTAATAAGTAAGGTTATTTTTCCAGAAATGCAGTTAAGAGAAACAAGAAATATTTTAAATAAATGCATATTAAGCATTGTGTGTAAAGAATACGAATACTTAGAATTAGCGAAATTAATTATATTCAAACTTAATGAAATTTTGTACAGAATTTTTTTTAAATCAACACCGTTTTTATTTAGAAAATAATTAGCTTAACTTATTGTTAATTTCAATTTTTCTATTAAGCTGCATTTAAAACTGCATAGTTTTAAAGAATAAATTTTCGCTGTGCCTTAATTGATAAGAAAAATTACATATTTATCACAAGCTTATCAAGTTTTTTTTTTTTGCTTATTTCATAATGTGGGTTTAAAGTATAGGTAAAATAAAGCTAATAAATTAATACTTAATTGAATTTGATAATTTCTCTTGAGGATATAATAAAAAATTGTTTAGAAATACATTTTCAACATTTCATAGGGGGACCTTTTTTTTTCTCATAAAATATTCTCAACTTTATATATATTCGTATGCCATAAAGCATTTAAATACATTCTTTTGATGTTAAACATTAAATACATTAATTTAAAAACTAATCTCCAAAATGTGTAGCTTTAATTTTAAAATTATATATGTGTATATCCTCTTCACCCTTGAAGATTAACAAAATGATTTAAAAAATATTTTACTGTTTTATGGAGTTATTTTGCTGTCAAGGAATATGAAAAAAAAAAATTTGCATTTATAAGTTTATTAGGGGGCCTAAAATTTTAGGTACACGTATGTGGACCCTAGTTTTTTATTACACAAAATAACGAGAATATTGCAATTGATAAAATGCTTGTAAAAGTAGTATTAACATGTTTAATTAAACTTTATTATTAAACACTTTATTTTTTAAGTAATTGAGAATATTTTCATTACTTTTACTTTGAATGGAACTTTTCAAAGGAATTATTTTTCTGCACACGTAAGTAAATGTTGCACTTGATGCACATTACTCTCGTTCTAGATATGCACCCCACCAGATGACATTTGTATGCATTTTTGTCGTCCATGCACCTGGGTAGTTGACCTATATTATCGAATTGTACATCCTTTGGAGGACGATGAACAACTTTTCATTGCTTTAAGGGCACGAGAAATTCTTCTTTAGAGGAGTTAGACAGTTTGCGTGTACTTCCTCTGCGAGAACTCCCAGATAAATTTCTTTCATACTTCAATAAAGATGAAGCAATAATCGTTTTATGTCATTGCTTTTGTGAAAGTGCACATAATAAATCCAGCAATTAGATATTGCTAGATCCACAAAATGTGTAAACATATGCACAGTCCATTTCTTTGTTCTTACAGCACAACGATAGTATGCTAAATATCGATCACAGAGATCAGTACCCCCCATCGAAATATTACACATTCGAATTACAGCAGTCTGTGGAATGCTAAATTTTTCTTTTCTCCTCTTTAGACAAATCACTCTTTTGTAATAATGCCTGAATCTCATCTGGAGTTCATAAGCCCACAAAAAATAATTTCGTATAATATTTTAAAATTATACTTAGTCACTACTATATTGTATATTCAAAATTATGATTTTGTATTAAGTTAATTTTAAACAAAACAAACACTAAATCTACTTCTGCACTTAAAACATAACTAAGTTACTATTTTATTTTGTTTGTTAAAAAGTTCTATAATTTAAAAATATAAATTCCAGAATGTTTTAAACAACTTTAAATTAAATAATAAAGTAGTAAACAAACATACACTCTGTGCACTTGCACCATAATGCCTCAGCTTACTAATATTTTGTTTTTGTTAAATTGTTCCAAATTTTAAGTGTATTATGTTCTAATATAATTTTAGGACAAATTAATTGAGTAAAAACAAACAGTTAACATGCTCATGCAATTAAACAATATTTTATTATTAAACAATAATTATTTACTAATTTTAACAATAATTACTTATTAACACATTTTCATCATATTACAATAAATTCAACCTAATGGACGAAGGTACACAAATGTGTACCCAATTATAAATCTTGACCCAACTTTTCAATGAAACATTTTTACAAACAAAACTATTCTAAATAGATGTTGAAAGATTAACTTAATTAGAAATATTTTTATTGGATCTATAAATAATATTTAAAATACTGAAAATTACTTACATTTTCGACTTTGCTGAGATATCGCCATTTTCAGAAAATCACTTTTGTAAACAAATATTTCTGGAGGAAAATTAAGCCTTTGCTGTCTTCTATGATATTCATTACGAAGCTCAGACATCCCCAAATGGAAAGGTGAGGTTGAAATTACAAATTTTTCCACCATTTTATTTTACAAACAAATATTATGAGGTCCACATATGTGGACCTACGGAGTGAAGAGGATATATATCTATCTCAAATTACTACTTTGCACTTATTATAGAATATCATTTGTCACATATTATAGGATATTGTTTTTTTAGAATTCTATATTACTCAGCTAAAATTTTTAATCTCTAATACTAATTACGGGGGAAATTTAACTGTTTTCCTTCCTTACAATATGTGCATGCAAAGCAATCGTCTCGAATATGTATCGCTACTTCTTCCAGTTCATCAGAAAATGCCTTCAAATCGCTGGATGAGTAAATGCAAAATAATAGATAATCTCCTAAAAAAAACTAATAAGAACAAAAAAAATAAGGAAATTTTACTAAAATATTCATTTGCGTGAGTCAACTGTCCACATCATGTTTAGCCATGTAAATTTGAAATGAATAAAATTTTCAATGATAAAAATAAAAATTTCTTAAGCTTTCAAATTTCTTCATCTTAGAAACATCCTCTTCGAAACAATTCTTAAAAATACAGATTTATTAAATAAAACAAATCAAATCATTTTTGCACTATCAGCCATATTTCAAACAAAATTCAATTTAATGCTATAAGCAATTTGCGTTAGAACACAATTCAGAATAGTTAAAGATGGTAAAATTTCAGGTCACAACACATACATCTTAATCTTATGAGGTACAGAATTTTAATACTTAAGCTAGTTTGTATTTTTTACCATCATATACCTAAAAACACTTTTCCATAGAAAGAGAGACCTCTAAGAAAAATACTTGAATATTTGGAACGAAACTTTTTATGTGCATTTTAGGAAAGTTTAATCTCGAATTACTATATTCTGAGAAAAATGTATCCACAAAGAACATTTCTTATCTAGCTAGAGAAGGCTCTGGTATTAAAAAAAGTCTTCTGAATTTTTATAAACTAAAAAATCGAATGGGATATATCAAGAGAGCTTTGCCATATCACTGTGCTGTTCATAATTCGTATATTTCGTAAACAATCATTTTAAATATTTCGAAAATTTTGTAGACTTTCAACAACGAGTATTTAAGATAGTCAAAAATCGTTTCACTGAATACAGTAATTCGAATGTCTTAAAACTGTAAAATTATTAATTCGCAAAACCTGTTGTTTCCATGCTTTCTCTATTGTTGTATAAAATACCATTCATGCCGTAATTAGTTATAAATATGTACCTTCAACTTTCTTACCACGCAAATTTCCTCATTTTCAAACCACGCTTTAAAAACAAAGTACTAACAAATATTTCCTTTCCAACCCAAAGCCGACTATTCCTCTCTTTTCCACAAAAACCACTTGTTTATCCTTCACCTTTCAAACCCAACCTTTCACCACTTTTGCTTTATCTCACCCTCCAACCACAGCAATAAGATTCCACTCTCCATTCCTTCCACTTGAGAGGTTATTATCCATTTTCTAAGCAATTAGATTTATGTATGCATAATCTTAGTATAATGAAATTTAACGGCGAAGATAATTGTTTTATGCATGAGATAAAAACTTATTTCCTAGACAACAGTTACAGAAACAATAACTGCAATATACACACGCATACATACAAGGTGAGACCGAAAAGTAAGGTGACTGATGTCATAATAATTACTGTATGATATATTTGCAGATAAATACATCATTGTCCTTCAAAGTAGTTCTCCCGCAGTCTACATAACACTTCTGACAACGTTCATACAAGTTCTTGAAACTTCTGAAAAAGTCCTCCTTTGTGACTGTCTTAAGTACCTTGGTAACAGCAGCTTGAATGTCTGAAATGCTTGAAAATCGGTTTCCCTTCAGTGCTAATTTCAGTCGTGAAAAGATTAAAAAATCTGTTGGTGCTAGATCAGGGGAATAATGAGGGGGTAACTAGTATTTCTAGGGCCAGCAGATTTTTTCCTCTTTCCACGACTGAAATTGGCACTGAAGGGAAACCGATTTTCAAGCATCTCAGGCATTCAAGCTGCTGTTACCAAGGTACTTAAGACAGTCACAAAGGAGGACTTTTTCAGGAGTTTCAAGAACTTGTATGAACCTTGTCAGAAGTGTTATGTAGACTGCGGGAGAACTACTTTGAAGGACAGTGATGTATTTATCTGCAAATATATAATACAGTAATTATTATGATATCAGTCACCTTACTTTTCGGTCTCACCTTGTATTTGTAATTTCAATCGTAAGTTTATTTAAGATAGTAGGCTGGTAACTTGGGTTCAAAAAATCGAAATTTTTTTTTTTTTTTGCTTAATTTGAAAGTACAATGTCTTGAGAATATACTGTGAAAATTTCAGACAGAAATTCGAAATATTTCGGGAGTTATAACGAGTTTCCTAGAGCGCCTCGGAGTCCAACCTTTAAGGTCGACCGGCAGCTGCAACCGCTTGGACTCTTCTATTGTTTGCGCTTTTAGTATATTTAAGTTAAAATTCACAGTACTCTGTTAGTATTTGATCGTACGTTGACACGTAAGCATCCAAGATGGATAGGAAAGGAAAAAAACGTGGTACGAAAAGTCCTGGAGATCCAGGCATTAAGCGAAAATTTCACGGTAATAGATACACTGCTGAAAAAGATGTAACATTTGTGAGCAAGTCTGCTGAAAAATTAAAAAATGAAGAAGATATTGAAGTAGCCATTGATGAGAGCTCAACGTACGCTCAACGACGCGTGCGCTGTCGCGTTTGCAAAATCCTACAATAAATCTCGGATTGCAAAAGCGGAAAATGCCACAGCAATGTCATCGAAAGAAGCCCGAAAGAGTCGAAGAGCGGACAAAGTTGCGGAGAATAATGCCTACGAAGAGGATGAAGGCATATTATACGCTCCAGGCATAGACGATTGACGTAAGTATAAGTTTACTTATGAAAATTTGTTGTTGAACTTTAAACGCGTTTTTCTCAAAACATTGTTTTTCTGGTCGGCCCGGGTCCTAACTTTTTTTCTACTGAACCGATTGCTTTCAAATTTTAACAGGCTGTTTTACACACTTATAGTTCTCGTCGGTACTAACGAGAATTTTTTTCACCCCTAACTTTTTATTTTACAACCCTTTCTTTGAAAAAAAAAGTCCTTTTATTTTAGCAAAGTACGACATTTTGTTATTTACCCTTGAAATTTAACTTCAGTAGTTCCGACCAGAATGACATGTCTATAGATTAAGAATAATCAAGAATATTTGATTTCAGATAACATCAAGAGCCAAAATCACCCGGTCCACCCACGTGCATTTTTTTTTGAGGTTCCAACTTCGAGTGACAATAATAATAGTAATAAACTATTAAATTTTTTCAAATAATTTTTTGTTTATATTTTCAATATGTAAATAAAAACACTAAATATTCAAGATAATTCATTTTTATTTTCCTATAAAAAACCACCCTCCAAAGAAGTCATGAAAATAGGCATAAGTTACCAGACTACTACCTTAAAATTGAAGTATTCTTTATACGCAGCTTGTTTCAGGTACTGTTAACATTTTACAAAAAGTTATAATTAAAGGTTTCAAAGGGAAGAATTTATCCAATACGTTCATATACGACATCTCGGTGTTCACATCAACCGCAGGAACTTAAGAGCCAAACATCCACACACCATTATACTACAGAGTCTTCGGAAAAGTGTATCCAGATACTTTTAGCCAAATACAGTGTACTAGATTTCTGGTACTCGGTAGTAGATCAACCGACAAGTTAATACGGATTATAATAGTCCAAAATTGAATTGTTACTTGAAGAGCCAATCTTCAAAAATATACAAGTTTTAATATGTTCATAATTAGGTTGTTGAAAAATTCAAGAGTCTTTTTAGCAACATATGAAGTTTATTCATTTTGGATGTACTAGAATCACTTTCATCTACGTTATTTATATTACCGACAGTCTGTATTGTTCAAAATATTATAGTAAAAAACCAGTTCAAATTGGTATAAAATATTCCAAAAATTGAGCATGCTCCTATTCCATCCCTTTCCTCAATTTCATCAAATAAATCACAGAACATAGCAATATTTTTCATTAATCTTTATTTTGTTCAATGGACTTACAAGGAACACGTGTGCCAAATTTCAGACCTTTAACTTTGTGGGACGTTTGAGAATCAGTCAAAAGTAAATAATTCTGCAAGGTCTTTTGCCTTTATTGACAGAGCCTTGTTTCCAATAGGCCTTATGCCATCGAATTTTAGGGGCCTCTAAATTGTCAGAAAAATTCTTATGAAAATCTCTTCTTTATCATAATGTATCTCATTAAAATTTGACTTATTACGCAACTATCAATATTGCGTTCAGAGTACTAGGTCAATTAATATATATATATATATTATTAACTCTTTATACATTAAAAATATTAATATCCTTACAATAATTTAATCAAGATGGTATAAAAAATTTCATCAATGTTTAAATAACACTAATATTCCTCATTAAGGGCCCCATCTACTATGTTGTCCTAAAGTAATCGTTTTTCCAAATCGGTCCTCTTTTTAGGTATAGATAATAAACTTCGATCATTTGTTTTAAGTTGCTCTTTAAATTTATTTATTCTGAATCTGTAAAAATTTATATATTCGCATTTTTGGGTCCCCTTACGCATTGTATTGTGTTTTACCTCAGATTACTACAACAAGTGGAAAGGAGTTCAGGATACGAATAAAAGAGCCTGTTTTGACAAAGAAGGGTGTGGCGGCAATTCAATTATCAGTAAATGACGAATGGGCTCTCGCCACTAAACAAACTGGGGAAGGAAAGACTTATCCATTCTCATTGATTCTTACGTGTTCCATTTTGCTTAAGGTGTGTGTGTGATAGTGTGGAAAGTTTTACTTGTTGCGTTTGAAAGAAATATTTTGTTTTGTTTTTATCACATGCGTAAACTTTTAATGTTCTTATGCTTTTGTCTAAAATGAAGTTTACCAAATTTAGTGAATAAAAAAAGCTTATATTAGGAAGCTGTTTAAAAAATTGGAAATAAGTATTTTTGTAGTTTTGTCAGACCCCTGTATAAAAAGCTAACTACAAACACTCAGATTTTTTATGTGTATGTTATATATTCATTCTGAAACTATAAACACAAAAAAGCATACATTCATTCGAATCCATTAAAACATTAATTTCTCTAAGAATATACTAGTTATATAAATAGTGCATTATATCTATAGAATTCAGTAAATATAAGTATTTGAATCTTAATATATATTCGTATTACGTATAAATAATAAATCCATCATAGTCATCTACAAAGTAACCTGTTTAGCAATTTACTCTTCCGGAGAAATGAAGACTATGAACGATGATGATGTACAACTAACTATCAAACTCTTTACCTCCCCTGAAACTTTCTTTTTGTAAATACCGTGGGCAGTGTTACATCAAATCTTCATTGCAACGAGATTCACTTTTTAAAGAGATAATGCCTTTCTGGAAAACTTTAAAAGTTAAGCTAATTGGTAATTGCATCTCCAATTAGAAAAATTCAGAAAATGGGCCTATAAGATATGACAATCGACATCGAGTCTACCTATTTTTAATTAAAGATTGTTGTGCGTGACTATCTCCGAGATCTCTTGCACTTTATGAGATTTAGTTCCTTTGCGTTATTTAAGCCTTTACCAAAACTTAAACATAATAGAAAATAGAAAAGTGAGACGGCTCCGTTTACTATAATCTACTTATTCCGAAAATTACAGTTATTAATTGAAATTATTTGTCGCAATAACCGTGTAATCTGCTCAGGTTTTAAAGCAGTATTTTAAAGTTTCCATTTAGGAATAAAACCGCCTTGTACGGTAAGTAGGCTTTAATTTCAAGTTTGAGTAAAACTAAATAAAGTAGAATATTTTTATTGAAAACTATATGTACTAGACACTCAACTTTTATTTACCTTCAAAATACTCAGCCTGTATAGTTTACATATAAAAACGTTTTACTTGTAGATTGAAAAGAAGAGATGTGATCGGTAGTATAACAACCAATTCTAGTGAAAATTGACCAGGTATAACTCTAGAGAAAATGTTTTTTTTTTAATGCGGTTGATAATTTACACGTAATTGTAAACTAGAATCGTACTGTTTGAAAATGATATGTATAGAACGTCAAAAAAAAAAAAAAAAAAAAAAAAAAAAAAAAAAAAAAAAAAAAAACACACAACTCTGAAAGATGGCTATATTGATGGCTATAATTTATTACAGCAAAACACATTACAGTTTTAATAAAAAAATTAAAAAAAACTGAGGAAATCTATAATGATGGATCGAAATTTACTTAAAACGTTTAATCAATATCATAAATAACAATTTAACAAGTTTTTTTTTTCGTATTGAACGTTTCGTTACGTTGGAAAATGTGCATAAAGTTTTTTTTTAAAAATAAGTTTTAGCAATTGAATAAATTATTTTAATTTACCTTAAAAGAATAGAAAAGTATAAAAAACAAGCGTGACCTAATTATCATCAAGTATTTTGTCAATGTCGTATAAAGCAATAACTTAACATTATTTTCCAATTTTCTATCAATTTTAGGAATTTTTTATAATATACATTAAATTTCTGTTACTTTTGTTTTCGATCTTAAATGAAGTTGGCCCATCTTCAACTTTACTTTTTTTTTTATTATTATTATTGTTGCACAAATTGTCTGTATATATTGTAAATAGTGACGTATTATTTCAAAATTCTATTGTAATTTATTTTTATCCAATTTTATTTAGTAATTAATAGCGATTATACAAGTTAGAAAAAGGTGGCAACACCTGAAGTAATCGAGAAGTTTCGAGAAATTTCTTTTCCGATGAATTGGCTGGAAATTTCGAGAATGTCTCACGAGCTTGTATATAAAAGACTGGAGAACGGGAAAGTTTTCAGATGTACTTCGGATTTCGTTGAAAGCTGATCGCGATCGCTTTGTTGACCTATTGGAGTGAGCTTGTATAATCGCTATATTCGAAGCTGTTCTTGTTGAAGCTTGTATTGAAGATTAATAGTGATTGCACTGTTATCTGTGAATAAATTTTGTGAGTTTTCTGAAGAGAATAAATACTAGTTTTTTATCTGAAAAACTGTGCCGTCATTGCCTCAGCGGAAAAATTCATAACAGTGGTGTCAGAAGTGGGATCTCGTAATTTTGAATGCCGACAACTAGAGGAATGATGGAAGACCAAATGAAGCAGTTGATGGAAATGATTGCTGGAATAAAGGCCGGACAAGAATCAACCGCCGCTGGTCAAGCCCGTCAAGAAACGACAAATGCCGAACTCGCCGCTACAATCGCCGCTGGTCAAGCCCGTCAAGAAACGACAAATGCCGAACTCGCCGCTACAATCACCGCTGGTCAAACCCGCCAAGAAACGACAAATGCCGAACTCGCCGCTACAATCGCCGCTGGTCAAACCAGCCAAGAAATGACTAACGCTGAACTCGCCGCCGCAATCACCGCCAGCCAAGAAGCGACATCATCGGATATTAAAGCTTTAGCATCCAAGCAAGAATCATCTTCTGCGTTCGTTGATAGATTTATGGAGCGCACAGAGAGTGTTCTTAAATCAATGAAGGCGGATATTTTGGATGTCAGAGAAGATCTTAAGACAGTGAGAAATGAAGTTGAAGAAAAAGTTTCCACCGTGCAAGAAAAAGTTTCCACCATGCAAGAAAAAGTTTCCACCTTAAAGGAAGAGCAAGACAAATTCATTGACGTTGTAGAAGAAAGGCTGCGAAAAATGGAAACGCGTGAAGCTCTGGCCATAGCGTCACCTAATTGGGATAACGCTTCCATCCCCTTTATGGCGCCGCGCTCTAACATCAAAGTGGCCCCTTTTGATGGGAAGTCGTCTTGGCGCGTTTATCAAACGCAATTTGAAATGATTGCTTCTGCGAATGGTTGGGACGATACTTCGAAAGCATTCCATCTCGCAGCATCTCTTCGAGGTGAAGCTGCTGACATTTTACAGACACTACCTGAAGAGAAGCGGGGAGAATTCGTGGCGCTGGCAAGTGCGTTGGAGTTAAGGTTTGGGGAGCAGCATCTAAAGGATTACAACAGACTGCAATTGAAAGTGAGACAGCAGAAGGCCAATGAAACTCTTCAAGAATTGGCATCGGATATAGAAAGACTGTCGCTCCTCGCTTTCCCAGACTGTCCCTCGGACGTACGAGATAACCTGTCTCTTCAGTATTTCGTGGATGCCATCAAAGATCCCGACATACAGCAAGCTGCCAGGATGTCAGACAGCAAAGATCTGAAGTCCACCCTCGTCTATGCCATGAGAGTAGAAGCCGCACAGCAAGCTTCTAGAAAAGACCGGCGTTTCGTACGTGGAACATTGGCAGACGATTCCTCTGAACTTTTCACGAAGAAGTTTCAAGAACTGGAAAACAAGATGGAGCGAATTATGAGAAATATTCCTGGCTCAAGGGATCGAAAAACTAGAGTGGTTTGTTGGCTCTGCAACCGGGAAGGACATTTCAGACGTGAATGCCCTGAATTGGACAGGAGGGGGGACAGACCCTCGTCCGAGCCTCAGCAGTTAAACTAAAGAGCGGCTATCTCGCGAGGCGGAGGTCGCCGTGTAGAGCAGGTGGTGCCCCACTCAGCCTCTATCACATCTCATCCCTTCAAGGAGGAAACCATGGTTTATTCGTGGAGGGCAAGATCAATGGAACTCCCTGTCGTCTAATAGTTGACTCAGGGGCAAATGTAACCATCTTACGGACGGATGTAGCCCGGCGCCTGGACAGCCAACCTCTTTACACGGCGCCTTCAGTTTCACTACAGACTGTGACTGGTGACAAAATTTCTGTGCATGGGAAATTAAATGTCAACATCTCTTTTGGATTTCACACCTACACTCACACCGTTTACGTCGCTGAAATTATTGACCCATGTATTCTTGGATTGGACTTTTTAAAGAGAAATGGAATTACTTTGAATTTCGAGAAAGGCGAGCTTCAAACGGGAAAAGAAGAAGTTCCATTGCTCGGTTTGGACTCGGAAGAGCCGTGTGCATATCGAATAGTAGCTCTTGAAGACATCACCATCCCTTCCATGACATATTTGGTTGTAAAAGGTTCAACAGAGCTCCCGAAGGCCTTCCGATTTGGAGTAACGGACTTCCCATCATCGAATAGCGTCCCGAAAGGAGTGGTAGTAGGAGCGACGCTTGTGGACCTCTCTCAAGAGGTGGTGCATGTGAGAATGGCCAACATCGGTGATTCTAAGGGAGTTATCAAGAAAGGAGAAGAAATTGCCACTTGCACACCTGTTACAAGCATCGAACGAGGATCGAAGGAGCTTCCGACCGCACCACCCGCGGATTTAGTGGACCAGCTTCTCGAAGACTCTCGGTTGGAAAGAAGGCAAGAGAAGATTGTCGGAAACCTTATAAAAGAATTTCAAGACATTTTCTCCATGTCATCGAAAGATGTTGGAAGAACAGAGCTTACTCAACATCGAATCGATACTGGGACCCATTTACCTATTAAACAACATCCTCGAAGACTTCCTTTCGCAAAACAAGAGGAGGTCGGGAGATTGTTACATGAAATGGAAGATAATAGAGTTATCGAACCCTCCTCAAGTCCATGAAACCTCTCCAATCGTACTCGTTCGAAAGAAGGATGGTTCCACCAGGTTTTGTGTGGATTACCGGAAGCTGAACGAAATTACGAAAAAGGACAGCTACCCTCTGCCAAGAATCGATGACACTTTGGACACTATCGGGGAACCAGTGGTTTTCGACTTTGGATTTGAAGAGTGGATACTGGCAAGTGGAGATACATCCCGACGATCGTGAGAAGACTGCCTTCACTACCGGCCAAGGATTATGGCAGTTTCAAGTTATGCCGTTTGGCTTGTATAATGCACCGGCTACGTTCGAGCGACTGATGGAGACTGTGCTTAGAGGACTTTCCTACGAGACCTGTCTGGTATATTTGGACGATATCATTATCACAGGGCGGAGTTTTGATCAACACTTGCAAAATGTGAAGAACGTGTTCTTGAAGCTTAGGGAAGCCCACTTGAAACTTAGCCCATCAAAATGTAAGCTCTTTAGGCGGAAAGTCAGTTATCTCGGACACATCATCTCATCCGATGGAGTAAGCACAGATCCAGCCAAGATCCATGCTGTGCAAATTTGGTCTCGACCGCAAGACGTTCATCAATTGCGAAGCTTCCTAGGCCTGTGCACGTATTACCGTAAATTCGTGAAAGGTTTCTCCAAGATCGCCAGACCCTTGCATCGACTAACAGAGAGCAAGCAGAAGTTCCTATGGACTGCCGACTGTGACGACTCCTTCAATCAACTGAAGAACGATTAACATCCGCGCCTGTTTTGGTTTTCCCGATGTTAACAAGGACTTTATTTTGGATACAGATGCCAGCAATGAGGGAGTGGGCGCCGTTCTTTCCCAGGAAATTGAAGGACAGGAGAAAGTCATCGCTTATTTTAGTAAGAGCCTGTCAAGATCCGAGCGGAACTACTGCGTCACAAGAAAGGAGTTACTGGCAATAGTAAAAGCCGTTGAGCACTTTCACCATTACTTGTACGGCCGAAAATTCCTTTTAAGAACTGATCATGCGTCTCTGACTTGGTTGCTGAATTTCAAGAATACAGAGGAACAAATAGCAAGGTGGATTCAGCGCCTGCAAGAATACGACATGGATATCCATCACAGAAAAGGAACGTTCCATGGGAATGCAGACGCTCTTTCTAGAAGACCATGTCCGGAGAACTGTCGATTTTGTTCCAATGCCGAGTCTAAGTTCGGGGTTAGCACATCGGCCGTTCGGAAAATAACTACCAACTCAACTACTTCAGAATTGGACCCTTGGAGTGACCGGAATGTTCGAAAAAGTCAGGTTGAAGATCAGGACTTGAAACCTCTAATTGAATTCATGGAAGCAGCTACCGGAAAACCCAGTTGGCAGGAAATTGCATGCTATAGCCCAACAATGAAGAGATATTGGGCTATGTGGGACTCTTTGCACTTGAAGAATGGAGTACTCTACCGTTGATGGGAGTCCGATGATGGCAAAAGCTTCCGGTGGCAATTAATCCTTCCAAGTTCTAGAGTTACGAACGTTCTAGAAGAACTTCACAGCAGTTCTACTGGAGGACATTTTGGTGTCACGAAAACTCTTCAGAAAGTCAGGGAGAGATTCTTCTGGGACAAAGCAAAATCCGACGTGGAGAAGTGGTGCAAGTCCTGTGATGCATGCAATTCGCGGAAGGGACCGAAGACCCGAACTCGTGGAAAGTTGCAACGTTACAACGTAGGAGCACCATTCGAAAGAATTGCTTTGGACGTCTTAGGCCCCCTACCTCACACAACTAATGGCAACAAATACATCCTAGTTGTCATGGACTACTTTAGCAAGTGGCCAGAAGCATACGCGATTCCGGACCAGGAAGCCACAACCGTAGCAGAAGTCCTCGTACGGAATTGGATCTCCCGATTTGGCGTACCCCTGCTGATACATTCCGATCAGGGGACGAACTTCAACTCTGCCGTCTTCATTGGGCTGTGTGACTTGCTCGACATGGAAAAGACTCGTACAACTCCCCTGCATCCACAATCCGATGGAATGGTTGAACGATTTAATAGAACGATTCTGAATCATCTCTCCTTGTTTGTTTCCAAGAACCAGCAAGATTGGGATCAGAAACTTCCATTGTTCCTTTTGGCCTACAGAAGTGCTACTCACGAGACCACCGGATATACACCATCTCAAATGATTTTCGGAAGATTCCTTAGACTACCCTGCGACATCCTCTTTGGACGACCACCGGACACCCCTTCCTCGCCTGTCCAGTATCTAGATGATCTCCAGGCACGTTTAGAAGCCGTACATCGGTTCGCCAGAGAAAGAATCAACATCATGACAGAGCGCATGAAGGTCCGCTACGATGCCAAGGCCACGGAACGTTCATTCCAGGAAGGTGACAAGGTGTGGTTATGGAATCCTAAACGTCGGAAAGGACTCTCCCCTAAGCTCCAGACGAACTGGGAAGGGCCGTATGTGGTCCTTAAGAAGATCAACGACGTCGTGGTAAGGATTCACCGGACACCCTCCTGTAAACCTAGAGTTGTACATCACAATAGACTAGCCCCATATTATAGTAGAAGTGATTGAATTGCCTTTCCTCTTAAGGACTTCACTGCCCGGGACGTGCAGTCTTTAAGAAGGGGGAAATGTTGCACAAATTGTCTGTATATATTGTAAATAGTGACGTATTATTTCAAAATTCTATTGTAATTTATTTTTATCCAATTTTATTTTGTAATTAATAGCGATTATACAAGTTAGAAAAAGGTGGCAACACCTGAAGTAATCGAGAAGTTTCGAGAAATTTCTTTTCCGATGAATTGGCTGGAAATTTCGAGAATGTCTCACGCGCTTGTATATAAAAGACTGGAGAACGGGAAAGTTTTCAAATGTACTTCGGATTTCGTTGAAAGCTGATCGCGATCGCTTTGTTGACCTATTGGAGTGAGCTTGTATAATCGCTATATTCGAAGCTGTTCTTGTTGAAGCTTGTATTGAAGATTAATAGTGATTGCACTGTTATCTGTGAATAAATTGTGAGTTTTCTGAAGAGAATAAATACTAGTTTTTTATCTGAAAAACTGTGCCGTCATTGCCTCAGCGGAAAAATTCATAACATTATGTTGCATTAAAATTCATTTTTGATTGAATTACTTTACTAATTGTGTACTAGCTTCTTGTTACACATGACATCAATAAATCTAAGTAGTGTCCGTGTAATTTTACTCAAATACTTGTAACGTCCTACAACACGTCCGTTAAGCGTCTTTAAAATTACGCTTCTCAAAGTTGAGATTGGTTCTTAGAGCATTATCTCCGTGATGATTTACTTTATTTAAATTCTTGATCTGATATTTTTAATGGCACGTCAACTTTAAAGTGTACGACTTTAAACACAGACTGAGTCATTGAACTTTTAAAAGTTAGACTTAATTTTAATACATGGATGATCCCTCATAAGGAAGAAAATAGATAAAATTATCAAAAAATCCACGAATAATAACGGTACTCATATTTTCCTTTTGCATTTCATCAATTAAAATACAAGATATAGCCAGCGCTCGAATAATTATTTTTGTGTACTGAACATAGGATATTATACAAATTTAACTAAACCGCTTGTTTAAATTAATGCATTTGTAACACACACGTAAATTGTATTGAACATAAAGTTTAACGGTACGAAATTTTACATAAGGTAAGGTAAAGCATTGATACTAAATTTAGTATTTTCGCAAAAAGATTACATAATTCTTAAAAACCTTTTTTATGAAGACAGAACTAATTGTTATTTCACATATGTCTCATTAATACGACATAAAATATTTGCTTATTCAGTTCTTCTTAATCACTAATTGATCATTAATTACTTTGAGTAATAACCAGTCATTATTCTAATTAGATTGCCTGTAAAAGAGTTTTCCGTCTAGCTATTTGGTTGTTAAATTGTATAAATGAATAGTAATGGGTCACAGAATTTGCACATTGAAATAAAAATATTACAAATCATAGCAAATAATTACAATGAAATTGAAGTATCTGATATATTAACTAATTATCAGTTTATTAATTAACCAAGCCTTATTTTCAGGAATTATACGACATTTTGCATTCCGTTTAATTGTATATTTTACAAAATAAAATGAAAAACTTTTTAACTAAATTATTGACCCAAATAAGTCAATATTTAATTTTATGAACTTTCAATTTTATATGATGCGATTAAATTTACAAAAGGAAAGGTAAAGTAATTGTAAAAAAAATCATAAGAAAATTGAAATAACTTGAAAAAATATTTATTTATTTAATTCATTAAAGAGACCATTTAGCTCATACAAAGGAATATTAGCCACCTTAAAACAGAAACATTCTTAACTATAGCAACTTCATTTGAATATAAAAAATCAATATCATTTATTTCCTTCATTAAGGGATTAGATTACACTTAAAAAACAATATTATTTAAAATTCTTGTGTACAATTTTATAATCAGGATTAGGAAAAGTTTTAACTTTTTTGGATGAATATCTACGAAGTACACATATTCAACATCAACAAACGTAGATGACAATTGAGGGCCTGAGAAGGGGGGTCCAAGGGACTTTTCTCAACTTTTGGTTGGTTGTTTTCAGATTATCTGGCGCCGTCAGCAGCACGAGGGCTATAATGCGCCGAAACATTCGTCATTAGACAAGCCAACATACATTTACAAACACCCATGATTAACACGGGACTCGAACCCGCAGCCTCGCAGTCTAGAAGCTAGCACGCTAGCCACTACACCGTTTGGTAGGCATTCTCAACTTTGGAGAAAATACACTTTAAAGTTTCTTATGTATATTAAATTTTGTGAAAATTATTTGCTTTTCAAATACTAACCTTTAGAATAAAGATATCACTAGTTTTCATAGAATTTAATATAAATAAGAAACTTTAAAGTGTATTTTCTCAAAAGTTAAGAAAAGTCACTTGAACCCCTTTGTTTCTCAGTCCCTCAATTGGAATACTTCCTAAAAATACCCAATTTAATTTTAAACAAATTTCAATTTGCATATTTAGAGGAAAAAAATACCCGAGTTAATAAAATTTATCTGGTGATTTACAATCTGAAATCACAATATTTTGTTTTTTCGTTTTTATTAAGAAATTCTTTTTTTGTATTCACTTTGTTTCTAAAAGATTTTGATCAAACAAAATTCTCAAAAACTCATTTGAAATATAAACATAGTGTGAAGAAAACATAAAACTACCCAGCATCTTCCATATACCACGCAAAACATTTCATAGGGAGAGAAAAAAAAAAGAGAAAAAAATATAGAGCATTTATTGAATCAAATAACCAATTCAGCATTTTTCAAGAGAATTGTTTTTCCATTTGTACATTTTTCTATTCCTTATTTCGTCCGGTTTTTTTATTATTATTATTTTCAAAGGAAATACTTTCCATGTGACTGTCTATTTCCCCCAAGAACATTTCAAATGCCATAAAAGGGATTTGATACTCTTTCTGAAATATTGCCCGGTAGAGGCCGATAAGCACAGAATAATAAGCTCCCCACTGGAGACCAAACGATCATAAAATAAATATCGATTATTCTAATGACCAGAAAAATTTTATGTTAGCTTTAAAATATGTTGTGTAATGGCTGGAACGTGTATTTATATTAACGTTGACAATGATATATCAACAGCTTTGCATATCGGAGCTAAATAACCCTAAGTCTAGATTTGGTGATATTGGTTTTATGTCTGACTAGTTTAAGTGGTCAATGGCTACCGAGCAAAACTAGAACCGGAAACTTGTTTTCTGGTACAGCCCTGTTCAAATTGGTCAGACAATCACTAGTTATATGCGTGTTCTCCCTCCTCGATTTCACAAACTTATCCACGAATGAAATGTTGTTCTTGGTAATCCATTTTACTCAAGCTATTTATGTGTGAAAAAAATCGGTTCAATTTGGTTCAATTTATATCACGTTATGATCATACCTCCCTTAACCCTCTATCCTCGATACCACCACCATAACCAAACAACATGAGAACGAAATGTTGTTCTTGCTTATCTACATTTCTCAAGATATTCATAGGAAAAAAATCTAGGTTCAAATCGGTTCAATTTATCTCACGCTATGTTCATATCACCCCCCCCCCCCTTCTTCACCCCTATTAACCCTTATTCTCGATTTCCTTACCATATCAAAATAACATGAGAATGAAATTGTGTTCCCGACAACTTTATTAGTCAAGAAACTTATTGGAAAAAACCTGGTTCAAATTGGTTCAGTAGATCTCAAGTTATCATCTTTCTCTTTAACTACTCGAAAGGGTTTAGTTTTCAAGGAGCTTTGATTGGTTGGTTGGTTTATACGTTCAGGTCGCGATGGATAATCAAGTCGGGACCTACAGCTTAACGTGGATTCCGAACCACAACGAACATCCATGCCTAATCAGGGATTTAAACCCGGCACCTTTGTCATGCGTGGTCAGAGCTCTAACCACACAGCCATCAGATGGGCTAAGGAGCTCCGAAATCTCATGTCATCAGTGACATTCTTGTTTCAAAGATTAAATGGCTAAAATTTCACCAAGATAGGAATTAAATTGTATTTTTTTATAAAAGAAAAGCAGACGCTGTTCTATATAGATTATGTCCTGAAATTTCGTTTTCCATTGAACCTTGAAATAGAAATTCACTCAAGGAATTTGAAGTATTTAGAGAAAACTAGAAGAGAGTTCTATGTAGAGTAAAAAGGGAATAACGTTAATTTATTTCATTCTTTAGTGAATTACCCCAAATTGTTACACAAGGACTGAGAAGACACATCAAGTTTTGGTTCCTCACAGAACATCATTCTGATTTTTATTTAAATGTTGAGAAATACTAATAGATTATGAATATATTAGTCTACCCAGGCAGAAATGGTCGAAACTGCTCAAAAATAAACTTTAAATTTACTGTACTAAACCCGATAATCCAATATGTCATAGCTTGCCAAATAATGAGCATTATTTTTATTTCGTAACCCACAACTCTTTAATTTTCAATGAGGAAAATTACAGATGATTGCACTATTCTGGCGCAAAATACTTGCTTTTTTTAAAAGTGAACCAAGTTGGCAATACGTATTACTTTCCTTATAGAAAATCCAATTGGGGATTTCAAAATCCAAAAGACCGCTGATTATTAGGCAAGATTTTAGCATATTTGGCTATCGGTTTAGGAGGACTCGTTCAAATGAATTCTTGAACAGTTTCAGTAATATCAGTACATTCTTCAGCAATATCAGTACAACTTCGCTCCCCATTCTCTGCATAATTCAAAATAATGGTCGATATTATACCTAAACTTTTCGTCCACCGTCGGACTGAAAGGCAAGTAAAGAATTTCAAAACAACAGAACAACCAAAGAAACCGTCCCTACCTAAGGACTAAAATGGATTCAAACATAAAAGAAATTAAAAAAAAGTTCTTCTTAGTTTAAAATTAATTTTCTAGCATATTTTAAATATCATATTTTACTTTCATATTTTTCGATAACTTTTGAAATTTGGAAATTAACAAGATTTTGCAAAAGATCACAGCTTATTCTCGAAACCATTTTTTAAAATAGCTTAATAAATGAAAATTAAGTTTTTAGTTAAATATGACTGATATTGCGTTCCAGTTTAATATCACTTTAATATTAATAAAAAGCACATTCATAACCTGAAATTAGATATTCCTACATTATTTATGTATGAAATATATCTTCAAACAGTCCAAAATATAATTAACTATTTTACTTTTTATATTTAAAAGTAACAAGCATAGAAATTTCAACATAGGTTTTTCAAGATTTTTTTCCCTTGTCACATGGAACACTAAAATATTCTATACTAGGTATATTATTAGTTTCCCAATTTATTTGAACACTCAAGAAACATTTCGGAAATCCATTTTCAATCTTTACATAAAATTTTTTAGTAAAGCTAAGAAAAAAAAGGTACCTTTCATCTTTCGATCGAAACCTGGTTTCACAAACTTTCAATTATTGTACAAATACTAGAAATAACGTAGCCGCTCTTTTCCACAAAACGGGAGAAAATAAACCATTTGGAAAAAGAAACAAGAGGAAAAAAAGCTGTAGTTATTGGAAGTCAATGCTTTCTCTCATTCCAAAATGTTTTTGAAATTGCTTACGATTGCAACTGTTCTACGCAGTTTCAGATTTTTTTTTCCTAGTCTATCCTGGAAAGCACTTAGAAACACAGGAAAAAAAGGTGATGTTTTCATTTTATTCAATAAGAAGGTTATGACATACGAGACATAAAAGCGTAAAATGTAGGAATTTATCTGTATTAAATACATTTATAGGGCTCCGTGAAAAGTTTGGGACGGGATTTATTTCGTTAACTATTACAACGAGGGAATCGGCTCAAATTTAAAAAACGCTCAAAATAAGATGCGGGATTGTAAATTTATATAATTGGTATGTTTGTAAGCTAAAGGACCTATTTTTTGCACAATAACGGCTAATCAGGCAGGGACCTACAGCTCAAAGGGGATTTCGAACCACAACGACATCCATGCCTAACCCAAGATTCGAGCCCACCACCTTTAGCATGCAAGGTCAGAGCACTAACCCCACAATCATCAGGTCGGCGTAAATGTACATGATTTTCATGAGTAGTGGATTTAAAATACTGTTTTATTTCAAATTCCTTTGTTTTGTTTATATAAGTTGGAACTTTTCACTTTCAATTTAATATAATCAATTACTAAATGACATTGATTATTAAAAATAATCAATCTTATAAATTAATCCGGAAATATATGTATAACTTATAAACAGCTCATTGATGACGGTGCGCATCAAATTTTTAAATCCTTTAATAAACTTCGATTTTGTTTGTGGCTAGCAAATTAACTCATTTACCGTCATCCACTAGAACTGAAACTTGTCAGATTGATTTGATGAGAATACATTCCATTAAGGTTTGGGGAATGTCACTGTAACTAAAAGCTAGCTTTTAAACGAGCTTCTATTGGTTTTTACGGATTACTAACAAACACGCTACACGTCATCCAGTCGAGATAAAACTTTGAATTTTTTTTTTAGAGACTAGTTGCCGATGGCAATGCATTTCTATCAACCCTTTGGGAATGTCACCTAATGACCACTTTTACGCACGTTTCAATTGCCCTTACGTCAGACTTATCAGCTTTTACCAGCAGATACCAAGTATAATCCAAGAATGTAGAATTTGGAAACAAATATTTAAAGTCTGGTTGGTTGGTTGGTTGGTTGGTTGGTTGGTTGTTTTCAGATTATCTGGCGCCGTCAGCAACACGAGGGCTATAATGCGCCGAAACATTCGTCATTAGACAAGCCAACACACATTTACAAACACCCATGCCCGCAACCTCGCGGTTTAGAAGCTAGCACGCTAACCACTATACCGTTTGATCCGCTATTTAATGTCTGAAACCTTTCCATATTAAATTTGACAATGCAAAATCTTCAGAGAGCTAATATACAGGGTTACTACAAGAGAATCATTCCTTTTCAAAACCCGATTTATTCAAAAGTATTATATTTACAAATATGGTTGATATATGAAAATAACTTCAAACTATTCAAGTTTTATGCGAACTCTACAAATGTTCTATGTGTTCCCCCTGGTAACAAAACACACGTTGAGGCGGTGGTTCAATTCATTCCACAGATTTTGTAGCATGATCGCATCAATAGGGTTTTGAAAATGAATGATTATTTTGTAATAACCCTGTATACACTTGTCATCCAATCTAGCTGAAACTTTCCTGTTAAACTTGTTGGGAATGACAATGTATTCTATCAAGATTTTTAGGGGGGGGAATTAGTAAATAGTTTGGAATAGATGTTTTCGTTGCAGTAGACAAACGCAACGAAAACTAGATCTGAACTCGATAAGTTGATTGCTTTGGTTGTTTTCAGATTATCTGGCACCGTCAGCAACACAAGGGCTATAATGCGCCGAAATATTCATCATTAGACAAACCAACATACATTTACAAACACCCATGCCTAACACGGGACTCGAACCAGCAACCTCGCGGTCTAGAAGCTAGCACGATTACCACTATACAGTTTGATCGGCCTCGATAAGTTGAAATTATACATACAAATTGGCAATTCATATAAAAGATGTGCATTAAAAAATTTGTTTTTAGAGAATATATTATTTTCGTGTTGTTTCTCCAAAACTAAATACATTGACAATGTTCTCACTTTAAAATATGTATGCATATATTTCAGATTAATATAATCTTTAGATGAGAAATAAGTTAAAATATATCCTTATTTTAAACTAGAGTATATTTAAAAAAAAAAAAAAAAAAAAAAAACTGTAGTATTTAAATAAGTAAACCGAAGAAAGTCCTACATAACTTGATTTTTTTCTAGAACAATCGATGAATTTTGCGGATTGATTCAAACACTATCGGTTTCTTTCCAAATAGAATTTGAAAACTCAATAAAATTCAGACTTAGTTGTAACTTTATCCCTTGATTGACAAAAATGAACTTCAAAGAGCAACTTGTTTCAAATTTCATATTCCACGAAGCTAAGATTTTTGAAATGAAGTTTTTATTAGTTTCTGAGATAGATTTTCTTTTTCCATTTCCCTCTATGAAAAAATTGCGTCTAATGTTGCATAGTATAACAATTTGAAATACGGATAATTTACTTGGATATTTGTGACTAATTGTATGTTCCTTAATTGTAGTCTGATTCATTTGATAGGCATTTGTTGTTGATTTGGCATGAATATTCTTAAAATTTGTTTTAAAATGATGGTATGGTATAGTAGTTTTTATACTGTTTTAAACTTAAATTCTAATAAGCGTAAAAATTTCAATATGCTGACCTTTCATTTTTTTTTTTATTTTTTTTTTTTTTTACAGGAAAATACACTTAAAAATTATAAAGCAAATGCATTTTAAATGTATCTTGATTAAAATCGGCACTACTTCGGTTAAAAAGTATTATTGCGTAAACACTTTACCATGCATTTTCATTCTCAGCAGTAGTTCTGAAGAGAAATACTTACATAAATACAAATACACGAAAATATTAATTATTTTTTTACCTTGATTGATTTGTTTGTACTTTCAGCGACCTTTTTTTGTGCATAATAACGTCTAATCAGGCCGAGAGCTACAGATTAACGTGAATTCCGAACCACAAGGAACATCTATGCCTAACCCAGGATTCGAACCCGGCACCTTTGTCAAACGAGGCCAGAGCTCTAACCTCTCCTTGATTGTATCAGTTTTTGGGAACACTTAAGTTTGTGTTATGTTATGAACAAACTCTAGGTAGCTCCTTCAAAATGTTGTTCTTACACTGCTTGTCATCAAACTCAACGTTAATTGAAAGGTGTTTTCTTTTCTTCTTGTATTGTTTCTTGTTTCACATTCCGAGTTAGAACAAAGAACTTTTGCAATCAATATGTTTCGACAAACTCAAAAATTAGTGAAATGAAAATCGAACAAAATGATGGTATTTTCTCCTACATTATCAGATAATCAAATTTTTTCTACTAAAATAATTTTACCTTAATGCCTTGTAAATGTATTTTTCCTTTCAAAATTATTTAAAGTAAATATATTAATTTTGCATTTAGACTGCTCATGTAAAAAAAGGAAACTATTTTGCAGCTTTCCTTCTTTGCCACAAAATGATACAAAATATCTTCACTGAATCAGAGCTACCGCCACATTATGCAACACGATCTCATGTTCATCCTACAAAACTAATATATTTTCAAAAATTCTCTAATAAAAACAAACATAAAACGTTTCAACTTTCTCAAATACACAAATCAAAACAAAAACAAACTACCATTTCAGTAATACTCAGCACCGATATTGACCAATCATCAAATATACCCAAGACGAGCAAATACATCAACAACAAATTCTCAGAACTTGTCCATCCAACATATAAAACACAATTTGTCCTCGTATCTGTCTGTCAATTCTTTCACCGCACTTGAACATTTATTAGACCAAGGCACTCCTCAAAAAGCTTAGAAAAAGATGAAAGAATAAAGTGTTACTTTCTTTTTCCGATTCTAAAGACGCAATCGGTCCAAACGTCCATCAATCCAAAAGACACGGAACAGGAAGGTGGGTGGATCATGAAAAATTCTGATGCAGCTTTTTGCCGTTATAAATATGTTATTTCAAGCTAGGGATTCGAAAGAACGAGTGGAAATTGTGGATTTGTTCTTTGCGTATTGGATTACTTTGCCAAGCGTTGGTTGTTTTATAAATGAAGCTTAAAAATATGGGTTAAAAGTACCCAAAAGTTATGGATTATTTTTATGGAACTACCAATCAGTATGAAAAAAAAATGTTGAAATAGAAAGAACATCTCTCTAAGTTTTAATATCAATCGATTTCGATCTGCCCACCTTTTGTAGAATGGCAAACTTCTAATCGGCAATTCAATTCTTTCTAAGTATTCCTTAGGATATTAAGAATTACAAGACAAATTGCTTGAATAATACGCTTCTACAACTCATCCACAGTTTAATTTTTTTTTTTGTTTATACACAACGGATTAACCCCTTGCCATACTTTGATGAGTCTGACTCGTGGTAACAGTTTTGGCCTAAACATGGATATCACAAGTCGGACTCGTGAAAAGAAATACGCCCCAATCTTAAACATCATGAGTGGGACTCGTGGAACCAAGTTGTTCGTGAATAAATTAGTTTTTGACACTGTTATTTCTTGTCTATTATGAAGTCTTGTCTATTGTCTATCACAAGAACAGTATCGCATGGAACAAGTAAGCGTATAGCTATGTAACAGGTATCCGCACGTCGTCTTCTATTGTGATTGTATCGCGCGTCACGCTGCCCATTTAATGCGCATCGTCCCCAACATCTTGGACCTGGATTTTGTTTCGCTAAATGATACGCCAAGGGGTTAAATGAATCCCAAAGTAAACACGTCCCTCAGCTGTGCGCTCTATGAAGAAAAATGGACCAATGATGCCATTTACCTGCATTCCTAACAATTATCTCTAACTGCAACTTCTGAATAGTGCATTCTTGGTTATTGACTTGAAGATAGCTTAAAAACCACCATAGTGATCTCTAGCAACTTCTTCCCAAACTAGTTACAATATGTATGTAACCATGTCAACCTATTTCATATCATTATCGGGGGAAGTATTCAATTGGCTTCATCTGCTTGCAGAGCAGAAACAGTTTATAAGCCATCCAGAAGTTATAGTTTCAGATCAGCGATTCCTAACCACACTTTGATTCTCTATGTTTATTCCTTTCTTAATCAAAAAATTTGTCAGGTTTTTCCAATCCATGGAAAAGCAGTCGATTATATTCTAATGGATAGCTTCGTACTGTTAGCCCGGACATCCTGTATTGCGTTGTTCATTTAAAATATAATATTTTATTTAAAAAAAATTGAATAAATTTTCATGGCAACATTTTGTTCACTCACCAATAACTTAATACATTTGGGGAAGTTAAGATAAATGCGTTTTAAGTGCAATGAAATCTTGATTTAATGAATGAAGTAAAATTTTAATTGTTTCCGGCTTCCGTACAACAACAGAAAGTCGTTACGTTTATGCCTCGAAATTGTAACTTCCATTCAGAAACCAACGACGTTTATGTTAGTTGCGTCTTGTTGGCGAGTGAAAATCACCAATGGGTGTTCAGACTGGCTTTTTAAAATGCAAAATTTTTTATACTTACCAATTCATTCTTAGAAAAAATTAATATTTTTACGTTATTGAAAAGAGCAAAATTTCTTTCACAAAATTTCCTTCCACAAATGCAATAAAAAGAGTGTCCAAAAGTTATACACAACTTTAAAAAAAATAATAATAGGAGTTTGACCTTTAAGTTATGATTTAATTATTTAAGAATAAAATAAAAACCAATCAATCACTTCAATTTTTTTTTAATACATTTTGCTAATTTATGGATTGTGGTAAATGTATTTGTCCATTTACTAATACATATACTCTACTTATAATTTAATAATAATATCCCCCCTAATTACACCCTAACCAAGTATTACAATGATGTCTTACTTTTTATTAGACTTGAGAAATATTGTCATATTTTAGGGATACATGGTTTACGAATAATTCAGTTTTTGGTTCACTTTTCAAAATAAATTCCAAGAAATGTTATTAATAAAATTATTCTAGTAAAATAGTAAAGCAGGACCATATATATTTATACTCAAACACTAACAGATGAAAACAAAATACAAATTAGCCGATACAACCAATAAAATTACGCTCTAGATATTTTATAACACGAGAGAAAATATCTAAGTGCTAGTTTTCCCTGATTAAACATCCAATATGCTTTGAAACCTATTTTTAAAAACAATTAAAATGTCTGTGACTATCATTACAGACGTTTATTTATGGTTCGTTGGTAGAATAATCATTGATAAAACTGTTTCAAATCACAATTCATTACTTCGCAGACACACATTTCATAACTTCAGAAATATTTCTAGAACTGTAAAATACCACTTTAAACCTTATTCATTTTCTCTTTCAAAACTTTACAGATCCTTTATTAAAAGTTAATGAAATGGCACATTAATATTACGACGCAATTCGCCTTACCTCAATTTTGAGCGCTTACTCTATTCGTAAATATAGAAAATTTCATTTAAAATGACTCAGTTATATATTTCGGTTCGTGGTTAGTTAACTACAAGTTAAACGTGAAACAGGTTATTTTCTTTGCCAAATGATACACCGAGGGTATTTAATAAGTGAAGCCTTCTCAATAACGTCGTTGGCGAAATCGTTTATTTAATAGACACTATACAACCAATTTGTGTGTATATTAGAATTGTGGCTCTAGACAAATTGTAGAAAAGCTATGATGAGCAAATACTTCTAAAATTACTTGTGGTATCAACGTGTTTCACACATTTAAATTTATATTTCTAATATAATTCAAACAGAACAGCCAATGGTGTTCCCATTTTTAATATTAATATAGAAATAGTCTCAGAAATTTGAAATAATATTTACGTATGACATTTTAACACAATACAATTATTCGACTATTTTAATATAAATTTATAGGCTTTTTTGCAAATAAGAATCACTTTAATTTGTTTTTTCAAGTGAGGTAAAAATCTTATTTTAATGCATAATCTAACATGCACTTTAATTAAATAATCATACATAGACATCGAAGTTTTGATTACATAATGTGTTGTATTGGTAGCATATTTAATTTAACCTGAAATGCTTCTTAGCATAGCCTTAGATGCTTCAAATGAAAGCGTTTTTGCCATCAATATAATTTCATACATTTTCTTATATTACAACTATTAGCGACTATTTCTAAATTAATAAATATATATTAATTTTCGATCATTCTCATAATGTGATAATTTCTATTAATAGATTAATTATTTTAAATTCTATTAATAAATTATTTTTAATATATAATTAAAATAATGTACATAGAAGAAATAATGAATAGGACATGTCCTGAATAATAAGTAATATTCGTATTACACTGCGTGAAAAAAGTAGAAGGACACATGATTTTTTTTTATAAATAAAAAACACTGATTTTTTTCCATAACAATTTAATGAGTAACACTTCAAATTACTAATTACAAACAGATAACTGTATCTGAAAATTGAAACAAAAAAAATACAGGTCAAGTACAGCAATAAATCAGTTTTGACTTCATCATACTCTGTGAAAAAAGTAGAAGGACACTTCGAAATAATGCAAATAAAAGTCTAATTAATAGGGAATTCTTCCACCATTGGCTTTTATTACTTCAAAAATTCGATTTGACATCGAATCATATAAAGTTTGAGTTTCTGTTTGGCAGAAATTGTCCCATACATAATTCAAAGTTCTCCGAAGCTCAACTATAGATTCAAACTGCTTGCCTTCCGCTTAAACGCGACGAACAATCATTGCCCATACGTTCTCTACAATGTTGAGGTTCGGGCTTTTAGCAGGCCATGTCAAAACCCGAACATTATTTGCTACAAACCAATTTTTAACCCCATTAGCTGTGTGAATTGATGCTCCGTACTGTTGAAAAATCCAGTCATTTCCGCCTAGCTCAACGCCGTAAGGAAGGAGATCTGAATTCAAGACTTGGATGTAATCTGTGTGTTTCTACCTGCCACTCAGGAACACTAGGCTTGTTCTTCCTCCGTACCCGACTGCCAACCAAACCATTAAACTCCCTCCTACCAAATGTCGGAAAGAATAAGTTCTTTTCTTCAGTACCGAGACAGTGCCAATAGTATTTGTAGCCATCTGGACCGTCTAAATTAAATCTTTTCTCATCAGAAAATATAATGGAGGTCCATTCTGACGTCCAGGACATGTGGTTTTTAGCCCAGTGCAGTCGGTGTTCAATGTGACTTTCATTCCATTTGGGATGGTGCTTCCTTTTTCGGAATACGAAATTTTCGACCTTTTTATGTAGTTGTAGACAGTTCTTCTTGAAACATGTGTGATGCCTGCATTATTTTGAGCTTTGGCAATACTTCCATCCGTTTTTTTAGTTCCCGAATGATTTTTCTTTGATCGCATTGCGTCAGTTTTTTAGGTCTGCCAGTCTTCTTTTTGGTTCCCTGACTACTAGGATTTCTTATATAGTTTGAAACAGTATTTGGACTAATATGTAGCTGGTGTGCAATCTCTCTCACACCTTTGCCATAGTTTTTGTGGGCATAAATTTGGCCTTTTTCAAACTGACTTAAAGGTTTTCCTCTAGGCATTCTAAAAAGATGAAAACGACGGATTTTCAATAAAATAGTATGTTTTTCTTAACAAAAACAGTTAAAAAGAATGAAACACCCACCTTTGAGGTTTACAATATTCCAAAACAAATTATTTTAGCACGTGTCCTACTTTTTTCACACACCAAAAATCGTTAAGTACTGTTTTCCTTAATTTTTACTAGTGGTAAATAAAATTTACTCATTTATAAAAAAGAAAAAATAGCCAAACTACATAAAAAAAGAAATTTAGATCAGGAGGATCGAAATACAAAGCATAAATTACAAAATATAACTGTCCTTCTACTTTTTTCCCGTAGTGTAAAGTTTTTTTTTCTCATTAAGAATAAGCCTTAAAAATAATGTTTGTGAAAAATTATAAAATGTGTAAAATATCGTCTTGGTTTTTTATAAATTTATTTTTTAAATTATGCACTATTAGCTGAAATGTTCGAGCTCAAATAGCTTTGGTTCGGCGTTATTCAGATACAAAGCCGGCTCAGATTCGTTCAGTCGATTGAAAATTATTAAGATGCCTCCTTTCACCCCCTTATCTTAATTTTCTCATTTTAACCACAAAACAACCGGATGAAATTGTGTTAACGACAACATGAGTTAGTCAAGATACTTATACAAAAAATAAAAGTAGGATTCAAATTGTTTTCTTAGATCTCGAGTTATAATCGTTCCCCTTTAAGGGTTGGAAAGGTCATTGGGGTGGTTTTTTAGAATCTAGCGTAACCATTGTCCTTTCTCTTGTTTATTATGCGAAAACTCATCAAGATTGGAATAAAACTGTAGTTATTTTTAAAATATTAACACACCCACTCACACTCAAAGACACTGTACTTTATAAATAGAATTTGGATTTTATATTTTAACACTATTATGCACCTTCTCATTTATGCCACACATTCATAGAATAGCCGGGTAAAAAGATTTTAGTAACTTACAACGTGGTGTAATAGTCGGAGATTAATAGGCAAAGAATAGCATTTCAGTGGTAGATGAGAAGTATGGTTATTTTGGTGCTATCATTAAAAGGGTACACAATTTTAAGGGGGGGGGGGGAGGCTTGCCTTTGGCAATAGCAGTGTGACTGGAAAATGTCTGTGGGGGGAATGTGACAATCACAGGTTGGCAAGACCAGTTTTCTATGTAAGTGTGGAACACTGGACATTCGAAATCAATGTTAGGCTGCCAACAAACTTCAATGTAAGATCGGTGAAACGCTCCTTCTATAATAAGAACTTTATAGAATATATATGTTTGATATACGTTGAAGTGTTAGATTATTTTACCATCATTTTAGTGCATTACCCTCTTTACTATTTGAAACACGAACTTGAAATATTCTACTTGCATTTAGTATAGATTTCATCTGCCTTACCCCACATTATCAAAAACTATTTGAAACATGAACTCGAAGTAAACTATTTGCAAATAATATAGTCTTTAGTTGTTTTACCCCTAGTTGTCAAAAATTCAAAGTACGTTACTTAATAGGCATCAACTTTTTATGACATCAGAAAAATATTAAATACAACTATGGAGTCTGATTCTAATTCTAACTTTGTTGTACGAAACATCAACATAAAGTATCGCCTAAATTAAATTGTAATAATACATATACTCTTTATAAAAAATTAAATATATCATTGAGGTAATGTATCAAACTAAAGAATTGATTATTTGTAGTTTATAGTCGAACGAGAAAAAAAAAAGCAGTCAAGCGCTATTTTTGTTTTATTGCAGATACCTCAAAACTTTATTTTCTAACGGACCCTAAGATCATCACTCACTAAAAAATTCTATTATTCAGCTAGAATTATATCAAAGCGTTATATAAATATTTTGTAATATAAAGATTCCGTTATAAAAGATTATTTTTTTACGCTCTTGGTAAAAGTTTATGAGTTATGACATAGGCTCGTCTGGAACCAAAATAGAGAAATAATTGATGCAATTTAATACATTAATCTGACTATATATTCAAAACTTTAAACTGAAATAAATGTCACATGCATATGTAACCTTCTAACTATAAGACAGCAAGTTTTAAACGATGCTGCAAGCGAGTTAACATTCCAGTTGAATTGATAGATGTCATGATTAAAATGCCTGGCATTTCGCTAGCTTTCGCTCGATTATTTAACGAAACCCTGAATAATTGGAGGGCTAGAGTCATTGCAAAATTAAAGTTAGTGTGCTTTAAGCATTTCAATAATGTTGCTGTACTTAGGAATTAAACTTTAAAGTCGAATTCAGAAGCTTGGTGTTTCACATCTTCTACAAATCATCCGTTTTCATTTCAAATATTATAATTAAGTTTGTTACCAGTTAATGCGACGATGACTGATTTAAAAATCAAAAAAATATATTTAAGCTCCTCTTCTACTGATTTAAAAATCAAAAAAATATATTTAAGCTCCTCTTCTACTATACCACAAAACTGTTTGTGCAAAATAAGCTCAGCTACACACTTAAGGTACGTTCTTTATCCAAAGTTATATTACCAAAAAAAAAAAAATGTAAAACAGCATCTCACTCATGGCTAAAAGTGTTTGATAAGTTTATTTTGTTTAATGCATTTTAACAGCATCTCTCAATGATTAAAGAGTTTGACAAGTTAGTTTCAAACATTTATTTTGTACAATTAATTACTTGAACATGAAAAATTAATCTCCGAAACATTTACAATTCATTGCACTTACATTTTTACTTCCACGGCCATTAGATTTAGTAATCGTCCAAACAATCAACCTTGATATTTTTTTTCATACAATGGACTAACATGATACTGATTTTATAAAAGCACAAATCTTAATGTTGTTCATTCATCGTGATAGAAGTCGTTCTTTCCATAATTCTGAAAATACTCATTCTATTGCAAGGAAACTAAAAAAGTGCATACATATAGGGTTCAATTAAGTTCACACAAAAAAAAAAAAGTTATGTGACAAGCTCTAGACTCTCAAATATCGCGATCATTTCTTTAAGGTAGTAACAATTACTAATGCTTACCATAAAAATGTTTAATGAAATCAATTTACAAATATTTAATAAATCTATGATCAAGTTTATGTTTCTATGATATTACTCAATGATCCACAAAAGAAATAAATTTACATGGAATAAAAATGTCCTGTGCATCATCGTCTTAAAAATGTTTCTCAATGTTGTCTCACAGATGTTTTTAAAAAATTGTACAAGTATCAGCTCGCAATCAATAGCAATGAGTCGATACTTGTTTCTGTAAAAAATTACTATTACAACATTTCTATCTAAAATTATTTCTAAGAAATGAACCTGTATCCAAACAGCTTCGAAGGTGAATGAGTTATTCATTTTATACTCCAGACTTTTCTATGATAATTTATTAAATAGAAAGCCGAGAGAGACTCGAAATATTGGATGTAAAGGATTAAGTTTTAACCCTTTCAAAAGTAGATTTTCCAAAAGGAACAATCAACATTTCTTTCAACTTATTTTAATCAAAATACGTTTTGGACTGCATTACGAATACAAATACCGTTTCCTATCATTAGAGACGTTATTTGATGGTGTCTTTGCAAAATAATATAAACAAAGAAGGTTTCTTTAGTTTTTTTCCTTGTTTGTTTGTAGCTTTATGGCGCAATGGCAACACTAGGGCCATGCTGCGCTTATAAACAAAGAGTGTCTTCAAATATTTAACGTGTGAATCTTTTTCAGTTACTTTCCAATCTTAATAAAATGTTCTACACTTGATATTCAAAATAAGAAAAAGATTCCTGGCTTCTTGAAGTTTCGAAAAACCCTCTCTCCCTTTTTCTCCCTCTTAGGAATTATGCTCATAGTTTGTGATCTATTGAACCAATTTGAACTGAGTTTTTTGTAAGTATCTTGACTAATCGAGATTCTTTTGAACTCAATTTCATTCCGCTTTTTTGTTGCTAAGATGGTGAAATCAAGAATAAGGAATAAATATTAACCATATGTATCTGACTACATCAGTTTTACACAGCTAAACGCTTGTTATTTCTTTAAGTAATTAATAAAGGAACCCGCTGGTACAAAACTTTTAGCAACGAAATAATGAAAATTTTAAATTAGTTTAAATATTTTAGCAAAGATAATGAAATAATGAGGATTCAAACGAATTCCATTCAGTAATTAACAAATAATCATATTCATTTTATTAAAAAAAAGCTATCTTTAATTTCACTTTCTCATAACCACATAACACCGTGTCAACTTTTCAAAATTAACAAAATCTTTCTTATTTGAATAACTTATCTTTTAACATAAAGCAAATCCGATTATTTTCTGATACGCAGCCTATATATTCAAGCAATGAAATTTACCCAAAATATACAAATAATTTCTGGCACGCTACAATTCACTGCGTATCAAACATTCACACGGTTCCGATTTATCACTTCCCCTCCTCTCCCAAAAGCGATATGACGTCGATGGATTACAAGGTTACCATGGCAACGTGTCCCTACTTTCAAAGACATCCTTCGGTTTCAACTCTTGTAAAGGCTTCATATTCCCGATACATAATAAAGGTGTTTTACTATGAAAAAGAGATGCTTGTTACGTATGTTGATAAGAGAGCATATTGGTATGTTTGCGGTTGTGGATTTTGTTTGGATTTCTACTCTGGGAGTTGGCGGATTTGTGGAAATTGTTGGTGTAAGGTGTGGATTGCCGAGATTAAATAAGGAAAGGCTTAAAATGTAAGGAGTGTTTTGTAAGAAATATTTTAACTCCTGAATTCCCTTCGAAGTCTTAGAGCAATGTAATTTTGAAGTGTTTTGTATTATAAACTCTAATGGATTATTCTCTTAATAAATTGTCAATACCCAAAAACTCTTTTTAGAATCATGTTTTCGAGGGAAAAAAAAATTCCACTAATTTGTATAAAACTTCTTCAGTACCCATCATGTTCATGATAAGTAAAATTATTAAAATATTTATATTGGATTCGTGATATTCAATATCAAAATTATGAATGAACAAATGTCAAATGATAAAATATATCTTACATTACATGTATTATATGTCCAGAAAAATGCAACATTTTTTATATTTTTAAAATGATTAAGAAATAAAAATAGTCCAATGTTTTTTTGTTTTTTTTTTTTTTTTGTTTTTTTTTAATTTTTATTGTAGAATGTTTCTCAATTAAAATTTAATTTTGATTGAGAAACATTCTATAATTGAAAAATATGGTTTAAATTGAATTGATTTGAAAAATTAAAATAACTTCAATATTATCACAAAACTCTACACTCAAAAAAGCACTAAAAATACAGAAAAGAAATTAATCGACTTTTAGTTAATAATAATCTTGCAATATTTGGAAAATAATAATATGAAACCAGAATTTGAATAAAAACCAAAATCTGAATCTATAATACAAGTTATGTGAGAGATAGAAACTTTTAATGGGAAATTGTAATCACGTCTTAATGAATGTTAGTTTCCGAAATATTAAAAATAATGGCATTAATTTTACTTTTGCATTAAATTTTCTTTAAATTTTAATGTTCAATCACCACAAAGTGGAAGTAATGCTTCATTTAAATATTATAAGGAGTGTTAAATTGGGTGAAATATTATATAAAGAAAGGTCCTCATGTTGATAGATGCAAACACCATAAATAAAAAAATTTAAAAACTTAAAAAAATAAAAAAAATTAGGGAGTAAAAATGTTTTAAGGAATATTTTCATTTCACAAATTTTAAAAGTATTCAAAGTCATTTTAAATAATACAGCATCAATTATATGTCTTATATCATTTTAAGCTTTTATATCTTCAGAGAAATATAAAGTTCTAGACACACATCTACACACGAGGGATTTAAAACTAGAGTGATGTAGATTTTCAAAAATGTTGGCTTTGAGTTCATAAATGCAATCTAGAAGGGCAAAACTGGTGAAAGAAAATGTTAACTAAGTCAAACATGTGTCTTGTTAAGTGTAAAACTTGTTTCCCAAAATGAAGATTAGTCATATTAAGCCCATCATATGTATCACATATATATATTCATTCCTCTTCAGATCTACCCTTCAAAACAAAAATTATAACCAACTTTTACTAGTGTTAAATCCCTCGGGTCTTTGATTTTCTCTTTGTAAGAGTAATGTGAAATAGGTTATAGCTCGTGTTATCCCAGACTAAGAGAAAAGCATTTTCATTAGGAGAAGCTTTTAGTTCTCTTATTCAATTACATTCCATCAAGTCGTTTTTAATCAGAATACTATATAATTTTTCAAAATAAGTGTGTTTTAAATATATTTTAACTTTCCCCATTCTGTCCATCATATATTTATGTTAAGTATACACTTAAATAAACATTGAAAATAAAAATACAACATGTTTAGCAAACTTCAAATATTATTTCATTGCTTATATATTGGTTGGTTTGTACGCTCAGTGACCTATTTTTATGCACCATGCCAGCTAATCAGGCCGGGTTGGTTGTTTCCAGATTATCTGGCGCCGTTAGCAACACAAGGGCTATAATGCGCCGAACTTTCGTCATTAGACAAGCCAACATACATTTACAAACACCCATGCCTAACACGGGACTCGAATCCGCAACCTCGCTGTCTAGAAGCTAGCACGCTAACCACTATACCGTTTGGTCGGCCTAATCAGGCCGGGACCTACAGCTTTAAGTGGATTCCGAATCGCAACGAAAATCTATGGCTAACCCGGGATAAAAGCTTATATATTAAATTTATAGAAAGTGAACAGTTTATATTAATTTTACTGAAAAATTAGTCGTGAATTTAACAATATAAAGCTCCAAAATAATAAAGTTTAGTTTTAAACAATTGACACCTTTAAAAACTGAAACTCAAAAACTTTAGAGAATACAATTAACTTTCAACCAAAAAAACACTTTTCAGAAAATTTTATAATTTTGAAAAATAGTGTGTGTGTGTTTAAACTATTTACATACTATCCATATTAAATTTATATTAATTATATACTTAAATAAAGTTTAAAAATAAATATAAAACATATTTCACAAACTTCAATAACTAGTATCTACTGGAAAATGTCTCAAAGTATAAATATTAAAGGCATTTATAGAAAAGGAAAAAAAATTGCCATTAATTTTACTGAAATTTTTTTCTTGAATTTAATAACAATAAAACTCCAAAACAATAAAGTTTATTATTAAGCTTTCAATCCAATTAAGAACTAAAACTCAAAGACATCAGAGAATACAACAACAACTAAAAAACAATTTTTCAACATCTTAGATCAATTAGGATTAAACATTTTTCATTAGCGAAGCTACAGAAAACTTTGAAATAAAAATATAAAATACCCAGCTTACAAGATAGCAACTTGATCCTTGATTAAGACCAATTTCTTTTTGAAGTACGTGACACATGCGGGACCTTTCTGCACCTCGTATTTATCTCACCACTAATCTATTCCCATAGTTCCAAAGCTCGTTGTTGGGGAACAAAAATATCATCTAACCCTCGATGATTTTTTTAGGAAAGCGAGAATTATTCAATTTCCCTTGGAAACTATTCGCAAAAGTACTTTATCGAAATAGTTTATTTCCAGTGATGGAATTGGAGAAAATATTTTTGAAACTTTGAAACTAATCGTAGAACTTGTTTTCTATGTTTTGCGGTGTATGGATGATATTGTTTAGTAAAAGATTTTCATACTGATTATACTTTTAGCACATATATATACATTTGTCTATTGTTGTTCCGATGTATATTTAGTAAACATGTATTTCAAATTTTATGTTGTAAAAGTAAAGAAAAACTTAAAATAAGCTTTGCTTAATTTATAAAAGTAGTAATTGATGTACCACTTTCATTTTTAACCTTATATTATAATTTATGAACAACTTTAATTTTTAGTTTACTATTAAGTCTTTAAAGTAAAGAGTTTATATACGACTTATTCCAAAAACAATAGAGTTATTGCTAGTCAATCAAATCTTTGGTTCATTTGTTTCATTTATTTAAAGTTGGAACTACAACTTCTGGTTGGTTGTTTTCAGATTATCTGGCGCCATCAGCAACACGAGGACTATAATGCTCCGAAACATTCGTCATTTGACGAGCCAACATACACAATGGGACTCGAACCCGCAACCTCGTGGTCTAGAAGCTAGAACGCTAACCATTATACCGTTTGGTTGACTTGAATCTAAAGAAGGTTTAACAATCACCCAAGCGATCAATCCCCTCGAAATAGATAGCCCAATGGTTACAAACAGATTCTATCTATCGATACCGTTATTAAGGGAAGTATTCAATTGCTTCATCTGCTTGCAGATCAGGAACTACCATCCATTAGTAGTAGTCAAATTAGATTGGGTAACTGTATTAACATTTTCTATCACAAAAGCTACACGTGAGGGCTATGCTAGAAGGAAGCACGGCCCTAGTAAAGCCCTTCCGCCATAAAACATCAACTTTCCGGGAGGGTGAGCTTGAAAATGCAAAACTTTCACGCATTAGCGTCTGGAATGGAAGAAAATTCGTAAGCCCAATCATATTGCCCGAATATTGACACTATCTTTGAAATAGTTGACTGCAGGGAACTGGGGGGGGGGGGGAGTCTATTCGAACTGTTTCCAACTGGCTATAATACATTTTAGTGTGCCTAAGCTTTCAGTCATTTATATTCAGGGCAACTTTAAACTTTTTTTTATATATAATTCCCCTCAATTGATTGATTCTCCCTTTCTACTCCCTCTTTCGTCAGATAATTTCTGAAAACAAGATTCATTTCAACAAACCCAAATTCCTATTTTTAAACTTAATTTCAGTGTAATCTTTTTTCACCCTTTCACTGATTTTTCAATTAAATGTGTAATAGTAATTTCATATTTAATCATTTTATCCCAGTCTCCGCACTTCAATTGTTCTTTTAAATTACTTGTTTGCGAATTAAGGAAACTTCTATATCTTAATTCATTTTGATTGATTGGATTAGATTTTTGGTTTAATTATTTTAAACAACTACACTACCTAATGCCATAAGTCAATTGAGGCATAAAAAAGCAGTATGCAGACATCTACACCATCTTTAACAATTCTATTTGATGCTTTGCTTAACGTGAATACTCGGCGATCTTTCCAAACTTTTCCGTTTCGGTTACCCTTCAAACTTACATTCTAAGGAAACATGATTCTATCTGACGACTCTTCACAATTCATTGTCCCATCACGTCTCAAATTACTTGGAGCGTTAGAAGCATTCATTTCATTCTCGGTAATTTAACGAGATTTCTAAGTAAGTTATTTTGAATGTCTAGCGGGGGGGGGAGAAAATAGTGTTTGCTATTTTGAAGATATTCTTACCTTAAATATTAAAATTCATCCACAAAATTGAAATCTTGTATCGCTTTGTAGAGACTGTTTTATCTCAATAAACAACTCAAACTTTATATTCTCAATTTGAAAAATCCAATTAAAGTCAGTTACTTAGAAAAGTTATGCCAGTGGAACTTAAGCTATTTTTTGTACTTATTTAATACATTTGGGACTCAGAGATGGCAAAGATATTTAAATGTTTATTAATTTTTGGCTGTTTATTGTTGTAATTTTTACTATAAGATTATTGTTGACATGCCCGCAAATACAAGTACATTTAATAAAAATATGTGATCACCGCAATTCAATAACCAGTTCCTATTACAAATTATGAATTCAAATTCAATACATAAGTTAAATTACTATAACATTCTTATTACTTACTCTATTACTTACTTTCCTCACTGATTCACTGACTGACTCTGTAACGCTAACTTTACTCTAGCATCGCATAAACTTTACATTGATCGTAGAAAAGCCTGGACGAAATTTGATAAGATCAAAAATCATTTCAACAAACAATCACAATGATATAGTTCTAATTCCCAGGATTGATCTTCCTCCAACCGATACAACGTTTCCTTTCATAGCTGCCAATTTTCAATCTATCCTGAGTAAAGTTATTACAATAAACAAGACTTAAGACCAGTCATTTTATCACTTGGCATCAATTTGGAGACCGTAATATTTTCACACGGCAAACTGTATTTGGCTTTGCATCGATCTAGCTTTTCAAGTCAAGTGAAGGTGTATATTGAATCGAATCCACAGCAAGGAAAAATTTTGAATGACCAGAGACAATTCAAACGCAATGTAGTTTTTCAAGCAGTTCTTTATTAAAAACAATTTTTTATCGAATTTTTTTTTTTTTTTATTATTATATAAAAGTGTTTGTTATAATCATTTTTTATCGGACTATTTAGGTGCCTTATAACTAGTATGTATAGATAATTAACGTTTAGGCAATTTTGAAATGAATTGATTGCACACTCAGTAATAAATTCGTTTAATTGAAGGCAAATACTTTAAACTTTTTTGTATCAACTTTTTTATAAAAACTTTTTAATGTTAATCAAAGTCATGATATTCTTACAGTAAACAAGTTATATGTGACAAAAATTGTTGTATCTAATTAAACTATATTTCACACAACTTGGTACTAAAAAAGGAATATAAAATTAATATATAATCAAATGAAACGTTCAAAAATCGTATTATAGCAAATTGACAACTATATCACTCAAACTGTTTTTAAAACAAATTAATATTTTATTAAATGTATTATCATTCGTTCATTGCTTCTTAAAAGAATAAATATGAATGAAATGAAAATCATGTTTTATTGGGATACTAAGCCCCCTTTCGCATCTAAACAAAAATTTGAAAATAGTAAAATAGGGTTCACTAATGTTTTATTGATTCAAACTATAAACGAGTTAGTAAATTTTTAACTTTACGCTATACACTTGCAAAAAAGTATGAAAATACTTTCAAGATAATATTAACATTAATATGTATAAATTTTTTTTTTTCATTTATTTTACTCAAAAAGTAGAATACAAGTTTTTGATTGCGCTATAAATGGATAATTGTCTATTTTATAATCTTAAAATATTTTAATGTATCGTTGTCACCTATAAAACTTCCTTTGTTGATTTTATTTCACTCATTCCATTTTTAAATCACTTAAAAGAAAAATCTTTGAAATTTAATTTAAAAATCAAAAATTTAATATTTTCAATACATTTTATCCAATTTATAATAAAAACGAATATGAATAGCTCTATAGCTACTTCAGAAATTAATTTTTAAATTACAGCTTTTAACATAAATTCTAATGTAAGTGCTGATAATTTATTCTCTTTAAAATTATCTTCAGAAACAAAAGGTTATTAACAATTAATTTAATGCAAAACTTACCGAAATACATTTTTCAGGGTAAAAATTGCACTGCCATGGTAAGCTCAAATATAAATGAATCCGATGTATTCGTTGGAAAAGATCAAAGAGCTCTCAAACAACAGTAATGAAATTGAAAGATGGTATATTAGCAGAATGCATTATTTTATACATTACTTTAAATTTCTCAAAAAACAGCTTTAACGATTTTGATTAAATTCGCTGTGGTAATTCCTTTTAATTTGCTCTAAAATTTCCCACCTCCGAAATTTCCGTAGAAATGCGATATAGTGAATGTCTTCAATGCAGTTATCTTCCTTTAAGCAACGCCCATCAACGATTTTTTCTTCTCTGTTCCACTTACTAGAAAATATTAATGTAATAATATCATACAACATTACGCCAATTTTGACATTTTGATAGTGCTTTTTTTTGCCAATTTAATAACGATCGTCAAAAATATCGCCAAACTAGCTAGTTTTTAAATAATGAAAATATGAAAATGAAAACTGTAAATTACACCATTCCATGGAAAATTTAAATGTATTGACCATGAGTATTAAGCGCAATTAAAAGTTGTGCGATGTTCCACACTCATAGTTTTCTTTAATCATCTGATAAAATAAAATGCCATTCGCTAAGTTGAAGTACGAGAATCACATGAAAGGTATGGTAAGTAAACATTTCAATATCATCCAATGTTATGCCGAGATTTATCTAAATACATGATATTATTTTAAGCCATGTTATAATGCACTTTAACTTTTTCGTAGGCTATTCTATCCCTGGTAGAAAAGTGAAAATAATATTGTAACGAAAAACATTTATATCTTACGGTTAATTTGATTAATTTGGATATTATACATAATAACTGACTATTTTACAAAATAACTCACTATTGGTTAATACGATAAATTATTAGTACTGTTGCGTTGATGGGTTCGAAAGACTTGAAGCCAAAGCAGATAAAAACTTGAAGAAATTTATTGCGATGCAACTCTTCACAGATTCTTTTACAACTTCAGAACTTCCCGTTCTAATAGATTCAATACAATTCTTTACACAACAATGGAGCTCAAACAGCAGTTAAAAACTAGATACACAACTGCTAAGATCGACGCAAAAGACAATGCAATACAGTTCACTTTCGGAACTCTCTGAATGCTATCTGAGAGACAAATAACTCAGTAACTCCACTCAAGGCCGGCCTTATATAGGAAAGTCAATCCTTCGTGAATCTTCTAGAGATAGAAATTTGGAGGATTTTCCTGATCGTAGTCGAAAAGCCCTATGCATGTACATGGGGACCGAAAATGTCGCCAAATGGTTGCCAAGTTTGGCGACATTTGGCGATTTCTCACCAAATTTAGAGACCAAAATTAGTCGCCAAAACCATCCCCAACTTGGCGAGATTGCCATTAACCATAATGTTAAATAGCCTGCCCCTTGTAAAACTCGTTTTCCAGCATTAAGAGTCGCATTGTAGGAAAGCGAAGTAAAGTCAACTCTTGCACTGCCTTATGCGAAATGTACATAAATTTCCCTTTTGACATAATTAATACTACGAAATATTTTCAAATATACAGAAATTCGTAACAGTACTTAATATTTATCATATTAACCAGTTATTACACATAATAAATAGCATCTTGTTGTTATAACAAAAATGTTCTTTCATCTCAAATCAAACACATTAACCAGCCATTATGTATAACAACTGTTAGCCCGTGGTTAACTTTATAAATACTGGATTCTGCTCAGATCTACCTTGTTTCTGTTCGCGAATGTGTTAGGAAGCTGTCAATTGCACATGTTCAAAGGTTTAAGAAAGAGTTTTACGTTAAAATCCGGTTGTAAAAAAGAATGGTATTCTATGTTATTCGAAATACCATGAACATTTGCCCTGTTCTAATTAATAATTGTTTACAGAAAGATGCTTTCGCAATCAAATACTTATCAGACCAGCAGAATTCAATACTTTTCATATTAACCATGGATAAGTTATATGTAATAGATGGTTAATTTAATTAATTTTAGATAAATGAAATTATATATATATATATATATATATATTAACAAGGTGCTTTTTATCATGTATATATAATAACTGGTTAATTTGATAAATATTAAGAAACTGTTCATAATTTATCATATTAACCTATTAATGGCGTTTGGAAAGAAAGCTTTCAAATTGACATTTTGTTTTCTGCCTTTGTTAAAAAATTGCGATTGCGGTTCCACTAGGTGTTTTTTAAAAATCATAAAGATCTATTTCTGAAATATCTGAAAAATTCAAAATATACCTTAAATGATCGAAATAAACAAGGTAAAAGTTGAAAACAATGAATTTTTATCTATTTCAAAGTCATCTTTAATGGGTTAACCAATAGTAATAATTATTTTGTAAAATAACCAGTTATGATGTATAATATCCAAATTAATCATAACATATATATTTGACATTATTTGAAGTGGCTTTTTTGACTCACAAATTCTTTGTCTCAAAAAAGATCAAGCCCTATAACAGTATTTCGAAAAAACTATATTCCAATTTCCAAAATTAAATTAGCCAATCCCACAGTCACATACACATTAACCTGTATTTCATATCTTCCGGCCAACGTACGTTGCGTATCTGTATTACATACATTGTGATAAGCAGTTGTTACAACAATGACAATGCATAAATTATATTAGAACAACTTTCATGAGAATGTAATCGAAGTTTAAAGAAATAAACGTAAACTAAACGGTACAATTTCTAGCATAAAAATTCTTGTTATATTTAGGATTATGAACTACTGTGCCAAACTTATTTTAAACACTAACTATCCGATTGTATTTCAGAATGTTAATTTTATAAAATCCAGTTACAAAAATAATGAACTTACTATTTCTCTCACCGATACAATATATTTTCATTTTATAGGTTTTTATCGTAATTTATTATAATGACAATATGAATATTAAAAATTTCTTATTAAAATGCATTTCATTTCAAGAATTACATTTTTTTTAAGTTTCTATAACATAAATCAAGAAACGCAATTTTTTTTTAGAAAGACTGTTTAAGTTCTATAATTCAGCTTAATTTCCCCCCATTAAAAAAATGCATACTTGTTTTGTATAAGACAATCCATTACCGTGTATTTTTTCATTAGCAGTATCCATTATATGATGAAAATACCGCGAATAAATAATGAGCCCCCACCAAAACGAAAATAAAATTCATAAAAAATGCATACAAATCTAAGAATATTCTTTTGTAATGGAGATTTTCTTTCATTCGACTGATGTCGAAAAGACCGTTCAAGAATGAATTCCAAAATATAAAACTTCTATTTTTACACATTCACTATACAGCACTACGTGTCAATCATTTATTTTTGTTTCGCAAAAACTATTTTTGTCTTCACGAGGGGGTGGTAAAACCATTACTCATTTTCAAACATCGTATTTGAACACGATTCCCGAACTTATCGTTTGATGACGGGTATCGTTTGGTAGTTTCTGTCATGTTTTTGCCGGAATTTTGAGATAGAATCTTTACGAACATGATTCGATTGAGAGCGAAAGTTTATTTATAGACCCAGTTATTTATTGGTGTTGCTGAATTCATGTGATTGAAGTTGTGTTATAGATATGAGGTTAGATTGAAATGGAGGTTGGATGGTTAGGTTCACGCCCAGGTGATGTCATTTTTCGATTAAAGTGAAATGTTGTCGGTAAAAAATCGATTGGATTAGAAAGAAATATCGATAAATACTAGATTGTATGCCAGCATTACTATACTAGATGGAATTTTTTTCCTCACAACATAAAGCAATATGCAGCATTGAAAAATTGCTTTGTATCTCTTGGGTTGAAGAAGAAAAGGTTTAGGGTTAACAGTATTTCCACATGTTAGTTTTTATAAAAATCGGTTTCCACAGAAATCAAATAATTTTATTTAAATCCTGTTTTTTTAGAATTCCAACCAACTGCGCTCTTCCGTGACCACCTATGGGTGGCTCAGCGGTCTCTCCGTTAACGCCATATAACTGGCGATCTTAACTGGAAGGTCGACTTGTAGCGTGTAAATCAGCCATAAGTGGTACGATGAAAGCATCTTGAATAAACAGATATAATTGGGAAACATAAATTTGCTGGATTAGAGCAGTTTACTTTATAATTTTAGAAAAAAATTAGCTTCTATTATTCATGAATAAGATTTCTTGTATTAAAGACCAGCATACCTTCACTAAAACGCTTGTACTTTACATAGCAAGGTTGTAAAATAATTAATGCAAACAATAACTAATTTTAATTTCTTTAATAACGACAAATTATTATAATTAAATATTGAATTGCAAAAGAGATTTAACAAGTAACGGAGAGAAAATTAGTAAAGAGATTAACAAGTAATGTCTTGAGCCGACATATCGGACTCTTGCTATGCAAGTGACAACTCAAAATTCATTATTTTAGTTAAAGTTTGTATATAAACCAAGACTGTATGTATCTGAAGCTGGTTGAATGGAAAAAGTTGAATCCTAGTTGAAACTGACTTACACTGTTCTTTTACTATTGCTACAAAACTTCCCCATTGCTACCAATTTGACAAAACTGAAAATTCATTGTTTTAGTTGAAGTGTGTTCAAAATTCCAGGCTGCATGTACCTGAAGCTGGTTGAATGGCATAAATTGAATCCTAGTTGAAACTGACTTACGCCATTCTTTCATAAGTGCTACATAAGTGACACAATTCAAAGATGAAATTTGAGTAGTGTCATTTTTGTAGCAATGGTACGATAGGGTCATAAGATTTTGTATGCGTACTACTGAGATCACAGGGAAGAAATGGAGGGGGTTGCTTTTTTTTAAAAGGGGGGGGGGGTATATGCATGAATTAGAATTTTCTTCACCAGGTAGCAATATTACACTCTAAATACTGTATGGACGTTAGCTTTAAACGACTGAACCTTATCGGGAAAGATGTGAATGAAGTTTTAAATCAAAATAGAAAATTTAATTAAGTTTTAGATATATGCTTATAATCGTTTCCCCTAAAACATCGGTTGTGACAAAGTTAATTTTTTTTTTTTTAATTTAATTCTTTATCACATTACTATGGTCTCGATAAATGCATATACAAAATTTTTATGAAGATCTTTCGATTTCTATGGGATCCAAATAACTTTAAAATGCGTCAACTAAATGACCATCCAGTACATTAAATCGGTCATATATTAGCTGCCCTTCTACGCAATGTCTGAATACACAAAATATTTCAAAACTCAGCAATAAATTATACAATCCCATATCCGATTTTCTTTGAAATATTGCTGTGAATCATTCACCGCAGACAGATATAGATGTAACACGAGACAAGTTTGCCGTTGCAATACAATTGAGATATACTCTTCCCCATGAGAAGCTTTTACTACACCAAATTTAATCTCAAAAACACGACATCAATACCCATTCAAATGTAGAATTGAGGAAATGTGCTCCAAGCAGTCTTTTATGTCACTTTAAGAAATTCCGGAAATTGAATTGAAATCGCTTTTTCTCCAACTTCAGTTTGAGAACGCGAAACCGATGAATTAATTTAGTGAATCTGAAATCAAAATAAAATTTGTAAATAGTGCAAAGTAAAAAAAGGCATGCGTGGCGTTTCTGAAGTCGGTGAAAGGTAACATTCGAGTGGTTCTTAATGCGAATTTGCTTCGAGGGTTTTTCAGTCATTTTAAAAAGATTTTTTACTTTTTCGTCCCCCCATGAGATGAAAGTAATTATAATGAAACTTCCACTTTTGTATTCTTGTATCTTTAAGCTGCAAAATATAATAAATATAGTACAATATATAAATACACATCTAACAATACATTGATTCAAAATCAGAAATACACAAAATATCAATGTCTAACGTGGTAGCGAAGGCGATAAAATATAAATATATATATCGTTATTTTTCTCCTAGTTTGTTTCAACAGATGTTTACGCAAAACAGTCAGGCTTAATACCAAGAACTTAGAACAAAAATTTAATTAAACGTTATTGGCAGATTACCAGACCTCGAATTTTAAATTCTTATGTAAGCATTTTTTTCACAATGCATTTTGAACATAGCGTATTGAATAATATATATTGAAAATACTTCAAAGACTGAGATTTTCTACACTTTAAAAAGTACTAAGAAAAGCACCATGTCGAAATATAGGTGTGGAAAAAACAACAGCGTGGTATTAAAAATACTGTGCCTGACAATGCTAGCTATTGCTTATTAGTTGTATGGACCTGCAGGTGCCCCTGGACAACACATAAATGTATTATATTGAAAAACGGAACGAAGAGAATTACATGCAAGCAAAAAGAAAATACAAACGAAAAAAAAATCTGATAAAAATATCATGACAAATGTTTCGTTTAAGTCAATTCATATATTTGACAAAAATTCGAACATCATGTTAAACTCCAATACATCTCAAATTATAAGCAAACATACATACATAGCAGACACTATTTAACAATAGATCGAAAACCATTTTAATCTCCAGTACTTCTCAAATTATAAGCAAACATACAAGCACAGCGGATATTAAAGATTGCTGTTTCACCGTTGGTTAGGGAACCACTACTTAGGACAAAGCGCTAAACAAATACTTCTTAAGATCATTGTCCAATAGAATGTCTCTCATTCTTCCGACATATCGATAACAGTCCTACATGTCAGATCTATGTAACCCCGAAGGCGTATTTGGACACCATCTCTGTTCTGTACAGACCCTCATTGCAGATCAATCAACCATTGTTGCGAGGGAGAGAGCGTGCAAGAGATCTGGGACAAAGCCTTGGCATAAGGCTAAAGTGATGGTAGAGGGAAACTCGTACGATTTCTTTGTCGTGTTAAAGGGTAGAACTTACCAGAATTTTGATATAAAATGGAAGTCACTTGAAAACTAAATATTCTAATACAGCACAAATAGTTTTTTGTACCTTTAAACAAGAACCACGAATTTCTGTGTAGGGTAGCCATAAATAAATACTTGGGAGATTCTGAAGATCAACAGATGAGTAGTAAAAATTATTTCTTTTGAAAAAAATACTTTAAAAACATAAAATAAAGCAAAAAAATACTTAAAATTTGGCCTAATGATGCTTCAAGGAGACAGCAATTATATGATAACTATTCAAACTAGAGTTGGATTGAATAGTTTTCTGTTTAGTCTAAAATTCCTTTACGTTTAAGCCTGACAAGTAAACTTTCATACTCAAGTTCTTCAAGGTCCACATTTCTATCACATGGCATATATTTTAGTCACTGTTTATCAATGTTTAGATATTATTTTCCTCTGATCTTAACAGTATATACAGCAAAATTAAAGAAGACAATTTCATTAAAATAGGCGGGACTCTACACGATGCCAGAAAGCGTCAATTCAATTATGAACATCTTACATAATTAGTTTGGAGAAACTTTACAAGAAAAATGCTAGATAACTCATAAATTACAATTTAAATAACTTTAAAAATAATTACATATAGAACCATTACTATTATGGCCTCAAATACCTTTACATACAATTTGCAACCATAATAATTTCACGTTATGACGTTAAATATTGATTTAAGGTAAAAAATTGTATGTACCTTTTAAGTCTGCCTTGAAAGAACAACCAATGCCAAAAAAATATTTAAAAACACGATTTTAAATTCAGCAACAACCAAAACAACACATTTAAGGCATTTGACGTCTTTTAAATTATCAACCATAGACAAACGCTAATAACGTTCATATTTCCTTGAATGTTTCTCAAAAATGAATATACTGACATTATATGTACTTAATTGCAAAAATTGTCTTAAATCTATTTACCTTGTAATCTATTTGCATACATTAAAAATTTCATAAAATATTATACCTCTAATTGTTATATATCTCTTGCTCTCTATTAAAGATTTGTATTTTATTTTTAATTCAACAACCAAAACAACACATTTAAGACATTTGACGTCTTTTAAATTATCAACCATAGATAAACGCCAATAACGTTCATATTTCCTTGAAAGTAAATAATTTTCATTTCAGACAGTTTTCTGCATTTTTCTTAGGCTAAACAAAATATACGAAAAGAAAATCCTAAAAAGATGTTTATACTACTACGAAACACATTGTATAATTTTAATTTTGATCACAGTTTTATTAGCTAACCTGTTACATCTTCTAACATTTTGAAACTTTCTATTTTCATCTTCATCGCAATCTCATAGCTATAAGATTATCATAATCTGGAGCTTACATCAGGAGCTACATCATTAAATAAACAACTAGTGAAACCATGCTCATAGTGAAAGATTATGAGATAAGTTACGCATTCCTCTGCCATCCTTATCTTTGGAAGACTCATTCAGAAGATGAATCCACTGAATGGACGTCATTTTCGTGAAATTTTGTTGCTATGGAAACCTCCCTGGGCGTGGTTTTAGACGAGAAGTAGGTATGGATGAAGAGAGAAACAAATTGAGACGCGAATTTCTTTTTGGAAAGGTAAAGGATTTAGCTTTTTTTTAATCAATTGTTGGCGTTGTAAAGTGGTATATCATCAGATTGATTTTAGATTGAGAGCCCCCGGTGTGGTAGAACAACTAATTGGTTTATCTTTCAGATACGATATCCTCATTATAGAAATATCAAGCAATTATGATTAGGATGTCTAAAAGATTACTTAAATTTTGTGTAAGAGCTTTAATTTATTGGTGTCTTAATTTACGTTAGGAAGTTTTTTTAAAGTCTTAATTCACTTTGTGTAAAACTGGTTTTACATTAAAATCCATAACTGTTTCTAATGCATTTAAATCTGATATACTAATATTTCCATTTTAAACACTAGTTTCTTGTTACATTAAAAATAAACAAAGAATTCTAAGTCAAGAAGAGTTATTATTCTTAAACGGAAAGTAAAGCTATTCCTATAATACAGTTAAATTAAATGTGTGTTACTAAAATAATCTACATCAAAATAGCTCTGTAAAAACAATATATAATTCGCAAAATTATAATCTGGTAATTTAAATACAAATATTGGATTTACAAGGATTGTACATAATTTTTGTACATTTAACTACGCATAGGTTGACATTTTAATAAAATGAAGATAGTTAAAAGTTAATGTAAATACAGAATTTTAGTACTCCAAATTTTCCCACCTCCAACATTTTTCATTTTAAAGTAATTAATGAACGTCGGCTAATCAAACTGGCTAATTTATACACTACTTTTAAGGTGCATTCTTATGATTGTTCTATAATATTTAAATAAAATTGAAAAATATAAATTTAGGTAACTGTAACTATTGATGGTGTTAAAGACAAATTTTTACCAAGGATATATCATATGAATTCTTTATACGTATTGCCAACTTTTATGTGCAATTGAAACTCATTTAAGTGATTTTGTGCTCGGATCATTTCCATAGTGTTTCTCCACTGAGTATTAAACCAACGATTCCGTGCCATTGATTACCCCCCCCCCCTTTTTTTCCCCCTTTGAAACTTGATATAATGCATTGTCATTGACAAGGAGACACATTTCAAGCTCGTTGGGATGATGGCAAGGGGGCTAATTAGTTCTGCGAAGCACCAATAGAAACGTACGTAAAACAACCTTTAAGTGACAGTCCCCAGAACTAGATATAATGCATTTTCATCTATCTGCCAAGTTTCAGATCGACTGGATGACGGCAAGTAGATTTATTATTGTCGTTCAAAAAAAATTCTCGGCAAAAACAAACACACAAAATCAAAAACAATGTAAAGGATTCAACACTTTAATTTAATATACGCGAAATATTTATTAAAAATCCCATGTGAATTGATTTAATAATCTTCCTTGCTGTGGATTCAATATACAATACATCTTCAATTGACTTGTAATTCTTGATCATATATTATATTTTTATTTCAATTCATTTCTATTAAGTTTTAATAAATAAAAGTATGTAAATTGTATTTATAGTTGCAGTGTTAATTGATTGAATTTAAATGAGATGAAACATCTGGTATTATCGAATACCATTCATATTTTTGAGTTGAAGACATCTGGAGAATAGCCACCTGGTGTCAAATTCACTAAGTTGCAGCAATTTGATTTCTGTGACCAGTTCAATAAAGGATTAACACTTTAATATACACACCGAATGCAGGTATCGTATTGTATTGCAGAAGAGTGTAAACATCGCTACAAATTGAAGGGAATGGCAGCGATAGAACTCGTGCAATGTTGATGCAATCGTATGGGGCAGAAACCATGAGTAGATTTGCGACTCGATATTGTCAGGCATCAATGACGTTCGACCCGAACTTGTCGCATCGGCAAAAATTTATTTTCTCGTCACAAAAGCTTTTGAAACAAGTCGTAAATACATTTTCTAATTTATAGTTGTTGTCCACAGACTTGTATTACACTTATCTCCGTTATTTCTTTTTAACAATTTGTTATAAACCTTGATATTTAAACGGTATTCCAATGTACTAAAACACTGTATTTTATAATTTGTGTGTTCAATTAGATGAAATCAAATTGACTCAACTTGCTAACTAGGACATTAATCATCGCTTCAGCCTATCAGTGCGGGCGTTACTTACTTACGCGGTCTTTTAGATTAGGAGCCGCACATTTTGGACACACGCACACAATTTGTAAATTTCATATTTATTCATAAAAACATAACAGTTTAAAACACATAAATAATTAGTTGTAACTGATGAACGAAATATAGTAACTGTCACCAGATATACAGCGATTCACATATATTACTATAAGATTTACGATCATCACTGACTCATTCACTCACTGATTGATTGATTGATTATGTAACTCTGTAAAATGCAGTCTTTTTCATTCAGTTCAAAGAGCAGTAAATAAGATGATCTACATTCGAAATAAAGCGTTACAAGTATAAGGTTAATAATTTAACAAACTGCACCTTAAAACATTAAACTTATCAATGGGCGTACAAAATTAAATACATGGTAAAGTATGTTTCAACTTTGTCAAGACCATTAATTATATTTAAATCCCAATTAAAGCAACTATATTAGCTTCATTTCAGACCATTTTTATTTAGTTACTAGATACGGAGATTATTTATATATTGCACTTGAACTGAAACAGTAACAGAGCATTTCGGTTCAAGGGCAATTGTTTGTATTGTAGGGCTTCAGTCCCTACCACAAGAGTAATTGGTTATCTCTAAGACTCTGGAAAAGACAACCTCTGAGAGTTAGAAGCGTACTAAACCTAACATAAAATTTGTTAAATGAGAAGTTTTCCAATGTTGTTCGATTGCCTGTGACTATTGCGCCTCATTTACATACGCTTCAAAAATGAACGTATCTTTCTAATAAAGTTTAGAATGCGTGAATTATTAAAAAAATATTAATAATAAAGAGCTTTCGTTGTGTTCTTTTGAGAAATTGTTCTCTTAAAAATGTAAACTTTCAAGCTGTTCATTTAATTTGAAAAATTTTAATTGTGATAATTGTTAATGAATAGAGAGTGTTCAAAAAAGTCAGTTTTTATTTAACTCGTTCTTTCGACTATAAATTGATTTCGTCAATCCTACTGTTACCTGATTAAATATAAAAATTAACAAATAATTCTTATTTCTACAGGTTCAATTGAGATTTTTCTTAATCATTTGATTGGCGCAAGTCTAATATCTGTCAGTTGATTTTAATCATTTGTGCATTGAGATACTGTATACAATGAAAATTGAGAAATTTGTTAAAAATAACCATTTTTATTTTTTATTCTAAAATATTTCGTACTTTGTAGCTTTAAAATGGAACAATGTCCTTTTTGATTTTCAAAATACTTTATAAACTACATTCATTTTTGTGAATGCATACAGAGTAAAAAGTTCACTACCAAAATTTTTAAACTCAATTTGTGAAGAACTAGTTTTATCAGTGTTGGACATTTTACAACAAGAAACTCCAGTTTTAATCAAGCAATTAAAAAAAAATTAAATAATTTAAAGTGTATAATGCAAGGCTGAGAACCTACTAGTGTCTAAAACATCCATGGAAAAATTCATTTTAACTGGATTTTGGATCTCAATAATTTCATAAAAAGTGGGTAATTTTACATTCAAAATTAAATTTTATAAAAAAAAAAATTAAAAAAAAATATTTTAGTTATATTTCCAATTCTAGTAGGTTCCCCCTGTAGACACAACTGTGTTTTCTTTGCAATTAAAATTTTAAACAAAATGCAAATTGTGTTATGACTAATGGAATTAGACCCTAATTAGGCAACTGTATTTTAATTAATCAATTAATTATCAAATGAAGAAACTTTTTAATGCAAATAAGTTAGTTTGTTGACACTTGTTCAGTGTGAAAAAAAAAAATTAGAGTTTGGAGAAATATTTCTTGAACTTTTAGCATGTGTAAATAATGCTTCTTTTATAATTAGTAGGTTGGTTGGTTGGTTGTACTCAGATTATCTGGCGCCGTCTGCAACACGAGGGCTATAATGCGCCGAAACATTTCGTCATTTCACAAACCAACATACATTTACAAACACCCATGCCAACACGGGACTCGAACCCGCAACCTCGCGGTCTAGAAGCCAGCACGCTAACCACTATACCGTTTGGTCGGCATTATAATTAGTAGGAGTAATGCAGAATTACCAAACTTGCAAACTTCAATTTATCCATACACTACAACTTCTTGAGCTGAAGCAATAATTGCAAGTTTGGAATTTAGGAACAATTATCAGAGCAGATTATTACCAGATATTATTTGTTGGAATCAAAGCGAGATTATTTTCCAGAATCACCGCAATCTACTCTGATTAAAAACAAAAACTGCATTTCAAGCGGAGGTTCAACACTACTCAAATTCAAAAATATTTTTATTGAATTCCTTTTTCAAACTGTCCACTGGTTCTGATTGGCCTCGCTTTAATACTCAAAGACAATCTTATTTATCAGATGAATTTTGCTTGCATTTTATTCCATCCCAGTTCTCAAAAAAATTTGAACAACTTTGCAACCCACAGACATTTTTTGCATGAAATCAAAATCAAGCAGAATCTCTCAACTCTTTCGGTATCTATAGCATTTTTTTTATTTCTGTTATTGTATTTGCACATATCGCCGATTTTACTTTTGAGGCGTTTAAAGCCAGAATGGACCATCCTATAATTTGATTTTTGCTATTTCTACTCCGTTCTTTCAAAACCCATTCATACAACAATGCACTAAATGGGATTTATCTAACCACGAACTTAATTTTCCATTAGATAAACCATATGTGGCCAGTTCTGACATGAATGGTTTTGAAAAAGCTGGTCAAAACAGCAAAAATCTAATTAGGTGTTGATCCGTTCTGGTGCTCAATGCCTCATATTAAGCTTCTATTCTTAATGGTAAAAACATTAATAGTTTTACTTTAACATATTTGAAATAGCGATTGGCTATCAATATAGCCAATCGCTATTTCAAATATATTAAAGTACCTTCATTTTTTCCCAAAAACCAGGTGTAGCTTATTTAGTATTTGCATACAGCATATAATTATATTCTACTTTCGCAAGTTTGAGACGTTTTTTGCAAACTTATAATAGAAATAACATCTTACCAGTTTTAATGACATTGTGTTAAATGTCCTATTTCACACCAAATCTCATTTATAAAAAAAAAAAAAAAATTATCTGAATGATTTGAGTTAAATTAATATAGAAGAATTCCTAATATAAGCTAATTCCTTGTCTGCTGCATGGCTTAATTTAAGTTTCGTAAATATCATTGAAATTGCTTGTCTGTCATTTATACTGTTTATATAAACACAGTCCGAGACAATTCCCTTTGACTTAGTGATCTCGAAAAGCAATATACATCTAAAACGAACTTTTAATCATTGTCTAGTTTCAGTTAATGTGTTAAATTTCGTTATTTGCATTCGCTATTCCCATTTTAAAGGCACTTGCCAAACATTAAAATTACTCTGCAGGTCCATTTGCTATTTGTAGAATTGCCTTGATTAGACAGAACAGAAATAAATGGCAATACCTACAAAACTTTTAATTAAAACAGTTTTATTCTGCAATCATTATATACTGTATAAGACACGCTACTTATTTTTTTTTTAACTTAACGTTAACAATCGATGTGTATTATTTTCAGATTCCCAATTCTTTACATTCCACTTGTACTAAACACCATAAAAAAAACTGCCACATGTAGTCTAATACTTTAATGCTTATTAGCATAAGTACTAAATAAAGGCCTTATCATAGAGGAAACGTATGTCTTTAATAATTAAATTCATTATTTGAATAATTTTTCATCCTATATACACTGATGTTGTATGAAAACTGGTACAGTAGTTTAATATTTGGAAGCTCATCAAGAGTATCCATATTGTTGATGAAGTGTTCTACAGTCCTTAAATTGATGCTTGTTTAAAAGCTAACATTAAATTCAGATGTTCGGCATTGCACATTTACTATCTGTAAATCTGAAACGGTTATTACCAGTTTGGTTTCTTACTTCCATGGTCATTTCCTGGTCATATAGTTACCACGTGAACGTCCCGAACTAGACCTCAAAGTGGGTAAGGCGGCTCGAACATTTGGTCGCAAACAAAAAGTTTACTAACAGTCGATGATTATATCTGTCTATTGTAATTGAAAACACATTTTTCAAATATTCTACAAATGCACATCGTTTTATCTCTGCAATGCTTGCGCTAAAGATTACACACGTATGCGGTATGGTATATTTACTTATATAAGATCGTCTGTACTAATTTTTGTGGCCTTCCAGTGTATTTTTAAACATTACAACCGTAAAAAAAAAACTTATGCGTTATTTTCTAGAGAAAAATTATAAACCTTTTCTAATCAATAGTAATACATTGTAAACAAATAGGAACGATTACCAAATTAGCAAAAGTTATATTCCAAAGTGATTTCAGAAAAATCCAAAAAGAAATAAACTATTTGAACTGATGGAAAATCGACTACTTGAAAAACGAAAATATACATCAATAAGAAAAACAGAACATTTCACTTTGTTTGAATAGTTAACCATTTGCAAACTTTATCTAGTCAATGAAAACCAAATTTGTTTCTACTGATGCGCTTTTATTTTATTTTAAATGTTAAATCCAAGCAATCGAAGAAAAAATGTATGCCTCGATTTAAAATCACTTCCATAACTCTTAACCAGTCTTTCTTATTACTATCGATAACTTTTTCCATTACTCTATCTTCCCAAGAAAAGATAAATTGTTTTCCTTATCCAAACTGAAATTACATTGAGTACGCTGACACCACCTTGGACGTCATCCAAATTGTCATCACTGCCAGAGAATAACTTCTAATGATAATGTCCGGACCACTTTGTCATGGCCACGAGATTGTTACTTACGCACTATCCTAAAGGGGAAATAATATTCGAAAGATATTGTGTTTGAATGCAAAAATCTCCGAAGAACTTTCAGTAGACAATGCGTGCAGTATTTGTTATATGGTTTATATTTATAATTTCTTAGTCAACTGTGTAATTGCAAAAGATAACCAGATCAGAAATTTATTCAATTCATTCAAGATTTATGATGCTTCTCGTCATTTGTGATTTGTCGTTGGAAAATGAGAATTATAGTTGTTGCGAAATGTCTTTCGATAAATCATTACGAGTGTAGAGTAATATACGAGATTTGTACATATTCTCAATATTTTCATTTTATAATCAAAAAGAATAATTGGTAGGGTTGGTTGTATTCAGATTATCTGTCGCCGTCAGCAACACGAGGGCTATAATGCGCCGAAACATTCGTCATTAGACAAGCCAACATACATTTACAAACACCCATGCCAACACGGGACTCGAACCCGCAACCTCGCGGTCTAGAAGCTAGCACGCTAACCACTATACTGTTTGGTCGGCTATAATTGGTAGGGAAAAGATTGAAAGTAGAAAAAATTCAATGCGCATAAAGTACGTTACAAAAATTAAAAAAAAATAACATTTAATGCGCGTAAAAATCGTAAATCATCAATTTCTAAAATATAATTTAATATTCGTAGATGATAAATCATCAAATGAATGAAATAAAGCGTACTTGCGTATTATTCCGTCTACCGTTGGTAAACTTTTTGCAGAAGACAAAGTCTGTACCGCTTGACCTCCTCAGAGGTCGTTAGGAGCGAACGTCTAGATGACTAAGGGAACAGATTCGCTTAATGTCGACTGGATGATACGAAAGTACTAAATAAAGTTTAGTATTTATAAAGATCGTAAATCATATATTTTCGATGTAATGTTTTATACAACTTGTGTCTAGTTATAAAAGTTGCATTCAAATATGAAGAGTTCGTAATCATTTTTACCAAACAAAATTGTTTTCAAAAACTAACTATAATTTACTCAAGAACAAGCACCTGTAAAGTAGGGCACTATTAGTAAATTGTAGATTAGTGTTTATTGGAAGGTAAACATATTTGCTAATGTTTTATACAATTAACATATTTGCATTGCAAATTGTTTAATGTTCCTAAGGCCATCGCAACAAAACTCAAAATCTGATTGTATCCCCTTATGAAATAGGGTGAACTAATAATCAGAACACCGTGTTCCAACCCACAATCGGTTCTAGATAATCCTGTAACCTTTTCAGTACAGTTGAGGGCAAAAGTAGAAATACTAGAATTAAGACAAATTAAACTAATAACCAAAGATGCTTACAAAACAAATAAAGAAGTTGATCAAGGTACTTAAAAATACTAAAAGACTATTTTTCGATATCAACAAGAAATACATCGCTTTATGGAAGTGCAAATTTCAAAAGAAGTCTCTTCTTCAGCAATGATATCTTTAGTAAACACCCATTTTCAAAAGTTAGGGTGGGTTTTTTTTCATTGGGATTAAATGGAAGTAAAGTTAAACTACCAACCCCTACCGGTCCTGAATATTTGACCTCATCATACGAAACTCCAATGTATTCAGCAGATTAAATATCAGAGACAGTTGTTGAGAGATCTCTGCTTGGACCATCTCCTCATTCCTATGTCATCAACGGCCTACCATAATGAACATGGTGGTTTTCGTTCCTATGTTTTAACTGTTTCTGAGAGTAATTAAAAGTAGAGTTTCAACACCAGTTTTCTTTAATATGTTCCTGGCATGCTGAAATTTCAGGGAATATCAAAATAAACTATAACCATTTAAAGCTCTCATTTTCAACAGTATTTTTAGCAATAAAAGCTTCAAAAATAAAAATGTAAAAACCGAATTGCGCTTTTTGTATTAATACTTATCACTAAATGCTTAGCTCAATATATGTTTAATTTAATGTTTAGAAAACGAGTATGCGTCTCGCTTATGTTTTTTTCAGAGAAGTGATAAATAACACAGTTTACTTAAAATGAATACAGTAAATTTTTCAAAGTAAACTGCTTTAGCAGCGAGTGTGAACGATAATACAACTTATACTTTAATGTATATTTTTCTTATTAGTGAGATTAAATGTCTTGCATTTACTCCACCCAAACATGTAATAGTTAAGTAAAATAAAATCTAATATTGTTCTTGTTATTTTTATGTGTGTTTGTTAAATATGTGTTTGATTATGTGTGTTTGTTGAGTTAAAGGAAATATACGGCACTTCAATTTAAAATGCTAGCTTCTGCAGATCACTCGATTATACAGTAGAGTGCAAAACTTTGATTTTGCTAAGAAAGAGGGTTTTCTATGTTTTACGGGAACCAATTCTCCAAAAATATAGATGTTTGGTTTATTTTATATCTCAGTGTATGCAGTGAATGTTAAAAGAGCCAACAGTGAAAGAAAAAACTCGTATCTCTATGGTATTATCATAAACTAGGTTTTTAAGAAAATCTCAGTAGTTAAAGCACGAATAACTCCTTGAATGTAACTTATTTCAAAGAATCGCAGGAATAATTAATTAACTTTAACTTTTGAAAACTCTTGTTACCATCCTATTGAAAACACGTGTCACAATCCACATTTACTATCATATATTAAAGGATCATGAACTGAGAACTAAAAATGGAAAATGACCTAAGTATAAAAAAAAATCGAACATTTTATTACGTAAAAATGTTCTAAAGACCAAACTAAATAAAAATGCTCTAAAGACCAAACTAAACAAAGTGGAGAACTCCTTAAGTGCGAACTCCAGTAGCAATAGTTCAAATTCAATCTGAAATATGAACTTAATCATTACCTTAAGTAACAGACACGATCATTTTTCGGCTCTACTGAAACCTTTTCTTTCTTGTACTTAGGTCTATTTCCATGTCTTGTCCTCAAGTTACCATCATGTACATTTGGGAAAACACCAACGTTACCTAAAACCAATAATCGAAGACATAAAATTGGTTTGAACCATTGATCCAATATTTTTGCAAGCATGATTGGATTTCAAACTACAAATGTACTTATCAGTACGATTGTGCCATAAATAACATAGTAAAAACATAGTAACATAGTAAAAACATAACATAGTAAAAGCGCTAGAATATAAAACGGTTTGATCAATTTACCAATTCATATTTATGTGTACTTTATGCTTTCCAATAATCCCATTCTACAAATTGAGGGTTCCTTTTACATTAAACCAATACCATTTCCATATCTAAAAGCTTTCCTTGTATTTTTACGAACTTTATGTAACAAACACCTTGCATGTACAAAAGTAAAAATCGTATAGCAAAACCGGACAGTAACTAACCAAGATGTGTTTATTACCGGGCGTAAGCTTTCAGCGTCATAAATCTGTTTAGTGCCCGTCTCGTAAAAAAACGATCTTGCATCGAGAATGCAAATAAACAAAGAAATGCTTATCAGAAATAATCGAAACTCAGGAAGTATACTTTCTAAATGTCTCGTAAAGAACCAAGGAAATATCTCCAATACCAGAAATAAAGAAAAAGAAATATGCTTTCTGGATAATAAAAAAGACTCAAGTGCTCTGGGTTCTTTGTCCTTTGTAACGATATTTCAAGAAACATGCTCCAAAACGAAACAATTGTTCGTATTTTCCATGAACACTGATATTTCAAAAGTGCTAGTGGACTTCAAACAATTAGTTTTATGTAACTATGCTTGCCAATCATCAATAGTTATTATGAAAGTCTTTGGCAATTGTATTTCGAATATGGATAAGGCTAAAAAATAAAATTCAAATATTATATCATACCAATTGATATTGTTTATTAATATCTGTTTGCATATACAATTTTATCACACTTTTTTTTTAATAAAAATACACATTTCAGTGGAAAATAATCACTCAAGACCTTACAAGATTTTTGGAATCAAACTATTTAATTAAAAGTTAAGATAACTAATTAAGTATTAAATCTCATTTAGACTTGAATTTTAGACTGGTTTAATGTCAGTTTATGTCACTTTTATATGAAAAAGATTATTACATTAATAAATTAAATGAAATAAATCAATTCCGTCCCTCCCGAAACATTCCGAAATCGTGGACAAGATATAAAATACATCTCAAAATTATTGTATTCACATTTGTTGTATTTAACATGAAGATATTTTAGAAACATCCCATAAAAAACTTGTCATGCGCAGATAAGGTAACATGAGAAGTCCCGCAAGAGGTCGCTTGTGCCATGTAGGACAGTCGATGAACCAAGAAATGAAGTGGGTGGATATTGCATCACTTAATAACCTTAACAGAATATTTCTTGGTTTTCGTGTTTCACTTAAGAAAACGTATATTAGTTGAATAATTTGAGGCGTTTAGATATATTTTCATATTAAAAGTGCAAAATATTTTAATTTGAAAGTGAAATTTTAGAATTGATTGTTTCGTTGCCTAACAAGCTACTCTAACAGATTAAAAAATGTTTTTATCAAAGTATTTCAAATTTGTAATATTTCTATTCCTACTTACTGAAATTGAATCATTACACAGTTTTATATTTTATTGAAATTAAATCTCTCGAAGGCCATTTCTTAAGCTCCTGTACTTTTTCCTTAAGTTGCATTTTCATATAAAAAAATAGATATAACAATTCCAAAGTGTATGAAGAAGAGTCCCCTATGTACCCCCTATGTTGGTTCATTTAAGATTGAAACGCGCAAGGTTCAAACTGTGCTAGCTTTATTCTAGTATATTTATTCCAAAAATGTACTTTTTAGTAAAATGTATATTTTGATTTCAAAAAGAAAAACTGCATAGGAAGCAAATAAATTATATTACATACATTATTGGATAATGCTATTTTCCTTATAATATTAATTATTGGTAGTAAAATTGGTTTCTAATATTTTGTATTCCAAATCAAACCATAATCAGACAGCTTAAAACATTAACACATGTAACGACCATTTTTCCGAAAATGGCCCAAAATATTTGAGTTTTGGGAACTTTTTCCATTATTTCTAATTAATGGAAAATATTACTTTTTTGACAACTACTATTGCTTGCTAAGATACACCTTAGAAAATCAATTATTGACATTAGATCAAATAAAAAATATAGACTATCAAAAGGGTGTAGTGTGTGATTTTGCAAGGAAGGTTTTGTATTCATTCACGGCACAGCCACGTCCTACAACGAAATAAAAAAGTTAGCAAACCCATACTCCATATAATGGGTAAAAGAAATAAAACCCATTTTAAATACTCAAATGCTTTTTGCAGCTAAACATATTGACAGCGAAAATACCTTCAATGATATTGATGTCCGTAACTTGAATCAAGAATCGGTAATTTGAATTAACAATAGCTAATTCATCAAATTAGCTAATTAAATGTTTTAAAAGTTTGTACAACCAAAGTTAGATGAGTATATTTTCCAAGTTATTTAGAATCCTATGAATTATGTAATATATGTAATATATATATATATGTGGGGGTTAGTGGTTCGGTTTTTTAAATGTCTAGGGGATTTATTTAGTTAAGCAAAAATGAAATAAAAGAGAAATAAACTTCCAAATCAGAAACGGAAAGTACAGTTAAATTTATTAGACGAAACATCACAATCACTTTTAAACAAAACAAAGGGGGAAAAAGTATTAAGTACTACTAGCCAAATGGCAGCACAAGTCGACGAAAACTAGCCAAATGGCAGCACAAGTCGACGAAAACTAAGTGTTTAATTAGTACATTACCCAATTAGCGAAGTGAGTTGAGTGCACCCAAAATTGGCGGACAGAGTTCAGCGTGTTTGTTCCCGAATGGGATCCGGTGTGCTTCTGCTTAAAAAAAATAAAATCGCGGAGTACGAATACTTATTCGTAATAACAAAAAAAAAAAAAGGAACATCGTCTTGCAGTGCCATCTGTCTTTACAAGAGGAAATTGAAATGTACGGTAAACAATTGATATGGGATAATAAAAATCCTACAGATTCGGCCATCCTGTAGATCGATGACCTCATCGATGAAACACATGGAAATGGGCAAGACATGTGATAATACTTAAGTAAAAGAAAGTATAAAACTAAGACAAAATGAAAACATTTCGTTGACGATCACAATGTTCATTTGTAATTGTTCGAAAAGTTCAGGATCAAGTCTATTTGAAGATGGTAGGAACTGCATCAGTGGCTGGGTCCTATGCTATGGCTGGAGTTGCATGGTAAATTGAATATCAAACAATGACATATAAAATGAAGAATAATGACGTTGGGCAAAAGACAATTATGGAAATGTTTGCATATTATTTTTGAAGAGTGTTTATGTTAAGTTAATTTATTTAGTAGTATAAAATTTCATTAGATCAGCGGATGTAGAAGTTATATTAGGCCCTTCCTGGTTACCTATTTTTTGTACGTCATACCTATCTTTGGGTTTAACTTTTGTAATTTTATAGGGTCCTAGGAATTTGGGTCTTAGTTTTAACCCAGAACCGAACTGCGTTCGCTGGATTGCCACCAAATCCCCTTCCCTATAGTTCGGAGCTTTCTTGCGTTTCTTGTTATAGGTCCGTTTGTTTTCGGCTTGAATCTTTTGGATGTTCCTCTTTGCTTCTTGTCGCAATGAGTTCCTTTGCTCCTGAAGCTCATCTTCTATCTCTTCCATGAGTAGGTCTCGTATTTTCAAGTCGTCCTTATTCCTCATGGTAACACCTGTTAAGAGTTCAAAAGGTGTCCACTTGGTACTTCTATTAATCGTGCTGTTGAGTATTTGTTGTAGTCGGTCGACATATTTGTACCATTTTGTCGAGTCGTCTAACGATAACTTGGTTAGGACAGGTATTAGAGTGCGATGGATCCTTTCTACTTGACCGTTTCCTCGAGGTACTCCGGTAGCAATTTGCAAGTGTTGAATTCCTTCTTCAGTGCAAAAATCAGTGAAGGCTTTCGAAGTAAATGCTGATCCTCGATCTGTGAGTATCCTTTTGGGATTTCCGAAAGTTTTTTGTTGTAACCTTAGTTTGTCTATTAAATCTTCCGCAGAAGTACACTTCACTGGATACAGCCATGTGAATTTGGTAAATGCATCAACAACAGTCAATATGTGCTGATATTTTTTGTTGGTAGAGGGCATTGGACCAATAAAATCTACATGATACGTACTTAAAGGAACGTCTTCTTTCGGAATTGGATTTAGAAATCCTTCTTTCTTTCCGCTCTTCTTGTTAGCTAAGATGCATGGGACGCAGTTGTTGATGACATTGCGGACTAAGGCGTTTAAATTTGGAATGAAGAATTCCTGTTTTATAACGTCTTCCGTCTTAGAGGTCGAAAAGTGTCCTTTCTCATGCGCGAGCTTGATTAATTCCGTCTGCATGTCCTTCGGTGCTACAATTAATTCGCGACCATTTACGAATTTGTAGAGGATTCCGTTTCTTTCACAAAATTCTGACGACCCGTTGTTAAGGACTGCCTTCAAAGTACTGATGTTTTCATCTTCTGCTTGAGCTTTGCGCAATCTAGCTGTGATTGTATCGCTCTCAATTATAAAGACTGGATTTCTGCTCAGAGCATCTACATGTTTCATCCTTTCTCCAGGTCGATGCTCGATCTGATAGTCAAATTCTTCTAAGGATAATGCCCATCTAGCTATGCGAGTAACTAGATCTTTTTTATCCATAGTCTTCTGGAATGCCGAACAATCGGTGACTATTTTAAAATGGTTTCCCAGAAGATAGACGCGGAATTTCTTTAATGCGCTTACAATAGCTAGCACTTCAAGCTCGTAGCTGCTGTATTTCATTTCAGCTGGTGTTGTCTTCTTAGACATGTATTGGACTGGATGCATCTTTCCGTCGGTGGACTCTTGCAGTAGTACAGCTCCATAGCCGTGTAAACTGGCATCAGTGTGTAATTCTGTCCTTTGACCTTGCCTGAAGATACTTAAGACTGGACTTTCTGTAAGGAGTTTCTTGAGTTTTTCGAACGCTTCGACTTGAGGTAGATTGAACGCAAATGGAGTTTCTTTCTTAGTCAGGTCGCTTAGTGGCTTTGCTATTTTGGAGTATTCTGGTATGAACTTGCGGAAATAGCCGGTGAGTCCGAGAAAGCTTTGTACTTGCTTCACGGTTGTGGGTACGGGAAATTTCTTTACTGCTTGCGTTTTAGCCAACGATGGTCGTATTGTACCGTTTTCCACTATGTGTCCTAGAAATTCTATTTTCCGTTGCAGGAATTGACATTTCTTCCATTTTATCTCCAAGCCGTATTTTGATGCAACTTCTAGTACTGACTGTAAGTTTCTTAGACCTTCTTCTTCATCCTTTGAGGGAATTACCAAATCATCCATATAGATTATTACGATGCCTTTTCTCATTAGATCTCGGAAGATGTTGTACACGTACCTTTGAAATACACTGGGACTGGTACTTAAGCCAAAGGGTACTTTGTTGAACTCAAATTGTCCATCGGGGATAATGAAAGAGGTTAGCTTGCGGCTCTCTTCATCTACTTCAACATGAAAAAATCCATTCTTGAGGTCGAGTGTAGTGTATACTTGAGCATCTTGTAGCTTGTCTAGAACATCTTCTATCAGAGGTAAAGGAAATCGATCCTTGACTAATTTTCTATTCAATTTCCTATAATCCACACAGAGGCGGGTGGAACCGTCTTTTTTCTTCACTAGCACGATAGGACTGGCGTAGTCTGACGAGCTTGGTCTGATGATTCCTTGTTCTAGCCATTCGTCGATTTGCTGATTGACCTCTAACTTTTCTGAACTAGATAATCGTCTCGCAGGTTGGTAGACTGGAACGTCGTCTTTCAGGATGATTCGCATGGATACGTCTGTTGACAAAGTTTTGTCAGGCTTGTAAGTTGAGATAACTTGCTTCAATTCGTTCTGTATCCTGATGTCTCTTATGTGGGTCAACTCTATCTCTTCATTAGGACTTGTTTCGGAGATGTGCATGAACCAATCAGCGGGCTCATCTTTATGAAATTTCATACCATTCCTGGACGTTGTAAACGTAGCTTGATTCGTAACATCCATTCCGATAATTGCTTGGAAAGATAACTGTGATTGTGGCACTACATGCCATGTTAGAGAAAATTCTTCTCCGTCGGTGGTGAAACTCATTTCGAAAGATCCTTTCGTTGTGACTTGGGAATTTCCTAAGCCTGAGAGCGTTCTCCTTTGTTTCGAAAGCTTGGATTCATCGATGATTTCTTTGGCTATGTCGTCTCGAATGAGACTGAGTGAACTGCCTGTGTCTACGAGTGCGGTGATGAGTTTGTTTCCCATAACGATTTCTTTAAATTTCAACTCTTCTGACGGGATGATTGTACATGTCGGTACAGAATTGCTCGGAGGATTGTTGGATTCTGCATCTTTTCGGCGCTTGTCGCAGTTAACGTAGAAGTGTCCTGGTTCTTTACAATAACTGCAGAGTGACTGTCTAGGCCTGACAGAGTCGGTATTTCGGTTATTGTTGAAATGGTTCTTTTCTGACCTGTTTGGTCCATATCGGCGATTATCAGCTCTTCGGGGAGGGCTTCCACGATTATTCGATGATCCGGCCTCGTATCGGTGACTGTCGGTTCTTCGGGAAGGGTTCCCATAATTTGACGATTTAGCCCCATATTTTCCTTTGGGCAAGGAGTCGAACTGCTTTGACTTTAACGTTCTGCGGACATCTTCGTATTTTTCGAACTTTTGGGCCAGCTCTCTGGGCGAGTTGATGAGTGTCCATTCATCTAGAAAATGTTCTTTGAATTCGTAAGGAGCTCTTCTCTTGATCTGATCTGCTATGATGAGGTCACGAAGCTGGTCGTAAGTTTTCACTTCAAGACCTTCCACCCATCCATCGAAGTAAGTTTGCAATTCATGGAGAAAATCCAACCAAGTTCCTTCATGAGATTTTTGGTGTGACACGAACATCTGGCGAAGTCTTTCTGGAGACAGTTTGAACCTTCGTAGCAGCAACTGCTTTACGTGATCATAGTCGTGAGACTTGTCGGGGGACTCCCGCGCAATTAAGTGTGCAACGTCGACTGGAAGTAGGCCTATGAGGTGCTGAACCCATTCTTCTTTAGGGATCGATGACAGCTCTGCATGCCTCTCGAACAGGATGAGGTTAAGATTCACATCTTCTTTCATATCGAACTTGTGGAAGGTATCACGTGAAGGTCTGCTTGGTACTTGGTTTGTTGTGACGTTTTTCGAAGATGAATCTTTCTGGTTTTGGATTCGTAATTTCTCGAGCTCGAACTCTGCTTCTCGTCTCCGTTCCTCGATGGCTTCTTGGCGTTTCCGTTCCTCGATGGTTTCTTGACGTTTTCGCTCCTCGATGGCGATGGCCTCTTGACGCTCTTGCTCTTGCAACCTCTCCTCGGTGATGCTCTCGAGAAGTGCTTTTACTTCATCTTCGTTATACTTCTCATTTCCCAAGATTAAATCTTTGATGATCGGCTTGGTCATGGTAGCGGTTATCTTTATGCCTAATTCCGTGGCTAAGTTCAACAGATCCTCTTTTTTACTTCTTAGAAGAAAAGTCATGGTGATCTTTAAATTTGGTGGAAATCCAGTGAACTTTGTGATATTCGTAAAAATGAAATTAAAAAAAATAACGACTAAAAGGGAAAAGCTTGTAGATTTATGTTGTGTGCTTTTCCTCTTTTAAAAAAAAAATAATGAAGTATGCTGCTAAGAACACTACGAAATTAACGAAGATACATTCTAAAAATGAAGAAATATATTTTTGAAGAAGTTAATCAACTCTCGGTCAATCAGATAATTCACAAAAAAGTAAGAGTACTACCGTAAGAAAAAGGTTTTAGAATTTCATGAACTTTTGTATAAGAACAAGTCTTCAGAAATTTTTACTGAAAAGATTTTTTTTTTTTTTCACTTGGACAAGAACACGATAAACATACCAACTTATAATAATGTACTTACTTTGTATTGCATAATATTTTAAAACATAATTCTGCATAAGTTATGCTTTGTATTGCATATAAAATTAATTGCATAAGAAATTATAACAGCAGCATTTGGAAAAGTAAACTATGAATAAGGATGCGAATAATATATTAAGTATTCAAAACAAATTATTACCCAAGGATACTTTATAAAAAGAACACTTTAGCACGATAAGTTTACCTCACTTAAATCACCTAACTTCTCAAAATAACAGCTGCATTTGGAAAAGTAAACAATGAATTATTACCCAAAGTTATCCATCAAAATAATGTATATTGAATAATATTCTTTGTATTAATTCAGACAAAAAGAATAAAAGGGAATATAGTAACAATTTAAATGTAAGCTATTCTTAGAACAATAATGAAAATATAAATAAAAGACTGCAACATCAAATCCTTCAAGGTATCACTTCCGGTTATAGATAAGACCTTTTTTTTTTATTCTTTCTCTTTATTTGTGTTGCGAAGAGTTTACCCAAGCAAGAGGTTTTCAAAAAAAAGTAAATAAAAAAACTAGTATGCAATTCTTAGAAAAATAAAGTATCAATGATTCAGAACTTATCTGAAGGAATAAACTGCTGGCTTTGAAGACGTCGGTTGTCACTGCTTAGAACACAAAATTAATGTAGTAGATAGTTTCGGAACACACAGCACTAATCTTGGCAAATTATCCGGTAAGGGCCTCGGATAAAATTTCAGCACTTCGGGATTGAAGATTCGAAAATTTTAGACGAACACTGATGAAGACGAACACTCATGAGACGTTGAGACACCAGTTGGAAATGGCACGCTACTTGTTGAAGACTCGTTGGCGAAGAATTTCGCTTGAAGCTGGATGCTTTCTGGCTAAGAACGACGACTGGAACTTTGAGAATTTCTTTACGATGAGTTCAAATTAATTTAATTGTAAATTTCATCTTCGATGGGTTCGAAGGAATAAGGGTGATTTTCGATTAAAACGGGTGCACTCATAAAAAAATATTATTGAACTCTTGTTACCAAAACGAAACAGGTTACTAGGCATACACTTGTTACTATACCAAATAACTTTGAACATGAACAAAAAAAAAATGAATCGCTACAGGGACGTGGTTTATTCAAAAACCAAAAATTACTCGAAATTAAAAAAATTTAGAAGCAATTCCCCTTTCAAAATTCTTTTTCGCTAATCCAGGCCGAGGACCCCAAAAATATATGGGGGTTAGTGGTTCGGTTTTTTAAATGTCTAGGGGATTTATTTAGTTAAGCAAAAATGAAATAAAAGAGAAATAAACTTCCAAATCAGAAACGGAAAGTACAGTTAAATTTATTAGACGAAACATCACAATCACTTTTAAACAAAACAAAGGGGGGAAAAGTATTAAGTACTACTAGCCAAATGGCAGCACAAGTCGACGAAAACTAAGTGTTTAATTAGTACATTACCCAATTAGCGAAGTGAGTTGAGTGCACCCAAAATTGGCGGACAGAGTTCAGCGTGTTTGTTCCCGAATGGGATCCGGTGTGCTTCTGCTTAAAAAAAATAAAATCGCGGAGTACGAATACTTATTCGTAATAACAAAAAAAAAAAAGGAACATCGTCTTGCAGTGCCATCTGTCTTTACAAGAGGAAATTGAAATGTACGGTAAACAATTGATATGGGATAATAAAAATCCTATATATATATATATATATATATATATATATATATATATATATATATATATATATATATATATATATATATAAATGATGCCAAGCAATGTAATGTATTGTCCATTAATATTTCGCTATTATTGTTTAAGTTACATACATTGACACGCCGATTGTGAAAACATGAAAAACTCACCAATAAATTCTGAAATGTTATACAAACAATTCTTTCTCTACAGAAAGAACTGTTAAGTCCTATTTCTCCAAAGGGTATCTAGGGATAAAATGCTTCATGTACTCATGCATATAAAATGGAGTATTCACGAATCTACTTTTGTGAAAATAAATTAGTTTTCTTTTCAATGGAAATATCAAACATTTGTATGTGAACGCATTTAGACACTCACAACTTAACTTGGAGATTCAAAGTAAATTAACTCAATTTTTTAAACCTAATACTCACTGAAAAAGAGTATATTTATAACGTATTTTTCGACTTATTTTTATACAAATTGTGTTACATATAGCATCTTAATGACAATTGACACATTTTACTTTAATATAAATATTTAAAAAGCATTTGCATATGAAAGCCATATAAATAATAAATATTACTACTTTTATACGTTGAATACGTATGAAGATCACAAGAATCTTTTCTTGGAAATTTCAAATTATCAAATGCATTTCATGACTGAATAATACATTTCTTACAATCCTACGCATCCACCCACGGGTGTAAAAGAGAAACCTCCAAATAAGAAATGAAAGGATAGTCAAAGGCATGCAAAAAATTTAATTATCCACGTAGAATAATAGATTAAAGTGGGTTTAGTTTTTGTTATCGAACTTTTATAGAAACAAGAAAACTGAAATGTAATTTATTTAATATGATGCATTTTAGTAAAAATCCTATTATGCTTAATTAAAGAACCTTTATTTTTATTAAACTAGCCGAAATTGTCAGATTTGCGTTTTTTATTACCTTAGTATTCAGTTTGGATAACACTACGAGACTTTTAATTACCAGTACTTATATAATAACTCCGGAAAATATTATCTGAACAGATCCATTTAATATTTTTCAAAGTAATCTACATCTACCGTATTGCACTTTAATTCTTGCCAGGAAAAGTTTCAGAAACAGTTTTTGAAATACTCTTTCGGAATGCTCTTCAAAACACGCCGCGGTCTGATGTCTTCAGCATCCTCAAACCTTCTGCCCTTCAGCAAATGTTTCAGTTTTAGAAACAATAACAGTCTACAGAGGCTAAGTTAGAAGAATGGAAGGTAATTCATCTGCACTGCCTCGTGCTGGGATAAAGATCGCTTCACAGGCAACGCAGTGCGGGGTCGAACACTCTCGTGGAAAAGAAGCCTACATCCCTTCTGTCAAAAACATTGTCGTACTCGGTGAATTCCTTGTCGAAGTCAAGCAAGAACTTTTGCGTAAAACTGCCTTGCCATGTGGAACAAATTCATGATGAAAGAGGTTATAGGTTAATAGGTCAAGGTTAAAGGATGTCGAAGACAGAAAGAAAACAGTGACGTCAGAATTTAAAAGCATTGCGAAAGAAAAATTTGTTTCCAAAACTTTTACAATCGAACACAGAAGTGCATTACGACAGATGATTACTTCGAAATATTAAACGGGTATGTAATTCGGATAATATTTTCCGAAATAATGAGATCAGTCCAGGAAATTAATAGTTATACCTTGAATTATTCCTTAGGTGTATTTTCCAAAACTTTAAATTTGTACAGTGGCAAATTTAACTACATACACATGCAAATTTTGAACTTTTAGACAAATAGAGGATGATTATTAGCGACTTAACTACTAGTTTGTATCAACTTTCTACTATACGCTCTTTTAAGAAAGTATTCCAAATTATAACTTTCAGCATCGTATTACTGTTTGCTCATTAAGGAATCAATTTAAAGGCAAACGTTTTATAAGCAATTTGTCACGTTCCTATTTGACCCAACCTTAAATCTGTGAACACAAAACATAATAATGGTTCTAATTATAAAACAAAAACATAATAATGGTTCTAATTATAAAACAAAAACATATATAATTTCCGGGTAAAATAAACTGTGTTGTGAGAATGTCCTCTCAAAAGCCATATTAATCCATCAGTCTCATTTATTATATATAAATTACTACCGCTTTATTTAATCTTCTTTAAAAAGTCTAAGCAGTCAAGGCTAAGAATTCAGAAAGTGCTTACTATGGAAATTTAAGGTTCACCCAAAAGAGTCACGAATTTGATCTGCACTCAAAATAAATGGGCTTTTGAATGAACCCAACTTTCCTTTCCCGTTTGTCAAACTATTTCCCGATTTCCTTCTAGAGACAGCAATATCTTCAAATACTTTCAACTAGCGAGATCGGTTTCAAAACTAGCTGTAATATAAGTGCACGCACTAGTTCATTTTCATACAAAGGCCACTAGGGAGAAATAAAAAAAAAATACCACCATGCTGAATTTTAATACCTCATCAGCACCTGAGAAATAGACAATCTTAAAAGTTTCGAAGTTAGAACTTTGTAATCAGACAACACTAAAGACTCTTCGGAATTGTAAGACTCCGTTGCTCGCCACAAAATAATTATTAACTTTAAAAGACAGAACAATCACTTCAAATCAAATCGAGTTGCCTACTAACTGTAAAATATTAGGTTTCTCAACCAGAAATAAATAACAAAATTCAATAAAACAATTCTCTTCATTTATAGTGAAGATCAAAGCTAAGAGAATTCGTTCAAGACATGGATTTTAATTGACTGCATTTTCTCTAAAGACTTAAAACTAATAAATAAGAAGTACAATTAAAAAAGATTAATAAAATTGAAATCAGTAAAAAAATTAAATGCTGCTACAAATTCTAATTACAATACTTTAATAAAATTACCAAAGAAATAAAATGTTTAATTAAGTTAATACTTTTGACGCAAATTGAATATTTAAAAGTTTCGATTTAAATCATTGTGAACAAAATATTTTTCAGTGGGGAATTTGAAGCTAATGACATGCGAGAACTTCAATAGAAAACATATTTAAAATAGTGGAACTCATTTTAGTGTAAATTGAAATATTAAACCAAATACTAAAAATTTGTTCAATTTCAACTTTAAATATGCAATCAGAAAGTTTATTTTTAAATTGTTATTAGCAGTGTCGGGCTATTTAAATAAGTTAATAGTAAAGCTTTAGCAGCATTTTTATATTTTTAACTTGACAAAAGTAATCATTTTAATTTTGATTCAAACATTTTACTCTAAAAACCACCAACATAATACAAATTACAAGAATTTAACAGTATCAGTTATACTTGTCTGTAATTTTATTAGTTTTGTGAAACTAAAATTGCTTAACGTGTTGGTATAGCAAACTTTTTTCAAATGGCGTACACAACTACGACCTATAGAAATAATGTTTATAATTTGTAAGAATATTCACTTCAAACACTGAATTTAACAATTACTTTAGTAATTACGACATTTATTAATATTTCTTTTCTAATTTACAGTCAAAATTAAAATTTAAATAGTTCATAATGTACTTAAAAAGGTATTCAACAACATATTTTAACAAATTTAGATTCCTTTTAGTGAGTTTATGATAGTTAAAAAATACATAATAGTTTGTTAATATACCTAATCTTTGAAATTACACTAAGATTTTCTTGTAATTACTTGTAGACACGATTAATTTCATTTAAGCGAATAATATGTTCATGAAGCTGAAAACGATAAAACAAAGCAATTGTGGTTATCTTTATAATTTTGAAATAAAATTCATAAAGTTATTTTCATAAGTTATTTTATCTTCCATACTATTCTAATCTTATTTACATATGTAATTATGTTTTGTTTCAAACGGAACAGAAATTTTCACTGTTGCGATTCATCAGCATGAAGAAATAAAAGTATTAATTTGAATAATTCATACGATTCAAGTATTCCTCGAGGGGCGACAAACTCAAATATAATGAAGGAATTTTAATTTAAATGACTTACTAGTTCAATCTAACGAACGATTCATTTTTACTTTAATATTGGCTTGTAACACGTAAACATTAAAACTTTTGATTAATACACTATTACGAAAATATTAAAGATGAATTTTGAAAGAATTTAAATTAAAATTGAATTTTTGTTGTATTGTAAATTATAAATACTATTTTAATCTAGAAAAATTTAAACTTTGACCGTACAATGTCTTTGTTTTATTTTACGATTAGCATAGGTCGGTTTGCGTGCTCAGCAACCTATACTTGTGCACAAAAAAATGACTGATCAGGTCAGTATCTACAGCTTAACGTGGATTCCGAAAAATAACCAACATGCATGTCTAACCAGGGATTTGAACTCAGCACCGTTGGCATGCGAAAAATCGGATTAATTCTTTAATCGAAGGTATTCTTTTAAAACAAGTTTTATTTTAGAGATGAAGTTTTAAACAAAAATGAAAAAGAATTCAAATAAAGTTGTGCCAACCTTCAATTACATAATTGCAGTTTAAAAACATACATAATCAATTTCAAGAATAAAAATTTAAATTTTAGATATTTAAAAGAAATGTATACAGAAAATATTGAAATTTTAAACATCTCACATTTGTCAACCTTTCCTTATAAATTAACTAATGAGTACTTTTTTTTTCTCTATTTTAATATTGTGATTGAAAAAACGTAAAAATTTTCATATAATTGAGAGGTTGTTTTACTTATTAGAAAATGTTACAAGAATTAATATATTGCATTTAGTTATTCAAATAACTTATTTATCTCCTTTAGAATATTTAAAATCAGTGGAAAACGACATTCATCAGATAACTACTCATATTAATATAAATTGATTAGTTTTCTGTTTCTTAGGAAGCCACGTAAAACGGCTAAACGTATTTCTATGAAACTTTCAATGTATATTCAAAACATTTCAAAAGTAAGCATACGCTAAAAACTGTAATGAAGCTCAACTGGGGTACTTGGTAATGAAGAAATTTTAACAATGTTTTCTTATGTTCTTCATTGTATAAGGTACCAGTATAAACTGGAAAAAAAAACTATTTTTTTAATCAATTACTTAAAAAATTTTCGCTAATATATCTGCAATAAAAAAGTTTCTGCATTTGATATCTAATTGAGTAATTAAAATGCAATAACCTAATAAAGATCTAATATTGCTTTGGTCATAATTTAATTTATAATTTATTTCGAACTTTATTTATAAATTATACATAATTTATTACACCCCCCCCCCCCGCCATTATAATTATAAATATAAATATAACTTCAACAAAACCCTATTTTTAAAAAAAAATTATTTAAAACTATATTTTTTATAAAAGCATCAAGATTCAAAATTAAGTTAAAAATCAATTACTACACGGTCATATTATATCCTATTACGTTCCCTGTCTGCGATATACACTTTAAACTACATTAAAAATTGTTTTAGTCAACTAATTTAATCTGAAGGTTTCTTATACGAAAAGTCTTGCAATAACAAAAATGAATTCCTAGTGAAAAGTATTTTGTGGTAGTGATCTTTCAACACGGGGTATCATCATAAAAATAAACGTAGTTTAAAAAATAATTTCAATATTATAAAGAACAAAGTTCCATGTTAAAATTACTAAGCTTGAGAAATTTGTAAAGTAGAAAAATAAAAATGATTATTTTCACCAAATTTCAGAGTAAGTACCTTAAATTAATTTATTGTTAAAGAAAGAATCGATTGCTTTCTCTTTTAATATCATAAGATCACGTGACTCAAAGTAGTTTTTATCATAAAACGTTCATTTATTCATCTGACATCTCGAGTCCAAATAAAATTGAATTGTACAAATATATATGACCTGTTAATTAGCAAATTAATGCAAGTATTTTTAAATTTAAACTTGCGTCTTTGTTCTTTTATTTACGTTTTTACGGTAAAATTTTAACTTTACCAAGTCTCTTTTCCCCATCAAATGTATAACAGTAATTCTGCTTTCCAATTAGCTGACCTTAATAATTCTGAGGCTTGAAACTCAGCAAAATCTATCATCGTTAAGAAGATTTGGCAATTTATTAATAAGATTAGTTAATTAAGGATGAATTTGTAACACTTTTCATCCATATTAATCATTTCTAAAGAGTGAAAACGCGGTAATTATATATTAAGCAATTAGTTGTTAAAATATATACATAGGGAAATTTCGTAGTGAAGCACAAGCATTCAGCTAGTTTCCTATTAAAATATATTACATCTACACAGCAAGTGTTTACTCTAAAACATTCGTCGGTAACCTCGTGCCGCTAGCGGGCGCATAGTTTAGTTTATACATTTTCTAAAAATTAAAGATCGCAACTTTAAAATTGTATTATTGTTCATTAAAAAAGCAACTCAAATTTGTAATTTTTAGTATTTTTGTAATTTAAAATAATTTGAACGTACTAACATAAGCTTAGTAATAATAAAGGTAATCGTTGTGTAACAACTTCAAAATACTAATTATGTGTCTAAATGTTTTTAAAATTGAATAATATTCATAAATGTAATTAAACTGTCATTTAACAACCATAACTCTAAAAATTTACAGATATTGATTTAAGTTATTACCTCTTCTCATACGATACTTTTACTATCCTACCTGAAAACTGACATGAGACCATTTTTAACAATTACCTACGAGTCTAATCATTTTTAAACGAAGTTTGAAGTACGCTGACGCACTTATAATATAACCAGAGTCCTCTTGGATACAAAACATTCTACCTCTAAGCCATAAGCTCAGCATCAAAATTATCGATTTTTGGACTTGAAACCAATAATATTTTGCATATCAAATAAAGGACTTCCGATATCAACAAACATCGTTCCTGTTTCTCTTTATCATTCAAACTACAACACACGAGAATATTCCTGCATGTGCATAAAGTCCTCTTACTTCCCGATTTCCAGTTTCCAGATTGAAGTCTTTTCCGGGAATTTCTTGGATCAATACAAGGACATTTTGTGTTATTATGCAAATGGAGCAGGGCCCACAAGAATAGAGTTGTCAATCTTTCTAAAAGTAAATCCATCTCTTTTCTGACCAGAGGAAAAAGGACTTGCACGATGTTCCGATGGGTGATAATAGAAGTTCTGACTTTTTTAGTAGAACTGCAAGCTTCTTTTATGGTATAGTTCATCTTTTCTTTTCATAAGTCATATTTTAAGGATAGTTTGGAGATCTTAATATGATGAACAAATATCTGTATTTTTAGGTATTCAAAAATTTATTGAAAAGAAATATATAGCTTGGAAAGCTGCCTTTTACTATCAATTTGAAATAAGACACTAAAAAAGCATGTATTTTATAGGATTAATAAGTGGGGGATATTTTAAATAATATATTATTTAGTATTAGCATTTATATAAGTAGACACTAATATGCCCTTGTAAACAAACATTTAGCTAGTGAAATTAATGTTTCACTAACGTTTATTGAAATCTGGTTGATGGGAATTGATTCCAAATCCGGTTGACGGAATAATACGCAAATCAGCAATTCCTTATAAATGCCAATGGAGGAATGTACAACATAATTTTAAATTGTATCAACTATTACTTTTTATTTCGTATTATGTTACTTAAGTATTTCACTTGATAAAATAAATGCTTTTAATGGACAATTTGTTCAGAATAACAGATAAAAATCCAAGACTATGCATCTGAATATAAAGATATCTACAAACCACAAGTAAAGTCCATTCCCACCACTAATATCTGATTGCTTTCATTATTGATTTGAATACCAAGAAGCCATAACACTCATCATAGTGATCTATATTAGTAAATCTCCACCAACATAGTTTGGAGTCGGTTGGTAACAAAGTTGTGGGGACGCCATCTAATGTTCTGTAAAGGAAAACCTATTACAGTGCATTAGATAGTTTCAGTTTGGTGGCAATTTAATTGACTTCATCTGATTACATAGTAACATCCGCTTATAAATTATTCAAAAATTACAGATAAAAAATTATTTCCACTTGATGTTTAAACGTATTATTTCTGTAAAACAATATATTGCTTTAAATCCAATCTATATTAACACTGAATTCTAATCCGTTAATTGGACTTAGAATATCTAATCAAATCGTAACGTTTGCCAATTTTCACCTTATGTAATATAAAAACATCTGTTTACAATTACTACATTATACATTGCTTTTAGAATCAAAATACTTCCATTTAGAGCATCTGGAGCTTGTAATTTTCAACAGATCATAATCTGTTGAAAAATTTTCTATACGTACTGCTGAGATTATGGGAAAATTAAAATAGGAAGAAGCACAAAAGTTTAAACATATTTGTTGCTTTCAATATTCTTCTGTGACCCAAGTCTCATGTGTTGCTTTTATCTACAATCATAGCAAATTATCCATAACTAACAATTTTCCAGAATGACAGAAGTAAATGCTTTTCTGAACCACATGATGGATGTTTTATTTATTTTTTTTTTTTTTTTAATAAAGAATAATTATGACTTATGTTAAGAGATATCACTCGAAAAAACAGTCATTAAATTTCCATGTGTACATGAGTCGGTCAAGCAACGATATATTTTCAGAACAATATTGAAAAATAGCATTGATCTTGTAATTTTTCAGTCATCCATAAATTATAAAGTTGGCTATTATAATGTATAAGAGACAGCATATTGAATAAATGGATTACATAACCATACTGGAAACAAAGAAATCAACAACCGAAGGCGAAATCTGCTAGAAATTTTGTACCACAGTCAATAAATGTTAGTGCACGGACATGACGCTGACTGAATAGACGAAACATAATCTCTAACGATGAGAAGCTTGGAAACATCACGTATTGTAAGCAAATTCTCCAAAACCATGAAAAAAAGCAATCAACCCATGTGTACCAAACTTCTTCCAGTAGTAAGCATACTCCCTACAAGCATGTAGGCGTCATACCAACTCAATACACACCATTACATAATAGAATCATTTCGAATTCCACTTGTCCAGCACCATTCTAAAATCCCAAGGGAAACTCAACCATTGCAAAGTCTACCACATCTGTCAACCCTACTTGTTCTTATTCATGTGACGTATATGCCCGGACTTGTCCACCGGACTCATAAGTCTGAAGAGGTTCCCATTTAAAAGGATTACCCCTAGGTGTAGGCTGGAACAGCGTAAAAAGAGTGGAAAACCTCCTCGGGTGGCAAACGTGAGGCTTATTTTGGATGAATAATATTCTAATCTGGACGTGACTGGGATTTGGTGTATTCCTCGAACAACGCTGTTTGACGCTGTTGTTCCATGACCTGGATATTACGGCGATAGAGGATGAAGTTTAATGGTGGATGGGTAAATTGGATGGGCTCAATCTGGTGGGATATTTTTGAAATAGGTTATTTGTGAAGTATAATAATGGGTTGTTTTGGACCATTTTCTATCTGAAACTGAACCGTGAGGCATTTTAATCCTTTCCAACGAGGGACAACGTGTTTAGTGTTCTACTCACCGAATAATAAAAATATAAAAATAAAACAGTGTAATCAAATAAACCTAAATCAAATAAAATATTGAGTAACTGTATAACGTTTCAGACTTTCATTGGCAAATTATTCGTAAATGTATTTTAGTTTTCAATAAATACTGAGTTTTATAAATTCATACGCATGCAACCCCATTTAAAGTGCCCTCTAATTCATCTTTCAGTATCTAGCTCATTATCTGAAACCACCAATACATCAATAATTAAAAAAATCAGTGCATCTACCAGAAGTTGTCGAAATAAAGATTTAAACTTCTCTCATAACGTTAATATACATCATAGAAAGTATATTATTGGATAAGCCACTTATAAAATTGCGGAAATTGTGCATGTTGACTTGTCTATTGTAACTATGATTTATTATTGAACAAAAATACTGAAGTATACGCAATTTATATTATAAATTTAAAAACAACATACATTTAAAAACAAGTTATTAATTAACCGTGTTGTTTGATTATCCTTCTAAAAAGTTTGAGCAAGCAATGAAAATGTATCATTCTTAGTACATAGTTACTCATACAACCAAATCGAATTTTGAAATGAATCCAAAACACGTAAAAGCCATAGAAAAGAGTTAACATTTTCTAAACCTAAAACATTAATGTCTCCATAAAACTATGCTAGACAGAAATTTATTTTCTTTTACTCTACGAAATTTCGACCACGCTACGCTAAAAATAACCTTTTAAGAATCACTTGAATATTTTATTATTCAGTGACAGAAAGTTTAAAAAGTGCATGGAACGAGTAAAATTTGCCCCGTTTAATAAATATTATCCTAGTTAAAAATTATGTTAATGGACTAGACATGTTTTATTATTATTAACTTGCAATTAGTTTTTGAAATGAATTATTTATTAGTTTGGAATAAGAGTTATTTATGTACCTCAGAGCCAAACGAGCCTCAAATTAGGCAATTTTTTTTAGTGAATATAACTACTTGAAATTTATTTTTCTATTAGAAGAAGAATACCATAACACACTAAAAAATCTACAACATTTAATGAGAGTTGTAACTGAGTTCAACGGAAGCGGGTTTCAGTAAATTTCAGTCATCAGTTTCATTGTCCACTTGTTTAGGTTTCGTAGTTTTCTGTCACCAGTTTTATAATAATTTTTTTAGGCTTCAGTAATTTCAGTCACCAGTTTTATTGTTACTTTTCTTAGGCCCATCTGAAGGCTGTGTGGTTAGCTCTCAGGCCATGCTTGCCAAAGATGCAAGATTCGAATGCCAGATTAGGCATGGATGTTCGTTGTGGTTTGGAATTCACGTTAAGTTGTAGGTCCCCAACTGATTAGCCGTCATTGTGCATAAAAATAGGTCGTTGAACTTATAAACCAAACCACCTTTTTTTTTTTCTTTTTTTTAATGAACCTCGTTTGGTTCTGAAGTGCAGAATTGTATAAGTTAATTTCAATACATTTGTGTGGCGTATTTTAACGGACTGGCAAAACAGACATGTAATTGAATAGTTATACATAAAGTATGTTCAAGAAATTTTTTTTTTTTTTTTTTTTTTTTTATGTCTGTTTATTATAATTATAACGTCATATGGCATTTTCTATAAAATAAGCACAAATTATCAAAATAAGCTATCAGGTAAGCAATAAGGTATAAGTGTAATTCTATTATGTACTACAATACAGAACTTTGGATAACTAAGCAACATAAAAAATGGTTAATGCTTCTAAGATTGTAAACCAATGTTCTCTTGTATTTTTTTTAATTTAGAGATAAACTAACAAGTTCTTGCTTTAAATACGACTATCCCAACACTTGAAACGCTACGCTATTTAAAACATCTTTATAAACTGATTTTTTCCTAGTAAAATATCCCGATTATAGACAAGTTTATTACATTAATTTTGAGATGCATAATAGTTAATAGATTTTACACAACTATTAAATTACTTTTATTATTCAAAAACTAAACACTTTCCTATATAGATTCTTGATAAGTTTGTTAGTAAATTTTTAATATTATGTAGAAGAGAAAAATGTTTAAAGAGTTAATTCTTACATTTAAGTTTTTCTACACGAAGCAAAACTTTCCTTAGATGAATCAAACGTGTGTTTAAATTTCACTTGGAGTCTCTCATAAACAGAAATTAAGGTAATGTATCATAATTTATGAAGATAATATCAGGTAATCTAGCGTACAACATATTAAGCTACTTGAGCTTCTCTGGTAATTAATATACTCAAATTGAATTCAAGTACATATTTTCACACATTAGATGCATCATCAGTCCTGGGGCAGTCAATTGAAATAGCATAGGTCCCTGAAAAATGAGCGCCAATTATTTTTTTCGACGAAAATCGACACCTAATATATGAAGGTTAAGAATAAATATAATTTTAATAATGTATTTAAACATTTTAGGCAAAGACAAGGTTTGGCTTTACACACATTACGAAAAGCGCCAGTCTGTTAAACTTTCTGGTTGTATTGCGTCCATATGTATTCGCATTTGTGCTACAGCATTTAAAATAATATCTAACAATATATATAGCAATCCAGTGGGGATATTATCGTAACAATAATTCCGATAATATTGACGCCGGAACGAAAATCAAATGAATTTACCTCCTAATACGTCAATAGTTTAATTACATTAGTAATATTAATTAGTAATAGGATACATGATTACTAAAATATTACATTTCATATAATGTTGGAAAACATTATTTGTGTCATTGTGAACGACAGATATTTGTCAAATGTCGACATTCTCCGATGAATTCCAGCATGCAGTTAAACGCTTGGTATACGAACGAAATATTTGTTAAATATCCTTATTTTTCACTTACAGGGGCAAATGTAGACAGACATTCACCATGCACTGATGGTGAATGGTGAATAAAAATATTTTTGTTACATTTTTAAGTCATATTTTAATATTATAACATACTATGATATACATCAAAATAGTAGATAGTTTAAATAACAGCACATGTAAATAATCTGGTGAACTTAAAACGAACAGTACATCCTAAATGATGAAAAGAAAAGAACACTTTATTCCTTGATTCCTGATATATGTAATAAATTGTAACTATATAGTCAAAAGATATATTTCTAATTTAAGCCAAATGTTCAATTTTAGATTTTTTTTTCCCTTAATTTATCATTTTTAAGTAAATGATAGCAGCTCTTGAAACATTAAGCCTATCTTTAAAAAGTTATTGAAAATAAACTTATAAAAATTCTCAGTAAGTAAATAAAGTTATTACGTGCAATCTAAAGCCTCTTTGAAATTATATGAATATCCAATTAAATCATACACTTTGTATTTAAATAATGTTCAGAAGTTTGTTTTCAATAAAATAATCATGCCAAGATATTTGAAACCAAATAAATGAAAACTTCATTTTCATTTTTTTTTACTATAATTACGTGACCAACTCCTACTCAATAAAAGGCCAGTAAATGTGTTTATTATTATTTTTTATTATTATTATTAATAATTATATGTAAATTGAAACGAAAAAGGCTTTTCAAGTTTTTAATTAATACTTTATTTAGTTTGGATATGAATAAGTTTTTAATGAATTTCAAAGGTAAATTTAAAAGAACGACTAAATTCTTTTTTTACATGGAGAACATTAAAATTTCGAAAAAAAAAATTAAGAATATAAAAAAACTTCCATTTTTTTATGAGTTTCTGTTTATGCTGGAATTGTCACTGCTTAATTACTCGTTAAAATATTTTAATTCATTCGCAAAGAAAATAATTTCTTTGCGAATTTTGCACACCCTTTGATAAAAAAAATTTGAAAATGACTATTGATATGAAAACGAGTGTAAACATAATGATTTGAAATAACGTGTTTTATAAATTAAATATTTCTTATGAAAACAAGACAAGTTCAAGAGTTCCAGACGTTTAACTAAAAAAATTTTATATGCATGTTTGTTTGAAATTAATGATCATATAATTATGGAGCCTTAAGAAAGATAAAAAGAAATTAAAAATAACGAACCTTTGAATGCGCAGGAAGCAATTAAAATATGTCATGGGCAAGAACTGTAATGTATAAATTACTATTTTGTCAATAGTATTGAGCTTTTGCATGGCTATGTTACATTCAACGGAAAAGTTTTCGAGTAAATAAAATGCATATAGTGATTGGCTAATGGAATATGAAGATTTCAATTGGTTTTTAAGGTGTATTACGAATGGTCATAAACATATACCAAATTTTGCCAAGCGATGTCAGCCCCACTTAAACAATCGCTTTTCATAAGGTCCATAAGAAAATTTTCAAATATTTTATTCAATTTTTTTATTTTTAAATAAAATGCTGACTAGTAAATATTTTTTTTTTTTTAATTAAGTTTTGTTTTTCTCAAGTTACGTAAAAATGAGCACCCAGAAAGTAAAAGTAGAATTTTGACTCAATTCTATTGCAAAGAAATTACCGTATGTGTAGCAGAAGATATTATTGAATTTCATGCGTTTGAAGCTTTTAGCTTATTTGTGCGACATCAATTTAAGATTTCTATTCTACACTGTTGAAAAGTGCATTCCTTAGTTTTACAATAAAAAAAAATTGAAATATTAATCTCCTAATTTTAATTTTTATGATAAACATCCTCTTTTATCTAATTGAATTTGTTAACTTTACACATTTTAATGCTCTTAAGACTCATGGAACAACTTCAAACAGAAAACAAAATACTTTAGAAATTAAAAGCAAATTAAAGGCAAGTAGTTTTGTATTTAGTTAATATATCATTTAAATTAGGTTTTAAGAAAATGGAATTTGAATAAATCTGACGTGATTACATTTTAAAATATTATGCGACTTACGTTTCCTTTTCAAAAATCTTTCATCATTGATATGATTTAAAGCTGTTTTGTTGCTAATGTTGATAAATAAACTAATTATTTTATATTCTTTAGACACAATTATTCTAATATTCGAATCAATCAAACTAGAGAAACAACAGTGATCTGTCCATGCGCTAGTTCATACTGACTTTGGCAGATACAACAAACCATCATAGTAATAAACAACCCGATTATCTTAACTGGGTAAGAACTAGACATAAATTACCACGCAAGAATACAGCAATCCCCTTGAGTTAATAAATAAAGCAAAGCTCTCAAAGCGTAAAAAATGTTAGATAAAAAAAATCCTGAAGTTAATGTATAAAATTTAAAAAAACAAAAATGTAATTTTATTTCTTCCAAGTTAGAGGAAAAAAATCAAATGAAACGCAAAAAGTTTAGGAAATACTCAATTGAATTCCAAAAATAGAATATCAAGGTCTTTTATCTGATGACAAATTAAATAAAAATCAAAACGTTTTTCATGAGTTTAGAGAACAAAAAGAAAAAAAAATTCAAACAATAAAAGGAATACTGCTTTTATGGAATCTCCAATATTACTAGACTAACTGGCGCCTGAAACCCCCCACCCCACCTTGTAATTTCAATACTTAGCTGTAAAAACGAAACAGGAAATAAACGCAAGACCCACAACAAAAAAAAACAAAAAACATCGTAAAATTGAATTATAATTTCAACATGTCATACGTGCTTTTTTCCCTTGAAATGTGCACTTTTTTCCAACTTTATTTTAAATTTCAAAAGTCAAGGGATGCAAAAGCGAATACAACATGTAATAAGTGATTAAGTGCGCGATGCCATCTGTAGCGTTTTGTTTCTATTCAATCATGGAAACATCGCACGTACCGGATACGATTACCGCGATGCCGATACAGCAAAAGCAAATAGTCTCAAACGGCGCGGTGTAGCTGTTACACTACCCCCCCCCCCCGTTTCTATATAGTCTTGGATACAACACGCATATGCAGGGAGGATTACTGCGATGTGGTGAAGAATCGTGTCTCAAAAGGCGCGGTGTCAACGGTTTCAATACGTTTCTATAGTATTTTAGAAACACCGCGCATAAATCGTGGCATCATCGGTTCTTCGTCCTTGAAGTGCTAGGCAATGAGTGTATCGAGCTCTCGTCAAAAAAGATCGTGATGTATCGGTTTAGGGAAAATAGCGACACCGGTTTTAGACGATGTATCGATACATCGCCCAAGCCTAATTAAGAGCCAAGACGTATTTTTGTCAGTCACTGTTGTTTAATTACTCAAACGATTCTTATGATTAAGCTGAAAAGGTTTCAACTGTAAAAGAAACACACCAAAACTACAAAAACTACTTTATTAATTAGTTTAATTAGTAATATCTTTTAATACTTCAGTATCGAACATCTACGACAGTGGGTTTCGATAAATTGAATGAAAACATCTACAGCATTTATGTTGTTTACAATTTTCAAACCTAATCCACATTTTAAGGTGTTATTAACTGTTTATTCGATTTATTTCAATAAATTGTTATTCTTGTTATGAAAGCTCACTAAATGAAGTTACACATTTAGAAACTTTGAATGGAACTGAAACTTAAGCACTTTATATACTTGATTTCCACTCTTTTTGAATGAGAATTTAATGATTAAAAAAGATATACTTATTTCCCCATCATCTTTTTTCATCGTACAAAAAGTTTTGCCAAGTGGTGCTGTAGTGCTTGGTTAAATAGAAGAAAAAAAAACTGTAGATCTACAAAACACCACACTACATAATAAATTCATATTTAAGGTCACCAATTGCTTATATATTGAATACTTTTCCAGATTTTATTCTGCCTAGTTTATAGGCACAATTTCATGAGGATTTCAAAAGTTAATAAAATAAACGTACGTAGGTTGGCGAGCGTTAACGAGCAGAAGTTAGAGCCCTCTAGCTTATTGTAATTCACAATAGTATGTTTTTATTAATTTACAAGAGTTTCAAGTGTAAGATTTCTACTTCAGAAGCCCGTTGGGTTTTACTTCTCTACACATATACAACAATCACTTCTGTCAATAAATTAGAAAAAAGACTCTAGATGCGTTAAAAGTTTTATCAACTTCAAATATTTATGAACGCAAGAGAACATAAATAACAATTTCAACACCTCTTGCGTTCCCAAAAATAACCAAAGCACAAAAAGCTTATCTAAAAATAGCTCATTTAACGCCCACAACCAGCGAAAACAATCCAAGAGCGTCGAAAACTGGTTCTTTTCTTTTTCAAAAACAACCTATCTTCTCCAGATGCCAAGAATTCAGCTTCACGAAGGAAGATGCAACAAAGAAACGAAAGAAGAAACATATACAACCAGGCTTATTTAGGAGACTGACAGTAGTTATTGTTACCTTGAATTATAGTTGCAACTAGCCTTTGATTCATTCCAAAATAAATGCAACAGCTGGTATGATGCGAAATAAATATATATTTTTTTCTCTTCATTCTTCATATTCTTAAAACTTATTTGGAGGTGTAGGGTTTCAGTAAGTATATAGCAACCGTTTGTTTGAAATAAATTCTTTCAAGTGGAGTTCTTAGACAGTTCATTTCTTAATATAGCTATTTGCGTGGGAAGTTAAGCTTTTTAAAATAAATAAATGCTGTTATTCTTTTATGCGTGGGAATATATTTTTTATAAGAATAGAAAGGTATACTTTTAAGTTTTATATTCACTATTTTATCGATTTATTTTATGACTCAATGCATATATTTATAGTATAGGTAAAAAGGAAAAAAAAAAAAAAAACACTTTCGAAAGAATTACTGAAAAAAAAATATTTTTGGTGCTTTAATATATTGTCATGAATATATACTATATTAGTCATAAAATATAATAGTTTTAATCATAATCATCCCATTGACTCCTTGAGTGTTTACACTATAGAGCATTGTAAAAGGTTGTTACGTTTATCATTTGTTTAACTATAAGAGACAAGATATTAGTATAAATTGAATAAATGCTCAAAGCAGGGTAATATATTTTCATACCATAAGATACGAAAAGTTCAATTATAAAAAGGTATTCCCTAAGGGGCAATTTAATGCAAAATTTCGAAATCTATTTAAAGTTAAACAAAATAAGACGCATTCAAAAGTATTACTAACACAATTTTAGAGGAGATTAATTAAGCACTATAAGCTATTTTGATTTCCAGATTTAAAATCGTCTAAATATTGTAAATTATTAGCTTTTAAGAAATAATGTATAGAAGAAGTCTATTTCTACAGAAAATTTTAAGTAAATGTTTAGAATGGTATGTGAAACATTACTATCAACATATAAATTTATTCTTAGGGAAAATACGGAGCAATCAATTTTAAACTCGTTCTATCTCTGATATTTCAATTTTTTTTTTTTTTTTTTTTTTTTTTAATTAACGTGATTTGATGATAGGAACGCTTTTTGATTTGAACTTGTTTCTTCTGGAGCTGTATAGAACTTAAAATTCTGCAATTTTTAAAACAATTTAATCATAAAAAATTTGTGTTATAATCCCTAATCCAATTTGGTTAGTATCCAGTTTTGTATTATTTTACAGTTTTAAACTGCTTCAATAGTTAAAGCGTACAATTAGAAAACGAATAATAGAAAATCAACTCTTGATAAATAAGACGATTTGTTTAATAATTTATAACTGAAATTTTTTTTACCGTAACCAGGCACATAATTGAAAAAATTTTACTTCTAAACTGATTTTTAATCAATACTAATTGTTTATGTTAAATAAAATTTTTAAACACAAAAACAACAAATAACCATCAACATTAAAAAAAAAGTATCCCCCCCCCCCCCCCACCTTCCGAGCTCAACTTTAAAATCGACTGAAATGTCTATTAACCAAACTGTAATTGGAATTCTTTCATCCTCTTTCAACAACAGATCAATTTCCCTTTCCTCCTATTAAGAATGCTGCCTATTAAGTTATCACATTCAGTCGTCAGCTTATCCGCCAATAGAGAACTGCTAGGGATATCACTTGTTACAATAGATAGGCTTATTAGCATTCCCTGTTGTGCTGCAGATTCCTAGGAAACAAATTGTTTTTCATCATGATTGGTTCGGATTAGGTGGCAACAAAAGATGATTTAGATGTAGTAGAGAGTTGTTTTTCTATCCTCCGCATTTCTTGTTTAGAAATATATGAAATGGGACACTGAATTTTTATACAAACAAATAAAGAGGATTCTCAAGGGAGAATTTATTTCTTCCGTCTTAGAATCGCTTGGATGAAAAGTGTGGGGATCTATTTATAAATGAAAGATGTCTGTTTAGGATCCACTATAGTACATAAAAATGATATTCAAATTCTGTTTCTTTTAAGGTTGAACTGAATAAAAAATTCATATTTTCTGGCGGAAAATCATCAATTTAAAAGTTTTCTAAGATAAAGACAAGTTATTTAAGGTAGAAGGAAATTGCCTGGAGCATTTTTAAATGTATCAGCTAAACACGACGACTAGGAAAATTGAGTGATTTTAATAAATAAGGTTAAAAGTTTTTATTTATTTATATTGGTGAGGATTTTTGTCACTTTTAATAAAGTTTTAATAAATCTAATATCCCAATAAATTTATCATCTTCAATATTGTATTGCTTTTTGTTGTTTTTTAATAAGGAATGAAAAGAAAATTTCATGTATTTCAAACCATTTTTACTGATATATCTCTACATTATATAAATATTTAAAACTTCAAGAATAAAAAACAAAAATTAAACCTAAAAAGCAATAACATACATCTTCACATTTCCGAGAAAAATTTTTAATTTTTCTAAAAACACGATTTTGTCAACTTCAGTATGTCCATTATTTTTATGTCTAAATATCTGTTCTAAAGCTAAATTATTAATACATTTTATTTCATAAGCAAAAAAAAAAACAATCATTGACTATCACTTTAAATAAATAACGAATCTTTCTTAAAAATATGAAACAACAAATGAATTGAAATTGGTTCGACTATCATTAACTATTCATAACTATATCATTTATCATACAAAAGTTTCATGAATATTTGAAGTCATATTTAAATTAAGCGGTTAGAAACATTCGCTGTTGCTTTTTGCTAATTCATATGTCTTGAAATAATATGCTTAAAATTTGTGCTTTAATATATTATAATGTACTATACGTATTTTTTTGCTATGAATGTTTCATGATACACCTTCAACACATAATTTAAGATAGTATTGATAAAATAAAATCTTTAAATATTTCATTTAAATATAAAATAATGAATAGAAATACAGCTTCTTTAAAAACATGATTCACAGTTTTCATAGGTAGCTAAAATATATATCGAGTAAAACTTTAATTTCTCTAATCAATTTGATTTTTTTTACAATATATATATATATATATATATATATAAATGTTTGCTTATAAAATTAAATTGAATGTCAGAAAAAGATAATAATTTTTTTATATTTATATACGAAATGTTTGTTGTTAGAAAGCAATTCCATTTCAGGAACTAGTATTTATATCAATATTTTTCATTAAGCAGTTTAGACTAATTTCAGTAGGTAAAATTCTACGTCATTTTCAAAAAAAAAAAAAAAAAAAAAAATTATTTTACATCAGAGCATAAAATATATAATGCATAGATAAATGAATATAGATAAAACCGTGAAGCGTAATCTGCAAAATACAAAAATGCTATTTCTTAGGTGTAAATATAAATTTAATATTTCTTCACATAATAGAAGAATCGAGATAAGACAATTTTAATCGAAAAGATAATTGCTTACGTAGTTTTAAAAAGTTTGTCAAACTTTTTGAAGTGTTCAAATTGTACAAAAAATTCAACAAAAGTAACCTTTTTTAAGCCCTCAAAAATTAAAACAATATTTTTTAATGCTAGGAATATAAAATTAAGCATTGTTTTAATCAAAATTATCACTAATTTTATAGTTTTAAGAAAAGCTAAGACAAGTTTTATTAAAACCAACCATTAAGTATTAAGTAAAGATAAATTTCAAACATATTTTAAATAATGTAAAACAGTAGTATTTATTTCGAATTATAGAGTTCATAAATCACCAAAAATTTGCAACACTTTTTTTTTTAATAAAGTCCTTATCTTTTGTTTAAGTCTTCTTTCAAGAAATTTTTTTTTTTTTTTTTAAAGTTAAAAACTCCTCTCCGTGTATATAAAAAAAGCTTCTTTACAACAATAAGGATTTAGTTTCATTAATTTCGCCTTTGCTCAAGAAACAAATCCTGAAAAGAATGTAAGATTTTCTGTGAAAGGAAGTATTTTAAGCGTCACTCTAAACAAAGGAGGTAGTGCGCTGTTCTAAACAAGTAAAGGATGCGAAGCTCCTTTTGTATAATTACTTCAGCTAAGGAAATGTGACAAAACGTCTCTGAGTCGACATTCTTTCCTCGAATGGAGGAAAGAAAAGTTGGTTTAAAGATTCGTTGGGAAGAGAGAACAGGGATTGAAAATTCGTTGACAAGTTGAATTCTCTCTCCAAGAGAAAAGACTTCAGAATTGAGTTAATTCAACCAGGCTGTATTTAAACTTCATCTCTATTTTTAAATCCAGTTTTTGATTTAACTTAGTTTTATTACCTTTAAAGTTCCATAAGAGGATATGGGTTTAATTAGACACAACGTAGATTTTTGTCGTAAAACTGTTTTTAAATTAAATCAAAATAATGTATGATAGAATATGTCAAAGATTGTCATCTCAATGTTACGAAACACAGTAAGAGTGCTTTACAGGATTGCCGAAAAAGCAATGGCTACATTCAAAATCGTATCACTAGAAATATAAACAACTGCACACATGGTTTTTCAGCAAACATTTTTTATAATGCCTTAATTTTGAACCATTGTTCTCCATTTGAACCATTGTGGCTTAAGTCTGAACCATTAAGTGCTCCAATTATCTTTAACATGCGTCAAAATAATAAATCACCTGCCACATATTATAAAGCATACCAAGTGCTGAGTAATCCAACGTGCTAAGTATATTAACCCTTTCAATCCCAATTATTTATTTTTCATTTTAAAAATCTGAAATTTATAAATATACTCATTTGGTATCCAGAATAACAGGGTTGAAAGCAAATGTTTTGTTTAATTTTTTTATTAAAATTCAAAATGATTCTAAATGGCATCATTGGGCATTAGGTACCGAACAAGTCTAAGTGATTTCGCTTTGGCATTTCTAAACAAATCAAATAAAATTTTAAATCTTCTATTTAGTCATAAATATATCTTAACGTAGTGAATACTGTTTTAAAAAAATAGCAATAACTTGTTAATAACAGTACGAATCTAAAATAAACAATATAGCCAGGAAAAGGTATCGAGTTGTACTCAACTCCCACTGATGCCAAATGAAATCGTCACTTTTCAATCATTACAAATGTTAAAATTTTAAAATATATATTCGTTAAAAATGGTAGATATACAATTTTTAAATATTGAAGAAAATAATAAACATATTTGAAATATTTATTTAATTTAAATTACTTAAAAAATGAAATTAATTTCGGCATCTTTTTCGGAATTGAGTAAACATAAACAAGCCTCATTTCATTCATCAACAGAATCCGGGCAGCCATATATTGATGGAAATTTATATATATATATATATATATATATATATATATATATATATATATTTGGGCAGAGAATAGTTTGGTGATTGTAAAAACGTTGATTTGAATTCACTGGGAGTATTATGTGAGGAGAAAATAATTCGTAAATGTTGTGATTCCAATTGGCATCGCTGGGACTGGGTTGAAAAAAATCGATATTTTTTTCCCCTTACCTTTTTCAAAAATAAATTATATTGAGGATACATAGTAAAAAATTTAACTCGAAATTCGAAATATTAATGAAATTATAATGAATATTTGAGAGCGTCTCTTTGTTGAGTGTCTGTTCTCGAGTATTTTCTCGAAACAATATGTTTTAGGTCATTTAAGTGAAATGCAACAATAATAAAAAGTGAAATGCAACAATAACAAAGTGAAATGCAACAGTAAATAAAAGTGAAATACAACAATAAGTAAAAGTGAAATGCAACTATACGTAAAAGTTAAAAACAATTACAAGTGAAAGTAAAATTCGATTCCAAGTGAAAATAAAATTCTACAATACTAATATTGAGAAATTCCAAAGAAATACAAATCTTAACCAAATGCTATACTACGCCGGATTATCAATCAGACCAAAATATGGACTTTTGAGAGAATAGTTCAAGCGTCAAATAGTAAAGCTTTCAGAGGTCTTTAAAGAGAAAGAATCAAGCATTTGCGTTTCATAAGGAAGAAAACCTTGAAAACTCATCAGAAACCCGTAAATCAGCGCAAAACTATATTTCACAGTTGTCACTGTATCTACTCAGTTTTGAGACTACACAAAATCCAATTGATACATAGTAACAAATGATATTTTTATTTCCAATTTTACTGTTACTCTTAATGATACAATTTCAAATAAATTTTAGAAAAATGATTATCACACTTAAGAGAGGAGTTTTACAATTTAAATAAAAAATTGGAAAATCGTGATTAATAATAATTTTTAGAATTAAAAATGCTATTACCATAAAATTTAGTGCATCCATTGAGTTTATCTTAACATTTCAGTATTACTATTTTACAGCAACCCTTTTTTATTAACGTAAAATACTAAACTTATTTGAACAATTTTTCTAAATACCTTATATAGGTTAGACGATGGTAAGAATAGAAAAGAAATAACTAATCAATATAGTACTAAAATAATAAATAATATACGTTTATGAGCTAAAATAACTAACTATTCCGATCTTTTTTCATCGAAAAAAATCGGCAGAAAGTTTCATTCAATTAAGGAGATAAAAACTTAGCACACAGATACAACGAACAAAACGTTACAACGTGAAAAAAAAGTTACTAAAAATACAATTTAGTTTCTATCTGTATTTTTTTTCCTTGCATAGGAGTATTAACGTTCAAAATAAAAAAAATAAAAAACTTGCTCTTCTATCTCATTAACTCTTTAAGAAAAAAATTAAATGACTACTTTGGTCTAGTATTGACCTTCTAACACAAACTTCATGTTTGTAGAATTAAAAATAACTTCGTTTGCTATCAGTTATAATTGTTATAAATCAGTTTAGTATTTTAGTAGTAAAAATAATTACATTGCTAATAGATGTTTTTTCATTCTCTTTTTTTCTTTTATACATTTTTTACTTTATTACTTTTTTTATGATATAAAATAGTTGCAAATTGGGGATTTACCGATTTTTTTTATTGCTAAAACGTAGTTCATATATATTAGCACTCCTTAAGACTTAAGACCAGGAAAGTTCAACAAATATTTTACAAGGAAATCAACAAAAGATGTTACTAATTATATTGAATGATACTTTGACTGCGGTTTTAAATCAGTAAAAGTTGAAATCTGTGCTCCTCTTTAGTGCTACCAAATTTAGGATACATCATTTTCAAAAACTCTCAAAATCCAAGAAAGGTTGGTTGTATTCACATTATCTGGCGCCGTCAGCAACACGAGGGCTATAATGCGCCGAAACATTCGTCATTAGACAAGCCAACATACATTTACAAACACCCATGCCAACACGGGACTCGAACCCGCAACCTCGCGGTCTAGAAGCTAGCACGCTAACCACTATACCAAATCCAAGAAAGGAGATGGCAACATCAAATAATGTTGTGCTTTCTAACAAACTTCATCCATTGTTTTATACCATTTGTATTATACAATCTGTATTGTATGTTATGGCTAATTCAATAAATCTGAAAATTACTGGTTATTTTGTAAAATAAACAGGAAGACTGGTTAATATGAAACATTTAAAAAATCATTACTTTTCTGGTTATTTTACATATAACCCAATATAAACAGCTAATATGATTAGTTTAATAAGATTTATTATATTAACTGGTAATTTTATATATTAACAAAAACTACCGTGGCTTTTATAAATAATTTCCATATTGATAGTAATAAGAACTTTTGGTTCAACTAAAATTAGATGACAGGCAAAACTTTAAAAATAAGAATCAAAAAGCAGAGTTAACACTGAACAAATGCTCAAGTATAACAGTAGGGGAAAAAAATAGTGAGCAGAATCCAGTATTTATAATATTAACCACAGGCTAACAGTTATTGTATGTAACAGCTGGTTAATTTAATTTGGAATAATTGAAAAAAAATATTAAGATGCTTTTTTATTTTGTGTAGTTGCTGGTTAATATGGTAAATATTAAGAAACTGTTAATAACTTGTCCTATTATTTAAAAATTATAGTTATTTTGTCATATAATAAGTTATGTATGATATCCAAATTAATCTAATTAGACGTAACATGTATACCACATAACAGAAATACAGTGTGATTAACATAGTGTGATTATAATGATATTTATAGATAGACAATGATTTGTATAGGGTGATTATAATATTAGAGTAATTGAAAAAGAAAACATACATTTAATAAAATAACACATTTTTTCATCCAAAGAAGCAAAATGCCTTTTTTATGTATAAATTAAAGTATTATAGCGTTTGAGAGCCATTGTATCACAAAAATAATTTTGGACACATTTGCGATGATAATACCTCACTGTACACTGTTCCTCAAACTGTACCGAACCACACGTACGTAATAAATCTTTCTTCCCCATCACAACTACACTTACTCAATGCATAAACCAACTTAAATAAAGCAAATATATGTTAACTTTTTAATCACCCCACTCATCCGAGGGAAAAAATTTCACAAGTATTAACAGAACATTTGAACTGATCTTGTGATACGAAATATATTGCAACGAGTGAGGACGGTTTATCGCTTTTAAAACAAACATACCTTACTTTTTAAAAAACAACCCAATTTAAAGAGCAAAGCCTCGGGGACGATGCCAAAACTTTTAGAAAAATACCAGTTACCGAGTGGGTATAAGAGGATATTTAACTAATGGTATCTACACATAAGACGCAACAAACCGTAAACAAGACATAGCTCAATACCGAGAAGCTAAGACGAACTAATGAAGCAGTTGAGTTTGATCAATACCTCAGGAAGAATTTTTCATCTGTTCTTTCACGCGGAGAGATCGCTTCCAGGAAAATTTCTATGGAATTGTTTCTCGTTAAATATTCAACCGTGTAACTGTAAAGTGAAATGCTGGAGGGGTCTCATTTGTCTAATTATTGTTAATGTGTTGTGTAAATGGATATTATGGAAGTAAGAAAGTTGTGAGCTTAGGAAATTGTTATTTATAGATTTTATTTATTTATTATTTTTTTTTTTTCAATTCAGTGGCGAATCGAGTATTTTATTGGCGTAAATTAAGTTTATTTCTATGAAACTGTTTTATTTTAATATATGCATTATATTTCGAATCGGGATCATTTCTATACGGATTTTTAAATTACAATTTAGGAAAAATTTTGTATCAAGATTTAATAATTAAAAACCATGAACAAAAGTTAAATATTTATTTGGAACTTTCATATTTTTAGCAGTATAGTTTTTCTGCTAAAATTTTACATTTAATAGGTTTCTAAACACAATTTAGAGTTATGAACAATCAATTAAAATGTACAAAAATATATTTTGAAAAATGTAATAAAAATGAAGGAGGTTAAGATAACTATACAAAACTACATAGCTGATAAAAAATATATAAATATTATTGAACCGTTTTAATAAAATTAATCTAGTTTTGAAGCCACTGTTGAATATAACTAAAATTCAAACTTTTACTCATCAAAACATCTCCTTCTAATGTAGAAATATAGTATATAATCTATTTTTAACAGTACCTCCCCAACCCTCAGAAACATTTCCGGATATAAACATATTAATCTAATAGACTTAATTATATGCAAATTTGAACTCTAAATCCATCCTAATATCGGAAGACATAAGATTCAAGATATAAGATATAACATTCTAGTAGCAAAAACGTTTGGTTATTAAATATAGAATGTGTTGTTCAGGTTCCTCCATAAAAATCATTGATATTACGATGATTACAATGTTCAATGTAGCATGAATTTCTTAATCAAAATGTGTATTCAATTATCAAACCGGAGGGATGTTATTACCTATATCGAAGACAACTAAAAGCAGCATCTTAACTTCTTAATCAGAAATGATCAACCAGAAACGATGGCCATTGGGGATAACATTGCAATTACGTGTACCATGTATTTACTCACTGCGAGTAATTCTCTCATGAAGTACTTATTATAACGATGCGATGCTTAACTTTTATAATGAAGATCATAAATCGAAAGTAATATCTTAGAGATTATCTGCAAAAAAGAACAAGAGTATTTTTCTTCAGGAGTTAAAAAAAATAGTTGAGTTGAAGCAGTCACTGTTACTTATTCAAGGCCTTTAAGCACTTTGTACATTAATTTCTTATGAATTATTTTACTATACAAGAAACCATATTGACCATACTTAAATTTTCATTAGGTCTGTCACCAAAGTGCCTAAACTACAAATTGATATCGCAGTTGAGTCGGTTTTTGAGAACCCTAAAAAAGTCAATCAGTCGAAACTGGTTTTCAACAATAATCGATTCCTTAATAAAGTCGCACAGATTTAAATAAGAACCATGTGAACTGTATTTTCTTTTCATGAAGTTAGATGTCTTTAATGTTTACGTTCATATAAGAAGTCCTATTTCGAGATGTAGATGTTTCTTCATTTTCGAAAGTTGCTTTCATCTGCCTTATGGAATTTCTTTAATCACCGATTCAATTAGAGACCAAGATTTAAACTTCTCATAGAGTTACAATGAAAACTGCGTTAAAATCTAAATATTGCCTTTAATACGGGGGAACTCACGCAATATTATTTTCTCTCGCGCTCTTAAATATTTCAAGATTTCGCTGCTATAAGAGATTTTCTCACACTTTAAAATATTTCAAAATCTCGCTATATGGGATTTTTCTGTACACTCTCTAAAATATCTCAAAATCTCTAAAATTTTCTCTCACGTTCTAAAATATTTCAAGATCTCACTATGAGGTTTTATCTCACTCTTTAAAATATTTTAACGTCTGAGATTTTTCATCACACTCTAAACTATTTCAGAAACTCTTTATACGAGATTGAGAACTCGTCCAGCTGGTAATAGGTAGTTCTCAATCTTATAATTTAGTAAATGGGCAAAATATTTAATTGATTACTCTGATCAATTACAAAATATTTTACCCATTTACTTTGCGTAAAAAGACGATATGTAACACAAGTAAAAGTACTGATTTTTCTAATCGATATGCTTAAAAGAAAATAAAAGGGAGAGACTATATTGCATTTTAATCCTAGTTTTATTTGCGAATTCTTCCAGGTTAAGGTTACAATTAAATTTTATAGTGTCCAGCAATTACATACAACCTTTGCTTTTGCAATATTGATTCGGAATGTTGTCAATTATTTGTCATGCCCTATACATAAGCTTTTGGCTACAAAGTATACAAACTAAAAATATCCAAAAAAATATATTTTATAAAGAAATAATAAGAAAACATTTTATGTCGCCAATAAACGACTTAAAATTGTTTAAAGTTTATTAAACGTGTTAGTTTTATAAAAGTGTTCAAATTGTATCGATTCTAAGTATAGTCTATATATTCTAACTTCAAGTATATGCTAAATATAAAGTATATTTACATAGATAATTTTATGTTATATTTCTAATTGATTTTAAACGTCTTTTGTAGCTTCTTGATGGTTTTCATGTGTTTGGTGCTAAGCGTTTTTTCTACAATAGCTGAATTTGAAGAAGTCAGTAGTGCACTTTTATTAAAAATGGTAAGTTTATTTCTCTTTAAATCAAAACATCTTACTTTCGTAGATAAAAGGAGAAATATCAGCCGATTTTAAAATTTGGATATTTACTGTTCATTTAGCAAAATCAATTTTCTCGGAATTTAATTAAATGCAGTTTAATTTCGAAAACACGGAAAACGGTAAAGCGAATGCGAGAGAGAAAAAAATCAATATCTTCATTTCAGAACAAGTATTTTATAAAGTAGATCTTTTGAAGTTGGTTACTAAATTTTAAAGGTAAACAAAAATGGGATAGCATGTGAATTTCTAAAAAATCGCTAAAAAATTTGAGCAGTGAATTAAATAAAATATAAAATAATATTTCATTTTTACGGAATTGAATTTGTTTAGTAAATAACTGTACAAGATCTACAATATTATCCAACAATGTAGAGCATTTTTATTTATTAGTCTTATAGTAAAATTAATGAATAGCACTTTTTCTTAAAAAACATAAAACTTAGGAAAAACACTTTTATACGTTTATTCAAGATTTCAAGGGTAAAATCTTAAAGAAAAGCAGATTTCACGTGTTAAGCATGACTAGTGTTGGTAGCTGACTAATTTGTAAAAAAGTTCCGTATATTTTTCTCAGAAAAAGCATAAGAATTTCTAGGGATACGCAATATAATTTTTCATGATTACGCAAAAAAATATTTCTATATTACCCAAACCCAATTCTGGAATTCTAAAATAAGGAAAAATGTACAGTACAAAAAAGTTCTACATGGAAAAAGTAAAAATCTATAGTAATGCACAAAAACAACTTTTGAAAAACACGAATAAGTTCTAGAATGACAAAAAAAAAATCAAGAAATCACACTAAAAGTATTTTAAACATGCACGAAAACAATATTTAACTCATCAAAAGAATTCTTGAATGTGCAAGATGAAAACTCTAGATTATATAAAATACGTTCTACTATGCTTAAAATAAAAAAAATGTAAAAAAAAAAATGTTTAAATGTATCACACACAATTCTAGTATACGCAAAATTTCTAGAAAAGTAAAAATAAAGTTGCAATATGAAAATAATCATCTATACTACGCAGCAAAAAAATTAGAAAAAAAAATTGTGAATGAGGAAAAAATAATTCATGGAAAGAAAAGGGCAGAAACTTTCGTTTGTAGAAACCAAAACGATATTAATTATTGAACATGAGAAAGATGTTAGAATATGCTAATCAGAAATAATTTTAAATTAGGAAAAAAAAATTAACTACGCAAGATTAAAAAAAAAATTACGCACGCAATCATGTACAATTCAAATTAAATTAACATATTGTAGAGTTGCAACTTATATTTATAAATACAGGGTTCATAAACGAATTTCTCAGTCAATGGTATGTTATAAAACAGTTTAATATAGACTATCTACAACAAATCCTAATTCATATTGAAGGTAAACACACCCAGCCTTTCTTACACTATTAAATTCATAATTAAATATTTGAGTGCATAAATTACACAAATTAAATACTATTAAAATTTACATCTAGGACATTCTTTTATGAACATACTGTACATTGGTTGATTGGTTGGTTAGTTTTTGTGGCGCAAAACCAACACTAGGGCCATGCTACGCCAACTACATATTATATTAATTAATAGCTAGTACTAAATTTCGTACTAACGTAAATTAACGTAAAATTCGTACTAAGTGCAGTACTAAATTTCGCCGAAATATCTCAACTCTCCTAAAGATTTAATCAGCTGAATGTCTGACAATGCTCAATCGAATTTGCGAATTGGAAATACTAAATCCATATTTTAACATGCATTCTAAGTATGCTCTCAGCCAGCAAGATAAAATATAATTTTGATTATACTCTACACGACTTCCGTGAAGAAAATACAGTTTCTCTAAATTTAGATCAATATCAGTATATCGTTAAGCAAACGGAAATAGATTGCAACCCCCCCCCCCCCATGCAACATTTTCACATCATTCACTATGAAATAAAACATAATTGTAATGAAATAGTACTTGCCGTAAAATACATATTTCTTAATAAAAAGGCTATAGTACTATTTCTTGAAAGTAACGCTTGATAACAAAAGAAACTTTATATCATATTTACTAACATATTATATTTGAATATAGATTTGATAGCACATTCTACACTGAGTCTTATCTTTAAGAAATCTTCCTTCATTTAGTTTTGAACATTGTAGTTCCTATTTCGATACTTTATAATGTAACTTATAATTGATTGTACTCACCCTTTACAGGAGATTGTAATGGTGGTGTGGTTCACTGTGGAATTCTTCCTGAGACTTTGGTCTGCAGGCTGCAGATCCAGGTACCAAGGTTGGATCGGAAGGTTCAGGTACTTGAGAAGTCCCTTCTGTATTATAGGTAAGTACAAAGTCCGCATGGTTGTTTATAAACAGCGTAAAATGAATTTATTTGCTAGAATTCACTACCATCTTACAAAACACAAAAACTTAATGTAATGTCCACTGCATTGAAACGAAACTATAAAGATTGTTGGTTGGTTGTGTTTAGAACTTATTTGGCGCAAGGGCAACACAAGAGCCAAACTGCGCCAGATAAAGATTGTTTGCCATGACTTGGTTGTATTCAGATTATCTGGCGCCGTCAGCAACACGAGGGCTATAATGCGCCGAAACTTTCGTCATTAGACAAGCCAACATACATTTACAAACACCTATGCCTAACACGGGACTTGAACTTGCAACCTTGTGGTCTAAAAGCTAGCACGCTAACCACTATACCGTTTGGTCGGCCTTGTTTGCCATGACAAATTGGTTGGTTGAATCCCCGGCTAGGGGGTCGAAAGGAAGGACATCGTGAACTAGCACCTGCCTTCGCATACGTATGTGAAAGAACAAACTCTCTAGAACAGGTTGAGGTAAAAAAAAAAGCAATACATATCCATTACTGCTTTCACCATAGGCCTCTACATTCAGGCAAGTCGAAGTTTTCTTTTAAGTTTAGTACATATTAAGTAGCAAATTTCAGCTCTTCAGAAAATCACCAACGTGCCACGCCTCTCCAAGTAGGATCTTCCATGACAAATTGCAACACAAACTTATAATAGATGTGTGCCCTGTGCTATAGAAAAAACAGCTTCGACGATAATTTTCTGCATAATTGTATATGAATTTTATGCATGACAATGTCACGATCAACTACTTTTTTTTAGGGGAAATTAAATACGCGTTTGAAATTTACTGAATATTAGAACTTATTTTTAAAGTTTTCTTTTTATTGGTAATAAGCAGGTCACAAGTTACACCAATAGCTTCACTCCCAAATCAAATAACGCCTAGAATAAAGTTTATCAATTTTATTTTACTGTATTTATTTCATTGTGCTTTATACCTATAAAGCTTCTTCAAAGACTTTACAATGGGATTATTTTCCACTCAGTCCACCTGATGGTTGTATGGTTGGCATTCTAGCCTTGCATGTCAAAGGCTCCAGTTTCGAATCCTAGGTTTGGCATGAGTGAATCCATATTAAGCTGTAGGTCTTGGTCTGATTAGCTGCCATCGTGTAAAAATAAAGGTCATTGAACGTATAGACCAACCAGCTTTTCAACTCAAGGAAGTACATTCGGGACCATTTTCCTATTGATAATCCTTGTGCAGGAAATGTTATCATTGTATTCCAGTCTACTCTCTTCAGTTTAAAGATTTTGCTATTGAGGCTTGATCAGACTGGTGCCTTACATCAAAATTAAGGTGACAAAATCAAGTGTCCTAATCGTGTAAAGCTGCAAACGTTAAACTTTGCATAATCATTAGTTATTTAAGCAATCTCAAATCTAAATTTTGAATCAAGATAATGCTGGATTAACTAACTTTGTTTTACATGTCTATGAACATGCTTGCTTTGCACAAGTACTACAAGCGAACAATACTTGACCAGAATTCACAACAACATCTGGAACTGTACAGTGTAATGCATAACAAGTGAAGTTCAGACAAGTCTAAAAAGTTTCGGCGCATTATTGCCCTCGTGTTGCTGACGGCGCCAGATAATCTGAATACAACCAACCAGACAAGTCTAGTAGAAAAACACTTAAGACAATTTTTTAGATTTGCATCAGTTCCAGATGTTGTTGCGAATTCTGATAAAGTAAAGTTCGCTCGTTACATTGCGCAAAGCAAGCATTTTCAGGTTGGTTGTTTTCAGATTATGTGGCGTCGTCAGCAACACGAGGGCTATAATGCGCCGAAACATTCGTCATTAGACAGGGCCAACATACATTTACAAACACCCATGCCTAACACGGGACTCGAACCCGCAACCTCACGGTTTTGAAACTATTATTCTAACCACTATACCGTTTGGTCGGCGCAAGCATGTTCAAAGATATGTAAAATGTCGTTTAAATTTCAAGTTAGTATGATTAAATTTTTAATGCGGGTGTTTCTCTAAGAGAAATAACATTTTCAAAAATTAGTAACTGGACTACTTATGATTAGCACTGTCTAATTACTCTACATAATTTTCAATGTGGACAAATTACAAGGCGTCTGTACCTAATCAAGCACTTAACTCTATACATACATTGGAAAAATGTATTTGAAAATAACTAAGTACATATGTTTCAGTCGTTAAAATGTTTGCAACGCAATGCCCTTAATCCTTCAGGCTAAGTATGACTGATTAATGAAATTTTGCGAGTGAGGCAAAGTTGGCACACGATCTAGTTTCCTTTTAAATAAATCATTTTATTAAGGTAAATTGAATTTAAGAATTTATGTTAAGGTTGCCGGAAGTAAGTTCATTTAGTTTACAGTAGTGTTGGCTAATGATCATTTTGTAACAAGATTATGGAAAGATTGTAACAATTATGTTAAAACATGGATATTTAAAAGGTTACACAACTGATTAATAGCTTATTGTGCAATATTAAGGCGATTTAAACGTTTGATGTTACAAGACCACTCAAAACAAGGATTCCCAACATAGAAAATAATCTTCTAGGAGATATTTCAAGAAAACACTGTCCTAATTTTTTCCCGGAATTCGAGAAAAACAGATTCCCATAGACAGTCTGATAATAAATATGAGACTATCAGCCACAATTTCTCTCATGTCTACCGTTTTTTTAACCCTGGGTTAGGCGCACGACCTTTTGTCTCGCGGTTATTCGCGTGTTGGAGAAATGTCCCCCAAATTCAAATTTTCATGCATATGATTAAATTCGTGATCAAACATCAAAGTGGATATTTTAATTAAAAACACAACATTATTGAACAAAATAAAGTAACAAATAAAAAAAATATTTTAAAATAACTTGAAATATAATGTAAGAATAAAAAACATGTTATTATTGAAATTAACTTTGTGAAGATTCAAATTTATTTTTAAAATAGTTTTAAACACAATAAGCATAATCACTTTAAACATTATTGATAAAATTATTTTAAAAATATAAATTTACATCTAAAATAGTATAAAAACCATTATATAAGGTAAAGAAATAGATGTTATCATAAAAAGTCTTTCAGTGTCCTCTTCAAGATCTGCAGAATTTGCACATATTTTAATTCGAATTAAATGGTCCCTGCAAACCCATTTGTCACAGTTTTTCATTTTCAGTAAAACTTGAAATCTAAAAAAATAATAAAAATAAAAATTATAAAAAGTGAATCAATGTTAAAAAAAAAAATGCATAATATTTGTTGTTGTTGTTGCTGAGAAATAATGTGTCAGTCAAATCATCATAAATAATAACACGCTCCCCTCACAAAATATAAAAACTATAAAAAATATAATAAAAATAAAAAATTTAGATTACTCTCCAAAATTAGAAAACAGGGTTGGTCGCGTGGGGGACAAATGCCAACCAAATAGGTTCTGTGTCGCCTGAGCACATGCATGGAATTGAATGAATACACGTAGGCAAATGTCAAGGTTAGAAAGAAAGATACTGGGATGGGCTTTGATCATGGGCTACCATCTATTGAGAAATTGACAAAACAATTTTTGTGGGGGACATTTGTCAATCGCGTGACAATTTAAGGGTTAGTTAGAGACTGCAGATATATATCCGAGACCTCTTGCAAACTATTTTACAATCTATTCAAATATTCTTATTAATAAGGAATAATATATATATCAAACCTAATCATCATGCATTCATATACATAACACAGATTATTCCAGAAATGGGGAAACGCGAATTACACTATCCATCGTTCCATTTTCTAGGTTTTCCGATGATAATGCACAAGTTTCCCATGACGTGTTTCGGTGTTTTTTAGAGCGTACACCTGAACGTAAAATTGAGCTTTAAGTATCAAAATTAAGGTAAAACATCGAGAATTAACTGGCAAACAATAAATATTGAACTAAATCCTAGACTATTACGAAAAGGATTAAACTGTGAGAAACAAAATATTTCTGGGGCATGAAATAGGGGAATATTTTGATAATCACTATAGAATAAAACAAGATCTGTTGTCCATTATAGAACAAACCCCGACTCTCCAAAATACTTTGCTTCAACAATGCAATAAGTATTACACATATTTCTGGCGTGGAAATTTGGCCTTTAAACATTCCGAGTAAAATCCTTTTCGCAATAGTTGATTAAACTTACGCAACTATATTGAAGTGGTAGATTCTGTTATAGTTTCCATTATAATTCCACTTAGCAACAAATCTCAGACGATAAAAATGCACGAACTCTTCAAATTACTATTATTAAATAACGAAATATTGACATTATTTAGACACATCTTGCTCGTACACTTAAATTTGTTAAACTTTTTAGTTGGTTTTCTTCAAATTAACTATATATCACCTACGTAAATATACCAGCAGTTATGGAATTTAAAATTTATAACTTTTTTATATTGCGGTAAAAATTTCAAGACGGTCTTAAAAGTAAGCCAAAAGACATTCAATTTTATAAAAGAATGTTATTAAGTATATATTTACAATAGGTATGAGTCTATTCTGAAAAACCTAACAGTCAATTTCTACTTGTTTTCTTCTATTTCTTTCAATCTTTAGACGACATCACTTTTCACTATCCTCCATTACTTTGGATTGATTGTCGGGAGTAAAGCTGTCAATGAATTCCCCTATCTCCAAAAAAAAAGCTGTATTTAGTGCACGCAGTTCTCCTAAATGGCCATTTCGTATACTTTCCCATCGCCTCCGGTCAAGGATTTATTTTCTTAAACGTTTTCTACATTAGAAATTTATGGGTTTTCGCAAACATTTTAGCAGGTGCGATTGAAGCTATTATACAGGAGGTCCCAAAAAGATTGAAACGTGGTTTTTTTTACCTTTTAGAGATAAATTGTTACATGTAAATTGCAAAAATATTCAAAATAAGATCACTTTAAAAAAGGTTCTTGTTAACTTTCAAAAACTAACCCTTTTGAAATTTTTATACGACCCCTCTAGATAAATGTGGTTAGTTCTTCGAAACATTTTTATTTTTAATACAACATAACTATAAAAAATCGCTTTCCTGTATCGTTAAAATTATATGAGTTGTACTTAAATGGAAATTGAATGGGACCATATACCAAAATAAAAATTTAAACTTGACGTGTCATAAAAAAATAAAATTTATGATAATATTTACAATAAAATAATGTTCTCGTATTTAAGGTAGATTTGCAAAGCAGTAAAAACAAAAAGCCTCTTTAGCGCCAATAATGCATCTTAGGGACTTCACCAGGGACGACGCGAACGGGGGGCGTAGGGGGCGTAGGGGGCATCTCGCCCCCCCCCCCCCCCAAAGTTTTAGAAAGTTGAACAGTCGGCAAATTTTCAAAATATTACTGAGCCTTTTTTTTTATAGTAGATCCACAACAAAATCAAATTGAATAAAAAAATACGAAAAAAAAAAAAAAAATGTCGAACAGAAATATTAAAAATACCGACCCGAGTTTAATGAATCGGCATTTTTACACAAGAAGTCTATTATAAGGGAGTCGGTGTCTTTTCCACCGCCTACATTGATGGACCGCCTACATATAATAGGTATCGTGCGAACACAAATCATAGATATCTTCATTATTTCACCCCGCCAAAGTTTTTAGAAAAGAAAGACGGCACTCGGCCAATTTCCAAAATTTCATCTATTCCTTTAAAAGTGCCAAGTGATGGATGTTTTAAAACATATTGAATAGAGAAAAATATAAATAATTAATATCGTCAATAGTATTTAAAAATCCTGATCACAATTCAGCCCAAGTTGGCGGTCGGCAATTTTAAATTGGAGTAAGTATATTCTTTTTTTGCAGGAACATTTAAGATGATATCGTCACTAACAGCTTCTAAATAAAATTAAATATGAACATAACTTCCGTACCCCGTACTGTTGCACAAATATCAATTTCCACAAATTCTCTTCAGAATGAATAATTTTCCTTCAAGATCAGAACATTCAATTGAATAAATCGTCAAGTCGACTGTCGTAAGTTTTTTATTTCAGTCACCTGATAAGTGCACACCATATCCTCAGGAAGAAACTGACAATATTCTTCCAATTAATAGATAACTCTAATGGGTTACAGTAGATGACATATTTTTAGTTCATCAGGTAACGCCTCAAAAACCATGATATGCCTATTAAACGTCATTTACATAAAGTATGTATTGTACGTCATATGAATTGAAAGTCTTACAGAAAATTTCAAAACATCTAAATTTTAACATCCGGAAAATGAGCCCTCTTTTATCAAATACATACCTTATGTACAACACTGATCTGGCGAGAAGTTTCAATTTCGAAAAAAACTTGCTTATTTTTTGGTAAAGATAAAAAATACATTTTATAAGGTTATTCAACAAAGTTTATGACTTTCAATTACCCATATGTATATTTACATAGGGTAATGAAAATATAACATTCGGTAAAAAAAAAAAAAAAAAAAAAAAAACGATTTTTTTTTTTTGCATTTTTGCACGTTTTGGAACATCCTGATTTCAAAAAAGTGATGCAGAAAAATGTGTGTGTCTGTGATCAGCATAACTCCCGAACAAATTGACCTACGATGTTCAAATTTGGTATGAGCGTTAGTGGCGGCCATGGGACTTACCATTAAGATTTTCGTTAAAATCGCGCATGCGCATAAGGTAGCTGCCATTGAAAAAATCATGTTTTTCAATGATTGCAAAAAAACGGCTCTAACGATTTTGATAAAAATCACCGTGGTAATGCCTCTTAAGGTGTTCTAAACATCCTCACCTCCGAAATTTTCGTAAAAATTTTTTAATGGCGAAAAAGTTGAAAAAGGAATGCCTACAAAACAGAGTTCTCTTTCCTTGAGCATACCTCATCAACGATAGATTTTTCTTCTCCTCTCAGCACGATTATTATTATTATTATTTTAGACCCATACAAGAATTACCTCCAAACTGGTCATTTATTCTAAATGCATGATGAAAATATAAATACTGTAGATGACACAAATCCACGTCAGTATTATAGTGCAACTGAAAGTTGTGCGATGTTCCACACCCCTAGTTTTTACTTATTACGAACGAGAAGTTGAGTGAAATGGAAGTAGCGTACAATTCTGTTGAAATATATTTCTATTACATTTTGCCAAATTATTGCAATTAATGTCAAGTAGAATTCTTTAAATGATGTTATATAGTACTTCTTCTATTAAAAATGTGTAACGGTTTTTTGGTAATGGAGAGTCGAACATGGGACTCCTAGATCAGAAGACAGGCGCTCTAACCACTAGGCAAAAGTGATCACTAGTGCCTAGGTGTTGTATCTGTCATTTGTACACGAGACCACCACATAGCCCCTTCCCAGTGAGTTGTGAAGGGCTGAACGATTGAGTTGAATGATTGAGTTTAGTGTGGGTTGAGTGCGTTGCGTGTGACAGTGAGTCGCTAGAGATGCTGAGGTGGTAGTGCGGAGGTCGTGCAGTAGATGGTGCCACTGAAATGTTTGAATATTCGGATCACCAATGAAGCGGTGTGCGCCGGGGACTCTCTAGATCAAACCCGGGACTCTCTAGATCAGAAGACAGGCTGGCTAACCACTAGGCAAAAGTGACCATTAGTGCCTAGGTGTTGCATCTGTCACTTGTACACGAGACAGCCACAAATGTATTACCGAAATAATACATGCCATGTAAATTGGAAGGCAATGTCGCATTTATTGCAACAAAATAACCATTGGAAAAGTAGTGAAAGGTTTGTTATAATACTATCTAAATTTCTTGACGTTTCCTGTAGTCAAATAGCTGCGGCCTGACGTTGTCCGACTTACAACCAGGTTTCGGTCTATTAGAAGTAGTGAGTACCCTCTTTCACACCTATCCTAGATTTCACCACTTTATACATGAAACATCGGAAAGACATCGTGTTTCAGATAAGTTAGATTGGTTAAAATACCTTTAAAAATATTTCAAATTGGATCAGTAGATCTCACATTAGGATCATAACCTTTAACGGTGGGAAAGGGAAATGGGTTTTTTTTTTTTTTTTTTTTTAGTAATCTCCTGGTGACTGTGACGTTTCTCTTCTTCAGAAGATCATATGCGCAACTTCTCCTTCCTCAAGATAATAACATTGGCGATTTAAAAAGCCCCCTCCCTCTTTCCAAAAAAAAAAAATTTGCGGGTATACTATTCCTTACTTAGTTTTTTATTTTTGTGCCGAAAATTATGGTTTTCTTTTTTATTGAGCTGAATATTTTGCTTCTAAATTCGAAGTTCATAAAGGTAGTGAGTTAGTTGAGAATAATTTACTTTATAAAACTTGATTTCTGCTTCATTAGGAAAGAGGTTTATGTATATTATTTTTTTTAATTATTTTTTTTACATATAAATAATATTATAGTTTGGTTTAATGCTAAAGTAATACATTTCATTTTTAGTCCTGCTTAGAGAAAATTAGCATTATACTTTCCTTCTGAAACAAATAATTATTATTAATAAAACGAGTAATATTTACAGAAATTATTGCTGAAAAACCTCAAAAAATCATTAAAATCAATCCAGCAGTTTTGGTAAAAGATATGAACACGAAGTAACTATTTTTAAGAAGTAAATTTTTGTGTTAAATTGCTAAAAAAAATTTAAGTTTTACTATTAATATACTTTTCAAGAAAAGTAAAATCCTCTTTTATTTTTTGGTTAGGAAAATATGTTAAAAAGTATTTAAAAATTAACAAAACGTTTTTAGTAATTATTGTATTTTGAAATGCAATTATATTGTCCATGAGCGCCGACAGGATTATTTGCAGGGAGGTGCAGATCGCTAACAGGGAGGGATAAGGCGGCAAAAGTCTTTGTTTAATCCTAGATTTTTCGAAAATGGGAATTGGACTCCCTAATTTGATGTTAGTTAATAGCTGTACATAATTTTTTGCTCGAATTGATAATTTACTACCTATATATTTTGTTCTTGTGAATTACTTCTTCCGCATTACTTTAATTTTCGAAAGGCAGGAGGGAGTGTAAGTGCATGTCCCTGACGTTGTCTCTATCATAAAAATCGCAGTATTTTGTGATTTAGCAATAATCTGCCAGGATTTTACACTGAAGAATTTTTCCAGAATTTGTTTAACTTTTTTTACAATTCTAAATTAGAGTCACCTGTGCGATCAATATTTTTCATTTATTTTATTCTGTGTTGTAGTGAACTCGTACGAAACTTTTACACGTTTAATTAATTTCTTCGAAACTGCAATTTGAAAATTAAAAAAAAATTGCATTGAAATGGAGCCTTTGTACTGCTCATGTGTTACTGAATTGGTTCAAGATTGTGAGAATGCATTCTATCTGCAAATGATAAATGCCTCCCTTCCCCCCAAAAAAGCACTTCGAAAAATTAACCCCTTTGTTCGGGAAAGAAAGGGTTATTTATTAAACAAAAATGAAAAATTAATCGAATTTGTTAACTAAAATGTGATGAGAATTTACTTAAAATATGACATTAATTACGTATTAATAAAATGTCATAAAATATTAAAAACACTAATTAAAATTAATTACACATTAAATAAAATAATTCACAATTAAATAAAAAAAATTAACGATTATTTATTTTCTCATTAAGAATTAATCACGCATTAATCAACAAATAATTATATATTAATTAAAAAAAATTATGCATTAATAAAATTTAATTAATAATAGAATAACACCTTAATGGATAGTTTCTACATTTACACCGTACTTGTCTTGATTTTAGTCGGCAAAATTATGTTTAACGCCCCCCCAAACGAAATTCTTAGCGACGGCCCTGGACTTCACAACTGTGTAAATCTTAGTGACTGAAGCCCACCTTTTAGCTTTGGTAAAAATGCGCTGTCTTTTGGCGATAGTTTCAGTTTTGCCGAAAATTATCGAAAGATAATAGTATGTACATAGTTATTTCAACTCACCGTCCATAAGAGATCATAAAGAGGTAAAACGTCCCAAATGCACAATATCTTACTTTCCATAAAGCCAGGACGGTAAAATCGGTGAAGTGAAACACTGGTATTCAGCTAGTCAGCTACTAATATTGTTATTAGATATCTAACAAAATTTCATAAGTTTTGAAACAATATTTTAGCAACAAAAGTATTTTTTTATTTTTTTTTTAAATTCGTCAAAGTACATGTTGAAGAAAAAGATGCGATCACTCTTAATGGGGTATGTACCATGTATTTGGTGCAACATGAGCATGTCTGGTCTTTGAGCCACAGAAATTACGAATCAACCAGACTTAATGATATCTGAACTTTATTTTTGAAAATAATTTATTTCTAGTTTGTTCTAATCTCAGACGTCGAATGCTTTTCTGTTTATTATGAGATTTAGAAGAGCCAATCTTTCATTGGGAAAAAAAATTTGATACGACTAAATTATTTTCTTTTCGCGCTTGATCTTAAATCTAAGTAATAAAAAACCATGACTTGCATTTATTTTGATGTATTTTCATAGTGTTCCGATTCCCCCTGCAGAAAAGGGTGAATCGGAACACTCGTTACAATTTATGTCTGATCTTATTTAAATGTTTACACGGTGAAGAAAACAAGTAATAAGGCATTGTGGTAAATAGGAACACGAGATTATTATAAAAAAAAATCCTGCAATATGACAGACAAAAAATTGTTTTTGTCGAAATAATTTTCAAAACACATCATATGTTTGAAAGAGTCTCTTCTTCTAACCTAATACAAAACAAGATCATCCAAATGGTCTTTAAAACTAATAATATTTTTCAATCTAATTGATGTTTGCGTACCGTAAGACTGTAAATTCATTAAAAATATCTTGAAGAAGGAGAAAAGTATCGTCATTTGTTTCAGAAAATCTTTTAATTCCTGGGTGCTTTTTATAAAACATGCCTATATATCCACAATCTTATGGGTGTAAAACTTTGCTCTCATAGAATGTTCATACATGTGCATTGCGTTTTCCAACATACCATAAAGATAACGAAATCAATTAAAAAAAACTACGGAAAAACTGTGTTTTCTGCCATGTGGAAACTAAGCTCCTCTTCTGACAAGTAATCAAGCCTGCACTTTTATTCACTGTTTTGAAGGGAGTAATTAAACTATTTTCTTCAGTCGTTGAATCTTGTGTGGAACATAATCTTGCCAAAACCACTTTTTAACGCCACTTTTCTTGTGTTCCGATCACCCTGCAAATCTCAAAATCAAAACAATGCAGAACTCAAAAGTTCACAAAATAAAAACTTTTTGAAACCAAGTCAAATAAAGTACGGAATGCTGTTGTGGATGTTTATACTTATCTAAAAATAAATAAATTCGATCTATAACAGATAGTTGTTAGTGATTAGGGGATAGAGGGGATAGAGGATGGAGAGGTTAAAACTGCACGCTGTTTCAAAATGTGTAAACAAATGAACAATGTTATCAACCCCACAAAACATATGTTTTGAGATTTCAAACACCACCCACAAAAATATACCATAAACTGCTTTGATGGAATTTCTTTGTAATTTCATGAAATTTCGCTCCGATTTACCCCGCTGTTCCCATTTACCTCGTTTTATGGTACTTTATTTAGAATCCAACCAATTAAGTTATCCCAAACTTCTCAATTTCAGCTGGTAGTTTCCTTACATCATTCATTGTCCAATAGAAATAGAAACCAATGTCCGATTCCCAACCATTGTCCAATACAATAGAAAAAAATAAAAGAAACTTATACTGAATTCCGAACAAGTATAATAATATGAATAATCACTTCTTAAAAGGTAATCAATTATTTACTCGTGACACAACTTACATCCCAATTTACTGAACAAACTAATCTAATTAATCACTCTCTCGTGGCAACTAAAGCAAACATTCACAACATTCCTTTAGAACAACTCGGATTTAATTCCGTAATTGAAATTTTCCCGACAGCAAACTAACTTCACCCGTCATACCTTAAATAGATCCTCAACATCATTGGTAGATAGATGCCCCGAAAGTAAATTAGTTAAAATGAGTCGGATTGCCAGACAAGACTGCTTTCCAATTGTATGAGGAAACTTAGAAGTGCCGATCTATTGATTACAAAGAAAGTGTTGTCGAGTAAACTAAACATTTTAATTCCGACATCACTTGCAGATATGGTTTTCCTGTAAGCTGCTCTTTACCACTGATCTTTAACTGCAACTTCTCAATAGTGCACGCTTGGTTATTGACTGAACTGGAAGAAGGCTTGACAATCTCCATAGATATCTGCATTAACAACTTCCCTCCCAAACTATACTAAACTCCACTTTAACTTAACATCCCTTAGACGGTAAATCTTCACCGTGCACATAGGCAATTCATCCATTTTGGTGGCGTAAAAGCATAATGCTCGCCAAACCTAATAGCCTTTTGTTCTCTACATGGTTGCTGGACTTAGTAATCTACTTACAAAATGGATGAATCACCTATGTGCACAGTGAAGATCTACCGTCTAAGTGATGTTAAATTAAGGTAGAGTTTAGTATAGATAGGATCTGTTTGCAACCTCGGGTAACTTATTACATAACATTATGGGCAAATTATTCAATTGGCTACATTTGCTTGCAAAGCAGAAACCGTTTATAAGATATGCAGAAGTAGTAGTTATAGATCAGTATTCTTTATCTGCAGATAGGGGGAAAAGTATATAAAACCATTCTCAAAACTGAATAGTCAATTTATTTATTAAAACCGCAGCCAGTTTGTGTTGATTTACATAAAGTCGTATACCTGCGAGAAAATTGATTTCATTCAAAAGGATCCTTTTGAATCCATAGAGTCACAAACTACTTGAATCAGGAAGGGAAAACTACTGCTTAAAATATTGTACCCAAAAATTTATGTGAAAATGAGGATTAAACATGGCTAAGTCATTGGCAACTCCTGAGGAATTTTACCAACCAAAGCATGTCTTTAAACACAGAATTTTGTGAGTGATCCCAAGTCTTCATGAGTTGCCAGTGACGTAACCATTCATAATCTTCATATTACCGTAGTATTCAAAATACTTTGTTTTCTCTTTTGAATATAGAGAAGAAAAAGGTAAAATAAAAAACACTGTTTCAACTAAATTTAATTATTCACATTCCCATCGCTATTTTAACAATCTGAGTTCTGATTTTTTTAATCAAATCCTAATTATCTGTTCTATGTCATGGTGTAATTGGTTAAAAGAAATTTATCTTTTTTCGATACTTTTTCAGCTGTTAAAAAGAAACATCAATCCAGTAAGCTTAAAATTGAATTTTTCAAAATTTAGATATTTAATATCTACAAAATTACATCGAAATCTTTTTTTTTTTTTTTTTAAAAGAGGTATGTTTTAGTAAGACATTTACCTCTGTACCTACAAAAAATTTAATTTTTTTAGAATACTTGATATATAAATAACCTGAACTCTAAAGTTTGGTTCACTAAATTTTTTTATCAGCAGATTTTCCAAATATTTCCGTACAAATGCGTAAATTTTTATAATTTTAAATCGAGTAGTTTTTGTGATGGGTACGGAGGAAAATTTTTGAAACAGAAGCGAATGTTTTTAATACTGAAAAGTAGTGAAATCAGCTGTTTTGACTTTCCTATAATTATTTTTTGTATAATGCCTTTTTTGAAACTAAGCAACTAATATTGTTCTAATACAAAGGCCATCTAAAAATGTGATCAGCATTTGCATCTTTGCAAACTGATTTTTAAATTTCTAAATTAGGAAATATAAATCTTTAATTTTTATTGTTTTCGCGTTAACTCTTTGGGACTCAATATATTTTGTGCTACATTTCTTGGGTTGTAGGGAAAAAGGTTTGTCTATATACTTAATTTTTGTAATGTAAAATAAAGACAAAATTTTAGTCATATATTTCCCAATGAGTTCAAAGAGTAACAAACTTTAAAAATTGAATTTCCAAAGGATAAATGTTTAATTTCGACTTTTTAACTTTAGTTGTTTTTGTTTTAAAACACAGATTTACTATTCAACAGTTGGTTGATTGCATTGCATCTAGTTGGTAGATGTCTTTAGGAATCCCATTTAAATCGCCCGTTTTCTGCCTCTAAGCTATGAATCCGTCCGGTATTCAAGTAAAATGAAGTAATTGAAGTCTGAACTAACTTCCGAACAAGCGTGATCAAATTATCCCTTCATAAACAGCAATCAATTCCTTCAACACAACACACATTCAACACCTTAACATTCCTCCAAACTAATCAAATTTCCCAATCACTCATCAATGACTTAACCAAACATTCACCTGAGACACTGCAAACGTCTTTTAAACAACTCGACTTGAATTCCGCTGTCGATATCTCCACGACGTGAAATTAATTCACCGCCGCCATGCCTTTTAACGGTACCTCAACCCCCCATTTCCAGGTACCTGCAACGAAAGGAAATTATTTAGAATGAGTCTGAATCTCAGACACTGGTTTTCCCAATTATGGGAAAACTTCGAACTTAAGAAGTATCGATCAGCAGTTTCCGTCCCAATTTGGGGAAACGAGATCAAGTTTCCAACGTGGATTGTTTCCGAATTAAATGGGGAAAAGATTGCTTTAATCGGGAAAATTATTGCGATGTAGACAGGAGGCTTTAGGGGCAAAGGGTTAATGGATGGAAATAATAGCGGAATGTAGATAATGTCTGTGGTAGCAAATAACAAGCTATTATTTTGACATAAATTTATGATTTAGAATAGCGTAGTTTCAGATTTCATGGAAATTTGCTTTGTGTATATAAATAGCTTGTTTCATATTGGTTATATAATTTTACAGAATGTTGTAACTATTCTGAAGGGGTTATATTCATCTGTCAGAACATTTATTTTTTATAATAACCTAGTTTTTAATGAAATTGGGAATATTATTTAAATAAAGTGGATTGATTAATTGAAGAATAAGTTGGGGGGGGGGGGTTAGAGGTAGGTTCGAATCCCGTAGTTACATTGAATTTAAACTCGTTTGTGATTAGGTTAAGATTGAAATGATATCTAGGTTTTCAACCTTGTCATCTGATCAAGATAAAAATTAGAAGTATTTGACTGTGATAGCCATTATATTGGTATCCGTATTCTAATCCAGTATGGACTCCAACAAGCCAAAATTATTCAAACTAACCATCAGATTTCGACCTTACGTCAAAAAAACATATTTTTCCTCAGAAGTAGAGAACGAATGTAGCAGACACTTTCAATTTACTTCCATTAAAACACTGAGAGAAAAAATCAAATCAAATTTTCTCTCTAAGAGGAAAAATATAGCGAAATTTTATCTTTGGAAAATGAGGGACAATTATCGATGTGCTTAAGAAGTGTAGACAAAAAAAAATTTACAAAAATCATAAATACAAGAAAAATCGTAAATATTATTTGGAATTTACGGTCCGGTTGAAGTTTAAATAAATTAAAAACTTATTAGTGCTATTCTCAGCTAAACAAAAGTTTTCATTTAACCTTTAACTGCTGTGGTTGGGTGGTTTGAGGTTTTTGGCGCAAGAGCAACACATGGTCCAAACTACGCCACACAAATTTGTGAACATCAGTTTCAAGTTTAAGAAACATAGTATCAGAAAAATTAATATAAAAGTCAAAGATGAGATATTTTAGGGGGTGGAAGCATTCCACAAAAAATGACTCGCGGTCTGTCAGACCGCTTACAGCAGTTAAAGGTTAACCACTTCAAGTTACTTACGTCAAGAATCGCGTCATGAATCGTGGAATCCATTATTAGTCCCATCTCTACATAATAGAACTCTGCACGATAAACAGATGTTAAATCTCATGGAGTTTACTTTGCAGAGTTGGTTTCTGAATTGATGAAAACTAGCACACCTTAAACTTTACCCTGTGTTTCAATCTATAATTAAATTGATTCTCCCAGGTGAAAAGCACTTATAATTTTGCTACATGAGCAGGGAAAATTTAGGTTAGGAAGATTTTCCCTGCATTGACGCTCAAATTTCACAGTCAGAATAGGCTTTAAAAAGGTTTTCAATATAATATATGAAATGATCTTTGAGATTACATAACCTACTTCAATTGCATTTTCTGTTATCACTACAGATATCATTATCTATCAATGAGCATAAGCACACACCTCAACAACTCTTGATGACACACTTTGTAGAGTTGACCATTGCGTAACAATATTTATAACAATATTTCCGAAATAACGCACGATGGTCAATATTGCAGGAGTAATCGCTGTACAATGACCGTTGACAGGCAATCATGTGCCCATAAACTTCAAATTTAATAGAAAACAGTAAAAAAAATTAAGATAATATTTCTGTCGTATGTCACGGCCCACCTGATGGCTGTGGGGTTAGCGCTCTGGATTTACATGCCAAAAGTGCCGGGTTCTAATCCAGGGTTGGGCATGGATTTTAGTTGTGGTTCGGAATCCACGTTAAGCTGTAGGTCCCGTCATTGTGCAAAAAATAGCTAGTTAAGCGTATAAACCAACCAACCAACCTGACGTATGTCACTAAATCTTCAAAAGGGGAGAGGACCCCCTCACCATAATCCATATCATTGATCGTTGAACACACTTTTCCTCTCGTTTACTCTTACTGACATATTTTTCAGATTGTATGAGTTCCAAAGATGGGATTATTGTACAAAATCATTGAGAACTCTCTTCCTCAATAACCCTCGATGACAAAGATTGCATGTGTGATAGTTGGGCATATACTATCTCAATAATCCTCAATGACATTTGATTGCAAGTGTAAACGAGTTTCATAGATGATCGTTGTTATTTCAGATGTGATTGTGATCGTGGCGTCCATCGTGGTTCTCAGTGTAGGCAGCAGTGGCCAGGTGTTCGCCACATCTGCCCTCAGAGGACTCCGCTTCTTCCAGATCCTGCGTATGGTGAGGATGGATCGCAGAGGAGGGACATGGAAGCTACTCGGATCCGTGGTATACGCACACAGACAGGTAAGAATCCAACAAGGAACATTTACATCAGGAACTTATGATCTCTAACATACTTATCGATCGTAGCAATACTGAGGAAATTGTACAAGAGCTTGACTTTCCAAGTAACAGGTTTTTAGTTTCCCTGCCGCGCTGTCAGGTTTTAATAACTTGGATGTGTTCATTTTTCGAACTTTGTTTTTTATAAGATCTATGTAAATCGTGTTTGAAAATCGTTTTAATTTGGTTTCGATTGGATACATTTACCACCACCATTAAGATGTATTTTTGAACTAGATGGATTACAAAGAAAAAAAACATGCAAATCAGTAGTTGAGTTATACATAAAAATGAATTCTTTCTGGTGGATGTGCGTTGTAGGTTTACTATGTAATTAATTTTTCTTTTAAATTACGATTTTCTTGCCTCTACTAATAAGACCATCTAATAAGTATAATAATGACATCTAATTTATTTTGGTGCAATGACAAGTACACATATTTATACTTGCTATTCATCTCAATAAGTCCATAACCAAAGTAAAAAAAACACTTTCTTCAAGAATTTAAAATTTAAAATTAATTTTGTTTTTCTTGGGGGAGGGAGAAAAAAAAAAAAGAAGAAAAAAAACGTATTTAATAATTCTCTCGATTAATAATTTTACTACAAATCTTTTTATTAATAAAATGACTCAAGATCAGTCATAATAAGTTGCACAAATGTATATTTTTTTTTATAACCTCTAGACACCGGGCGTCCTTTTGAATGGACCCACTTTTGAATTCCCTCTACTTTCTTTACTCAAATGGTGCCAATTTTATTCCTTGTTCCTTGCATTATTTTGGATATAGAAAATAGTGGCAAAGCTGCTTTATCAGTGTTTACATTATTCTACTGCATCGTTTATAAATTTTTCATATTTTGAACTAAATAGTTCTATTATTACTATATTACTACTACTATATTAGTCTATTATTACTATAATTAATTAATCTAAGTTTCTTCTTTTTGTGATTCATCAAGTAATACTAATTAAGACTGATCTCAAATGTGATTTTTATGTGATATGTCAATTTAAAAAATATTTCAAATAGATTTCAATTTTGTGTTGTATATAGACCGAATGTCCATTTAACTGGATATTTTGTAAATTTTTTGCACAGTAAATTTTTTTAAGGTAAATTATTTTTATGTTATTTGATCCCCAAAAAAGGGAAAAACTCAAAAAAATTGAAAAAACCCACCTCCTTGCAAGCTCAGGTCTCTAGTGGATATAATGAATTTATACTATCTTTTTTAAAAACATTGTCATTCCCCAGTTATTCATAAATCGATTGTGTGCAATTTAAATTTAAATTGGAGGGATATAACGGATAATGTAATATAAATAACGAGTAAGTGAAATGCAACCTCTATACTGCAAACTTGTTTTTTTGTATAAAAACATCGACTGTTCCTACGGATTATAATTAACGTTTATGCTCAATTGTTATGTCTATTTTAGGAAACACGTTGGTGACGAATTCGGAACTTTTCTACTTACAATTGTATATTGACATGTAAATACAAGAAAAAGGTATAATTAAGAAAATGTATGCGCTACTTCAATAGCGAATCATCTTCTACTTTAACTTCAAAAGGAAACTTTTAAATTGAAAAATAATTACATCGCTTCACCAAACACATAAGTATTATTAGTAAAAATGAAAAGTACTTTATTTTTACTTTTTAACAGCAAAATAGACTGAAAAGTTCTTTTCAATTCTGGACAACTAAAAACAGATGACTTCCGTTGCTATTGAAAGAGAGCGGTAATTGTTTCTCTACTATAACCATGAAATTGTTAACTTCCATTATAGATTAATTACAAAGATTAGTGGGTCTAAAATCTTCAAAAAAAATTGTTTAGTAAGGTCTAGTGAGTTGATAGTTTAGAATTAGGTCACATTGGTATAAAAAGCTTTCTTAAGGTTTCAGAAATATTCTTTGTTATTAAGTGAATAAAACTTCTTGCACTGAGCTAGCTGTAATTCAGAACGTCCAAAGAAAGTGCAAAAGACATTATATAGATAACCAATTTATTCAAGAAATAACTATGCATAAAAAATTAACCATCATTGAAACATTATTTACTGTAAGTAATAGTATATTTATCAGTTCTTTATTATCATCAATAAAAATATAAGTCATAGGCAGAGACATTTCAACATATGGTTACCATAAATACTGCTTTTATACATGCTTATATTTACTTATTCGAACTAATGCTGATTTTTTAAAAACATACTTTTTGAAGAAATTTCTAATGCCACATATTAAAAAAAAAAAAAAAAAAAAAAAAAAAAATTGGGACAAAATTTATTGATGTACTTTATTTTTATATATTTTAACATTTTTTAAGCACTCGCATGGTTTCGGCGCAATATAACCTATTTGTTGCTCTTGCGCTAGAAAAAACAAACCAACCATCTAATGCCACATATAGTGCCTGCTAAGGAACCTTTAGTGAATTATTGATGCTCAATAACTACTAAACTTTTATTTTCCTATCCAATAGAAATTAACCATGATCGTCCCAGTTTTATGTGAGAAAGAACTTTAATGTTAAATAAACCAGATTGGTTGTATTCAGATTATCTGGCGCCGTCAGCAACACGAGGGCTATAATGCGCCGAAACATTTCGTCATTTAACAAACCAACATACATTTACAAACATCCATGCCAACACGGTACTCAAACCCGCAACCTCGCGGTCTAGAAGCCAGCACGCTAACCACTATACCGTTTGGTCGGCTAAATAAACCAGAAATCAGATGTGTAAATGTAAAAATACTGAAATTATTTAAAAAGTTAACTGTTTATTTAGCTTTAGTAGTGGACCCGTGTGTATTTAAGATTTCTTAGAGAAATTAATTTTTTGGAAGCTAATCATATTTCAAAACAAGAATAAAATATTTAGGACGCCTTTCTAAAAAAAAGCCTTATTGCTTTGTTATTTAAGTGGCGAATTAGGAAAACAGTTTCTATAAAAACTAGTAATTTCTATAAATAGAAGACACAGTGAGCTTAATAAAGAAAAAGCATTTTTATTCAAGTAAATTGACATTTTGAAAGCCAAAATAATGTATTATGGAAATGCTTTGTAATGTAATTAAAAGTATTTTAGATATAATGAATAACAATCACTTTATCATTTAGTGCGATGGCAAAATATTATCTAGTGTTTGCGAGTGAAAACTCAGAAATTTACATTTTTATGATCGGCACAAGAGTTAATCATCTTAGTTTCCTCACCTTCAACTCTAATTGTTTTTAAATTACTGTTCGCATATTCTGAGATGTCACTATTGACAGAGCCTTTTTTTATTTATGTTAAAATGAATTAAATAGCGCGCACACATTTACACGCTAAGCATGCATTAAAACGCAATTCGCATATTTTTCTCAGAGTTTGCTTTTTCATGTCGTTTATATGCTTCAATTTCAACTTGTTTTAACTGTAATTGAAGTGAAAGTAATTCACTCTGTAGAATTTTATAAATTTTAAAAAAATTTAAATATCGTGTCTGCTTCGTCAATTTATGAAATTAAAACTTTAAATATTCAATTTGGTTGGGTGCCCAGATTCTCAAAAAAAAAGATAAATAATAACTTAAAAGATTACTTTTCAATTGATAAAATTTAGTGAGCAGATTAAACCTTTTTCAAATTTCTTTAATGTTAATCCTCAAGTAAGGCAGAAAGAAAACAATTTGTAACACAGTGAACCTATTGGGTATTTGTTTGTACTCTCAACGACCAATTTTTATGCACAATAACGGCTAATCAGACCGGGACCTATAGTTTAACATGAATTCTGAACCACAATGAACATCTATGCCCAACCTGGCATTCGAACGGGCAACTTTGGCATGCGAGGCCATAGCTCTAACCACACGGCCATCAGGTGAGCAAACCTATTGGGAAATTTAAGTTTATCATATGAAGATCGTTCGGTCTCAGTGGGCTTACCATAGCATTAAACAATATATATTTCTTATTAGATAGGTTCGAACACCCTGTTTATAATCCATTTTTTATTTATAACATAGCTATTGCTTGACTACTAAGCACAAGTACTTACTCTTTTAGTTAGCAACTGGATTATTTAAAATTTGTTTCGAATTCATTATAACTTTTCAACAACTTGATCAACCTTGACTGAAAGTGGTTATGAAGACAGTAGCATAAAAAATATGTATAGAAATGTTATGAATGTATAGAATGTTTTATTTGAGATAGTTTCGTTTTAATGGTCATTTTGAAAAAAAGTTAAAATATAGCAAAAATTATGGGTACTTTAGCCTTCTGGAACTCTTACTTAATGCAGGATTTCACAAGAAAAGCTGGTGTAAAGTAATTCTATGAATATCCAAAACCCTATTCATGCATCATTTTTAATGCTATTCATGTGATTTTAAAAGAACATTTGAAAGGCTATGGCAAAAAATAATCGTAGTCCGTTTTTGTCAATTCTCCAGAAAAGCTGATGTAACCCTTTGCTTTCGAGAGGTGCTTCTCAGGTACCACTGGATATGAGGCCCAACCCGAGAGATGTCTCTCGCTCACCACTAGATTTAATGTGAAAATTCGATGCAAGGCAATGACTGCTTATGTTTTGTTCCTATGAAGTGGGTTCGCAATCAGGAACCGAATAAAAAATGCCGCGAAACGTCTCGAGTTGCTGGTTTCTCCGCTCAAAGTAGGCCTCGAGTACAAAGGTTAAGGTTTCAAGTCTCAGAGCTTATATCAGTTTTTGAGGTAAATGGTTGCTCAAAATCTCACGTGTCATGATATGTATTTGCCAGAGAACTCCGCGGGTTAAACTATATGTTACAATCTTGAAGATGGCTGGAAATTCACGATTTCGAGAACATTTGACTCTGATCGTTCTTTGCCTTGGCCTTTCATTTGTATTCTGTAAAAGAACATGGAACATTTAATCTCTTGGTTAGTCACGCGACCTTTTGTCTCGTGGTTTGTCGCATGGGGACGAGTGTCCCCAAATACAAATTTCGTGCATACCATTTAATTCGAGACCAAATAACAAAGTAAGTGGATATTTCAATTAAAACACAACATTATTCAACAGAATAAAGTAAAAATTAAATTATATTTTTAAAATAGCCCGAAAAAAGCTGTAAGAATAAAAAAAAATTATTAATGAAATGAACTTTGTGAAGATTCAAATTTATTTTTAAAATAGTTTTATAACACAATAAGCATAATCACGCTAAAAATTGTTGATAAAATCATTGTGAAAATATAAATTTACATCTAAAATACTATAAAAACAATTATATAAAGCAGAGATATAGACTTTATCATAAAAAGTCCTTCATTATCCTCTTAAACATATGCACAATTTATATATATTTCAATCTGAATTAAATAGTTCTTGCTGGCCCATTTGCCACAGTTTTTCAATTTCAGTATTACTTGAAATCTAAAACAATAAAATTAAAAAAAAAATTAAAAAAATTAACTCATGTATCAAAAACTGCATAAAAAAATTTATTGCTGAGAAATAATACGTCAATCAATTCCTATCATAAAAATAACATGCCCCTCTCATAAAACATAAAAACTATTAAAAAAATATAATAAAAATAATACTTTTTGGATTACATATCAAAATTAGAATACAGGGTTGGTCGCGTGGGGGACAAACGTCAACCAAATAGGTTCTGTGTCGCCTGAGTACACTCATGGAACTCAATGAATACATGCAGGGAAACGTCAAGGTTAGATAAAAAGGTACTGGGACGGGCTTTGGTTATTGGCTGCTATCTATCGAAAAATTGACAAAACAATTTTTATGAGGGACATTTGTCAACCGCGCGACTATCGAAGAGTAAACTTTAAATAATCCCAAATCACTATTATCTAAACATAACAAATCACAATATAACAAATCTATTATCTAAATAAACACCCAATTCGCGAAAGGAAGCTGAATACTCGTCTAGCATGCAAGAGGTTTGTCGATCGAGCCTTCTCTGTGCTGTGCTTTTTTCAAACGGAGTTCATAGTGTAGTGATTGTGACAGTCTCGTCTCGGTTGTCATGTTGAACTTTTCCATTTTTTCTCCAATTCCAGAGGCAAAAGCGGGTTAATTGCCCATTAAAAACCTCCCAGAAGGTAAATTTCCTTTCATACATTAATGATTTTTGGCGCAATATAGCCCACGTGTAACTTTTGTACCAGAAATCTCTGATAGAACTAACCTTTAGAATACTTGTGTTGATTTCTTTGTTCAATGTCATCCCAAAACACATTCCTACTCTCGAAATTTTGTTTACTCAGCAATCCAGCTGTTTTCACAGCATGGCTGTTATTATCAAAACAACCAACTCTTTAGGTCTTATTTTTAGCAACTCTCATTTATTTTCAATATATTTCGCCTTTGTCATCCAAATCTGGAAACTATTATCTTTTTTCTGAGAAATACGTTAGGTGAATTTCCCCATTTCAACTTTAAGAATTTTTTTAAATAAAAGATCTTTGGTTTTTCTTTTCAGCTTAAAAGCTACGTTCCTTCGTTCTATTCAATTTAAAAAATGTCACTACATCCTTAGTTTACTAAATTCCGTTTCCTCTTAAGATAAATCAACAACTTAAGTCACGTTTCTTTACTTAATATAAATATTCAATAGAGAAAAATTCATAGTTGTTTCCAGTAATGTTCATCCACTTGTGCACAAATATGTGGTTTTTAAACATTTCCTTACTGAATTAGCATATCAGCTTAGGCATAGCATATAAGCTGAATTAAAATTTGAGGATAGAAAAATTGATTTTGTAGTGAAAATATTTGAAAGGCGATAATTTACATATATATAGCATACTCTTCATACGAAACATTTCTGCTTTTTAATGTAAACTTATATTTGCATTGTTTGTTCAAAATTGTTCCATAAACTTGCAATGGAAGGATGAAATAGCATTATAAATGGACATGAAGACCAATTTTAATATTTTATCACTCACAAATTCCTTTTTCTCTATAGTTTTTCAAATAGAACGATATTGAGAAGTGTATAATCAACTCGTATTACTAATTACAATTAAAATATTGTACTTGTTTACCCATTCATAAATGTTGAGTCTTATAGGGGCATCTGAAATAATCATAATTTCTGAGCTTTATAAGTACATCAGAAAGAATGCTGAGATTAATAGGCACATCAGAAAGAAACATAAATGCTGAGATTAATAGACACATCAAAAAGAAACGTAAATGTTGATATAAATGGGCACATCAGAAAGAATTATAAACGCTGAGTAAACTTCGCTTCATGTCATTTCGATACCGGATACCAATTTCAAATTGGACCTATATTATCAATTTGAGGGCTCTTATTTGAAGGAAAATGTAGCTTTCGATTAGACGTTGGCATAAGTCGCAGTAGAGGACACTTAAGTTTGGAAAAAAGAAAGATTCTGATTCTGCGATATTAGTTACCACATATAGTGGTGGATGGTCGTTTTTAAAATATATTTTTTAAAAATGGTATTTTATTGAAAATCGTGTGGTGAGACCGGTAAGCTTAAAGAGAGGTGCAATAAATAGTTAATTAACTGGGGACCCATTGAAGGACATCTATCATGTCCGTGGTTGGTGCACTTGGAATTTCTCCTGACTAATGGATAATTTCCGTATTCATTCATTCATTTTTAAAAAAAATATAAACATAAAAATTTCTGCTCACTGCCAGTTTTCTTTTTTTAATTTGAAACTTAAGTTCACTTGTTAGACTTAAGCGAGAAAATGATTCATTCAGCTCGAATTGAATGTGACGTCACTAGATCTGAAACTACTTGACTTGAAACACAGCAGCGGAAACCAGTTTTGCAAGTTTCTCGCAAATCATGCCAACTTGTACGCGATGTGGCAATGGTCCACCCACCAAATCAAATCCAACTATTTGGCAGAAACCTCACTATAATTATAGAAACAGAAGGATCTCTTAACATCGCAGATTTTGTTGAATGTTTTGATCGGACTGGGTTTGGATTGGTTTTGGGCCATTTTCTTTTCTTAATATTTAAACTAATTTTTTAAAGAACTTTTATTTGAATATTTGGAATCAGAAGGGAATTCGTCATAAATATAAACTAATTTCACTCGTTTTTAAAAAATGTCTGAATTGTCCATTTTCTTTGGCAATCATATCCTAATCTACTAACAGATGCATGGCCGACCAAACGGTATAGTGGTTAGCGTGCTAGCTTCTAGACCGCGAGGTTGCGGATTCGAGTCCCGTGTTAGGCATGGGTGTTTGTAAATGTATGTTGGCTTGTCTAATGATGAATGTTTCGGCGCATTATAGCCCTCGTGTTGCTGACGGCGCCAGATAACCTGAAAACAACCAACCAACTAACAGATGCATGGTTTCATTGATTGAAATGACTGACTTGATCACTTTCTTGTCGATGCTGGCTTTTGTAGCGATGACTTGCTAGCTCTCTTGGTGACAGATGCACTTATATTCTTTTCTTTAACCCCCCCCCCCCCTATCCCCTCTCATATTAACAAAAGTCGAAATAATTTGAAAGTTTTTGATGAATTTCAATAGTCTTCGCCGAACCTACGATGTCTGTTATGTTTATATTCAGCATCCAATCACAACACTTCTTGTATTACGTTGTATTAAGCTTTAAAACCGTGCATATGCAGCTCCCGTTTATGGTACCGATTGACAGTAAATATATGAATATATCACAATAATATTCGAACCGCTTATGAGATAGGCAATTATAAAAATAATCAGAAAAATAAGTGGAACACATTAAAATAACCTTTTTTTTTATTCAGATTTAATAAAAAATATCGTGCAATTTCCAATAATGTTTTTAATGTCATTAAATTTTAATAAAAACGATTTTCAATCGAACTTAAAGTTTTTCACGCTCATCTCAATGTACTAAAGCTTCTATTAACCCAAATTTTGAACATCTAGATGCAAAACTATGGATTTATAAAAGATTCAGGCGGACAGACTTTCAATTATATATATTTATAGATTTTAATATAATTTCGTTGATAGTTAAACTGGATAGGCAGGAGGATGACAATAAGGGGTTGGAAGATGTGTTTTTTCAAGCTATTGGATTGCAAAAAACTCTGGATCATACAGCCATTGTATATAATAAAACTGAAACTGGGCTAAGCGACATGCGTTGAAATTTAATTTTAATACGCTCAGTTTGGTTTAGTAAGTCATGAAGACGACGCCTTTGTACTCTCGGAAACATCAAACAGCGGTTTTAATTTTGCTAATGTATGCCCTATCTTCCTCTTTTGAGAAAGGCCCATCTGCTCTCGAGCGAAAAGCATTGTCATTCCGACGTCCGCCTCTTGTCCTTTGAATCCTTTGACTAAATTAAGTCTCGCTTTCAAAGTCGTGTGAGCTATTTATAGTGAGTGTTCGTTGTAATAAAAAATAATGAAGGGTATTCTCGGAAACGGGAGAATTTTTTTTTAATAATAAACATTATTAGTGTAGCCTGAAGATAGTGCTTCTGGAAAAGAATTTTTGTGTGTGTTTTCAATGAAAAGTTTAATGAAATGACTTATTATGATCTATGAATAAGGATTGATTAATCAAAAAACTTAATTATTTTTCTACGATGACAGATTTTAAGGTCAATTAAGATTGGCGTGTGTGATGGTCGTATTTTCTTACAATTGCGAAGAATAGACGACGGAATTGGGAAATAAACTGTAAAGTATAAAAATGTTACGTAGTTTACAAACGAATAAAAGAGAGAGAGAAAGAACGGTCGTGGGCGTGGCATAGGGTATGCTTTTCCTCCTCCTGACGTTTGAAAATTAAAGTAAAAGGGATAACGTAACACAATTTACAAAAAATAGAGAAAGGCTTTCAATAACTTATTTGAAACGAAAATTTATGTATACCTATTAATTATTGTTTCATTTGAAATTCTAATAAAGATTTTTTTTTTTAAGAAAAGGTTTGACTAATGACTTTTGCTGCCTTTTACCTCCTTGCTTTCTCTCTGCACTTAATAATTCCGACGTTCATAGCGTGGCTAATCCGTTTGCTCTAGCATCACTAATCACCCTCAAACAAAATGAATAAAAAAACAGCCTAAACCATTTTGAATGCTTATAACATTAACAATCTTTATAACTATAAAATTTATCTCATATGGATCCTATCCGAAAAATCTCATCAGGGTTAAAATGAACCGCAATCTTTGATACTTTTAAATAAGTATCTAAGTAATATTGATATTTTCAATATCATACATCACTTTCAATAAAAGTTGGAAGCGTGAGTTTTCATTTTCGGTAATTCAGTTGAAAATTAAAAGAAGCTATTTTAACTTTTTATTTTTAGGGAAAAGGGACCTATCAGACGAATATGTACAGATCATCAGATTTCTTACCTAAAATTACTTCCTTTGATTTCATTTAAAATGTGTTATTCAAAACAAGCTTATGTGTTAAACTTTAAAGTACAACAAAACATAATGGGCTTATTGTACAACATAGTCGTCAAACAGTTCAACAGGATTGTGTTACAATTACTTTAGTGCACAATGTCTTGAAAAAATTTTGGGAAGTTCTATTGATGTTACCCACTCTGAATGAAAGGTATTCTACAAACTTGTGAACGGAAAATGAGATGAATATATTGACTAAGTGCTTCGGGGTGGTGTCCATTCTCTCGTCTTTTTATTTTAGGAGCTGTTTACGACCCTATATATCGGGTTCCTGGGCCTTATATTTTCCTCTTTCCTGGTATTCCTCGCGGAGAAAGAAGCTAATCCAGAAAATTTCAGCAATTTCGCCGATGCTCTTTGGTGGGGTGTGGTAAGTATAACTTTAGTTTTATTTCCTGATAAAAACACTTCCGTACAAAAAGAATTTCATTGAATTATAAACAGTAAAAAAATTCGTTAAATTTATCTCCTTGCTCGTGTCATTCGGGAAGTTCCATTCTAATTATTAATAGCTAGGTTCTACAGTTTTAAAATGATTTTCAGCAAATATAATTTTTTGAATACATAGTTTAATGCAGGTATCAATCTACTTCAATTAGTGAAATATACAGAATAATAAATACTCAACAAACCATTACTCGTTATTTTCCACTGTTATCATTTGGGAGATGCAGCAAGGTTTGACAAGCACGCAAATTACAATTCCTAATTTCTTATATGAACATGCCTACATAAAAGAACTTTAACTCAACACTAGTTTAACAAGGTTAGACTTTATCAAATACTTAGAAAATTACTCATAGAGATATTCAACTGCAATAGAAAATTAGTTTATGATCAATATCAATTAAAAGGATTATATTTCTAAGTGTATCATTACTAGTACTCAATAGAAAGTATTGTGTATATGTAAATTGACAACTTAAAACGCACTGCATGAATAATCATCATTAACATTTATAGATATGAACTTTATAATCAACTAGATAGGGAAATTTCAGAGTTGAACAAATTGAAAAAGACACCTTAAATCCAATAATCCTGAGGATATGGATTTTGAAGTTCTCAAGAAAAGATATCGCTAAATTTTAGCGGAACATAGAACAGTTGCCATCTAGTGAATAAAATTGTGACTATTAATTTGGTTTACTGCCTCTTAATTTCTGGAAGAACTTTTGTTATCTGGATAATACCGCAACTATTGACTTGTTCATGGACAATTAGAATATGTTTCCTCTTAAAATGACAAGCACAAACAAACAAAAATAATTCGCTTTAGTCACTTCAATTCTAAACTATTCTGATATAAAAATTTATCCTCTATTACAATGTCACTTTACTTGTTTGCTACATTAAAAAGAGTATCTTGATTGCTGTCAATGTTTTGCAGATCACCTTGTGCACTGTGGGCTATGGTGACACTGTCCCGATCACGTGGCCTGGAAAACTGATTGCAGCCTTTTGCGCACTTCTTGGGATCTCCTTCTTCGCTCTACCAGCGGTAAGTAATAATCCTAGCTCACTATTTACATATAAATTCCCTCATATACGTTGTCTCAAGGCATTTTGCCAATTGATATTAACTTATTACTACGATTTTCAAGGTCATTAGTTATATTGTATAAAATTTAAAGCGGAAATACAATCAATATGCCCATATGAAATAGCTCTTAGCATTTTTGGTTAAAAGGAAGACTTGATCAGTATAATAACAAATGCTCTTCTGTTGCCATGATGATGAAGTAAAAAATCATGTTAAAAATTATTTTAAAAAAAAAATCTTTTGGAGGTCTTCTCCACTAGTGGATGTAGATATTTAAGAAAGAGTGGACTTGTCTCGATTTTTTTTCAAAATTTTCAAATTTGTACTGTTTTGTAAATGAAAATTAGGTAGCTGAATTTGTGTGTATACGTGCATGTGAATCACTGCTTTAAATAACAGTTTGTAAATAAATTTATACCACTTACTACAAATTTTTAAAAGGTTGTATGCAGTGGCTGTATTATATTATACCCAATAAATTTCATTAATTTTAAAATAAAAAAATAACAAAAATAAAAAATCTGACTGAATAGGTTGCCTAAAATTTCTAACCATAGTTATCTGACAAGTAATCATCCAAATTTCCACATTAAGCCAACACGGGGACTTCGTAGTCTGTGACAGTAACCTCCTGAACTCTTCTGTTACCCCCTTGATAATCCATACCTAACACAACATTGATCACACTAGACTTATTTATTAACTGTTTGGCAAGTTGCATATTCAGCTTAACTTCTTTACCTTCTCTGCGAGTTGACACGAAATAGCACGACTGTAGTGAGTGCAGTCAGTTCATGCTGATCATGACCTCCCAGAAGAATACACAATGATATGAAAGTAATTGAATTGACCAATTTTTAAATTATTTACATCAACTTCGATTTAGTTTGTTTTTTTGTTTTTTTCATTTGTGTGTATGGCAAGCAAATCTATGGAGATATAATTAAACCACTACCCGCCATCCAAACGAGCTAAAACTTAGCAGAGAAATTGGGTGTCAATGACAATACATTCAATCAAGTTTTGGGGGCTGTCACTGAAAGACCGCTGTTACACGCTACTAATACCGCTTCAGAGAACTAATTAATGCACTTACCGTATTGCAATCAAGCTAAAACTTGACAGATAGATTCGTTGTCTATGATAATGCCATACTTTTCAGTTTTGGGTGCAGAAAAGTAATTAGTAAATGATTTTCTTCCTAGCGGAAAAGTCGATCCGAGCTCAAAATCACTTTAATAAATTGTAATTACATATAAAAGTTGATAAAGAATTTAAGGAATTCACATTTAAAACTTTATTTTTATGGGTTAATTTTTAAGAGTACTTTTACAATCTATACTCAACAACCATTTTCAAAGTCTAATTTTGTATGCGACGAAAACCAAAAAATTTAAACATTCACGAATGCACTGACAAGCTTATTCATTGTGAATCCCTTTGTCATCCCATAAAAGTTTCTGAGACTGTTATAGGATAGTATTGAAGTGGTATAAATAGCTTTGCGCTCAGAACTCGGGTCACTTGGTGCACAGCGTGTTATTGGATATCGGAAGTGATGCTTCCTTTGTTGTGTTGTATAGGGTATCCTGGGCTCCGGGTTCGCGCTGAAGGTTCAACAGCAACAACGCCAGAAACACATGATCAGGAGGAGAGTCCCTGCCGCCACCCTTATCCAGTGCCTGTGGAGATGTTACGCAGCTGACCACCACTCCATCTCGGTGGCCACATGGAAGATACACCAGGTGGCTCTGCCCTCACCACCACCGTCAGTATACATTCAACACATCTCTCTATAAGTCCTGTGTGCATAGCTCGATTCTGTATTTTGAGGAATAAGCAATGTCCAAAATAATATGTAACAGAAGATTTGTGGTTGCTTGCTGTATCAACTTTTTCGAGGAACATTACGCAAAAATATCCAGGAATAGTCTAGTTAGTATTTGAAATGTTCCTGTATTGAGGAACAAGTGATTGGGAAATTTTAAAAAAATCAATTTTTTTTTCCCCCAGTTAAACTTGCTGATGCTAACAAGGTTTTTTTTTTAGTTTTATCGCACTTAACTTCAAAGCAAGTTACAAATTCGCTGTCTGACTACCGAAAACTAAGCTCGTTATTCTACATTATACAGGTTATTACTTTAAAATATACTTGTGATGATATTTTGAAAGGATTAGTAAAGAATATTACTCAAAGCAAACCTGATTGTATACACATTCCTAGCCTTCTAACTTTGAGCATAACTTGGACATTATTACATTTTCATTTATCTTTTACTATATTAGAGTATTAGATGGAACTTAAATAAACTGTTTTAGACATTGACTTTTTTCTATCAATTAAAGATATAGAATTATTGATCGCCATTTTATAATATATGAATATTAAAGTAAAAAATAGCTTCTAAATTCTGAATAATAAACCAATACATCATTATTGAAAAATATGAATAAATAGAAGATATCCAAATCAAGTATTTATCAGCATCCAAAAAGTTTATTTTTAATGTTTGTGATATCTTTATCTGGGGGTTACAGTCATATAAATATTTTGTTTCAACAATAACAGTATCTTAGATGTGGTTTGCAAGCCTTTTCTGCATTTTGTCTTTTTCTATGTGTGAAAAGAAAAAACAATTTACGTAATCTGATCCTTTCTTTCAGCCAAGCACAAATGAGGTTCCCACATTTGTCATAAATATGCAGAATCGGAGCTAAAGCAGCAAAACCTTTTAGTTGCTTATTTCAACCCAATTTTTTTATCCCTTTAGAAGTATACAAAAAAAAATCTAAAACCCATTTGTACTCAAATGCAAATTATAGTGCTTTTGAAGAATGCAAAGATATATATTTTTCGTAAAATCTCATGTGCACTTAAAACATTCCAAGACGTTAACGTCACATAATTTTTCAATGAATACACTTTTCAAATTCAGTTCTGTACAATTTTCAATCACATAATTTTAAAATATTTATATTTCATACATATGTATAGCCAACAAGGCCAAAATTAAAACTATGTTTAAAAAATAATATGATGCTTTGAAATGAGTGTGGAATAGACCGCAAATATTCAGTCAATGGCAGGCGTTTCTGTAATGGACAATTCCCGCATTTTTTTTTTTTTTCCATTTTTTTATTCAATTCTAAATGTTTCGAAAAGGCCATAAACATAAAAATTTCTACTCAATGCGCTTTTTCTTTTTCGTAATTTGCGATCAAAATTACCTTGTTAGAGGTTGGAGAGAAAACGACTCATTTTGTTGGCATTGAACGTGACGTAAAGAGATCTCAAACATCTTGGCTTGAAATGCAGCGGCGGAAACCAGATTTGCAAGTTTCTCGCAAATCACACCAACCTGTACGGAATGTGGCAATGATCTACCAACGCCAACTTTTTTAACGATAACTCTTTGGCAGAAACCTCACTGTAACCATAGAAACGCAGAGATCTCTTTACGTCACGAATTTTGTTGACTGTTTTGATCTGACTAGTTTTGGCTCGGTTTTGAGGCATTTTCTTTTCTTAATATTTAAATAACTCATTTTTTAAAGAACTTTTGCTTGAATATTTGGAATCAGAAAGAAATTCTTCATAAATATGTACTAATTTTACTAGTTTTTAAAAAAATTCGGGAATTGTCCATTGCATTGACTAGAATTGCCAGTTATGCAATGTAGCCATGTATTATAAAGCTACTTACCATCCTCATATTTATTCTAAGATTACTTTACTTGTGCATTAGTATTTAAGACTTTGGTTTTAAGTTATTTGCACACACACAAAAAAGTGCACCGCAGCATCATCTTCGTTGCTTCCAATCATTTCGCAAAGATAAAATGACAGTATGGTTAGTTTTGTGAATAATTATTAAGGTACCTTGCATGAGAATTGTATGGAAAAGGATTAAGATCGTTAAATAGCACGAAATTTATTTTGGAAATCAATAACTAAGAAGTTAGATATTTACTACAAAGTAATTATTGAATAATTAGTAGAAAGTTAATACGGAAACCATTATTTGGACAATCTAGATTGAGTATATAAAGACCATTAGATAAACATGAATTACTTGAAAAATCAACCAAGAAAATCATTTGACCAACAATCACATTAAAAGGCATTTTCTACAACACTTCTTATGCACAATAAATATACCTCCACAACAGTTACAGCAACTTAAATCTTGGCAAATTCCTGGAAACCATTCAAATTCAAGGCTGTAAGAATACATGACAGTTTATCAATAATTATTTTACAAAGAAATTCTCAAACTACAACTCTAATAATAATTTACTTGTCGCTCAATATAATTTAAAACACATTTGAGGTTTTGAAAAAACTATTTTGAAAAAGACTAATGGAAAGTTGAAGGTTTGGATCTTCTCAATATTTTTAAATAAAGCTAAGTCTTTAACCACTTATAAATATTCTTTTTCTACTAAGAAAAGAGAAATTTTCATGAAACTTTTTTGAATCCAAGAAGATTCTTATCGTCGTACAAAACCTCTCAAAATACCATATTTAACAAAGAAAGTAGCGCCAATCTGGCTTTCTTTCGAGCATTGAGTTTGACACATCCCGTAGTGTGTAGCTACAGACATAACTTTTTAATTTCATTTTTCGTCATGTTCTCCTTCCTCAGTGTCTCTTTCTTTCCAGCTTTCCTACGGGTTCGTTCAACAACCCGAAACGAAAAGATAGACAGGACGTTGCGCCCTCTGGTGGCAGTCTGTAAGTATTTCTCTAACGCCACCGAAGCCACAGCTGCATCCACACTCCCCCCTAATACAACGGCATCGCCCACTCACATCCATTCTCCATTGCAATGAATGAGCATGTTAAACTAATTATTATAACGACATTTAGAATTCAATTTAATTAAAGACTAGATATTTGTACAAATTTTTAACTTCTGTGTAATTGAATTATTAATAAAATTTAAGGAAAAATAAAAATAAATTATCTTATTTTCTACTTCTGTTCTTGCACATTTGTATCTTTAATTGGAATCGTGAATAAATCAAATTTATATTCAATTAAGTGCACACATATATTCAATCTTACTAAATTGTTATTGACATTCAATTTATACTGATAATTTACAAATGCAATTCGTAGATAGCTCCATTTTAAATTCGTTAATAATTTAATCATCAATTCACATTTTAAATTTTTATTTCCGTATATATTCGTATTTGAGATTTTTATTACTCTTATTTAGTTTCAATCTCAAATAGGTTATGTTCATGGCAGTTACCATATATTCCAATTTTTAAATTATTTTCAATGAATAGGAGCAACAATTTCATGAATCAGCAAGTTCTAAAATATTCAGCTTACTTTCGGTAATGAAATATCATTAGCAAAGTGAAAAATGAGTATACTAATTAGCGCACTCAAGTTTAGCATCAATGCTCATTCATTGCTTTTTGCTTAGAGTAAGGAAATGCATCAAATCTGAGAATAAATCGCTGAATGTACAAATATACCATTCCCTTAAAAATATAATTATATTCACTTAATTCCATATAACCAAGATGGACCAGGTTATTTACCTTTTTAGTATATTATTATTTATCTCAATAATTCTTTGTCCAGACAGAAAATGAATTTTTAAAATAGAAATGAATCCCACCTACTTTTTTTCAGCAAATCAAATATACATATAAGTTTTTTTTTTTTTTTTTTTTTTTTTTTTTTTTTTTTTATAAATTAGAAATTTATTCTATTTCTACTACATATAATGAAACTTAATTTCAAAAATAAAACTTGGCACTACCCAGTTTTGAACCCAACGATATGACGATAAATCATATTCCGTTTATCCAACATAGAGTATTCAGTGGAGATTTTTAACACTTAAGTTCAATTTATCAACAAATATTAATAGAAATTGTTTAAAGTCAAGAACTACATCTTCAAAACAGTAATTAATTTATTTATAGTAGTTTAAAGTACGAGTAAGAGAAAAGGGATCATTGTCGGAAGAGTCGACGTTTCCCTACTTAGAGTAACCCTGTGCCTAGAGTTCCTTTTCTTATAGCCCGAGAGGCGACTGCAATTTTTGGACCCCATCGAACATCATTCTGAATTTTTTATAGAAATTGGAGAAAAGTGAGTAGATTACGAATCCACTGGTTTCCCGTGGCAAAAATGACCGAAACTGATCAAAAATCGACTTGGAATGAGTTGAACTAAAATCTGATTGCCAAATATGTCATAATTTGCCAAAAAGAGAACAAACTCTTTCGTCTGGCAACCCACTGCATTTTGATTTTCAATGAGAAAAAGCGCAAACGATTTCTGATCTCTGTCTCGGAAAACCTGTATCTTTTAAAAGTAAGCCAAATTGGCGACATCAGTTACGTCATCAGTGATATAATATTTATTGCCAATTTGGCTCATTTGTGAAAGATGCAACTAAGACATAACCACACATCAGAATCGTGTGCAACCTTTTTAATTGAAAATTAAAGAGTGAGGATTACCAAATAAAAAAAAATGCTCATTATTTGCCAAGTTATGGCGAATTCGGCAGTTGGATTTAGTTCAACTTATTAAAAGTCGATTTTTGACTAGTTTCGGCCATTTTTGCCACGGCAGACCAGTGGATTCGTAATTTACTCCCTTTTCTCCAATTTCTATAAAAAAAACTCAGAATGATGTTCAATGGGGTCCAAAAGTTGCAGTCGCCTTTCTGTCTATTAGTAGAGTACCGAAATATCCCCTACATATACTACCTTCCCTTATACTAACCTTTCATACTGCACCAATATAAAATAAAACAAATAATTTCAATTTTCAAATAAATAGCACAATGTGCAATAGTAAACTAACTATTAGTCAAAGCGTCTGTAAACCTTGAAGTTGATAAAACATTTATCAATTTTAGCTTTTTGTAAAAAGGGGAAAAAACACCAATACTTAAAACAAACTACATTTTGATAAGTAAAATATGTTTAAAAATAAAAAGAAACAATGAAGATTATTATTTTGAATTAAATCTTTATAAAACCTCTCATGCCAAAGTGAATAATTTGAGAGAAATTTGATGTTTTCAATTAAATATTAAAAAGGTATGAATTGCTTGTATTGTTGATCTTTTAAATATTTATGAATCTAAAGTTCTGACTTAACTCGGTTTGAAAGATTCAGTGTGCGAGTACAAGCATGTAAATAATTTCTCAATAACATACTTAAGAAAACTTTAAGTTGTCATTCACCACTAACTTTTTCTAATTAGCAATATATATGCATACACAAAGACTTTCTATCTAACATCATAAATTTACAAGGTGTACGATTCTTTTATTTTACATTTTTAATTATTTCTATTCTATTAGCAATCTATAATAAAATGCACCGAATATATTAACAACTTACCGGACACAAACACTCTTGTTTTTTATATTTATATATATTCTCGGATTTGGTGACATTTTCATAGTGATGCCTCCACCCAACCTCTTTAGATCCTGTATTTAGATAACTTTCACTCTGCATGGTGATAGGCAATTTTCGATGCTAGTTTCAGAAGATTTTTGCATTCCTAGTTGCTCTGCTCTAGATATTTCGTAGTTTAATGTGAATGTTTCACTTTAGATAGTGGTACTTTTTATGGAAAAATGAATTTGGATTTTACATTTTGATTCTATATCCATCCTCTAATTGATGCATTATAAGTAATTCGTCAATAATTCAAACGATAATTTTTTTTTAAATATCTTTACGAAGAATGTTGTAATATCCATCATTTTTTTTTTTTTATAAATTATCGTTTGCGTGCACTTAAGTTCATACAAAAACTAAATTAAAAATAAACATGTTAAAATAATAAGTTTTATATTTCAAACTGTCACATTTAATTTTACAAAGAGTCTGGGAGACTGTCAGACTGAGAGGCGACTGCAAATTTGGTACACCATCGAACATCAATCTACTTTTTTTATAAAATGTGGAGAAATGTCCGTAAATTATATGAATGTACTGGCCTACCGGGGGGAAATGGCTAAAACTGGTAAAAATTTAACTTCGAATCGATTCTGACTTACAAATCTGTCATAACTTGCCAAATAATAACGATTCTTTTTTATTCGGTAACTCACAGCTCTTTAGTTTTCAATAAGGAAGGATGTAGACGGTTTTAAAAAATTCTTATTTTTTAAAAGTGAGTCAAGTTGGAATTAAATATTACGTAATGATGACATAATATTTAACTCCAACTTGGCTCACTTTTAAAAAATGCGAGTACGACATCGATAGACATCTGATTCGTCTACAACCTTTTTCTTTGACAGGTTAAGGCAATTTTTGCACCGGCAGACCAGTACATTCATAATCTACTAACTTTTCTCCCCATTTTTTATTTATAAAAAAAAAAGCTGAATGATGTTCGGTAGGGTACCAAAACTGCAGTCGCCTCTTGAATTATAAAAAATATGGTTTAAATTTTTTATGTTAAATTCATTTTTCATTAAATTAAATACGTAACTATATTTGGCAGTTAGTATTTCATTGTTCAGGTAAAATTGTAATAAATAAGTATGTGCTATCCCATACATACCATACAAAAGGTGCCTGACTGTAACTTAGAAATGTTTATAAAAAAAATAACAAAAGAATACTAATTTATTATAAATGTACATATTTTAGGAATATACCTATAGTCAATCAGTGAGTGAATTATATCACTGCAGTAGAATCTCTATGCTGCAATCTATATTTAAAAATATTTCTGTAGGGTAGGAAATAATCCGTAATGAAAAAAATATTCATGTCACAGAAGTAATATCCCAAAAATAAAATTTCAAAAATCGTTTCAAAGATAAACATTCAAACTTCAATTGCTGAACTTTTAATATTCGGATTACAAAAGGAAAACAAAGTAAGTTGAAACAGTGTTACCAAATATTTTTTTTTAAGAATTGGCTTTTAAATCATAAGGATTCTTACACCAAGGTGATTCATTAAATTTAAGACATAATCTTTTTAAATCCTTTATATTAACTTCGAATGTGTGTGTGTGTGTGCCTGCCAATGGCGGGCAAATGGAGGCCTAATTAACCCCCTTACCGTCATCCAATCAGGTTGAAACTAGGCAGACAGATTCGATGTCGATAACAATAGATTCAATCAAATTTTGGCGGCTGTCAATGTCACTAAAAGGTCTCTTTTACGGAATACTAATAAACCAACTTACCATCATCCAATCGCGCTGAAATAGCATTTAACCGATCATTAAAAAACCCTTTCCGGTTGCCAAAATACTTTTAATAAATAAATAATAAAATTGTTTTAATCAGAATAAATAAATTGGATGTGAGTGCACACATTCACGTTCATTTTTAATCAATAAATTTTGAAAAGTAATTTACCGCATATTTTGCTGATAGAGATAGTATTTGCATCTAATTTTAAATATTAAAAACAAGCACAAGCCGCTGGAAACAAAAACAGTGCTTTGTTAATGAATATAAAAATTAGCAATGCATGTAAAGGATTTATATTAAAAACTTTGTTTTTATGGGTTATTTATTGTAAAAAATCTCGTGAATTTCCAAACCTGCTATAATGTTATCTGTTATAAATGTAATATTACATACATGTAAAAATAAACTAAGCAGCAAGGAGAATGGGAAAAATAAATTTTTCTACTTGTGATAAAAAAAATCAAATTCCCTAATTATCATGCTGAAATGTGGATTCATTATACTCAATAAAGTACAACCAACTGGGGTTACTTTTACCATTGTATAACTTCAGATTTAATAAGTACCAAATTTTGCATTAATTTTGAATCGAAACAAGTCCTGTCATATCTAGTAATAAGTAAGGCGGCGTGCCATAATCACAATCATACCTTGTTCTTAAAGTATTTGTAGATTTCAAGGATGACCACAAATGAATACTTCGACACTGATAACCATTATCAGAGAAAACTCAGCAAAACTGAATTTCATTAATGTATTTCGTAGTTATTCATAATAAATAACAGTGGTTGAGATATATAACATGAGGCGAATTGTAATACCCGTCTGTTTCATAATAACTTCCGATTTGAAATTAATACAAAACTTTGTGAAAGTAATCATTAGAACGATCATTTTACTGAATGTTTTAATCATGAGGTTACGTCATAATTTTCATCCTACGTCATAATAACAATTTTCCTGAGCCTGATTTTACAATTGCGCTATGACGTCACAACCACCCTTTGAACCAACCTCTAATCATTCATTATTAATAAACTTAAGATAAATATTAACATAATATCCATCTATGCAAAATATGTAACATTCCGATTTTTTTAACAATTAGAGATAGCTAATTAGTGTATACAACAAAAATACTCAAAGTAATTATAAAACGAAGGCTTGGTATTCATGCGTAATTTATTTACAGAGGTTTCCATTCAGAATTTGAAGCGGAGAAATATATATTAAAAAGTTATTCCTCGGCTTTAATTACATTAATTAGAAAAAAAAATTCAAAATTAAATTAAATAAAACGCATTAAAAAAATATAAAAACCCTTTTAGAAGAAAAATTAAACATTTCAACCAAATTAATTATTTTAATGGTGTAAATCGTGTTTTTGAATTCGTACTCTTTTGGTTACTTTTGAATATAGACGTTTAATTATTAATAATAATTATAATATTGTTTTTTGTATTTACATTTTTTTACCACAGGAACTTTTTTGTATTTAAGTTTTTTTTTTTCTCTACAAGGGCTATACAATGATTAGAATTCCACAATTTTTTAAATAAACCACCCGTTAAAATCACTTTTTTTTTTATTCCTTGTCTTACTTTTATCAAGTAACTTATCACGTATTTACATTTAAGTTCTATCTCTAATAGTTACAGAAATAAACCTCATATCCCTTAAGGAACTATGTATGGACGATCAATTTAATATCTTTCGCATTACTCTGTGGCTTTTCTTCATGATTCGGTGATATTTCGTTCTAGTGTGGGAACGTAGATTATGAGTTTTCTACTTAACCATAGAGAAAAGTATAGACCAATTCATACTAATGAGCCTATACTTTTGTGATCATTGCTTAATATATTCTGAGGCAAAAGTGAGAACGTATTTTTATGCAAAGTTTCTGGTTTTTCGCAGATTCTTAAAAAGGGAATAAAGATGAATTCTAAATTACGGGACAATTTATACAAAACAATAATTACCCGTTTATTGCTTTAATAAATTAAGTAAAATTCCTACTTTCGTGAAAGTAATATATATTTGTGTGTATCATTTAGTATTCATATTTATGAATAAGATTTATAAATGAATCCCTCTTTTATAAAATACTCCGACCGATATATTTAATTCGAAATTTATCTTTTTCCAATGCCCTTTTACGTATGCACTTTTAGCTAATATTTTTTTACTCTTTCACATTTTTCTATTTCTCAGCACTATAGCATGATACTATCTGTATTATAATAAGGTTATTAAATATTCAATGTTTTTGAAGTTTTTTTATCTTTACTTAGCATGAAAATAATATTTTGATCTTTTACTTATCCACCATTAAAATAATAAATCCCTTATTATTAAAAATTCGTATTCTTAAAATCAATGTTATTTATCTAATATCATAATGTTTGTTGAGTAAGGTATTATTAAATTTTTTTACATTAAGAAAAAAAAATTTACAGAGGAAATGACTACACAGCTTTTACAAAATAAAAACGATCTTTATTCTTCGTTTCAGAGGTTCCCAAAACTTTCTAAAACAACAGTGAACTCGCTGTTAGGAGATAAAAGATGGAACATTATATCATAATGAACATTCAATAGAGTGTCCAATATTTAACTCTTTAAAAAGGAAATTTAACTACATTTTTTAATGTGTAAAATCAGTTCAAGATGTAAAATGTAAAAAGAGCTCGTAAGTAAAAGTCTGAGGCGTAATTTGTGATATTACTGGTAGCTCTTAGAAATATTTCAAGCAGAAATTTATCATCAGCATTGACATCACAATTGACATTGTGATTTGATTTAACACATAAAAAATAAGAAAATAATTAATTTTATTTACCTTCTGTATTATTTTCTTAATTTATTAAATACTATTGAAATATAAATCATTTTAAATTAAAAATTTCCGAAATTCACGTTATCTCTCAAAGCTGTAAGAGCATTAATTAAATGAGCATAGCCAACACTTGAAATGTTTTGTTTTTTCTAGTTTCAAACATAACACTTCATTTGTAAGCCGCTTCTCCACCATCCGACGACATCGACCCCCATTCACGCATTCACCAATGACAAGAAGCCGTTGTAGTGACGTCAACACCTCTTCGGACAACTTAAGTGGCAGAATACGACCGAGTGTTTCCGAAGATTCGGTTTCAAAGGATCTGTCCGAAACTTCCAAACGAAATTCTGATGGTAATATTATTCATGGATTGATTGATTTTTAATGATTATGCGATTAGCAATTTTAATTTCCAATTTATTTATTTTTTAATTATTCATAGAAAATCTGTAGTAAAATAAGAATTGTAAGTTGTTAAAAAATTTTATAAATGTAACATAAATTGAAGACTGCAGGAAGTTTTACTGCAATGTATGATGGGAATTAGTTTTTATCCTTAGTAGTCATTTGTACAAATAAAATATAACCTAGGAATAATCCTCTTGGCGATTTATGTAAATAAAATGAATCCTTACTAAATGTAACTTACTAAATAAATAAAAATTCTAGTAATAAAATGAATCCTTACAAAATGTAACTTACTAAACAAATAAAAATATGTTAATAAAATTATTCCTTATAAAATAACTAACAAAAAAAATATATACTCTTAGTCAAATAATGCATAAAAATGACAAATAAAGTATGTATATAAAAAAAACACTAATATGAAATCTAAGTGTGCGCCGCATTTAGTTCAAGTTTTTGTTTTACATCTGTTGAACTTTGTAAAATGGAATAGAAACAAACATGTGCTAGCATTAAAAAAAATCATATTGAAGTAATTGAACATTACAGAATTTACAAAAAGCATTCAAATTTATTCAAATTACTTAAAAATGAATTGAAAGATTGGTTTTTTTGTCAAGTTGTATGGTTTGCCAAAAATCTTGAAAATCTTTAACATACCTCAAACTTAATTATCAAAAAGTTTTAATTAATAAGTCCCTGGGTTAAAAAAAACAATAGATTCTCATTTGCTTTTTTCCCTCAATTGTAAATGTAGTTATTCTAGCAATGTATCGAAACTTATTAAGTTCCTATGGAACACAATATAAAATTTCTTACATTTCTGCACAAGTTCCTGAATTCTTATAAAGACAAATTCACAAAACATTTATTTGAACTTTCAAAAGCTTTCTTTGTCAAACGTTTATAAGTTTTTTAAATTGGAGATTTTTTTTAATTAATATTAATTTTCCACTACCTAATTTAAAGGACATGTTAGTGTCAATTTTTTAATTGCTCTTTTAAAAAATGAAACTGTATTCAAACAATTAAATAATTCTAAATGTAGATATAATTAAGATTCGTAATAAAAGAAATTTTATAAATTCCTAGCAAATATAAAATACATCGTGCTGCCATCTATGAACAATCGTAGTAAGAAACTTATTTCCTCTCTTTTACAATTCAAAAACTTAAAACACACAATTATAAAAATCACATGATTTTAACTAAGATCGTAATTATTAAAAAAAAAAAAAAAAAAAAAAAAAAAAAACCTTTTGCAGGCTTTATGATATTTTTCTGCATGAAATGTATTTCAATCAGTAAGATAAAAAGTTAATTCATATAATTAATTATTTTTATTTCTAGTTACTAATCATCACGTATGTTAAGTTTTCGTCAATTTTTGTTGGACTATTTTTTAAAAAAAGAATTTGCTTTTCTTCAGAATTTATGTCCTGTACAGTGCCTTTAATCACACAGGTTTAAGAGAGAAAAATATTCATTCTAATGCCTTTTAATTCTACATTTCGTCCTATTCTCTACTATGGACGAATGTGGAAATATGAGTTGCTAATAGCAAATGCTTGGTAAGATTTCTGGTAAGGTAACATGATGAAATTTGAATACGATTTGGTATTTTCTCTTGACCCCCAGAGGAACCACGAAAAACCTGGTGCGAGATAATCATCCGTAAAGTTCGAAAAGTCCCCATATCAATTGGTAAGAAGTTTTTATCCAAGAAATCACCAAATTTGATTCTTCTGATTCTCCAAATACCATGCACTTCACTTTTATTATTATTTATTTTGCTTTCGCCAGCTCATGAGGAATGATTGCAATCATAAATTTAACTATATTATATTAACAGGAAAAATGGAATGGCGGTTAATATGGTATATGTATTCTGTAACAAACACTTTCAATTTAACAATTAATTCGTTAAGATTCTTCAAAACTACGAAAGATACATTTGGACAGCATTATCATCAATAGAATTTATACACGGCGTTATTTGAAATGGGTCTGCAAAACCTTAGGGTCAAATTTCGAGGAGCAGTTGCCTGCAACGTCACCTTCTATAAGGTCCATTAAAAAATCGCCAATAGGTTCTAAATTACTTAAAAACTTATACATTCTTGAGATTAGTTGTTGTTGCATTAGAAACTCTAAAAACATGGTTTGCCAAATTTGTACGTGACTTATTTTTATAAAAAAAAATATATCGGTGTTTCAATGCAGAATCAATATCACTATTACTAACCTGTAAGGAAACTGTAGTAATGTATTTGATATTAAATAAGATGTCTTCGGATTTTTATGGCGCAAATATAACTCGTGGTATTCTGCACCGAAATCCCAACATCTTGACTGCAAGGAATAGTCAAAAATTCAAAATTATTACAGAAGATTGTACAATTTTTACAAAAAATACGTCCATATCTAAGTATATTAAGTTTTAAAGTTTAAAATAAATATTATTTATTTATACTTTCAATTAATTTAAAATAGTTATAACAGTAAATAAATCAAAGAGTTCATTACTAAGTCGATAATAGCTTGCAAAGTATTGCATTTACATTCTGATGTTATAAATAAGTTTATCCATGACACTTTACTTTAAAATGAATTCAACTAAAATAGGTTCTGACATTACCAATTTTTAAGAACTTAAGTACATTTAAATTAACTTATTAACGAAGTACGCCAAGAAAAACCAAACTACGTTTGTTTGTTTATTAAAGTAGCCAATGAACTTTTCTTGGAAATATCTTTCATGCAGATATTTCAATACAGAAAAAAAAAAATATTTTTTTACTGAACTAATCAAATCTGATTTTTATGTATATATATTTTGAAGTTGGAATAAATTTGCTCTAGTTAAATAAGTTCAATCAATCAAGCACAAGCACGATTGATAATAGCGTAGTTTTAACAGTCTTTCTTAATGCACACATTTTTCATCTTGTATACACGCATCTGCATGTGCAATAATATACGATATAGAAATAAATAGTTAGAAGAATGTAGCAGTAGCTTTGATAGTTCTGACTTTATTCATCACTACTTTTCTCTCATAGGATAGTCTATCTTTTCATGATAGTTTTTCTTGCACTGTAGATATTATTCTATCAGATATTCTCTTTTAATTCACTAACATTATAGATAAAATAGCTTAATTAGATTACTAAATATTGCATTACTCTTTGCTTTTTAACTTAATTAAAGTAAACATTTATATCACTGTTAATTTTTTTTTTCTCTACATAAATCGCGCAAAATAACTGACGTGCTAAACATAAAATTTCATAATGTCACCAAGATCATGCATAGTTACCCTTACCATAATAATTATGAAGAAAATTGCTGAAGCAAACCCATTTAAGCGAAGTTATGCTTCTGTGTCAATAACAAGTTGTTTTTCACAATTGAAATTTCTGTAATTCTTTTGATAAAAGATGAATCACTGGACATTCGAGAAATGAAGTTCAAGTACAGTAAAAAGTATATAGTTTAGACTATACAATAACACTTTTCCGCATTCAAAAATACTGCATGGTTTTCATTCCAACCAGTCGGCCATTTCTTTGTATTCAATGCACAAACTTTTGGGTAATCTCTTGCTAATTACCTAATTTCCACAGAGACCACATTGAAATAATTTATACATATTCTACATATTATAGTATAAGTATATGGTATATTTCCTTACCCTTTTTTTAGGATGAATTTTATATTATGAAAAAATCAATATCAGCGTTTTGCAAACTTTAAAAAAAAATTGCAAAATGACTAATGGAAAAGAAATAGTATTTTTTTTATTGCAATAAATAGATGTGATCTACAACAAGTTAACTTTCATCCTGCATCGAAAGTATTAAATGAATTAGTGAAACGTTGATGTTGGACATTTCTATTGTCTGAATCTCAGAATAATAACTTCCAAAATATATTTCGTTTGGTTCACAATTTTGTCCGACACAATAAATTTAATTCGTATGGAATGAAAAAAATTTCATTGGAATGTTATTACTGCCAAACTTTTTCCCTAAAGTGCACTGAAATCTGATGAAGAACAGATTGGCGAACACTGCATTCATCATTATTGTTTAGTTCTGTTGCATAGTGTGCAATCTAAACATCACCAGAATAGCTTTCTCCAAGTTGTTTAAGCGTTGTTTGTTTCAACGCTTAGACTACTTCGACTAAGCGTTGAGTCCAAATGAGATGCTTGTTGGAAACGTGACTAGTCCCATTTCCAAGGAATTTCCAGGAGAGAGACAACTACATTTACTGTATTGTAACCTTTTTAGACGCCAATTCCCTGCTTACATCAACCCTATTCTAAATCGACTAGTCTTATTTCTGCAGTGACCACTGCCATCTAGAAAATCTATCGGAAGCAATCCTCCTAATAGACGTATGGTACACACAGCATTAGCTTTATGTTCATGAAAGATGCCCATACTGAATTTATAGGTTATTGCAAACTTATTACAGAGAAGCAATTTGTATATAATGTAGTCCTGAAGCATAATTTTCCAACAAGCGTTTTACAGGTTTGGGAATCATAGAGCATTGCAAAGATAATACGGTACTCCACCTCATAGATCTAACACAATACTTTTCCAAGTGCAATTCCATTTTAGTGTGAAATTTTAACCATCTATATCAGTAATTATGTCTCTAACTTTTAAACTAATTCAATCAAAACTCATTGTCTTAAATAAGAAAATAATTATTATTTTAAAGTTCTATCTGACTGGTGACTCTCCGAATTTTTATTGAAAGTAGCAATTTATTTTTAAAGTATATTGATAATATTGATAAAAAGGTAATTTTTTTCTTCTTTCAATTTCATTGATTAGCATTTATAAAGGAACGCTGCAGCAATTTTTCGACTGGCTCCAACTTCTAAGTTGCAGATCCCCAATGTGTTATATTGTATATCACAAACTCAAGCCGGTTTTCGAGCTCTCACAAGCTCAGCAACTAGTATAAATAGAAATTCAACATTTTGCCTCCTTATTGCCTCCCTTGTGGAGGCAAAACATAGATCGTTCTCAGTTCCATTGTTCTCTTAAGTGAATTTTTCTATTGGTTGTGATCGAAACTTTATCCAATCCTAGAACCGGAGTGGTTGGATTAGTTTCGATCATTTCTTTTTTTAACCCTATTAAAGGATGTGTTTATAAATTTCATTGAAAAAGAAATGTTCCATGGGTTAAATTGAGATTATTACTGATTATTTTTCTTTTTGGTTCTTTTTTAAAAACATTTTTTTTAGCAATTCTTCAGCCAATCTTATTCTTGGCTCAAATAAAATTAAAAGGATAATTTTAAAAACAATAATTAAGAAAATGTAATGAAATAGAAATATTTATTTAAGGATAGATTTAACTTTATTATTGTGAGAGCGATTTTTAAAAATATGCATTTTCTAGAGAATTCTTTATAAAATATTTAAATAATAGTGAATATTCCCATTTAATGTAAACTAAAATTTAATATTATCTATTAAACTAATATATAATATTATCTCATCAAAAACCATAATTTGCTAATACAATCGCTTTAATATATAGTTTTGATATTCAGTTTATTTTCGGTATCTTTTAAACTCAATGGGTTAAAAAATGCAAATGGGTATTTTAAAATGCAAAAAAAAAAATCATCTCAAGCTAATGAGAGCATTCTGCGACAAAAAAAAAAATATTATTTCATTCTCTGTTAGATATTGGTGAGAATTGGCGAAGTTTATAAATAAATCAAATTCATTGAAATAGCATAATTATTATTTAAATGAAATCTCTTTCATTTTAAGAATGTATACAATAACAATTTAAAATAGGTACAAGATGTACAAGTAAACTTTAAAATTTTGCCCTGTATTCAAATACTTTGTGAATTATTATGATTATTTTTAACATACGGTATTGAAACGCAATATTGCCAACTGAAATAAATTTTGTCATAAACTTCTTTGTCAATTCTGTAAAATTTTATACATCCAACTTCAGGTTTTTGACATTTTTATAATGTTATTTTAACATAATGTTTTAAGTCTACCTTAAGCAAATTAATTTTGCTGAAAATCAAAAAAGAGTTATTAATCTGTGATTTTTGCCAAAACATTGAAATTAGTATATTTTAAACTAGTAAATTTTAAAACATGCTTATTTAATATTATAATACACGTTGATCACATGTAGCCCCTATCTCTTCTCAATCAATCACGTGTTAAAATTTGTTTCGACTTTTAGTTTAATTACTTTAAGGAAATTTGCAATCTTATATATTTTATTTAGGTACTATATCCATTAATTTTCATGAGAAAAGTTACTTTTGCATTATTTTTTTTTTTTTTATTTATTTATTATTATTTTTTTGAAATAGCAGTTGACTGAGATTAATTTGCATTGTGTACTTAAAAAAGAGAGTAGGTTTTAGCATTACTTGAAATACAAGAGAAATTACAGGACACTAGACATGAAACAGACATAAAAATCCATGCTAATGTGTTTTTGTATATCTACTTTTCAGAAGAAGAAACGGAGGAGCCACGCCTGACAACACTAACCAAACAACACAAAAATGCCATCAGAGCCTTAAGAAAGGTATTTTATCTCCGCGCAAGCATTTTAAATGGCATTTCCTTTTCATTTCCCAGAATAATCGTAAACTGTTTTTTTTAATATATATATATATATATATATATATATATATATATATATATATATATATATATATATATATATATATATATATATATATATATATATATATATATATATATATATATATATATATATATTATGACTACTTAGATGACTACTTTTATCTATTTCTATTGGTAATTTAAATGTTTATTCTTTCAATACGTTGCAGTGATAAATTTAGATAGTAGTATGCTTCTCTCCGTGACACTTACAAGTTATAAATTGCTTTTGTTGCAAAAAGTAAACCTGTAAACAGTACATCTTTCTTCCGATAGATGCCGCCACGAAATTGCTTTCATAGTTTCATCCCATGTATTTGTGCCTCAGGAATCAAGTTCAATTCAAATATTTAAAAATAACTCCCCAAAAATAATTATAAATATGATGAATAAAATGCAAATATTATCAAGTATAATGCGAATAAAATATTTCATTCACTTTATCATACGGTTTAGTTAATAATATTTGAATTCGACCTACTTTTTTTATAATAGATCAAATATTTCGTCGCACGAAGAAAGTTTAAAGAAGCTCTGAAGCCTTATGATGTGAAAGATGTCATCGAACAGTATTCTCAAGGTCATGTCGACTTACTCGGAAGAGTAAAAGTTCTCCAATCCAGGTAACTTTACGTTTTCAAAAGAAATTGTTTTCCAACAACATTCTTTAGTCGCTTCGCTATCATCTTCCCCACACAATTATTACCGCATTTTGCTGATCTACCGAACTATAGTTTTAAAAATATCCCATTTCACTACAAGGATTATTATTTTTTTTTTTTTTTAAAGGTGAATAACTTTTAAATTTTTGAGTAAAATACAAATAACGTGATTTTAGCTGATGGATTTTCAATCCGAATTAAAACATTACACTTTTTGACGACATTCATGGACTGAAATCTCCCTATGTTAAGATGGGAAATACATAACAAAAAGCGCTGTAAATATTTGGAGATTCATTATTATTTGAAAGGGAAAATGTCACAAAGTTGGCGAGTTTGGACGCAAACTTGCCAATGAATATCGAATTTTAATCCGATATTCTATTTGCAACCAAGATGTGAACTTAACACAGAGTCCTCTTTCGGCTGATCTTTGAAACATTTTCGATCGGCAATTCCAGTTGAATACAATCTTGCTAATATTATCGAAGTCTTCAAACTGATGTCTGCAGCATTTATAGCTTTAGCTTAACAAATTACATTCTACATTAGTATTGTATCGAATATTCTACAGTATCGATAATAAGAATACTAACAATCTTTGTGTGCCTATCCGTTTATTCCTCTAAAGAAAGCTATTTCTAATAGGCGTGGGGCTCTGAAATTTTTAACATAAGTAGTTTTGGCCTTCTAATTGGACTATTGATTAAAATAAAAGAATGCTAAAATTTTAATTAGTTTTTTAATTACCTTTTTTTTTTTTTTTTTTTACTAACTGACGTCTAATACGCGTAACGCTCTGACATTTTCAACATAAGTAACTTTGGTTTTCTGATTGGACTTTTAACAAACAGAATGTTAAAATTTTAATTGTTTTTTCACTATTTTTTACAAAGCGACTTCTAATAGACATAGCACTCTGAATTTTTCAACATGGGTGGTTTAGGCTTTCTAATTGGACATTTTACTCACAGAATATTAAAATTTTAATTATTATTTAATTTACTTGTTTGATTAAATTTGTTTAATTAATTTTTTACAAAGCAACTTCTAATAAGTGTAGACCGCTGAAATTTTCTACATAAGTAGTTTTGGTTTTCAAATTAGACTTTTTACGAACGGAATGCTAAAAAATATTCTCAGATGGGCGAGAGGGGTTTGTATTATTATTCTTACGAGGGAACAAATTGTTTCTCGACAGGATATGGAGATCAAATATAAAAGAGTTTACGTAGCAATTAACATTTTAACGAACTAAACATGTTAAGCACCTTTCAACGAACCAATGCTTACATAGTAAAAAACCTTTCGGAGGGTAAAACGAGCTTGTACTTGCATAACAGTGAACCTTTTAACGAGCAAAGCGAGCTTGTGCTTACTTGTCAATAAACTTTTTCGTGAAGCGTGTAGGTTATTTTAATTTAAAAAGTAAATTTGATAATGCAAACTTCTAACCTTCGAAACTAACCTGGAACATATTTATGCCACAAATTGCATTTTCTACATGAAGTCACTTTAATTTAATGTGTTTCAATTAACAGGTTGGACCAAATACTAGGAAAAGCTGGTTCCAAAGCAAAAGATGTATATGAATCTAAAGTGAGTTTAGCCTGTCGCATTGTGAAAGTGGAACGAACAGTAGGTTTACTTTTATTATCTACGCCATAAAATTATTAAGAAATTTTGCAGTGCAATGTGAAATGTATATCGTTATTGCAGTGGTAGCAAATTTCTTAAAAAATTTAAGTGAAGTTTTATTACCATTACCGTATAAAAAATTAGTTTGTGAATTTGTTTTTCTATGCCTCAACTATTGAAGAAAAATAGTCATTTGATTTTTTAGTTCAAATTAGTGTCTATATTGAATTCCTTCTTGTTTTATGCCAAAGAGAACTTCGTTCGTTTTAATGCAGTACATAGGCCTTTTTTGTGCGCTAGAAAGAGTTGCATTTGGTCAATGGATTTTCGATCATTTTAAAGAAAGTTGGCCGGATACGCTATAAAAATTTGTCCTAGCAGTATATTCACAGTTGCACTTTTATTTTCTAGGTCGAGGAGATTGACAGTAAATTAGAGCAGCTGATCGAGATGTATTTGGCGGACAGAGGGACGTTTCCGCCCAACTCCCTCCTAGGGACACCCCAGTCCCTTCCCTCTCCTTGTACTCCTCCTCCATCTGCCACCACCCCAGTTCTATCGGCTGTTCCCAAGCCTAAGAGATCCATACTGCACAAGGAACATTCCGCATCGGAAGGAACATCACCCTCCATTTTGCCTAGGAGCATACACAGGTGAATCTCCCATTCAAAGTAAAAACGCGAGGGAGCTTCTCCTTGAAAAAAAAACGATATTCCAGTTCCGTAAATCGCTCTTAAACCAAAAAAGCTTCAATGCAATGCAATCTAAACGATACGATGAAAATAGTATTAAAGAAAGGTTCATTGATACACACATTCCTTAATAAGTAAAGAACTGCTTTTATATTGATGATCATACTCCATAAAAATTAAAAAAAATAATAAAAACATTTCATTTTGCCATCCACACTTCCCATTAAGTGAGTTAATCCTCTAAATGCATGATTTTTTCTTTTTAATTTTTTTTTTTTTTTTTTTTTTTTTTTTTTTGCCTCTGGATCGCTGAAAAAATTTACAAAAAAATCTTGAGTACCTATTCAATTAAATAATAAAACATTGTGTAGAGCATATGCAACATCAAGTGCTAACAAAGCTTTTTTTTTATTATTATTTCCTCTTTTTTTTCTCTCTCTCTCTCGAAGATTTCCACCTTCTATAAATTGTATAGCATATATGCTACACTTTGCATTAAAGTGTTAAGACTCGTCATCCAATCCGAGTAAAGAAAGGAGTTAATTTAACCAGTATTACGATTTCATGCAGAGGGTCCGATCCCATAAGAAACCACTAGTTTTCTTGTGTAAAACACTACCACTTCGTCAACATGGCATTTCACTGTGAAGAAACTTTCATGCATATTAATACAATCTGAAGTTTAAAATGCTATTTCTTGGGTTTAGAGGCAAAATGTGTCCTATTGCATAAGCATGGCATGAATTTCTTGCAATACTAATACCACAAGAAGCTTCATTCTTAACATTGTGTTCGTGGGCTCCCTTTGATAATAAATCAATCTGTGAAAACATTTCCTAAATTATTTTCTCAATTTCAAAATAAACTGATGCAAAAACTATTTATAATGCCCACCTTTTGCCTATTTTCATAGTTTAAACAAATTCCAAAGTTTATAATCTTGCAATCGATATATACTCTCGTGCATCTTATTTGTAACTCAAGACACAAAGGGAGACTATTTATTACCATGAACTTTACTACATGGGGATCTATGAAACCATTTCATTTAACTTTCACGTTCCATCCTCCAAACCAAACACAGTCTGCTAATTCAAGCGTTAGTGAAAGTCTTGCCAGCATGCTTACAACAAACACAGAATTTTGTAAGGGGTGTATTGATAGTAAGAATACTTTATAAATTGTTTTTACCTAGGGCCTAAAATAAATATTTATAGTTTTTGTACCAATCAACCATAACATTTACATATCTCCAGGGACCAAATCTTTTGATTTTTTTTATGGTTGTCCTAAGAGCAATCACTGAAATGATCTTGGTTGTCCTCAAGTAAAGTTTTGTACCCTTAAATTTTTCAGTGTTTCAGAATATGAAATGTCATTAACTTTTTGGGAGAAACTTCTTCAGTTTAGAGCAATGTCTATCGCGTGATACTTGGCTGCGTAATCATGTGATTGGCTGTTACATTTTCTGTTTCTCACCTCGGATCAATGTTACCAGACCTCGGATTTAAAATTCTTAAGTAGGCAATTTTTCGCAAAGCATTTTGGACGCAGCATATTTTTAATAATACTTTTATTTTACTTATTGAAGTATTAATAGAACTTCAAAAATTTCCTACACTTTAAAAAGGACTAAGAAAAGGTACTACGTGAAAATATAGGTGTGGGGAAAATAACAGCGTGGTATTAAAAATAGTACGTCTAGCAACGCTGCCTCGGATAAGTTAAATTGGTCAACGTGCACATGAAATAAGTGCTCGAAATCCAGTTGATTAATTTTATCATAATTATCAAAACAAAGCATTAAGTTATGAAATAGAAATTAAATTTCTGGTTGCCCAAAGGACAACTGAAACTTTAGTAGAAAAATACGGTTGCGTAGGCAACCGAACAACCACAAATATATTTCAACCCCTGCATACCTACCTCATTCAAAAACATCCTATATATGTTTTGCAATATAAATCATGTAGTTTTCTATAATAATAGTCCATCTTTCCTCTTTCAGAGTCCATTCAGACGTTAGCCAGCGTGTGAAGAAGAAAGTGACCCTCCGCCATTCTCTGGACGGCGAGCCCTCTTCCAGATCTCACCTCCTTGAAGAGAGCAGTCTGGAGGGAAGCCTCGCCACATTCCGTGTCGACCCCAACTTTCACTCAACACCTCATACGTCCCTGAGAGAGGACATGAGCCAACCCAGTTCCCCGGCCACATTCTCATCCGCCTCCATGCTAACTGCAGTGGAACAACACATCACATTCGAGGCCCCCCCTCCTCCAAAAGACACCTTCACCTTGGAAGTGCCAGACGACACCTCCAACGACTATGAACAAGACAAAGATGAGTTTCAACAGGCTGGGTCTGACGATGTAACTACCAGTTCCAATTCTCTGGCGACCAGCTCACATGGAAAGGATGAAGGAGGCAGTGGAGACATTGAATTGTAGTGTGAATTATCAGATTTTATAATACCGTACAGTGAAAAATATAATGCAATGATCAATAGTATGCCAGCATCAATGTTGATACTAAATACGCACTATCAACCCTCTTGTGTCATCAATAGTGTTCTTCCACTGTCAATACTGTATGACTAGTAGCGTTGTTAATATTGCGCCACTGTCGATGGTTTACGAACATCTATGATGTACCACAGAAGACTTAGTACCATTATCAAGACTTTACTTCTGTCTATATTGCATCATAATTGACAATTATCAACTATGCACCATGAGCGAAGTTGAGTCATCAATGATGTTGCATCGCCATTCGTTGAACCATATGTCATCGACGTTGTGGCACCAACAATGTTGGGCCACCATCAATGCTTTACCATGAACTACATTGCATCCCCACAAAGTTATGATTGGTGGTTGTCATCTACTAGATAGTGCTACTGTCGATGCCATACCATCATCGATGCTGTACCATCACAGATGTGGTACCACCGTCGTTGTTGTACCACCATCGATGTTCAGGAGAGAGCCTGAAAAGTAATTTAAAATTAAACAAATTTAAAATTCCTTGGTGCAAACTCAAAAGAAAATATAAGATTTTTGAAGATTGAACTACGAATAAAATGCTTTAATTTGATTTGAACCTTTTCAAAATAAGGAGAAATCAAGATCTCTCTGACTAATGATTCCTTTGACCATCTGTTTCCATTTTTAAATATGATGGAATGGGTATTGATGATAAGTTTTGTCTGGTCGGAGAGCTTTCTAATGTAATTCGGTATGAAAAGGAGAAATACAAATGACTAAATGACTCGTAGTGTAGTTAACACCCTTCATTCCAAAAACAACTTCTTGGACCCTACATAAGCAGAAGAGGTAAAATTATTGCAGTTATTAAACAATAAGCTCAATCTGCTAAATAAAATACCAACAAGTGTCCTCGCGCGATTTCTACACAAGTCAGAACATCAACCAGAACTAATGCAGTACTGGTTTCCAACAATTGGTAAAAACTGATGCAAAACAAATTTCTTCAAAAGTTTCAATTAAACTACCAACTTTAATTTCTTTCAGGCGAACTCCAATAAAGGAGCAATTTGTTGCATTAAATTGTAAAGTATTTTAATCTAAATGTTTGTCTTCTATGACGAAAGTAAAGAAAGATGGCTCATAAACATTCCGGTAACGCTACTTGTTCCGTTTCATACGATATAAGAATATACAGAAGAGTGCTATTGATCTGCTTTTCCATGTTACAAGTAATTATTTTGTTGAGGTGTTACTGATAACTGATAGATCTCTTGTGATGCTCAATATATGCTACATAAATACAGTTTTGGTTTGTTTATCGTTTGTTGTTAGCAGGTGCTCATTTGAAGAGAGATGGCGTAATTAAAGAAAAAAAAAATCTGAAAATAAACTGTTTTATTTTGAAAAAAACGTCAATGAAATATATAGTGTTCCATTCAGTGTTCAATTCGACTTCAATGAAAATATTTTGTTTGCCACTATTACTATTAACAATACGTTTTTATTAATGCATGAATACAATGTTGGATATGTGTCCTAATTTGCTTTTCTAATATGATGACATTTTGTTAAAATTATAATGTGTTTTTTTATTATTATTTCTTTTGAAAAAAAAATACGAAATAATCTTTAGTGATTTAAGCGTAATTCTAGGTAAATTTCAGCTTTAAAAATGTACAGTTTTTAAGAGACATTTTTCTTTCCATTTTTATTACTAGTAAAGACTGAAAAAAATTACTTGAAAACTGTAGAAGTTTTTGAATAACAAAAATTTTCATGCATACTCTGCTTTATTAGAACAATATTTATATTTGTTTTTAAGTTACCTCACCATATGTGCAATTCATATTAATTAAATATTTCTGTTAAATCTTCTGGGATAGCAATTCATTTATTGAAACAAGTAACAACATTCTTTCCAGGATAACAAGTTTAAAGATTATGCACCCTACTCTACTGCTTCTACCAATAAAGAAGAAAAAACAATTACACTACATAAAACCTAAAAAAAATTTCTTTATGAGCTAAAGTATGCAATTGAGAATCGTTATTTAATTAACTCGTGTTTCTATTGAAACAAATGCAAGTATGTTTCACAAATTATATAATTTCACTTATCATCCTAAAAAAAATTTAACACGTCGTATTCTCTGAATTTCCATCAAATAATATTCGGCAATAAGACTTCTCTTCACTTAAATACAGAATGTTCCTATGTGATTGTATTTGTTTGTTATGCAAAACGAATTCATTCGTGCATGAGATTTCTAATACTTTGAGAGTAGTTTTTCAGGAAAGACGGTAGTAAATGTAGCATTAGAAAATAATCGAAAGCTTTTAACCAAATTGGATATTTTCAACTTTGCTTCTCCAAATAAAAATAACATGACTTATCAATGTTATATGCTTATCAATTATTTATTTATAAAAATACTCATTTTTTTAATAATAAGCATATTTATTTTGCATCTTACATACAAACAAGTATTATCTGAGCATATAAAAATAATGACATGAACAGATGTACAAAATATCTAACCAAATGTCCACAAATTCCTTTAAAATAATACTTTTTATTGTTCGATAACCTACAGACAGAAAACCGAACACTCATAAAACCAATTTTACTTCTGTCTGTTTTCCTGAACATTAAATTTGAATAACGCGAAAACAGAATAGTCTATATAATTTAAACAACATGGAGTTAGTTCATAACTTCTAAAAACAGGAGGAACATTTTTAAGATCTGTTTTGAATAAAATACTCTATTTAGTAGCATATATTTTAATAAACAGTGTTTTGGCGTTATAACATAATTGTGTTATGCTTTCCATGTAATATAAAAGTTTTATTAAAGTTTTGATTTACGATAAAATAAGAGCATTAGCAGATAACTTGCATGGTTGGCTCTAGCTATCAGTAGCCTAGTAGCCTGCAAATGAGTTATACTTTAACTAAAAGTTATACTTTGAGGCCTCATAGCTTTAAAACATTGAACTTTTTCTTTTGGGTTTCTTATATTAAAGAAATTAAAAGTTTAAAAAATGTTTGAACTTTTTCAAACTAGATACAAATTTAAAAAAAAAAAATCTTTAAAAAATATAAAGCGAATGTATTTATTCTGATTGATTCTTTGTGCTTTTTGAAGCAAATGTACTAATAATAACATGTGACCAATAAAATTGTATGACACTTCCTTCATGTGAAAGACTGACCAATGAAATATGAGATAAATATTTCTTTTACTAAAATATGAAAAAGTATAGTTCTCTCTGAAGTAACCTTTTTATTATATTCACTCTTTTATGAATTTGCATTTATTGCTGCATAATGTAAAAGTACAAATTAGAAATATAGTTTAAATATTTTCATCTTCGTACTGAATAAAACACTATTTTGAATCACATCTATAAGACACTAAAAATTAGATTGTAATTTATAATTATATCATACAGATGATTAGATATAGAAAGTATTTTAAAATGTATATTGATCAAACAGTTTAAATTATGTACTAGTTATGAGAGTGATTATTTTGCATGTCCGTTTGAATCACTGCAAACTGACATTTTCTCATGTGATAACTTTTTCACTTTTAAAAATACGCATTTCCGTTCATAAAATTTTGTTAGTCTTATTGATACCTAAACTAAAAAATTGTATTTTCCCAACACTATATGAAGTTTAATAATAACTTCATGGATCTGTTACAGTGGAACTTGAAAAATATCTTGATAAGTATAGATGGCGCCACAACAACTTTTAGTAAATTAACTTGTAAAGATCTAGCGTAAAAATTAAGATTATTATCTCTGGCACATCTACTAAAATAAGAAAAGTTCATATTATATTGAACTTCCGAGAAATTCAATATACATATTTAAATCGGATCACTTTAGAAGAAAGAAACATCAATTAACAGTTTTAGCAGCACTACAAATATACATTAGATTAACATTTGAATTGAAGACACGATTTATACAACTCTTTTAAGAGCACAGATACAAAGTTAGAGGAATTTTTTTTTTTTTTTTAATTTATTTAATGTTTTTTTTTTTTTTTTTTTTTTTTTTTTTTCCCTCCTTTAATAAAATTAACATTGCTTAGTAAGAGAGGAACACAAATTCCGTATTAAAATTTGTTGCCAATTATATATATCACTTGTCAACGCAGATATATATATTTTTTATTATTATTTTTTTTTTTTACGCATTTTTTAAAGTGCAAAAATCAAACTTTAATTAACATAGGCACCGCCACGAAGTGCATTTTATGAAAAATGAAATTGAGAAATTTGTAAAAAACCACACACAAAAAGTAAAATTTTAAATAAATATAACTTTAAATTATCCATTTGAAAAGAAAACTATTGCATAGTTATTAATTAAAATTACATTAAAAAGTCTATTTTCCAATTATCATGATTGTACCCCTCTCCCCCATACAAATATTCCTGACGGTGCTGCGCTATGTTAAAAGACAAATATTTGTATTTCAAAGCCAAAGTTATAAATCTAAAAATGCATTATTAATTCAATAATTTCCTCTATATTAAGTAAAATAACACGATTTACAAGGTAATATTCAAATTCATAGTGTGTATTAAAGCAATGTATTTCTATGTAAAGACTTCTCAACAAGGATTATGTTTATAATTGTGGACTAATTTTAAGCATTTTGTCTCCCTTGACTGAAGAAATTTGTTTAAACCTTTAATTTCCATGTTAATAAAATATTGTTATCAAGTATCTTTCTTGCGCCAATTTTTTGAAAACTATTGTTTAAAGAAAAATTTATTTTCCGTATAGAGTACACAACTTTTGGTGCATATTGAATGTTTAAGTTTACAACGAAAAGCTTGCTTTGCTTTCCATTCGCGACAGTTTCCGAACGAGAGATTTATTTTATATATTTATGTCTGCGTTTTTGGCATATTCATACATATATCTATATATATACACGCATGTGTGTAATTGAATTACATGCTGTTTTATATATCATACTTGTAGTACTACTTTGTATGGATATACGTCGAAGAAAAATAAAGAAATATGCAAAAATATGCGGAATGTTTCTTTTTCTGTGTTACATTTGAATCTTTATTTAAATTTTACATTTGAATCTTTATTTAAATTTTACATTTGAATCTTTATTTAAATTTTACATTTTCATATGCACGTAATGCTTAATTGGATAATTAAGTCATCAAGATATGCTGCAACTATAACACAAATGTCTTCTTAACTTAAAAGGCCTTAAATCCAAGTTGCTTAGAATACATATTTTTACACTTTCTGATTTGTCTTTAGATATTAATCTTTTCATTTAAAAAAAAAAAAAGGAACAAAATTTTCACACCATGAATGTGGTGTGTGTGTGTGTGTGTGTGTGTGTGTGTGTGTGTGTGTGTGTGTGTGTGTGTGTGTGTGTGTGTGTGTGTGTGTGTGTGTGTGTGTGTGTGTGTGTGTGTGTGTGTGTGTGTGTGTGTGTGTGTGTGTGTGTGTGTGTGTGTGTGTGTGTGTGTAATATATATGTGTGTGTGTATAATATATATGTGTGTGTGCGTGTTATTTTTATCACAAACAATTTTTGATTTTAGACAGCGATCTACGCCCACCGTTAAACAGATTTTGAGATGCATATAAAATCCAAGGAAATAAATGACAGATGTAGTGGAATGAGTAAAGATAGATAACCAAATTATTCTACCGATCAAACTCAACACATGTTTTCCTGTGAACGAAAATTACACTCATTCAGAACGAAAATTAGAAAATTTGATCACACTCATTCAAAAAGAGAAAATAAAATAGAGGATTGTCCTTTCTTTTTCACTAAACATTTTTCAGCCACAAACTTTTCCCAGTTGCTCAACAACTCTGGCCAATATCCTTCGACATTGTCCAATCCCGTTGTGAAACGTTGTGAACCGACTGATGTTATAGATATTGGCCAATCTCGACCAATAGTGGATAAAACATACTAGAATTTTTTAAATATTGATGCACAATTTTATAATTAAAATATTTTATTTATTTGAAAGATTGCAGGGTAATAAAATATGTTTTATGATATTTTTGACATGTTTATTAAAAAAAATCGTGCGTTATGGAATGATGCTCGAGTTTCGGCCAGAATCGTCCCGTCTTACAGGGCCCTTGTTTCTGACATAGATTAGTACTGCTCAATGACCGAGACGAACTCGTGATTCCGAAGCAGAACACATGCCTACTATGCCAAACTGCACAATTTTTATCGCGTAAGCACTTATGCAAATATTGCTTTGGAAAAGGGATAGACAACGACTGCGATTGTAAAGAATTTTGGGGTATCTGATATAAGATTTTTAACTCTTCCAACGTTCACAACGCAAGTACGCGAGGTTTCTTTCGAAAGATCTTCAGGGAGGCTCCCATCTTCAAATCCTCTCATTCACACACTACCAGTCGGCGTTCCAGTTTAGAGCATCAGTTATGTAACGTCAGTAAAGCGACCATGTCGGTGATCATGAGAAGGCGCAGGTGATTGGATGATAGTAGTCACCAGTGCCAGTGAATAGAAATTGTTTGATCTACTGGAACCAGTAGCCAGGCGACGTCAAATACAAGCGATCTCAACTGGTTCGCTGACTGGTAGCGTGTAAATAAGCCTTTACCACTGTTCAGTAATATTCATCATACAGTCCACTAGATGACGCTATGCGCAATTGTTTTTATATGTTTTCCTTTCTACTTGAATGTAACAGTCAGTAAGTAGCCATGTGAATATTCTTGCTACCAAGTACCTTTCGAGCTGAGATGACGGTTCGAATAAAATGTACCAGAAACCTGTAAGTAATTCTTTATTGTCTTGTCATGAGTAAAATACGAAACAGAACGAGTTAATTAAGTAGAAACAACCACTAATATACGATGCAAGTCCAGTTCGAACAATGCCTTGTCACACCATATACTTACATTAGCTCTTACTTCTTTTCCGACACATCCAACCTATTATAAAGAAATTCTCAATTTCAAAGTATGTGTGGAGCCCATCCCTGAAACCAACCCCCCATCAGCCCCCCGAAAGTGTGGAAAATTGCACGCGCCACAATTGACCCCGGTGGTGACCCCACGCACGTAATAGATCCACACACAACACGATTAGCCTTATTTTACTGCTTTGTCTTGCTTGTATTTTGACTCCAACTTTCTTCGAGTTGCAGGAGTATGCTTGGTCGTGCCTCACACCGCCCTCTTAAAGTGTGGTACAACTGTGTAATAAGGGACTAGTGTCTTGCACTGTAGAAATGTTTTCTTTACCGAACATGCTATTAGAGGGATCGGTATGATATACGTTGCATTAATTGTTTTACAAAAGAAAGAGAGGGATTGTTGTAATATCTTTGTTTATTTCTCTTTACAATCAATATTTGCTATACTGATAATAATTAATTCGATCGATATTTGCAGCTGGATCTAAGACCCCATATCATACCAGAGTACATTTAGCTATAAAAAAAAAAAAATTAAAAAAAAAGAATTTGAACGCTAATGCTGATTATATTTTTTTCCTAAATGTCTGAAGTTAGAATGTATCTTGATTAGGACGTTTGATACTTCTGTTCTTTAAAAAAGGAATTTAGAGGTTTTGACTAAGAAGAGTAAAAACTGCCATTATATATCCGCTGTCTTGAATTTTCCCCCATCAATTGCTTTATTTTACTTTGTTTACATTGAATACAAATTTTTATCTACTTTAATTTTGAAAGGAAAAAGTTTGGGACTTCTTTCAATACAGATATATGCTTTTTGCAAATTGAACATCACATAAACCACAGAAACAGTTTTGTTCGTTTTTCGACTTTAAAATATTGATTGAATTTTTGAATTTGTTTGTCTTTATACTGGGCTCATACTTTGCCTGAACATTGTAATTGCTCTACAATAACCACAAATAATTTTGAAAACTGAATCAGCTGACGTGGGCATCAACAAGTAGGAGTTAAACAACAGCATATTTGATATTAGGTATTAATGTCATTAAATTCAGTTCGTCATTATCTAACCTTCATGAGTTATTTATAGAATATTTAAGTTACTTTTTACAGAAGTGAAGACACCGAAAACCGCTTCGATGCTTTTTTTTTCCGGAAGTCACATGATCATCGCTTACAAATAGTTATCGAGAATTTTTAGACCATTACTCAAATTATTTCTATGTATGAATTTTTAAACGTTCTTTTCAATTAATATTTCAAACAATTTTAAGTCAGAGTATGCAAATAACTTTTTGAGCTTTAACAAACTATATTTTAAAAATAAAAATTAATAACATTTACGAATACGCCTCCATTTTCAAAAACACTAAATTTAATATGCAATAATGTTATGCTATTTCAATGAAAATTTAAAGAATTTTAATCAGATTTTAAATTATTAATTATTCTGTAACACAAAAAATAGAATCATTTACGAATCCTCCAATGAATTAAAATTCGAAAGTTCTGCAATAGAAAACTTATAGAATCCTTTCCATTTCTGTCAGTTTCCTTCCAAAATTGATAGAATTTTTGATAGTAGGGCTTTAAACAAAACACTGACAGACAGAAACATAAAAAGTTACACCAGTCGCAAAAACATAACGTTTGAGTTAAATAAACACTCTTTAAGTTTACAGAATTTTATTTTTATTTTTTCTTCTTACATGCACAATGTGGTTAGTGGTGGATCGTGAGGTACAGCCAGTACAGTCGGGCTGCATTTAAATTTATTAATTAAAAACTAAAATTATATATTTTGAAATTTTCTCAAATGAAGATCCAATTTTTACTGTGAGTGTAAGAAAAATCCGATAAATAGCAAACTTGTTGCCTCAATACTCAATTACCGAGAAGAAGAAATAAAAACTCTTCTAATCAACCCAAACTGGTAATCTTCCTCTTAACTGCCGTCAAGTGTTCATGAAACACGTTTCGGCTGCGACGTTTCCATGGTAACTGATGGAACCCAACAGATCCTTTCCCTCCACGTAATGTGCAGCCAGACAGGCAGTTCAGCAATTTTCAATTTCGGCTGTCCTTGCGAATTAGATTAACTGATTGGCTCTGCCTGAGAATCAGAGTGGTGAGTATAAGAGGTAGGAAATCAAACGTTTCTAAAAATCCCTCCAAACGAAATGTCACGATAAATTTACACTGTTTTCTTGTTATTTATTAAGTTAACCATTTCGAACATGGAGCCCCAATATGATAAACTGTGCATATTATTTGAAACTCCTCTTAGAAGATGGAAAGAAGATAATAAACGCCTACTACTTAAAGAAGATAGACCGACATGAAAACTGTCCTCCACTCATAAAAGAAGGAGATAAGTCTCAGCATGGTCGTATTTCAGTTATCTTAGTATGTGCTTTTCTCGTGGTTATGTGGTAATTTTTAGTGCTAAATAGTGCAGGGTTGTAGTGCTAAAAAGAATTTTACTGGTACGCAAGCTTCCCAATCGTGGCGGTAATCCTAACTGCTGCTGGGATTTTTTTTATATTATAAAATGCAAATATTCGCAATGTTTTGCATAGTTTACCATACAAAAAGAGCTAAATTTTCTGAATTTACGTATTTATTTTCTCGCTAAGTTATATCATAGCACATGCATAAAGGCTTATGAGTTATTATCAATAAGATTTTTAAAAAATGAAACGGTATGCCGTACCAGCTTTCGAAATAAATTGCCTTTTGTTTATTACAGTCACGATAATCAACACATAAAGGATTCGTTGTAGTCTTTATTTATTTTTCTATTTATTTAACCCATAACAACGGAGGGGTTAAAAGGATCCTCCGCCTCCCCAAGCCTGTAGCCAGGATGATTTTGATTTTTTTTTTTTGGAGGGGGGGGGCTTATGGTCAAAGATTTGATTAAATACATATAAAAAGTTACACGAAAAAAAGAAGGGGAAGGTGTAAAACAAGATTTCACACAATTTTGAGGGGGGGGGGGGCGGTCCGGGTGGTTCCCTACTATCTATGGCCCTGTGCCCCTCGTTGTATCCGCCATTGCTTCATCCGGTTGCACAGCAGAAATAGCTTGTAAGCTATCCGGAAGTTAGAGATCAATACTTTCAACAGAATCGATAAACTTCATTTATGATCTTTCTGAATTTTGATCTAGGCCAACAAGCTATGGAATGTCTTCAAAATAAGTAGTAACTCGTAAGCTCTACCAACCATCTACTCCACAATCCTCTTCCAACTGGAAAAGAAACAACAAATCTCCAACACGGATCTAAATCCCATCCGCCACCGCATCAAAGGAACTGCCTTTCTTGACCCTCTGACCTTCTGATCAACTGCTATTGAGCGAGCGATTGCTGTTAAACTAGGGGTTAAAAGGTTAAACGTTTTCAAACTGTTTACAAGGTAGTAGCAAACGGTCTTTAATGTGCGGTAATCGTCCCGCAATAGAATCATCCTCCAAAACATACCCGCATGAGTTCATTTCAAGCTGATTTATGATATCTTTATGCTAAATGTTTGAAATGCACTCAAACCGATTTGCTACCGATTGTTACAAGCAACTCCATGGAACTTCTGAAAGAAGTTACTAGTTTATGAAACTACCATTATAAAAGCAGTTTAATGAGGAAAAGCTTTTAAGATTGGATATTTCTCTACCCTTTACTTCTAATGTTATCGATTCTCGGAGATGATCCCACCCAAAATTGTTCAAAGTGCTGCGAACAGTTTAATACGGTTACAAATATATAAAAGATGCATTTAATACTCTTATTCATTTAGCATGAAATTATCACAAAAATATAATTTTTAATTATTAAAGACAATTGATATGGTGTTTCCATTTATCACCCTCTACCTACTTTTAAAATGTGGAGTGCACAGTTTTAAAATTGCATTAATTTATATTTTTTTCTTTTACCATTAAAAATAATTTTTTCTTTCAATTGCAAATTATTGCATCTGGCCAAAAAAATTCACCTTGATTATTATTTTTTTTTTTTTTTTATTTTTTTTTTTTTTTTTTTTTTAATGCGTTTTGGAAGGTACTAAAACTGGGTTCAAAAAAGTTGCTTAGAAAAAACGTCCTCTTGTAGTCAACATATCTCTCGAAAGAATTGACCTGCAATGTTCAATTTTTGTATACGGGTTATTGATACCCATGGGACCTGTCAATAAGGTTTTCGTCAAAATTGAGTATCAACATAAGGTAGCCGCCATTGAAAAATTTATGTTTTTCAACGAAATTTCCGTAAAAATTCAATAAAGCGTATAAAAAAAGAATGTTTTTTAACACAGAGTATTCTTCCCTTGAGAATTGTCAATTAATAACTGTGTCTTCTCTGTTTCACTTATAAGACAGAATGTAATAATTATCGAAAAAATAGATTTTAATTATTTTGTATTAGTTTTTAGTTATTAGTTCTTTTTAGATTAGTTAGATTTTAATTATAATATATGCAATGGGGTAATGCGGGAGAGTAGGGGGAGCCCGTCTTTGCGAGGAATAAAATTAAACTACTATGAGAAATTTTTTTAAAAATGACAATAACTCCAAACAAACAGTGAAATTATATTTCCCACTTTGTTATTCCAATGAAAATCGTAAAATATTTTTAAATGTGATGACAAAACTTTAGACTCACCTGCCATTCCATTTAAAAAATGGTTGAGTCAATGAAACATCTCGTAAATTGCAATTCCTGTATTTCTCAGCCGACAGCTAATCACAAAGAAAGCTTTTTTTTTTTTCTTTCTTTTTTTTTTTTTGCAGTGGTTATTTTATTCAAGAAAAGAAATACGCAGTTTATTTCACGATGAAGGGACTGGGATTTCAGAAATCTTTAAGAAAATAGTGTGTGATTAACTATATATTTCTATTTATTATTATTAACTCATTCTCAAGTAATTGCCAATTTCGTGATATATTTTTTTTTGCGGTGAGGCTCCAACTAATATTGCTACGTCACTGCTTGCTACAACTGAAGCACGATGAATCTCATTAATAAATCTTATCTTTTGTGTATTTCTTAGATTCTTACTAAGGACAATTTGCAGTTTTCGTGTCTGACCACCATGCTATCTTACAATAATTGCTTTAGAAGGTATCCATATACCATACACCAGTCAGTCAACTTTTGGATTACTTTGGTTTCAAAGAATGGCAGTCTTAAAACTACCGAGAAATCTTTATAAATTTAAGTGGTTATTTTTATGTCATAATGATCGTTATTTTTCTTAGATGCAGTGTAAATTAGTAAAGAATTTAACCATTAGACCCAAAGTATTTGTTAGATAATATTTTTTAAAGCTAATCTTAAAAATATTGGGGAGAATATTGTGCTAAGCATGTAAATTCGTTTCTGTTTTCCTGTCTGTATTCAGCTATAGGAATGACAACTTACAAAAGTAAAATTTCATAAAATATCCGATACTTATAAAAAATATTTTTTTGCTGTGGAGCAAATGTCATTGAGACAAAAAAAAAAAAAAAAAAAAAATGAAACTATGACCAAACTTTAAAAATCCACCTATTACAACCAAACGATCAGTATGAGATATTTTAAGAGTTTTTATAAAAAAACATGCTTCATTTTACAAACAACAAACAAATTTTGTTCAGTACCAGTGTAAGAAATTCTTTCGTGTAAAATTTTTTCACCAAACTTTATTTTTTTATTAAATTTTAAAAGGAAAAATAAAATTATACATTTTATTTCTATAATATAATAATAATATATAATCTAATAAACGAATTTATTGTAGTAATTATTTTATTAGATGCAGAAACTTTTAATTGAATATTTTTCTTACAAAATCAACATAATAAAAAAAGCTTTATAGATGTATCCTAAATATCTGATGTGTCTGATATCTAAATAATCTGATGAAAATCAATTGATTACTACTTTCAGTTTTCAATACCTTAAGTCAACTGAATAATATTTTATTTGTTGACATACATGCTGAGTACCATATAGAATGTAGATAAAATTACAAGTTGTGTACATGAAAACAATATCACTGAAAAATTTAATTGTTGTCTTCTTAATGTTATGAAAGATTGCTCGAAAAAAATAATAATGGGTTCATTCACATTCCTATATTATTTGCTATAAAAACTTTACTATTTGCTAAAAACCGACGGAAATTAACCCTTGATGCTTCAGCTCATAGACTTCAATTTATGAATTCGCATTCAGTTTTTTTAAAATAGGCTTTCCATGTTTTCTTTTAGCAAGGAATCAGTCAGTGAGGATGTAAAAAATATGAAGCAAACATTCGAAAAATTTAGATCCAGTTGCGTTGCTTCTATGAATTATCTGTCTAAGTATGCATTGTTAAAATAACATTTGTTTGTTTACTTATTTGTTTGTTTGTTCGTTCATTATTTATTTATTTATTTATTTATTTATTTATTTATTTATTTATTTATTTATTTATTTATTTATTTATTTATTTATTTATTTATTTATTTATTTATTTATTTATTTATTTATTTATTTATTTATTTATTTATTTATTTATTTATTTATTTATTTATTTATTTATTTATTTATTTATTTATTTATTTATTTGATTTCTTGAAAAATAATTTGTTAGTACTATTTTAAGCATAAGTTCGTAAAGCATTCTAATTCTTACAGATTCTGACATGGCTTTTTTTTATATTATTATTATTATTATTAGATTAATTGTTTTCGATGTATTCTGTGATATTTTTTCTTCCATTTTCTTCGATTCAGAAATAAATTGTATTTCTATTAAATTGAAAAACGAAGAGCTGCAGTTGTGTAGGACAAAATTATATTGTTTCCATTCCTTTTTCCTTTATCTGCATTATATTGCTTCCAACAACATCGACTTTATCACACCAGCACTTAAAAAAATTCCTCGAATATTATCTCAAATCTTCTTTTCACTTTATTTTCTATCACCTATAACCATCGAAAAATCTTTTGTTTTTCCTATTTTGGTCGTTTTTATACTTTCTTTTACACATAGTTCAGAAGTTTTTCAAAGTGACTTCATAACGAGAACTAGTCACTTACTCTCTGTATAAGGATGATTCTGAAATTAAAGGGACTTTGAGGAGGTAAAAAACATTTAAAATAGATAACAAAATTGAAATTTTACTCTTAGAATTTTATTAACAAAATTAATACATTTACCACTTCAAAAAAAGGTCAAGGAAAAATATCTTCTCTAAAAAAAAAGTTTTATAATTTTGCTTGTAACCTCAGTGGTTAACACAACGCATGGCGGTTATAAATAAGTAGAAATAAGTAAATTGCCATGCTTAAAGCCTAATCTAAAAGACTAGGGATACACTGGCTTTGCTTCTAGAGAGAAAATTGGCTATTTGATAAAAGTTTAAGGCAAAAGTATGCTTAACACTATAAGGAATAACATTACTGAACATGGACAAAATGAACTCACCAGATTTTTAAGAATTGGACAGCCTTTTCACAAACTATATAAAACTATGCACATCCAACATCATCACGGGATAAAATGGTTGACTTGAGCTTCCCTTCAACTCTGATAAAGAAAGCTGCACTGCTCTCTAGTAGAATTTGCATCAAGTTAAAGATATTTCATGGAGGTTCCCTCAGCGCCCCAGGGACAACTTATGTGCTTAAAATAAAGTGGTAAAATAAATTGAAACTTATATTTCTTTGTGATTAGTTAATTATTTATGTAATAAATAAATGTTTAACCCAGATTTTTCCACAAATATATTATTAATCAGGTTTATTTCTTCAGTTAATACTAAAAAAACATTGGGGGGTGGGGACATTCCATGGAGGTTACATTTCCCATTCTTTGGATATTTTTTTTTTAAATAATAAATAAATATGTAAAATAAAGACTGAAAACATTAAATGTAAACTTTTTTTACTTAATACCAATTACCTCACTTAAAGGAATAAATATTAACCCAGTAAAAGCACAGGGACTAAAATTTCATCTTAATTTCAAAATCGCTCATAAAGTTGAACAAATTGCTTAATTTGCAATTATCCTATTAGTCTCAGTTAGAAATATCAACAAATACAATAAATATTTGCTTAATAGAAGTTTTCTCAACCTTGTTACTACTGATATAATCCAACAAATGGTTCTGAATTTTATTTTTGTCGATTTCTTCAAAAATATGTAAAAGCCGTTACTGATACAAAATGGTTCAATCTCTCTCACCGCATAAAAAGTTCAACAGTCAAGTAAGTAACAGTTGTAAAGTGATTCGCTAGCAGCATTTCTATGCACAACCATACCTTTAAAAAATATACAATTTTATTTTTATTTCCAAATATTATAAAGTGTGAGCAAAAGTTTAAAAAGTATTAAGTTCGCAGAAATATGAAGTCGTGAAAACTGCTAATTTTATTCATTTACCACAGAAAGTTCTCATCTTAAAATATCTCAGGAAGTTAGGCGAGAGTTCTACGAATAGTTTCAGAATATTTGTTACCAAATTCCTGGCATACTTGCCATGTAGAAGAGATAGATTCACTTCTAAAATTACAACTGGCTGTCTGAAAACAAAGAGAAACACAGATCAGATGAATCCTAGCAAGAACAATTCATCTAAAATTAACCTCCGCTGTTGCATTAAAAAACAAAAAGATGATTGTGTTCTATAAATATCTGGTAAGCATTTAACCTTGTTACTACTGTTTAGAAGCGCAATACGGTAGCGATTGCAATTGGCAGAAACAGTAGGCTAAGGCGTGGCTGACAACAACCAATGAGAAAGCAGACTGAAGAGTTGATTGACAGCAGTGTTGCGAGGCCACGCCATTGGCCTGTCTGAAAAACAGGATTTTAATGACTGATGCTGTCATTTGATAATTTTGTGGTTGAAGGTGGCTTGGTCATTAAGTAGGTGATTACTGGTGGGTTCTGCATCGAATGCAATTTTCATGAGGCATCCTGAGACTGGAAATGGGCGCTTAAAGGTACGTGAATATTGATTTGTGTTCGAAATTATTTCTTGACCTCAGCTTTCAAGTCATTGCCTTTAGGCTTAATTGTTACCGATCTGTGTGAAATAGTACGGATAATTATAGGAAGAGCAGTATTATCCCAATTGAGATTCAAATTCGGATTTTTATTTATTCAAATGGAATTCAATTCTATAGATTTTTGTCAAAACGTTGTTTTGGATGATAAATCATACTTAGGAGTTAATTAGTAGGTACAGAAGAAATTTTTCTGTATTTAAATGTTTTCTAAAACGATTACTAAATATGTTTTTGTATTTTGTTAATGTTTGTTTCCCAAACATTGGTAGATAAAGATTTATGATCATTTCCTTAATTTCCGTCATCCAGAATATGACACTAAAGTAGTGTACTGTCAAGCTTTTAGCAAATTACTGTTAGCGACTTTATTGTTAGATTTTGGCGAATGTTTAATTGTTAGATTTTGGCGAATGTTTAATTGTTTTATTTTGGCGAATGTTTACTTTATCTAATTCTTATCACTTTTTAAAAATTAATGTTTTAAAAAGATGAAATGTTTTGTATTGTTATCAATATAACTATGGCATACTGGAGGGCCATGAACTTCAAAGTGATATTTTTAAATTATGTATTTATTTGTATTGTCAATTGCTCAAAAAGTTTTTTAAATAACTTTTTGCTTTCAATACGTAAAAACAAACTTGAAGATATTGCTAGAAGCTCAATAAAAAATAGTCTGAGAGTCGTTACATTTAGCACTGAAATAAAATTACTGTCATATGGAATTAATCTAAACAAATATTATAACAGTATAATTAGAAACATAATTAAAACTGTTCTGAATTTATTATCTCTCAGCCATAAAACAACATATTTGGAAAACAGCATATTTTACAATAATGGTTTATATGAACAGTTATATCATAATTTTTCTGTCAAATTCTTTTATTTAAAGGTATATCACTCAATTATAATATACTATATTCTTTTAATAATAGATGAGTTTTATATATACCTATATATAACATACAATATACCTTTATATATACCTGTATATAACATATTGTATAATATGTTATACCATTTAAACAAACCAATACTGTTAAATATAGAATTAGTATGAATTTAATCGAAAGCAGCAATTAAATTAGAAACATCTTTAGTGTGTTATACTGTCACAGAAGAGAATCCGAATAAAGGCCTATCTCATGGCTGTGGGGTTAGAGCTCTGGCCTCGCATACCAATAATCGAGGTGCCGGGTTCGAATCCTGGGTTAGGCATGGATTTTCGGTATGGTTCGGAATCCACGTTAAGCTGTAGGTCCCGGCCTGGTTAGAAGTAATAGTGCATAAAGATAGGTCGTTGAGAGTACAAACCAACCAACTAACCGAATAAAGGATTATCAATTAAAAAAGAATTTATGGAACATGTATAAAAGATTTATACACTTACTAAAAAAAATACATTTTGTATTTATTTTTGCGATAATGTTTTCTCAATTGAGGGACTGAAAAGCTTTTCTTTCCCATTTTTTTATTTTTCTTAACTTTCGAAAAAATACACTTTAAAGCTTCTTATTTATATTCAATTCTATGAAAACTGGTGATATCTTCATTCTAGAGGTTAATATTTGAACAACAAATAATTTCCATACAAATTTAATATAAATAAAAAACTTTAAAGTGCATTTTCTCAAAAGTTAAGAAAAGAAACTTTGATCCCTTTGCTTCTCAGGCCCTCAATTAGCATCATGATACACAAGAATTTATCTTTTGATAAAAAGTTCATATAGCTAAATAAATTCATTAAATTTCATTCATCGATATAAGAACTTTTCTTTAATTTTATACGCACAATTGTAAAATGAAAAAACTTATCATATAAGATAGAGACTTTGCTACATATTTAGGTAATTGATGAATCATAAACACTCATAATTGAGGAGTTTTTACCTATTTGAAAACTTATGAATAATAACAAATAATTAAAAAAAATTAAAACTACAGTGTGAAAAGTAATACAAGTAAATTTCTTATTATTGAAATTTTAAATGTAATAAAAAAGTATAAAGCACGTATTTCTCTACCAACTCACTTTATGATTACAATAAATATATTATAGATAATTATAAATTTGAATAATGAGTGATAAATATTTATATATTTCAAGATATTACAAATTTTTTTGATAAATTTTAATTTCAATAAAATACCTTGAAGATTTTTCTTTTTTTAAGTATATTTGAAAAAGTGTTTTTTTACTCAAAATGAATTCAGCCAATATTTAAAACACACTATCAAAACTATTTAGATGGAATTTACTATTAAGTGTAAGAACTTTTGTAGAACATGATATTACATACGTTTCACTAGAGAAATATTTTCAATAAAAAAAAAAATTGTTGGAGTTAAAAAAAAAAGTATTTAGATTTACTTATAATACAAAGGATTTAAACTTATCATATTATTATTAATTAAAAACTTCAGAGTCTACCAGAACGGAGATCCTAACTTTAAAATGATATAGTTGTGAAAAAGTGCGAGAAAGAAAGAAGGGACAAGTGTTATGTTAGATAGATAGACAGGCTCGGAATTTTAAATTCCTCGGTTTGTAAAATTAGCTAAATATTGAAATGTGGAAACAAATTGTTATAAAATATGAATTAGAGGAAGGAGTTTATAGTTTCCTTCCTGGAAAAGGACTCTGTGATAGTGTAGCCAAAAAGATCAATTTTTCAGAATGCAGTGGCTTTGCAGGACACATAGTCGGGTTTTCAGTAGCCCAAATTCAACGATTTTGTTTATTGACAGATCCTTCCAAATGAGAATGGGCTTCATCAACAAACCATATGCAGCCGTCATAAAATCCCGTCAATCAGTTTGCAAACTGGTGTGTTTTTAATTCCACCATACCACTTCCGTCCATCATGTCATAACTTCCGAGAGGCCCTGTAATACTACTAAACCCGAATTTACTTTAGGAGAAATTCCGAATTTCCTCATTCGAGGTCTAGGATATATTGATAAAATAGAAGTAACAACAAATTTGACATTTTATCATTCTTTTCAATATTAAATTTGAAAAAAATTACGCTAAATTTGCAAGCTTGGTAACAACTTTTGTGATATATATATATATATATATATATATATATATATATATATATATATATATATATATATATATATATATATATATATATATATATATATATATATATATATATATATATATATATATATATATATATATATATATATATATATATATATATATATATATATATATATATATATATATATATATATATATATATATATATATATATATACAGGGTGTTCGGAAACCACCGCACTTCATATATATTTTCATAATTATGAGCAAAAATGAATAATATTTGTAATTTGAACTAGGGTCCGCAAATCAATATTTATTGAGATATTCGCAATCAAAGTTTTATCAATTCGAACCAATTAAATCCTTTCAATCCAATTCTGAAACTCATTTTATTCGTCCGTTTATCATTAGAGGTTACTAGAATTTTAATCGTTTGCTGATTGGAAAAAAAATATTAAAGTGGGCGTGGTGGACCAAAGCGCAAGAAAAATTAAAGTTTTAAGTTTACTTTTTTTTTCTCTTTATCACCTTTTGGCTAACAGTTGATTTGAAAATATTTACAATTTTTAATGCTTGAATTTGAAGTGAGCATATGATTTGGAAACCCTAACTTTTCAAAAGAAATAATTTATATTTGGAAATTTAGTTGCAATAAATTGCAGATAATTTGGAATTTTATTGTTCTTGTTTAATTAATAATCTTCGTTCGTACTATAAGAAATTTTTTTTATAAAATAATAAACAATTATTATAAATACATGCAGAGACTTATCTTACTGTAATTAAATAAGTTGTTAAAAGGCAGAATGTTTGGGCAACATGGAAAAGGTCCCGCGATCAAACCTTGCCGACGCTTTTCAGTCATTCTTTAAAATGAGTATACACGACAGTGATCGTAACAGATAGTGTTGTGTGAATTGTTTAGCTATATTAGGGAGTTATCTCATTTTTTTAACTCTACAGACTGAAAAAACTAGGACAGTTTCCATTGAAAGACATCCCGGAAGGCACGACCATCACACAGGTATCGATTTAACGACATTTCGGTGCAGTATGACTCCATATAGCTATTACGCCTTAAAATATATGACCAATGCTGAAAGAAGATACAGGTAATGGGGCGCTGCAATCATTTCTGAAAGTACTTAATTGTATTTGATTTTTTTAGCAACAGGGCTGGACTTCATTAAGACAGTGTAACATTGAACAACTCAGAGATATCAAAATTTAATGAAAATGCCTTCCAGGTCTTTCAAGGGGGAAGTTGCACTCATTTTCGTCTTGAATGGGAATAAATATAGAAAAATTCCATCACACTTCAAATTAAACAGAACGAAATCGTAACAAAATTCAGATAATAAAATAAACTACAAACTGCAATTTGTTACAGTTAGAGGGCGCTATATTCGCTTCGATAAAGTATTGAACTGAATTCGTTGTATGTGTTTTTTTTTTAGCAACAGATACAAGAGGACTATACTGTATTGAATGATCAAACATAGGCAAATCATTATTGGATTATCCATACTATAAGGTGGAACGCCTTCCGGGAGGTCTTTCAAACGGAAACTGAAACACATTTTCATCTTGAATGGAAGGAAATACGGAAAACTCCCATTAAATTGCACATAAGTTCGAACGCGATCGTAATAAAATTCAGGTAATCAAATAAACCAACAAGTTAAATTTACTACTGTTAGGGGTCACCATGGAAAAGTATTAGTTGGTTTTATGTTATGTCTTAGCAACAGCTACAAAACAAGAGGACTATACTGCACGGAAACATCGTAAAATATTGGCAGTTCATTTTTAGGACATCCATATGTAAGGAGGACTGCCTTCTGTGAGGTCTTTTAAAGGGAAACTAAAATATATATATATATATATATATTTAAACTTTTTGATTTTCTGTGGTTTTGTTTTGGTTAATGTGTTTTTTGACGGGGGTGTTCTCTATTTCCTTCCATACAAGACAAAATGCGTTTTAGTTTCCTCTTTAAAGATCTCGCGGAAGGCTTTTCCTCCTTATCCCTAGCACTACGTTCCTTAGCTTAGTTATAGTCTATATCTTGCTGTAACTATATCCTGGCGCAATTTAATCTTTATCTATAGCCATAAAATATCGAATCAAATCTAATAAAAAATTTAATACAATCTGTTGCCACTCTGGCCTCGCATGTCAAAGATGCTGGGTTCGAATCCTGAGTTAAGCATCGATGTTCGTCGTGGTTCGGAATCTACTCTAAACTATGCGTCCCCGCTTCATTAGCTTAGTTATTGTAAAAGACAGTATCCCTGTGAAATACCTCCCAGAAGACTTTTCCTCCTTATCACTTGGACTACGTTCATTTGTCTATATATTTTTGTAACTATATCCAGGAGTAATTTAATATTTATCTATAGCCATAAAATATCGAATCAAATCTAATAAAAAATTTAATACAATATGTTGAATCTCTGGCCTCGCATGTCAAAGGTGCTGGTTTCGAATTCTGAATTAAGCATCGATGTTCGTTGTGGTTCGGAATCTACTCTAAACTATGCGTCCCCGCTTCATTAGCTTAGTTATTGTAAAAGACAGTATCCCTGTGAAGTACCTCCCAGAAGGCTTTTCCTCCTTATCACTTGGACTACGTTCATTTATCTGTATATTGTTGAAACTATATCCTGGCGTAATTTAATCTTTATCTATAGTCATAAAATGTCGAATCAAATCTAATAAAATACTAATACAATCTGTTGCCACTGCCTCGCATGTCAAAGGTTCTGGGTTCGAATCCTGGGTTAAGCATCGATGTTCGTTGGGGTTTGGAATCCACGCTTAGCTATAGGTCCCGGCCTGATTAGCCGTGTTATAGTGCAAAAAATTAGGTCGTTGAACGTAAAAACCAACCAACTTATCACGATTTTAGCAATGTGTTATACAATCGTTATAAACGTTTGGTAGAGAGATAATGGGATTGAACGGTATATTAATACCCTTTATAAAAAGATTAAAAAAAAAAGTAACCCATAAAAAATGTTTTTACTATATAAATCTTTGTATGCAACTTTTATGTGGAATTGCAACTTGTCGAAGGGATTTTGAGCCAAAGAAAGTTTCTATAGTATTTGAGCACTACGAACATAACCATCGCTTGTGTGACATTGACTAATATCCCTCCCCCCACCTAAAGAAAGAAACTTAATAGAAGATTTTGTCATCGACGACGAGTCTATCTGTCAAGTTTTAGCTCGATTGGACGTCAAGTGGTATGTCAGTCCTTCGAAATAGAAACGTGGGTAAAAGCGACCTTTTTATGACAGCCAATACGTGATAGAATCTAAGGATAGAATGCATGGTCATTGAAAACGACTATCTACCTCCCAAATTTGTGCACGATTCGATTTTAGCCTCCGTAAATTTGCCTGGCACAAAAAAAAAAAAAAAAAAAAAAAAAAAATCGAATTTAATATTCAAATTATTCGAATTAAAAAACCCTCTTCCAAATTAAAATCTCTCAATTAGTTTGAAATTCGAATCACATAGCAATATGCAGTGATAGGTTTGGCTTCAATAATTAATTAAAATTACATTTGGCGTCAAATCAATCGCCAATGTTGATATGGGCGGGGTTTAAGGCCTTTTATAATAAAGGCGTGAGCAATTTGTATTTTATTCACTGCCATTGGTACGTTTGGGGTCGGTATTCGGTTTTTAACCTTGCGCTGACTAAAAAGAGTCCCAACTTTAAAAATTTTTTAGACCCAAAAATTTCCATTTGCGGCCCCGACAATATATTGGAAATACGCTTTATTTTTGTTATAGAATACACTGGTACTAAGGAAGTGCGGTGGTTTCCGAACACCCTGTATATATATATATATATATACAGGGTGTTCGGAAACCACCGCACTTCCTTAGTACCAGCGTATTCTATAACAAAAATAAAGCATATTTCCAATATATTGTCGGGGGCGCAAATGAAAATTTATGGGTCTAAAAATTTTTTAAGTTGGGACTCTTTTTAGTCAGCGCAAGGTTAAACACCGAACTACCAACCCCAAACGTACCAATGGTAGTGAATAAAATACAAATTGCTCACGCCTTTATTATAAAAGGCCTTAAACCCCGCCCATATCAACATTGGTGATTGATTTGACGCCAAATGTAATTTTAATTAATTATTGTAGCCAAACCTATCACTGCATATTGCTATGTGATTCGAATCTCAAACTAATTGAGAGATTTTAATTTGGAAGAGGGTTTTTTAATTCGAATAATTTGAATATTAAATTCGATTATTATTATTTTTTTTTATATATATATTTTTTTTTTTTTTTTGCCAGGCAAATTTACGGAGGCTAAAATCGAATCGAGCACAAATTTGGGAGGTAGATAGTCGTTTTCAATGACAATGCATTCTATCCTTAGATTCTATCACGTATTGGCTGTCATAAAAAGATCGCTTTTACCCACGTTTCTATTTCTATTTCGAAGGACTGACATACCACTTGGCGTCCAATCGAGCTAAAACTTGACAGATGGACTCGTCGTCGATGACAAAATCTTCTATTAAATTTATTTCTTTAGGTGGGGAGGAGGGATATTAATCAATGTCACACAAGCGATTGTTATGTTCGTAGTGCTAAAATACTATAGAAACTTTCTTGGGCTCAAAATCCCTTCGACAAGTTTCAATTGCAAATAAAAGTTGCATACAAAGATTTATATAGTAAAAACATATTTTATGGGTTACTTTTTTTTTTTTTTAAATCTTTTTATAAAGGGTATTAATATACCGTTCAATCCCATTATCTCTCTACCAAACGTTTATAACGATTGTATAACACATTGCTAAAACCATGATAAGTTGGTGGGTTTTTACGTCCAACGACCTAATTTTTTGCACTATAACACGGCTAATCAGGCCGGGACCTATAGCTAAGCGTGGATTCCAAACCCCAACGAACATCGATGCTTAACCCAGGATTCGAACCCAGCACCTTTGACATGCGAGGCAGTGGCAACAGATTGTATTAGTATTTTATTAGATTTGATTCGACATTTTATGACTATAGATAAAGATTAAATTACTCCAGGTTATAGTTTCAACAATATACAGATAAATGAACTTAGTCAAAGTGATAAGGAAGAAAAGCCTTCTGGGAGGTACTTCACAGGGATACTGCATTTTACAATAACTAAGCTAATGAAGCGGGGACGCATAGTTTAGAGTAGATTCTGATCCACGACGAACATCGATGCTTAACTCAGGATTCGAACCCAGCACCTTTGACATGCGAGGCCAGAGCGGCAACAGATTGTATTAAATTTTTTATTAGATTTGATTCGATATTTTATGGCTATAGATAAAGATTAAATTGCGCCCGGATATAGTTACAGCAAGATATAGACTATAACTAAGCTAAGGAACGTAGTGCTAGTGATAAGGAGGAAAAGCCTTCCGCGAGATCTTTAAAGAGGAAACTAAAACGCTTTTTGTCTTGTATGGAAGGAAATAGAGAACACCCCCGTCAAAAAACACATTAACCAAAACAAGACCACTGTTATTCAAAAAGTCCAATAATTTTTTTTTTTTTTTTTTTTTTTTTTTTTTTAGTTTCCCTTCAAAAGACCTCACGGAAGGCAGTCCTCCTTACATATGGATGACCTAAAAATGAACTGCCAATATTTTACGATGTTTCCGTGCAGTATAGTCCTCTTGTTTTGTAGCTGTTGCTAAGACATAACATAAAACCAACTAATACTTTTCCATGGCGACCCCTAACAGTAGTAAATTTAACTTGTTGGTTTATTTGATTACCTGAATTTTATTACGATCGCGTTCGAACTTATGTGCAATTTAATTGAGTTTTCCGTATTTCCTTCCATTCAAGACCAAAATGCGTTTCAGTTTCCGTTTGAAAGACCTCCCGGAAGGCGTTCCACCTTATAGTATGGATAATCCAATAATGATTTGCCTAACGTTTGATCATTCAATACAGTATAGTCCTCTTGTATCTGTTGCTAAAAAAACCCACATACAACGAATTCAGTTCAATACTTTATCGAAGCGAATTTAGCGCCCTCTAACTGTAACAAATTGAAGTTTGTAGTTTATTTTATTATCTGAATTTCGTTACGATTTCGTTCTGATTAATTTGAAGTGTGATGGAATTTTTCTATATGTAACAGAGTATGAAAATAGGAATTCCTCTTACTATTGTTAGAAGGACTCGATACAAATACAAATACAAATTCAACAACAAGCTCAAGGCCCAACAGTATTGATCGAGTAAATATATACAGGGTGTTCGGAAACCACCGCACTTCCTTAGTACCAGCGTATTCTATAACAAAAATAAAGCATATTTCCAATATATTGTCGGGGGCGCAAATGAAAATTTATGGGTCTAAAAATTTTTTAAGTTGGGACTCTTTTTAGTCAGCGCAAGGTTAAAAACCGAACTACCAACCCCAAACGTACCAATGGTAGTGAATAAAATACAAATTGCTCACGCCTTTATTATAAAAGGCCTTAAACCCCGCCCATATCAACATTGGTGATTGATTTGACGCCAAATGTAATTTTAATTAATTATTGTAGCCAAACCTATCACTGCATATTGCTATGTGATTCGAATCTCAAACTAATTGAGAGATTTTAATTTCGAAGAGGGTTTTTTAATTCGAATAATTTGAATATTAAATTCGATTATTATTATTTTTTTTTATATATATATATATTATTTTTTTTTTGCCAGGCAAATTTACGGAGGCTAAAATCGAATCGAGCACAAATTTGGGAGGTAGATAGTCGTTTTCAATGACAATGCATTCTATCCTTAGATTCTATCACGTATTGGCTGTCATAAAAAGATCGCTTTTACCCACGTTTCTATTTCTATTTCGAAGGACTGACATACCACTTGGCGTCCAATCGAGCTAAAACTTGACAGATGGACTCGTCGTCGATGACAAAATCTTCTATTAAATTTATTTCTTTAGGTGGGGAGGAGGGATATTAATCAATGTCACACAAGCGATTGTTATGTTCGTAGTGCTAAAATACTATAGAAACTTTCTTGGGCTCAAAATCCCTTCGACAAGTTTCAATTGCAAATAAAAGTTGCATACAAAGATTTATATAGTAAAAACATATTTTATGGGTTACTTTTTTTTTTTTTTAAATCTTTTTATAAAGGGTATTAATATACCGTTCAATCCCATTATCTCTCTACCAAACGTTTATAACGATTGTATAACACATTGCTAAAACCATGATAAGTTGGTGGGTTTTTACGTCCAACGACCTAATTTTTTGCACTATAACACGGCTAATCAGGCCGGGACCTATAGCTAAGCGTGGATTCCAAACCCCAACGAACATCGATGCTTAACCCAGGATTCGAACCCAGCACCTTTGACATGCGAGGCAGTGGCAACAGATTGTATTAGTATTTTATTAGATTTGATTCGACATTTTATGACTATAGATAAAGATTAAATTACTCCAGGTTATAGTTTCAACAATATACAGATAAATGAACTTAGTCAAAGTGATAAGGAAGAAAAGCCTTCTGGGAGGTACTTCACAGGGATACTGCATTTTACAATAACTAAGCTAATGAAGCGGGGACGCATAGTTTAGAGTAGATTCTGATCCACGACGAACATCGATGCTTAACTCAGGATTCGAACCCAGCACCTTTGACATGCGAGGCCAGAGCGGCAACAGATTGTATTAAATTTTTTATTAGATTTGATTCGATATTTTATGGCTATAGATAAAGATTAAATTGCGCCCGGATATAGTTACAGCAAGATATAGACTATAACTAAGCTAAGGAACGTAGTGCTAGTGATAAGGAGGAAAAGCCTTCCGCGAGATCTTTAAAGAGGAAACTAAAACGCTTTTTGTCTTGTATGGAAGGAAATAGAGAACACCCCCGTCAAAAAACACATTAACCAAAACAAGACCACTGTTATTCAAAAAGTCCAATAATTTTTTTTTTTTTTTTTTTTTTTTTTTTTTTTTAGTTTCCCTTCAAAAGACCTCACGGAAGGCAGTCCTCCTTACATATGGATGACCTAAAAATGAACTGCCAATATTTTACGATGTTTCCGTGCAGTATAGTCCTCTTGTTTTGTAGCTGTTGCTAAGACATAACATAAAACCAACTAATACTTTTCCATGGCGACCCCTAACAGTAGTAAATTTAACTTGTTGGTTTATTTGATTACCTGAATTTTATTACGATCGCGTTCGAACTTATGTGCAATTTAATTGAGTTTTCCGTATTTCCTTCCATTCAAGACCAAAATGCGTTTCAGTTTCCGTTTGAAAGACCTCCCGGAAGGCGTTCCACCTTATAGTATGGATAATCCAATAATGATTTGCCTAACGTTTGATCATTCAATACAGTATAGTCCTCTTGTATCTGTTGCTAAAAAAACCCACATACAACGAATTCAGTTCAATACTTTATCGAAGCGAATTTAGCGCCCTCTAACTGTAACAAATTGAAGTTTGTAGTTTATTTTATTATCTGAATTTCGTTACGATTTCGTTCTGATTAATTTGAAGTGTGATGGAATTTTTCTATATGTAACAGAGTATGAAAATAGGAATTCCTCTTACTATTGTTAGAAGGACTCGATACAAATACAAATACAAATTCAACAACAAGCTCAAGGCCCAACAGTATTGATCGAGTAAATATATACAGGGTGTTCGGAAACCACCGCACTTCCTTAGTACCAGCGTATTCTATAACAAAAATAAAGCATATTTCCAATATATTGTCGGGGGCGCAAATGAAAATTTATGGGTCTAAAAATTTTTTAAGTTGGGACTCTTTTTAGTCAGCGCAAGGTTAAAAACCGAACTACCAACCCCAAACGTACCAATGGTAGTGAATAAAATACAAATTGCTCACGCCTTTATTATAAAAGGCCTTAAACCCCGCCCATATCAACATTGGTGATTGATTTGACGCCAAATGTAATTTTAATTAATTATTGTAGCCAAACCTATCACTGCATATTGCTATGTGATTCGAATCTCAAACTAATTGAGAGATTTTAATTTCGAAGAGGGTTTTTTAATTCGAATAATTTGAATATTAAATTCGATTATTATTATTTTTTTTTATATATATATATATTATTTTTTTTTTGCCAGGCAAATTTACGGAGGCTAAAATCGAATCGAGCACAAATTTGGGAGGTAGATAGTCGTTTTCAATGACAATGCATTCTATCCTTAGATTCTATCACGTATTGGCTGTCATAAAAAGATCGCTTTTACCCACGTTTCTATTTCTATTTCGAAGGACTGACATACCACTTGGCGTCCAATCGAGCTAAAACTTGACAGATGGACTCGTCGTCGATGACAAAATCTTCTATTAAATTTATTTCTTTAGGTGGGGAGGAGGGATATTAATCAATGTCACACAAGCGATTGTTATGTTCGTAGTGCTAAAATACTATAGAAACTTTCTTGGGCTCAAAATCCCTTCGACAAGTTTCAATTGCAAATAAAAGTTGCATACAAAGATTTATATAGTAAAAACATATTTTATGGGTTACTTTTTTTTTTTTTTAAATCTTTTTATAAAGGGTATTAATATACCGTTCAATCCCATTATCTCTCTACCAAACGTTTATAACGATTGTATAACACATTGCTAAAACCATGATAAGTTGGTGGGTTTTTACGTCCAACGACCTAATTTTTTGCACTATAACACGGCTAATCAGGCCGGGACCTATAGCTAAGCGTGGATTCCAAACCCCAACGAACATCGATGCTTAACCCAGGATTCGAACCCAGCACCTTTGACATGCGAGGCAGTGGCAACAGATTGTATTAGTATTTTATTAGATTTGATTCGACATTTTATGACTATAGATAAAGATTAAATTACTCCAGGTTATAGTTTCAACAATATACAGATAAATGAACTTAGTCAAAGTGATAAGGAAGAAAAGCCTTCTGGGAGGTACTTCACAGGGATACTGCATTTTACAATAACTAAGCTAATGAAGCGGGGACGCATAGTTTAGAGTAGATTCTGATCCACGACGAACATCGATGCTTAACTCAGGATTCGAACCCAGCACCTTTGACATGCGAGGCCAGAGCGGCAACAGATTGTATTAAATTTTTTATTAGATTTGATTCGATATTTTATGGCTATAGATAAAGATTAAATTGCGCCCGGATATAGTTACAGCAAGATATAGACTATAACTAAGCTAAGGAACGTAGTGCTAGTGATAAGGAGGAAAAGCCTTCCGCGAGATCTTTAAAGAGGAAACTAAAACGCATTTTGTCTTGTATGGAAGGAAATAGAGAACACCCCCGTCAAAAAACACATTAACCAAAACAAGACCACTGTTATTCAAAAAGTCCAATAATTTTTTTTTTTTTTTTTTTTAGTTTTAATTTAAAAGACCTCACGGAAGGCAGTCCTCCTTACATATGGATGACCTAAAAATGAACTGCCAATATTTTACGATGTTTCCGTGCAGTATAGTCCTCTTGTTTTGTAGCTGTTGCTAAGACATAACATAAAACCAACTAATACTTTTCCATGGCGACCCCTAACAGTAGTAAATTTAACTTGTTGGTTTATTTGATTACCTGAATTTTATTACGATCGCGTTCGAACTTATGTGCAATTTAATGGGAGTTTTCCGTATTTCCTTCCATTCAAGACCAAAATGTGTTTCAGTTTCCGTTTGAAAGACCTCCCGGAAGGCGTTCCACCTTATAGTATGGATAATCCAATAATGATTTGCCTAACGTTTGATCATTCAATACAGTATAGTCCTCTTGTATCTGTTGCTAAAAAAACCCACATACATCGAATTCAGTTCAATACTTTATCGAAGCGAATTTAGCGCCCTCTAACTGTAACAAATTGAAGTTTGTAGTTTATTTTATTATCTGAATTTCTTTACGATTTCGTTCTAATTAATTTGAAGTGTGATGGAATTTTTCTATATTTATTCCCATTCAAGACGAAAATGAGTGCAACTTCCCCCTTGAAAGACCTCCTGGAAGGCATTTTCATTAAATTTTGATTTCTCTGAGTTGTTCAATGTTACACTGTCTTAATGAAGTCTAGCCCTGTTGCTAAAAAAATCAAATACAATTTATACAATTAAGTACTTTCAGAAATGATTGCAGCGCCCCCTACCGGTATCTTCTTTCAGCATTGGTCATATATTTTAAGGCGTAATAGCTATATGGAGTCATACTGCACCGAAATGTCGTTAAATCGATACCTGTGTGATGGTCGTACCTTCCGGGAGGTCTTTCAATGGAAACTGTCCTAGTTTTTTCATTCTGTAGAGTTAAAAAATTGAGATAACTCCCTAATATAGCTAAACAATTCACACAACACTATCTGTTACGATCAATGTCGTGTATACTCATTTTAAAGAATGACTGAAAAGCGTCGGCAAGGTTCGATCGCGGGACTTTTTCCATGTTGCCCAAACATTCTGCCTTTTAACAACTTATTTAATTATAGTAAGATAAGTCTCTGCGTGTATTTATGATAATTGTTTATTATTTTATAAAAAAATGTTTCTTATAGTACGAACGAAGATTATTAATTAAACAAGAACAATAAAATTCCAAATTATCTGCTATTTATTGCAACTAAATTTCCAAATATAAATTATTTCTTTTGAAAAGTTAGGTTTTCCAAATCATATGCTCACTTCAAATTCAAGCATTAAAAATTGTAAATATTTTCAAATCAACTGTTAGCCAAAAGGTGATAAAGAGAGAAAAAAAGTAAACTTAAAACTTTAATTTTTCTTGCGCTTTGGTCCACCACGCCCACTTAAATATTTTTTTTCCAATCAACAAACGATTAAAATTCTAGTAACCTCTAATGATAAACGGACGAATAAAATGAGTTTCAGAATTGGATTGAAAGCATTTAATTGGTTCAAATTGATAAAACTTTGATTGCGAATATCTCAATAAATATTGATTTGCGGACCCTAGTTCAAATTACAAATATTATTCATTTTTGCTCATAATTATGAAAATATATATGAAGTGCGGTGGTTTCCGAACACCCTGTATATATATATTTTTCAATTTTTAGTTTGTCTAAGAAAGTTAATCTTGTTCATAATAGATAGATGGTCTTTTTATAAGCGTATCGCTACGCCACTGAAGAAAAATCGATAAGTCTAAAATCTAATGATTTAAAATTCGAATGAAGCTAAAAAAAAAATCATTAAATAAGTTTTTTTTAAATACAAACATTTTTCGACAACAGAAAATAAGTTAAAACTAAAGGTTAAACATTTCATATTCATTGATGTAAATTACTTTCACGAACCATTGTCATGCCAGTCATTACTCTTTGTTACCATATTGAAATAAGTTTAAATTTGGATTTCGGAGCTTCCAGATCCTTACACAAACCTGGATTGTTATGTTAGGACTCTAATCGAATACAAGTTCCGAATTTCGTTGAAGTCATCAGAACATTAATTTCAGACTTATGGACGGTACAACTTCTAGCAAAACAAACGGATGAACAAACACTATAATGAGATTTTTGCATTTTTGCAACCAGCATACTGGAACGTACTGGGACTTAAAATCGTGATTTGAGATTTAGGCAGGCCCAACTTTTCAACATTCATTAGTAAAACTTTAATCATTATTGTGAATAATAAAATAATATCAATAATTAATTAAATAATTAATTTTAATAATTAAATATTTAATTAAGATATGCTATTGCTAAATATTTATATTTAATAATTAATTTCAATAATTAACTGGTGGGAATGATTGGGATTTGAATGCAATGGACTTTTTAAAAAAAAAAACATTAAGAAAAGCAAAAATGAGAGAAATTTAAAAACTAAAAAAAAAAAAAAAAAAAATTATAATAATAATAATAGTAAAAAGTACTTCCGCATCGGACCAGCCCATTTTTACAGAAACTGACCGATCTGGTGGTTGCACCGAACAATATTATAGCAGTACGCCCCTGCCAGCATGTCATGTTAGACATATATATGTAAAAATAATCGAGGTCAATTTCTTTGACGATTACAATGCTACATCTGTTGGATGAAAATACAAAATAAATTGGAGTCATTATGTTTCGCGCTTGGCTTCTTATGCTAATCTGTTCAACTAAAGCTTACAGTAAAGCAGTTTACCTAAAAAAAAATTCTATAACTCAGATGTAAAGAACACGATGTCCATTTTTCCTAATGTTTCAGGACAGCCGATTAAAGTTGCGAAACTGCTATTCTTTTCTTGATATTTCCTTAAGAATGAGTAGCTATGTTATAAAGCCATGTTTAAAATTAATATTGTACGTTGTACAACTAGAAAAACTCAAAATAAACACAGCCTCCCATACATAACTTGAAGAAAAAAGTTAAGAGTATTCATATTGTATAAATCCTTGTATGGAAACAGATTTTTCTTTCTTTTAACTTCAACAAACTATAGAAATGTCTCCATTTACAATTATGTTTGTGTCATTCCTATTCAAAACACCGATACTGAATACATGTTCTATAATTCAAATTATAATATTAAGACTAATCTAATCTAGATATCAATAAAAAATGTCTTGCTTTGGTTTTTATGGAAGAAATATTTCGAAAAACAAAGTTTACTTTCTCAAAATTATAGAACAGTATTTGATAGACATAAATATTCTATTATTATAGTTACACTTTCTTTATTTCTAAAAAATAATGCAGTATTTATATAGTTTGCTTCGTTCATGCAAGAAAATTAGCTGAAAATATTGCGGTTGAAAATATTGTGAGGAAAAATGAAGAGGTAATATTTACATTAAAAAGTCAGACATCAAGCAAATAAATTTAAGAGTTTTCTTACAGTGGCTTTTAAACTACATGCTTAGTGAAGGAAACAAAATATGCCATAGCTTTTTCTTGGCTTAGTGGGAACTTTTTAGAGCTATGTTGATTTTGTTAAATATCTTCAAAATTTGTAAAAGCCATTTGCAAGGGTACACTACTACCTATGCATGTAATGTCAAATTACCTATTTTCGATGTATCTTTTCTTGAAAATTTCCTGAGGGGAGTTAGAACTTTTTGACGACAACAAAAAAAGCTTTCTATGAGTAATTTTCGATATGCTTGGAAGTAAAAGCTATTTGCTATTTTAATTGATATTTTTTATACAGAATAATGTTTATATATATATATATATATATATATATATATATATATATATATATATATATATATATATATATATATATATATATATATATATATATATATATATATATATATATATATATATATATATATATATATATATATATATATATATATATATATATATATATATATATATATATATATATATATATATATATATATATATATATATATATATATATATATATATATATATATATATATATATATATATATATATATATATATATATGAATAAGAAAATAATTTTTAAAATTTTTTTTTTAAAATTAAAAAAAAAAAAAATCGTCAAACAGTAATGAAAAACGTTAAGAGAATAAAACATTTAATACATTGCTAAGTACCACTTCAAAATTGACTGACAATTTTAGCAGTAAAAATAAATTTTGTAGAAAAAAAGTAGAATCAGCTGCTGAAGCGAAAACAGGAAGAAATGAAAATAGTGAACCAAACGTGTTTTTTTGGAAACTGTCTGTATAAAACCAATTTGTTCTCTGTTTCTACGATTTCAAAGTGTTAGTCCATCAAAAATACCATTTTAAATTGACTAAAGTCTAAATCTTAGGAAAAATCACGTTTTCATTAGCTATATATTCTGCGCTGCCTACTGATTGATTCTTTTTGTCATTTATTACGAATTTATCTGTATAAATTATAAGTACTGTTAATTAACGAGTTTTATATGTATATTTGCTTTATTTGATGAACTGATCTTATGATGCAGCTCTAATATCACTCCTTAGCTAAAACCAGGCAATGTAATTCGCTTTTTGAAAATGTGAATAAAATATATCGATAAGTTCGAATAAAATACTTAGATGAGAATGATTCATATACATAAGACTGAGAGTGGTGCTTACAGTTGAAAATATTCTAGTACAAAAATCGAGTGGGGTTTTTTTTCCTTTTTTTTTTCTTTTTTTTTCTTATAATAATTCCTTTTATCCTCATAACTTTCATTCTACCTATTTACGAGTAAAAAAATCCTTTTGACGAAATCATTTTACAGAAACAAGCTCTTTTTGTTTCTAACTTCCCGAAGGCAATTTATAAGTAATACAACTCCGCGATAATAGCGAAACTCTAGACATCTTTAACACCTTTCACCTCGTACAATCAGAACTTTATACCACTATATACCTAAGTAGATAAAACGTGTCTAGATGAAATTTTTACTTAAAAAAAAGTGCCTCCAACTTCCGTCCGTAGCTTGCACGTTAATCAAAAGCTTCCAAACAGTCATCGCTCAAACTACCCATAGACGTAATTTCTCAAGCGAAACTTTTTCTTCAGTACTTTCTCTGTTTCCATAGCAACTCCCTGGGACAAGGCCTTCTGTGTTGGTAGCCTAATGTGTCGGAATTCTTCCTGTAAAATAGGACACCCCGTGTTTCTTGAGTTCTCGCTCTTTTGAAGACAACAAAAAAAATATATTCAGGTCTCTTCCTGGTTTTCGGGGTGTCACGTAATCGGGCAATTTAGTGGCGGAATGAGAATGGGAAATGAAAATATGTGTTATAATTATCTTGGTTTTCTTGTCATAATCAATTGTGTGACGTACGCTTAGAGCATTTTTATGGGAATTAATGATATTCACTCTAACATTACTGCTCTTAATTTAGTGTAATGGTTATTTATTTTTACATGAAATATAGCTGAATCTGTGCATCTAATTATATCTACTGCTGGAAAATAGAGTTAATTACGTTTTCGTAGTTTGGGCATTAGAGCAACACGATTCTTAGGAAATAATAGTTCTTTTTTTATGGGGGGGGGGGGGAGCGTAGCTGGTTTACTGGAATTCATCTTCGATTGGCTTCTGGCTGCCTATTTCTATCAATCTAATGCTCAGCACAGCAAGATAAGCGTTGCAGTTTTTGAACTTGGACAGATGATAAGGTCGATATCTGAACTGGCACCTCAATTCCAACATGGGAATTAGTATCTATATATGAGTCTCATTTAACGTTATAAAGTGGCAATAATTTAACCGTAGAAAGTATTCAACTCCAACTGATCCCAATTCAGTTACCGTAAAGCTTTGAAACAGTTAAGCCGCTGCTATACAGCTATATTGCCCAAAATATTTCGTTTGTGTAAATATTAAATAAAAATTAAAATATTATCTAAACACATATTTATAGGAATTAAAAATATTATGTACTTAAAAAATATTTTTGTTAAAAAATAAAATTTTTATTTTAATAATTTTTACATACATAATCCATATCAGAAATAGGAAAATATTTCATTTTTCTTTTACAGTAAAACGATTATTAGTTTTTTTTTTTTAATTTTTTTTATTTTTTTTTATTATAAATAAGCGTACGCTTGACTTGACGATACCAGATGGATGTTTATATTTTCGAGTAATAAAAAGTGGAAACTATCGTGCATGAATTACAGTAAACATACCAATAGAGTTGTGTTTCAAAACTCCATTATGCGGATGATTTATGCTTTAAAAACGATATAAAATTCAATAAATGAGCTTTTAATCATATGTATTATGATACATTGGGATAGCTCAAAATTATTTTCATATGTATTATGATGCAATGAATATTGTTTATATTTTTACAAAAACTTTCATAAATAATTAAATATTGTAATTTTAATGGATAATAAAATTTTTAATCGGACCATTAAAAGTAGGAAGAAAATTCTTTGCAAACTGAATTACATAATTCTTGTATTCAATAAAAATGAAACCTGGTAGTGAGAAATCTGATTGCTTTCGGGAAAGCCACTTAGTTTTAATTAATTAAAAAAGATTAGTCTAAAATATTTAGAAATGACTACTTTTATTTAACAGGAAATAACATTAATTAACAATGCTTTTTTTAAAATCTGTCACGTACCATCAATTCATCCAACCTTGCAACAACAATCAAAGAGAGGTAAGGCATAAACAAAATGCCAATTTCAAGAGATCCATGGACCCATTAGAGTAGTCAATAAAGGCATCATTGACCAATCAGAACTGGCGCCAGTCGAGATTAATAGAGACAAAACGATTCGACTGATAATCGAAGCCTGTCTGCCAATCATTGTTGAGGATTTGGATTTGATTCCCACGAAGGGCTGACGATGACCACTAGTCCGTGACGACAATGACGAATGCGATGACCTCTACCGATTCTGTAGAGGATGTTGTCGCTCAACCCTCTGTTGAATCTGTCAATCAAAGGCAATAGAAGCATAAGATACTCACTTTAAATTCAATGGTTGAAATCATTCTTGGAATTATTCAACGCGTCAGGTTACTGCATCAGTAGCTGACTGATGTTTTAGAAGTGGTTAAATGCTACTGTTTGAATTTGACTGACTAAGACTAATAGATTCCGTGGTTTCTGCATTTTTTTTTTTTTTTTTTTAATTGTACGACATTAAATTCTATTTTGGGATGCATTATATTAGTATTGTGCTTTTGAATTCTAACCTGCGAACTAAAACACACTATTAAATATTAAATTTGGCATTCAAAACATATATTGTTACGACTTTCCTTCTCAGAGGATTGATGGCACTGGATTACAGGAAGAAAAAAAATCATTTTATTCTTCGCTTAAAAAATGTACAATTCTATAAACATCACCAGCAAAACGCATTCAAGTTCGTTCCAGAGGTTCCAATCGTCCCTACTTAATTCATCGAAAACACAAGCTTCCTGCCGTTCAAAAAATCTCAGAACTGCATCCACAAAAGCTTAATTCTAAAACATCAACAGACGGAATTGGACTGGACTGACCCTGATTAATTTTCACGCGATCTTTTTATAGGTTGGCGATATTCTCCAAAATTCTAGAAGTATTCAAATAAACCTAACCGTTATCATTATAACTACTTTGAAGCTCGTACTTCCGCTACTAGTATTTATGATTTTTACATCAATAAGAGGTTATAATTACAGAACTAATATAGAATTTTAGAATTTACCAAACATTTACATTATGTACAATTATTTGCAAAGTCTCCATCGTAACAAAATATTAATAGTCTGCCAATGAGAAAAGGGCGATTTAACTAAACAAATTTCAGAGGATTGATGATTTATCCCATTAAAACAGAAATCTTAATTTTTCAATAAAACGTAATAACTCTTTAAACTACAAAAGTTATTTCCATAGAATAACTTTTTGTGGGACTTTCTATACTTTATTTTTGAGACTCGCAATCGCTTGTGGTTTTTATTAAATATGTATGTATGCGGAGACTTATTGAGAAAATGTGACTGACTATTGGGGAAAATAGAGTTAAGATAGCAATTTGAGGATACAGTACGCAAAAAAATCCGAACGATGACTGTATCTTGTATTCTAATTGATGAAATAGCAAAAATCAAGTACCGTTGTAAATTGTGAAAGCTCTTTATTAGTTGTATATAATTTTTTATCGTGAGGGCCATCAACATATTAAAATAAAACTAAACTTTAAAAAATTCAATGGCAACCCTATAATATTATATCCTATTTAGATTTAGAATCCAAAAAAACGCCCAAGTACCAAATTTCATAATTTTTCAATGAGTGGTTAGTAATTTAGATGATGTAAAAAATAATAATAATAATAATAATAATAATAAATTAAAGTTAAATTTTTTTTTTTTTTTTTTTTTTTTTTTTTTTTTTGCCATAAACTCTTATATAGTTAACATATTTTAGCAAATTTAATTTCAAAGAATAGTTTGTTTAAGGCCAAACATAAATATCATGCAACTTTTGTATTAAATAGTTTTTTTAATAATTAATTATTAATTAATAAAACAATTTTTAAATCGAAACATATATATATATATTGCTTCCATTAGAATTATCATGGTCATGGTCGAAAACCCCTTCAGAATTTGTTTCATTCCATTTTGACTTTTGATTCTCGATATTTTAGCAAAAATGTTAATAAGTTCACTTTAAGGGACCGCATAATAAATTACTTCTTGAAGCATGCAAAACATTTGATTCTTCCCCGTAATAAAGAAATTTGCCCTCAAGATCGTCCAAAACATTTTATCTTATAAGTGACGTGTTTCTCAACATAATGAACTGAAATTTGGTATCTAGGGTAAACAAGGTATTCTAAATCGAATGAAAACATAAAAAAATGGGGGTTCGTATTGAAATTTTTAAAGATATAGTTAAATTTATTTAGTACACAGCTCTCTAAAAATAAAAAAAAAATAAAAAAATAAAAAAAATGCAACAGACATATAGAAGATCGTAAACAAAACATTATGGTGCAAACCGCAAGATTCTACAATAATTAAAACCGAAGATACAACTATCGTCCATTTTTTTTTTTTTTTTTTTGCGTACTGTACATTAGCGGTACTTGTAGAAAATAAAGCGCCGTTTTCTTAGAATATTTAAAAGTAACTTAACCCCCTCTCCCCTCTAATATCATACATCAATACGTATGTTGTATCCAAAATGCGTTTAAAAATAATCCCAACTAGAAACAAAGCATGGAAAATCGCACCTTTTTAAAATGAAGTCTAACGATCTCGAAAAGCACACGCTGCTTTATTTCCCTCATACCAAATCCGAAACACCCATGCAATACACGAAACATGAAATGCGGAAACCCACCGAAACGAAATACCAGAAAATTCTCCTACACATCACCATCAACGATATCTTTGTCCCCAGTCCGGGGAGCAAACCCTCAAAATCTGGCACGTGCCATTAGTGACGCATCACTGCATGAGTTTAGGGGGTGTTCAACACCTCAAACCTCATAACTGTGGGATCTTCACTGGATCTACACGAGGGGGCCAGCCCCCACCGTCTTAGAAGAATAATGGGTTCTATATCTGGGTTGAGGACTACAAGAGATACAGTGCGGATCGTCTTTCTTTGTCAGTGAAATTCAAAACAAATGCTTCCTATGCTGAGTAGAATGAGTGTGAAACAAAAGCGATTAGTGAAGGAGGCAAGAGGGGCACTTTGTCTTGTTTGCCTTGTTCTCCCTCATGGTACTGTAGTGAGGGATGCTTTTTTTTCCCCCCTTTACCGTATTAGCGAAGTCGAGAGTCGTAATGTAAAACTTCCTTTCAGTCGTTTCCACAAATTAGTTCTAATTAAAGGTATAATTCAGGACAGAATTGTTTCCACTTTCTACTTTGCAGTACATTTTTTTCCCTTCTTCTTCTTCTATTGCTAGATAAATAGGACTTAATTTTGAACGTTTAACATCAGTAATTACATGGGACATTATTTTGTGTCAAATGAAATTAACTACAATTTTATTTGGAAAAAATGCTGCGCAATATCTCAGCAGATGAGACCCGACCAGGATGAGATCTACCAATCGAAAAGAGTAAGCAAATCATGTGGGACTACATAATTTATCGCTCTTAACTTGATCAAGAAGATGCTTCATTAGGTTACAAACTTTTTTTAGTCCATGAAAGGTATCAAAGGTACCAAAGGAGAAACAAGTAACAATTTATAAAAGCACAAAATTTAATAATGTAGCAAAAATTAGTTATTACGCTACATGTCTTAAAAAAGTCTTTAAAATTTCGAATAGATTTCATTCTACAATCAATCCTGCATAGAAGAGTAATTATAAAAAATCTCTTAATGTAAATATACCTATAGCTAAGAACCAAAGTTTCAATTTTACAGAATAAAAGCATGTGTAAAACATTCTTTGTCCAATATTTATAGATTATTCAGATAGTTAGTGACACTTTCACATTGCATTTCTATTGTGTCGCATTAAATTTTAAGAATTTTATTTTTACACTATAGAGATGGTACAGTAGTCTTATACTCTATGCTTTTCACAGATGGGTACTTCCTAAAGCCCATGTCGTGGATGGAGTGTTGTATGGTCTTTACAATGATATTTTACGGGGCCTAGCTTGGAATTCTGATATCCATTATTAAATACCTATCACGTGATACGCTTTTAGTCAGTATACGATTGTCAAGTACGATCACAGTTATTTTTCGGTCAAAAGTACTTTAGTTTGGGCAAAAATTTTCGTACTTACAACACATACTTTCACTGATAATACCGAACTTCTCCTTTTCTTCCGATATACTAAGCCCAATTTCTTGAGTTCCAGCTTATTACGCTCCATAGAAAGTTACTTAAATCTTTATACCTGCCCATTCAAATTGAGACAACATTTCTGGAAGTTTATAAAGATATATACTGGTCAAAATAATTAAAGGATAATAAGTTTTTCTCTTAATAACTTCTCAGTGGAGCAGCATAAACACATGAAATTCACATCAAAGAGACATCTTTATGTAACATAATGATAAGTAAAACTACTCAGTCTCAAATTGGAATGCAAAGTGTACAGTGAGGGCATATGAAAAACAATGGAACTCCATTAGTGTGCAGTTGTACAGATGCATCCACATTAAAAATCGCGCTTCTCAAGGAGTTGATCTGTAGTGTGAGATATGACCTCCCCGATCATCAGTATTTACTTTTCATTGATTCTCATACTTAATATAAAGATTTGTTCATGATTTCTAATGGATAAATTGCTTGTCACATCTTCAGAACTTTTTTATAGTTACGGAAAGCTCCCAATACATTAAATCTTTCCACAATGGATATGATAGAAGTGTTCCAAACATGATTGAGGAACATTGGATTAGAGAAATGATCTAGATAACACACAGGAGCGACATTCATATTTTCATATTTTTTAATCGTCTATCCAAAGCAAAAGTGGGATGAAATATGCCACAAGCAGTGCTAGAAGTGTGGGTAGAAGCGGGGTGACGCGTCCCCCCACTTGTCCAAAAAATACCCATGCGTCTCCCCACTTCTAAAAACACTGCAATCCATCCCCTAACTTCTAAAACCATTGAAATCCATCCCCCCACTTCTAAAACTACCGAAATCTATTCCCCCAATTTTAAAAAACATTCAATCCGTCTAAAAACTAAAAAGGGAGAGGGGGGGGGGGGGAATAGAATTAACCATTTTCATTACTTCTGCTTTTTCTGGCTGTTTGTTATTTTTTATACTTTCATTTTTGTTTTGTTTAAAGCAGATTCAGTCAATTTTTCTTGGAAATGCGCGGCGAGTTTCGGCGCCCGTTGTCTGGGATTATTGAGGAGTGGATAGAAAAAGACATATTTATTGCACTATCATTTCCTGTTCTGTCCTCGACCATTTACTTTGAAATGTTATGCGTTTTGTTGATTATTAGTAGAAAACCGTGTATTCCTCCAACTTAACCATTAACTCTTACTTCTGATTCTAAACGGCATTTGTATTCGTAATCCATCTTGTACAAAACAAGATGAGATTGATATATTTGGCTTCAAAACTGTAAGAAAAATGACTCCGATACACTACCAGAACGTTGAGAAAGGAGCAGTGGAAAATGTGCAAGTGCATCAAGTTGAAGAGTTGGTTGGTTGGTTGGTTGGTTGGTTGGTTGGTTGGTTGGTTGGTTGGTTGGTTGGTTGGTTGGTTGGTTGGTTGGTTGGTTGGTTGTTTTCAGATTATCTGGCGCCGTCAGCAACACGAGGGCTATAATGCGCCGAAACATTCGTCATTAGACAAGCCAACATACATTTACAAACACCCATGCCTAACACGGGACCTGAACCCGCAACCTCGTGGTCTAGAAGCTAGCACGCTAACCACTATACCGTTTGGTCGGCTCAAGTTGAAGAGACCACGTGGTGAGAGAATCTAGCACGTGGCAGCAACAGTAAGCAAAAACGCACTGTAGTAATGATTACCCAAAGTATTGGACACAAAATGATACGCACCTTCAGAAATACAACGAGTATCCATGGCTTATTTGTGAAGAACAAAAACTTTAATGCAACACATACAAAAGGCTGCTAAAAAGCTTGGAACCAGAAAAAAAACAAGGTTTGAAACTATCTAACGAATGGTAGGGTGTAACATTTTGCCACATGGTTACAAGGAATTTGACTAACGAGAATCCTTAAGAAAGCAGATTTTTAAACACAAAACCAGTAAAACTCATTAAATGGGCAAGAAAAATTATCCATGAAGCCAAACGAGAAAGCTGAAAAATGCAAACATTTCCTTTAAGGAGATAAAATATCATTTTGCAATTTTTTTACTTTCAATTTTTGAATGCCCGATACAATACTTGTATATACTATCAATGCCAAAATTGTTGAAACAAATTCATCTTATCACTGTCTTCCGAGTCATATAATTCAAAATTGTATAATTTTTTTTATTTATTCCGGACTATATTTTTCAGTTTTTATCACTAATTTTGTTTATAAATTTTTTTGAACATTAAGCCATACTGGACATGGGACATAAGATAGTACTAAAATTAATTAAGCATAAATTTTCTTCTTAAAAAATATACCAAGCATGTAGGAAAATGCGAAATGTAATGATACTGAGAAAAAGTTTTAAGTCACTGAAAAAAAAAATATTTATGTCATAGTGTTATTAAAATGTATTATACTACTTTGTATAAAGATATAGGTATTTTCACTTGGTCAAATTTTAACTTTGGCGGAACTAGAAAAAAATATAAAGAAATTATATTTAAAAAAAAATTAGAATTTCTTATTAATTTAATTTTATGAAAGTATGCTTACTTAGAGGCAATATTTAAATCTAAATAAGCAGTTATGTATATAATGTTGAATTATTACTTCACTTTATCTCTTACTTCCTAGTAAAAAAACAAAGTCGCAGAATATTCATTAAAATAATAATAAATTTTGGACCCTTGTTCGTGTTGAAAATTGTTTCCTTTCTACTGGTTAATTGTTATTTATTTAATTGTTATAAATTTATTGTTATTAGAAACGAAATTATAAAATGTATCGTTGAAGAGGTGCACTTGTCACCAACTTTTGGCCGTCCCCCCACCTTTTTTTCCCCACTTCTACCACTGGCCACAAGTATCAATAAACATGATTTAGAAAACGATATTTCGCCATTAAAGATTTGTCTCGATCACGTTAACGTAATTACGGTAAAAAAGTCGAATTTTAATTATCTTTTGCGCTCATGGGAGCTTAACAAAGCAATCCAATATAATTGCATCAAAAGATCAAAACTCTTTTCCCAACAAATCGTTACCTAGAATTGGCATTTACCACGTATTATTATAATCCCAACTTTCTACAGATCCTTCTGACATCCTATACTACTCATGCGACCGAAAGTATTATTTTCAGTAAATCTTATCTGTTTTTAAAGAGTTTTGATCTTGGATGCAAAATGTTGGATTGCTTTATTAAGCTCCCTAGGGGTGCAAAAGATAATTTAATTCCACTTTTTTACTGTAGCTACGTTAACTTGATCTAAACAAGTCTTTAATGGTGAAATATCGGTTTCTAAAGCGTGTTTATTGATACTTATGGATTATTTTACCCCACTTTTGCTTTGGATAAGCGATTAAAAATTATGAAAAAAATTTCCCCTATAAGTAAGCCAGATCACTCCTCTAATTCAAATTTCATCAAGCATGTGTGGGACGCTTCTACGATATCTATTGTGAAAAGATTTAATGTATTGAGAAATTTCCATCACTTGCAAACAGTTCGAAAGAAGGGACGAGAAATTTAGCCTTTAGGATTCATCAAGAAACTCATGTTAAGTATGAGATTACAGTGCCAAGTAAACACTGATGACAAGGGATACCACTTCTCTCACTAAAAGTCAACTCCATGAATTGTGTGATTTTTTTTTATGTGGGTGCATCTGTACAACTGCACACTAATGGCATTCCATTCTTTTGCATATGCCCCCATTGTACACTTTGCATTTCTATTTGCGACTGAGTTTTTTTTTACTTATCATTATGTTACATAAAGATATCTCATTGATGTGAATTTCATGTGTTTATGCTGCTCCACTGAGAAGCTATTGAGGGAAAAACTGATTATCCTTTAATTGTTTTGACCGACCAGTGTATATACTGATTCATAATTAATGTGCATTAATTGATGTGCAAGATAGAAAATATATGGTATGGTACAATTATTTGTATAAGCTTGTTTGTACCAGTTTTGCAGCATTTCAGTGTACAGCGATGCATGTACTTTGATGTTCCTCAAGTATTAAACATGTACATTGCACATAATTAAGTGTTATATGCAATTTCATATGATAGTAAGAGCTATGAAATTACAATATAATTTAATATAGTATTAATCTAGTAGAAATAGTTGTGTTGTGGGTATTATTAGAAATAATTATTGGTAAAAAGATAATCGACATTATTCTGAAATTTTTATAACGGAACACTAATAAATTACAGTGGCTCCCAAAAGTCATCGTACACTTACAAATTTCAATAAAATACTACATTTTCCATTTCAGAAATTAATATTTCAAAATAGGATTTTTTTAATCATATCTCTAATTTCATCTTAATAAAACTACATAAAATACTTTTAATATGTAGTAAAACTTTTTTTTAGAAAAATTATTAACCTAAAAGTACCACAAAAAATATCTCCTAAAAGTCTTCGTACATTGAAATTTTGTTCTTGCATATTAGTACTTATTGCAATATTTTTGGTAAATTAGTAATTCTTAGGATATCTTTTATCATTCACAAAAACTTTTATGCGTCTGGGCATAAATTTTATAAATTTTTCAGAAAATTTTATGGTGTACGAACACTTTTATGGCATTTTTTTCTCTTGTTCTATGAATTTATATTTATTTATATATATATATTTATATATATATATATATATATAATAGTAATAATAATAATAATAATAATAATAATAATAAATAAACATGATTCAATACTTCTTTTAAAAATGTTAGGTTTCATTTAGAATTAAATAGACATTCGACAAAAAAAAAAAATTGTAGTTAATATTCGAATTCAGTTCCAAACTAGAGCACTTTTTCTACAAATTTTTAAGGTGTACGAAGACTTTTGGGAGACACTGTACATCATTAATTCTAAGTCACTAATTCTAAAATATTATAAAGTAATCGAGTAATTCTTTCAATAAATTTATAATGTTTTATAATAAGATATTGTGAAGTAATAATATAAGTAGTTAAACACAATCTAAAATTATTCTATAGAGTAGTTATAAATGGAATAACTAATGCACCAATAACAAAATAAACGTAAGAAAAACATTATTATTTACAATTTTTGTAATTGCGTCATTGTTTTTAATTTATGATTTTTTTTTTTTTTTTTTTTTTTTTTTTTTTTTGTCGATGCAATAAGTTACGTTTTCAAATTTTATTGAAATTACTGTTTATTTCAATAGTTAACGATTCACAATCGGTTATAATTTAAAAATTAATGTATTTACTTAATGATTAATATATTAAAACTTAGAATGTGTAACTTATTTTAAAAGAAATTTTATTAACTTACTTTAAAATGTACAAAACAGATCAATAAAACACTATTTAATGGCGTCTTCTTCACTTAAAGCAGCAAACGAATTTAATCTTCCATTAAACTTTCCAGTAGATAAATAAAAATTACTCAAATGATTCTATATTTTATAAAAGAAGCAAAATTATTCATCATTTGTCAAAGAAATACAAACTAGGTGTTATTAAATTATTTGCTTAGTATAAAAATTAAAAAAGATATTTAAAGGATTTTTAATTTCCATGCAATAATAAAATCTTCAGAAATTATAAAATATATAATTCTGAAGCTTTTGCAAGGAATTATTTTTAAAAAGGTTTCAGCGTTTGGAAACACTTGCGACTAATCACAATACACCTTGAAAGCAATTTCGAATTTTCTCATTTAATATGTAAATCGCAAAATACATTCCAGTGTACCTTGGTGATAGCAGTTGACTGTGACGTAGCCATTAATAAGTCCCACTTATAAAAAACAAAACAAAAAAACAAAAAAAAACATTCTAGGCTTATTGTTTGGTAAAAGCAATATTCCTTCTATATAAGATACAATTGCAGTCAAATATTCTTACTGCTTAAGATTTAAAAGATAATTGTGAAGATTGTTTTCTGAGGTAAGAAATAAAAACTGAAATTAATAATAATTATGCTTTGCTACCTTTTCATATATATTAATTAATATAAATTATACATTAAATTTATATAAATTCATAATTATGCGATGATTCAGTCTAACTATATAGAATATAGAACTTTGGATTTTTTTTTATGGAATACTGTTATTTCTCTAGAAATAACAGTAAAATAAAGTTAAAATACATATAAAAAAGACTTTTATTTAATATGAGGGAAGTTACGAACTAATATTCTTTAAAAATTAAAAAAAATTTCATCTAAAATAACTAATATTCTTCTGAAAAACACATAAACCTTATAAAATGTTCATTCTAGGGCATATTATATATTGGCATTTGAAACATAAAAGAAGTAAATTAAACTTATTGGTTTACAATTTAAAACATAAAAAAAAAAAACTTTATCAAAGTATTGCAAATTAGTCCTAAAGATTTTTTTTTTAGTTGAGGTTTAGAAATTGTGAGCAAAATCAAGCATTTCAAATTATTCATAATTATTCATAATTTGTAATGCTTGATTTTTGCTCACTATTTTTTTTAATGAAAAATCTGAATTCCTTCTTTTTTTCAAGTAAAATTGTAGAATTACTAGAAAAACGAAATAAACTGCTATATCATACACTGTTAAAAAAATTTGTCCACCATGCACCAAAATTTGGTTCCCATTTAGCTGCCACCAACATTTGGTGCTTAGTTTCGCGATTTAGTGGTGCTTACGGTCCGAAGTTGCACCATTAAATCGTGAAACTAAGCACCAAATGTTGGTGGCAGCTAAATGGGAACCAATTTTTGGTGCAAGGTGGAACAAAATTTTTAACAGTGTACCACCAAGTTTAGAATTCATACATGGTTTTGTTATTATGTCAAACGTAAAAGTTCGAGCATTATTTAGTATTGATTTTATTTCGTTTAAGTGGAATTTTAAACATATTAAATTAATAGATTATTGATATTGATTAATAGATGATGATAAATTAGTTTCAAAAGCAATAATTTAGATTTTTACATTGCTTTTAAATAATTAAATGTCTAAAGTATGTACATATGCATAGAGGAAAGCATATACCAAACAACATCACCTCTCTTCAAATCCATAATTTAAATCTTCAAAAATACGCAGCTCTTAAATGTCTTATTTGTTTCAAACTATTATATCGCTTACCTTAAATGTATATATAGTATATTCGTTACCCTTAAACGTATATAGTATATTCCTTTTGACTTGTTAAACTAAATCCACTTTAAACTTCGTACATAATCATTCGATCTGTGCAGTAGCATATAAGTCTTATTCACACACGCTTCAACTACAAGAAAACGCTACTGTTTACTGATCATTGAGCTCAATTACACTTTCATTACACTTCCTGCATAGAATAAATTTGTATGTTTAAAAGACAGATCGCTGCATTGCGTTTCAGAAGCAGGCGATTTTTTTTCTCCTGCTCAATCGGTTAGAAACAGGGGAGGGGGTGTAAAATCAGACTTATAGGGAGGGTTGTGGGAATATATAGGTATTAAAAAAAGACCTGCCCAGTAAATAACAACTTTAGGGGGACTAATGTTCAACAGAGGAAAACACTAACGCTGATCGTCTGAAGCAGAGTTGAGGTTTTACTTCTTCTCCAACCCACTTCCTTTGTCAGAGTGATAAGTGCTTAATAGAGTTGTTAAAAAAGTGTCGTGTCATGTGCCATTTCGTGCCACGAAATAACGGAAGGTGTCATGTCGTCTAAATTCATCCTGTGATTATGCGGAATCATGGAACATGAAATAATAGGGTTTAGTTAGAATCGATTAGTGCTTTCATTATTTTTTGTCAGTTAGTTTATTTTTTTTACTCTTTAGTGTTTTGACGTGTTTTGTGAATCGATCGAAATTTGTTGAGTCATTTTGAAACTTGAACTAAAGAGGTCAATAAATAATAAATTATTAACGTACTAATTTCTGAATAATTAACAAAAAAAGTAAATGTTATTTATTCGGAGTTTATTCACTCCTGGGATAATCACAAAAATAAAAAGTAACTTTGAAAGCTCATGTTTGAAATGATGTAAATGTAAAAATAAATGAGAAAATATGTGAAATTTTATTTATAGATTTGTTTCTTTGAATTTGCGTGTTTCACACCCATTTACAGGCTCCATCTCTTTTATTTGTAGAATCAGTACCAATTATCAGATTTACATAATCTCGATACTTCAGAAAAAAAAATGAAAACTAAATTACCGTGAAGTTTTTAATTCATATGTTCTCATATTGAGAATTATAGTCTCTAGCATAATTGTTTTTTCTAGTGCATGTACAATCTAGCCTTAATATACGTAAAAATAAGCTTTTATACCTACTTAAATAACTCATATTAGTATTCATGGGGAAAATCTCAATGACACGCATTCGTATATTTATGGTGTCTAAATCTTATATAGAGATTGCACTGCCAAAATAACGAAGTTTATCACAATTAAGATTAAAATTTTTATAGAAGGGAATTGTATACGTCCATGATATATTGAATTCAGTTATTAATATTTTGTTACTTATTTATAAAAGGCACAGCATTCATCGATGCTCTATAAATTTATCACAAATGAATTATTCAACAGTAAAATCAAGAATTTGTGTAACTGGTGTTTATTGCAAACAGTATACCAATAATAAAAAAACTTTTTTATTTAAGTAATCTTAGTATAACTGATATAATTAATTGCAGTTTCAAATTGTGATAAAATATCTTAATTATTTCTCAAATTTTACTCCCAGACAGGGAAATGTCACATCCGTTGACTGTCACCACTTCATAATAAACTCGTTAAATTAATCAATAATACTCTGAATTTTTGCTAAAACCAGCTATTTTTGCAACTTTTATGAGACCAAATCTACGGAAATGCTTAATTGTTTTGAAAAATGCAATTATTTTAACTTCTACCATGGTAATATTTCATAAATAAAACATGCACTTAAAATTCTTTGACTGCATTTTCAAATTAAAAAAATAAATACTATTCCAACACTCATAAGCTAAGTTTTATGTTAATGTGGGGTTTTTTTTTTTTCAAGTTTTATGCAACATCCATCGACACCCAAAAAAGTGTAGGCAGTAATAATACTGTTTTGATAAAGAAATCAGCTCTCATGCAGATGTTTTGTACAGATGCAAAGAAAAAGGTACAGACTGGTTACTTTTTCAAAAAGTTCGTCGTTATTTTGGACAAAGAATAGATTGAAATGAGCATGTCACATACGTAGACCTAATCAGAATTTAAGTTATCACTTAAATTTATAAAATAATTTTTATAAACTCTTACGATACGATGAAAAAGCTTTTTTTTTTTTTTCAAATATCATTGAATAAAATCTAAAGACGAATTTATTACACGCAAAAATATTATATCATGTTTTCACATCCGTGGAAACGCTTATCCACTTGACACTGTAAAATAGAATGGAACGCTTGACACTGTTAAATAGAATGGTATATTACTATCGTTGATATGTATATTCCTGAACTTCTAAACACCCTAATATACTGAAAAACCATCTTAAAACAGAAATTATAGGCATCTTTTCTTTTATTTTTGATTTGTATACTTGATTTAAAATACTTTGAATTTGAAATTAAGGATATTTGATTTTTTAAAGAATAGAATTCTATGCAAATATTTCAATTAGGCTGCAAATTAAAAGACAATCAACTCCATCATAATGAAATTTTTAATTACATATATTATGAAAAACGTGTACATTTTTTGAATAAATCAAGCTATTGCAAAGTATCAACTTTATTTTATAATCCACAAATTGCAAATTTTGATAGAAGCTAATTTAGTCCGAAGAAATTGCACTAAACATATAATCCTTAAAAGAAGCTGCTATGCTGTTTTGAAAAGAGCGTTGACTAAAAAAAACGAGAGATAAAATTACGTTCGAAACAGTTTCGTGACACTTCTGTCATAATGACATGTTGAAATGACAGTTGTCGCCAGCAAGTATGACAATCAACTCCATCATTTCATTATGATGGAGTTGATTGTCTTTTAATTTGCAGCCTAATTGAAATATTTGCATAGAATTCTATTCTTTAAAAAATGGCTGCAAACGGAAGCCTACTCGAATCGTCCATCCATGTATAATGTATTCGTGTTCCTAAATGCAGATTCCAACGGGTATTTGGTTTTTTTTAATAGCCTTGGGTGTATATTTATTTGTTATTTGAATCAAAACTAAGTTCTAAAATTATAAAATTGGCTGAATAATAAATCTTTGAGCATGATCGCAGTAAAACGTTTTTAAGTTGATTGATTTGAATTTATAATGTTAGTTTTGCAACATCTTTTTACGCAGCATTTTTTCCTTTCAAAATTAAGACCATAAATTAGTAAGAATATAAATAATTACTACTTCTATAATCTTGAATAAATGTTATTTCTAAAATTTAAATAATTTTAAATTGATTTTGAAAAAACGGCTTTTACGATAATAATAATAATAAAATAACGATAATAATAATGATAAAAAGTTTTCTATTGCAAGTTTTTATCTTCTTACAGTTTGTACACTTGCAATATTTCCCAAACTTGAATAAAAGTCTTGAAAACTGGCAAAATCCATGATATTTTACCAATTCCTGAGAAAACTATTTCTTAATGTTGCAGAACAATGTTCATAGTGGCCACAGAACCTGGAAAACTTGGAAATCAGGTAGATATCATGAAGTTTCTGATTCTGAAAAAAAATCAGTAAAATGTCGGGGGATTTTTTTTTAAATTTCCCAAAAATCAGGGAATTTTCTTTTGTTTTAAAGGTATGTTTCCCTTTCAACCGTATTCTGGCACCATTTCCCATGAGAATTGTGGTAATCGCTAGAAGTTTCATGCTACAGTATAATATAAACCTTTCATTACTGCCAAAACTTTTATTTTTTTAAATTGGAATATTATCTCTTTCGCATAAATGTTCTATTTGATCTACACAAGTTGAAAAATTGGAAAAATTTTAAAAAAAGTTTGCCGTAAAATCAGTGAATTTCTTAGAAATCTATATAGGAAATCAGGGAATTATCAGGAGACTTTTTTTTCTGAATTTTTTTACCATACTTACGTTGGTTTAGGCAAGTCCAAAAAAAAAAAAATTCGAGCCCCTTAATTTGAATAATAATAATAATTGAGAATTGTTATTGAAACTACGATTTAAATTTTTTACACAATATAGTTATAAGTAAAAGAGTAATGACGTAGAAACATGCCAAAATATAGCCATCTCTGGTCAAATTGATAAATTTTTAAGAATTGTTACGTTATGAACTTGCTCCGAAATAAATATTCGTCTTGAAATATTTACAAATTCAATCAGTGCTCACTTTTTTCTATTATCCCTGTTATGTCCGCTGGCATGATTATTTTCAAGGGAATGTAAAGGAACACAAGAGAGTTTAAGGGAGATAATTCACATATGTTACCGGATTTTAGATTATTTTTACGATTTCCGTTGAAATAACAAATTATAAAATCTAATAATGTACAAATTGTGAAATGCAGTATCAATAGTGATATGATAAACTATTTGGTTTACTACCTTGATTAACTAACTACCTTGGTTAAACTACCTTGAAATTTAAACCTTCGGTGAAGAGAAAAATATAATTACCAAATTTGGTTAATATCATTACCAAATGCCATATGTATGTCAGCATAAAAGTTGAAAAGTTGACACTTCAATCAATATGTCTTTTAATTGTTGAAATCAGAATTGTGTTTTTTTTAAGTACTAAAAAATTTTTGAAAAATAAAAATTGACATTTCACAAAAAATTGAATATGATTTTAAGTCACGGTTAGTGAATTTAAATTTGCGTTTAACTATAACATCTCAATTCATTTCCTCTTTCAGTCAACCATTTTATTATAATCATTTTGTCTGAATACATATATGATCGTCAGGCTTTCTAATTTCCATAAATGAAAAGAAGTATTCTATTCAATATTTAATCGACCATAAATTAACATCAAATTTTAAGTCATTTTGGACACAAATAGCGAAGCAGTGACGCAACTTTTTTTAGTATCGATTTTGTTACAATAAAAAGAAATTTAAAAATATTAATTAATGTAGTTTGTTTTATCAGCTTTTACCAACAATTGTACTATTGTCAATATATCTGCAGCACAAACTTGCAGTTGTTTTCCAGCAATATTTAAGCCAATCTTTGAGATCGAAAATATATTACATTGCATCCATATCAGGGCACTTCAATTAAGAGTTACAACATTTATACGACTTCCTTAAAATCGAGTAGAGAGGAACTAACTCATTTCAAACTCGTTTCGCCGACCATTGTATGAAGGCTTTTGTTTATCACACAGCTTCGCTCGATTTACTCGTTGCCACTTACCAGTAATTAACTCCCCGTCTCCCAAAATGTCCTCCAGCCATCACGTGACTCGTCGTCATGACAACGGTCACGTGGCCCCTCGCATCTCGTGACATTCGTCACAGACCATTGACCACCGCCATCTTGAAGAGGAGGACGAAATTGCATCTGTTAGTTATTTAGAAAAAGAAAATATAAAAAGTTTCTTCTTTTCGCCTTCTTTTTCTCATTTATCCTCCGTTTTTGTTTCTCCCCTGTAAATGTGGTTTTGGTTGATAAAACGATTTCTGGGTCATCAGTGAAGCAAAAATAGTTTTACGACACACAATTGCAAATGATTGCTTCACAGTTGCCTTCTTGAACATTTTATGTAATCTTTGCAATCTGTTTTTTTTTTTTTTTTTTTGGGGGGGGGGTGGGGGGGGGGGTAAAAATAGAGTGAAAAAAAATCCAAAACTAATATTTCATTTACAAGAAAACAGATAATCCTTGATATTTTAATACTAGTTATATATTTGAGCAGTTATAGTTTTTTTACTTCATGTATTTTGAATTTAACTAAAACACTACTGACTTTTCGGAATTTCAATAACTGAAGAGCTGAATAATCATGTTAAGTAACAATTTACAGATTTTAAGAATAATAATTTTTCAACAATCTCCACAGTTAGTTTTATTTCAGTGCCATCTGTCTTGTCCAATTTAATATCTCCAATACTTTTTGTATCACCATATTTGGCTTCAGTAATTTAAATTTCTTAAAAGGTATATTAGGAAGATTAAACCTTGCACATGTGTGAGCCAAATATCTTCCAACGCAATCCACAGTAACTTGTCTCTGAAAACTTTCCTGGTAGATAATGTCATGTGATGCACTTAACACGTTCTCCCAATAAGACAACAGCACATATACGTACACAAAACTAAAAACTGCCTTATTACAACACTTGGTTAAGTTATTACAAATAATATACTTAAAACATGCCGTAATATGTTCTCCAACTACATCCGGGAATCCCCACTTTTTGTTTCAAAAATATTGCTCAACTTATACATCTTCTAAGCTCTTCATTTTAATAAATGTAAAAGTTTTAAATGAGGTAATACTAAATGTTATCTTTGAAATTGAATTGGTAAAGAAGAAAAATCAAATGTCTGAAAAGTTTGTCATTTACATTGAAAATAAAAAAAAATAAAAAAATAAAAGTGATTGCATTTAGCATTACTGTTATTTAAAAAGACAACTAAAAACTTTTATTTAAATCTAAAAGTACATATTACATCCCAAGTATGTACACAATCTAAGTGTGAAATCCATTTGAAAAAAAAACCCTCAAAATTCATTTCTTTATTTGATGTTTCAGACTTCATGGTAAAACGATCGATAGAATAAGACATCTGCTAAGTATGTGTTATCACTGTTCGGAATAGCACGGTGATTGTCCCATCAACTAGTAGAGTTTTATCAGATTTAATCTGAAATAGGTAAAAGTGATAAACCCAATTACTTTACATACGGCATTATTTGAAGAAGTTTTTGTCATCATTGCAATCATTGCTGCAATCAATCCTAAACAATTACAATACGCCTATAGAAATAAAAATAAATAAATAAAAAAAAAAATCATGAAAAGAAATGATCTTACTGACGGCAGAAATTTCAAAGAGCTGTGACTTATAACGTTTTAATGCATAAACTATTACTATAGCGATTCAATGTAAAATTACTCATACTCATTACAGTGTGTTTCATGTAGATATAACTCACACTCTCACAATTTAACTTGTTTGCTTAGTTTTAAAAACAATATCCAGACGATATTGTTTCTGTGCCACTAACTTATTCAAATTTTGTTAAAAAACTATAAAATACACTTGGTGATATCCTGATTTTATTATTGTTTCGTTTTTATAAAATAAAGTAGTGTAATGATGACAGTCTTCACGATTAATTGTTAATCCACTGAAGCACAATTTACAGCAACATCCAAAAAAAATTATCGTCTACCATTCATCAACTTCTAACAATGTAAAAAAACCTATATACATTTTCATTTATAAAAAATACTATATGACATGGGCTTGGCAGTTTAAGTTCTCATCTTCCTCAATTACCCTAATACGCCCTTTTACCTAAAAAAGCCTGCCTGAAAAAAGGCTGGGACGTACTTTACGTAGCTATTACGATGTTAAAGATACGTTTAAGTGATAACGTAAATACCCGGAACTTCGCTTAATTGTGCGAGGAAAAATAGAATTTTGAAGATCTACTTATGCGGTGTTGTTTAAAAACATTAACTTATGCTTTAAATATTTAACATTAATTATCCCTTTTCTTAAATCCTTTATACTAACTTCATTTTTGTTTGTTTGTGGGTGTGGATATTTGTGGCGGGAAAAGTTTTGAAAGTCTAAACCACTTGCCGCCATCCAATACATCTGAAACTTGACAGATTGACTCATTGTTGATGACAATGCATTCTATCAAGTTTTGGGGGCAAAAAAAGTTATTTAATGTCACGGGATTGATGATTTTTTGTGGAGGTTAAATACTATAAAAACTCGAACCGAGATCAAAATTCTTTAAATAAGTTACAGTAACACACATAAAAGTTGACGATGGATATAAAGGATTTATAGTAAAGATTTTGCTTTTATGGGTTTAATTATAAATTTTAAATCAATTTTGATTTTGTATGTTTGTGGCTTGAAATTTTTCAAAAAACCGATTAACCAACTTGCCGTTGTCAGAAGTGTCGTTATAGATTAACACAACCAAGTTTTTCTCATGCTAACATTCACTTAATAGGATATTATACGTTTCATTTATTAAAATGTTTAGGAATACCATGTTGTTTTTTATTACATTTTATTTTATTAAATCCCCCCAAAAAAAAGATCAAATTTTATTCAAAAAAATGAGAAGATTGGAAAAATTCTCGAAACTTTTAAGTAAATGGGTGTTAATACAACATAGGTTTTTGACATTTAATGGATTGAATTCAATATTCACGTTTTATGGTCTGTTTTCAGATAAGATGAAACACAAGTACCATCCAAAGAGAGCGATCCCTTTCTGCATTGAATTAAAAAAAAAACTTAAAACCTACTGAAAACTTAGCAGACTTCTGAATACCTCAACTACTATGAAACAATGGGAAACCTAAATTCTGAAGTGTCCAGCCTATGCTCACCCAAAAATGTGAAGCAATTTTAGTTAAAAATACAGCATTACAGGGGACATGAGTTTATCCTTTGGACACGATTACTCTACACATGCACAGCAAATTGAAATGTCTTAAAATAAAACACAAAATTGTCTTAAACAAGTGGCACTGTTTTAAGACGAAAAATGGTGTCTTAAACTTTAAGATACTTGAAGTGTCTTAAAATGGGTCATTTTAAGACGTTTAGACTGTCTGAATTGGGGATATTTTCAGACAGTTGATGTGTCTGAAAGGGTTGTTTATGTAACCTTTCAGATGTCGGGAAGCTAAAAACACATGTATTTAAATTAAAATGCAATAAATTAGCTTGTGTTAAATTACAAATTTTTATTAAAAGAAAAGTCAAAATTACTGTTTTATTACCATGCACCCTTTCTATTCCATTGTGCCTATTACCATTGCACATAACTTTTTGTTGACTATGTTTCACTTTCCTGGTAAACTTAAGCATGGGATTGCAAAACAGCAACACATCAACTGTTAATAATAGGCACACAACTATTAATATATTCAAGTAAGGGATTTGGGATTAAATGTAAATATATGTATTGAGATAATGGACATTGTAGTGTGGCTGAATCTCAAATAGAAAAGGTTTGACTTCCAAGATTGTATCACAGTTTTAAGTTGTTTTTTACAAGTCAACTTTAACATCAAATAACAAGCGTGATGTAAACACTTATAGTAGTTGTATTGGCAAGTCTAGGATACATTATGTGGCAACGTAAACTTATTTTACTGATGAAACAAGCAGTAATAATCTAATTATTCCCCATCTGGGAATTTAACTTGTTTATAACATTCCCCTATAATAACACTACATAATTAATGCAGTATACAGACATTTCTAAGAAATATAAAGCAAAAAAACTTTATTTTAGTTTTAAGATTTTTCTACGAGCGTAAAGTCAACTCGCTGCAGAATTATTTTTTAAACCGAGTTTTAAATAAGTGATTATTAATAAATTATTAGCCTATTATTATGAACTTTTTTTTTAATACAGTCAACTTGCAATAACTCAAAGTCTCGTAAGTTGAATATTCATTTATCTCGATGTTTTCATTAGGTACCAAGTATATGCCTTGAATAAAAAATAACTTCAGATAACTCGAAGAATTTGGCCAGTCCCTTGAAGTTCGGGTTATTGCGAGTTGACTGTGTAATTTAAAAAAGGTTTGAACAACATGTACAAAATATGTCTTCATTTTGATCAATATTCAATGTTACACAAGTTATTTTGTTACGTTGATTTTCCTGATTTTAATGCTGTCATCGAACACCCAGTCCCATTTATATGCAGGTTATATCATAAATATCCCCAGATGTAATTATGGAACACACAAGATTCATTGATGCAATAAAATTCAAGGACACAATAAATTTTATCCAGATTATATCAAATCATGGCGAATATATTTTCAAAATCATCAGTACTTGTAATATGCAACAAAATGAATAAAATTGTAATTGAATGTTAAAAACAGAAATTTTAGAATTCTGAGAACAGTATCATTTAGAAATAGATCAATTAAAATTTATTATAATTAAAACACTGAAATAAGATAAATAATATTACATAAACCAACTATTTCACTGGAAATGAAGCCCTCGTGCATATCAAAAAGATCATTTACGAGTTCAAGCAATTTCGTACATATTGTGAACAATAGCTTAACACTGGTCAAAACATTTGACCACTTCAAGCATATAATTATTTCAAGTTTGAATACTGTTGTCTAATATCCCTTAGTGTTCAATTTATGTTTTGTAGAATAGTACTCTAGTATCATGCAGTTAAAGTGCACAGTTGCAACATTGCTCGGTTTAGATATGCTGCTAAGTGCTATTGAGTCTGAAGTAATAATATTAGAGGGCAAATTGAACATAGGGTATACCATTCATCCATCAGAGTAGTATTTATTATACAATAAGCGACAGCAAGTGATGCCAACCCTTCTGATCTCACTTTTGTTGCATTAGATTAATGAGGAATAAATTTCCTGTAAACCCCAATTGAATATTAAAACACATACACACATTCGGGTATGTGAGAAAACTCTAGCAACAATATTTGATATTTTTCTGTTAGACGGGTACCAAAATCCGCTAAGTCGGAAGGTTGACATAGTTATCGCCAAGCTGAAATGTTTACACGAAAATAATACTTTAAACTCGTGGACTTTTATTTTTATTCTTTAGTTTAGTTTGGGGGGTTGCCTAAGCAAACCTTATCACAGATTGGAAGTTATTAGTTTGAATGAGTTATCGCTGCAATTTGGCGATTTTTATCTGGTACCCGTCAAAACAAAAAAAATTAAATCAACGATCAAGAAGAGGTTAATATTGGCATAATACTCAGGATCTACTGAATCAATTTGGATAAAGTTTATGTTTATTGGTCGAATTTTTGCTGAGGATACAGAATACACTTTAAACGCAGAAAAAACTGCAATTATATACAAAAATAAATTACGTCATATTGCCGTCTATGCTTTATTTATGTCAATACTAGCTGCGTACTCGTCGTGGCATAATAGGTCTTCGAATTTGACAGTTCAGGTTGCAATATAGGGTGGCAAGCATAAAAGAGGCGCTACATTATTTTCAAAACAAAAGTTTGGAATCAATCATCTGAAATTTTATTTAATAATCTGAAACGCAGTTGCTTTTTGAATGTGGGGTCTCTTTTACGCTGGGTACACTAAATAGTTACTACAAAATAAACACCATAAAAATAAAAGACACTACTTGTGATTGTTATAAAAAATGATTTCAATATGAACCAACAAATAATACTTTTAAACATTTTGGACATTTTCGGTAAAACCGAAACTCTTGCCAAAAAGAAGCTTTAGCCGCACTGTTATTAATAATTACCGCTAAAGCTGCATTTTGGCGACAGTTTTGGTTTTACCAAAATTGGAAAAAGGAATAATTTGTGTAATTACCTGGAATTTTAAATAAATAATTTGTGAAAATACTAAAGTGTATAAAGTTTTGTTGGCACCCTTTAATGGCAATGGTTTCCTTTTTCTTATTTCTGAGCATTAAATTGCTTAGGGCTTCAATCATCCTTTCTTTGAGCCAATAGAGCTTTTTTACGAAACCGAGCTGGCAGCCAGCAAAATGCAGAGCTGATTTCGGGAAACACAATATTCTATAAAAAAAATTTATTCTAGTTAATATGATACTTTTCTGTTAAAGTAGGCCGTTGGTATTCCCAAGTACAGTATGGATTGTATGCCAAGATTGTTTACATAAAACTGCGGCAACAACAAACGGTAGTGGACTGGGAGGCCTAGCTGGTAGTGGTGTCTTCATTGAAAAACCTGGGCAAAATCTTTCCATCTGTCTCCGTAACCCTGATTTAACTTCAGTCTTTAAAGTGAATTAATCGCAATTGAACAGGGCATTGAAGCCATAATCAACGAGCGTGACTTTCGAGATCTCTGGATCCTTTGGGACAGACGCAGCTCCCTTCAACATCTACACAATTGGACTAAAGTTGGAGACAAAACAAGCATCTCCATCCTTCTTAAACTTCAACTTATTTCAAAGCGCCACGACGTTCATTTTCAGTGGATACCATCCCACGTTGACATCTTTGGAAATGAGCAAGCGGACCGCTTAGCTAAGGAGGGTTGCAGTCACTCAACACCTTCCTCTTCAGCTCTTTCATACTCGGAGCATCAGTCCAAAATCAAATGTCATCTCTCCAAAAAGTGGAAGACCCCTCCCTCTCATCACTGGTATGCAGCCAAGAAACCGGGCTCTTCACTTGTATCTATTGGTGATAGAGCGTCTCGAACGGCAATTTCCAGATTGGCAAGTGGACACACGAAGAGTCTCTTGTACTCTGAGGGTAGAAAATCTTACCCTGTCTGCTCCAAATGTAAAGCTCAGCAGGCCTCTGTCGAACATATCTTGGACTGCTTGGGTCTTTCCAAAGAGGACTTATACGCTACACCACTTCTTGTCATCGACTTTTTGAGGGTCAACAATTTGTTGGATCTGGTCTGACTTCGTCAGACAGGTGGAGGATAAGAAACAACAACAACAAACTGCGGCAAATTATGGCAACCACAGGTAGTTAACTTATTATTAAAAAATGGCGTCTACTGACATTTACTCGCGAAAATTACCTAGATGCAAAATCCGTACCATATTTGGAAGTACCAACAACTCCCTTTAATGGAAAAGCACCGATAATATTACATAAACTAACTTTTTCAATGGAAATATAGCCGTTGTGCACATCAAAAAGATAGGTTTGGTTGATTTGTATGCTCAATGACTTATTTTTATACACAGTGACAGTTAATTAGGCCGGGACCAACAGCTTAAAGTGGATTCGAAACCAAAACAAACATCCATGCCTAACCAGAGATTCGAACCCAGCACCTTTAGCATACGAGGCCAGAGCGCTAATCCTACAGCCATCAGATGGGCCATCAAAAAGATCATTTAGAAGAGCTTTATTCTTTACTGCAGTAACTTGTTTCTGGAAGTAGATTCTTAAATAGAAGTGTAAGACCTGTAATTTTGCATGTCATTGACTGCACTTCCATTTCCAGTTTCATCAAGGTTTCTTTGAAAACTGTATCATATTCCACCATATTCCATCGACAGTTTTTTCTACTCTAGTCTGATACGATACAAAAAAGTCTTCAGGCAAATAAGCTCAGTTCAAAACAAATTTCTTATCGTAGAAGGGTTTCTGCAAAACTTCCAACTATTGTGTGGATTGAGCCGTGTTTATATTATTACAGTACCAAATTAGAGCAATCTGCGGTATTGCAGCTGCTACACATCATTAAGCACCTTATAGGAGAATTTTTACAGACTTGCAAGTATGGACGCAGTTTCTTTTAGTGTATTTTGCCAGAAAGAATCGTTCTCCAAGCAAGTTCTTTTGGCACAGATGTAGCATTTCTTTGGTGAGCGTTTTTTTTTTTCGGAATTCAACGGATATTATTTCAGTTATTGTGTTTGTAATTTAGAGGAGTTTTCTGAATCTGCAACGTTGCAAGTGAAAAACATTACGAGTTTCAAAAGTAAACAAACACGTAACGGCGGAAGGATACAAGTAAAGTTTTATTTTTTATATATATAATATTCCAGTGACAGTTTTTGCTTGGTTTTGGCATTTTTTATACTGATAAATAAAAAAAAATACCATTTTTATAACTCTAAGTTTTTGATTTCATACTTAGGTTTTGCAAACTTTCTTAATGGCGTGAAAACAGGTCGTGAAAAATAGTTCTCCTTTTAATAGTTACATTTAAAAAACTATGCTCGTTTACTTAAGACAACTTTGGATTTCTGTGAAAAACAACACTTTTTTGGGGATCCTTCAAAATTTAAAGGTATTCCTTTTACTTATGAACTTGAATGATATAATTGCTACGACATGATCTGTCTGAATAGAGAAGCGTCTGAATTCCGAAAATGTCTTAATTTGGTCCGAAGTGTCTTATTTTCAGTCGCTTGTTGTGACTGAAAGCAATTTAAGACCCGTGTGATGTCTGAAATTCGAAGAAGTAAACCACCTTTGTGCAAAATAAGTCACCTAATGTGTCTGAAATGAATTTTTCAGACATTTTGTGTCTAAATTTAAGACACCAGCATTTACAGTGTGCATGTTAAGAAGTATTTGTACAAAAAATTTCTTCAGAAAAAACCTACTTGGATAAGAATTGGCTAAATAGGATTTCAAATAAATATACAAACCTCTCAAAAATTTTTAATTAAAACTATATTTTTCAATAGTTATCACTCCACAAAATATATTTTAAAGGTTTTTCATTCCTGTTGTCTTTTTTAAGCCACCAAGTATATAAATTAAAAAGAAATGTGAAAAAAATCGGCAGTGTTCTGTCTCACTCTATGCCCGAGGGCGAACAGGAACACTTTTCAAAAACTAAAAAAATCTTATTTTGTCCTAAATTTTAAATTGATTAATGGAATAGATTTTTAAAGGTAGGGAGCAAGAAAAAAATTCATATATCTTTTAAAAGGAAGTCACTTCCAAAAAAAAAAAAAAAAAAAAAATCAGTTGCAAAATCAGTTCCTCTATTGGCCCATGTTTACGGTTTCCAAATTCCCTCGATTGGCCCTAGTTTGCAGTATCCCAAAACTACTTGTACTGTACATTCTGTTTTTCACACTACTGTCTACCATGCACATTTTAAATATTAAAAATCTATTATATAATAACGATTAGTAGATTGTGCAGGTAAAAAGAAAATTGCAGAGTTTTTATTTCTCTGCAGTAAAACAGTGCTTGCAGTGAAACTGGTTTTACCGATTTTTCTACTTTCTTTCGAAGTTGGTAACTTTTAAATAGCATAAGAAAATATGCTATTTAAAAAATATGCTCTTTAAATATATAAGCTTCAGAATAACTATTTAACTTATAGCGTGGATATCCTTAGCTTTTTTTATCACATTTTTTAATAAATCTGCCACAAATAAAAACTCACATTTCATTTATCCAGGATTATTCGTCAATTTCAATTACGATTATAAGCGCACCATTTCTAATTTAGAATAACCGTATTTAATATTTAGTTAGTATGGTGTGTTCTTTTATTTTTAAAATTTGTAAACGTAATTAAATAATCAGAATAAGTCATAAAAATATATATCCAGCAACGAAAAACTTAGAACTGAGACCCTTGAATACTTTATTTAGATACATGTTATATGCCAATGTAATCCTTTCCAGTAGCAAAGGAGATGTCAAGTAGCAACGAACCTACCGGTAACCATCCGCTGCCACAATACTTTCAAATACACACGACACCAACACAAAGCCCCCCTGTATTCACTGCATCAGCCAGAAATGAAAATAAAGCTCGACAGAGAAAGAGAGAGAGAGGCGTAGAAGCAACCTCGCCATCTTTCCACACACCGCTGCCCCCAGACAAAGAACAAAGTAATAATGGCTGCTGAGCTTATCATATCTCCACACTTTTTTTATATACCTGAGAAGAAAGGGGGTCAAAAACCCCAGCCTCCCTACTCCCCACCGAGCAATCCATCAAGAGGAAGACATCTCGAGTGACAGGATGGTAAAGAGGCTCTTATTTATTTCGCTTCTTCGAAGATAGAAAACAAGATGGCGATTATTTAGAAACTCTGATGACTAGCAACAAATTTTTGGCTAATGAGATCGTTGAATTTCAACGCTAGACATTGTTGAGATGCGCGACCAGAGATCGGGAAGGGTGATAATTCTTCAGTTGGCAAGGAATGCAGAAGAATGGTTGCCTATTTTGTTATCAGGCGTGATACAATCGCTGAGCTCAATTACCAGTAAAGGAATTGTACGTAAAAAGCGAAATTTTAGTCTATCTAAATCACCACTAACTGGTATTTTCAATAATTCTGAGAAATTAATCAGTTTGTTTCGCTAAATCGTATGTTCTGAACATACTTTTTTTTATTTTAAATACCGATTGGTTCACAGTTAACCATTCCGAAAAAAAACTGTATTTCAGTAGAATTTTCTAATTGTTACAAAGAATTTTTTTCGTGCCTTACCTTTTAACAATTACAGTTCTATTCAATACTACAAATTCTGCTTTATTTATTTATTTTTTCTTTTGAAAGTGGGCTTCAAAACGATCCAGACGGAACTTTCTTTAAATATTTCATGTTTGCTACATCAACTATTAACCCACAGATTCGTACTGGGTCTGACTTCTTTTGTTTAAGCCTACACATCGTAGCACATACATTTCTGGCACATACTTTTCAATTAGGTTACAACCTACAGTGAGAAAAAAAAATAGTGCACATGGAATTTTTAAAACGAATATGAAAATAACAGAACATCTTCTCTTTTGCACTGTAAATGGAAGATGTACGTTTTATTTAATAAAGAATTCTATAAAACAGTGTTTTAATTTAAACGGATGCTTTCAAAGTAATTTCCAGAAATTGAATCTCAATTTTATATTCAGTCAAACTAACCAATCATCAATGAACATTAGCAAATATTTTTGTGAAATTTTCCTCTATGAATCTAAAATATGGTACTATCCTTGATTCTTATATTCAAAGTTTATATATGATTGTGAAAGTTCTATAATATCGCAAAAATTTCTTTTAACCTTTAAGATTCAAGCTTGTCAACTGGATTATTTACCTTGGCTCTAAACAACGTAAAATACGTCTTGAAATATGCTTATCTTTTTGAAATCAAGTAAGAGTTTTACTTGAATCGCATTCTGAATTTGTACATTAACTCGAGCAACATCGGATAATCGATATTAATGATGACAATCGCTACTTTGTCTTAGTCAATAATAAAGACTGCTGACAAAAGCTTTGTGCAAGGATCCTGATTTGACAACTTTGCAACGGTAAATTCTCCCATTGTTGATAAATATCTCGTAGAGATGGCATCTTGGCAGCTGCTTTTAGAGACAGCTGCCTATCTTCAGGCACCATCTAGAATGTGTATTTTGTAATGATGCTTCGTTATTTTAGTGGAATAAGGGCTCATGATCAATTACGAAAAAAAAATTCAGGAATAACCATTTTAAAATTTAATTCCAATTTAAAAAGTGTTTGTTAGATTTCAATAGCACAACCATATTTAACTTACAATCCAAATGCTAAAAATTTCAAATAGTGTATTGTTTTTCGTATTTCTACATCTTTATATCCTTAATAGCATTAATAATTGCTGTAGATAAATATTTCATTTTGTGGTAAAGTGGTGCTATTTTGAAAAATAAATTATTGCTTCAATTTGAACCCCCTTACTCTGTTATAGTTCAAAGAATTTTTATTGATGATCTAGATTTGAATTGAATCCATTGTACCTTAAAACTACATGAACGTACCATACAAGAAGAAAAAATTCAACGTTTAAATTTATCTGGAATTTAAATGCTAGGGCAATATGTTAAGCTAATTATAGATTATGCTGAAAGGTATTAAAATATTTCACTTAAATTTCATTCAATAATCAGTTTTGGAAAACTATTTGTCCGGATGTTAAAGAAAGAAAGCCTGCCTCTCTTTTCAAATGTATAAAACTGTGCTAAGCAGTCTGATGTTTAATTGAATATTCTATTACTGTTGAATAGAAGTACGAAAAATTGTCGATAAACATGAGGGCTTCATTTTTCCTGAAGATATCTACATCGCTATCTAGCCTTCAACAACATGCTTGTCGCTCACAGTTATTCGGTTTTTTAATTCTGACGAATCGCAGCCAAATCTAACGCTCGCGTGGTAACATTGCCACAGAACTGAGAGCAGCTTTTTTTTTCCTGTACAAAACGTTTCGTCGGCTTCTGCAGTGAGCAGAAACTTCTGAAAAATCACAGTAATAATAGTCGGGGACTTGTTCCGACTGTCAGAATCCCTTGACTGATGTGAATCTGGCGACACTGCCTGAGGGTGGTGGACTGCACGCAATCGCTATTTCTGGGCGTGCCTGAGATGTGGTCATTATATGCAAATGAGGCCGCCCCATGGTGTCTGAAAAAAGGGGCGTGTTCATATCGACTCTTAAGATCACCCCTCTTAATCCCCTGCTCCCCTATTCTTATCAAACCCGGATACCCTATGGCTGGATTTTCCATAACTTGCGCCGATTCTCATTCTTCTCAAGACTTGGTTCTTTCTTGTATAACTACTTCGCTAAAAGTACTATAACTTCTCAGTAAGCCTAAGACAATAACTTGTTAATGTTCTCTAACAATTCTTTCAATTTTGAGAGCTAAGCTAAATGCTAAATTTATGTCCTTGTTTTGTATTTTGCTGGTTCATTGAAGTCAAATACATTGTAAAAATAATATCTGGATGTTGTTAGGATTTTCATTCCACTAAAAGGCTAGATATTTTTTCATTTTTAAAGAGCATCCAACTTTTCGGGAAGTTAGTGACAAAGTACTTTAAATACTTCTCGAATAATTCTTTGATCTCATGAAGTTTTTTGTAATTCATTTGATTGATATTTTATTATGCTTAGTGGTAACTTACATGTATTAAATTATATTTTTGTTATAAGACACAATCGTTAAAATTCATTTCCGGAAGAATTCAAATTTATTAATCCACAAATCTCGGAAGAACATTCATGCTTCTTAGGAATTCATATATTTGTATTAAATACGATTCGCATTTTTAAAAAAAACTTCTAACTTCAGGAAGAAGTCAGTGACAATAGCATTATTTTTTTAATGAGTCTTCAAATTCTCATAATTTTTGGCAACATTCGATTTCGTACTAAATTTGTTGGTTAACAACGTCCTAAGTATACTAAAATTATATATATAATTTATTTATTTTTTGTATAAAAAAAGTGTGGAAAACAGTTAAAAATTTTTAAATTTCGTGTCAACTTTTGTGTTGTGATTAAATGCTTTGATAAAATATTATTTAAATTCACTGGAGCAAAACTTAAAGTATACAAAAATAATTTTAAATATGTGGGTCCTTCTCCCGAAACAGGAAAAGTACATGCCACAACGTTATACCACTTTAGAAACAAATACGAAAATAGTTAATAGCCTTTTAATAACTTTCCCATGTTCCAAGCTAACCTTGTCATCAATAACATATTGAATTTTTCTTATATAAATCTATCCAAAAGTTATTATCTTGGCTATTCACAAGAGCCATCTATGCTGTTATAAATTTTAAGTAAATAAATAATAAAACAATATTCCCAACAACAACTAACTTAATGCATTTATATTAAAGTATTTTATACTATGTGGAAAATAATTTTCTTGCTTTTCCAGAATTAGAATTCAGAATTGTCACTAAAAAAAAGCATCATTGTCCTGGTATATTGCATTACACTCAATATTTTAACAACAGATGGTAGCAGTATTCTACTTTTTGTGCCAATTCCAAGAACTTTTATTTCTTTAGTAAGATGTATGAATAATTATTCTGAACTGGCACCATTTTATTTTTTGTGGAATTGTGAAGTTCTTTGCCATCAGAGTTATTTTTAATTAAAATCATTTTACTGGCATCTACAGAAAATACTTAGATCAGTAGAAAATTGTTTATATTGCATTATAAAATACATAGTAAAATTAAATTTTAGAAAATAAATGCATTTATTAAAGAAAATTTAGCAGAATGTGCCAGCTTCTAATTATGTATAAGTTTCCTCATTGTCCAGGCAAATAAAGAACACAATAACAGCAAACCAAGATAATAATGCTTGTTATTTATTAAAAATATAATTAATATAGGTATAAATGTAATAGTATCCAGCTAATATTCTAATTAAATTCAAATTTAATTTTTTTTATTTAAATTACTCTTTTTTTACATTACCTAATTTCTAAAATTGTCATATTGTGCGCACTATTGTCTTGGGCTTCGAATTTTTTTAAATATTATTTCCTAATCACAATTAACAAATTTTTGCACTGCTGATATTTTTTCTTGTTGTATAAAGCCTAAATAATAACAAACATAAATAACAAACATTTATGACATCTTTTTTCAAAACATGTTTTAATAATAAAAAGTTATCTGTTTCAGGAGAATGACCCATGTGTCACCTTCTGAAAAAAAATTAATTACTTCTAAATAGTTTTAACCTTTAGACATACATATTAATACTTATGGACAAGTTAACACTCATAGAACTCTTCATTTCAAATTCCAACTAAAGGTATCAGGTCAATGTAAAATACTTCCAAATTGTTCATTCTTATGTGTTTTGTAAACTCCACAGCATTCATGCCAAATTAAAAAGTTGTCGTTTTCCCTCCCCCCCCCCCCCCTCCAAATTACATTGCAAGTTCTCAATTGTTAATTTATTATAATACACTTTATTGAGTTAGATTAATAAATTAAACAATTTAGTAGCTAACATTTTTATTTAGAAAATTATGAGCTACCCAAATATAAAATGGAAGAAAACAAATTGATAGATTCATTTACTAGATAACAGAACGTTCATATACTTTTGATATAGTATAGGGGATACTTGTGAACCTAGGGCCACCCCACTTTTATTGAATAATGTTTAGTTCTAAGTTTTTTTACTCACTTGGGTAAGTAGCAACACCCAGTTGCTCTTTTGGCAGCCATTTTGAAATCTTAGAGGAGAAAGTTGTGACAAGTTATAAGTGGAAAACGTTTTTATATGGTCTGCATTAGCATTTTGCAGCTCATGTCTTTTATTGTTTTATATAGTTAAGTCAAACACTGTTCTTTCAATTCTAGTAAATAATTTTGTTTGCAACATTATGTACTAAATGAGATGTTTGAATAAGTCCTTTCTCCATTTCAAATTGCCAAAACGAAAATCTGTTGGTGCTTCAAAGCGATAAAGCATGCAGCTCATTTTTTTGGAATCAGTTTTTCAAGTTATGAAAATACTTGTAATTCCCTAATAATGTGACATATTGCAATTTATTATAGTTGTTATATGATAAACCAATGACTGATAATTACTTGAAATTGTTTCTTTTATAAAATTCATCTGTGTACGTTTGTTTTCTATTCATTATGGACTGAAATCTCACTTAAAAAGAATGGCCCTATATACATCAGCTTCTGGCCCTAGGTACAGCAAGGTCTTGTACCTAGGGCCCCCCATTTGTGAAATTTCTTTAAAAATCTTCTATTTAACAGAATCTATTATTTTAAGTATTTATAATAATCCCAATGTGAAGTAATTACTATTACGATGTATGCATATCAGTTTCACATTTTTAAACGGCTTAGCGGCTCATTATTTGTGCATTGAAAAAAAGCGACCCCAGGTACATAAGTCTCCCCTATATATTAAATGAATTGTTCTTGCAAATCATTACTTTAATTATCTTACAATATATAGTGACAATTGCAAATTAAAAATACATAAACAGAGAAAATTTAAAATAGGCATCACAGAGGTAAAGGAAACTATCTCCATTTTTTTCTTAAACTTACAAGTTAAAATTGCAATACTTGATGTGTTTCTCCAATAGCCCTATATACTATCCTATATACTCCCCCACATGACTATCTCATTCGCAACCATATGGAAAGAAAAGAATAGCCGATTTTTTTTTTAGTTTTTGCAGCTTATTTAAATGAGGAAAAATTGAGTATGTGCCCTTTATTTCATTGATGTACACATTTTGTCCACATATTGCAAAAAAATCTAAGCTCTTTACTTTAAATTGAAATAATTTTGTAATATGTTGTTTTATAGAGCATGCTTTATTATTTAACATCCAATTAACTGAAATTATTTTCTAATAAATATATTTATAAAACTGTCATGCCATGTTTCGATTTCACGATGGATAACTTCCATTGTCACTTCAAAAAGTTTTCCACAAGCTTATTGACTTTATTACACCATATCATATACAAACTCAAACTGCGTATTTGAAACGGCAAAGTCTATTGCATGCCCACGATAAAACACTAAGTTTAATAACTTATGTATAATGCACAGTAGAAAATATTCAGAACTGCGTCCAACATATTACATAAAGAATTGTTTCCTTATCCTATGTTCACTTTTATGAATAATTCATTCTGAATGCCAATTCAAATTGTACTCGTACAATCTTTTTGATAACATTGCGTTTCGCGAAAAAACCTGTGAAATGATCATTAGTGTTTTCTGTCACCACAATATCAACATTATTGGCTTATTTATATTAGAACGTGCAAGCTTTCATTTAAAAAGGCATCATTATCATCGATACCATTCCACACTAGTTTTTTGTTGCTTTGAGTCTTTTGTATTAGCACCACCTCTTTCTTGTATTATGCTTATTTCGTCACCTGTAGAATGGTAAATAGCATTTTTTTTTTAAACTGTTGTTATTATTTCAAGTACAATTATTGTGTCTAGGATTCTAATAACATTACTTCAACACTTTGACTTGGCTTCAACAAGTCATTCTATTCCTGCATGCCCGATTTTTGAATAATATAGCAGGGTAAAACTAATAACACATATTTAAAAAAACATTGTCTTACTGTTTATTTTCCTTTAGAGTTTTGCAGCAAAAAAATATAACTGTTATTCTATAACATAGTCTTTTCATATTTATAGCCCTTCGCAAACATATTTTTAGCCCCTTTTGAAAATACGTGTGTTTATCGGAATTGGTATGTAAAATTTCATTTTTTATAATTTGGAGACTTAAAAACGCTCACGTATTCATTTTTTATTTAGATATTAGTACGAATAATATGAAAGCAAAATAAAGTAAAATGAAGTAAATATATCTCTACTATAACTATAGAAAAGAATGACATATTTATGAACACAATTTAACCTGCAATGAGTCTTACAATCTGATGCACTTTACGTTCGAATATATGTACATATTAAAAGCTTTTTAAACCAATATACCCAATTGCAAATTATGTTAATGCATATTATATCTCATTGCAACAATACTTTTACATCTCTCATAATATTTTCTACCACAACCTTCTTAAAATCTTATTTTCGAAAAATATATCTATATATTGAATAAATCTGTTTTCAAACAGAATAATTGCAACTGAAAATAAATGCATAATCCATACAATTTAGAAGAAAAAAAAAAGCTACTCAAATTCAAATATTAAAAAAAAAAACTAGTTTTAAAAAGCACAGAAAAAATACACTTTTAAAAAGTACTGTTTTATTAAAATAAACTGTTGTTAATTCCATTATTATTAGTGCTAAATATTGAAACTCACTACCACTGATGTTTGAAACCCCTGTTCCATGGAACAAGTAGAATACAATGTCTCCAGTTAGGAAATATTCTATCTCAAGTTGGCACATGGCATCGTTGCGTGAAGATTTAAAAAATATTATTTTGACTAATTATTCCAATTATCTTTGTTAAACTTATTAAGTGCTAAGGTTATATCTATTACTTCTATATTTGTTGGATTAAGTTTTTAAAAAAAGTTCAAAATTCAAATTAAGGAGCCGTAAGGGAAATCTTAGTAAAAAGTACATCATATTCTTCCACTTTCCTTCATTGCAGAAGTTTACACAAACGTTTATATGAAATTGACCATAATTAGTTTTCTTTCTTATAAAATAAAATTTATGAAAAATGTTTAATCAAAATTGTATGATTATGTATTTCTCTAGAACCTATGTAGTCATATGTGCTAACGGGAATCGAGCTGGGGACTCCTAGATCCATAGACAGATACTCTACCGCTATGCAAAAGAGTACTCCAGTGCATAAAAGCTTTATCTGTTATTTGAACACGAGACCACCACACCTATACTCGTCGCCTTTATATTGAAATACCAAGTCTTTGATTATTCGTATTGTATTTTTAGCAACGTAGGTTTAGAAAATCATAGTAATATTTTGCAAAAGTTTCAAATTAGTAAATGAAACAATTTGAAAACATTGTAGAATAAGCGAAGCAATTTGTATATGAGAATTTAATGAAGTGCAAATCTTTCATTTGGAAGAAGATGACCACAACGTTGGAACAAAAAGCATTCTGAAACAAAATAACACGTTTCTTGGAAATCTTATGAAAAGTCTTTTTTTCTATCTAAACTTGATTTCAAAAATAGGAAACTGCCTGCTATTTCACTTTTTGTAAAGAATAATTTTAATATTGCATTCATTAAATAAAAAATCCAACCCAACAGTCATTCCTTTTCTAACCATTCAATGCTCTTTTCCTCGTTAAGAGACTAATGTAAGATCCAAAATGCGTACACGTAAATGGTCCACGAGATCCACTAGCCCGAAGACACTCTGATTTCTTATTATATGTATTTTTTCCCTTCATACAAACGACTTATTATTGCCTGTGTGGTCGGAATCTTGCGTAATTACAGAAGGACGACACATCCACTGGTTGAAATTCCTATGCAAATCAGCGAAACATTCTATGATCGATAAGAAAAATAATTCTTTTTCTAATTGCTAAATCATTACTACCGTCCGTAAGTTTAAATTTCTTTCAATACAAATGAGATCCGTAGAAAACAGATGTAATGAATACTTGCTTGTATGTGAAAAGATAGCTCTCTATTACAATAGATTTGAATAGTCGTATTTCTTTTAGAATAAGTTATTTTAAGTCTTTAAAAGATGCATATTGTTTTTTGATTTCATTTATCAATATGGTTTCTTTAAATATTAAAAAATTATATTTTTCTTATTTTAAAATTAGTTTCAAACTTTCTTAACACTCACAATGCAAAATCTTCTTTAAAGAAATAAAATGTTTAGTGAATCAGTTTTGCCTATTTTGTAAAATAAAAATAAAAAAAATAAAAATTGCTGTATATTTTCCGATTTTTAAAATAAATCCCTTTTCCAAATTTCAAAAAAAAAAAAAAAAAAATCTAAAAATTAGTTTGCAAATTAAAATTTAACAACATACTCAAACATTGACGAATGGCGTGAGTTCACTTATCAAAAAGTACTTTTAGTTGTTGGCTTTACTTAAAGAATACCATATTATTTATTTAAAAAAAAAAAAAAAAAAAAAGCTTTTGAATGGTGAATTCATCCATGCAATGAAGAGCCATTCCAAATTGAATTTCTAAAATGTGTAAACAGAAACTGAGCAACACATTGACAAGACTATATGGTAGTAATTTGTTTGAAAGTTTACTTATTTTTATTGCGCCATTGGAACTATTTAGAAATGTTACTTAGGACCATATGCGGGGTCACTTCATTGGATACTTTTTTTTCCAACGTATATTTTTACTTTTACTTACAGGGGTAACTGAACAAAAAGCAATGTGGCTCTTAATACACAGCATTCACTTTCAACAGATTCGGTAACAGACAATCAAAACAGTGTTTTATTACATTACATGGAAGGTCTTGGGTAATATCGTGTAATTCTGATAATTCCATGCTAAACAATAGAGCACATCGTCAATAAGAAGCTCTATCTGAATCTGTAAATATTATAACTCAAATATTAACTATATGTTTTACAGTAGATTTATTTTATCTCCTGGTAAGTAGTTAATTTGATTTTAAAAAATTACGTTCTAGTAGTTTGATGCTTGAACGATGATACTTGAAAATGAAAAATTGAATGCTCACAAAAAAAAAAAAAAAAAAATTGCAAATATTGTTGATTGAAATTAAAAAAATAATAACATTGATATTGTTTAAAGATATTTCTTAAATCATTCAAAAATTGAATTAAGTTGGCTATAGGAATAATGGTTTTAAGAAATATGAAGCACGTGATGTATATCTTTAGGGGGTTCCTTATTATCCTAAAATTTTATTTTTATAGAAAATAAATTATAATTATTTATTATTATAAATAATTAAGGAGTGAAGTCCTTAAACGTATGAAAACCTACTCCAATGCCACGTACAAAAGAAGAAAATCCCCCCCCCCCCCATCCTTCCTTCCACTTGGGTCTACTTTCACATATCATAAGTTCATACCATTACTGAATAGCAAACAAAACGCGAAATGTGGCTTTCGTTAATGTTTTAATGGTATTTCCCATAAATGTCAATTTTTAAGTACAGACTCTCCTCCTCCCGTTTTCAAAATTTGATTCTGGTGGTATCCTACTTACCCCCAAACATACGGCTTCAAAATGTAGGAACGTTGTTTATTCTGAGCAATAAAATCTATCAACTATTCCGAATTGCAGGTGGCATGTGCAGACTTAAAATTTTAAACCTGATTACACGAACAATATAATCCTCTAAATTTATGCCTTACCTTGTTATACCACCATCCATAACAATTTCAATGGATGCAATTATCCAAATAAAGAAGAATAGATTTCGAACACTGTTTTCACTGGCCTATTTGCATAATCTAGAGTTTCAGTCCGACTCTTGCAGGAAAGTATAGCTCTGCAGTACAGATAATGATCCCTTATCAATCACGTTAATGTACATTATGGTAATGTAAACACCTCAGGGATGATGAGAACTTTCTGACATTGAATCTTGAAAAGACGTCTTTGGAACTTTGTGGAGTACCGATCAGACATGAATACATTACGAGTATTCTTAATTGGAAATTACTCGGAAATTTTTTTACTCGAGCATAGTAGGTCTGCTTTGAATTGCTGAATAAAAACCGACTTTTATTTTTCTACATTCAAATTATATTTACCTTAATTTACTGTTTATTACAGAAAATTATTTTAAATAAATAAGCAAATAAATAAATTTTATTTCATTTAAATAATTTTAATCACAAACTTGATGAAAAGTTTAGTTACTACATATTTCTAGAACATAATTAAGTTTAGATTATTATTCTAAGTCTACAAATTATTTAACACATTTTGCTGAAGTTTAGCCTTAAAGAAGTTCACGGTTTAAGAAACATATCTACATTATTCTAAAATTATTCACCCTAAATCTCAACACTGTACCTAAATAAACTGAAATATTAGTGAAAAATGTAATTTTTTGTGCTCATTAAAATTTATTATATTTTACACATATTAAAACGTTGAAACTCAATATATTTCTTTTATTTAGGAGTTATTCATCATTTTCAATATGAACTTCGTTAATACTGTAAAGAAATCAAGGAACCAACAAACTTTTTAAAACATCAGCTTCCAACTGTGGAATTGAGACCTATAGGTAAACTAGTTATTTATTATGCTACACCCAAAAAATATAACTACTAAAAGCTACTGCTGTTGATAAAATAAACAATAAAGAGCTTCACGAATTATTTTGTCAAATTTATCAACAATACTTTAATATAGTTTGTTAAATTTAAAATTCATGTCTGAAAAATAGTAGGCAAGTTAAGATGTCGAAAAATATTGCAAATGTGAGTGACCAATATTTTTATCCAAATCTCTTAGGAGTTTTTTAAGGAATAGTTTTAGAACAAAAACGAGCTCTTGTTAAACCAACGTATAAGCTATCCAATTCAGTTGATAAAAACTTTTGTACCTAGTACATTTCTAAAAAAGTTACCAAACTATCTAAATTAAATGGCAATTTCTATTTATATAAAAAAAATAACGAATAAAAGCAAATACAAGCAAAAAAGACAAAAATAATTTTTATGCTCCTAATATATTAAGGTATAAATGAATTTTAAACTGTTTCCATTTTTTTAGCACTAAAACAAAATAATTTACAAAACTAAGCACAAAATTTATCTTAATGCACAATATTAAAAAATTAAAAATTGATAGAGTCGCTTAACGATAAAAAATATTTTCATTAATGGTATCAATATCCAGATTTTTTTTTTCCTTTTTTTTTTTTTTTCTTTCATCTTTTCATAATCTGATGATAACTTGTCTATTCTAACTTATTTTAGAAGCTTAAACGTGACACCACACATTATTTTGTCATTTCTAGTGTAATTTTGTTGCAACAACCTACACAGGCTTTTTTCAGTAAAAGTGTTCTATGGAGTTTGAAAAGATATCTTGGATGTTTAAAACGTTTGTGGGTCAATTAATTAAAACACATTTTTCACGGATTATTCCAGTATGCATTGTTCTCTAGAAAGCAAAATGGCCTTCAAATCTGCAGTTTCGCAGCTTTGGTCAGGAGGTTTATTACAGAATATCAAACTAAACATATCTATCAATGTCACCTCAAACAAAAACCAAATTAACCACGCCTGAAAACTCATTCGATCTCCCACTATACACCAGTTCCCTCTTTACCGTACCTTTTTATCTGTTATTATGTGAAGTCGAAATTTTTATTTATCGAAGAAAACTTTATAAGTTATAGAATTATAGTTCTTCAGTTAGAACACATGTTTGCTTCTAAATATATATATTGTAACATACTTGTTATAACTATGTTATTTATTATATTTCTTACGGTTTGAAGTGATACATTACATTTAAGTAATCATATAATTGTTCAAAATCCGAATAATATTGGACAACGTGATTCTTATCTTGTTCGCAACAAATATTTAACGAGTTATTAACTTTTATTGCACTTCAGCGTGGATTATTTTGAACCCTACCGGATATCTTACTATGTAAATAACTGAACTGCTGATACTTCCTTGATCGGAAATTATTTTTGCTGTTTTAATGTTGTTATAGCTTTCAAATGCATCTTGAATCGTTTAAATTAAAAATTTTGATTATCTCTTTTATTTTATCCATATTTCCTTTAATTTCTTCCTAAGCCATGATTAGGGTAACGGAATTTCATTTTACACGATTACACGATCCACTGACAGTAAAATATCTTAAATTATTCCCTATACTAATAGAAAGTCCTTTCAAACCTGAATTTAGTAATACTTATGTGTGTAATACCTCTTATGTAGGTTACAGTTGCTTTGAATAGTGAATAGGTTTTTTTTTTTTTTTTTTTTTTTTTTTTTTTAATTTTAATTTTGTGAATTTTGCTTAATACTTTGCCCTGCCACATACTTCTAAAAAACTTAAAATCTTCATTAAGAATGTTTGTTTAATTAGTGATTTTAGACAATTTTAAAATCAATAGTTATATTAGTTTGAAAAATATATTACTTAAAATGCAGTTTTTACTTGCGTACGGAGACTTTTTTTTTACCCACTGTATATCGTACGAATAGTAGCAATCGAAATATATTAGTCATGTTTTGACTAATTGGTCATCAAATTTAACCGGAAAACTTAAGCAATAAGAAAGTTCAATTATCCAGAGCATCAGTTATAAGTGCTAATTCTAAAATGAAGGAAATCTTACTTTGCCTTGACCAATATAAACGTTCACAAATAACGAACTATATCCATGACATTGTTTTGAGTTGGGTTTTATGTAATTTCCTGAACCTAAATATGGAATTAATATAATAAAATCTTTTATTAAATTCCCATTTTCAAATTCGAGTAGTCTCTGAAGGCATTGCTTGAACACATTTGCATAGAAACAAACCGAAACATACCGTGACGTAAATAAAATCCAAATTGCTGGGACGTTATCATTTCCTATATGAAAGATATAAGTAAAATATATGCCAATCCCGATTTTTCCAAGTTAAAACTCTTTTATAATACTCCTCTTTCATCTGGTTTCAATAAGTTGGTAATGTATCAAACTGCTTTCTCGGTCGTTTAAAAGTACCAAATCCTTGAACAAAATTTTAAAACGGGTCAGAAGTGCCAGAAAAAATTTCGTAAGCTCTACAAATTTTTGAGATTTTATAAATGCAGCTTCAAAAATTATCTTTTTACCCCCAAAACTCTGTTTCATCAAACATGCCAACTAACACATCAATAATGAAACAGTGACCTTGGCTTATGTTCTAAAATGTATTGGTGGATTACTCCTTGCTATAAAAAATATGCATTTCCAAAGGCGTGGCCTGATACCACTTTCAAAATGAATGCTCTGTATTCAACACATTGATGGAATTATCCATCTTTCAAACATCCTCCCCATCCATCACAAAGCTGCCACAATTCCCAACTCAATTCATCTAAAAGAAGAATCCTTCAATTGCCCAAACATGGACGCATCTAGTTTAGTAGGGGTACCATAGCTCTCAAACAATGAACATAATTGAACGCATAATTTTATGGAACTCAATTATTCTTACTTAGGTATAAGTCTTTTTCAAATGATTAAACATTCTGAATGTATATGATTCTGAAAGAAATAATTCATGAATTGCAAACCTCAAGAGTTTTCAGAAACCACCAGCAAGGGCGACTCTTACGAAAGTAATGCAAAACCATTTTTAAATAACCGTATAGATAATTTTTAATAATAACTGTGATACTTTCATTGAAACTTTGGATGATGGTTTGATTTTCTTTTACCTTTTGATTTTGACAACATTTTTAATATTCGATTTTAATTTTTTAAATTTCATTTACATTCAATTCATTTAAAACAAATACAATTCTGTTCATAAAAACAATGCCATTTCACCTTTTTCTATTGCCGTTTACGATTAAGAAAAGTAAAACTTGATATACTGAATATTTTTATTTTTTTATGTTTTTTGCTTCGTAAAATGTATCAGGTAGAATCTATATATATATATAACTAAATTGTCTGTACGTCTGAACCTTATACGAATCCAGTTTTGCACCTAGAGGTACGAATTTTGGTACATAGTAGCTTTAGTACAAGGAGATTCTAGAGAAGAACTTTTAAATTCGATTAAAAGTTGCTTTCATTAAAATTTAATGACATTAAAAAAAATCTTAGAATGGCAACGATATTTTTTATTGCATCAGAATAAAACCAAAAGTTATTTAAACGTGTCTCCCTTATTTTTCAGATTATTTTTATGTATTACAATCGTGTACAAGATATTTGGTACAACATATTTTCATGATTATTTTTTAAATAGGGGCTAGAACAGCACTTCAGACAGCGGGTATATTTTGTTGAGTATGTTTACCGGTGTTTTGTGTGTATTAAAAAATATAAAAAATCTTTTAAGCATAAAAACTAATAGCAGTAATATTATTTTGATGTTTACAATATTTTAAATGGTCAAATTTTTCTGGCTGAAATAATTTAAATTATAAATCTAACTTCATTTGATGAGAGTGAGTCAAAACATACATAAAATTTAGCATAGCATCGGATTATTTAGACTCAATTTGACTCAATCGTAGATTTGGCGAAGGCTATTGAAATTCACTGAAAACTTTCAAATCATTTCAACATTTGTTAATATGCCGCCAATATGTCTAAATTCAAAGTATAGAGCATCTGCAGCCAAGAGAGCTAGGAAATCACCGCTGCAAAGACATCATCGACAGGAGAATGACCGAAAGCGCCATTACAATGAACTATACCATGCATTTGTTATAGGAGAGTGGAAGCTACTCACCAACAAGAATTATTCAGGAAAAAATGACGAGTCTATGTAACACATTTCTGTTAGCTGTCCTACAACGAATCCCCAACAGCTCGGGGCTACGCAGCAAGTCAACAATAACAGAGAACGGTTTCAGTCATTAAATATCTCCAAATTGTACATGTTTTAATATGACTTGATATTTGGATCTGGTGTAGAAAAATAGAAACGTATGTAAAAGTGGCCTTTTAGTGGAAGTCGCAAACACTTGATAGAATGCATTGTCATTGACAACGTGTCCTTTATAACTTCCAAGTTTCAACTCGAATTGGCGCAGGCAGGTGGGTTAATTAGCCCTCCGAAGATTTTAGCCTTACAAACACACAAACAAAATTGAAGTTAATATAAAGGATTTAAAAATAGGAATTTGTTTCATTTCCCCTATTACTTGAAAAAAATAGACGCTTTGAGAAAGTTTAAATTCGAAAAAGGAAATCTCATGTGCAAAAGATATTATTTTCATAGAGAATAGATCGCCTACTAACCACACGATTTTCATTTTTCAACTTTACCACAACCATCACAATTTTAGTTTGAAATACGAGTGGCTATTTTATCTTCAAGGACCTAAGTTCATATTATTAACTTTTTTGACAAAATAACTGTGCCTATTCAAATAACGAACAAATTTCTCAATTGAAGTCCTGTAACTGATTAAATAGGTTATTTGCTTTACAATTAAATTAAAACTTTGAAATATAAATTTAAAAAAATGATTAGAATAAGCATGCGTATTTAAAGTAAATAACTTTCCATAAAGCATTTTTTTATATATTTAAAAAAAAAAAGAAAAAAGCTTAATGAAGATAGACGTTGTTCCAGAATTTTTCAGCCGCGCACACTTCTCTTGTCTCACGGGGCAAACACTGCTTAACTAAAAAGTACGAAACTTTACAAATTTGTAAAGAAATGTTTGAAAAATCTGTTGATAAGAAATATTTAGAGATGCAGACTTTAGGTTTTAAGTTGTTGTACGTCAAACTATTTTTTTTTCTTTTGCATATGCCATCCTTTCCAAGGAAAACAGATTACTTTAGAAATTTTGTCTACTTTCTTCTGCAGACACAGAGGTATATGTCTTATTGAAGCACTAAAGTCACCCTCTTTTAAATTTCGATGCAGTTTTAAAATTATCAAACATCTAAATATCGAAAAGATCAATTTTGTTTTCGTGATTGTTGTTTATTTTTTTATAAACAGCGGAAGAGTATTGAAAAAAGTTTTTTTTTTTTTTTTTTTTTTTTATAATCATCGGAAAAGTATTAAAAAAAGATTGATTTCATTTAATAAATTGTACCATGACATAGATTAGATTACCAGAATACGAATAAAAAATCAGAACTTATTTTGTAAAAGATGGGATAGTGGGTAGAAAAGTGGATATGACTAGTTTAATTTAATAAAATCAAGGGGGAGGGTCCGGCATTTTTCTGTTCCCATGTTCAAAAGAAAAAAGTTAATATTGCAAAATGTAGTATTTTGAATATTACGGTAGTTTAAAGATTATGCATGTCTACATCACTGACAGCTCATGAGGATTTGTAACCAATCACAAAGTTCTACAATTTTTTTAAAGATGTGCTTTGATTGGTCGATATTCATCAGGAGTTACCAGTGACGTAGCCACTTAAAATCCTCATTTTGGCATACATTTTTGGACACAGTATTTTATGCAGTAGTTTTCGAAAATGTAGTTGGTATATTTATGGTATTTTTTATTATTCAAATGTGTCACAAGGTATTTTATTTAATATACAAAATAGTTTTTGTCAGATTGCAGTAAAAATTACTATGCCTGAAATTCTGGCAACCTTGATTTTGAGAGTTGAGTTAAATTTGATGTCGATTTGAATGCTATTGTTCTGCAAAGACCATGTACTCGATATTTTGAGGTCAGCAATTCATGATTTATTGATTTCCGAGATCATGTCACAAAGCTTTCACTGCCAAACGGGATTGGCGAACGTTACCAAGTAAGTGATTTCATTGCAAATCTCCCTGATTTACGAAGCGTTACACCAAGGTTTGTTGAGCGTTAGCAGGGGCGGAGACCCTAGTTCAATAAAAAAAAAGTTTCTTAGTAGCTCTAAGTGTATCAGATTACTATATTTATTTTGATTCTTGGTGCGTGACAAATTTAAAAAAAAATAACTTTCTTGCTATTAAGAATATAGTAAATTAACTCAAACTATTCCCACGTAACACAGTATCCTTTTTCAAATGGGAGATGTAGTACAAATGAGTAGACATGCTTTTAAACTGATCAACCAGTAGAGATGATTAGGGAAGGCAAGAAGAGAGAGAGAGAGAGAGAGTGATAAGCTTACACAAATACACTACCTGTTGATATGCCTAAGGTCAACATTCCAAAACTAGACTACAAATTCTACTGACAAGTATGATACGTCAAATGAAAGATCTCGTTGAAAGGAGTTTCCTTACATCAAAATTGAACTAAAAATTAAGACAATAAATACAAGAAGTCAATTTGAAATTTTAAAACTTAAACTATAAATTTTACAGACATGTGTCACGTTTTAATTTGAAAGTCTCGAAAAGATAAGTAAGATTGCATAAAACTCAATAGGAAATTCTAACTAAAAAATTTTTACAATTCAAATGCAAGAGCTTCCATAGTAACTCAGTGTGATGTTCACATATGAACTGAAAAGAGTGATGTCGTATTATTACTTGGATATGTCATCTAATTTGCCGCCAAACTCTCAAACTTGACGATATTTCAGTTTATAAAAAGAATTCGAAGTGGCAGTGTTTTCGTTACAAGTCGCAACTTTTGGTAAAATTTCAGTAATTAAATGTCACCATATTGTAAACGTTTGGATTCTTCGCCTGTTGTTCAACAAATTACTTCTACGCTGATGCTCGTCTGTAGAAATAATCTTTTAATAACAATTACTTTCACAATACAACATCCTTAAAAGTTTAGTAATGTTCGGTGGTAGTTTCTTCCTGCAGTTTGCCCTCCGACTTTTGACACCCAATAGTAATTACTAAAGCTCGCTTATAGAACACCATTTATTCGTTGAAGATTTCATGCCAACACCGGACATAGAATTTGTACTTCATAAAGATATAAAACAATAAAGCCAACTGATTCAAGCTATTCCAATACAACAACCAGTCCCTTTAGAAAAGAATCCATCACTGACTGTTCAGCAACAAGCCCAAATGAACCACAAACCACTAAAAGTCCCTGTCTCCAATTAACCACAAACCAAAAAGAAGCCATACGAGTAATCCCACCTCTGTTATTGTTACGTTTCAGAATTTTAAAACTATTTTGCAGAAACCAAAATTGCCGGTCCTTTTTATCACCACCTGGATACGTTTTGTGGAGGGAGTGGGGCAATCTTTTAGTAAAAGGGGAGGGGGGGGGATCAGGTGTAAGGTATATACTTTTCTTGGCCATGGTCATTTGGGATGTAGCGGGCACCTCCCCTTTCTAGAGATAATTAGAGACGGATTACGGGGCTTTAGGGCAAACGTCCCTGTACCTCCTCTTAGAAAAAGTAGTTGTCTTGCTGAAGAAGAATTCGAAAAGAAAAGACATAGGGAAAAATTAGTAATGTAATAAATACGAAATGAGATGGTATGTCCAAGTATGTGGATGATTGTGTAAAGCAAATTATTGTCATTTCGTTGTGTCTCCTAAGGAGAACTTGGGATGAGGGATGTTCTTTCAGCTAAGATTCTTATTTTTAGGTTTCATTTGGGACATTAGATCTTTTCAGTATTGTTATTTTTGAGTTTTTGTAACCGTGCAGTATTTTAATGGCAGAAATAATTATGGTTCTCTCATTTAAGAACCAAAAATATTTAAAAATTACCATAACGTGTCAGTTCTCGAACTCAACAACTAATATTATCACTGATTTAACTTATTAAGGTTTGAATAAGAAAAGGTTTTCATTACTCCACACAATGGATTCGATTCAATAGTTCATGAAATAATAAGCTTACGACCATTATAAGGGAAAAAAACATGCTATCCCCTTTATATCCTAGAAGAGAAAGAATGCTTCCTTTTCAATTTTCCTAAGAATGACCCATTACCTTAACTTTTATTAAAAGAAAAATGAAACCGCTTTCAGTAAAATTTCAGCAATCTAAATTAACATAATTTTAACAACACTATAAACATTATTTAATTAATATGTTGACACTAAAAAAGAGCTAAGCATTTAAGGAATCAGTGTACATTGAAAAAAAATTTTTATCCTAGAATAATTCCAGTATTATTATACTCTAAACTTATAATAGCAATATAAAGTATTCATAGAGAAGACTCCTATATGAAATGATACTTCCGTAAATATTATATAGCAAAACATCTATTATTTCTAGCTAAATCACAAGCCTCTTAATATTAAGGTTTCCACAAAAAGAGTAATTATTTTACTTTTTATTCCTATTTTAATTATATTCCTGTGACCGGTAATTGAAACCAAATAAAACTATATATTAAAACATTTTATGATTTAAAAACCAAGCAAACTTACACTAATGTCAATTCTGCAGTGTATATAAATAATTAAAACATACAATTTGATACAAGATGTTTATTATAAAACATATTTTATCTCCCAATTTCTCTTCATCATAAGAGCATGTGCAATTATTCTGAATCAGTTAAAACAACATTCGAAATTGTATGATGTAGTTTTGATTTTATTCGACATAGTTTCTTTCTACCTTTTTCTCGGTCTTTTGGCTTCGGCCGACCAAAAACGCAGGTCGACGGAGGAGTCTCTAAAGTTAAGGTTCTAAACTTTGTAACTTTTGTTTTTTAACTTTTTGCTGGGATTTCCGTCTCAATCAATTGATCTTGACTTCCCAACCCTTCAAGTGATGGTGGCGGTGGTAACGTCTTCATACTTTAACATGACACTAGCTATAAAATAAGATTTAAATCTAAATAATATTAAGATACTAATTTCAAAAAGTGAGGAAAATCACTATTGTATATTGCTTTCAACCGAAAATGTAATTTGATATGTAGCTATTAAAACACGTTGCAATCAAATACACATAAATAGAAAATCAAAAGGATGTTACGCAACGGGCTGTCCGCTAACCAGATATTGGATTGTTTCTGTGCAATCAATCACAAAACGAAGCAATGATGAAAATTTCATATAAGTTCAATAACACAAAACTAAACATGACAATCAAACAGGCAAAAGTGGGAGATAAATATATAATTTTTAATATATTATTACAAATAAGGATGATAAAATTTACCAATATGAAAAGTTTTCAATCTTATATTCAGTTACAAACCAGCTGGTAACTTCCCCATCCACATAAATAAATTTCACCCACACATTCGAGCATTTCGTTTTTATATTTTTATTGTTTTAAAAAATAGCTAGATTAAATATATGTTTGGCGTCAATTATGAGATTGGAGAAAAAAAAATCACGCCAAAACGGTGAAATTGGCAATATGTTTTTCTATAAATGTTACATTTTCCTTTCTTGTAAGTGCAACATAGAAAAACAGTCGTTCATAAGCGATGCTCAAGGGTAGAGAACTCTGTGTTAAAGACATTGTTTTTCAAGGTTTTACGTCTTTATCGTATTTCTACGGAAATTTCGGAGGTGGGGATGTTCACAACACCTTAAAAGGCATTACCATAAAAATTTTGATCAAAATCATTAGAAAAGGGTTTTTTTTTTTTTTTTTTTTTTGACTATTTCTGAAAAACATAAATTTTTCACTTGCAGCTACTTTATATAGCCTTTCAAAAGGCATTATTACAGAAATTATCAAAATTGTTAGAGCCGGTTTTACAGTAATTGCTGAAAAACAAATTTTTCAATAACAGCTACCTTATGTGGCCTTTTAAAAGGCATTACCCCAAAGATTTTTATCAAATTTTTTAAAACCATTTTTTGAAAATTGCTAAAAAAAATTAAAATTTAAATAGTGACTACCTTATTGTGGCCTTTCAATAGTCAAGCGTTGCATGCGCAATTTTGGTGAAAACCTTAATGGCAGGTCATATGGCCACCACTAACCTGTACAGAAAACTCTAACATCGTAGGTCAATCCATTCAGGAGTTACACTGACCACGGACACACAGACATACACTTTTTCTGTACCACTTTTTTTTTAACTAAGCACGTTCCAAAACGTGTACAAATAAAAAAAAATTTTACTGAATCCAATAGTTTCATTATCCTCTGTTAACATATGGGTAATTAAATGTAATTACTCTAAAAAATAAGCTTTTTATATTTTAGTGAGCTTATTATAGATTAAATAATTTTTGCATCCAGTCTATAACGACATTTAAATAATTAACACATTTACCAATAGCTATACTGAACAACAACATTTTAAGAGCATCTTGACTACTTATACTAATGCAAAAGGAACGACTTCAAGGAAGTTTTCAAAGGATGACAGCACCGCATTTGTGACACAAATGGTATAAAAATGATAGAATTATCAATTGGGGAAATGTTATAAGAAAGAGAGATAATAAGATACTTTTTTCACTTCATTTCTGTTTATAGGTGTAAAAATCTGATGATTCTCACAAGGTATCTAGAATAATTATCCACTTGTAAGAAATTCATTAGCTTTATTTATTCTTTTTACAAAAATCTCTCTTGTTCTTTTAAAGAAGCTGACACACTTTTTACCGATTAAAAGATATGCTCTTTTTTAATACGATACATTTCTTACGATTTTGGTAAAGCATTTTCTTTTCTTTCTTTCCTTTATCTTTTTGCAACATGGCTCAAGAGAATCCCTTGCACCATGAAACACCTAAACTTTTTTTTTTTCTAATTTTTTTCTGTTTTAGGTAGGAAAAATATTCATGTTAAATTTATAGTAACACAAATTATGTCCCTAACTACTCCAAAATATTTCTCAGGTTAATGAAATATATTTTTAATTTATAATTTAAATAACTAATTTTTTGTTTGAGATAGAAAAATTTAACCGCTTTAATATCTCTTGGAACTGTCAGAAATAATGAATTAGAATGAACTATGACCTTAAAAAATTGATGAATCCATCGAGCTGTTCGTCAACTCATATCAAAGTTAACTCACATGTACAGTTAAATTTTCAAAAGAAAAATTTAAATAGTTAAATAAGGTCGAACCTATGATTAGATTAAAAAACAATTATGGGTGGATTTTTTATGGATCAGTAAAATTAATTGTCAATAGATCATTTCAAAAAACGTAGTTTAAATACTTTAAATTACAAAACAATGCTTTATGTGTGTTCTTCACTCCATTATAATTTGTATCATTAAATAATTATCGTATGTCTAGAACTTTCGATGCGGTTTTTTATTACACTCATCTTCATCATTCTGTAAAAAAAAATTTAGAAAATAAAAACTGTGATAAAATTAAAAATCTTTAAAACTTTTCCTATTGCTTTTAATTTGAACTGATAATGAGGCCTAATTGAATTATTATCCAAAATAAAATATTAATATAATCTTATCTGTGATGATAAGAAACAAAAAAATCTCCAAACCTAATGATTAAAAGCAATTTAAAAATATATAGAATTCAGCTTTAAGTAACCACTATACAAATAGCGTATGTATCTCATTAATCCATCAGTTTCTTAGTAACCCTCCCTATCCTAGTTGATAAAATATATGGAACAAAACATTTATTTTGAGAGCACAGGTATTCAGTTAGTATTTTATAGATAAAGAACTATTTTCTAAAGAACTTAAAACAGAATGCATTTGATTATCCCCAAAGAGAAATAGATTAGTATGCCCAATATGATTTGAAACCACGCTAAATTGTATTCTTCTTAATTAAAGTACTCCCTGTAGTTCCTTTATTCGTTCAGTTCATCGGTCACAAACAAACTATTAGTCTTATAAAGCACATTTTGGGAGCATCAATAAATTGACCTTATCTATATCAGAGAGTGACAAACATTAAAAGCAAATTAATTTATAAGGACCTAAATATATGTACTTAGCATTCTATGTAGGCAACCACGACAATCTTTAATTGAAAATAAGTTTGCTTAATTCCTTGCAAACACAAGTATTACATATCAGACATTCCGAAATGAATAAATTATGTCGATAACATTTACATTTACTTATAAATATAATTATTCTGACAATATTTAATCGGGTACTTGAATTTGTATGATGAATTACGATCATACACGCAACGCATTATCGGAGACAATGATATTTCTGCTAATGGTTATATCTTTCCTCTTCGTAATGATCATAAATCGAATTTTGTATTTTTTTTTTTTACTTATGTATTATATGTACAAAAAATAGCAATTTAATATGCTCAGTTATAAAATTGAAATCTTTGAGTTTATTAAACTTGTTCATACACAAAACATACAAGATTCTTCCTTTTTCTGTTACGAAATTATTCTAATAAATGCTATGCTCTGAGTGAGTGGGAAGACTCTTCAGGTGTATGCCTTAGAGTTATGAAACTGAATTGTCATTTTAATTAAATTTTTGACTGTGCAAAAGATATAAAGAGTATAACAAGCATCGAAATACGAAGCTAAAATCCTGGTTATAAATAAAAACCATAAAACTAGGCTTCCATTCTGAGATGATTAAATTGTAGACTTTAAAACGGCGTCCATCATTTGACTGTAGCGTTAGCAGTCACATTTCGCATGCCAAAGGTGCAGGTTTCGATTTCCGGACAGATTCACATGTCCATTCTGTTTTAAAAAAATCTGTCCTTATAATGCTGGTATCAACCTTTTCCTTCAAGCCTGCATTATTCTGTGTTTTCGTAATTAGAATTCACTTGTTTAGAGTTGTCATCAACTTGTAGTAACCAACAGATTTTCATAAAAATATGTATGCGTGGCTTATCAGATCGTGAAGAAATGATGTATGAAAAAATATCTAAACAGCTCAAATTTTTTTCATCAAATTTGAAATGGGACAATTTTGGGACTTATTTGGAAGTTAAATTTACAGGTTAAACCTTATCGAAGAAGTTACGAACTAAGTTTTAACCAAAAAAGAAAACAATCTAATATATATATATATATATATATATATATATATATATATATATATATATATATATATATATATATTATGTTTTACTTTGTTGGAAGTAATTTTACCATTACCTTAGTAGCAAGTATAAAAAGTTTATAAAGCAAAGTAGAATACCTCAGAGAATCTCAAGGGGAATCTAAATAGGCAAATTTTAAATACACCCTGCATAATTCTTTTTTGATGCTTTTTTACAAAAATCCTTTTTTATAAAAAATTGATAAATGAAAAAATTTAAGCAAAAACAAATTGCAAAAATTGTTTTTTGGAAGTATTATAAAAACATCGTATTCTCTTGTAATACGCAATCTTTTGTATTTTGTATCACACAACTACTTTAATTTTCAACCACAACCCCCTGAACACAACAGCAATCCAAACCTATCGTCCAAACCAGCCTGGGGATAAGAGCAGAAAACCTATTAAAAGGAAAGGAAAAAAAAGAACGACCTACAGTTGACGACACAGAACGTAAACATCTCCTGGCAAAAAAAAAGAGAGAGAGCAATCTTCAGTTGAAGGCAAATAAAAAAGGACATTCCATTTCGGCAAATGACTGTCATTTCAGGGAGGAAAGGCCCGAGTACACACCTGTGGAAGTATAGAGGGCGCTACCGAACGTCCTACCTGGGTGGAAGAAGGAGGATCAAACAGTAGCTCCCAGTAGACCCTGATGAGACACACCCTCTGCAAATCTCCCTTTCTTCTGCAAGTGCCAAAAAAATAACTCGAATTGAGGTGTTTTCACGTCTTCAGCTGCTGAAGAGGTTTTGATGGGCAAGGGTAATGAACCAGAAAGAAGAGGGTGGTCAATTTATAAATGGAATCGATAGTTCAATGTATCAATTGAGTTAGGGGGATTTGCGTAATGGTCTATTAAAATAAGATAGATATGCTAAAAGCACAATAGCAATAATTTAGAGATAATTTTTTAAAGCATTTAACACCTTTTTCAACCCTTTCCCCCCCCCCCCTCATTTCTTTTGCGCTATTATAATAATCTATGGGATTTGGAAGCTTTTAGTTCACCGTTTGATACAAGATAGTCAATATAGAACAATTAAAAATTGGTTTAAATTTCAAAATGGAGTAGATAAAAGGATGTGCATCTTATCAGGTGGATCAGATGGAGAAGTTTCAAGAAATATCAATGATACACTTAAATAAGTTATCCTTTTTATGCTTAATTGCGTATTTTTGAATAGTAAGTAATCATATACTTTCCTTCCTCAGATATCACAGGTATTATGAAATAAATCTTCAAAAAAAATCGTCCTATTAGTTGCAAATAGTTTTTACAAATATTTCTTATAAACGACAATATTATTTTGAAAGAATTAAACTACCTTTTCTACTGAATTTAGATGGGACAACCACGTCAGGAATATTCAGGCACCACAAGACAATGCAAGATCACTAAGTTCCCAAGCTAATTCCAAAGTTCAGTGGTTTACAAATTCCTCAACTTAGGAGTAAAATTATTGCATATATTTCTCAAAATTGACTGAGGGTTATAAAGGTATCATATACACTGAATTTGAAATACAAAACAGTTATTCTTATTATGTCTGAGAATCCTGTTTTAACTATCTATATCGATAGTTTTGACTGATAATATATTTGTCAATGAGATTCTCCTTTAATTTTGCTTTTGATCGTATAATATGCAACTTTCTTTCATTTTGCAATACATGTTAGTTTTTTGAGAAGAATACTATTCGAATTTCTTCATTTGTCTCTGAATTAATATTGTCAAATTTCTTTTACAAAATTAAAGTTGTTATATTTAACATAAGTGATTAAAGAATTCGAGCTTTCAATTTAACCACGAAAGATATCTAATATACAGTCAAGCCCCATTAACTGTTCACGTTAACGGAATTTCGTGTTAAACGAATAAATTAACATTGAGTTTTAAGTACGGAGAACTGCTTTTACTTCGCGTTAAACGGGATTTCGTGTTAAGTGATTTCACGTTAACGGAAATTGACTAATTTCAAACAGTTTGAAACTCCAGGGGAAATTTGTATCTAAATCCAAAGAATTACCAACATAAATTGTAAGATAATGCATAGCAGTTGTTGTAGTAGTTTTTTGTAAATTTAATTTTTACAAAATTTTAAGTGATATTATTAATTTTCAATAAACTGAAAATGTCTTATATCAACAACGAAAGTTGTCTTTAGCGATAGAGTCGCTATTTGTGTTGTCCAATTACATACATTGCTAACTTTTTGATTCTTAGAATCTCAATTCAATTTCTGCTCATGCAATTGCTATATTTTTGGAATTTTTTTTTCTGATCCATAACCACCTAACACATTCTAAATTAATGGGTGTTGACTTTTCAACTTAGAAACTAAGACTCTGGCATTCTTTTAGACAAGTATATCGTTCAAAAGTCCTCCAAGTTCATTATTTTAGTATTGACTTCACCGTTTTACTTTTCTTTTTGAAATGAGAACATCTAATGCCTACGAGGATAAATATCTAGATTTATTTTCAATGATCTAAGAGATTTAAATACAGGTTGGCTACGCGTTCTTGTTTGGAAAACATATTAAGCTGTAGATCCTGGTCTAATAAACGATTTTTTGGTGCAGCATGGCCATCGTGCAGCAAGCCAGAACATAACTCAGTGGCAGAATAATCTTCCTGTATATCAGAAGTTGGTTTTGATTTCCAACGTTTTGGTATTCTACAGACTATTATTCAGAAAATAAGTTGACTCGTTGAAGATTATATCTCATCCCGATTAACGTGGTCATGATGGGCCAGTGCGAAAGTTCATGAGAATTCAAGGAGTTTTATTGGATAATATAAAAAAAAAACTGTAGGTATTAATTTATTCTGAAAATGAAAAGCGTAATTGTTGTTAATATTTTTTTATTGGTGATCTTCTGACTATAAAGACTAATCCTCTGGACCACATAATCTTCCATGAAAGCATTGGATTAATACATAGAAGGCACAATTTTCAGAGAAACTAAGCAACAGCAACAGATAGGCAGGATCGAAATATTTTCATTTTTGACAGAACGATACCCACCCAAAGAAATCTAAACTGGATAGATGCTAAGATTATAATAGTTAACGTCTCGACATCTAAAGAGAAGAAATAAAAAAATATTTAAGGGGTTCTGTTAAGGCTGTAGTTCAGTACAAGAACTGCTGTGCTGTGCACTAAGAATTGCAAGTTCATCCCAATTGTTAAGATTCAACAGCAAGTAATTTAATACGACACATTCTCAACTCAATAAAATCCATCTAAACAAAGGATTCCAAAAGTTGCTACTATAGTACGGAACTCCACTTCTATTTCTTTGAAATATAAACTACTAGGTAGCAACATTAGACATGAATACAACAATGCTTTCCCACTTCTGAAAGAGAATGAGTTATAAGGAGGAAAAAACTAAGTAGAAATTAGTGCCTCTTAACAGTACTTATCTAAAACAACGTTTGTTCCACACAACATTACACGTTGACCCCAATGGGCAACAAAAAACCACCGCGGCTCCGATCTCGGTAGCGCCAAGATCCCCATTAGGGTCCACTTCGTGCAGAAGAATCATTTGTCACTTGTCCATCCCCTGACCATGCGGGCCGCCTAAATGACAGTCTTTGCCTGCCGTTTCTAAACTGGAAGCCGGTATTTATAAGACTGCTAATGTCCCAAGCTTTTCGAACGTGGGAAAAGAGTTTGGAAGAACTGTAGTCCTTTGAAAATGTACAAGATTCAGGGTTGCATTCGGTGAGCATTGTAGGTAATTGTGTTTAGTCCTCTTTTTGAAGGAACACGGTAATCAGCCCCCTTTTAGTTGTAAAGGGAAAATGGTAGAAATAGTGTCTGCTTGCAAGAAATATGATGTTCAGCTTTGATTGGAAAGAATTATGTGGTTGTGATATTAAAACTGTGTAAGGTTACTCAAGGGGTGTCTTAGCTTCCCAAATTGGAGTAAATTAAGTTTAAGGTTTACTTCTACTGTGAATATTGCAAAATGTACAAAATCTTACTTTTACACTTGATAATTAACCATTTCACTCCTTTAAACCACAATAATAAAATGCCAAGGGGATATGGGACTCTTTTTCCAAAATTCCTAAGTTTTGCTTATAATTAAACAAAATTTGAGCAGATAATATAAAATAGATAGTAAATTATTGAGAAAATGCATTAAAATAATACGAAATGTTAACTTTTTTCAAAATACTTTTCGCGACACACTATTTTAATGAACAACAAAGAAAAATTCGAAGTTGTTTATCAATATATTGTAAACATTTTCACACATATTTTATCTTTAGATGCTATAGTTGAACAGAAATAAAATTTCAAACTTAGAGCTAGTGATTTTTCATTAAAAAATGCATATAATTCAGCTTTTCAGCATGAAAAGAAATAGAAAAAAATTATGTGACTGACATAAAAAAGCATGTGTGTATCTTTTTATAGAACATTAAAAATTATTTCTACAAAAAATTAGGTGAATTTATCAAAAAATGAATCACAAGGAGCTTTTCGAACATACGTAAAATGTGAAAAAAGCGAAGCTGAGAAAAATGCATTTTTAACTTTCGTTAACAAGTGTGCAATACATTAAAATAGTTAGTTAAAGTAAAGAATTTACCACTTAAAATGATAAGATTTCAAAAATTCAAACGCGAAATTAAAGCTAGTGACGTCAGCAATTTTTATAGAACGAAAACAAAACACATCATTTTTGGGATATTTTTTTAGTTTCAGTGTTCCACGTCCGCTTAAGCACAAAAGTTCCTTGTGTTTTACAAAAATAAGCTCAATTATTTTAAAACACAACATATGAAAAAATTAAACTGCCAATGAATAAAGAAACCACTACCTGTTATTAAGTTAGTTTATTACAGGGACGCATTCGATATTCTCGTATTTATTCCTTTTGAGTTTTTAATTTTCTAAAATAGATTTAAACAGTTTAGCACGCAAGATAATTGTTTAATTCCACAAACAACTTTGATAATATTTATTTACGTAAGATGTATTTTGTGTATGCTAATTCTCTATTTTATTTTTTGTGATACATTTTTTATTAATCCAAGACTTGTAGTGTATTCGCATCACCACACTCTCAGATTTTTTTACTTTTTGACAATCACTAGAACTGATTTTATCATTTTAAGCAATCAGTTTTTTCTTCAATTTATAGTGACATGATCTTAGCTTCATATTTGAAGTTTTAATTTTATGACAATTACATTTTAATTAACTTTTATTCAACTTTTTTATGTATTTTATCACATTGATTAACCCTTAATCTGTTTAAAAATATATTTTATCATACTGATTATGTATTAATTTTTGCAAAAAGTAATTCTATATTAGGATATCTGCGACAGTATTTTTTAAAGTCTTCATGAGACATGGCATTTTAACCAAACTGAAAACAATCAATGTTTATTACAAAATACACTTTAAGATATTTATGACTATTCCATTACAATGTATAAAAATTGCCTCGAATTTTACAAAATTTTATGACTATAAAGTCAACATAAAGAAGTAATTATACAATGATTTTGCAACTTTTGGAGCACTTAAAAAAGCAGTATTGAAGAGTAGTATATTGGATTATTTTATTTATTTTAATACCTTAGTTAAAATAAAGTATAAAGTTATCTTATCGTTATAACATTTTAAAAGACTGTTGAAAATTAAATGATAAAAAAAAATATATTTTAATGAACTTGTACGCAACTTTTGAAAAATTCTTACTTATACACTTGATAATTAACCCAAACGCTATAAAATGCACCCCAAATTAATGTTTCTGAAAGTCAAAACAAGTACGTTAATCAGTAAGAAAACTAGCAACACTGAATTCGGCACATTTTCTTACGAATTCTCACACATACCATCGGAACATTTCAATTATACACGGAGAGCTCAGCCACAGTCGTGATCGTCTCGCATTTCCCCCAAAATTGGTGGCCAGGCGCCAAGACATATTCCCCACTTTGTCCAATCTTCGGTTTCTTACCGCAAAAGAAGAGTAAACCACCACCGGACCCTAAAGACTCTTCGATTATACCCCTCGGAATACCGCGGGGCTTTCCATATAGTTAATGGAGGTAAATATTCTACACTTAAAGGAATATGGACGTCCGTCTTTTGTTTTATTTTCTTCCTTTGCCAGGGCCATAATGTCTGAGGTCCTGCACGAGATTGCGTTTGCGATAAGCTGAACGGAATGCCAGTATAGCTGGGATTGAATGCTCCAAGGATGCACTTTTAGGCGATTAGAAAAATAGGATTTGTGTCCCTTGGTCGCTTTCTGGCTGAAATTCCTTCCGTGGTGCGGTGTTTCCCCCCCCCCCCCCGTGAATCGCCATCATCATTATGACTGCGATTGGATCGATCGACAATGGTTATTGGTGAATCATTGTACCAACCTGATCTAGTTCACTGGCTTTCTTAGAAATAGTCTTAAAAACGAACCCTAAAATGCATAAATTACAATTTTTTGTAGTTGAAGAATTCCTGAGTATTCACTAAAAGGCACAGTCGCCTCTCCCAGGGTTGGCATGGCTTAAACCAGTTGGTTTATCCAAATGGAAACCAAGTGTTTTGGGTTTTTTCCCCACAAAAACAACCATTTTTTTTTAATTTTTTTTTTTTTAAGAATAATTTGAAATTGTAAAATTTTAAAAAAAGAAACATTATTATTATTATTATTATTTTTTTTTTTTTTAGAATAAAGCACTTTTAATTATTTGATGTTATAAATAACTTCTAGTTTTAACCAAAAGTTTTCCATATCAAAAACTTTTTTTTTTTTTGAAAAAAAACTTGTTTTTTACCAACCCTGGCCTTTCTTACCATCAACTATTGCACTCAGAATCTTGAGAAATTTTACGCCACCAAGGCCCAGGTTTAGAGACTTGTTCAGGAAGTAAACTATTTTATTTATGTGTTAGAAATCTTTTGAATAATTATTATTACACGTCAACCTTACTGTCTTAAGGAGTACCAGAAAAATTCCCACCACACCCCTACAAGCCACTGCCCCCCCCCCCCTTCCACTCTTCACTTCCTTGGCCGATGTAGTATCTGTCACTGACTGGCTGGTTAGTTTACATGTTTGTGTCATCAGGACTTAATTTGTAACTTTCAGAGCGTATTTGGAAAGATATAAAGTAGCTTTAGCGGCCCAACAAATCGAAGTTCAACCTAATTTAAATAAAAAAAAAAAACACCGTATTAGTTGGAAAATTAGAGATAATTTCAAACAAAATAATTTAATGGAAATTAATCATACTCTCCTTAAATCCTATCTTTATAATTTTCTTTCTAATGATTGGAATTGAAAGTTTTTTAAATCTTGTATTTGACAAACTCTTGCCAAGACACACATTTTCTATATTTTAAAAATATCGTCATTACTAATTTTCTTTTGATAGGCAACTCAAATGTAGTCAAGGAAAAGGTTGATTTCTCAAATTAAAAATATATTTATAAATTTTAATGCAATTTTTCCTGTTTTGTGCATTCATGGATTTATATTCAAACTCTTCAAAGGGTATTAATAGGTAGCACTATTTTTAGTCGAAATAAATTTCGTTAAGTTCTGGTTTTGTTTCTTGATAATATGGTAAAATATAAAAAAATTAAAATTGAATGTTAGAGATTTGAAACATGTACTTACGTATGTCTAGTTATTAGGAATTAATTCCCGATGCTTGCATATTTTAGAAATGACTAATATATAGAAAAAGTCTATAAGAAGTCTTTAGAATATCAGTTGCTGGATATTTCGAAAATAAAGTAAAAAGTTAATAAAGAATAGAATAATATAAATTGTTACCATACACATTTAACATCAGGGGCTTACTGGCCATAGAGTTGTCCGGTGAAATCACCGGGCTGGTCAGTGTCTGTAAAAGGTGGGCCAGTCCGGTACAGAATTTTTTTTTAAGTGTTTCAATATAATTAGTTGCCCTCTTTAATGTTTTTTTTTTTTTTTTTTTTTTTTTTTTTTTTTTTTTTTAAACCAATGCATTCAAAACCCAATCACTCCCACCAGAACTATTAATTATCATTGTATTATTACTTTACTTTCAATGATATAGTTTGCATATTAAAAATTGCTTAAAATTTCACATTACTTTAATTATATAGATTATGTGGAATCTAGAAAATAGATTCAGTTAAATTTATTTATTATCGTATTATGAATATTTACTTATTTTATAACTTTTAAGATTAAGTATATATCAATGGTTTATGGAAATCAAGTTCATTCAAAGGAGGTATAAATAGTAGGGACAGCGAAAATTGGATTTAATTAAATTGTTTATTAAAACAATTCAATTATTAAAAATAAATAATGGAAAAAAGCTATTTAATTATTGAATATAAGTACTTAAAAAAATATATTAATATATTAATTTAATTATTAAAATGAATGTTTCAGTTATTGAAATTATTTTATTAAAAATAATTATTAAAATTTGATTCATAATTATATTGAAAGTTTGGGAAGGTATAAACCTAAAGTCACCGGGCCGATTTCATGTCCCAGTAAGCCCCTGTTTAACATGACTTATTTAGTTAGTACTAATTTTTATGAACTATTTAATATTATTACTAATTAAATATTAGGATCGAATGTTATATCGTTTTCGAAAAGGGGTATATAAACTGTTTTTAATATTGGTGGGGATATTGGAAAATGCATTAAAGTTACATGTTTGATTTAACGAAAAATAACTGCTTTTGAACTTAGAGAAATGATAAGTAATGTAATTTGAAAAAATTTAATGTAAATTATTACTCATTATGATAAAATTCTCAATCATCCCCTTAGGTTTTACCATAAAAACCTTTTGTAGTGACTAAATTAAATCCTGTTTTCGTACTGCTACTTTCATTCCACCAATGAAATATATACAAGTTAAACCAAAATGTTCAACACTGCGCACATCATTTAGCCTGTCGCAGAAAAGAAGGTTAAAAAGAGAAGATGGGGTATCAAACGTAATTGTATTACAATTTTTCTTACACTCCTTTATTGCTCATCTAACTTTCGAAATTTTTTAAATCCATTTGTACAGCTATCCATATTTATTTCCTTTTAGCTTGAGACATTTACATAAGTAGTATGCTGTTAAATTTAAGCATTAAAGATATCCAGATATTTTTTTATTACATAATTCTCAATTGCATAATAACATTCATTTGGGATATTATTCTTTAAACTGTAATTTTCCTTAATGCTACAAGCAGTATTTAAAAAAGGTGCCATCCAAACTTTTCCTACACTTCTCATTTACAAACTGTAAGAAAACAATACGCAGTAGAATTCTAAAATAAATTAACTTTAAGAAATAGTTAAAAAAGAAATCAGAACATATAAAAAATTTAATTATCAAAAATTATGTTGATGGAATAGCCGCAGTATTCCATATGTTATAACTCCATATGCTACTCCTTTACCACCAAACTTTCATCGATCACAATATGATTTAACTCGAATTGCCAAATCAACCTCCAATTATAGCGATATTTGTCATACAGTGTTTTCCAATGTCTTTTGAATAAGTGTTAAGGAAGCATATTTTAAAAGGCAACGAATTATCTAGAAATTAACACAATAACTTTCTTTATAAGCTGTAACGTTGTGTTGTCATCAAAGTGTTATTTCGAAGTATTTTTTTATATCACGCTTCATTTAAAAAATGTTTAACTTTTTATTCTTATGCAACTATTTTATAATGCATAAAATATTAAGATATAATTGTAAAGTAATTTCTAACAGTGCTAGAATGAAATTATAAACCTTTTTAGATGGTATTTTTTGTTTAAAATATATTTATTATAAAATAGCAATCTGTTATTGAACAAAATGAGAGTTGTGACATTAAATACGAGTGTGTTGTTTTTTTTTTTTTTTTTTTTTTTTTTAATCTCTAATGTTAAAACGCATTGAGGCACCAAACAATTTGTAAAACAGCTAAAAGCATTTTTAATGCATAGGCTGAGAGCACTAAGACGGAACGGTCTTCAGTGGATAATCGGACGCTATATGTATCATGTTGAAAATTTTCATATGGCCATGCGTTCTTACTTATAATAGACAGCTTAGTTGTACTTCAACAAAGTATACTTAAGCAAAACTCAAGTGCTTTTAATGCATATAGGGAACTGCAAATTAGTGCTAGTTGAATACACTATATTTGAAATAATGAAATATATCCTAGCCATACGATCATACCTCAAACACCAAACCTAACCAAACGCATTTAAGTGAGATTTTAGGTTGTTTTATTATTTTTTTTTTTTTTTATTATTATTATTTTTTTATTTTTTTTTTTATTTTTTTTATAAAGTAGATATAATTTTTGTTTTTCCAGAGAAATTACATAACTGCGGAAAATACATAACTTTACTTAAAAGTCTGTTTAACGACTTCCTTACCACATGCATGTAGTACAAGAATAAAAAAAAATATCCAAACATAATTTAATTTTGTCAAATTTCCATTTGCAATACCTGTGCGCTGGCTAGCTATATGACCTATACAAGAAAAAATAAACCTCAAAACTACCTTTTTCTTTTATGATTCATTTTACTCTACACGTGTTTTTCAACATTAGTACAACTACCTATAATTATCTAAACATAATCTAATTTTCCAAAATTTGCATTTGCAACATCTGTTCGCTGGCTATCGGTGTAACATGTACAAGGAAAAAGAAAAAATAGTCCTCAAAACTCTATTTTTCTTTTATGATTAATTATATTGTAAGCGTGTTTATTAATCTAGTTTCAAATGTATTGAAAAAACCTGTTCTAAACACATCGAGGTAACTTAATTGCCGTATGAATTTTCAAAGTGATGTACCAGCTGTTGATAATTCAATTAATCGCAGCAATCGATTCGTTCACTTTCCCTGATGTAGAAGCATCACTCTCACTGACATCCCATCGATGATTAAAGAGAGTGGCGAAATTACAGTTCTTCTAAAGAGTACTCTTCAAGAGAGATTAAATCGTTCAAACAAGAGCAGTGATTACATTTATTGCGTAGCATCGCAAGTAGCGCGAATGAATGCAAGTACCCGCATCAAGCTATTTTAGCAGTATACTGCCGTTTAATGCAAAGTGTGCTTGTTAAAAAAATTGGACTGTTAACGGTATGTGAGGTCATGAGTTATAGAGAGTTCCTGGTGGGTGAAAATAAACTAAAACGTTGTTTGTTGGGGTCAAATGAAGCAATTATAGAAAAGATCCTAAACAGAACTTTAACCACTGAAGTTATAACCTGAAACCACATTTTAAGTCGCAATTTACCTAGGTATCGCATTTTTATCTTTAATATTCAGAAACAGTTTAAACAAAAAAAAAAAAAACTTTTTTTACTGAGTCAATTAAACTTATTTCGATTTAAATAAGGAGCCCAATTTCAAAAGTATCCCAAATATCAATTAGGTTTAACCATTGGGAGAATGGGGTCAAGGGCTGTAAATAACTTATAAAATCCTATTTCAACATAACTAAAGCACGTGTTTTTCGTGATTCTTGTTTTAATTTCTTCACTTTCATCATTAGTTTAGTTTAATAAATAGTTCGTTTTTTGTTGAAAAAATTTCTTCATTTGAGCACTCCTTAATTTTTAGGGTTAACACTCAAGCTATTGATGTTTGTATTTCAATATCATAGTTATGCATTTGTATTGAAATCAGGTATTTTATTTTGCTTTGAAATATTGTTGTATAAAATTATAACTGTGGATAGACTGCCCCAGAGAATTTTCACGTGGTGATTATGTTGTCAGAGTTTTTGGAGCTGTCAGGCTTGTTCCGTCTTTTTTTTTTTTTTTTTTAATACTGTGTATGGTTATTTAGTATTTGTTATTTTTGTTTCGTTTTAATAAATGCATGAATGGTATACTTTGATTTACACTAAGTTTATTGAATAACTCTCATTAAACTTTCAATAATAGTCAAAATACATAGGAATAGGATATTGTGTTCATAATTTAAGTCTGGATTAAAATATAAAACAAATTTTTAAAGTTATTTCAAGAACAAACTCTTTACAGCATAAAAGTGTTTTGTGTTTTCGTAAAGTTCAAAGAGCTAAAGAGAGCTTTTTCTTAAATTAAAATAAAATAAACATTCCCAAAAGAATTCTAATACATAATTCCAGGTTATTCCTCTATCTCTGGAATAAATATAACCACACGGTATGATTTTGAAAAATTATCATAAATCGGGAAAACAATTAATCATTGTATCTTAAATCCATTAAACAAAGATGCATAATTAATTTCCCTGCTTGTAATAACAATGATTTAAATTGAGTTCACACAAGCAACTGTGAAAAAAAAAAATATAAGCTTAACCCAAATCACTCTATTAGAACATTTTAACTATATTTAGAAGTGTAGTGAAGAGATTAAATGCAGTGGAATGACGGTCCGCAACAGGAATTCGGTCACTTCAATTTTTGGTTGAAATGTAATTTGTAGTGATAAGTTGCACACAATATATGTAAAGTAAATTATTTGGAATGAACTAGAAGGAAAATTCTTCTAAAAATGGTGATAAGGTTCCATGGCAAACTTATTTTTATTTCAAAATAAATAATTTTATAAAACAACATTTACTAAAATGACCAGCATTAAGAAACAAGGGTGTTATTTTGTAAAAGTGTTTTTTCCCCCCCTTCCCCCCCCCCCCTTTTTTCAAATTTTCATGAGTAAAGTTTTAAACCTCTTTACATTTTATTAAAATACTTTGCATTTAAGTTCGTGACAGAGCTACTTAGGTATTTAATTCCTTTCATTAGGTGGTTATACTGAATATTTGTGGTCCAAGACCTAGATAGTCGGAAAATCTTTCCTTCTTTAAAACATGATTTGGGAAAAGTATCAAAAAAATCCAATAGCTAAAAAATTAGATATAGCCTCAAATGTCAATATAAAGTAGGAAATACATAGTATAAAAACTAAATGACTCACGCTTTTTAAACGCCATTCAACTAACTAATCATGAACTATTAATTCATTGCTTTTGAATAAAAGTTGTACACATTAGAAAGAGAAAGATGAAACTGGTGTGTCACTTTATTTCATACTTAAGTGTCGATAATGTTAATTATGACATAATGTTCTTAGAACGAAAGCCTCTTGGAATTATAGTAATGATATAATATTTTTTATAAGATATACCTAAACCTTAAGACTTAAAAATATATAGCTATTAACAAAACACAAGAATTAAAAAATATATATATTTAATCAATGCTACTTCCCCTGGAACTAAATACATTTTATTTTATTTAATTAGATCGGAAAATTCAATAAAGTTTAGTTTCTTTAATTCTGAAAACTCAATATATATTTTAGTTTAACATTTTCTAGTTAACTTTAACCTTACACAGTAATCCTGGTTCTGAAGCTTTATTTTATTATTTTAAATATATTTTAACGTAATGTTTTATGCGATTTCAAAAATTATTACAAATAATTTTAATAATTATAATGTTTAATTTTTTTAAATACATTAAACTAAAAGCATTAAAGACTATTATTTGTGTAAGAATTAAAATTAATTTCTTAAAATTTAAAACGGGAACTTTTCATAAGTAAATAATTTTATGTATTTAGTAAAACACTTGGTTTTAACTACAAAAAGGATATTTATTTTAAAATAAAGCCTAATAGTAAGATAGTTTTCAATATAAATTTTTTATTAGCTTTACTGGTAAATAATTGGGTTTTAATTACAATAGACTATTTTCAAGAGATTAGTAATGTAAAAGTTTTTTTTTTTTTTTTTATCTATTTGATTGATGAACTTTTTTCTGCTTTTTATCATTACTTAACTTGAATTTAAACTGAAAGAAAAGTATATTTTAAAAAATCGTATATTCATACATGATTTTTTAAAATGTATTTTTCTTTCAGTTTTCATGTTTTCAGCTTTGTTTTCATGTGGCTACAGGCATGTTCTTATCTTCCCGATTATTGAGAAGCGTATGACATCTTTTTTAATCTATTAATATGCTTAGAAATTCTAATAAATAAATATAAAAACCTGCAAAAGAAGAAAAAGTATAAGTTGTTCATTGAAAGTATTAAATTAAACTTTCTTATTAATAACATTGATAAACAGGTAAAAAAAATTAGAAGCAACAAATATTAAGTATCTCTTTACCCTCACATAAAAAAAATGATAAAAACAACACATTTCTGAAATTAGGCAAGACCTTAAATCGCAATCCCAAATTCGAAATAACCAGAGAAAACAAGGCGAAAATATCAGAAAGGAGAAGGGAAGGGGGTCACCTTTTCAACTATGATGTGAATGAACAACTTGAGAACGCAACACAAGTTCCAAAAAATAAATAAATAAAGTTAAAAAATTCAACTACCTATAAAATATCAAATATAAATTTAAGAAGCATTCTTTGAAATTCCAGTTAAAACCAAAACACTTACCCCCAATGACGCAATACAAGCCCATGATACAAAACAAAATTACAAGAATTACCACATAAACACACCCTAATACAATAAAACCTCATTGAAGCAATTGAACAGAGGGGGGGGGGGGAGGGGGACGTCTTTATCTAAATCCGGGAGGGTACGGGGAGAGGGGGGGGTGAAAAAGGTGGGTCCGATGGGTGCGCCTGAACGCGGGAAATTACCCCTCATTGAGAGCGAGGAACGCCCGAACAGAAGCCGAGGAACGAGCGACTGTGAGTTACCGGAGAAAGAACCGGTCTTCTTCTCTTCTCAAGGGGTTGCTCGGTGAATTGCTGTTCTTGTGGCCGACCGGAGTAAAGTCTGAGGCGGCAGGAAAAGAGATCGGATTGCGGCGGCTTGCTTTTTTGTCGGTAGGTCTTGTAGAGGTTTTTTTTCTCTCTAATCGATGAAGTGGGTGATATATGGATGGTGGAGAGTGGGTTTCTTGATTGGATTGGTTGAAGTCGCTTTTGTCAAATAATTTAGAGAGTTGAATTCAATAACTTTTTTAATTTAAATGTGTATAACTTATTTTTAAGTTTAAACTCAATGATTTTCTTTAGGATACTCAGTAGTAATTTTAAATAATTACATTTTTATTTATAAGTCATTAGTTATTAAAATACGTAGAAATTTGGGTTTTTACTTAATACTCATCTATTTTGTAAACTTGGAAGAAAACGTGTTTTTATTTAAATCTCATGTCTTATGTATTGACAATTTAAAATTAGAAGGTTTTTTTTTTTTTTTTTTTTTTATTATTATTATTATTAAAAAAAGTGGGATTAGAATTTTGGAAAATCATTCAAACCTAACTGCTGAGACTTTAATTTCAGATGCAAAAAATTTTTTAGATAATTATTCCTGTAATTGAAATATTTTTAATAAATAAATTATTTCTTAACTTCAATAAGGAATGAAATTATTTATAAAAATTGTATATTTCTATGTATAGTTTTCTAAATTAAATTTTTATAGCACAGTACCTTTTTTAATTAGATAACAATTCTAAAAAACTAGAGTAAAATCATAATCGTAATTATTAACTTATAATGAAGTATTATTTGGATAACAATAATAAAAACTCAAACACTCATAAATATGATTGACTTTAAATGATAAAAATCTCTGTTATTAATCACATAAAATAAAACATTTTATTTAGAGATACTAATATCTCATTTATGAAATTATGTTTTATTTTTGGTTGGTTGGTTGGTTGTATTCAGATTATCTGGCGCCGTCAGCAACACGAGGGCAATAATGCGCCGAAACATTCGTCATTAGACAAGCCAACATACATTTACAAACACCCATGCCTAACACGGGACTCGAACCCGCAACTTCGCGGTCTAGAAGCCAGCACGCTAACCACTATACCGTTTGGTCGGCCGTTTTATTTTTGATATTGAGTACAAAGGAAGTTATAAGACTCCCCCCCCCCCCTTTATTTCTCTCATAATTTTTCACTAAATAATTGATCTTCCACACACCTAGTGATTTTACTGTAACATTACCTTTTACAAATAAACTCAGACATTATTTTAAACAGCTGGGCTAGCTAAACAGCTATAACTAGAATAGCACTGATCTAAAATTTTTAACTTTTTAAGTACGGAACAAAAGTCAGCCTTCTCTGATGAGCTGATATCACAGTTTGTTTCTTCGTTTCTTGATGTCATTATAATACTCAATAAACAGTTTAAAAAATACGAATTAAACTCAAGTTTTGAATTTAAGATCGTGCGAAGGCTTATCCCGATTTTAGAATTAAAGTAATATAAAAAATAATTAATCGATTAGAAAAAATCAAAACACAATTCTAAGAAAAAATGTATTCGTTGGAATAAGTGTGTAAATAAAAGTACAAAATCAGATTTCGTACAGAATTACATAAATTATACTTCCTTCAGAAAATTTTATTGTTTACATGAAATAATCGAAAATCAAATTATATCTTATGATGTTTAAATGAAAGCACCACCTTTCTATTTGGTACAGTCAAAATTTACCATTTTTTATTATTATTATTATTATTTATCTATTTATTTTCCACCTAAATTTCAGATTTCAAGTCAATTAATGCTCATTATATGCTGCATTCATTACCCTTTTTTGTTTAAGTAATTTTTTTTATAACTTGGAAGCTATTTTTTAGTTTCTAAAATATCAAACAAATATTTCAATGCTATTAATTTTTCAATGCTATATCACAATATAAGTGTTAAGGATAAATATATAATCTAGTTTTAAGCGTCCACCATTTTGTCTCAATTTTTCTTAAAGGTGAAGTTTCGTAGATGTCTCTCCAAATTAACGTTTTTAAGTTGTTGCTTCCATTTTTAAGTTGGAATTCCGAGCTATTGTAAACCAAACTGCAGTTGAATAATAATAATATTTTGCAATTATAATGTAATTTTCAGGTTTTGTAAGACAAGAAAAAGTAGAATCTCTTTCAAGGACTTTTAGTCTTATTTAAAACTTCATATTAACCAAGGCTATCCTTGGAAGAGAATTCTTTGTTCAACTTGTTTAAAATTAAACATAAACAATCTTAATGCAAAAAAAAAAAAAAATCCAAAACAAAGAAGTTAATAACATTTATGCTAAGCGTTAGGAAATTTAATTGATTTTGTTTTACATATTCTGATTATAAATTCCGTGAGTTGTCATCATATATCTACCAATTAACAACAAAAAATCTAACCGATTATTCGAGTAATACAGCATGAAATTATTTCAAAATTATGTAGTTTGAGTAAATTTTTGTTTTCAAACTTTCAAAGGCACTCAATTTATTTTATTATTAATAAGTTAAGTTTATTTATACGTTAAAAATAATAAATCAAACATTTTATATCATTTTCTACGGAAAAGGTACTTTTATAACTTGGAGTGTAAAAGATTTCGCAACTTAGAATTGCACTACGAAAATTTTGGAGGTGGGGATATTTAGAATAACTTAATAGTCATTACCACAGCGATTTTGATCAAAATCGTTAAAGCCTTTTTTCAGAAATTGCTGGAAAATGCAAACTTTTCAATGGCAAATATCTTATGCGCATGCACGATTGGGACAAAAAGCTTAATGACAGGTCCTAAGGCCTTCACTAATCCGTATGCAAAAGTTGAACATCGTAAAGTCAATTTGTTCCGGAGTTATGCTGACCATAGACAAATGAACGGACACGCATATATTTTTTCTAAATCTCTTTTTGAGTGCAGCGTGCAAAACGCTGTGAAAATTCAAAACTCCCAAACGTGTAGTAATTAAAAAAAAAATCGAAATTTGTTTCACCTAATGCAATTACCCTAAAATTAACATAAGGGTAATTGAAAGTAAAAATTGGCAAACTCTTTTTAACGTTCCGTACTACAAGATCGAAAATTAAACTTCGTAGAATCACCTCGATGTCTGTCTGAAAGATTAAAAATTGAAGAACGCGAGAATTTGTTGTTTTATGTAAGTGAAATTATGCAAACAGCTATGTCATAACATAAACAAATAAGAATTTTTTTTTTAAAAATTCATAATTGTTCTGTTAAGTTAACGGGAAAAAAATTCTTCAATAACGTAATTGTGTTTGGTACCAAATGAAAGCTACAGTTAAAAGATTTCAAAAATATATAACAGGTATGTGTCTTGTTATAAATTGTTTAATTAAATTTTAAAAAAAACCTGCCTTTTAGTTCAGAAAAAAAAAATTAAATACGACACGAAAACGATTATTAATAGTTTCACGGAAAACTATTTTTGTTAATCGTCTAAATTTTTATATCGTAAATTAACAATTTTATTTTACTTTAAAGTTGATTTTAATAACTTTATCGTAGATTAAAAAAAAAACAAAAAAAAAAACGCTTAATATTCCATCTAATTGTGAATATTACTATGGTCTAAGAAGTCAACTATTTTTTTTTTTTTTTTTTTTTATTTTTTTTTACCTACTGCCTTGTATGGAAGCATTTTGGACTGTTAAAGAGAATCGAATCCACTTCTTCTTTGTAAGCCTACTTGATGGCTGTGGTGTTATCTCTCTGGTTTCGCTTGCCAAAGGTTCCAGATTCGAATTCTGGATTTGATATAGATATTCTTTGTGGTTCGGAATCTACGTTAAGCTGCAGTTATTGTGGTAACAAGCAGTTATTGTGCATACAAATAGATCGTTGAGCATACAAATCAACCAACCAATCTTGGTTTAGCGCTTTCGAAATCAATGACATCATTTCTATTTTCAACTTTTCATTAAATTTCCAATCATTTTTTTTTTTTTTTTTTTTTTTTTTTTACATAGAGAAACAATTAAAGTTTTGTTTTCTATCACGAGCGAGTTTATTTGAATATTTAATTATAAAAATGTAATGTAATATATATATATATATATATATATATATATATATATATATATATATATATATATATATATATATATATATATATATATATATATATATATATATATATATATATATATATATATATATATATATATATATATATATATATATATATATATATATATATATATATATATTTATATATATATTTATATTTATATATATATTTATATTATATATATATATATATATATATATATATATATATATATATATATATATATATATATATATATATATATATATATATATATATATATATATATATATATATATATATATATATATATATATATATATATATATATATATATATATATATATATATATATATATATATATATATATATATATATATATATATATATATATATATATATATATATATATATATATATATATATATATATATATATATATTATATATATTTATATTATGTAATATTTCTCACAATAGATAATTTGTAAGAGTCACCTTCATAAACAAATGTAGTAAATAGATACACCATAAAAAGTTAGTTAGCTATGTGTTTGTCATAATTCCAATGTCTTCTACGTTTCTCTCACATACCCGTATCATACTATTCTCCAATTACTTCAGAATATCACTCTTCAAGGGTGCTAAATCAAAGCTGCCTTAACTGTGCTAAAATAATCAGCAATTATTGTGTGAATTACGAAAATTTATTTATCAATATCTTTTTATTTTGCAACTAGCCCAGCTGTGTAGTGGGGGTTTTTCTAATTTACTCTTCGGCGGTTATGTTAAAACATTACAAAACGCATATTTTTACACTTGTAATATAAGTTACAAGTTTACAAGTGAATGTACCAACCTTCTGTTATGTCCAACAAGCCTTGGCACTCCTCTATTAGTGAAATGTTGAAAAACTTAGAGGTAAATATTTCTCTGCAAGTGATATAAATTTTTAAATGTGTACGTTAAGGTTCGCTAATTTTTATACTTTAATTAAGTGTGGTTAGATATCTTGTGAAATATGTCTAAATTCATCTATCACAATAAAAGTAAAACTTTAAAAAAAAAAAAAATGGTTTTATTTTGTAAATTCGTTGCTGTATGTATCTAAAATTGATAGAATAATATGCATGTATGTGCACTAAAATTGAATCTCATATGGAGGATCTTGTGCACATCAATTAACAGCAATACGTATGTAATTTTCCCTTTATAGCAATTAGTAGGGTATAAACCGGGATATTATAATACACACCCATTGAATCATTCAAATAAAAGTTAAAGTAATCCTAATTATAAATTCCCCACCCAATACCATTACTTTTTTCTTTAATTTAAACTCTGTCATCAGTAACATTGTATGTTTTTTTGTACCTTTTTTTATAATAAAAACTTACTTGAAATATAAACACCATAGTAATTTTTGCATTTTCATTATCTGTAACCATTGATATAGTTTACATTTTTGGACTGCTAAGAAAAAATTATTATGCTAGCAACATTTAAATACTTTTTCTACGTTTGAAATTGAGTTTAAGATGGAAGTTTATTCGGTGTAAAAATCAGAAACCTAATTGACCATAGTTAATGGATTAAGTAACTTTCAACTTTCTTAAAATGGAGTTCTCGGGTTCGGGTCTATATGTGAAGCTCATAGGCGAAAATGCTTATTGAACGTAAAAAAAAATGCATTACAACCGTTTTGCTCATTCAGCGTTTTCAATCTTAGAGCCTAGCATATCGGTTTTTTAAGATTGAAAAAATGCCAATTCTAATTTGTCTAAGTTTTCAGGATAGTACTAAGACTTTCGAAAGAGTCAGCTCAACATGAGTTTAGAATTTTTACGTTTCGCTCGTTTATTACAAATTTATTTCAATGTTCAAGTTACAGCTTTTATCTTGTTTATTTTATGTGTCTTCTCTTTCTGTTTCAAAATACGTAGAACCTCGATTTTTTGTATTACCCAATCCAATTATATAAAGGCATCACTTAATTTTTTGTAATCATATGCTAGTAATTCAAAATACATATGTGACCATGACATTTCCATTTTAATAGTAATAATATATTTTAAAGCAGACCACGCCCTATTCGTGATGTGCTTCGAATTTGGAGCAGGAAAGGGTATTTGAATATGGAAAATGAAAACTTTCCTCCAAATAGTTTCGGGACAACGTTTTCAAAATGTCACTGTTGTCAGTTTTCGACCATTCTACGTAAAGTATAGTTAATGGTGTAATTATACTTCGAAATATACCCCTACATCCATCTTATACTCTAGGCTACTTGATTTATGCGACTTCATTGAAACAAATATATTGTAGGTAGATTATCATTATTAAACTAATAAAAAGTCTTTCGAAAACGTATATGTGACTTGATTTCAAAACTAATTCTGGCAAAAATCACTTTTTACAAGTTGGATTCCAATGACTTACCGACTTTATAAAAATAATGTATTTTTATTGTAAATAACAATTATGTTCAATTATATTTTTTCAATCGTGATTTTGTTCAAGAACATTGCCATAATTTTATTTCTTATTATTTAATAGAAAATCACGTCATTATGCCAAATTCCAAAGTCAAAAAATCTTATACAAACCATTTGTAAAAACTTTTAATAATTCTCAACTCATCCATTTTCTGGCAAATTTCCGTGATGAACCTTTATGCATTATAGAAAAATATTTGTTGAAAAGATCAAAAACTTTTTTTAAAACTTCATTTTTAGAAGTTTGCTTGTATTTATTTTGAAAGAACTCCAAAAAACTAAACCAATAAGTGACAATAACTTAATTTAGTCTAATGAAACTTTCTATGGATTCGATGTTAGTTTGATATGATTGTTAATGCATAATGAGGATTCAACGTGATCATTATACTCCACAATGCGATAACAATAACTTAATATAAGTATAAACAGAATGTAAATTTGTAAAATAAATTTTTTTAAACAACCTATAACGGGAAAGATAATCCCTTGAATTATCTTAAAATAATATTTAAAATTAAAAATCTGAAGAGAAATTAAGTGTACCTACAGTTTTCTTTTGAAAACTTTCACTTCAGAAATTCTCTACAGGTTTAATTTTACAAGAATGGTGCAAATTATATTACATCTGAAGCAGACGCTATTAATTTGAAATATAAGATAATAATAAAGGAATTTAATATGTATTCTTCCACATGTTATTTTAAACTGAATATAACTAATGTAAGGTACTTTCATTTAATACATAGAATTACATTCGGTAACTTTTAGGCACTGAAGAAAACAATAGGGACGACTTATCGATTCACTCATTTCTGGATAGTTTTAAAAGCATTTCATAACAAAGAGTGCAGTTATCGTACCGAAATTGCTCCTGATTTTTTCTCGTTTCTTAGTTTGAATAAATTTTCATTCGTATTCTCTTTTCAGATTAATCTTCTATTGTTACCTCCACGTTCCTGAGGATAAGTCATCACCCAAATGAGATCAATCTTTAAACATATTAACACAGCGGTTCGTTAAACTGCAACCTGTATTATCCTTGCCAATATTTGCATTCCCATGCATCCATCTTCGCTTGACCACTGGCCACCCATGATGTATCACCCAGCACTCACAGTAGGTCAAATGATCTCCCAACCCACACTCAATTACCCTCCACAGGACCTCCTAGCCACCTATTACAACCCATCATATCCCAAAACCATGGCACCCATAGTGCAACCCATGTGCCATCTGCCAACGTACCACGAACAATACACGCCCTCATATGCCACTGCAGATACGGCGAGATGTCATCTACCATCATCTCCTATTCTGTACCCTAGTGCACAACCACACCAACTGGAATCCAGTCGCTTCAGAACCAGGTTTGACTTTACCAGACTCGCTGAATCAGCCACCAGTGCCGATTCTCCTTTTCCTGGAGGCATAGGTGGCATGCCGGATGATCCTTTTGGAACTCTGGTGGCACCCTGGTGTCCGATTAGTATGACCACCAGGTACGCGAATGCGAGGACTGTCGCTGTACCGGCTGGTGGCAGTTCAACCAGACCCAGGAAGGAGTTCATCTGCAAGTTCTGCCAGAGGAGGTTCACCAAGTCGTACAATCTCCTGATACACGAAAGGACGCATACGGACGAGAGACCTTACACGTGTGACATCTGCCACAAGTCCTTCAGACGCCAAGACCATCTACGAGATCATAGGTGAGTTTTATGTTTTGTCATTGATAAAAGGTATCCATAAACTCTGAAGCAAATACAAAGCCACTAACTAAATATAAGGATAAAGTCATATGAAATTAATGATGTATTAGGTATCATAATTATAACGAATGACGTTTTAAATCTCAGGAGCCATCAGATGTAAAATTTAACAGATTTCACAACTATAAATCTGCCCCCTTTATCTTTTATAAAGAGAATGAAACTGCCATTCTTTCATTGTCTTGGTATTTAACTGGCAATACTTTATTTAGAGAAAAGAATATACAAACAATAAAAAATTATTTGGATATATTTTATCCTTCATGATCAATACGAGTTTACTGTGTAAGGTCAGTTGATTTTGGCGATACCTAGCGCAAGAACCACACCAGGTCTGTGTTGCGTTGAAGCATCATTGAAACTCGTTTATTTACTTTATTAGAAAAAAATCGAGCACAAATCAATACTACTATGTCTGCATCTTCTCTCTTTTCCCTCTCTCTCTCTCACAATCTCTCCCGCTCTCCTTTTTTTTTTTTTTTTTTTTTTTTTTTTACCATCCAAGACCTATTTTGTGTGCTGAATTTCTTACACTTCAAATTTAAAAACAGTATGCATTTTATTCATTATCCAAATTATTAATTTCTCAAAAATTGGAAAACGTCAATTGGAACTTAATGCGATATTTAACTCTTAATGTTAATGAATTAATTATGCGTATACAATTTTTAAATATTTGTTCACTGACTAAACTTGAAGTTTCTTCATTTGAGAAAAGACTATGAAATATTTAGATAAAAAATTTCAAAAGAGAGAAAAGTAATTCGCAATTATAACGGAAAACCAGCGAGATAGAGAAAGGCGTAAACTGAAACTCAGATCTTCATTGAGCATAGGTCAGATGTTTTTTTTATTTAGTAGTTCTTTTCTTGTACCATTGATAATTTTTTTAACCTTACACTTTAAAACCTTTTTTAGAAAGCATACAAGAACAGACTTTTTTACACTATGTATTTAATAATTGAAATATCTCCAGAAATATTTAAAGATAATATTTGCAATTTTATATAAAATGCAAAAACATGCAAACAAGTTATTTCTGTTGACATTTTTACTCTCATAAGTTTAAACTGCACTTACAGCGTTTGACTTAAACATTACAGACAACTTAGTACAGCTTCAATGCTGTAGGGTTCACCAAATCATATTTTCTTGATTATTTTAAAAACATTGATTTCAGAAGAAAAAAAAAATTCTAAATTAATTTTCTTGTTAAAATACAGTTAAATACTTTGTAGCGAACTTTTTTCGGAAGTTGTGCTGCGTCCTCCACAACAAAAGAAATTGACGTATACGGGTAAAACTGGATGGAGGGTAAATGTCCTTAAAATGTAGAAAAAAAGAAATTGGAAAAGATAGGCGGATCCAACTAATGAGTTGACGAAGATATTTTCTCAATAAAAAAAAAACTATCTAGTTTCAATACTTCAAAACAAAAATTCTCAGAAAACGTTGGGGAAAAAAAGAAAATAATAATATAAGAGATAATTCTAAATTAACAACTCTGGGTTTATAAAAAACATATCGTAATTTTTTATAAACTTATTTGTTTAACTAGGCACTCTACGTTAACGTTTGTCTAAAATAAATTAGTTTGTCACACTGAAAAAAAGTTTCTCCCAAGTGTGCCTTTTCTCTCTATAAAAAGCATCCCATACAGGGTTTATGCTGTGTTTCGTTTTCGACAAAACCATGCTTTCACCTTAGAATCCATGCTTTTTAAATCGTATAATAACTCTGAGAAGGAACGCAAAGTTTAAATTCAAAAGGGTATTTAGAAAACTTTCTCTCACCATTTCCTGAAAAAAAAAAAACATCTAGCTCATTAGCTATCTGAGAACCATTGGAAAAATGACAAAACATTTAAAATTTACTATATTTAAAAAAAATTTACATAATTATGCATTACTATTATTTTGGGAAATCGTATATGCTCCACATTACATGGAATTTGAACATTGATAGTTGATAAAGTCACCTCTGAATCACCTTCTTGATAGGGTCAATAGTTTCAGCTCTAACTTAATGTAGAGGAGGGGTCTCATTTTAGATAACTATCATATAGGTGACTTTCGCAATTTAAGGCGATTTATTTCTTGTATTATAAGTGGCTAAAAATAACAAAATAGTTAAGAAGTAACCTTAAATAATTAAGAAAAACTCTTAAAAAATAGTTAAAAAAATACAAAAGGTTAAAAAATATAAATGTACAAGTTCAAATCTAACAACATCCAATAATTCAATACAGTAGATTAAAATGAGGTATCTCATTTAAATGTCGATTGCTTTTATTAGAGGGATTATTTGATTATTATATTAAAAAAATAATCATTCATACGAACATGCATCTAAATAGCCTCGGAACTGAAAGAATTTCACTCTGGAAATAACTTTTCCAATAACAGCTTGCAAATCTGATGGTACAAGTTCATGTACGAGTACTTACACGAACATTGTGTTTGGGTACGTAACACTCGAAGTGTGATTATTCGTACTTGGCTTACTTTTACAGTCCTATTCACAAATGTCATCATATACGGTAAAAGATTTATTGATATTATACATATAAGAAGTGTGTGATGAAATTTAATAAATAATGTAATTTTATTACTCTGTTGTCTGTTCTTTTTCAGTTAACTAATTTTAACCCTTTCATTTAAGGTACATACACTCAAAAGAAAAACCCTTTAAATGCACCGACTGTGGCAAAGGTTTCTGTCAATCAAGAACATTAGCAGTTCATAGAATTCTCCACATGGAAGATTCTCCGCACAAATGTTCAACGTGCGGCAAAACATTCAACCAACGCAGCAACTTAAAAACGCATCTTTTAACTCACACTGACATCAAACCTTATAACTGTTCTTCTTGCGGCAAGGAATTTAGGAGAAACTGTGATCTCAGACGACATACTCTCACGCATGCCTCTAGCGGCGGTTGTGAGAACAATAACAGTTCGTCGTTCACTTGCATAACGATAGATGGCGCACCGGCTTCGCCATCCAGTGTTTGTGATTCTGGACTGGAGAGTGGTGATCAAGATCCTGGTTTTGATGAGGAAGATGAAGATAGTGATGCTTCGTTATCTCGAGAGAATGAGATACTTGATGTTGAGAATTAAATATATAAATATGTGTTGATTTCTACATTGTTAATACAGAATTTTGATTTCTTAAAATGCACCTGTTTGAGATATTCATAAATAAATATATAATTTAAGTTATTTCTAATGTTGATTTGCGTCATATTTTAAGGATAAAAATAAATGGTATTATTTTAATTTTATATTTTTTGTTAATACGTCATCTCAAATACTGATTGATAAATCATCAATTTAAGAAAGCTATTCGTAATTTTTTGAGGCATCAAAACATTCTATACACGTTGTTGCAAGCAGGTAAATATATCTCTGTCAAAACACTTACATAAATTGAATTGCTACCATTATGAAGATTTACAGAATGTTTTGTCAAATTTCACTTATCTACATTGTGGCTGTGAATTACGTGATATTTATGAATTTGTAAATATGATCCCAGTTGTATGAAAAAATATTGGATACTGCCATACAATTGTAAGATATATTAAATAAATTTAAATTATCCTAAAGAAAATTTGTTTCTTCTGATCTTGAAACGAGTTACCGGTTTCACTTGCTTAATTATAAATTAAACTAAATTAAAAACTACAATAATCACATATTTATACATAATAACTACTTGCTTTATATTTTCTATCAAAAAAAAAAAAAAAAATACTAACATACAAAATATTCAAATTGTTACCATGTTCTAAACATTTAGATTTATAATGTTTAGATATGCATTCGAAACATTTGTTACAATTCTTCCCTTCAAATAAAATTTTCAATGTACATTCCACGAATATGTGCAAGTGGTAATATACAGGGATTTTCAGAAAAGATTCCGTTGGATAGGCAGGTATCAAATTCTAAATACACCAGACTGCAAAATTAGTTTTTAAAAAATATGGCAATTTTTTTTTTTTTTTTAAATATGAATATAAGCAGAATTAGTTTATCGTACTCCTCATAAAAAAGGGTACTACGATCCTTTATTTGATAGTACTAATTCAATACCACTAAATAAAAAATCCATTTTAACTAAGCTATAATTTAATGCCAATCTTTACAAAGCAAAGATTGGTTGTTCTAATACAAAACATTAATTACACACCATTTATTTAAAATATATATAAATATATATATATATATGAACTGAGCTCATTAAAATTCTGATGTGTGATATAATCATTCTTGAAAATACCAATCTTAAAAAATAAAAAAAAAAAATTTAAAAAATGCTTGAACATGGGATTGTATAGATTTGTAACAAAGCTAAAAATCAATAGCATGAATAGAAAAAGCATTTTTAAAACATTCTTAAGGACCGCTGATAGTTTATAAATGTAGTCTTCGAGAAAGGAGCTAAAACAAATTGAATAGATTCTATAAAACAAAAGGTAAAATTAATCAAATATAACATACAACTATATATGTCTCAACGAAGGAAGTATAATATATAAACTGTAACAAATTAAACAGCATAGCGGAGCCGAAAATCTTTGAATGAACATTTTCTCAGATGTCTCCTCCGCCACTCATCGCCTTCACAGGAATGTATTCATTTTCTCTTTCTATGTTAACAGCATTCGACCCAGGCAAGTTGTGAGCTCCATAGATGCTGGTCAACTGCCTCAGCAGTTGCTGCTTTTCATCATCAGGCAGAAAACAGCTTCGGGCTGCATTGAAGTTCTGGAAAGAAAAGGTGTCACGATATTTTGTTTCATTAGTAGCATAAATGGCAGATGTAAAACCTTTGAACATTGTACTGTAGAAAAGTAACACTGTCTTCAACTCCCAGTCGATCACTTGCCTATTCCATGATTGCACCCTGAGCCGTTTAATATGACAGAAGAGTCGCATAATTGCATCAAATCATTATATTCATTGGTTGTATATAGATTCATGCCCAGAAGATATTGGAAAAACAAGAATCAAGTCAATTTACTAAATTTATGCTTGAAGTATATATAGTACTTGATATGTATGGAACCTTAGAGTAAAGTATATATTGCTTGTGCTTTATGTTTCTAAATGTTAGTTCTTGTTAGAAGGTAGGAAGGTCAGTGTACTCACAATAAATATAGTCTGCTTGGAGTCATTGAAGTTTATTTTTTCTTATACACCACGTCACACTTGAATATCTGGCTTGTAAACTTAAATAACTTAAAAATTTAAAATAAATAATTCAGTTAAGAAATGAAATCATAGTTCGTAACATATCAGTAACAGTTCAATCATCCGTCAATACTCGTCTGTAGTTAGATCACTCTAAGGTAGGATATACTGAGTGCGCAGAAGGGTTCGAGTGTTTATCATGAACACGAACACTCGAAATGTTGTCATTCTCCAACAGTTCTTATGCTTGGAGTGTTTTGGATCTTGCTTATCTCACTAAGTTATGCAACTCATATTTCCAGATTTGCCCCATTCTTCTCCCAAACATGTATTATGCCAATGTGAATATTGTAGAGAAACATCATTAAATGATGCTACTAAAGTCAAGGGATTCAGTGAAAATGAGCACATAAATTCGAGGTTCGAGAGTATACACTGATCATACAGTCATGTATAATGGGCAATACTCAAATATATTCTCAAACATTTACATGTAAGTTTCCATGTTATTTTAGGCTGATGGTAGATTAACAAGTAAATTTTACGAAGAAAAAAAAAGAGCAAAATTGTTAACCCCATAAAGCTTAGAAATATATTCATTTTTATTGAAAATCAAGAGTTATATCCACTACACTTACTGCTCTAGCAAAATGTATGTCCTTCAATCCAAATCCTCTCAAGAATTCATACTCTTGGTCCAAAGTTTTCTGTATTATAGTCGGGTCATCTCTACTAATGGAAAAGTTAATATTGTCCTCAGCAAACCTTTAAAAATTAAGAGTAAAAATTATTTTTAAAAAAAGTTATCCTGTAGCCACTTTTTTCTATAAACTGGTACTGTTTATAAAAGACATAGTGACATTTATACAAACACACTGTATTTAAGTACCAATAGAAGCAGATTTTACCTACTATTTTACAAAAAGTATAAAATTGTAAACAATTAAAATAATCAGTGTTTTCGCATCTAATGTTACAAAAGTTATTTTGGAGCTCGTATTGATATATTATTTTCGGACAGCAAAAGTCGGTCATTCTAATAGAAATTTTTCGCCTTATCTCCAAACTGTTCAAATTCATCTAAAACCATATACTCGAGCTTTTTTGCAAGACGGAATCCAGACAATAAATCTTTCAGATAGATAGAAATCCGTATAAACAAACTTTCCTGTAAATCGAAATCCATATAATCCAATGAGTCAACTCACCTCACAATGGGATGCTTGGGGCACGACAGTGACACCGATCCTGTAAGACAGCTCGAGTAAGGGCACACTTCAAAGTGCACCCCCCACGCCCGGCACAAGGCATATATTTTCGGATCGTCTACCGAATGGTATCCGTGTCCAATCCTCTCCGCCCGCATCTCCATCACTGCATGCTGGACATTCTCGGCCGGACCAGCCTCGCCAGCGTGAGCAGTGCGCCGGATGCCGGATTCAGCAGCCCGCTGAAAGACAGAATCAAACTGGGATTGAATTAAGTGGAAGACATTCTGTATTAGGGATACTCAAGAGATGGAAATGTAAAGCATAGATAGTTTTATTAGGTAAATAGTGTTTAGTTCTTAGGCTATTCAAGTCATAATAATACGCTCAGCACACAAAAATTCACTGTGTTAAAGTATTTACAGAAATAATATTTTTATCTTACCACAGGACACATAAGAAGCAGTTTGCTAATCCACTAACAGATCTATAACAGTAATTTCATTAATTTATTTTATTGTAGTTTGTTTATGACAGCTTGTTACTTTCAATTACCTATATGTAATACATAGGGTAATGAAAGTATAGAATTCAGTAAAAAAAAAAAAAAAAAAAAAAAAACGATTTTTTTTAAATTTTTTTTGGCATTTCTGCGCTTTTTGGAACATCCTAATCTCAAAAAGAAAAAATGTCTGTCTGTGTGTACGTGGTCAGCATAGCTCCAGAAGAAATTGACCTACGATGTTCAAATTTGGTATGAGGGTTAATGGCGGCCATGGGACCTACCATTAAGGTTTCCGTCAAAATCAAGCATGCGCATAAGGTAGCTGTCATTGAAAAAATCATGTTTTTCAATGATTGCTAAAAACTAACGATTTTGATAAAAATCGCTAATGTGTTCTAAACATTCCCACCTCCGAAATTCCCTTAAAAATGCTTTAATGGAGTAAAAAGTTGAAAAACTAATGCCTTCAACACAGAGTCTTCTTTGCTTGAACATGGGGCATCAACGATCGTTTTTTCTCCTCTCCTCAGTTTCACTTATAACAAAAGATAATATAGAAATTTTCCAAAATTATATTGCCAAATACACCATTTTAAGGAATTTTTTTTTTTTTTTTTTTTTTTTTTAAGACACATATAAGAATTATCGCTAAACTGACCATTTATTCTAAGCAAATGATGAAAATATAAAAACGATAAATGACACATATCTACATCAGTAATATAGTGTAATAGAAAGTTGTACGATATTCCACACCCCTAGTTTTTCTGGGTTTTTTCGGTTATCTGCAGATCATGGTTCACTAGAGGCGTTCTGTGAACTATGTCAGATAATCAGCAAAAAATGAAAAAAAATATATAGATATTAATTTATTTTCTCTGGTTGTGAGGTATAATTTTATTTTTTAGAAAAATAAGAGTTTTTAAGAGTTTTTCTGTCATAAAAGAAAGGGAAGTTGTTTTACATTGAACTTTATGGAGATTAAACCTCATAATGCGAATTTGAGTATTTTTAAAAATTGGGTTTTTGACCATTTCAATGAGGAATAAATGTGACAAAATATTGTTTGTGTAGTTTAACAGTCTAAGTAAGCGTGCACCAAGTTTGGAGCAGACTGATTGGTTTCAGAATTCAAACATTCCCGAACCTTATATTGGCCTTATTTGGTGCACTTGCTTTGTTACACAAGCTAAGAAAGTTGCTTTCCATAATTATTCTTACCAAAAAAGCGGCCACTATTGCTGGATCAATAGGCCCTATGTTTTCATCTCCAGCAACGTCAATGCCAACAACTCCATTATCCTTAAATTCCAGGCACAAGTCAACGATTTCATTGGACCATTCTAAAAAAATACACAAGGGAAGGTTACATTACATTTGATTACTTGATTATTTTTTGTACGATTATAAAGCGACGAAGCGATTGTACATTCATCTAACTTTTGAACAGAGAAAGCTAGTTATTTTACAAGTGAAAGGAGTATACGCTATCATGTGAGTAATTGCAATACCACTAGTGGGGAAATCAGAAGTCATAATAGTGTTTTACTACAGGCACTTGTTTCTCGTTTTTTTATGCACACTGGTTTCATAAATTTAACTTAATCCGTCTAAAACTTATTTCAGTGTAATAGTTCAGACTTAACTTTGTTTTCTCAGTATGTTTTCTTTTTATTCCGAATGATTATGGAAAGCATCAACATGCAAAATTTTTGATAAATGTTACAACTTGAATAATTCAAAACTTTTTCTAACATTGTTGTTTGAATAGTAAGTTATTTTATTCTTAAAATGTATTGAGCATGTATCCTTTTCCAAGCTTTCTTAGCATCGCACTTCAATTCAGCTGCTTACAAATTTATCCAGACAATAGATGCTGAAAATGAGTATACACAGATGGCAGCACTGTAGAAAAGACGAAATCGCATTTTAAACGCTTTGAGAAAACCTGAGGAATTCTATATCGCTCAGCAACAAAGGTATATAAATCTAACTCTGATGAACCAAAAAAGAAATTTCTAAACAATTTTAGAAACGTAGGTTGCGCGCAATATCATTAGTAACAAGAAGTTAAGTAATTATCATAATGCTGAATACTTACGTGGGTGGCCTCGAAGGCAACACAGGATACTTCTAACAGTAAGATTAAAATGAGAAGCTCCTCTGGAGAGTCCTCTGTTGACGCACAGCACCACATCCCGAGGTTTGAGTGGACTCGAACTCGTGGTCAGCAAGTGTGGGCAGTACCTCACCTCGGAGTACAACACACCCTCACGAACGGCATCCTCACAAAATTCGTAAGCCATTCGCTCGATTGCGACAGCATCTCCACTATAGGAAGGAAAAAAATTAATATACCACGCTATTTGATTGAAAACGATAAATATTAAATTTCAACTAATTGTGAATATTAATACTATTACTTATGCAAATCAGATGCGACACAAAACCGTGAATTACGTTGGAAAATAGTCTATTTTCTTTGAAGCGTTTGTCTGTAACTGCCAAATTGGTTTGCAATCTAAATAATGTAAAATTGCATTGTAAAATATGTATAAAAAGTACATAGCAAGAATGAGACTGAGAATATAAAATGTGCCTTGTCTGTAAATAAAATTAAGTGAATATTTTCTGTACTTATTAAATTCTAGACAGTCTATGCGATCGTTGAGGTATCTGAACACCCTGCAATACAAGTAGAATTAAGTAAGAAATGAATGACTGAAAAATAGTTGAATTTCCTTCCTTAAAAATACTCACAACATGGTGTAAAAGTGGTTTATAGGAACAAGATTAGGATTCATATAGGGGAGGTATCTGAACACCCTGTAATACTAGCACTATTGAGTAAGAAAATACTGCATTAATAGAAGTTGGCTTTTTTTACTATGAGACTCCTCTTGCTGTAAAAGTCATTTTATTGCATTACAATATAAAGTGAATAGTAGTTGGCTTTCCTACCTAAAGATTGTGGTTTAACAGAACAAGATGAGGCAAAAGATTCAAGGGGTGTTATGAGGTTTATACATTCATACAAGGGAGATATCTGAACACCCTTTTGTACTAGCGATATTTGATAAGAAAACTATACTGAATGAATAGTAATTGGCTTTCCTACTTGATGGCTTTCCGTGATGTAAAAGTATTTTACTACAATGCAGTATTGGGTAAAAAAGACCGATTGAATAGTAGTTGGCTTTCCTTCTCAAAGACTCTTAATACGGTAAAAGTCATTCTACAAAACAAGGGGAAGGGAAAGTTATACATTCATACTATTGGGGAAGTATCTGAGCACCTTGTAATAACCGTATAAGGTAAGAAAATTCTGGATGAATAGTAGTTGCCTATTTTACTTGGAAATTCTCAGTTCTTTGAAATTAGTGTTCGGGTACATTCTGTAATACTTGCAATATTAGGTAAGGGAAGTTTGCTGGAAGGATGATTAGCTTTCCTACAAAAAGGCACTCTCCGGTTACAAAAGTATTTTTACTGAACAAAATACGAGGAAAGTTATACATTCAGGAAATCTTTTTGGTATCTAGTAAGAAAATACTGACGGAATTCCTATTTGAAGACACTCCATGCATAAAAATTAGTTTTACAGAAAAAGTTTAGCTTAGCATCCACGGTTCCTGCTGCCACTATAAAGTGCTTATCACATCGGAAAAATATGAGGTAGAACTTTAAAAAGTTAGGAGTTTCATAATGTGAATAATGGCTGAAATAATAACTGAAATGTTTAAATATGCATTCATTATTTAATTGATAAACTTGTAATGTACTGTTTTGAGTGAATTCTTGACAAACCAAAAAAATATGGGTGAATCATTCTTCGAATAGTAAACATAGAATATTTGAAATTAAAAAAGTTATCGAGCAATTAGTACATTAATAATATTTGTGGATTATTACATGCTTGCGAGGGAATGTCTTTTTTATACAGAAATACATTTATATAGATGAATGTAAATTGTGCGGTATGTTTTGTAGTCGAGTCTGTAAAAAGTTTTACTGTTGTTTTTAAATTTTAATAATTTAAGTTTTTATTAATTAATCGCACTAAGCTCTGAAATATGAAATTAATTAAAAAAACAATTATTTCATTGATTGAAGTTTAAAGCTCGACTTATGAACTTACGCTATAACTGGCAAGAAGATGGAGAATGGCTTCAAAAAGTCGGTCAAACTCGATGGTTGCTTAATGGTACAGCAGTCAATTAAGTCTTCTAGTCCGTTCACCTTCAGCTTGATTCCTTTTTTCCTAAATGGAAAAAGGAAAAAAAACATATTTTTCACTTTCATATAGATAAAGAAGACATCTTGAAAATATATGTTACTAATTACTATTCCCACGGATACTTGAAATGAATATTATACAAGAGTTGTTTAAAAAAGATTATAAATAATGCTACAGAACATTTCTTTCACAAAATTTCATTTGTTTCAAGTTTTTCCCCTTCAATACATACCCTCGCAAATGCAATGTATTTTTACTTTCAATTACCGTGTTTGTAATATAGGGCAATGAAAGTAATGCATTCAGTAAAAAAATCTTATTTTTGCATGTTTTGGAACGTCCAGAGTTCAAAAAAGTGTTCTAGAAAGAAAAAAAATTGTGTGTCTGTCTCTGGTTTGCATAACTACTGAAAAGATTAGCCCATGAATTTCAGTTGTTGTATTTTGGTTAGAAAGGCTAGGTTAGGTTAGGCTCTTCCTAAAGGAAATTACTTTAAACACATGCACTATTTTGAAGAAATCAGGACCCATGGCCACCACTATTTTATGTACAAAATTTGAACTCGGTAGGGTCAATCCGTTCGGGAGCGCTGCCCATAGACGGACGGACACACAGACACTTTTTCTTGACCACTATTTTGAACTTCGGGACGTACTAAAACAAGTAGAAATGCCAAAATATCTAAATGTTTTTTTTTTACTGAATGGAATACTTTTATTACCATATGCAACATGTATTGAGTCATTAAAAGTAAAAATAATTATATAAAAATTAAAGTAGAAATTTTTTATTGTTTTATTCAACAATAATATTTTTTTATTATTATTATTATTATTATTATTATTATTATTATTTATGATCTCAAGCATCGAAGTCGGACAAAACCATTCAAGTTTAGTCAGTAAAAGAAAAAATGCATAACACCATTATAGATATGAAGTACCTCAGGCCTTGATCTTTAAACCCTAATTACCAAATGCAGTTTATTTGATATTTTTCACATTTGTTTATTCAATTATCTAGATACTATCAGATACAAAAATCAAAGTACTTTTATAATTTGGAATACTATAGTCTCATGCATTAAGAACAATGAACAAAAAATGTATTAACATTATTTCCCAATGGCTGCTAAGGAGCATATCCGTGTAGAGGCCATATCCATAATGGTAAAAAAAATGAAAAAACATTACTAAAAGAATCACATCAAAGTAAAAGGAAAAAAATACAATCAGAAAGAAGAAAGAAATTCTGTTAATAAAATCAGATACAGACAATTTGCAAATACTTTAAGTTATAAACGACACAATATTTTCACAGTTCAGAATAATAGAAAAATATAACCCAATAATATAACCCAAAAAAAAACAGAGTTTTTAAAAAATCGTTGTCAATTTTTATATTCATTAATACAGCGCCTATATCAAAAACATTTCTATTAGCAAAATGTTCGGTAAAATATGTTTCAAAATTTATTTATTAAAAATAAAAGTGAATTGATGCTCTCACATCTCACACAGTCCGGTTCAATGCTTTTTAACGCGATTGGATGATGGCAAGTTGGTTTAGTAGTATTCCGTAAAAGCTAGCTTTTAGTGACAGTGAGAGACCCAAAATTTGATAGAATGCATTGTCTTCGACATCAAGTCTTTCTGACAAGTTTCAGCTCGATTGGATGACGGCCAGGGGTTTAATTAGGCCTCCGCAGACTCTCCCATCGACAAACAAAATTGAAGTTAATATAAAGAATTTAATAAGTTCCAATATTAGTACAAACGTTTCAAAATTTGTATTCCTTAATTACTTGGATTTTTAAAACACGACGTTTTAGCAATATTTCTACATCCAAGTTTAATAAATATTTTTAATTTCTTTCTAAAAAATTTCTATTATTGACTGTTAATATAGGATTAAGTAGTGCATTTAAAAAAAATGAAGAACTAGGTATTATAGTCTTATTGATTTGAAATTTGACCTGTGTGTATTTACTAGAGAAAGGAAGGAGTGATATGGCATTAGAGAAAAACTCTTTGCATAATTTGGCATCAGAAAAAAATGCCATGCTTTTGAAATCCTTCTTTTTAAAAGTTGAACATTAACTATAATCAGTCCGGGATGATTATTTATAAGAATAAGAAAAAAGCTGAAAAAAACATGTCAAAATTACCTAAAATTTGACTTGACTATACGGCAGGAAAGGGGAAAGTGGAATATCATAAGATCATCACAAAATTGGCAGAAATGGTTTTTTTTTTTTTAATGCATACTGTTCCCTCCTTCCCCCTCCAACCCCCCCCCCCCATTCCCTCTCCTCCTTTCTTCGAGTATATATAGGTCAAATTTTAGGTCAGGTCATTTTGATCTAAAATTATTGATTAAAGAATTCAATAAAAATAACTCATTAATCCTGGAGCAAGATTTTGGTATCTAAAAGCTTCTAGCAATAAAATTAAAAAAAAAAAATCTTCTTCAAGTATTAAGTGTATTACTTTATAAAGAACTATCATAAAATAATGAAAAGTTACTTTCAATAGATTTTTTTCCAATACAAGTTGTAATGCATAGCGGGAAGAGATCATTTTTTTACTGTTATATAAATTTTTCCAGAAATTTTAAAGTCACATTAAAAAAAATAAAATAGCATCGGTAAACATTCTTAAAATCAATATTAAAAATTTCCTCCAATTTCTGAAGATTCCTTAAGAAAATATTTATTTAAATATGAAAATTATCAAAAACCAAATCTTGTTTTTCGAAATCCGTTTGAAAATCATAAAAGTCGCATTCACCTAAACCTAAAATAATTGTACCTAAAATAATAAATAAATATAAAATATTTTTTTACATAGCACAAATTTTTTTAAAAACAAAATTTGTAATATTGAAAAACATCAATTGGTCTCACTCGGCAGATTTCAATTGAAAGAGCGTTTAAATGTTACGATAAGTAATTCTGATAAACTTAAGCTTTAGTCTTAAAGTTAACTTACTAGATGGCAGCACAAATCAATTTAACTAAGTTTTGTACCTGTGTATTAATTATCGGATTTAATACGTATACGTATAAAAATAAAGACATCTTCACCCTATCCTGTCATACACAAAAGTAGAAATTACAAAAATAGCATTGTTATCATTGAAATGCTTATCAGTAAACAAATGCGAAGGAAAGACCACCAAAATATCTCGTTTCGATGAACTGAAGAAGCAGAAGGTTAATTGTGATTATACAATGCAGACTTTTGCTGGGCAGGAGAAGAATCAATTTTCTAAACCTAAATAATATTTTACTTAAACAGTTTTAAACCCTCTCACTTTCCCTAACTGGAATCATAAACCATGACTAAATGTAAAATACTATTCATTGGATTGGAAATGTAATAAATTCACCTCAAATGCAAAACCAGTCCAAATACTTATCGCGTAACCCGACACCTATCATACTGCCCAATACACCTATCTGCTGATCACAAACGTCGCATACTAGAAATGACGTTATTCGATAAAGAAATAAGCATATCAGGTTAAGTTAGTTTGTAAAGAGATAGCATAATATCTCTAGTAACAATTTTGCAGTTGTGAGAAATAAAACAATCGCTTTTACCTTAAATCACGCTATATATACAACATAAGAGGACAAAGAAATTTCGATTAATTAATTAATAATACACAGTTTTGTTGTAATTTATGTAAAGTTGTGAATTTCGTAATATCAAATTTATTAATTTTGCGAAATTTAATTTCTTCAAAAAACAGTAAATAGTAGTTCAATGATTTATAAACTAAAGTCAGTTTTATTGAAACTCGCAAAGTGTATGCAATTAAAGGATAACTGGGTTCTGCCAAAAATTCAAAATCGAGATTTTCGCTCATTATAAAATGGTAACAATAGTTCTAATAAACTAACACTGGGCTTTATGCAGAGAGGAATTAGGAGTGAGGTTGCAATGATGGCAATATTTGTTACATGTTTATGTCCAATCGCTGTACACTTTTAAATATATGTGCTTTTTTTATTCACTTATTTTAAAAACGACATTATGGCGAATAAGGCAATCGTCTGCTTTGGAGGTAAGTATTTTTATTCAATCATCCATGTTCTAAATCGTTCTTGTTTAAATTTTTAAAATTGTCTTCAACATTTATTTTTCAAATTATAAGGCTTGTATTTTAAAAATTTTTAAACATACACTTGCTTAGAATGGGAAAAATTGCAACATAATATTCTAAACTCGAATCACCATGGTCGTCTAGATGTCATGATACCAATTGATATGTGACGTCACATGCATAATTTGCATCGAAGGACCTTATGCACCTGTAATTAGTAGTGGTCATCAGCAGCAGGGAGAAAAAAAAATTGACCAATCGCAAATTATTACAACAATATGATTATTCATGTGCTTTTGTTTGTTCTCAAAACATGATGACTAAGTGAATGGTCTTGATTAGGAGGTAAGTATTTTTTATTTTAACCTATAGTACTAGCCTGACAGAATTTGTGCATTTGTTAAGTAAAATATTATTTGAAAATTTTTCTTTCCTATATGTAAACTTTCAGAAATACCTAAAACACAGTAAGTAGAAAGTTCCTAAACACAGTAGATAAAACACATTTTCAGAAATATACCTAAACACAGTATATAGAAAGAATTATTTATATAAAAGAATTTATTGGGGTTTCCAAATGTAACTTGGAAATGCTTTCGAATTATCATACTCATTTATGCATCTCAGTTCGTTACAAAAAAATTATAGATTTTTTTTTAAAGACATGCGGTCATAGTTCATGTCTTGGGCTACAATTTCATGAAAACGTCAAACAAGTATTCTTCGAAAGAGCTAAATTTAAGTTAGGCGAGCTTGTGTTCTTCAAGAACGATGGCTGCCGTTTAAGTTTGAAGTTCATCATCCATTTCATGAACAAAGCTGGTTTTTCGATCGAGAACTATTATAAAGAAATCTATTCCAGTAACTCAGGACATATTTCCAGAATTATTATAATTGTTGCAATTGTCTTGGGCTACAATTTCATAAAAACGTCAAACAAGTATTCTTCAAAAGAGCTAAATTTAAGTTAGGCGAGCTTGTGTTCTTCAAGAACGATGGCTGCCGTTTAAGTTTGAAGTTCATCATCCATTTCATGAACAAAGCTGGTTTTTCGATCGAGAACTATTATAAAGAAATCTATTCCAGTAAACCAGGACATATTTCCAGAATTATTATAATTGTTGCAATGCAAAAGAAAGCGTAATTTACAAACACCAACCAGAGAAAACCAGATTGGTTTCTGAGATATCAGATAGTTGCCTATGACGTCCCATGCATATTCATCATAAAATTATTTTTGATTCGGTTTTAGCATCTACAATAATACAGTGATAAGTTTTTAAATGATTTTTATACAAATATCAAAATTCTTAGCCAAAATTAAAAATTGACAACTACCATTCTCAAAAAAATTGTCAGAAAGCTGACCAATTTGATAAAAAAAAAATTAAGGGGAGTTGGTACAAAAAATTTATAAATAATCGATTTTGAGTTTATTATTGTTTATCAAAATTTAAATTCTTCCCTTTAAAAGGATGCATCATTTGTACTAATATGTTATTTAGAAGTATTTTTAAGATAAAATTGGCAACTATTAGTGTAAGTAAAGTTTTCTTTAAAATGCGTTTTTTCAAAACTACATTTTTCTTTATTCATGCACCTTTTCCTCAGAAACTTCACTAAAAATCTTCGTAAAATTGTTACCACGTATTCCTTTAATGTATCTGTATTTAATGAAGTAAGGTTTTGTTTTTGCTTTTTTAAATATATTTTGGTTTGGCTTATTTCGGCAAAAAAAAAAAAAAAAAACTTGTAATCTTTAACAAATTTGAGTGACTTTCACGAAAATTCATTTAAAAAAAGGAAATGAATTATAATCAAAAGCTAACTTTAGTAGAATAACAAGTGTCTGCTATATGCAATGGAAAATTTAGGCTTTTTTGTCAATTACATTCTGAGAAAAAGGTACATAAAATATGACAAATTAAGGTACTTGACCACCTTGGAAAGTTAAAAAATACAACAATTTTTTTTTCAGCTCCTGTATAAGATATTACAATGATTTTTTCTTTAAACTTTTACTTGAAGCATATAGAATACAAAAATACTTGATTTTTTTCCAATTTCATTTTTTAACACCTATCCAGGAGACGCCAAACTCGAGGCCTCAAAAAAATGGTGTCCCACGGCAGACAGTTAATCTCAGGATTGGTAAATCTGATACTAAAAAAAACAACGGAATCTTCAAAAGAAAGGTTGCTTACGTGACAATTTACCATAAATTGCCAAAAATAAAATAAATTAAATTAAAAAAATGGCGGGTGTTTGAAAAAATACCCCTGTTTTTCACTATTCTTTACTAAAAAAAATGTTATAATTAATTATTTTTTTTGAAAAAATTTGGTAAATTGGCATACAAAACATTTCAACGAACAAAACAAGCCCAAAATCATTGAAATCGACCGAGTAGTTTCGGAGCTTAAGTGTCAGCCATTTTAAAAAAAGTAGTTTCGAGAAAAACGCCTTTAAAGTTTTTACTCGTTATTTTTTTCAAATAGTTATTAAAAAATCAAGTTTTTTCACTTTCAATTTCTTAATCTGCTATCCCTGGACCGTACAACCCTGGAAAGGATTGAGAAAACGCAAAAAAACAAAAATCGACTTTTTTTTTTTTTTTTTTTTTTTTTTAATTTTATTTATAAGATGGTCAAGTGCCTTAACATTACCGATATAGAGGGTACCAACTCACCTTAAGCTTAAAATTTATTGCCAAAAATTGAAAATAAAAAGTGCTACTATTTTTTACCCATATATAACCTATATAATATTTCATAATTTCTCCAAACCTCAACATTTTTAGTTTTAGCTTCTACACTTTCATAATAAGATGAAGAAGCATAGAGTATAAAAAATATGTCCGGTTTTTTTTAAAAAAACTGATAACAATTTTAATCTCCAAACTTTGCCAGCATTAGTGCTAATGGTTGTAATAATGTTGATGTATTATTATTACTATTATTGTGGTTGTAATCATTGCCGTCATTTTTATCATAATGTCATCATTATTAACAACATTGTTATTATCATATTATAATTATCATCATTATCAACCGTCGTTCTTTTTATTTGTTGCTATTCTTGTTGGTGTAATTTTTGTTGTTATCAATTTATTGTAGTTTTTGTTATTATTATTATAAGAAGTTTATACTGAGTTTTTACAAAATACCAATTCTCAGTCTTGTTGCCGTTTTTATGTCGAATTCCATGATATCATTATTTTAAAATCTAGTTTTGATGACACAGCTGGATTGCCATTTTGGTTGAAACTCCGAAAAATAGACTTGGCACTCATTTAATGTAATACGAATGAACATCAGAAAAAAAAAAATTACAAAACCAGAGCGAACAAGACAGTCGGCAACCGTAAGAAATCCTTCTGTTGGGACAACATGTTTAACTTGAAGTGCTGAGGGTATATAATTCACTTCAAGTTATCTTAAAATAGATTTCACGGTCAGAAAAAAATAACAACTGTCACTTCAAAATGACGAATAAGTACTAATTGTTAAGAGTCTTCTATTTTTCGTGTGACTAGGACGGCACCCTTCTGATTTGATGTTCACGCAAGAAGGAAATAACATTTTGATGTTTACATGTTTAACCTAAAGAAATTTCGGACATAGAAGGAATTTGGCTTCTATCTGTACTAATGTAGTGAGAAGCCTCTACAAATGTTCTGCCCATCCATCCATGTGTCTGTGATCAGCAATCCCAGACAAAAATACAAATGTCAAGAACGGTTACAATATGTCAAATGAAAGATCCCGTCGGGACGAGTTTTATTTCAAAATCCAACTGGAAATTACGATCCGAATTACTGGAAGTGACCGAAAGTCGATTTGCAAATAGTTCAAACTAAACAATTAATGGTTCAGACATATGTCATATATATCAGTTTAAAGGTCTCGATAACTTTGTTAGGATTATATATTCATTAAAAATTACAATAAGAATTTTATCAAATTCCGATAGTAAAAGTGCTAGGAAATATAATTTCTTGAATGAAAATAGAAATATGGGATTAAAATTTGGATATTCGGTAAAAGGTTTTCTATACAAGTTTTGAGCCAAACCAAACTCCCGCTACTTCTAGACATTTTTGCTTATGAAAAACTCCCAATTGGCAAGTTTTGTTATCATGAACCTTAACTTAGAAATATTTCAGCGAATAAATGTTGCCAAATTGTACATTGTTTGAATCTAGGCCTGATAAAATATAATAAAACATTTGTAGAAACGGTTTTTAGTCAAGTTACTATCTCAATCTAACTTGTTTTTAAATAAAGAGGATAAAGCGAAGGATTATCAAAAAAGTAAATTTAAAATAAAACGATAGTAGGGTAATCCTGATTGGAGATATGCACACCCGGAATGGGTGGTATATAATTGTTAGCCTCCTCTACACCATATAAAGAAAGTTTATAACAAGACCTTACCTAGTTTTATGATACCCAGATTTTCCTAGTAGACAAAATTAAATGAAACTTCGGACAGCATTTATTAAAAAAAACTTGGCATAATATATGCAATGATAATGATATCAAAAGTTTCGGTGTTTTTTCAGACTACAGATAGTATCCTCTTCTCCAAGTTGAACACAACTCTCCCCTTCCCACCTTCGCCCCTCACCAGCAACAGGCTACTTATTACCTTATTACCCTACCACCAAAAACGACTGTATTCTACTTCTCAATCGTAGAGATGCAATGTGTGTAATTCACCTTATATAATAATAATCGTTTCTGTGGGAAAAACTAAATTCAATATTTAAATCCGCCTTTTTTTTTTTTTACCTAATAGCCTCATTGGAAAAAATAATTTCTAATTTCGGTCTGAACGGCCGGATGAGATCATGTCTATCGGTAATTCATTCATTTTAGATCTATTTTGAATATCCTATACAGTGCTACTAAGAAAACTCGAATTTATTTGGCTTGTCTTGAATTGACATACTATACATTCAATTTAGTATGGAAAATTCAAGCACTTTTACGTTTTTAGTTAAAACCTTCTCAGTGAGCAAGCTTAAATACATAGAATTCTCATCAGAGACATCTTTACGTATCACAAAGATAAATAAAACAACTAAGAACAAAGTGTGCAGTGGCTATATTTGTTAATGGATGAAGTATCACTAATTAAAGGTTATAAATACGCATTTGTGAAAGACTTTAAACAACTCAAACAGTTGGTCTTCATAGGAGACATGATTTCCCCTACCACAAATGTTTATCTTGGACTATATTCAAAAGTTTTGAAAAACTGTGGTGGGAAAATGACTTGTCCGACTTTAGGAGCTGTTTTCAAGACTCTACGCATTGAAATTTTCCACAAGGCATCTTATGGAAGCATCAGACACCTGGTTGATGAAATCTTGATCAAAGAATTACACACACAAAATTTCGCATTTTACGATCGTTTATCTAATGCAACTTTATGTGAATAGACATAATGATATATCCATAAATGTGGACGATTCGAAAACAATATTTCATCCTTATAGACTTGCAAAAATAGAAAATATAGCTACAGTAAAAAAAATAATCTAATATTGTTATACCACCGGCACTCATCATCGAGAACTCAATACGACAATCCAACAAATTACATCCTAAGACCTGAATTCTTTCACCGCCCAATACTCTTTTACTGAGAGAAGTGTATTATTTGTATAAACGATTAAAAATATAAACTCAATATTACACGTATAGGTATACCACTCCTCTGAACGAAATTTCAACAACCATGTGTGCGATGCTTCTAGAATATGTTTAAGATTCAATTCATTGAGAAGCGTTTATCACTTGAAAACTGCTCTATAATGCCATGCCAAACACAGATACCGACCAAACGGTATAGTGGTTAGCGTGCTAGCTTCTAGACCGCGAGGTTGCATGTTCGAGTCCCGTGTTAGGCATGGGTGTTTGTAAATGTATGTTGGCTTGTCTAATGACGAATGTTTCGGCGCATTATAGCCCTTGTGTTGCTGACGGCGCCAGATAATCTGAAAACAACCAACAACCAGCCAAGCACAGACGTGATATCTGCATTTTTGACCAAATTGAGTTACTTTTGGTAGGTAGTTAACTATAATAATTTCTGCATAATGGTGATTTATTGATCTAATCTCTACTGTAAATATTAAAAAATTCAATAAGTTAGCATCAACTACATGTTGTTAAACTTTAAACCTACATTTCTCATTTTGAGTTTAGTTGTAGATAAGTTTAGTTGTACTCAGCACGATAGTATAGGTAGGACGTGCAATTCGGGGACCAGATGTTATATGGAACATCATGTTAGATATAATAATTTAGTTAAGTGACACTATTATATGCTAGAGGAAATCTTATCTCATATTAAATACCAACCCTTTGAGTTGTTTAATCTTGGCAAAGATGTACGTTGTACGCTAATGATACTGCATTCTTTTACATATACTCCCACTGTACAATTTGTATTTTAAGAGTGTGCTGTTTCTTTTATCGTTATAATAAATAAAGATATCTATTTTATATGAATTTCATTCATCTAAAGGGATCCAATAAAAATGTATTAACGAAAAACTGATAGATGCTTGTCGTACATCCTAATGTAGATCAGTATCATTGTACCAAACATCGAACAACGATTAGCAATATTTACAAACCCTCATACCTATTAAAAATAACAAAACAATTTATTTTTTTTTGCTTTTTTTTTTTTTTTTTTTTGCATAATGTTAAATAAATACCCGGAAACACCAAAAGCATTTTTCCTCTAATTAATCTTAAGTAGAAATATTGCTTTCTTTCTTACGAATACAATAAATCGAAATAGATATTGCTAAAATTAATCATTTCGAGAGTGAAGAATTGACATTTCAAAAACCAATAATCCAGAATAAGATACTGCAATTTACAGTGCCAATGTTTACAAACCTTGGATTTAATTAAGCTCGTTGCCGATGAAAGAAATATGATCTTCTTTTCTGTCCTCAGTCGTAAGAGCTACTCTTGAGTGAAACATATAAGGTCACCATCGCGAATTATGTGATGTTTTTTCTCCTTAAGTAAATGTTATTCTTGAGATAATAGCTTCGACGCCGACACTGCCTAGTTTAAGCAGTGTGTGTGTGTGTGTGTGTGTGTGTGTGTGTGTGTATGTGTGTACACACACACACATACTCTATAATAGAAATTTTTGTATCTTACTGCGGCAAGCTATTAAGCATCAAAGTCTCACTGCAGAATAAACTTGCACTTTTCAGTGAATTCTTTAATAAATATTATTATATTCCAATATATCTATACGAAAAAATTAATATAATTAATAATATAAAACAATAAAAAGAAAACTATCTTGCCTTATTTTTGTTGTCAGCTTGATATCATAATTTTTGCTTGGAATTTAGGGACATTTTTTAACATAATATTTTGATTTGGAGAATTTTATTTTTATTTTTATTTACATACTTTTCTGTTTGTTATCTCAAAAAAAATTCCAATTCCGCATCCTCGTTACCTAAACCAGTGGACATGACGTCATGATGAACAGACATTATGCGACGTCGTAATAACTACAACTTCTACTACGGTGCGGTTGGATTAATACTACTTCGGATTCGAACAATCCACCTTTTTCACTTGCTTCTTTTTATTAGCGTGCTAATGAATCCTCGCTGTGTTACTGCTTAACGTAAAATGCCTGTAAAGTTTTTCCTTAAATAATAGACTTCATTAAGTAACGTGCAACATGTATTGCTTATTTAATATTTATAATTTCATACACTAACTAGCCTCACGACACTGGTGACCTGGAATGACTGATTAACGCAGCAGCAAATAATTACAGGTGAGACATGTTTCTTCTCTATCCCGCATGGCTAGGATGTATTTTGTTCCAAATGGGGTTCTTGTGTCCTGTAATTTGTATTTAAAAGAATGTTTATTGTGAACGTTTTTCTAGTTTCGTTTTGGCAAGTGAAAGTTTAATGTGCTATCCTAATTTCGTTTTTGAAAATATTCTGAAAACTAACAACGATGAATAACGGTGATGCAGGATTGAATAATCAGAATAGCGATGAGGTTAGTCAGAACCAGCAGATTTCAAGGGTGGCAGCTAAACTCCCACCGTTATGGAAGGGTAAAATTAAAATATGGTTTATTCAAGTAGAAAGCAATTTTCAGTTGGCTGGAATCGTATGTGATTTAACAAAATACAATCATGTAGTCGCCGCAATAGATCCGGATACTTTATCCACAGTCAGTGACATATTACTATCACCTCCTAATGAAAACAAATATGAAACTTTGAAACAACGCTTAATACAGGAATTTTCGCAATCGGAAACGCAAAAAATCCGGCAGTTAGTATCGGAATTGCAATTAGGTGACGAAAAACCGTCACATCTGTTACGAAAAATGCGGGAGTTAGCAGGAACTGCTTTTTCTGATGATTTTCTAAAAACTCTTTTTCTACAGAGACTTCCCTCAGAAATGCAGACTATTTTGTCAATCAGCACTGAAAGTGTAGATAACTTGGCCAAAATGGCCGATAAAATTGCCGAGGTGCGGATTGATAACCCAGGCAATGCTGTTATGGCTATGAACCAACACATAAATAGAAATTCCCCCGGTGGAGAAATCGGTGCTCTCCGACTAGAAATCGCGGAATTGGCCAAGCAAGTCGAACGTCTCTCTCGTTCAAGAGATAAGAATTATCGAGGACGATATTGTAATAGATCCCAAAGTCGTAATAGGAGACAAAACTCGCAATCAAGGGAAAGACAAAATTTCGAGGGTAAATGCTACTATCATTTTAAATTTGGTGACAGGGCCTTTAAATGCAAACCGCTATGCAACTTCGATAGCTCTGATCAGCAAAATTCTGCGGTACAGGGAAACTAGATTCGGCTGCCGCTGAGCAAAGAATTCAAGCGACGGAATCGGTAGCCACAACATCTTGTCGCTTACACATTTTCGACAAACGCACGCATTTGAAATTTTTAATTGATTCTGGTTCAGACATTTCATGTATACCGGCACCAAACAATGCAAGTAAACTAAAGCCAGAGCCGTTACAACTATTTGCTGCTAATGACACCAAAATTTTTACTTATGGTTCAAAACGACTTAAAATAGACTTAGGGTTAAAACGTTGTTTTGAATGGACATTTTTAATTGCATCAGTTCCCACACCAATCCTCGGGGCTGATTTTTTGAAAAATTTTGGGCTTCTGGTAGATTTAAAAAACAAGAAACTGGTAGACACGACAACAAAGTTAACTCAATCTGGTATAAAAACAGAAAACAACAACGTGTCTTCTGTAAAGTTAGTATCAGGAATGTCAGATTATCACTCTATTTTGTCCGAGTTTCCTGGTATTCTTGAGGTTTCACCAAAACTAAAACAAGTTAAGCATACTACAGTTCACTACATCGAGACCAAAGGTCCACCAATTCACAGTAGTCCGCGCAGACTAAATCCAAAGATGTACGAGGCGGTAAAGGAAGAATTTCAATACATGGTCAATCAGGGCATTTGCCGACCGTCGAAATCTCCATGGGCATCTCCACTTCATGTTGTGCCAAAGGGTACAGATAGTATCAGACCTGTTGGTGATTATCGTCGGCTCAATGCTTGTACTGTGCCAGACAGGTACCCCATCCCTCATATTCAGGATTTTTCGAATGCTCTTAGTGGAAAAAAAATATTCTCTAAGATTGATTTAGTTCGTGCATACTTTAACATACCTGTTCATCCGGAACATATCCCTAAAACTGCAGTATGTACACCATTCGGTTTATTCGAATTTCCATTTTTAAATTTTGGATTGTGTGGGGCCACCCAAACTTTTCAAAGGTTTATGAATGAGGTGCTAGGCAATTTCAATTTTTGTTTTGTGTACTTGGATGATATTTTGATTTTTAACGACAATGTAATTGAACACAGGAAACATATCAGCATGGTCTGTAGAAAACTAAGCGAGTACGGTTTAACCATCAATGCTTCAAAATGTGTTTTTGGAGTTAAAGAGATTTCTTTTTTGGGTCATTTAATTACAAAAGATGGCACTCAGCCGCTGCCAGACAAGGTGGAACCAATCTTAAAATACCCGTTGCCAAAAACAGTTAAGGAACTCAGACGATTTCTTGGCTTACTAAACTTTTTCCGCAGGTTTTTGCCTCGAGCAGCATATTTCCAAAATGAGTTAAATAACTTTCTTAAAGGTTCAAAAAAGAATGATAACTCGCCCCTCAATTGGACTACGTCGGCTGAAGAACAATTTAAAAATTGCAAAAAACTTATGTCCGAAGCAACGCTTTTAGCTCATCCACAAACGGATGCAAAACTCATTGTGCAGGTAGACGCCTCGGATTTCGCGATAGGCGGGGCACTTTTCCAAATTGTTGAGGAAGAATCACAACCACTAGCATTCTTTTCACGCAAACTCTCGCCTGCCGAATGTAAATACAGTGCGTACGATCGCGAGCTACTAGCAGCTTACGCCACAATTAAACATTTTCGATATATGTTAGAGGCAAGGGAATTCGCTGTTTATGCGGACCATAAGCCATTGACTTTTGCGTTTCAACAACGGCCATAGAAGGCATCACCTCGACAGTTTCGTCAGCTGGATTTTATTTCCCAGTTTACAACTACCATTTTGCATATAAAAGGTACGGACAATATAATGGCAGACGCTCTGTCGCGAATAGCCACGATCAAAATGCCTTCACCAATCGATTATGGCGAAATCGCAAAAAGTCAGGAAAACGATATTGAGTTGCTTAAGCTTTTGAAGGATTTTAAAAACGGTTTGGAACTAAAAAAAGTAACTTTACCTGGAACTGATATCCCACTCTTTTGCGATATTTCCACCGGAAATGTGCGCCCTTATATACCAGAAAAATTCCGTAAGGTGATTTTCGATTCAATTCCCAAATTATCACACCCAGGAATAAAAACAACATCAAAATTAGTACGTTCTCGTTTCACTTGGCCTTCAATTAATTCCGATTGCAATCAATGGGCAAGAACATGCATAGCTTGCCAAAAATGTAAGGTCACGAAACACACCAGAACCCCGTTAGGCAAATTCCCTGGCCAGGCGGATAGATTTGGCCATGTCCACTTGGATTTGGTTGGGCCCTTGCCCCCATCAAATGGAAAATCTTATTGCTTGACCATGATCGACAGATTTACACGCTGGCCGGAAGCTGTCCCTGTAGCTGACATCACAGCAGAGACTGTCGCTATTGCTTTTTTCAGCACATGGATATCCAGATTCGGAGTACCTTCTCGCATAACCACTGATCAGGGCCGGCAGTTCGAAAGTCGACTTTTCCAGAGCCTCACTAACCTACTTGGTATCCAGCGAATCCGGTCTTCACCGTACCACCCCCAAGCTAACGGACTCATCGAGCAGTTGCACCGACCCCTGAAGGCAGCCATAAAAGCCTACGATACTCCTAACTGGTCATCGGCATTGCCAACCATACTCCTGGGATTCCGGACAGCGCTGAAGGATGACTTACAAGCATCAACAGCAGAGCTGGTCTACGGAACGACGCTGCGCCTGCCGGGAGAGTTCTTCGACCCAACACCAACAGAAACTGACCCCAAACAGGTAATGGAGGATCTAAGGAACCATTTTGCACAGATCAGACCGGTGCCAACATCAAGCCATGGAAGGAGATCAGTCTTCGTCCATCCACACTTGAAAAACTGCACACACGTCTTCGTTCGCCAGGACTTTGTCCGAGGACCTCTGCAGGCCCCCTACAATGGACCGTACAAAGTCCTGCAAAGGTCGAATAAGACGTTTGACATCAACATCAAGGGTAGCAGGCGAACCATATCCTTAGACAGGCTGAAACCAGCATTTTTTTCACAAGAGTCTGACGCGGTGAACCCTGCAACACCCAGTGCTCCGGCCACGGTCAATGCGCCAGCAACACCCAGTGCTCCAGCCACGGCCAATGCACCAGCAACGCACAATACTTCAGCCTCAAGTGATCTAGAAAGCTCCAGGGTCCTATTGAGCAAGCCTGTGACAACTCGATCAGGTAGACGAGTGCACTTCCCAAGACATCTCGTGTCATACGTTTGACACTGGGGAGGGAGTGTGCAGTGGACATGACGTCATGATGAACAGACATTATGCGACGTCGTAATAACTACAACTTCTACTACGGTGCGGTTGGATTAATACTACTTCGGATTCGAACAATCCACCTTTTTCACTTGCTTCTTTTTATTAGCGTGCTAATGAATCCTCGCTGTGTTACTGCTTAACGTAAAATGCCTGTAAAGTTTTTCCTTAAATAATAGACTTCATTAAGTAACGTGCAACATGTATTGCTTATTTAATATTTATAATTTCATACACTAACTAGCCTCACGACAATAAGATACTTTAAAATTTATATTAATCCTTTAAATTTAATATGACAGTACATTAATATCCACCTTCTGTATGCATTTTAACTTAATGCATTGTCTCTCCTATTTAATTTTTTTTTTATTACAATGAATCGAATATATATTTGCTTATTAAATGCAATAGCATGATAATAGATTTCACTAAGAGTAATTTAACCAAAAATTATTTTCAGCACATACCTCACAATTTTACTTTATCTCATTTTCCACTTATAAAGTATCGTATTTCCCCACCCCCACACATTCACATCGAAACCCATTCATAGATTTCTAATTTGCTATGCCTCAAATGCAAAGATTATTTAAAAAGAAACATTGTAAACGAAATAAAAAATACAGATTCAAAGTCAAACCCTTTGATCCCTCGAAAAAAATTTCAAAAATTACATAACTTAAAGATAAGCGGTAGTACTATTTCGTATTCACATAAAATGAAATTGTCGTCCGCATCTGTACTTGGTACTCAATAAAGACTTATGTAATAAAAGACAACTTACTCTGCTAACTCCCAAACTGTGGTAAGTCGTAATGCACCATCTAAATGCGCATGTAGTTCCACCTGCGAATATAGAAATGGGATATTTACTACTACAAGTAATAAACTAATGCAACACACACATCCAATTTATAAAAGGTATGAAGGATACCCGTTATAAAATTGACACTGTTTAGATCCGCTTGCGAACTGCGGCGTTTTGACAAGATGACAAGTAAACACAAATTTTTAAAAAGCTTCAGATGTAATTTGAAAGCCATTTTCTGCATTAATAGGCAAGGGCGGATTTAGAATTCAATCAGGATGGTTGCGATGATGACTGGGAATGTCTGTCGGGATAGTTAGGTGCTAAAATAAGAAAATGTGGGGATAAATTGCAAACACCTGACAATATTACAGGATACCACCAAGGGTAAAATTGTATTTAAGAGGAACCAGCACTTCCCTTTTCCGCGAAAATTAAGTTTTACGATTAACAGGCAATAAGGTATGTAACAGATTTTAAAATATTTCAAGGAACAGTAATTTAATACATAACTATTAATTAAAATTTTACTAAGATATACAATTGAAAATCTAGGTTAAAACAAAACAAAAAATTAACTACTAATATCTTACACACCTTTGGGGGGCATCTGCGTCCCCTTTTAAAATATACCTGCTGGCAGCCATGCCCTTAAAATTAATGAATGAAAAGTACAATTTTAACTTCAAACATGCTTATAACATCAATTATTCTTAAATTCATTTCAAATTGATCTATTCTAGATACAATTCTCAAGCAAAGGTCCCATCAGATAAAAAAAAAACTTTAACTTAAAATTCTTACTAGGTTAGCCTGCATTATCGAGCTTTTGAGTACTATAAATTTTTTCATTCAAAATACAGGATACAGGAGGGTCCAGAATTTTTAACAATTTCAACCAACATTAATGAGATATAAATTGTGGCAACGGTGGCTGAGGTGGGATACAGCAAATACAGCAGGGTAACATCTATACTCACTTCCAAAAGTTAAGGAAGGAGCGGTAAAATGCGGAAAAATGGACAAGTACTGCTTTGATTGACACGAGATGCTCCTAGTAAGTAGCTCTATATTTACTCATGAAGCAAAGAAAATTGAAACCAGAGATAAAAAATAATATTGAATTTTCATAAATTACAAGATAACGTCATATTTGCGTCGTTAACAAATTGATTTTTAAATTCAAAACAAACAACGAAAACCGACTTTTATAGGTTATGTGATCACCCATCACCTGTATACAAAGTGTACAGCGTGTGATCATGCTTGTTACACGGTGATCAACCATCGCAGTGTCCAGAAATCACCATTCCTCCTGTAGGGCAGTTTCTAAATCTCTGAAAGTAGCTGGAGGGGTGAAACGTCTACATACAGCACAGCCAAGGGCATCCCAAAGATTTTCAATTGGATTAAGGTCCGGCGAGTAAGCCTGCCACTCCATACGCGCAATCCCCTTACTCTCCAGAAAGTCGTCAACGATGGCAGCTCTATCGGGACGAGCATTATCATCCATTAAAACGAAAGAAGGACCAACTGCTGCAGCGTACAGTTTCACAATGGGGTCTAAGACTTCATCTCGATACCGTACAGATGTCACAAAACTTAACCTGAAGATGTGCAGGTCGGTACGATATCCCAATACAATCCCTCCCCAGACCATGAGGATTCCACCGCGGCATGTGTGATATTCGGTGATGTTCTGGGATGTCATCGGGTTGTAGGACACCGCACTTCAATCGTCTCTTTAGATTGGATGGATAAAAGAACACAAACTCGTGGTACACACCATTCATGTGTAACCTTTGACGAACATCAGTAGTGACAGATATCGTCTTACCAATGGCCACTGCAACCATAGATGTCCCCGTGAGGAAGGCGATCTTCGATTCCGCTTGACTACAACAGCAATAAATCGATCTTTCGAGGGAGGTCGTGTAACCCTTGGATGACAGTCTACAGGTCTTCGGACAACTGTTTGGTTGGTTTGGAATTATTTCCATAATCGTAAAATGACCGAATGATGAACACCGAAGAAAAGAGCAACATCTGTGATAGACTGTCCTGCTTCAATGCGTCCGACAGGTCGTCAGCGCTCGGAATCTTCCATTCGTCTTTTAGAAATCATAGAAACACGTCTAGCTTGAAAACAAATAGTACTAATGTTCTAAACACCTTTAATCAGCACTTAACATGCAACTCCTGTAACCCTTCATAATGCAAGCATACGACTGTTTGTTTTGCATTTTTCTCGACTCGAAATCATGATTGGCTGTTACCTAACATATTTGCATACTTCCTTCTACCTTTGCAGCAAATTTCAGCTTCTTTAATTCAGATTGGCTAACCGAAATTAACATTTTCTATCTGTGCTTAACTTTTGTGAGTATTTAAATTTATATATTATAATATTTTAAATTTATTAGTTTAAAAGTAAAATTATATATTATACTAATTTTTTTAAATAGAAATTACAATTTAAAAAGAAAAGAAAACTTTGACATTTTTTTTTTTTTTTTTTTTTTATTTTTTTTTAAAGACTTGTACAAGAATTATTGCAAAAAATATCGCCAAGTTGGCTATTTTCTAAATGAATGATGAAAATATAAAAACAGTAAATGGCACAAATCCGAGTCAGTATTATAGTGTAATCAAAAGTTGTGCGATGTTTCACACCCCTAGTTTAATTCCTTTTTAAATAAAAACTATTGATGTGGAACATCACACAAGTTTCAGTTACACTTAATACTGGTCACGGCATTTAAATTTACCATGGATTGGTGTGTGGCTAGTCTAAAAAAGTGCCTAGTACGGCGATAATTATTATAATAACAAAATAACAGAGGGAAACGGCGAAATTGACAGTAAATTTTTCGATCGATATTACATTTTCCATTTTTGTAAATAAAAAAATTGCTCAAGGACAGAGAACTCCGTGTTTAAGACATTCGTATTTCAACTTTTTACGCCTTTATAGAATTTCTACGGAAATTTCGTATGTGAAGATTAGAACATTTTAAGGGGCATTGCCTGAGCAATTTTGATCAAAATCAATAGAGCCGTTTTTTAGAAATCGCTGAAAAACATAAATTTTTCAATACCCGCGTCCTTGTGCCCATGCACAATTTTGGCGAAAACCTTAGAGACAAGTTGAACCCATGGCCACCACTACCGTGACCACCGCGAATCCAACAGACTCTCTCCTAAGTTTGATGACGTCACGCTAAGCGATGAATGAAAAACGAAGGCTGTTTACCATAGTCCGTAATCCTCAGATGTAATGAAACATCTCTGGTAATTTCAATAAAATATTAAGTAGTTAGTTATTAAATGTTTTAATATGTTAAGTTGTTTAATTGTAGAATATTCAGGTACAACATTTAATTTCATAAAGTAAAAGTACCGAGAGTGGGATTTAAATTAAAATGGCGGCATATTCTTGAAATTATAACTGGATTTTTTTTTTTTTTTAATATTCAAACCTTTTATAATAGATTATTCAGAGTGAAAATTCTCTGAAATATATTCCTATACTAACATATCTGAAATAATTTCAATGCCATAACAAGCAATACATTAAAACAGTATGTATTTAAGAATAAACATTACAAAAATTCATACACTAAATTATAACATAAAAACTTTATTTCAACTTTGAATAATAGGAATTTAAAAATTGTAAGGCACTGGTACCTAATATTCTTACTAAAATTTCATTTTTAAGCAAATGTATTTCCTCAAGATGACAAATTATTTCAAATACATATTTTCATTTTTAAACAAATAAGTTGGTTGGTTTATGTGCTCAACGACCTCTTTTTATGTACAATGACGGCTAATCAGATCGGGACCTTCAGCTTAAAGCGGATTCCGAACCACAATGAACATTCATACCTTATCCGTGATTCGAACCCGGCACCTTTGGCATGCGTGGCCAGAGAACTCACTACACAGTCATAAGATGGACAAACATATCAGACTTCCTTGATATGAAAATAAGTGTTAAAATGAAATCTTAAAAAGTATTCCCTAAGAATATATTTTATATATAATTACAAATAAATGTCGGTAAAAAAATTATATAAATAACTTTTTAGTATTCATAAAATTGATAATTAAAATGCAACTAACTACTGAAATAAAAAGTAGTGAACTACATCTTTTATTTTTCAGATGAGCTCGACTTGAGAACATTATATTTTCTTTTTGGAACTATGAACCATCTTTATTAGCATTGCATTTAAAGAGCCATTTTAATTCGGGAATTTTTTTTCCTTCACCAAAAAAACATTTAGAGACAGATTTCTCTCTATAGAAATACTCTGTCGAACACTTATTAGCACTTTTTTAATGTTCAGGTAATAAAAAATATTGGGGTATTCTTGAAAACACAGCAGCCAGTCTTTTTGTGTGTGTGTGTGTGTGTGTGTGTGTTTTTGTTTTGTTTACATTTCTTTTAGATTTTATCATATATTCTTTTAACTGGTCTATTCTTCCATCGGTATCATATATTCTTGTAGCTTTCCTTGGTTCTAAGAAATGAAACATTATCAGGTTTTGTTTACGAGTATAGCCATAAAAAAGATAATTTCAACTTGATAAATAGCAAGATTACTTTCTATTTATTCTTAATGATGTTAAAAAATCAGCAAATGTTTATATGATAGCTGTATCAGTAGGAAACAAACATCTTCAAATTTCATCTTTTTCAATTTTACAAAATTATATTTTCAAAAGAATATTTAAAATAGAATTAGGAAATAAAACTTTTTTTAATTTCTATGAGAGATTGTTCGAGTTATGAAAGAATTAAGCCTAACTTAGAACACCATAAAAATTTGAAAGCAATACATTTATAACATGATACAACTTACCTGTAAAGTTTACAAATTTAAAAGTCACTCCCTTATAGAATTATCCTTTCCACATTTCAGCTTGTTAATTTAATAAAAAAAGGATAAAAAGGAAAACATTTTAGCTATTGACAAATTTGAATTCTGTGTATACAATCCAGTTCGTAGAATAGTTTGTTTACATTTTCATCTATAGCTTAGCGACGCTTGAGGCCAGAGCGCCATCTGGTTGTACCTGGCCCGAAATAACCATTAATAAGTTACTTAATTTCGCGGCGGTCCCGCCACTACCCCGTATGCAAATGTTGAACGTAGTCAATTAGTTCGGGATTTATGTTGACTTCATACACCAGACAGTCATTTTTTCTAAACCACTTTTTTGAAGTCAGGATTTTCCCGAACGTGGAGAGATGCCAAAAAAAATCAATCGAAAATACTTTTATTGCTATAGCATATAGGTTTACATATAAAAATTGAAAGTAAAAGCTCCTCTTTTGAAATATGATTTTTTTGTAGTGTTTTATTGAAATTTATATGTACACTTTTGGGAGCCACTGTATTTATTTATCTGATACTTTCCAAAACTTCCTCTAAAAGTTGTTGGAACATTGTGTGACAGTTTCAGTAAAACTGAAGATGGGGCACCAGGTCACTTTACATGAAACACCGAAGAACCATATTTCTTCTCATTAGATATTGGGAAGGACAGTAGCGTGAGATGTCGCTATACATAAATTGCATTTATTTTCCACAAGTCATTAACGTTTTAAATTAAAAGTATGAATTCCTCTCTGTATTTCATCACCTTATAAATGCATTTTATTAGTTGAAAATAATGTAACCCTCAGCAACAAAGTTTTTAATATAAATCCTTTATATGCATTTTAAATATCAAAAACATTTCTATCAACAAAATAGGATGCAAACTAAGTTTCAAAATTCATTTAAATGAAAGTCACACTCACATCCACATCCAAATATCTTTAATTTATTCTGAATAAAACAATGTTATTATTTATTTATTAAAAAAAAATTTCGCATCAGGAAAGAGTTCCAACAATGGTGGTTTCAATACGATTTTAACGCGGTTGGATGACGGCAAGTTGGTTTATTAATATTCCGTAAAAGCGACATTTTAATGACAGTATCAGCCCCAAAATTTGATAGAATGCATTGTCATCGACATCTAACCTTTCTGTCAAGTTTCAGCCAGATTGGATGATGGCAAGGGGGTTAATTAGGCGTCCGCAGATTTGCCTCCCAACAACACACACACAAAATCGAAGTTGAAATAAAAGATTTAAAAAAGAGGACTATTGTGAGTTAAAAAATTAATTATGAAATTAACGGGAAAATATTTATTAAAGGATAAAAATTCGATTTAAAAATTTACTTCAAATACCGTATTTCAGTTAAGCAAAAAAAACAAACATATGGTATGGCGAAAACACATTTAATATATTCTTACCTTACATCTGGGCTGCTTGGTTGGATCAAACTGGATGAATCCCGACATCGTAATCAAAAAGCTTTCAAATATGTACTGAACTTCTCACTCGCTTATTTAAAACTTAATGCTTTTATTTCAAATATGCGATGATAAAAATATTCGCTGTACTTCGTTCTCCTGCTGCCATCTAGAGGAAACTAAAAATACTATTTCAAATGCCAAGATCGTCAGTTGCTGGGGAGGAAAAAGCGAATTTAACTATTTGAAAGTGAACAATTTTTTATAGTTGAAGTTAATCCTAATCCCACAGAGCTTTTGCTTTTCTATCACTACGACAAGCGCTTCTATTCAACATTGCTCAATTAATCATATGAATATGTATTATGTATGGAGGTACGTGCATTATTCAAATCAAGGTGAACGTCCAAAACTTGACAAACAAGGAAGTGTTTATGTGTTGGTTCTATTTTGTCATGCTGACTTGCACCCCCTTGTATTTGAAAATTGCAAAAAAGCAAAGGGACAAGGTAGAATTTAAAGTAAAAAGAAATCGTTTGCCGCGTAAAATAGAATTAATATATATATATATATATATATATATATATATATATATATATATATATATATATATATTTACTGAAATTAAATAACATTTCATCAACATTTCCACGTCAAAAACTGAAAATAACTAACATTTCATTGGGAAACTTAATTAATATTTTAAAAAATAAATAAAATCCTAATTGTTTTAGATGAAAAATCCTAAGATTTTTATAGCAGAAAAAGCGCCATTCTTTTAAAAGAGGGTATATTTTTGTTTTAAATTGGATGAAGGCATTCATTTCAAATAAGAAGATCTCTTTTACAAAGGGAAAAGTATCAACATAAAAAATATGAGTAGGAGTATGAATACATTTTGGCGAGAAAACTTATACAATAACACATGCAATTGACATCTGTCAGGAGCTAATGCGCCAGTCAGAAATGAATTACACCTACATTTGATAGTAGTCGATCTGATAAGAAATGAAAAATAATATATTTTGGTTTTATTTCAATTAAATTAATTCACCAAAATGTGAACTTGTTTCCCAGAATTTAAAAAAAAAACACAAAAAATTACAGACGATTCACAATTCAAAGGCAATTTGTATATAGTTTTGCAATTAATTCTATTTAAAATCTTTGGAAATCCTGTTAAAAGTAGTGAATATCATATTAATGTATGTAATTAAAAGTTTATTGGTTTGTCATTAGAAAGTTCCTATAAATGGGAAATTCAGAATATCTTCAATGTAATGAACTATACTAACCCATAAACAACTATTGTCATGGATGTTTACCAGATGGCCAGACCACTTGAACAGCGCTTCACTCCTTGCCTTAGTGGAAGAGGGAGAAGGACTCGCCATCGGTTCCTATCAGAGGAAAGACGCAGAGCTGCGACGTTGTATTAGCCTACTGGCTTGAGAAATGCTTAGGCACAGGCCTAACATTTTGTAAACGAAGGAATTGTAAATAAACGTTGTTTGTTTTTATAACAACTTGTTTTAATTTAAGATTAAGACAAAGTCAAAATCCTTCACATAATTTGGTGCCGAAACCCGGGAAGAAGTCTTGTAAGCCTTTGGATATCGGAATTAACGAAACAAAGTCTTTTCTTTTGACGGAAAGTCATGAATGAAAAGCATTTGTGTGTGCCATATTTTACAATTTGGATTACCTACTAGTTGAACGAAGGCAAATGTTCAAAGGTGACGATACCCTTATCTGAGAAAGGGGTAAGTGACATTAAGTACTTTTCTTCTTTGATCATGGCTGAATTAATGAAATTAAAATCGAAAAGAACTTCGATGAGGGGTCTCACAACACGATTAATTAATAAAATTGAGACTAATTTAAGCGATCAAAATTCTGAGGAATTCGATTTATTAGAAGAGTTTTTAGAACAGATTGCGGAAAAAACTCGCCTTTTGCAGGAGTTAGATTCAGAAATTGAAAATCTTCTTGAAGAAAAGGACATTCCTGTAGAAATAGAATCCGCTCAGGAATATCAAGAGAAATTGATATTCATAAAATGCAAAATCAAATCTCGAATTAAGAAGCTTATCAAAAATGATAATTCAAATATTTCTCAAAATATGCGAGAAGTAGCCTCTCATAATGATTCAATTGGCCCAGGATCTGGGAGAAATACAGTTAAGCTTCCTAAATTAACCATTGACAGATATTTTGGGGATCCAAGTAAATGGTTAGATTTTTGGAATCAATTTGAAAGTGCAATTCATAATAATGCATCTTTAAATGAAATAGATCAATTTAATTATCTTAAATCACTGCTAGACGGCGTAGCCTTAAATTCAGTAAGTGTATTTTTTCTGTCTAAACAAAACTACTTACAAGCAATCTCATTGCTTCAAGAACGATTTGGTCGTTCAGATTTAGTGATTAACGCTCACATGAATAAGTTACTTAATATTGAGCCAGTAAAATGCTCTACGAATATTGCAGCACTCAGGAAAATATACGATGAAATTGAAATTCAAATTCGTAATTTAAGTGCATTAAATGTAACCTCAGGAAGTTACGGTAACTTATTAAGTTCGGTATTGTTAAAAGTAATACCAGATGATTTGGCTTTGGAATTCACGCGAAAACAACGTAAAAAAGGAACATTTAATATCGATGGGAACTTTTGCTGTTTATCCGTGCAGAAGTAGAATGTCGAGAAGCTACAGTTTCTCTAAATGAAAACGCAACAGGTAAAAAGAATGCTCCATCAAATCATTCATATTATAAGAGGCAAAATAAATTTCGTTATAATACCCCAAAGGCTGCAGTTTTTTCTGTACCATTCATTAAGAAATGTTTGTTTTGCTCTAAAGAGCACGAATCCCATTTATGCAAAGACATCACAGTTAAGGATAAAAGAGATATCTTAAGAAAAGAAGGTCTTTGTCTTTTGTGTTTCAAAGGAAAACACTATTCGTCAGCTTGTCGTTCAAAAATAAAACCATGTGATAACTGTAATGGTAAACTATATCATAATAAATCAATATGTTACAACTTGGTAACGAAAAGAGAAATCCCAGAGCAGAGTTCCCCAATTGTCGAAACTACTATCACAAATACGATGAATTATTTGCAAAACGATTCTGAATCAAAAGGAACAATATATTTACAGACTTGTTCCAGTAATGGTAAATAATTCAGAAATTTCTAGATTGCTTATCAATAATGGTAGTCATCGAACTTTCATTACTTCCAACTTAACAAAGAAATTGAAATTACGCCCAATTAGGAAATAATCCCTCTTAGTTTATATTTTTGGCCAACGAGATCCACTTGAAAAGATTTATTACGTTGTACGCGTAGAACTGTCAAACATTAAGAACCCTAAACAAAAAATGGTCGTAGAAGCTTTAATCACTCCATATATTTCGGAAACAAATCTCAAAAGCCCATGTGGTAATATTAGTACTTACATGAGTGAAAATAATATCCAGATTTCCGATTCGCATTCCACTTCAGATACAAAAGTTGAAATCCTATTAGGCTGCGATTATACCGTAAACACAGGAAAGTTTATAAAATTGAATTCTTCATTGGTACTTATTGAAACTGTATTTAGATTTACGGTAATGGGAAGATATGGAAAATTCTCTAACACGTGTTCATCAAATGCGGTTATGTTTAAGTTAGGAGTTCAATTCGCTAATGAGGTACAAACAGTTATTTGAAACAGTTCTGGAAATTGGAATCTCTGGGTATTACAGATGAAAGTGAACAGATGTCGCGGAATGATATGGAATTAGTAAAAGGCTTCGAGGATAAATTGAAATTTATTGATAATGGGTATGAGACGGGATTAATATGGAGAGATAACTGCGACTTAGAAAGCAGTAATTTTGATATTGCTAAAAAGATATTTTTTAACTTAAGCAATAAATTAACAAAAAATGACTGGTTATTAGATAATTATAGATCAGTCTTTGGTGATCAATTAAATAAAAATATAATTGAAGAATGTTATGATGATACTTAATCTGGATATTACATGCCACACAGTGCAGTGATAAAACCTGGTAGTAATAGTTCACCTGTGTTTGACTGCAGCAGTAGTGCAACAAATAACAAGTCATTAAATGATTGTTTGTTAGCTGGCCCAAATCTAAATCCGAATGTTTTGGATATAATTTTAAATTTTTAGGAAAAGTCGTGTAGTGTTCGCTGGAGATTTAGAAAAAGCTTTTCTACAAATTAGAATCACTGAGAGTGAAAGAAACTACTTAAAATTCTTATGGTTTAAAGACGATTCTAAGATAAATTATCAAAGATTTAAATCAATGAGGATGACTTCATTACCCTTTGGTGCTACGTGTTCACCGTTCATCCTAGCTACTACTATTAAATATCATGTACAAAAATACGAAGTTCAATATCCAGACACTTGCGAAATGCTGAACACTTCTTTTTATGTTGATGATTTATATCACGGGACAAACTCGGTTGAAGAAGCGTTTAGATTATCAATGGAAGCAATTGATATTATGAAAGATGCAGGGATGAATTTACTAAAATTCCAAACTAATTCTGAACATTTACGTGTATTGTGGGATAAAAATAATGTTATTCGGGATGCCATGTTGCATGAAAGTTCTCTAAAAGTTCTAGGTATAATCTAGGATCCTATTGAAGATGTCTTTAAATTAGAAATGAAATCTCTAATTGAGGGATTAAAAAATCCTCAAAATACAAAAAGGTTTATTATCCAAACATCAGCCAAAATATTTGACCCTGTTGGTTTCATTGCTCCTTATGTGATAAGAATAAAATGTTTATATCAATCATTATGGCAAATGGGTTTGGATTGGGATGAAGAATTACCTGAATATATGAGAATAAAAAGGGAACAATGGTACTCCTAAACTGAAACATTTAACAAATTTATCAATTCCTAGATGGTACTTCTCTGGAATATCGAACTCTAAATCAAATTATGAAATTCACATATTTTCCGATAGCTCTTTATGTGGATTTGGAACTTGTTCTTATATAAAATATACAAATGAAGAGGGTAAAAGTAAAACTAGTTTCATTATGTCAAAGTCAAGAGTTGCTCCATTAAAAACATTGACTTTGCCGCGACATGAATTATTAGCGGCAGTAATCGGAGCACGTTTAGCTAAGTACTTAAAAGGTATATTCAAAATTTCGGAAGATAACATATTTTACCTTTTCAGATCTGAGGTACTCTAAAGATTATAAATAGTTTTTATATAAGACAGTAAGTTTTTAATTTTATTCAATATAAAATTTTAATTTAACCTCGAAAATAGATTGTATCATAACTTCCACTATTGTTATTTCCTGGATTAAAGGGAATCCAAAAGATTGGAAACCTTTTGTTGCGAATAGGGTCGTTGAAATTAAAGAATTAACCGATCCCCAAAATTGGCGACATTGCAAAGGTAAAGATAATCCTGCTGATTTACTGACTAGAGGTGAAAAACTTGAATCAATGATTAACAATCCCATTTGGTGGTACGGGCCACACTGGCTTGTTAAAGATTTAAACTTTAGTCGTGATATTTCTTCCCCAATTAATGAAGAAATTATTGCTGATGAGCGAAGAATGAATCCAGAAAAATCCCTACAGTTTTCATGTGTTGTGAATCCTGCCCCTAGTCCTATCTTAGAGATAGATAATTATAGTACACTTTCTAAATTATACAGATTCACAGCATGGGTACAAAGATTCATTAATAACTCTAAAGCTGGTGCCGAAAAACAAACAGGAGTTCTAACTGTTCAAGAACTCAGAAAAGCTGAAGTATATTGGGTAAAATTAATTCAAAATGTGTCTTTTGGAAAGGAAATTAAAGATCTTAATAGTGGAGATGAAATAGATAAAAATTCTAAAATTTATCAACTAAATCCATTTCTTGATGAAAATGGTCAGTTGCGAGTAAAAAGAAGATTGCAATTATCTAATTGTGCGGTAGATGAAAAACATCCGCTTATATTAGCTGCAAAAACTAAATTTGCTGAACTTTTAATATTAAATGCACACTAAAAAATTCTTCATTTTGGAGTTGAGGCCACTTTAGCTGAACTTAGAAGACGTTTCTGGATATTAAAAGGAAGATAATTCATAAAATCCGTTCTTAAAAAGTGCTTAATTTGCAGACGATACAACTCGCAACCAGGACATCAAATTACTAGTCCATTGCCATCATACAGAATTACGGAATCTCCTCCGTTCAGTGTTACAGGATTAGATTTCTTTGGTCCTTTGTTTACAAAAGGATCAGACTCAAAGTTTTACGGGTTAATTTGCACTTGTGCAGTGACAAGAGCCATTCATATAGAAATTGTGCCCAATTTAACAACATAAAGCTTTATGCTTGCTTTCAGGAGATTTATTGCGAGGCGCGGTTAGTGTAGTGTTATTATTTCAGACAATGCGAAGACATTCAAAAGAGGTGATCTGGAATTCAAGCATATGTGGAGAGTTCTTAATAACCCTCAAGTAAAAGAGTTTTATGGATCCCGTAGTTTCGAATAGAAATTTAATGTAGAAAAGGGGGCTTGGTGGGGTGGAATATTTGAACGCATGATAAAATCAGTGAAAATGTGTCTTCGAAAAGTCGTAGGTAAAACATCTCTAACGCAAGAACAACTTGAAACGATTCTTATAGAAATCGAGAGTGTTATAAATTCCAGACCTATAACTTACGTTCACGCTCATGATGAACCGAATCCCCTCACACCTGCCCATTTCTTAGTCGGAGATAGACCATCAACATTACCTGCCGCCGTTAGACTGCCTCAACAACTAAACAGAAACGCGATTGTGAATAGATACAACTATCATCAAAAACTACTAAATCAATTTTGGAATAGATGGAGAAGAGAATATTTATTCAACTTGCGAAGTGCAAACTGTTCTTCACCATGGAAGCCTGTCACTAACTTCAAACCAGATGATGTTTTCCTCATCGGTGGTGAGCATTGCCTCAGAAACATGTGGAGACTTGGCAGAGTTCAAAGTGTTTTCCCAGGACGAGATGGAAAGGTCCGATCCTGCCTGGTGAAAACGATGTCTGGGACGATCAGACTTCCGATCCAGCTTCTATATCCTTTAGAGTTGAATTAAATACTTAAGGCTAATTTTAATTTTAAAACTTGTAGTTGAATTTTGATATTAACTATTTGTAGTTAAGCAATAACTTTGAATTTAGAGACAATTTATATAGATGAACACTATGTATAATCTATTTTACTTTAAGTGCAAATGATTGAATGTTTATTATTGCATTAATTTGGAATTTTATTGATTTCACTTTGAAAGTTTGTTTTGATTGAAATTTTAAATGCTTGATTTCATGTACAACAGTTGTATATTAATTATGAAAGTATTAAGTATCATTAAAATAGTGTTTGCATGATATATTTAGAATAAGTTTAGAAATTTGTGGTTGTTGGTTTAAGAATTAACGTACTTTATACCACATTTGATAAATAATTATCATGTGTTATTTTATATATTTGAAATGTTTTAATACTTATTTGAATTTAGATTCTTTTGAAATCTGATGTGTGTAAGAGTAATTGATTCTTTATTGTGTTATTATTTCTGAAATTAAAAGTAAATGTTTTATTAGATAAGTAATAGTTTGAACAAATTTAATGTTTGAGTATTTTACATTTACCAGTATTGAATATGTTTAAGATATTTTAGAAAATCTATTGTTTTGAATATTGTATGATACATAAAGATATACGTTATTTTCTCTCAAATTCCTTAAAGTCATATTGCTGATGAACTGATTGTTCATCGGTGGGGAGCATGGGCGTACTGGGACATAAAACCGGCCCGGTGATTTTAGATTTATGCCGGCCCAAATTTTAATTATAATCATTTATCAAATTGTAATTATTTTTGTTAATAAAATTCCACTAATTAATTAATTTTAATAATGAAATATTTTGAATAACTAATAAATTTTATTAAATATTTATAATGAATAATTAATTTCGATGATTATATAAATTTATTTATAAATTTTTATAATTGAACTGTTTTAATAATTAGTTTAATTAACTAAATTGTTCTCTGTTTTTAATCCTTATATTCCCTTTGAGTGAACTTGGTTTAGTAAACTATTAATAGTTTGTTACAAAATAAAACAATATCTAAATTGCAAAATAAAGAATGCTTAGGTTTATAAAAAATGTTTATTAGAAAATGACATTCGAAATTATACTCTATACTTAACTTTAAAAGGGTATAAAATAAGTAAAGAGTTGTAATACTAGAGATCTTTGTCATTTGAACAAATATCATTGCTGTTAGGTTCTGTATCTGCACACATATAGATGAAACTTCTAAAGTTTTGTTTAAATGATTATTAATCTCAGTAGTGTCGATTGCTACGTTATGATTTGTAACAATAGTTTTATCCGTTGATCCAAAGAACATATCTTTTATAGATAAACATTGCTTTGTTTGTTTTGCAAGCCATTTTCTTTTTTTACCGTCCATTTTACCAAATTAGACAAAAATCTGAATAAATAAAAACTGCCGTTAAAAAAAACTTTAAAATCCATTTTGTTGCAAAATTAATCGAAAACTTGGGACTTTGAAAAATTACGTGATGGCGTAAATTATCAAAAATATTAGTGAGAACGGGGTAGGAAAGAAGAAGGGCAAAGTTCAGATATAGAAAAATATGTGATGGATCATAACATGCACAAATTCGTGACAATACTGTTATAATTAAACGTATACATAAATTGAGAAACTTGCATATATAAATAGGTTTATCAAGTTTTAATGCTCTGACATTTCAGTTAGGTTTTTAGCAAACATATCTTAACTTTCTAATTTCTTCAACAGATAACTTTAATTTCTACGAAATATATTTTAACGTTTTATTGATTAAACTCATGAATTTCTACTAAGATTTTATCCTTTTTTAAATTTACCCCTACTTAATTTCTTTTTTTAATAATTATTTTTAAACAGTTCATAATGGAAGATTGTTTGGCACATACCCAATTGTCATTCTATTCTATTTAAATAATTTTAGACAAAATGAAATTGCATTACAACACAAAATAAAATAATTACCCCTTGTCTGTGGAGTGAATCAAATTATCTACATAAAATCGTATAATTATGATTATAATAAGAGATGTATCTCTTTTATAATCTTCTGTTTAATTCTATTTAATTTTTCTGATTTCAAAACAAAACGTATAAAAAGCTTAGATTTCGAATTGTACTCTAAACCCACAATCCCAGGTAGATCACTAATACAATGCAATTTTAAATATGTGTTTACATTCGTATCAAAAAGTTATTAATCGACATAAACATGATCCAAATTGGTTCAGTTAAATTAGAGTTATAAGCGTAAATAAACATAGATAAACGTTGAATTTTATATATATATGGAGAGATAAAATTTAAATAAAATTTGTTTCTCTACTAAAAATAATTTTACGTATGAATTAGATTAATTAAATTTCAAGTTTTTAAGAATTAAGAACCATTATATATAAATAATTTAAAATAATGACACTTACTTGAAATGTATGTTTAAGTTTTATGTAATCAGCTGCAACATTTTCGTTTGGTATTGACTATAGTATGTAATTGCTGCCAGCTTAGCTTCGTATGGAACCATACCAATTTGTGAAATGGAAATGATCTCTAACAAAACAACGGTCACTCTTTTTTTGGTGTTGTGACTTGTGTTTCATCATTTGTCAATTTCGTTCGACTGGTAATGTAATTAGAGCTAGAGTCTTTACCGCCTCAAAAAATTGACCCCCTGAGAAGCTTTACTTAAAATTTCTGCTTTTTAAGATGTTCGAACAATATATACTCTGTCGCCAACGATCTTTTGGCGGGCCATTATAGTAATGAGTTAATAGCCAATCCACGTCTAGACTATGCGGTTGGTCATCAGGTCTCCTTGGTCCTTTCCTCACCTCGGGCGTTAAGAAGTAGTCATCGGACGTTTCTCCACAATACCCCATACTTTTCTTAGAATACCTTATCTCCCCGACTAACCGAAAAAGGGAGCGAACGATGGAAACAATTGGAATCCAAATGCAATGGGTTAATAAAAAAAAAAAAAAGTTTAAAGAAGACGATTACTTATATTGAAAAAAAGAACGAACTTCCATACCCGACCGACCCATTTTTTGCAGACACTGACCGGCCCGGTGATTGCACCGTACAACCCTATGGCCAGTACGCCCCTGGTGGGGAGTGTGTCATGGATGTTTACCAGATGGCCAGACCACTTGAACAGCGCTTCACTGCCTTGCCCTAGTGGAAGAGGGAGAAGGACTGGCCATCGGTTCCTATGAGAGGAAAGACGCATGAGAGCTGCGACGTTGTATTAGCCTACTGGCTTGAGAAATGCTTAGGCACAGGCCTAACATTTTGTAAACGAAGGAATTGTAAATAAACGTTGCTTGTTTTTATAGCAACGTGTTTTAATTTAAGATTAAGACAAAGTCAAAATCATTCACAAATATAACGTATTTTAACTAGGATTGCTTAAGAATACTGAAAATCGATTTTATATGATTTTTTACACTCTCTATCGTTTAAATTCCTCGTAAATATTCAATTACCAATTTTTCATTTTAAGGCATTTTGAAAGTTACTCTCTTGCTTCTTCACCCCCCCCCCCCCCCTTCTCCTCCACTCCCATTTCCAAATACCTTTTCAGATCTGAGGTACTCTAAAGATTATAAATAGTTTTTATATAAGACAGTAAGTTTTGAATTTTATTCAATATAAAATTTTAATTTAACCTTGAAAATAGATTGTATCATAACTTATTTCACAACATTTCAATCGAAAACGTGTAAATTCACTTTTATAAATAAAGATACGGTCAATTCAATTTTCAAACCTTTTATATTCGGTCAATTTTAAAGGTTTATTGTTATTGTTATTATTATTGTTGTTATTGTTATTATTGTTGTTATTGTTATTATTGGTATTATTATTATTATTATTATTATTATTATTATTATTATTATTATTATCATTATTATTATTATCATTATTATTAGTAGTAGTAGTTGTATTATTATTATATTATTATTATTATTATATCATTATTATTATTATTATTATTATTATTATTATTATTATTATTATTATTATTATTATTATTATAAAGTTAATGAAATTTAACCTCTGGTACATTTTTGTAATTGACCTTGCTTCTCTACAGGGAATATATAAAAATTAAAATCCCGTAACTTTCAATTTAAGTTGCAGATGAAAATCTCACTATATGTTTACGATTACTCGACGCATTATTTTAAGCATTTTTGCAATTCACGCTGATGCCCTATTTCCAATAGCAAAAGAAAATAGCCTATGATAACTTGTTTGGAACACCTTGTGAATGAGTCAACATATTTGACAATAAATCCTGATTTTCCCTCACATTTCGAGAGAACTACCATATTGCTTAAAAATCAATCAAGGCCGTTAAAAACGAATCACATCCATGGACGAAGTTCGGATATGTATAAAAGTACATATACTACCTTCTCAATTGCATTTGAAACAAGCTCTAAAACTAAAAAATTGAATATTTATTAAAACATTTAAATAAAAATTACATTATATTGACCTTTAAATACCGAATAAATCAATGGATTCATCACACTTTTTTCAATTTTACGTACCCCAGGATTTGCGAATGCATGTTATATTCGTTGCTTTTGTGTTTTAAACAAATACGGGTAACTTTCCATCAAATACTCCATCCAGGCGAAAACTCAATTTTCAATGCTTAGTAAGTTCTTCGTATCTCTATATCTCAGAGCCAAAAGACACTAAGTCTAAATTTGTCAGCTTTTGTTTTATTCTAGATTATGTTTAAACGTTCATTTTCTGTCGAACTATAACATCGTGGCTCAGTCAAAACCAGGGGTGTGGAACATCGCACAACTTTCAATCACACTATATTACTGGTCACTAAATTTAAATTTGACGTGGAATAGTGTTATTACCATTTTTATATTTTCATTTATTTAAAAAAAAAATTGCCTATTTAGTGATATTGCGATATTTTAGGCGATAATTCTTACACGGACAAAATGGCGAATTTGGCAATTGCTGTAAAACATCATTTTTTCATATTTTACGCATGCGCAATATTGACAAAAACCTTAATAACAGATCACATGGTCCCCACTAACCTGTACACAAAATTTGAACATCGTAGGTCAATTCTTTCGGGAATTATGCTGACCACGTACACACAAACAGACACTTTCTCTAGACCACTTTTTTGAAGTTAGGATGTTCCAAAAAGTGGAGAAATGCAAGACAAAATTGAAAATGCTTTTTGACCGAAAAGAATACTTTGATTATCCTATGTTAACATGTGGGTAATTAAAAGTAAAAATTCTAAAGCATTTACCGAAAGTTATGATAAAGCGTTACTTATCCAACGGTTAGAATCCAACGGAAGAGGACCCAGTTTTTTCACTCTAAAACACAAAGTTACTCAATTGCGACTTAATCTCGTTAGATTCTTAGGTAAGGTACATATTTATAACTCATAAAAAAGGGAGGTTGTAAGCTTTCTAACTTCTAAAAATCATTCTCACCTGAGGATAGCTTTTATTTAGGTGTTTTTTTAAGAATTCAATTACTCTTTTAAAAAAAAAGCTCAAACTGCATTTGATTACCAAACTTTGTGTGCAGCATCGTACAACTTTCAATTACATTACAATACTGGTCAGTACATTTAAATTTGACATGAATTGGTAAGATTGTTTCCAAATTTTCATTAATTTTTTTAAAAGATGACCAGTTTGACGATAATTATTACGTTAACAAAACAAAAAAAACACCGCCAAAATGGCGAAATTAGTGATATGTTTTGTATTTAATATTACATTAACTTTTCGTGTGAATGAAATAGAGGAGAAACAGTCGTTGATGGTCAATGCGCAAGTGAAGAAAACTTTGTTTTAAACATTCGTTTTTCAACTTTTTACCCCTCTATCAAATTTCTTCGGGAATTTTGAAGATGGGGATGTTTAGAGCAGCAATTTTGATAAAGATCGTTAAAGCTTTTTTTTTTTTTTTTTTTTTTTTTTTTTGTCAATTACTGAAAAGCATACTTTCAAAGCAAAGGCGCTACCTTATATGCATGCACAATTTTGACAAAAACATTAATGACAGGTCCCATGGCCACCACTAACTCGTATGCCGTATGCAAAAGTTGAATATTCTTGGTCTACCCTTTCGGTGCTGATCACAGAGACAGACACACACGATATTTTTTTTTTTTTTTTTTTTTTTTTTTTTTTTTTTTTAACTCAGTACGTTTCAAAACGAGTAGAAATGCAAAAATAAAAATTGAAACAAATTGTTGACCGAATGCAGTACTTTCATTACCCTATATTAACATATGGGTTATTGGACATAAAAATGCGTTTGTTATCCTTATAACTTTCTCTTTATTCAGAAAAACTTTCTTAAATATTTTATTTGCAACTCGTTATAAATTCGTTTTTCTCCTCACCTTTTCATCCCTATTCTTTTCTCAAAGTAAAATTGTTTCTATATAGTTAGCAAGTCCCGATATACATAAATTTTTCAATGACAACTACCTTATGCGTCATTTTTTATAATTTTGACGAAAATCGTAATGATCGGGGCCATAACTATCCCGTACATAAAATATGAACATTATAGTTCGGGAGTTACGTTAACCACAGACCGATAAACACACATACATTTTTTCTAGACCACTTTCTTGAATTCAACACGTTCCAAAACGTATAGAAATGGAAAAATATCGAAAACAATTTTGACCTAAAAGAATACTTTCATTGCCCGATGTTAACGTATGGATAATTGAAAGTAAAAAAAAAATTGTGATTTTTATTTGTAACTTATTTTAAAAGTTAGAGGATTTTAATTTTTACTCGACTTCTATAATTTAATAAAAAGGGTTAAGGTTCTATAAGTTAATTAACAAAAAAAGAGCGCATGTTCAAAAAAGTAGCTCTTGTCATTTTCATCGTGGCTACTGGGCAAAACTTGGTAGATAGTGTCGTTGTCAATGACAGTGGCTTCAATCATTTGGGGAGACCACTTTTACAACCCTCATATTTCCGCTTTGGCGAACTAATTAACCCACTTGTCGTCATCCCATCGAGCTGAAAATTGGCAGATAAATTTGTTGCCGATAACAACAACGCATTCTTTCAAGCTTTGGAGGCTGTCACTAAAAGGCCACTTTGATAGACATTACTATTGCTTCTTCGGGAGCCTAATTAACACTAACCCACTTGGAGTCATCTGATCGAGCTGAATTATTTTCTCACTTCAGGAATGAAGATATACACAATAAAATATAATTATACAATTAGAGCTCAAGGTGAAAAATTCCTGAACAAATTTTAGAATTAAATTTAAGCAAACTTTCCTCGAAGAGTCCTTGCAATCGTTAACTTATGATCGACGAATTCGTAAAAAAAGTCCGTGACAAAGACTTTTTTATGGTATGGTAGCAAATTAAAGCCTTTGAAGATTTTTATACCTTCTTAGTCACGACGTTAAAAGGTGGATATTTTTTTATACCTTTGGAGCCTCATTTCACTAAATCAACGGTGAATGACGTCACTTCATAGACCAATTTACCAATGGTGAATAGAATGAGTCGAACAATTTGTAGTTTGAGTCCTGGTGGTTCAACATATGATACATCAAAAGAGATTTGTTTATCATGTATTATTAATACCAATAGCTCATGCGTGTCAATAGAGCACAATGACCGATATTTCAAACAGTAATTTAATAAAAAAAATCTAAAAGGCGGGGACAGAATTTGAGGTTAATATGGAGGCAAATTTTGTAAGATAAAATTTCTTTATTAACTAAACTGAATATAAAATAAATTATATGACTGGGAGGTAACACGCATTAGTGCACGCATAGATTGTTTCATGCGTCTTTAAATTGCAATTATTATATATAAAATAATCCATTTAGGTAATTTGGCATTCGCACGGGACGTTTTGGTTCTATTTTTCTACTCGTAAACAAATTAGAATTCTCAAATTATGATGAATCTATTAGTTATGTTTTATACAATACTAGTTGGTGACAAAGTTATGTTGAAAAATAATTATTGTAACTATTGAAAATATTTATTTTTAACAACCGACGCACGTCCGTCCGTCGGTGGCTTATAAAAGTATATTTGACCTAATTAAAATGATCATTTTTCAGTATAACTTTGCCACCAACTAGTATTTTATAAAACAAAATCATAACTACTAATGTCCTCATAATTTTAAAATTATAAATCGTTTAGGAGTAGAAAAAAGAACCGAAATATCTGGGTCGTACAGCAGAGAATTACCATTTCATAAATAGTTTGGAGCCCAGTGCTAGAAGTGTGGGTAGACGTGGGGTGACGCGTTCCCCCACTTGTCCAGAAAATATCCATGCGTCTCCCCACTTCTAAAAACACTGAAATCCATCCCCCCACTTCTAAAACTACCGAAATCTATTCCCCCAATTTTAAAAAACATTCAATCGGTCTAAAAACTAAAAGCGGAGGGGGTAAAAAATAGAATTAACCATTTTCATTACTTCTGCTTTTTCTGGCTGTTTGTTATTTTTGATACTTTCATTTTTGTTTTGTTAAAGCAGATTTAGTCAATTTTTCTTGGAAATGCGCGGCGAGTTTCGGCGCCCGTTGTCTGGGATTATTGAGGAGTGGATAGAAAAAAGATATATTTATTACACTATCATTTCCTGTTTTGTCCTCGACCATTTACTTTAAAATGTTTTGGGTTTTGTTGATAATTAGTAGAAAACCGTGTATTCCTCCAACTTAACCATTAACTCTTACTTCTGATTCTAAACGGCATTTGCAGGGGCGTACTGGCCATAGGGTTATCCGGTGCTATCACCGGGCCGGTCAGTGTCTGCAAAAAATGGGCTGGTCTGCAGAGGTGTAGTGTAAAATAAAAAGGTGTGGGAGCGCTATGTCGCGTCGTTACAAACGTTTAGTTTTTTTCCTGTGAGGATGCGGGGGGGGGGGGTAGTAAAAGTGACAACTAAGAAAAAATAACTTTATTAATACTACTTTAGTAATTTCAAAACAAACTACATGCACCTGAAAAATACAAACGTCAGTTCATTTCTAATGAAGTAGCATTAAAACATTGAAAGACTGGGAGGGGGGGACTAATTCATCAATCGGATTGTTCATGGAATGGCCAAGGCGGGTTGCAGCGCCTCTTTCAAGTGTCTTGCAAATACTTAAACTTGCCTGCCCAACTCATCTATCAATGGTTGTGGATCGAAAACGAAGGCATAGTTCTCACAAAAGAACTTTTTAATTTTCTTATTTGACTTTCCGTCAAGTGTCACGTAAAGAAAAGAAAAAAAATTCAGGTGAGGGAACGCCGTTCCTCCTTCAAAAAAGGTAAAGGATCGCCGTTCCCACACGTTCCCGCTCCACTACACCCCTGCTGGTCTGGTATGGAAATTCGTTGATTTTTTTTCAATATAAGTAATCGTCTTCTTGAAATTTTTTTTTAACCCATTGCATTTGAATCCCAATTGTTTGCATCGTTCGCTCCCTTTTTCGGTTAGTCGGAGAGATAAGGTATTCTAACAAAAGTATGAGGTATTGTGGAGAAGCGGCCGATGACTGCTACTTAACGCCCGAGGTGAGGAAAGGACCAAGGAGATCTGAGGACCACCCGCATAGTCCAGACTTGGATGGGCTATTAACTCATTACTATAATGGCCCGCCAAGATCTTTGACGAAAGAGTATATATTATATTGTTCGGACATCTTAAAAAGCAGAAATTTTAAGTAAAGCTTCTCATGGGGTCAATTTTTCGAGGCGGTAAAGACTCTAACTCTAATTATATTACCAGTCGAACGAAATTGACAAATGATGGAACACAAGTCACAACACCAAAAAAAGAGTGACCTTTATTTTGTTAGAGGCCATTTCTATTTCACAAATTGGTATGGTTCCATATGAAGCTAAGCTGGCAGCAATTACATATTATAGTCAATACCAAACGAAAATGTTGCAGCTGATTACATAAAACTTCAAATATTTATTTCAAGTAAGTGTCATTATTTTAAATTATTTATATATAATGGTTCTTAATTCTTGAAAACTTGAAATGAATTAATCTAATTCATACGTAAAATTATGTTTAGTAGAGAAAAGATTTTTATTTAAATTTTATCTCTCCATACATGTATAAAATTCAACGTTTATCCATGTTTATTTACGCTTATAACTCCAGATTAACTGAACCAATTTGGATCATGTTTGTGTCGATTAATAACTTTTTAATACGAATGTAAACACATATTTAACATTGCATTGTGTTAGTGATCTACCTGACATTGTGGGTTTAGAGTGCAATTCAAAATCTAAGCTTTTTATATGTTTTGTTTTCGAAATCAGAAAAATTAAATTTTCTGTATTACACATTTTCCATTCATAGTTATTTTTTTAAGTCCGTATATCTTTTTATAAAAAAATGTAGTATTATTGATTAAGATGTCATTGAGAGTGATTTAATTGTAAATAAAAATTATTAAACCATTTTTATAAATAATGAGAGATACATCTCTTATTATAATCATAATTATAGGATTTTATGTAGATAATTTGATTCACTCCACAGACAAGGGGTTATTATTTTATTTTGTGTTGTAATACAATTTCATGCTGTCTAAAATTATTTAAATAGAATAGAATGACAATTGGGTATGTGCCAAACAATCTTCCATTATGAACTGTTTAAAAATAATTATTAAAAAAAAGAAATTAAATTAAGTAATGTTAAATTTAAAAAAAGGATAAAATCTTAATAGAAATTCATGAGTTTAACCAATAACACGTTAAAATATATTTCGTAGAAATCAAAGTTATCTATTAAAGAAATTAGAAAGTTAAGATATGTTTGCTAAAAACCTAACTGAAATGTCAGAGCATTAAAACTTGATAAACCTATTTATATATGCAAGTTCCTCAAATTATGTATACGTTTAATTATAACAGTATTGTCACGAATTTGTGCATGTTATGATCCATCACATATTTTTCTATATCTGAACTCTGCCATTCTTCTTTCCTTCCCCGTTCTCCTCAATATTTTTGGATAATTTACGCCTAACTTTACGCCATCACGTAATTTTTCAAAGTCCCAAGTTTTCGATTAATTTTGCAACAAAACGGATTTTAAAGTTTTTTTTAACGACAGTTTTTATTTATTCAGATATTTTTCTAATTTGGTAAAATGGACGGTAAAAAAAGAAAATGTCTTGCAAAACAATCAAAGCAATGCTTATCTATAAAAGATATGTTCTTTGGATCAACGGATAAAACTATTGTTACAAATCATTACGTAGCAATCGACACTACTGAGATTAATAGTCATTTAAACAAAACTTTAGAAGTTTCATCTACGTGTGCAGGTACAGAACCAAACAACAATGATATTTGTTCAAATGACAAAGATCTCTAGTATTACAACTCTTTACTTATTTTATACCTTTTAAAGTTAAGTATATAGTATAATTTCGAATGTCATTTTCTAATAAACATTTTTTATAAACCTAAGCATTCTTTATTTTGCAATTTAGATACTGTTTTATTTTGTAACAAACTATCAATAGTTTATTAAACCAAGTTTATTCAAAGGGGATATAAGGATTAAAAACAAAGAAAAATTTAGTTAATTAAACTAATTATTAAAACAATTCAATTATAAAAATTTATAAATAAATTTATATAATTATCGAATTTAATTATTCATTATAAATATTTAAATAATAAAATTTATTAGTTAGTCAAAATATTTCATTATTAATATTAATTAGTGGAATTTTATAAACAAAAATAATTAAAATTTGGGCCGGCATAAATCTAAAATCACCGGGCCGGTTTTATGTCCCAGTACGCCCCTGGGGATTTGTAATTGTAATCCATCTAGTACAAAACAAGATGAGATTGATATATTTGGCTTCAAAACTATAAGAAAAATGACTCCGATACATTATAGAACGTTGAGGAAGGAGCAGTGGAAAATGTGTAAGTGCATTAAGTTGAAGAGACCACGTGGAGAGAGAATCTAGCACGTGGCAGCAACAATAAGCAAAAACGCACTGCAGTAATGATTATCCAAAGTATTGATGATACGCACCTTCAGATATGCAACGAGTATCCATGGCTTACTTGTGAAGAACAAAAACTTGGATGCAACACATACAAAAGGCTGCTAAAAAGCTTGGAACCAGAAAAAAACAAGGTTTGAAACTTTCTAACGAATGGGTAGGTAGGGTGTAACATTTTGCCACATGGAGACAAGGAATTTGACTAACGAGAATCTTTAAGAAAGCAGATTTTTAAACACAAAACCAGTAAAACTCATTAAATGGGCAAGAAAATTATCCATGAAGCCAAACGAGAAAGCTGAAAAATGCAAACATTTCCTTTAAGGAGATAAAATATCATTTTGCAATTTTTTTACTTTCAATTTTTGAATGCCCGATACAATACTTGTATATACTATCAATGCCAAAATTTTTGAAACAAATTCATCTTATCACTGTCTTCCGAGTCATATAATTCAAAATTGTATAATTTTTTTATTTATTCCCTACTATATTTTTCAGTTTTTATCACTAATTTTGTTTATATATTTCTTTGAACATTAAGGAATACTGGGCATGGGATATTAGATAGTACTAAAATTAATTAAGCATAGATTTTCTTCTTAAAAAATATACCAAGCATGTAGGGAAATGCGAAATAGTGACAATGAGAAAAAGTTTTAAGTCACTGAAAAAAAAACTATTTATGTCATAGTGTTATAAAAATGTATTATACTACTTTGTATAAAGATATAGGTACTTTCACTTGGTCAAATTTTAACTTTGGAGGAACTAGAAAAAAATAAAAAGTCACAGTATTTAAAAAAAAAAAAAAAAAAAAAATAGAATTTCTTATTAATTTAATTTTATGAAAGTATGCTTATTTAGAGGCAATATTTAAATCTAAATAAACAGTATGTATATAATGTTGAATTATTACTTCACTTCATCTCTTACTTCCTAGTAAAAAAATAAGTAGCAGAATATTCATTATAACTAGGGGGCTCCGCCCCCTGCTCGCTGACGCTCGCCAACCCCCTGGATTGCTATGCAATCCCCTTGGCTCGCTTTGCTCGCCTCAAAGTAAAGCATTTAAAATATGCCCTAGCAAAAATCTATTTCGGCTGCATAATGCCATGAAACTGTAAACGTTTTATTATTTATGAAGAGCCAGAATACTTGCCACGTCATTATCCTACTGCTGTCGAGACGCGTTAAACAGGGACATTATGGCAACTTAGTAGAAAGTTCTTGGAAAACAACAAAAATAAACAGTATCGTACATATATTTAAAAGAGATCGGTTATTTCATTGAACAATTAAAATTTACGGGTCGGTTTCGTATGAAACGCCAAAATAATTAAAGTTGCTTATCGAAATTTCTTAACGAAGCAATCATATGTTCAAATAATCTTTTTTGCGATACTTAGAAAATAAAATAAAACAGTGAAAGGCCAATTATCCGGCATTCAATCAACTGTAATTTTTTGAAAATCAAATTCGGCGAGAAAATTAGCCCTATTTCGCCAAAAGTTTTTTTTTTTTTTTTTTTTTTTTTTTTTTAAATTTCATATGAGATTTTGAAGTTGAGTGGGTGGTTTTATTGGTTATTTTGATAGTTTTCAATTCGTAATAGCTGAATTTGCACTGATTAGAAATGAATATAGGTTCAGATTTACTGCACAATGCCTCTTAGCGACTTTTTGAAATTTGGCGATTTAGCGCTGAATTCAACCCGGCAACCTCCGAAACATGTTCCAGCAGATAACTTTTCCGAAAAGTCTGGTTTATCCGAAATGCTAATACAAAAGAAATGTACATATCTTGGAACTATTTATTCTTGCATCATCACAAATATTAAATCAATAAGTTTTAAATAGGCAATAATTTATATTAAGAAAAACAAAATATAGTGAATCCAAGTTGTTTCTGTTGCCAGATGTATTAGTCAAATTTCAAAAGATATATTGCGATTGGTTGGTTTGCTGAATTTGGAAATTCGTGTATAAAGTACATTTAGAAGATTTGTGATCGGATATTTGAAGTCGTTGCCATTCTGCTCACAGAAATACAGCCAAATTTGGACGTTACATAAGAGAATTATATATATAGATAACATTAAATTTTGGACCGTTGTTCGTGTTGAAAGTTGTTTCCTTTCTACTAGTTAATTGTTATTTATATAATTTTTATAAATTTATTGTTATTAGAAACGAAATTATAAAATTTATCGTTGAGAGAGTGCACTTGTCATCAACTTTTGGCCGTCTCCCCACCTTTTTTTCCCCATTGCTACCACTGCTGGAGCCCAAATATGATTTTCTACCTTAACCAAAAATTTCGGTATATAGAATATATTTTTATGGTTCGTATATGAAAAAAAGGGTGCTGAAAACGAATATGATGGTATGGGTATACTTTTCGTACCCTTGAGGGTTTTTAGGTAAGACGTCATCAATATGGACTTATAACGCGTATCTGTTGTTAGAATATTGACAATTTTAAGCTAAATATGTCCATGTTTGGTATAAAATTAAAGTTCTAGATACCCTGATTTTATCTAAATGATTTTTATAAACGTCATGACTAATCTCATGGGCATTTTTGCTTTTTTAATTCGTTTTAATACATTGGCGAACGGGCTCAACAGCTCGTCCCACAATGCATGGAGTATTGATTTATGAGTAGCTTCACTTCAGTGCAGTTCATTAAAGCAGAATCCTTAACATGCCAGTCGAAGCGAAACATGTAATCCTATGGAGCTTGTTATACTGGACCGCTGCTGTGGCTAGAGGTTGCGCTTGTGGCGCTTAGACCCTATGTGAAACATGCAATCCTTAGGATCTTATTATACTGAGCCACAGCAGTGGCACGCACGTTCGCCATTCGAGTGACTATGCATAATAAGGTCCTAAGTTGTGTTGGTTTTAGAAGAAACTTTACTTTTTCAGAAATCGCGGAAGAAAGTGAAGAAGACTAAAAGTGAACGTGAACAAACATGCAACACTGGCGATTATTGCGACTTCGAAAAGGGAATAGTAGCTGAATACTGCAATGGAAGAAGATGAAAAATGTTGGTATAAGTGTGGTAAGTGTGATTAATTCCGGTGAAGCCCATATTCGAACAATAATACAATCAAGTAAAGAACGACATGATGACCTGCATATACAATTGGAAAAGAGAATTCTTCATAACATGAATCTGGCAGTGAAATGTCACAACAAGTGCGCACCTGCTTACACTTGTAAAAGAAATATCAAGAAATTTACAAAGAAAGTACTCCACACAGACAATTATCGCGAATTACCTCTATTGCTTCACAGCTTTTCAAAAGCAGTGCAGGAAAATTCAGCTTCAGGAATGACTGTTTATTCTGTAGAAAAGAATGCATTGTCAGCAACACACACAGATGGCGGCCAGCTTTCTTATGTTGTACAAAGTTGCGCCATGAGCGCAATGATGAATTGTCACAGGAAGTTATTCTTCGTTTGCAAGGAGCTGTTAAAGATCTTTATGCAGCTGATGGAAGATATCATAAGGTTTGTATGTCGAAGTTTATGAGACCAAGAAATATAAATTATACCAACGATATATCAGCGCCACAACTGCTTAATTTGATACAGCGTACAATAAACACATTTCTAAATTCACAGAAGACAAAGATAAAATTTAGTCATCTAATGAACTTGAGAATACTTACAGCACTTTTGAAGGTGTTTCGTTAAATCATCCTCAATTAATGCAAAAGATAGAAATTGCATTTCATAGTGATGTTATGGCTATTTCCAGCAATGGATATGCATGTTTCATGTTTTTTAAAGTTATTGAGCAGAAACTAAAACTCAGGAGGCTAACGAAGATGGCTATTATGTAGAAATAGTGGGAAAAATTATAAAGAAACAAAAGATGTACAAGTACACAAACAGGAATATAAAACGCGTTTGGACATTGATTCAGCACTATCAGATATCAGCCCAACACTTTTGAAGCTTATTCTTGCTAAAATAACTGAATAAGAAGATTTCACGAAATCTTTGCCTCGCATTACGATCGGGAATATAATAACAAATCAAATACAGAACATATAAACTACTTTACAAATATCTATTGGTATTCTTCTTAAGAAAAAAAACTGTGATTAAGCGTTTAATGAATGTAACAGTTACGATCTTTTCTCCTGTCTTCTGTTATGATGGAACATAGCGCTTTTCAAAAACATCTAAATCAGTTATCATTTAACCTACGACATAGTGCTTCATTCCACTAGAAAAAGCTGGAAGTGTTATGTAATATGGTGCCAAAACCTCAATTTCAAAAAATTTGGGCATAGTGCGCTTTTCTTCAGGGATACCGATATATTATTATGGAGTATGCTGAAAGAGTGTCTTCAGTTTAAAGAATCTGCCGAAACTCAAACATTAAACGATAAGACGTTTGTTCCAGTCACTCACAGTTCTTTAGAACTATTGCAAACCCTAGCTGGCAACTTTGATGCAAATATATCGTCACAAAATGAACTGGCATGGAATCTTATCTTACTCTTCAATCACGTGAACATCTCAAGCAGGCAACACGATGCTCTCACGCTCTGTGCACGTGATATTTATATCAGAGTTCAAACTCTGCATAGAAATTATCAGACTGAGCCGCGATCATCTTAGAAAGAAGACGTGCGTGTCGTTCGTCCCTTCTAAATTCCTCTGTTAATAATTGTAGTACCAAAATTTCTATTAAATATGTTATTTGTAATTGGAGTCAAATCAACCTTATCACCTACGCAACCTTCCACAACAGCACTTCTTCAGTGGTTCACCTGGACATTTACGAACCAACAAACAATTTCGAACTTAAATTCAAAATTCAAATGACCACACCTCTCTGATCACGCAACGGAGAAACTCACAACACCCTAAAAAGTCCCTCACAAGCAGTCTCCTTTCCTCTCAATCCAACTTTGAGGAAAGTTTTCTCTACGGCAAAAGCGACTGCCGTTGCCTCAACTCAAGTTTCTCCTCCACCGCATTTGAGGTCTTCCGAGCTCTTCACGGGAGGTCACCTTCCCACCTTCTCCACCATGCCACTATTGGAGGGACAAAACAGCGTCTCCTATGCACTGGTCTATGATGGCGGAGGATAAATAACCATCAGCTTCATCTATCCCACCACCGCTGGCCATCGCCAAAACGTAGAGTTCGCAGTGTCGCTTACTCGGCTATCTTGTCCTTCATCCACCACACAAAGTGCCACAGCCTCATCCACTGGATGACAGTGATCGTGCCTACCACTTCGCACGTTCAGCTTCACAATATAGTTGTACTCAAGGTGATGGGCTTTTCCATACTTCACATTGTGAGCCATTCAACGTATCACTGCATCGACGCATCAAACAGCTCCACTTTTGTAACGGGTGTCCCTGCCTCTGATAAAATGTTGTTCGCGATTTGTGCAGCGTTTGTGCTCATCCAACCCGACCTCCAACTACTTGTTGCAAGCACACTGGCTCGATATGCACATGAATGGTGCACGCCCTCGCTGGGATCACAGATCACTCGCTTCTCCACTGAGCCACGGCAGAATCACGGATCCCCAGAGTCCAATCGCACCTCCCCCTCATCGGAACCCTCTCCGACTGGGAAGCAACACTAGCCCGAATTATCATCATGGCATAACGAGTCAGCCGCCAAGCAAGTATTCGGACAACCCACCTGCACCAATGCAACCTTGCGCTACAGCCCCACTGGATCTTCTGGCGCCCTCGCGCCCCAGTTAGCCGCTGCCCCACTGCAGGACGTCCACCCTCACGATCTTCCTGGCACTCACCATCACCATCCTCCCAGAGCATCTCCAACCTGTGGCACCCATCGATATAGATAAACAACTGGATAGACTGCTCCGATGGCAACGCAAGGCGAAAAACGCGCTGGCATGAATATTTGTTTTCCTGCCACTGGTAGGTAGATTTCCTGAATGATGGTTAACTCGTGTGTTGCATATAATTGCAACAACAGCGCAAATCGGAAAGATATCAACAAGAGTTTTCACCGGTGAGTAAAAAATAGTTATTCAAATATGTAAATATATATTTTTTAATTATTTATTATTGAAAAATATCTAAACTGACCCTTTTAACATTGATCGCTCGTGGTTAATGATTGATCTCTTACATGGCAATTCATATCATAAATAATCTATTTTAAATTCAGAACAAATAGTATTAGGATCTAGAATAAAACACTTGATTTATATTTATTAATCCTGGTTTTTATGCGTTTTCAAGGGCATTTGGCAAAGAAATGGAAAATGAAAGCGAAACTAAAACTCTACTTGTTATTGTTCTATTCTACACTCATTTAATAATTAAAATTATTACACTGTTTATTTATAACTGGATAATTTGTTTTCGATACGTTTTAATTAATCTATGTTTTTATACGTTTTCATAAACATATAGTAATTGTATTAAAAAAAAAAAAAAAAAAGAATGGAATGAAAAACAATAATTCAAAATGCATTGTTCTGATTTAAATTTATTTAATAATGAAACTGCGGACTGCAAACGGCAAAATTTATCAGTTTCTTTATTACTTACGTATTTATTTTAAAAACAAAGTCGTTTGTAACTGTTTGTTGGAATCCGAAGTCAAATCAAACTGTGGAAAGCAATTTGTATTTCAGTTTTATTTCTGTTTATAAATATAACCCTTGAATTTTAGAGATAAATTGTCTCTCCTCTTACAATCGTATACAAATGCTTGTACTAAACTAAAGGAGTTTATTTTATTTTAATTTATTTAAGTGTTTATTTATTTTAATTTATTAAGTTTTTATTAAATGAGTGTGCATAGGAGAAAGTGGAGTGTTTGTGTGTCAGGTTGGTTGGTTGGTTGTATTCAGATTATCTGGCGCCGTCAGCAACACGAGGGCTATAATGCGCCGAAACATTTCGTCATTTAACAAACCAACATACATTTACTAACATCCATGCCAACTCGGGACTCGAACCCGCAACCTCGCGGTCTAGAAGCCAGCACGCTAACCACTATACCGTTTGGTCGGCGTTTGTGTGTCAGGAATGCACGAGTTTCTTCAGTTTTCTAATTCTCAAATTTCATGTCTTAGAAAACACTTTATTATTTATTGTAAAACACATTCGAATTTTACTGTATGCTTGTTTAAACGAATTGTTGTATATTAGAAGGATTTATTGAGTTAATGTTAAACTGATTAAATTTGTTTCATTGGCATACAATTTTGATTTAGTTTTTAAGCTAAAATGGTACCAAAAGTAATCCAGTTGATCAATTATATTTCACAAGAAACCCCAATTTGTATTAATTAATGTAATACAATTAGGATTTTTTTAACAGTGACATTTGTATTCAATATTTTGCAGCTTCCCATTCTCTCGACCAGAAGTACTTCAAAAATGGGTGAAATCTATCCACCACGCCAATTTTCAGCCTACAAAGTTTAGTAGACTGTGTAGTGACCATTTCACAGATGATTCTTACCAATATACTGCTAGTAGAAGACGGCTTAAAGAAGATGCTGTTCCCACAGTTTTTAATTATCCATCTTACATGCAACAGTCTGTTAAGAAAAGGAGAGTTCTACAACGTCACTTACTTTTCAGATGTTAATTCTATAAAGGTAAGATAAATAGCCTAAAATTGGGTAGAATCTTCTGGAACATCTCAACATTCATACACAAAGCTTTAAAATTTGAACAAGATATTAATTTTAAATACACAAACTTCATTGCTAATTAAACCTATTTTGAATTATATTAAAGCTTTTTTCAACAGGATTCCAATGAGCCATCTGTTTCATCTCAGAATTATCAAACAGACCACTCCAATGAGCCATCTGTTTCCACTCAGAATTGTCAAACAGCCCAATCCATTGATGTGCCGAAACCAAACACTCCAACTAAGGCCTTGCTAAGACAAAAAATAAAAAATATCCAAGCTAAACTGCGAAGAAGAAATCGGAAAATTTCCAGCATGTAAGACTTAATATTAAATCTGAAACAAAATGGATATAGTTCTAATAAATTGCATCAAGTTCTTAAAACCCATTTTAGTGGTTTTCCTTTAGAGATGGTAATTAATCAGTTTAAAAATGGAAATAAGTCTAAAAGTCGAAAGTGTTATACACCTACAATGAAACAGTTTGCACTTACATTTTACTTCTATTCACCAAAGGCTTATAGATATGTTCGAAGTCTATTATATCTTCCACATCAATCTAGGATAAAAAATTGGATTTCTTCTGTTAAATGTGAACCTGGATTCATATCAGAAGTGTTTGATTATTTAAAATCAGAAGTGAAAAAAAATTCGTCCTTAAAAAATTGCTGTCTGATTTTTGACTCAATGTCAATTCGGAAACAGCTTATTTGGAATCCTAATGTGGGAAAACATAGTGGTTATGTTGACTGCGGAGGCATAGCCGAGGATGAACATGAAGATCGCAAATTATTAAAGTTTGCCTTAACAAATTGTTTGACGTTGGAGTAATTGTTCATTCCGTTACTTGCGATGGAACAAGTGCTAACACTCGCCCATTGACAGATTTAGGGTGTAATTTTGAAATAGGAAACGATTTCAAAACTTCTTTTAAACATCCTGCTTCTGAGTTAGAAGTCTTTGTATTTTTAGATCCCTGATTAGCCAGAACTACTTTAGCTGAAATGGGTTTTATAATGTCCAATATAGGCGTTGTAAAATGGGATTATATTACAAAACTAAATGATTTGCAAAGAAAAGAACAACTTAAATTTGCTAATTCTCTTTCTGGGGCTCACATAATGTACAAAAATAAGAAAATGAATGTACGATTATCTGCACAAACCTGAAGTACCAACTGATGCAATCGAGCATTTGTCGAAAAGCGATACCAATTTTAATGGGTGCAAAGCCACTGTTCATTTCATAAGAGTAATTGACAGGCTCTTTGATTGTTTAAACAGTCGCAACCCTTTTAGCACAGGTTTTAAACAACCTTTAAGGCTTGCAAATAAGTCAAGCTGGGGAAAATTTTTGAACGAAATCTTGAGCTATATTTCTTCTTTAAAGATAGCAAACACTTCTGTCTTCAAACATCCCCGTAAAACCTTTGTACTGGGTTTTGTAATTTGCATAAACGGCATTTAAAAGCTGGCCATGCGTTTGATGATAGAAATTGAGAACCCTAGTAAATATTTCCTAACGTACAAGATATCTCAGGATCATTTGGAATTGCTATTTTCCTGTATAAGATCAAGAGGAGGATGCAATAACAACCCTAACGTAAATCAATTTAAATATGCCCTTAGAAAACTTCTGTTTAGAAACACTGTGTCCCCAAGTTCCACTGCAAATTTTTTGAACTTAGATTACAGTTCGCAATGTTCAATATTTGAATTTCGTTCCAGTAAGCGTACTTTAATTGATGGCACTGAAGACAGTAGCGAATTAGATACTAACATTCAAGAGTTATCACTTTTAATAGAGTCCAACACTTTGTCAGATGTTGCTGACAATATTCTTTATTATATTTCAGGTTATGTAGTGAAACAGCTTAGCACAAACCTAATCTGCAAAGAATGTATAAGTTTGTTAACAACAAAAGCAAAATTAAGAAATTGGTCATTGCAATAGCCATACTTATGGTATGCTATACTATAAAAATGCCAAATCGTTTGCATGCAATGTAACTAAAGGTGAATTAAAATTTGCTTCTGATGGAGTATTGTTTATTGTGCAACAAACAGAAAAATTATTTCGTCATTATGTGTCAAATTTAAAAAAAAAAAAAAAATATGAAAAACCTTTAGATTACATTGTTTATTCTGTTTCTAAGTATTTGTCACAGGGTAACACTGTCAAAAAATTAAATACATTTGGTTTTATGCATTCAATTGAAGGTGAATTTGTTGTGGAGGATCTCCACCAAAAGCAACTAATAAAACTAATTGCCAGAACTTATGGCAATATTATACTTTTTTCAAATGCCAAAAGAGTAGCACTAGATCATCAAAGAAACAAAACTACCATCAGGCATAAACTGAATAAGTTGGTCCTTTTTAACAACGTTTAAATCTGGATTAGCCACAAAACATTTTTTTTTCTTGGGAAAAACTCTCCGATTGCTTTTTAAATTTTTCCTCCTTTTAAATTTTTGCTTATTAAACTATGTAATTTATTTGATTTTTAAGTTGAAATCCCCAAAAACAATTTTCTGTAATATTATTATGAACAATGCCTGAAATTATTTAGTTTTGATAAAGTTTTCTACATTTTTCTCATTTCAAAATTATAGGACCAAATACTTGCAATAAACAAGTTTCACAACTTATATATTTAAAATCATAAGTTATATAATAATATTGAGTATAAAATTTAGTATAATAGTTTGCCTTTGAAACTTAAATTGTTCTTTGAATTGGTGTATTGAATGTATGAATTTGTATTTTGCAATCTAATTATTACATATTTTCAACTGGTTTAGAGTATTTCTTCATTTACTTTTAATTTCTACTTCTAAAATAAATCTAGTTTAAAAGTATATTTTCATTTGTTTATTATATTAAATTTAAAGAATTAAATTCGAATCAATAAAGATCAAACACGTTTACAGATATCGACAGTAACTAATCTCAAATGTTTGTTCTAAATATACAAATTCTATACTTAGAATTATTTTGATCAGTTATATTTATTGGTTTAACTATTTTCTTCAAATATGTTTTATTCTTAATTTTTTTTTTTTTTTTTTTTTTTTTTTTTGCTTGCTAAATATCAAAAGTAACGCGAATATATCATAAAGATCGAAGAAAATCCACATCGGCAGTACAATTTCCTCCATCCAAGCATCTCGCTTCCGCGGGTGAAAAGGCTCGTTTCTCCACAGTTAAGCAGTCTATCCAGTTGTTTATCTATATCGATGGTGGCACCACAGCTCGCATCCTAACAACACCCATCATCTTCGACAGCACTACTCCTCTCTCTATAGCGTGCTGGGACCACCACCTTCATCCCATCACCTCTACGCAGAACACCCCCTTCACCCCACCGACTACCATCCTCGTCCAGCCGGGCACTCTGACGTCGGATGCGACTACCTGATTTTTTTTATCGTGTCTTTGACACTGGGAGGGGGTATGCTAGAAATCCAATCTTATTTTTCGATCACGTTAACATCTCAAGCGGGAAACACGATGCTCCCACGCTCTGTGCGCGTGATATTTACATCAGAGTTCAAACCCTGCATAGAAATCATCAGACTGCGCCGCGATCATCTTAGAGAGAAGACGTGTGTGTCGTTCCTCCCTTCTGAATTCCTTTGTTAATAATTGTTGTACCTAAATTTCTATTAAATATGTCGATCGTAATTGGAGTCAAATCAACCTTATTACCTACGCAGCCTTCCACGACAGCACTTCTTCAAACTCTTATCAGCACATTCCCTTGCTTTCATATTAACTCAACGTCAAATCCCAACCAAAACGCTTTCGCCTACCGAATCATTACCACGTATCCCTATATCTAGTATGAATTATACAGATTTTAATGTACCTACACAAACTTTCATCGGTCCAAGGAAACCAGTATTACCAAAGAGTTATTTTCTCAAGACAGTTGTTCCTTTGAAAATATTTGTTCAGGCAGCTGTATCTCTTAAATCGTCACATAAAGCCGACTATGAATTTTTGTATAACATTGCGAATGTTCCAGATACTCCTAAATTTTGGCACACTTATGTCTAGAAGTTTACTTGAAGAGTTGATGAACGTTGCCTTTGCAAGTGTTTCTAAGATATTGACTGCGAAGGAATTTCCGCAAAATCGCCGTGCACTACGTTTGGTGACAGAGAAAGTTCTTGGACCTATACTAAATGAATGTAACAACGTTGCCCGGCAGGAACAGATGTAGCCCCGAATGATCTTCTACAGATGAAAAGTTGCAATTGCACTGCACACGATATGTGCCTTACACGTGGTAAATGTGCAATTGCCACTCTTTCATACACAGGCTTTCGCAAATGCTCTGAATATGACAACTATTTAAATCCATACACGAAGAAAATTTCAAAGATGAATAGTGACAGTGAAGATCTGAATTGCTCAGGACATAATATCCTTCATATTAAAACTCATTATGGTGGAGGGGCTGGCATTAGTAAGGGGAACACTTTGAAGACACCTCCACGTGGTGAGATCTGCAGTAAAGAACATAGCATCGCACTCAAAATTAGAAAACAAAAGTATTATTATGAAATACGGAGGCCGTGCTCGAAAAACCAATTGTCTTGCTAGATGCTCAGTCTACAAGGCCATAATCCTGAATTTTTAAACGAATTTGACGTCACAGCAAAAAGTTATGAAATTTTGTGCTGATTTTCTGTTGATGTAGTTTGCACTAGTAAATGGTTCACTTTTTTCTTAGGGATATTTTATGTAATATTATAATTTACAATATTTTCGGTGAGTAAATTTTTTCAAAATGTTATTATAAAAGTATAACGCACCAAATGCTATTTCAAAAGCCATTTCTAAAAAATCGTCTTTGAAATCTTCAATGTATACTGCATTAAATATGTATATATTAAGCCTAGGCTATTTTCTTATCAGATTTTATTAGGTAGATATTTATTAATGATTTTCAATATTTGAACTGAGGAATCTAACCTAGTTTGGGGTAATTTTCTCGTTATTGTTCATGACATTCTTGATGTAAGTGTATTATTGTAAGGATTGAAAACAGATGTGGTGTAGGACATTTAGCATTTTTTTTTTTTCTTTTGGCGTTTAAAAAATTCGCCAAAATTAAAAATACAGTAACTGAAAAAAGATTAAAATATAAATAATTATCTGAATTAAAATAAAACTTAAAATTAAATCCGTCGCAAGGAACAACATTAATCTGGAAAAGAAAAAATGCCAAATAAAATCGTGCCAAAGAAATGTCCTATACTACATTTACCAAGGATTGTTTTGATATCTTTCTATGGGTACTAATCTTCTTTACCGTTTAAGCAACGTCTGACAAAATGCTTCGTTGAATCTTAAAAAAAAAAAAAACAGTACTGTTTGTTGACATTGTATGGCAATGTTTGTCAAGCAAGCTGGAGTTAAAATTACATTTATTCTGTGGATCACAAGTTTAAGCCCTCACTACACTTAAATGCTGGCTTGTAGAATAAGATGTGATTCTGTACTGTAAATTTGTATTTATGTATAATGATAGTTTAAGTACCGAATATTAAATAAAAAAATTTTCTATAAGAAACCAAACGCATGATGATTTGTATTCGCATATTCTAAAAGTATTAGAAATGCTGAAGAATACTGGTCAGTTTTTATTCATATTTTCTAGAAATTTCAAAAAGTTATTGGAGTTAAACATGAAGAATTTTTTTTTAATTCAAAAATCAGAAACAACTTTTGAATTAACTAGTTTTGAAAAAGATGGATCTTCTTCCTGACATTCCTGATCGGCAATGTGATTGTGGGACGAAGATGAAAATTTGAATAGAATCTTGTTTGCCAGTGAGCATTACTTATTAACTTAATTAGGCTCTTCACGCCGTTAAGGTATCCAGCCTACCTCTCCATACCTTCCGATCTTTTGCCAGGGATCTTGATTCCTCTAAACCATTTAAGCGATCCTTTTTTAGGTCTGATTGCATTTGACTTTGCCAAGTTGTAATAGGCCTTCCTCTTTTCCTCTTGCCATCAGGATCCCAGGAGAAAGAAAAGTGTGTTAGAATCTCTTTTGGCATTCTTAATACATGACACGCCCATTGCCACCTTCTCTTACCGATTTCTTCTTCGATTGAAGTAATGTCTGCTCTTTCTAAAATTGCTTCGTTAATAATTTTAACAGGCCAAAAGATTTTTCTAATACAATTATTTTGGATGACTTCAAGTTTAGCATTAACATACATTTCAAAAATTAGGTCAAAATTCATAATGACAAAGTGAAATCTCAAAGTATGAAAAGAAAACTAGCCACTCTTTCTGTATGATTATATACATATTTTTTAATTAACCTACTTTAAAATTAAGTCTTGGTATCGATGAGTTTCATTTTTTTGTTAGCACTATGCAATTTTTTTATTTCCGAAACAAACACGACAGCGTATCGAGACACTCTTGCGTTGATTGTCGAGCTACCGTTGGAATTTTCTGGGCTTCTTCCTAATCAAGGCACAAATGTGAGGAAGCTTAACTTTAAAAGTCCACCCAGAAGGCATCTTCCCTAGATTCTTGGAAATGTCTATTGTTTGGACATGATAGTTTCAATTGTATTAAGTATTATAAATTGTGATTTTTTTTTTTTACTTACTTACATTCACGATTTCTTATTAAGTACAATTTCATGCAGGAAATATTGTTGTTGAAGCTATTTTAAAAACTTTCTTTTTTTTAATTCATTTTCTATTTCACCATAATTTCAGCCATATTAAAACTAATTGAGTAATTCTTGCTGCGTAGTCTATATACAAAGACACACAGCTGAATTGCTTTTTTTGTCTACAAGAAGAAGCATCCATAGCATATCATGAGGAGGCATGGGTAAAGAAGTATACTGATTGAATTGGCTATTTGAAACAATGTGAAAGTAAAAAATTTTGTAGATGAGATATTCTTTAAATTAATTTTTAAAATTTATTCCCTAAAATTATAAGAATTTTAAACTTATTCCTATACTTTAATTTAGAATAGATTATGTAGTTAGACACTGCAAATATTTCCACTTTGATGCTTCTTCATCCATCTTCGTATGCAATCTTAACTAAGTAGTGATTTGTGATGGGTTTGCGCTGTGACGTCACGATCTGGTTGTTTCGGGCCTGATACAACTGTAACACTCCGCTCGTGAAACTGAGCATTTAGCAAGTTACTTGGTTTTTCGCGCACGGCCTCGGAAATACTAATTAACAGTGTTAAACAATGAAAAATGCCAATACGATGCGTCATGAGGCTTGCTTATTTAGAGATGTTGTGAAACTTGGTTTAATAATCTGACTCCATTTTAGTTTTATATAAATTTATTACACTTTAATTTACTAAATAAAATCCAACGATACAACATGCTAAGAAAATATTCATGAAATAAAGTTATAAAATAAAACTGCTAGCAAAGGAAAGTTATTTCGCTATTGCTACGCAACGCACGAGACCTCGACAGTTCATCTAACGCTGATGGAGTTGAAATGTCATACCAACCGCTCGCGAAACCACAGGGGTTTCCCACCAGTCCAAGGGACGATCCAAGTTAATATCCGCAGCGATCAACGAACCGCACCTGTCTACCGGATTTGGTAACTGTTAATTCCGTTGGAGCACTCGTTGAGGAACTTGACATGGAAATGTCCGGAGTCGTTGAGGGAGCTGTTGTCGTTGAGGGAACTGGAGTCGGTGAAGGAACTGGAGTCGTTGAAGAAACTGGAGTCGTTGAAGAAACTGGATCTTTCTGGAGCCCGTCGTTCTCCATAAAAGCAGGCTTCAGGCGATCAATCGATACCATGTTATGATGACCGTTAACCTCTAACACAAAGAACTTGTCAGCTCGAGAAACGACTCTCCATGGTCCTTTGTAGGGCTGCTCGAGGGAACGTCTTACCGCGTCAGTTCTTACAAACACATGGGACGTTTGGTGGAGATCTCCATGAATTAAGGCACCTTGTTTAGAGTGATTTGAGAATGGGACAGGACGTACCTCTCATCTCTGCACGTAACCTTCCCACAAACTCAGCCTGCGAGATGTCTTCTGACCCTGAAGAATTCCTAAAAATTCACCAGGAAGTCGCAAAGTAGTTCCATACACCATTTCCGCAGCAGTTGCCTGGATGTCGTCTTTGAGACTGCAACGCATCCCCAAAAGGACGGTTTGGAGGATGTCACACTACCCTTCTGTACTGTGGCACTTAAAAGGCTGCCTTAAGCTGGCGGTGCATACGCTCTACGGCGCCATTACTCATTGGATGATAAGCAGTGGTTCTGATCCGATGTACTCCTAAGAACTTAGTAAGAGAAGCAAAAAGGTTGCTTTCAAATATAGTTTCTCGGTCAGTAGTTACAATATCGGGTACACCAAAACGAGCAATCCAATTAACGTAAAAAGCTTGTGCTACCGTCTCAGCTGTCTGATCCTTTATTGGAATGGCTTCAGGTCATCTGCTGTACCTATATACACAAGTCAAAATGTAACGACAGTCTTTAATGCCAGGGTGAGAAAGTCCATGACAACTATCAAACGCCCTGCGACGAAATGAAACTGGCACATAGGGCCTCACAGTACCATTGGATACATCACAAAAAATACTTCGGCTTGATAAGGGGAATGTCAAAGGCTTCAACTCAAGACCAGAATAGGCGCCGATCAAAGCTGGTATCTCCTCATCAGAATCCTGCGCGATGGCCATTTCGTCGCAGTCTAAAGGTCCTGGGACCTGAATTGCAGAAGTACGAGAAAACGCGTCGGCAACTGGATTCTTGTCGCCAGAAATGTGATGGAAATCCATGCTAAACTGACTTATAAATTCGAGATGTCTCTGTTGTCTCGGAAAACATCTATCTGATTTTTGTTGAAATGCATATATTAAAGCTTTATGATGAGTTAGAACTTTAAATTCGAGTCCCTCTACCATATGTTTAAAATAAAGAATCGCAGAATATATCGCTAACAATTCTCGATCGTAAATGCTATATTTTCACTCAGCTGGTGTCAATTTAAGCGAAAAAAATCCTAAAGGTTCCAAATTGTCACCTACAAATTCATACAATGCGACACCAATTGCAATTTCAGAAGCATCAGTAACAAGAGTTAACTCTGCATTCGGAAGAGGATGTACTAAGAGTGTAGCATTAGTTAACATTTCTTTACACTCATTAAATGCTTTCTCATTAGCCTCGTTCCAAACAATTGGATCAATCTTGTCTTTTTTGGCTTTGCTGTTTGTAAGCTCATACAAACACGCTTGAACACCAGCAGCCAGGGACGAGGCGAACGGGGGGCGTCTCGCCCCCCCCCCCCCCCAAAGTTTCAGAAAGTTGAACAGTCGGCAAATTTTCGAAATTTTTGTAGTCCTTTTTTTAAAGTTGATCCACAATAGAATCAAATTGAAGGAAAAAAAAAATTTCGAACAAAAATATTAAAAATACCCACCCAACTTATCGGCATTTTTACACTAGAAGTCTATTATAAGGGGGTCGGTGACTTTCCCCCCGCCTACATTGATGGACTGCGTGCACAAATATAATAGGTATATCTTGCGAACACAAATCATAGATATCTGCATTATCTCACCCCGCCAAAGTTTTTATAAAAGATAAACGGCAGTCGGCAAATTTTCAAAATTTCATCGATTCCTTTAAAAGTGCCAAGTGAAGGATGTTTTAAAATATATTGAATAGAAAAAAATATAATAATTAAAATCGTCAATAGTATTAAAAAATCCTGATCACAATTCAGCCCAAGTTAGCTGTCGGCAATTTTAAATTGGAGTAAGTATATATCCTTATTTTGCAGGAACATTTAAGTTGATATCGTCACTGACAGCTTCTAAATGAAATGAAATATGAACATATCTCCCGTACCCCGTACTGTTGCACACGTATCAATTTCCACAAATTCTCTACAGAATGAATAATTTTTATTCAATTTCAAGTCAGTACATTTAATTGTATAAATCGTCAAGTCGACTGTCGTAAGTTTTTAAATTCAGTCATCTGATAAGTACACACTATATTCTCAGGAAGAAACTGACAATAATTACTTATTCTTCCAATTAATAGATAACTCTGATGTGTTACTGTAGGTGACATATTTTTAGTACGTCAGGTAACGCCTCAAAAACCATGATATGCCCATTAAACGTCATTTAAATAAAGTGTGTATTGTACGTCATATGAATTGAAAGTCTTACAGAAAATTTCAAAACATCTAAATATTAACATCCAAAAAATGAGCCCTCTTTTATCAAATACATACCTAGCGAGAAGTTTCAATTTCGAATAAAACTTGCTTATTTTTTGGTAAGATAAAAATAAAAAATACATTTTATAAGGTTACTAGCAGTGTGGCCCCGCACTGCTGGGGATCCGTTGAAAGACAGAATTTTATATGGTACACGGCTAACGGATCAGTACCAACTTAAGTTAAAATATAAATAATAATAAAAACTGAAAATAAAAACCTTTGCTAGAAACCGCATTTATCTGTGAAAAAGCACCAAATAAAATCGCGCCAAAGAAATGTTTAATACTACATCTGAACCAAAAAAGTTTAGTATTCTTCAAAATATTTTTAGCATACAGAGAAAAAAAAAGTCCCTTGCTGGCCCTTACCAACTTCATAATCACGACCAAAGAAATAAAATCGCAAATGAAATACTACGCTTCTGGTGTAAATTGTAAAATAGTCTAGTGTAAATAGTAAAACATGTATAATGCAAAAAATGTATTGAAATCTATAATAAATATTATGGAACTTGGATAGACAGTACAAAAACACTATACTAAAAAAAAATTAACTAAAACAATCAAAAGAAGGATTTTTGATATTCTGGGTAAAGGATACGAATGAATATTTACCAGGACTTACTTGGAAATAAAAAGTAATATTAGCAAATGTCGAAATGATTTGAAAGTTTTCGGTGGACTTCAATAATCTTAGCTGTTATGTTTATTTATGTTTAAGTACAATTACGTTTTGAAACAGCGCATGCGCAGAGCGTCGTTTGACTGTAAATATGTGGAAAATTATAATAAAATTCGAACCGTTCATAGGACAGACGATTGTAATACATAAAAATAATCAGAAAAATTAGAGAGACACATTAAAATAACTTTTGAGTTTATTCTGATGTAATAAAAGAATATCGTTGCCATTCCAATATTTTTTTTCCTGTCATTAATTTTAATGAAAGCAACTTTTAATCAAATTTAAAAGTTGTTCTCTACAATCTCCATGTACTAAATCTTCTGTGTAACAAAATGTGTACCTCTAGGTGCAAAAATGTGGATTTGTATAAGGTTCAGACGTACAGACAACTAACTTTTACAGATATAGATTCACCGAGGTTTATTTTTACTTATTACGAACGTGAAGTTGAGTGAAATGGAAGTAGCGTGCAATTCTGTTAAAAAATATTTCTATTACATTTTGCCAAATTATTGCAATTAATGTCAAGTAGAACTCTATAAATGATGTTATATAGTACATCATTTATTAAAAAAGTGTAACGGTGTACGGTAATGGAGACTCGAACACGGGACTCCTAGATCAGAAGACAGGCACGCTAAACACTAGGCAAAAGTGATCACTAGTGCCTAGGTGTTGTATCTGTCATTTGTACACGAGACCACCACATAGCCCCTTCCCAGTGAGTTGCGAAGGGGTGAACGATTGAGTTGCTTGCGTGTGAGTTGAGTGCGTTGCGTGCGGCAGTGAACAGAGCGCCAGAGGTTGCTTGCTGTGTGGCAGTGAGTCGCCAGAGATGCTGAGGTGGTAGTGTAGAGGTCGTTCAGTAGATGGTGCCACTGATATGTTCGAATATTCGGGTCACCAACGTAGCGGTGTGCGCTAACGGGGAGTCGAACGCGGAACTCCCAGATCAGAAAACAGGCACGCTAACCACTAGGCAAAAGTGACCACTAGCCCCTAGGTGTTATATCTGTCATTTGTAAACGAGACCACCACAAATGTATTACCGAAATAATGCATGCCATGTAAACTGGAAGGCAATGTCGTATATATTGCAACAAAATAATCATTGGAAAAGTATTGAAAGATTTGTAATAATATTATTTAAATTTCTTGACTTTTCCTGTACCCAAATAGCTACGGCCTGACTTTGTCCAACGTACAACCAGGTTTCAGACTATTAGAACCCCTTTCACGCCATTCCTCGATTTCACCACTTTACTTTATACACGAAACATCGGAAAGACATCGTGTTTCAGTTAAGTTAGATTAGTCAAAATACCTTTAAAAATATTTCAAACTGGATCAGTAGATCTCACATTAGGATTATAATTTTTAAAGGTGGGAAAGGGAAATGGGGGAGGTTTTTTAGATTTTTAGATTGGTTGTATTCAGATTATCTGGAGCCGTCAGCAACACGAGGGATATAATGCGCCGAAACATTTCGTCATTTAACAAACCAACATACATTTACAAACATCCAAGCCAACGCGGGACTCGAACCCGCAACCTCGCGGTCTAGAAGCCAGCACGCTAACCACTATACCGTTTGGTCAGCTTAGATTTTTAGAAATCTCAAGTTGACTGTGACGTTTCTCTTCTTTAGAAGATCATATGCGCAATTTCTCCTTCCTCGAGATAATAATATTGGCGATTTGAATACCTCCCTCCCCCCCCCCCCCCCCCCAAAAAAAAAAAAAACCTCTGCAGGAACTACTCCTTACTTAGTTTGGATTTTTGTGCTGAAAATTATGGTTTGCTTTTTTAGAGATCTGGATATTTTGTTGCTAAATTTGAAGTTCATAAGGGTAGTGAGTAAGTTGAGAATAATTTACTTTGTAATACTTGATTTCTGCTTCATTAGGATAGAGGTTCATATATGTATAATAACGGTATAGTGGTTAGCATGCTGGCTTCTAGACCGCGAGGTTGCGGGTTCGAGTCCCGTGTTTGGCATGGGTGTTTGTAAATGTATGTTGGTTTGTTAAATGACGAAATGTTTCGGCGCATTATAGCCCTCGTGATGCTGACGGCGCCAGATAATCTGAATACAACCAACCATATATGTATAATATTTATTTTTTTACATATAAATAATATTATAGTTTGGTTTAATGCTAAAGTAATATATTTCATTTTTAGTCCTGTTTAGAGAAAACTAGCATTATACTTTCCATATGGAACAAATGATTATTATTAATAAAACGAGTAATATTTGCAGAAATTATTGCTGAATAACCTCGAAAATATTATATTCTATCCAGCAGTTTTGGCAAAAATACGTACAAGAAGTAACTATTTTTAAGAAGTAAATTCTTCTGTTAAATTGCTAAAAAAAAATTAAGTTTTACTATTAATATACTTTTCAAGAGAAAGTAAAATCCTCTTTTCTTTTTTGGTTAGGAAAATATGTTAAAAAGTATTTAAAAATTAACAAAATGTTTTTAATAATTATTGTATTTTGAAAAGCAATTATGTTGTCAAAGAGCGCCGACAGGATTATTTGCAGGGAGGTGCAGATCGCTAACAGGGAGGTATAAAGCTACAAAAGTCTTTGTTTAATCTTAGATTTTTCGAAAATGGGAATCGGACTTTCTAATTTGATGTTAGTTAATAACTGTACATAATTTTTTGCTCGAATTGATAATTTACTACCTATATATTTTGATCTTGTGAATTACTTCTTCCACGTTACTTTATTTTTCGAAAGGCAGGATGGAGTGTAAGTGCATGTTTCTTATATGTCCCTGACATTGTCTCTAGTATAAAAATCGGGTTCCGGACAAAATCCCGAAAGCCGAAATCCCGACAAGCCAGAATCCCGACAGCCGAAATCCCGACAAGCCAAAATCTCGAATGGGTCGAAATCCCGAACGACCACAATCCCGAATAGGACGAAATCCCGACAAGCCATAATCCCGAAAAACGTAAAATCCCTACCTAAAAAAAATCCCTACAAAATCCCTAGCTGAACTATTTGTTAAAAAATTGACGACTGGTAAATTTTCTATTGAAAACGTTCCAATTCTTAAAAGCTTTCCATTATGTTTTTCTGAATAGCTTTATTTTATATTGTATAGTTTTATTTTCTTCCTTTAATTTTGATTTTAATGCTACAAAAAAAAAAAAAAAAAAAAAGCTTCAAGAAAAATCCACAGTTTTAGTTATACAATAATTACAGTGCAATCATTAAAACAGAATATCCATTATATCATAACTTTGAAGAAATTAATTCATATTCAATCATATTTTTAAAAAATTAAATTAAAACAACGTATTTGAAGAATTGATTACAAAGTTATGTACATTCATGTACAAAAAATATAGATTTTAAAATGTATGCAAAAATTGTAAAACGATTGCATGCACTGCAATAGAGGTTTCCAAACTTTTAAATGATGTTATTGAACCTATTCAGTGTCAGCTTGAGATAAAAATTAAAACGAAGGAAAAGACTCAAAATTAAAATTAAATTTTGAATTAAAATAAAATAATAAAATCAATTATAAATTTAGAAATGCAATAAAATAATTTTAAATAAATAAATGAATATCCCCTTAGAGAGATGGGGGGGTTTTGATCTAAAAATATACCCTTTCTGTCTTTTTAACCAACAAAATGGCAATCAATAAAATAATAATTTTTCTGTAAATCAAAATCAGCTGAATTTAGAGCCATAACATTTTACCTTTAAAAAAAGAAGAAAAAAAAGAAAAGAAAAAACAACATTTTTATCTGAAATTTGAATTTCCAATTGATCATCCAATTGTTCACTAGATTTATAAGAGACGGCTCTCTTGAATGGAAATGCGTAATTTTATTAGCTTAGCATGTTTTCATTTTATAAAATGTCTCATTTTAATAAGAACATTTCTCAATGGTTTCAAAATGTTGAAAACGTATGTCTACAATATCTTTTTGGTAAAGCTTTCTATACTAATGTTTGACATAACTATTCAAAATTACTGAACCTGAATGTATGATCGAAAGTATTCTATCGCATTGAATTAAACGAGTATTTATTAACTTTATTTTTCTCAACAAAAAGAAGAAAGAAAAAAAGCACCTCGTAAATACTGTTAGAGTTTTCACTTACAGTTAAAATCATTTGGTAGGAAACAATAATTAACAAGAAACGTAAGGTGTTGCAGAACGTCGACCATTCGTCTATACTCTTGGTAATATTCAGCAGACCATTCACTTAACTCCCGTGAGGGGGGGGGGGGGGCGCTTCAGTGGGGAGAGTACTAACTAACTAGGTGAGGGGTGTTTTCTTTTCTTTCTATTTTTTAACACTGGCAATAGTTTGCACGTTTGGAAAGGGAGAATGGTTTAAAGATGATAATAAAGATTGATAGTTTTCTTGAGTATAAGGAACGAGGCATCAGCTTTGCTGTGAAATCCAGATAAGGGATTTAAATAACCCGAACATGAAATCCTGACCTCACCTGTTTTTGAAATAATTAATTTTAAAATTCATCAGAGTTACCAATTTAATTATTCTCAATACCTCCACATAAATAAATATTAAAATATGAACAAATCTCCACATCTGTAAAAAAATCGCAGAATATCAGCACTACAAAGACATCTAAATGAGTATTATAATTTGGAAATTTAAGAGGTCACTGAGCAATTGAGCCAAATTCTTTTCAATAGCTATCGCGTCTACTTTTTTTTTTTTATGAAACACCAATCCTTGGGTGAATGAAAAGACAAATTTTAAATGTGGTCCTTTAACACATTCGCTGCCGATCATGCGCCAGGACGGAATGTCAGGTTGTTCTTCAGTAGCCAGTCCTGATCAGAACTGAAGTAACAAATTAATATTTCTCACAGGACATAACTATAAGATACATCTTGTCCTTCTCCATAAGGTTAGCTGGAGGCTTGTGTTTTTAAAACACAGTTTCTGGTAATTTCATCTAAGAACGGCAACTCCGATTGCGTGCAGTCTGATCTGGACAGGCTACTGGGTTACAACTTGACATTCCGCGCGGGCGCGTGATCGGCAGCGAACGTGTTAATTTGGAAAACAAATTCTATGAAATCAAAATGAAATTCCCGTACACCGGTAGGGAATAAATATTAGATTGAGACAAAACTATAAGGCCAAAACTATAAAGCAAAGCGTTTATCTTAGTTTCCTTTCTCGGAACGTTGGACATGACACGGAGGAATTTACTGTTTATTGGACTGGACACTGGACATTATTATTTTACTGAGTTAATTCCTTCCATTACAGTGAAAGAAGTCTTGTGAAGCGAAAATGAATTTCTGTCAACTACAGGAAAATTAAACTAAAGTGAAAAAAGTAAAATTAAAAAAACTGTTTCGTTTAGTAGCTATTGAATGGACTTATAGATAAGATAATTTTAAAAACAATTATAGAAATTTTTTGTAGTTAGAATAGATATTTCGAAAAAAACAACACTATACCAAGCTAAAACAAGGACACTTATGTACTTATTTTAAAAATAATCATTAAATATAGCATTAAACAGTATTTTAGAAAAAATTAATTAGCCCATTAATTTTAAATTACATTTAGCGAGTAGTAAAAAAATACGTGACAGATTAAATAATATCACATATTAATTGCAAAAACATAACTAAGTATAACAACCATTGTTTAAGCTGGAGTACAAAATTTCTTTAGCAAAAAAAGCTAAAATCAAAATTTTATTTTAGCAATTTGTTAAAATGATTACGAGTTCCATCACTTGGAATGTTTAATTTAACACAATTAAAACACTTTTTTTACTATAAAATCATTATCAACTTTAAATATAATGTTATATTATGCCAAAATCTCAACTGAAAAAATACTTTTTACCTTTGTTTACTTGAGCTTTTAGGCTGATGACTAACCTTAGGAAAACAAAAACGGCAATTTTGTACATTTAGTGTCAAAATGTTTTAGCAAAAGAGCTAAACAACACTTTCACTTTTTAGCATTGAAGAAAGTTCTTAAGCATTGAAGAAAGTTCTTAAGCATTTTGCTAAAAAAGCACCCACATCGTAATCGCTAATAACAACATTCATTTAGCTTTATAAAACATGAAAAATTGTGGGATAGAGCCATTGAATTTATGCATTACAACCAAATTCAAAAACTTCACTCTTAACAATATCGATTAGAAAAAGAAAGAAATCAATTTGACTTTTGCACAACATTTCAGGTCATTGACTTCTAAGAACAATTTTTTTTTTTTTTTTAAATTTTTTTTTTTTTTATTCTATTACAAACGAAACATATCTTGTAAGTGACACAGAGAGGAACTGTCGTTGATGAACGACGCTCAAGGGTAGAGAACTCTGTGTTAAAGACGTTTTTTTTTTTTCCAACTTTTTATGTCTTTGTCGCATTTCTAGGGAAATTTTAGAGCTGGGAATGTTAAATTATCTTAAAGGCAATTTTTACCGATTTTGATCAAAAGCTTTAGAGCCGTTTTTTGGCAATTGTTGAAAGACATAATTTAATCAATGGAAGCTACCTTATGTGCGTACGCAATTTTGACGAAAACTTTAATGACAGGTCCTATGGCCACAACTAACTCGTATTCCAAAGTAACCTGTATTCCCAGGACAGAGCTATGAAATTTCTACTATAATACTTCTGACATTTCTACTTAAAAATCAGTAGACATTCCAAATAGAATTTCTCAATTCACGGTTTTTTCCCCTTCGAATCAAAAAACCATTCTTGAATGTATTCTCCCTTGAAATTTAGTCCTTTGTAATTATTTAGGTGTTACCAAGTAGCCTTTATTTTGATCGTTTTGCCCCATGAAAAAATAAAGAAAGAACCAATCGATTTGAATTCGAAACCTAATAAGATTGCAATAAATTTAGCTTCATAGTAACTGGAAAATTTATGAATATTTCAGGAAAAGGCAAAAAACACACATAATCGACAATTGAATAAATTACAACCTCTAGAAGAAATTATAGCGAATGTCTGCAACGATGGGATTATTTTTACATAAAACGTTTAAGAAATATCAAAATATTATATTTTAACAAGTATGAATTTGTCCCCTTTAAAAAATGTTACATTCATTGCTATGTTACATTGCATTAGAAAATTTACATGAATTAAAAAAAAAAAAAAAATAGATTTATGAAATACCATTTTTTTACCCTTGCGTTTATAAAACATATACAACTAGGGATGTGGATCATCGCACAACTTTCAATTACACCATAATAATGACGTGGTTTTGTGTCATTTACCGTTTTCATATTTTAATCGTTCATTTAGAAAAAATTGCCAGTTTTGGCGACATTTTTTGCGATAATCCTTGTATGGGTCTTTAAAAAAAAAAAAAAATATTTTGGTGATATACTTTTCAATAATTATTCTTTCTTGTAAGTAAAACTGAGGAGAAAAGAGAAAACGGTCTTTGACGAGGTGTGCCCAAAGAAAGAGAACTGTGTTACAGACATTCTTTTTTCAACTTTTTACGCTATTAAAGCATTTTTATAGGAGTTTTTGAAGGGGGAATGTTTAGAACACCTTAAAAGGCATTACCTCAGCGATTTTGAACAAAATCGTTTGAGCCGTTTTTTATCAATTACTGAAAGTCTTCTTGTATTACATTACATTTCCCTGCATATGTTTCTATTACATACACATCGCTCATAAGAAAAAGTGTCCTTTCTATAAACATTCTTTTGCCCTACTAAAGTATTAGGCTTATAACAATTGAAAACGCAATACATCTATCCATTTCTAAGTATAATATCAGACATGTTAATTTGATTTTCCATGCAAATATGTTGCACACGAAACCGTATACACAAGTTTAGACAACATAATCTTATTTAGTTGAGTAAGTAAAAACCGGGTGACTTTTCCGAGTTTAATTTGTAACCGGGGGACCGTTTTGTCACCTAATGAAGAGACCTTATTAAGTGCTTTGAAGAACAATCACACCATAACTTTTTTTTTTTAATTAGATGCAAGAACTTTCTTTTAAAATATAGGGAAACTTCTCCAAATGAACCAATATTATTTTAAACCGAATATTTTAGTGGCTGAAAAATAGGCAGCAAATAGAAATATATATATAAACATTGGAAATAAATAACATTTTGATAGCAAAATGTAATATAAATATGTAAAATTTAAGTTGATTTTTCTTCAAAACTAAAGGAAGAAAATTAATACAATATAGAAATAAAATCGAAGGCATACTGAAAAATGCAAGGAAATGATTAATTGACAACTTCAACATGTTCCACTTCATAACGAATCAAAATCTATTTTTAATACGCTTTTATTAGCTTCAGACGTATGTATGTATGTTAGTATGTAACGGAATCTTTGAACATGATTTTGACCCCCTTCAAAACGTCGGATAAACTCGAAATTTGGCATACTTATTAAGGACCGATGACAATTCAATAATTCAATAAGTTTGTCGCTTTATGACAAGGATTAGATCGTGTTGCCCTTGCGCCGTTAAATTACGAAAAACCAACCTTCTCTGGAATCGAACCCTGGTGTGCCGTTTGAAAGATTTGTCGTTTGAACGACAGTTATACAAAGCGTGTTTTTTTTTTAGTCGCATTATCCTTACCAGGATCTTCAGGATTAGTGATTTTTCATATTCAGAGACACGGTAGTGTTTTGTGCCAAGTAATACGGTGTGTACTAAGGCATACACATGACTTAAATTTGAGACAAGCATGTGACTATTGGCAGAAACAACTGGAGAGTTTTGTACACTAACTAAAAAAAAAAAATTATAGTTTACAGAAAAAATAATTAATAGTTTAAAAACTAAAAAAACACGCTTTAATAGAAAACCAAACTAAAAAGTAGAAAATAATTAATAGTTTAAAAAACTAAAAAATACGCTTTTATAGAAAAGTGAACTAAAAAGTAGAAAATAATTAATAGTTTAAAAAACTAAAAAATACGCTTTTATAGAAAAGTGAACTAAAAAGTAGAAAATAATTTTAAATAAGTTTGAAATAAGAATAGAGTGATTAACAAGAAATATTTATTTTAACGTAAAAAAGCGTGAGGTGCTTTTTAAGATATTTTCAACAATTGACATCAAGCACCAAACGCTATTTTACGATAAAATAAATATTTCTTGTTAATCACTCTATTCTTATTTCAAACTTATTTAAAATTATTTTCTATTTTTTAGTTCACTTTTCTATAAAAGCGTATTTTTTATTTTTTTAAACTATTAATTATTTATGAATGGCAATCGACCTCATTAATTTTTAAAGTTTATAAAAAAAATATTGTTTTGAAATATCTGTTAACACCTTTTTCGGTCTGATGGGATTTTTCCGGTTGGTAGGGATTTCTTTTGGTTGATAGGGATTTTGGCCTTTCGGGATTATGGCTTGTCGGGATTTCGTCCTATTCGGGATTTTGGCTTGTCGGGATTTCGTCCCATTCGGGATTTTAGTCGTTCGGGATTCCGTCCCATTCGGGATTGTGGCCTGTCGGGATTTCGGCTTTCGGGATTGTGGCTTGTCGGGATTTCGGCTTTCGGGATTTCGTCCTAGACCCATAAAAATCGCAGTGTTTCGAGTAGATAATTTTGTTTGATAGCAATAATCTGCCAGGATTTTACAAAGAAGAATTTTTCCAGAATTTGTTTGATTAACTTTTTTTACAACGCTAAATTAAAGTCGCCTATTTGATCAATATTTTTCATTTATTTTATTTCGTGTAGTAGTGCGATTTCCATCAACTTTTACCCGTTTAATTAATTTCTTCGAAACTGCAATTTGAAAATTAAAAAAAATTATATTGAAAGGAGCCTTTATACTACTCATGTTACTGAATTGGTTCAAGACTGTGAGAATGCATTCTATCTGCAAGTGATAAATGCCTCCCCTCCCCTCATTAAAGCACTTCGAAAAATTATCCCCTTTATTCGGGAAGGAATGAATTCATTAAATAAAAATGAAAAATTAAATGAATTTGATGGAACTTTAACTAAAATGTGAAGGGAATTTACTTAAAATATGACATTAATTAAATATTAATAAAATGCCATAAAATATTAAAAACACTAATTAAAAAGGGTTCTATGATCCTTTATTTGATTCAATACCATTTAATACAAAAATCAATTTTAACTAAGCTATAATTTAATTCCAATCTTTACAAAGCAAAGATTGGTTGTTCTAATACAAAACATTAATTGGACAACATTTATTTAATATATATATATATTAATTTTACAACCAGATACTCAAATTTTTGCTAAAATGGAACAGATATCTATTAGTGTTCCTATTTAAAACATGACACTATTCACAATTTAAAAAATTCAAAACAATGAACTGAGCTCGTTAAAATTCTGATATGTGATATAATCATTCTTGAAAATATCAATCTTAAAAAAAAAAAAAATGCTTGAAAATGGGATTGTATAGATTTGTAACAAAGCTAACAATCAATAGCACGAATAGAAAAAGCATTTTTAAAACATTCTTAAGGACCGCTGATAGTTTATAAATGTAGTCTTCGAGATAGGAGCTAAAACAAATTGAATAGATTCTATAAAACAAAAGGTAAAATTAATCAAATATAACATACAACGATATATGTCTCAACGAAGGAAGTATAATATATAAACTGTAAAAAAATAAAACAACATAGCCGAGCCGAAAATCTTTGAATGAACATTTTCTCAGATGTCACCTCCGCCACTCATCGCCTTCACAGGAATGTACTCATTTTCTCTTTCTATGTTAACAGCATTCGACCCAGGCAAGTTGTGAGCTCCATAGATGCTGGTCAACTGCCTCAGCAGTTGCTGCTTTTCATCATCGGGCAGGAAACAGCTTCGGGCTGCATTGAAGTTCTGGAAAGAAAAGGTGTCACGCTATTTTGTTTCATTAGTAGCATAAAAGGCAGATGTAAAACCTTTGAACATTGTACTGTAGAAAAGTAACACTGTCTTCAACTCCCAGTCGATCACTTGCCTATTCCATGATTGCACCCTGAGCCGTTTAATACGACACAAGAGTCGCATAATTGCATCGAATCATTATATTCATTGGTCGTATATAGATTCATGCCCAGAAGATATTGGAAAAACAAGAATCAAGTCAATTCACTAAATTTATGCTTGAAGTATATATAGTACTTGATATGTATGGAACCTTAGAGTAAAGTATATATTGCTTGTGCTTTATGTTTCTAAATGTTAGTTCTTGTTAGAAGGTAGGAAGATCAGTGTACTCACAATAAATATAGTCTGCTTGGAGTCATTGAAGTTTATTTTTTCTTGTACACCACATCACACTTGAATATCTGGCTTGTAAACTTAAATAATTTCCAAATTTAAAATAACTAATTCAATTAAGAAATGAAATTATAGTTCGTAACATATCAGTAACAGTTCAATCATCCGTCAATACTCGTCTGTAGTTAGATCACTCTAAGGAAGGATATATTAAGTGCGCAGAAGGGTTCGAGTGTTTATCATGAACACGAACACTCGAAATGTTGTCATTCTCCAACAGTTCTTGTGCTTGGAGTGTTTTAGATCTTGCTTATCTCACTAAGTTATACAACTCATATTTCCAGATTTGCCCCATTCCTCTCCCAAACATGTATTATTCCAATGTGAATACTGTAGAGAAACATCATTAAATGATGCTACTAAAGTCAAGTGATTCAGTGAAAATGAGCACATAAATTCGAGGTTCGAGAGTATACACCGATCATACAGTCATGTATAATGGGCAATACTCAAATATATTCTCAAACATTTACATGTAAGTTTCCATGTTATTTTAGGCTGATGGTAGATTAACAAGCAAATTTTACGGGGGAAAAAAAGAGCAAAATTGTTAACAGCATAAAGCTTAGAAATATATTCATTTTTATTGAAAATCAAGATTTATATCCACTACACTTACTGCTCTAGCAAAATGTATGTCCTTCAATCCAAATCCTCTCAAGAATTCATACTCTTGGTCCAAAGTTTTCTGTATTATAGTCGGGTCATCTCTACTAATGGAAAAGTTAATATTGTCCTCAGCAAACCTTTAAAAATTAAGAGTAAAAATTATTTTTAAAAAAAGTTAGCCTTTAGCCACTTTTTTCTATAAACTGGTACTGTTTATAAAAGACATAGTGACATTTATACAAACACACTGTATTTAAGTACCAATAGAAGCAGATTTTACCTACTATTTTACAAAAAGTATAAAATTGTAAACAATTAAAATAATCAGTGTTTTCGCATCTAATGTTACAAAAGTTATTTTGGAGCTCGTATTGATGATTTATATTATTTCCGGACAGCAAAAGTCGGTCATTCTAATAGAAATTTTTCGCCTTATCTCCAAACTGTTCAAATTCATCTGTATATTTCATCTAAAATCATATACTCGAGCTTTTTTGCAAGACGGAATCCAGACAATAAATCTTTCCGATAGATAGAAATCCGTATAAACAAGCTTTCCTGTAAATCGAAATCCATGTAATCCAATGAGTCAACTCACCTCACAATGGGATGCTTGGGGCACGACAGTGACACCGATCCTGTAAGACAGCTCGAGTATGGGCACACTTCAAAGTGCACCCCCCACGCCCGGCACAAGGCATATATTTTCGGGTCGTCTACCGAATGGTATCCGTGTCCAATCCTCTCCGCTCGCATCTCCATCACTGCATGCTGGACATTCTCGGCCGGACCAGCCTCGCCAGCGTGAGCAGTGCGCCGGATGCCGGATTCAGCAGCCCGCTGAAAGGCAGAATCAAACGGGCATTGAATTAAGTGGAAGACATTCTGTAGGGATACTCAAGAGATGGAGATGTAAAGCATAGATAGTTTTATTAGGTAAATAGTGTTTAGTTCTTAGGCTATTCAAGTCATAATAATACGCTCAGCACACAAAAATCCACTGTGTTGAAGTATTTACAGATATAATATTTTTATTTTACGCCACGACACATAAGAAGCAATTTGCTAATCCACTAACAGATCTATAACAGTAATTTTATTAATTTTTTTTATTGTAGTTTGTTTATGACAGCTTGTTACTTTCAATTACCAATATGTAATACATAGGGTAATGAAAGTATAAGATTCAGTAAAAAAAAAAAAAAAAAAAAAAAAAACTTTTTTTTTTTTTTTTTTTTTTTTTTTTGCATTTTTCCACGTTTTGGAACATTCTGATCTCAAAAAAGTGATCTAGAAAAAATGGCTGTCTGTGTGTACGTGGTCAGCATAACTCCCGAACAAATTGACCTACGATGTTCAAATTTGGTATGAGGGTTAGTGGCAGCCATGGGACCTACCATTAGGGTTTTCGTCAAAATCATGCATGCGCATGAGGTAGCTGTCATTGAAAAAATCATGTTTTTCAATTATTGCTAAAAAACGGCTCTAACGATTTTGATAAAAATCGCTAATGTGTTCTAAACATTCCCACCTCCGAAATTCCTTTAAAAATGCTTTAATTTCGTAAAAAGTTGAAAAACTAATGCCTTCAACACAGAGTCCTCTTTGCTTGAACATAGATCATCAACGATCGTTTTTTCTCCTCTCTCCTCAGTTTCACTTATAACAAAAGATAATATAGGGGTTTAGGGGTTTTCGAAATGTATATTACCAAATACACCATTTTGGCGAAGTGTTTTTTTTTTTTTTTTTTTTTAAAGACACATATAAGAATTATCGCTAAACTGGCCATTTATTCTAAGCAAATGATGAAAATATAAAAACGATAAATGACACAAATCTACATAAGTAATATAGTGTAATAGAAAGTTGTGCGATATTCCACACCCCTAGTTTTTCTGGGGGGTTTTTCGGGTTATCTGCAGATCATGGCTCACTAGTGGCGTTTCTATGAACTATGTCAGATAATCAGCAAAAAATGAAAAAAATATATAGATATTAATTTATTTTCTCTGGTTGTGAGGTATAATTTTATTTTTTAGAAAAAGAAGAGTTTTTAAGAGTTTTTCTGTCATAAAAGAAAGGGAAATTGTTTTACATTGAACTTTCTGGAGATTAAGCCTCATAATGCCAATTTGAGTATTTTTAAAAATTGGGTTTTGACCATTTCAATGAGGAATAAATGTGACAAAATATTGTTTGTGTAGGTTAACAGTCTAAGTAAACGTGCACCAAGTTTGGAGCAGACTGATTGGTTTCAGAATTAAAACATTCCCCGAACCTTATATTGGCCTTATTTGGTGCACTTGCTTTGTTACACAAACTAAGAAAGTTGCTTTCCATAATTATTCTTACTGTAGGATCTCACTTGGATCCTTTTTCAGGTTCAAATTATGGAAGGTAACAAACGCCAGTACACTTAAGAAACGAGAGCAAAATCTTTCACGTCTTTCTTTAATTACAAAAAGTTTTAGAATCCCCGAACAAGAACATATATAAAAAATAACCGTTTTTACATTCTAAATAAAGATTATCGTCTGCACTTTTTCAGTTCGTAACAGAACTCAGAACAAGTAGAATAGTATAAAAGTCAATTCTTATAAGCAACTCCATGATGACGTAATATACTCCCACCTTTTTTGAGTATTTATTTACTCAAAAAACAAAGTCACATTGAGCAAGTCCAGTCTCTTCGGTGGTTTCACCTTTCTCCCATATTTTGAAATCCCGTGGATATCGTCAGCCGAAGCATCAGGAATTGACTCGGTATTCACAGGACCTTGAACTGGATCATCAGTAACGTCTGATACATCAGAAGGGGTAGTGACCGCCACAGGAATATCTTCAGAATGTATCTCTAAGGTAAATACTCGTTGGATAGGACGAATTATTATTGAGTTACCACATTTGAGTCGTAAAGAACGAATTATCCCATCTCTACCTGGGATCAATTCCAATACCTTGGCTAGAGGCCAATATAAACGCTTCTTGTTAGGATTCTCAACGAGCACAACTTCTCCAACAGTAAAGAAACGAGATGGTGGTTTTTGACTTTTTTCTACTAACAAACCTAAATTCTCTTTTCGGAACCTGCTCCTTAAATCCTTAAAAAGTTTAGACCGAAACTTCACTCGTTTTTGAAACTTGGCAAAATCACTTAAATCTAAGTGAGTGACATCAAGAGAAGAATTACTCATCAAAAACATTGCTGGCGTAATTGCAACAAGATCCTCGGAATCCTCTGAAATGTAAGTTAATGGACGAGAGTTTATGATAGACTCACAGTCACATAAAACAGTTAGAAGCTCTTCATACGACAAAATCGCGTTTCCCAAAGTACGATTTAAGATATCTTTAACCACTCTTATAAGTCTCTCCCACCATGCAGTGGTGGGTGGGATGAACTTCCACTTGATTTGTTGAATTTCTGTCTCGCGCTCTATACTCTCCCAATCAAGATTTTTGAATTCAGCTACAGCACCCCTAAAGTTAGTACCATTGTCTGAATACACTGTCTTAGGTCTTCTTCTTCGTGCGATAAAGCGTCGAAATGAAAGAAGAAAGTTCTCTGTTGACAACGAAGTTACGAGCTCCAAGTGCACTGCTCTGAAGACTGCACAGGTATACAGCACAATCCAGACTTTTTCACCATTCTGGAGGAAGAGAGGGCTGGCCAGATCAACACCTAACACCTCAAAGACATTAGTATCCCTAACTCGGTCAGGAGGCAGAGCTACTGGTTCATTAACAGCTGGTTTTGCACTGTACCTTCGGCACCTCACACACTTCCTAACGATATTTCGGACAGATTTTCTTAACTGTTCCTTATCGATGGAACACCTAAGAGTATCCCTGTCTAAATTCCATACAACTCCTAGTACATTTGTATCACCTTCATACTTAGTTACTTCCTCCCCTTTAACATTGCTTTCCCATGCTTTGAGGTTAAAACACCCCATTTTCAAAATTTCCTCTGACTTGGAAATAAATGGGTGTATTTCCTGGGCGTGGAATACACCCGTAACACAATTGTCTACGTAAAAGGAATGACGGAGTTTATTAACCAAATCTCGATATTGTGGGGGACTATGCTCTAACAAATGCTTTATTGAGGCTGCTAATAATGGGCTTGAGCAGACACCGAACACCAAGCGACAATGGCGATAAATTATTTCTTCACTTTCATGGGGATAGAAAAACCTTAAAAAGTCCCTATGTTTGGGGGTTATACTTAATTGCAGAAAAGCTTTCTCAATATCTCCTGATATTCCAATAGGGTACAAACGAAATCTATCTAAGATATCCGGTATCAGTTCAATTAAATTTGGACCTCTATGTAAGCAATCATTAAGAGAAGGTTTACTCCCTTCCCTGGCAGATGCATCAAATACGGGGCGGATCTTAGTAGTTTTAGAAGGTGTATACACTGGTCTATGGGGCATATAATAACCATCATTTTTAATTTCATTATCTGTGACCTTTTCAATGATTTTTAACCTCTCATATTCTTTAAATACAGCAACATATGATTCAAGACAGTCCTTATCAATTATACCTTGACACATTCGTTTGTGTCTTTTCAATGTTAAACTTTCATTACTAGGTAATTTGCTTTCAGTTTTAAATGGCAAGGACAATTCATATCTACCATCTGGAAGCACGTTTAAATTATTCTCAAATTGCTCAAGTACTTTTGCATAACGCATGTTTCCTTTAAAATTTTCCACTGGATCTCGAATACCTATTGTTTCCAGATCCCACAATTCTTTGATATTAAAAGTGGACAATTGTGTGGATAACATACTTACCACTGGTTTTGACAATTGTCTTTCACTTATAGCAGGCACTGACATTACAACATGTTCCCTAAAATTTTCTTTAATTTTACCCATTAAAGTATATCCTAACTTGGTTTCAACAGCCGTTAAACCACATTCGAGTGTAATGCTCATACCCGTTAAGATTAACCCAATAGAATCGGCTCCCATTAGGAAATCGATTTCATAATGTGACGAATAAATATCAGGTACATCAATACATTTTTCTTTTAGTTCTGATAGTACCAATATATTCCTAACTTTAGGTAGACACCCACAAATTTTATTCTCTGAAAGAACTGGAATTTTACAAGAAAAGTCACCCTTTAAACTACTTATTTCAACATTATAGAGGGAATGTTGCTTGGGACCCTTCTGCTTCCCCCCAAACAAACCGTGTAACATGATTTGTTTTGCTACAGGTGTCAAGTTCAATTTTTCGATTGCCCTTTGAGTAATGTAGGAATTTTCACTACCGCTGTCCAGAAGGCAGCGCAAAACCAGCTCTTTATTTTTATGACTAATTTTAATCATAACTGTTTGTAAGTATATATTGGATACTTCTGACTGATTAGAAAGCGTATTGCCTATAACTGTGATACTAGGATCAGATTCTACTTTAATGTCTTCAACTTTAATGTCCTCTTTTTTGGGACACATTAAACTTTGATGGGATTTATCATCGCAAAAACCGCATTTAATGAACTTATTTCGGCAAAATCGTGCCGAATGGTTTAATTTAAAACATTTAAAACAAGCTTTATTTTTTATAAGAATACTTTTCTTATCCTTTAAAGACCTTTTCTGCGCCAAAAAACAGTCAGAACTAAAGTGATTTTGTTTTGAACAAAATATACATTTAAATTTGGCTGGCCCCTCTTCCTTACCTGCATTAATCAAGACTGCATTTGTGGGCAAAGATGGCTCCTCATCCCTGCGGTCTGGTAAATTCTTTTGTGGCACTCCAAGTCCCGAGCGAGCAAGTATGATCATCTCCTCACTTTGCACCTCCGAGCGAAGGAAGGACATTAATCTTTCCAAAGAACGCACACTTGCGTCAGCTGTTCCACTGGATGCCTCATCAATGGATCGACTCCTTTCCCAGGCACGCAGCACCGTGGAAGGAAGGCAGGACTCCACCAGGGGTTCCAGAAAATCGGCAAACTTTTCTTTCGTGCGCCCCAAACTTTCCAAGGCAAGTAGCTTACTCTTAAGTAATTCATACAGTTCAGATAGGTCGACTTTTCCTTTGCCGGATGCGTTTTTCATAACCAGGCTTAGAAGGTCCCGTACATAAATTTAAAAGAGTAATTCGTCACGACCGAATCTATCCTTCAGTTGAACGATAACTTTTGAATAGTTTTCTCTCGTGGGCGGGTAGCTTTCTACCAGCCTAGACGCTTTAGATTTTGGCACTACACTTTGTAACAAATACTGGAATTTATCTTCATCCGGAATATTGTCATCACTATGAATTTTGCTAAATTGCGACCAAAAGGCTAGAAAATCCTTCGGCTCACCTGTAAATCTTTTCAACTCTAAACGGGGTAACTTAAATTTACGTTTTTCTTCCATCGCGTTAGCACTTTTCGATGCGTCAATATTCATGTTAATTTTTAATTCCAGCTGTGTCGAGACCGCACAAAATCTGTCACTGTAGGTTTCCGCTTTTGCAAAATCTTCATCGTAATTCGTCGCCAAATCTTCATCATCCAAGAGAACTTGTGCAATGTTCTCCTGTACGGCTTCCAGGCGAAAAAATTTATCCAATAATTGTTTTTGCAAAAGGCATAGTTGGTTTACCGTAGTTTCATCATTTCGTAAAACCTCTTCAACATTATTGGCACACACCGTGAATCATTGTCTCAACGCTTTGCTTTTCGTGTTTTCTCCTTCCATAGTCAATCTTTAAATCGTTTTAAAGTCAAAAGTCGCGGACGCCACAAAAAACATATGTAGGATCTCACTTGGATCTTTTTTCAGGTTCAAATTATGGAAGGTAACAAACGCCAGTACACTTAAGAAACGAGAGCAAAATCTTTCACGTCTTTCTTTAATTACAAAAAGTTTTAGAATCCCCGAACAAGAACAAGAACATATATAAAAAATAACCGTTTTTACATTCTAAATAAAGATTATCGTCTGCACTTTTTCAGTTCGTAACAGAACTCAGAACAAGTAGAATAGTATAAAAGTCAATTCTTATAAGCAACTCCATGATGACGTAACACTTACCAAAAAAGCGGCCACTATTGCTGGATCAGTAGGCCCTATGTTTTCATCTCCAGCAACGTCAATGCCAACAACTCCTTTATCCTTAAATTCCAGGCACAAGTCAACGATTTCATTTGACCATTCTAAAAAAAATACACAAGGGAAGGTTACATTACATTTGATTACTTGATTATTTTTTGTGCGATTATAAAGCGACGAAGCGATTGTACATTCATCTAACTTTTGAACAGAAAAAGCTAGTTATTTTACAAGTGAAACGAGTATACGCCATCATGTGAGTAATTGCAATACCACTAGTGGAGAAATCAGAAGTCATAATAGTGTTTTACTACAGGCACTTGTTTCTCGTTTTATTTTGCACACTAGTTTCATAAATTTAACTTAATCCGTCTAAAACTTATTTCAGTGTAATAGTTCAGACTTTACTTTGTTTTCTCAGTATGTTTTCTTTTCATTCCGAATGATTATGGAAAGCATCAACATGCAACATTTTGATAAATGTTACAACTTGAATAATTCAAAACTTTTCAACGTGTTTCTAACATTGTTGTATGAATAGTAAGTTGTTTTATTCTTAAAATGTATTGAGCATGTATCCTTTTCCAAGCTTTCTTAGCATCGCACTTCAATTCAGCTGCTTACAAATTTATCCAGACAATAGAGGCCGAAAATGAGTATACACAGATGGTAGCACAGTAGAAAAGAGAAAATCGCATTTTAAATGCTTTGAGAAAACCTGAGGAATTCTATATCACTCAGCAACAAAGGTATATAAATCTAACTCTGATGAACCAAAAAAGTAATTTCTAAATAATTTTAAAAACGTAGGTTGCGCACGATATCACAAATAACAAGAAGTTATGTAACTATCATAATGCTGAATACCTACCTGGATGGGCTCGAAAGCAACACAGGATACTTCTAACAGTAAGATTGAAATGAGAAGCTCCTCTGGAGAGTCCTCTGTTGACGCACAGCACCACATCCCGAGGTTTGAGTGGACTCGAACTCGTGGTCAGCAAGTGTGGGCAGTACCTCACCTCGGAGTACAATACACCCTCACGAACGGCATCCTCACAAAATTCGTAAGCCACTCGCTCGATTGCGACAGCATCTCCACTATAGGAAGGAAGAAAATGAATATACCACGCTATTTGATTGAAAACGATAAATATTAAATTTTAATTAATTGTGAATATTAATACTATTACTTGTACAAATCAGATGCGACACGAAACCGTGAATTACGTTGTAAAATAGCTTATTTTCTTTGAAGCGTTTGTCTGTTACTGCCAAATTGGTTTGCAATCTAAATAATGTAAAATTGCATCGTAAAATATGTCTAAAAAGTACACAGAAAGAAGGAGACTGAAAATATAAAGTGTGCTTTGTCTGTAAATAAAATTAAGTGAATATTTTCTGTTCTTTTATTAAATTCTAGACATTCTTTGCGATCGTTGGGTTATCTGAACACCCTGCAATACAAGTAGAATTGAGTAAGAAAAGAATGACTAAAAAATAGTTGATTTTCCTTCCTTAAAAATATTCACATTATGCTGTAAAAATGGTTTAAAGGAACAAGATTAGGATTCATATAGGTGAGATATCTGAACACCCTTTAATACTAGCACTATTGAGTAAGAAAATACTGCATGAATAGTAGTTGGCTTTTTTTACTATAAGACTCCTCTTGCTGTAAAAGTCATTTTATTACATTGCAATATAAAGTAAATAGTAGTTGACTTTCCTATCTAAAGATAGTCGTTTAACAGAACAAGATGAGGCAAAAGGTTTAAGGGGTGTTATGAGGTTTATACATTCTTATAAGCGAGATATCTGAACACCCTTTTGTACTAGCAATATTGGAGAAGAAAACAATAGTGAATGAATAGTAATTGGCTTTCCTACTTGATGGCTTTCCGTGGTATAAAAGTTTTTTACTACAATGCAGTATTGGGTAAGAAAGACCGATTGAATAGTAGTTGGCTTTCCTACTTAAGGACTCTTAATGCGGCAAAAGTCATTCTACAGAACAAGGGGAAGGGAAAGTTGTACTTTCGTACTATTGGGGAAATATCTGAGCACCTTGTAATAACCGTATTAGGTAAGAAAATTCTGGGTGAATAGTAGTTGTCTTTTTTACTTGGAAACTCTCAATTCTTTGAAAGTAGTGTTCGGGTTCATTCTGTAATACTTGCAATATTAGGAAAGGGAAGTTTGTTGGAAGGGTGATTAGCTTTCCGACAAGAAGGCACTGTCTGGTTGCAAAAGTATTTTTACTGAACAAAGTAGGGAGAAAGTTATGCATTCAGGAAATCTTTTTGGTATCTAGTAAGAAAATACTGGCGGAATTCCTACTGAAAGACACTCCATGCATAAAAAATTGGTTTTACAGAAATAGCTTAGTTTAGCATGCACGGTTCCTGCTGCCATTATAAAGTGCACATCACATCAGAAAAATATGAGGTAGAACTATAAAAAGTTAGGAGCTTCATAATGTGAATGATGGCTGAAATAATAACTGAAATGTTTAAATATGCATTCATTATTTATTTGATAAACTTGTAATGTACTGTTTTGCTTTAATTCTTTACAAACTGCAATAAAATATGGGTGAATCATTCTGCGAATAGTAAACATAGAATATTTGAAAGCAAAAAAGTTATCGAGCAATTAATGATATTTGTGGATTATTACATGCTTGCAAGGGAATGTCTTTTTTATACAAAAATACATTTGTATAGATGAATGTATATTGTGCTGTATGTTTTGTTGGTCGGGTGTGTAAAATGTCTGACCATTGTTTTTAAATTTTAATTATTTAAGTTTTTATTAATTAATCGCACTAAGCTCTGAAATGTGAAATTAAAAACAACAACAATTATTTCATTGATTGAAGTTTATAGCTCCGCTAAGAACTTACGCTATAACCGGCAAGAAGATGGAGAATGGCTTCAAAAAGTCGGTCAAACTCGATGGTTGCTTAATGGTACAGCAATCAATTAAGTCTTCCAGTCCGTTCACTTTCAGCTTGATTCCTTTTTTCCTAAATGGAAAAAGAAAAAAAAAACATATTTTTCACTTTCATATAGATAAAGAAGACATCTTGAAAATACATGTTACTAATTATTATTCCCACGGGGAATTGAAATTAATATTATACAAGAGTTGTTCAAAAAAAGATTATAAACAATGCTACAGAACATTTCCTTCACAAAATTTAATTTATTACAAGTTTTTCCCCTTCCATACATACCCTCGCAAGTGCTATGTATTTTTACTTTCAATTACTGTGTATGTAATATAGGACAATGAAAGTAATGCATTCAGTACAAAATCTTATTTTTGCATGTTTTGGAACGTCCTGAGTTCAAAAAAGTGTTCTGGAAAAAAATGTTTGTGTGTCTGTCTCTGGTTTGCATAACTACTGAACAGATTAGCCCATGAATTTCAGTTGTTGTACACTGGTTAGGGGTACCTAAGGCCCCTATATTAAGCGAGCCGGCGCGAACGCCATTTTGTGTCTAAAGGTTGGCTCAGCTTGGCGCTATACCATTGAAAGCAATGTAAAACTCTGTCAACTTCCACAGCACAGTATTTTAAATTAAGATGACAATTTTCAGAAAAACTGCTTGGAATACTTTTATATTCTTTCCTATAATGTATAAAATCGGAAAAGTTGTATTTTACACTCATTATGTCGTATTTAAACAAAATATTGCTGAAGTGGGTTTCATGTTTAGAGAGTTAGCGCTACTTGGCGACTTAAAAATAAATATGTTGCGATTTTCCCTTTCGTTAGTGGGTTTTCGGCGATGACGATATCGTTTTCTTTTGTTAATTTTATTGCTTGTATTCACAATTTTTTTTTTTTTTTTTTTGTCAAGAAATTAGGAAAACCTTTTTAATTATTTAGCAGTTTCTTTTAGATCAAATTTTCCAATACGGCTTCATAATGTTTGCTGTTATCTTATTTGATACATTTTTGAAAACCAAAAAATATTAATTATTTCAAAACTACATTTCATGAAACTCATATTTTAAATATTTTAAAGATGTTTCAAAATTTTATTTCTTAATTTAACCAACACAGTTTCTTTATGAAAAAGGTAAATATGGTTCAGATAAGGACCTTTACTTCAAATCGGCACTTCATCATGTTTATCTTTGGAAAATTCCTGATCTATAATTTTGCTGTATATAGTCTTTATATGAAAATGTTGTATATATGAAAATAATAAGTTTCAGGCTGTTTTTTAAATTCATATTTCCTACATTGAAAATAAAATGCAAATCTTTTCTAACAGAGAGTAGCAATCCACTGATATTTCGTTAAAAAACGTACTCTTTATGCAATTTGCTAACTTTATGACAATAATTTTACTGCTTCTTAATTTATAAAAGTATATATTCCATTTTCCTATTAGCTTTATCTGATGTATTACAGTGAAACCATTGCATATCAATGCACTTCTTAAAATGGATGAAGTGATTTTTATCCATGAATAATATTTAAAAAAAACTCATTAGAAAGTGTTACTTCTAATTCAGAAAAATATTTCAACAACTTCCTTGTGGTGGAGAACAACATTTTACAAGGTATATTAAAATACAATCATAAAGTAAAGAAGGAAAAAAAAGCTCTACATTAATTGGGGATGGGATTATTTTATATATTACTTCAGTTGAAAAACAATTATAATTTTTTAACATATTAAATTGTCATTCTTTTTGAAAAAATTACTTTCTTCTAACCTTAATAACAAACAGAAGGTAACCTTCATTCAGAACGTAAATGTCAGACTCGTTCCGAATTGGTAACAAAAATATTTGGCACGACAATACTGATATGCAAAACTAATAAAAATAAAAAAAAAATTTAAAAAAAATTTATAATCAATTTAAACTGCAACATTCGAAAAACTGTGATGGTTTAACTTGAAAACAAGGAAAAGGAATGCTTTCGTGTTTACAATATAAAAATATAGTTCAGTAACAAGCAGAAGTTTGCAAAGAACATTGGAATAGGAAAGTGGTTGAAGGAAATCAAAATTACTTCAAAATAATAATAATAATAATAAAAACAAAACTTATTTAACAATGCAAAATCATAGGCAATTAATCGTAATAAATATTAAAATATAACTTCCGTTGCACATCAACACTTAGGGATGCGATTCACTTGTCTCGGCGACAATTTTGAATCCATCGTTGGCGTCTGTTTGCTTGTGTTGGAAATTGAAATAACCTCCTTTTCTTTTCAAAATCTTTGTATTTAGTCTCACTGGAGAAATTAGAGGGCAAACAACAACCCATTTTACAAAAAATATTATAGAAAAACGATCCCTTTTTACAAATACCAAACAAGGAAAGCGCACATTCGCCCAACTCAAAACCACGTCGAAACATGAATTGCGGTAACCCTTACGACACAAAATGGCGTTCGATCCGGCCTTCCTTTTATATGGTCTCTAGGGGTACCTAAAGGAAGTTAGTTTAAACACATACATTATTTTGAAGAAATCAGGACCCATGGCCACCACTATTTTGTGTATAAAATTTGAACTCCGTAAGGTCAATCCGTTCGGGAGCTGCCCATAGACGGACGGACACAAACACTTTTTTTTACCACTATTTTGAACTTCGGGACGTACCAAAACTAGTAGAAATGCCAAAAAAATCTTTTACTGAATGCAACACTTTTATTACGATATGCTACATATAGAGTTATTAAAAGTAAAAATAAATATATAAAAATTAAAGTAGAAAAATTTTATTATTTTTATCAACAATGCTTTATTTTTTTTTTTTTTTTTTTTTTTTTTTTTTTTTTTTTTTTAAATCTCAAGCAGGGTAGTCGGACAAAATCATCCAAGTTTAGTCGGAAAAAGGGGAAATACAAAACACCTTTATAGATAAAAAGCACCTCAGACCTTTATCTTTAAAGCCTAATTCCCAAATGCAGTTTATTTATTTTTTTCCCCACATTTGCTTATTCTAGGTATCTAGATTCTATCAGGTACGAAAATCGAAGTACTTTTATAATTTGGAATACTATAGTCTCATGCATTAAGTACAATGAAAGGGAAATGTATAAACATTATTTCCCAATAGCTGTTAAGAGACTAATCCCTGTACAGTCTATATCCATAAAGGTAAAAAAAATTAATGAAGAAACATTTCTAAAAGAATTACATAAAGAATTACGTAAGAAGAAAAAATACAATCTGAAAGAAGAAAGATATTCTGTTGATAATATCAGATACAGACAAATTGCAAACATTTTAACTTATAAACGACACAATATTTTCACAGTTCAGAATAATTGAAAAAGATAACCCAATAATATAACCCATAAAACGTAAGTTTTTAAAAAATAATTTACATACATTTTCAGTTTTTATATTCATTAACACAGCGCCGAAATCAAAAACATTTCTATTAGCAAAATGTGCGACAAAATATGTTTCAAAATTTATTTATTAAAAATGAACGTGAATTTATGCTCTTTCATCCAAATATCATTTATTTATTCTGATTAAAGTTATTAATTATTTAAATTTTTTAAACACGACGTTTTAGCAATATTTCTAGATCCCAGCTTAATAAATATTTTTAATTTCTTTTCTAAAAAAATAATATTATTGACTGTTAATATAGGATTAAGTAGTGCATTTGAAAAAAATTGGTATTGAAAAAATTTATTAAAAAAAGTACCATAGTAATTCGTAGAAGGTGGTTAATAAATGTATTTATAGTCTTATTTTTCCTCACTGATGTTATTTACAAGCTAAAACTGAATCAAACTTTAACTTCAAAGTTACTCCACAATATTAGTGCATATTTGGATTTCAAAAGAAAGAAGGAAATTGTATAGCATAAGTTAAAAACTATTTTTCAAAAGATAAATTGCCATTCTTTTGAAAAATTGAACTTTAATTATTATCAACCCTGGGGTGATTATAAATAAAGTTCACCATTCTAAAAGCTGGAAAAAACACTCATCAGATTTATTTGAAATTTGACCTGTGTGTATATACTAGAAAAAGGTAGGAGTGATATGGCATTAGAGAAAAACTCTTTGGACTAATTTTTTTTCTGATGACATGATTTGACAGATTTGGCATTAGAAAAAAATGCCATGCATTAGAAATCATTCTTTTTAAAAGTTGAACATTAACAATAATCAGCCCGAGATGATTATTTATAAAAATAAGAAAAAAGCTGTAAAAAAAAAAGTCAAAATTGCCTAAAATTTGGCCTGACTATACGGCAGGAAAGGGGAAAGTGGAATATCATAAGGAGAAAAGATTGTCAGAAATGTCTTTTTTTTTTTAAAGCCACACTATTTCCTCCCCCCCCCCCTCCCTTCCCCCTATCCCCTTTCTTCGAGTATATACAGGTCAAATTTCAGGTCATTTGATCTAAAATTATTGATTAAAGAATTCACTAAAAATAACTCATTAATCCTGGAGCAAGATTTTGGTATCTAAAAGCTTCTTGCAATAAAATAAAAAAAACTTCTACAAGTATTAAGTGTATTACTTTATAATGAACTAACATAAAATAATGAAAAGTTAGTTTCAACAGATTTTTTTTCCAATAAAAGTTGTAATACATAGCGGGAAGATATCATTCTTTTACTGTTTTATAAGTTATTCCAGAAGTTTTAAAGTCACTTAAAAAAAAAAAAAAAGCATCGGCAAACATTCTTAAAATCAATATTAAAAGTTTTCCTCCATTTTCTGAAGATACCTCAAGATAATTTTTATTTAATTATGAAAATTATCTAAAACCAAATCTTGTTTTTCGAAATCTGTAACTTTCTTGTCCGTTTGAAAATCTTAAAAGTCACATTCACCTAAACCTAAAATAATTGTATTTAAAATAATAAATAAGCATAAAATATTTTTTTTACATCGTAAATTTTTTTTTAAAAACAAAATTTATAATATTGAAAAACATCAATTAGTCTCACTCGGTAGCTTTCAATTAGCGTTTAAAACGTTATGATAAGTATTTCTGATAAACTTAAACTTTAGTCTTAAAGTTTACTTACTAGATGGCAGCACAAATCAATTTAACTAAGTTTTGTACCTGTGTATTAATCATCGGATTTAATACGTATATGTATAAAAATAAAGACATCTTCACCCTTTCCTGTCATACACAAAAGTAGAAATTACAAAAATAGCATTGTTATCATTGGAATGCTTATCAGTAAACAAATGCGAAGGAAAGACCACCAAAATATCTTGTTTCGATGAACTGAGGAAGCAGAAGGTTAATTGTGATTAGACAATGCAGACTTTTGCTGGGCAGGAGAAGAATCAATTTTCTAAACCTAAATAATATTTTACTCAAACAGTTTTAAACCCTCTCACTTTCCCTAACTGGAATCATAAACCATGACTAAATGTAAAATACTATTCATTGGATTGGAAATGTAATAAATTCACCTCAAATGCCAAACCAGTTCAAATAATTGCTTAACCCGACACCTATCATACTGCCCAATACACCTACTGCTGATCAAGCCCGTGCTGGACCCATTGTTAGGGCGGTGGACGGCTTTGGCCAGAGGGCGCCAGCACTTTGCAGGGGGAGGACTACCGGGGGTATGGAATATAATAATTAAAGCGTTAATCGCACATGACGCTGGGTTCAATATGCTTTTCTGGCAACAGGTCACGGTACGAACGGACCATCACACTTACACATATCGTAACGGTATTTGTCAAACAAAATGACCATGTATTGTTTGCTAAATTCTAATGTTCATTTGATCCATTTCAAATATTTGCAATGTCTTAGGGTGAAATAAAAGACAAAGTAGTAGTTGAAACATAATTAGTGTAATTTTGGTAAACTAACACACATAGAAAATTAAGACGAGACAATTTAACATTACATACATTTCAAAAAAAGTTAATTTCTTAAGAAAAGTAACAAAAACAAATATGTTCACAAATGTAATGTTCTTTGATTGAATTTACAAACTAAATCTGAAGCTGAAACCTAAGCTGGAGTGGCAAAGATAATCAATAAAGGTGTCTGGATCTATGGAGTTTAAAATATCAGCTTCTGAGTGCATTAACAGAAAATATTCTAAATTTTCGTTTGTCAAAGACGATCTTAATCTGGTTTTAATAAGTTTCAATTTAGAAAATGCTCGTTCGCAAGAAACTTGAGTCAATGGAATGGTTAGAAGATATTTATATACTTTTAGTGCGTCTGTGGGCGAGGTCAACAAAACGGAAGTGATTTGTGAATAATTATTACAAAAAGGTCAATTATGGCCAAAATACTGACGCACTAATTCTGGCAGTTGGGGATTTTGAAAGCACTAATTGAGCACTAAAATTTGGCACCGGTCATACAATTAGTGCGTGATAATTAACATCGGTCGCGTACATTCGGCAATAAGCTAAATTTGGGGATTTTGGCCAAAATATTAACAAACTAATTTTGGCAGTTGGGTATTCTGAAAACACTAATTGAGCACTACATGTTTGCATATGTGAGACAATTAGTGCGTCTGTGGGTGGGGCCAACGAAACGGAAGTGATTAGTGAATAATTGTAACAAAATGGTCAATTTTAGCCAAAATATTGAAGCACTAATTCAAGCGGTAGGGGATTCTGAAAGCGCTCATTGAGCACTAAAATTTGGCACCGGTCATACAATCAGTGCGTGATAATTTACATCGCTTTAAGGCTCGCTTACATTCGGCAATAAGCTAAAATTGTCGACTTTGGCCAAAATATTGACGCACTAATTCGGCAGTTGGGTATTCTGAAAGCACTAATTATGCCCAACATTTTAACATATAATTAATGATGATTGCTTTTGTGAGCGAGGTCAACGAAACGGAAGTGACAAGTGAATAATTATTACAAAATGGTCAATTTTGGCCGATATATTGACGCACTAATTCTGTCAGTTGGGGATTCTGAAAGCACTAATTATGCCCAACATTTTAACATATAATGAATGATGATTGCTTTTGTAAGCGGGACCAGCAGTTTGCCTGCCTATCCTCAATTAACCTTGAATTTTATGAAAAGTAAGGACGCACTAATTTTTTGGATGATGGATTCTGAAAGCACTAATTGAGCACTAAAATTTGGTATATATTAAAAAATTAGCGCGTTTGTGGGCGGGGCTAGCGTTTCGTTGGCCCTGTCCACGCATTTCTTTATATTTCTCGGTAAATATTGACGCACTAATTTTTTTAATGGGGGATTCTGAAAGCACTAAATTTTGGTATATATTAAAAAATTAGTGCGTTTGTGGACGGGACCAACGAAACGCACCTGTCCATTCAGTAGTAGCCTACAGTCGCAACACTCAACCCGGCCGCTCGGCAATATCTTGTCGTAAAACTTGTCAGTCTCGGGACAGGAGGGCGCCAAAATTTCCAGGCTGGAGGGTGCACCGGGATACGTCCCGGTGTCCCGGCGGCCCAGCACGGGCCTGCTGCTGATCACAAACGTCACATACTGGAAATGATGTAATTCGATAAAGAAATAAGCATATCAGGTTAAGTTAGTTTGTGAAGAGATAGCACAATATCTCTAGTAACAATTTTACAGTTGTGAGAAATAAAACAATTGCTTTTTACTTTACATCACGCTATATATATAACATAAGAGGACAAAGAAATTTCGATTAATTAATTATTAATACACCGTTTTGTTGTAATTTCTGTAAAGTTGTGAATTTTGTAATTTCCAATTTATTAATTTTGAGAAATTTAATTTCTTCAAAAAACAGTAAATAGTTCAATGATTTATAAACTAAAGTCAGTTTTATTGAAACTCGCCGAGTGCATGCAATTCAATGGCGGATCCAGCCAGGAGGCGCGGGGGGCGCGCGCCCCCTCCTCAGGTGGAGTCTTTTTTTTACAATTTACAGAAATAAATAATAAGAAAAAGAATAAAAATATTTTTTTTTTCAAAAGTTTTTTTTAATAAGTTCACGCAACAATTATATTTTAACCTTCATCTAATTTCCGAAAAAAGCACAAAAAAAAAGAGCTTATATTTGTACCAAGGATCTATTTATAGCCTTCTCTCTTCCCATTCAAACGGATGTTGGAAGACTGTACATGTATTCAAACCTCCACCCTCTTGACCTTGAAGATATCTTGGACCCCTGATACCCGATCCCTTTTCTTTCGAGTGGGAGGAAGAGATTTTGACTCACATGCGTAATGCCCAACGCCAACCAGGGGGGAAAAAATAATGAGAGGTTGACTATTTGGGTTACCCCCGGAAATGACCACCCCCATTCAACTGGACACGATAATAGGCTAAAACTTAAAATTTTTGAAAGAAAGGAAGAGGAAGGTTATTTATTAACTACATAAGAACTCGTTCTGCTCTAATTTCTGCTTCGGCTTGTAAATAAGCGTCATATTTGAATTTCGATTAACAATCACTGGAAAGGTATGCCAATTGTTGTTTTTTTACATAAAATAGACTTATAAACAAATTTTAAGAAGTATTATCTGTGTAAAGTAGCACTACAGTAGCAGAAATAATTATTTAAAAAAATATCGATTTCAAACCCTGTACGAAATTAAACGAATGAATTAACAAAATAAATGTGTATGTTTTTTACGATAATTTGAAAAGTTTTGTACAAATATTCACCTGGACATACTTTCAATTTTTTTTTTTTTTTTCGTTATTGCAGAAGTAATGCAAGAAATATTGCACTTTATAAGTAATTATAACGCTTACGGCATAATATATATACATACTTTTAGAGAAGGCTAAGATTACTCTAATTTTATCCTAAGCCTATTCTTCCAAAACATATTTTTTATGAAACTTCTGATTCTTGTTCAAAAGTTTCGTGAAAGAAGTAAAATGATATTGCAACTCAAAATGAAGTTCTTAACATTTTTTAAATACAATGATCCTCCTACAATCTCTCTCTTCCAGTTATAATTGAAGAATTGGAACAAAATATTTCAGTATGCGATGTTTTTTTAATTTGTCACGGATTGATATAATTTACCTATTTTATTTTCATTATTTAAAAAAAATGCCCAGTTTGGCTATTATTCTGAAAAAACACCGCTGAAACAGTGAAAATTGTGATATATTTTTCAATAAACACTGCATTATCCTTTCTTTTAAGTGCAACAGAGCAGAAACAGTCGTTGATGGGCGTTCGCATTATCTCATTTTTACGGAGGTGGGAATGATTAGAACACCTTTAAAGGCATTTTTATAGCGATTTTAATCAAAATCGTTAAAACCATTTTTTGGTAATCGCTGAAAAAAAAAAAAAAATCAAAATCAGCTACTTAATGCACATGTGCAATTTTGACGAAAACCGTAATGCCAGGTCCCATGACCATCAATAACCTGTGCATAAAAATTGAACATCGCAGGTCAATCCGTTTTTGGAGTTATGCTGATAACTAACAGGCACAAACATTTTTTTGAACTCATCATGTCCCAAAACGTGAAGAAATGCAATAAAATCGATTTTTTTTTTACCGAATTCAATACTTTTATACCATACTGGTAATTGAAAGTAAAAAAAAAGTATGGTTGTATAAAATCGCACCAAATATATGTATTAGTGCTGGTAAAATAGTACCCAAGACCATAAGAAAAACAAAAAAATTGGTTCGTTGATCAAAACTTGGCAAAAATGTTCTATATTTGTCATGAAAATGAATATTCAAATGAGTCCATAAAAATATCTAGCAAAGAAAGGAAATTTTTTTCTTTTGGTGCGTGGGGGGGGGGGGGTTCATGGGGTTTTTTGGCTGAAAAATTAATTTTAGAGCAATCTAGGCATGTGACACATGTTTTTAGAGTACTTTTTTTTATGCTGAATCGAATGAAAAAAAGCAAAACGATATAACTAATCTAAAAAAAGTTACAGTTCTTTTTCTATAAACGAAAACACATGTAAAATCCAAGGAAAGGTAAAATACGACATTAAAAAATAAAAAATTGGTCCGTTCATGAAACTTTGCAAAAACGTTTTATTTGTCATGAGTATAAAGAAACAAAGGAGTTCATAAAAATATCTAGCCTAGAAGGGTGTTTTTTAAGGAGTGGGAGGGGGGAGATTTTTGTTTATTTTTTAAATTGAAAAGTAATTTTGGTATAACCTGGGCATTTCACCTTACGCTAAGATAGCGAGTCAGAAATGGAGGGGGGGGGGGGTCAATCAATGGATACGGATTATCTTGAAGCATATTTCTAGAACACTGCATAGATTTTTTTTTTTTTTTTTTTTTTTTAACTTTTTAAAAAATATTTGATTTCATCCTGGCTAAGGCACAGGTGTAGCGCCCCCCACCCCCTCAGGAAAATCCTAGATCCGCCACTGATGCAATTAGAGGATAACTGGGTTCTGCCAAAAATTCAATATCGAGATTTTCGCTCATTATAGAATGGTAACAATATTTCTAATAAACTAATACTGGGCTTTATGCAGAGAGGAATTAGGAGTGAGGTTGCAATGAATCCAATATTTGTTACATGTTTATGTCCAATCGCTGTACACTTTTAAATATATGTGCTTTTTTTATTCACTTATTTTAAAAACGAAATTATGGCGAATAAGACAATCGTCTGCTTTGGAGGTAAGTATTTTTATTTAATCATCCTTGTTCTAAATCGTTCTTGTTTAAATTTTTAAAATTGTCTTCAACATTCAATTTTCAAATTATAAGGCTTGTATTTTACAAATTTTAAACATACACTTGCTTAGAATAGGAAAAATTGCAACATAATATTGTAAACTCGAATCACCATGGTCGTCGTGATGTCATGATACTAATTGATATGTGACGTCACATGCATAATTTGCATCGAAGGACCTTATGCACCTGTAATTAGTAGTGGTCATCAGCAGCAGGGAGAAAAAACAATTTGACCAATCACAAATTATTACAACAATATGATTATTCATGTGCTTTTGTTTGTTCTCAAAACATGATGACTAATTGAATGGTCTTGATTTGGATGTAAGTATTTTTATTTTAACCTATAGTACTAACCTGACAGAATTTGTACATTTGTTAAGTAAAATATTATTTGAAATTTTTTCTTTCCTATATGTAAACTTTCAGAAATACCTAAAAAACAGCAAGTAGAAAGTTCCTAAACACAGTAAATAGAACACATTTTCAGAAATATACCTAAAGACAATATATAGAAAGAATTATTTATATAAAAGAATTTATTGAGGTTTCCAAAATGGAACTTGGAAATGCTTTAGAATTATCATACTCATTTATGCATCTCAGTTCGTTCCAAAAAAAATTAAAGAATTTTTTTTTAAAGATATGCGGTCATAGTTCATGTCTTTGGGCTACAATTTCATGAAAACGTCAAACAAGTATTCTTCAAAAGATCTAAATTTAAGTTAGACAAACTTGTGTTCTTCAAGAACGATGGCTGCCGTTTAAGTTTGGAGTTCATCATCCATTTCATGAACAAAGCTGGTTTTTCGATCGAGAACTATTATAAAGAAATCTATTCCAGTAAACCAGGACATATTTCCAGAATTATTATAATTGTTGCAATGCAAAAGAAAGCGTAATTTACAAACACCAACCAGAGAAAACCAGATTGGTTTCTGAGATATCAGATAGTTGCCTGTGACGTCCCATGCATATTCATCAGAAAATTATTTTCGTTTCCGTTTTAGCATCTACAATAATACAGTGATAAATTTTTTAAATGATTTTTATACAAATATCAAAATTCTTAGCCAAAATTAAAAATTGACAACTACCATTCTCAAAGAAATTGTCAGAAAGCTGACCAATTTGATAAAAAAAAAATTAAGGGGAGTTGGTACAAAAAATTTATAAATAATCGATTTTGAGTTTTATTGTTTATCAAAATTTAAATTCTTCCCTTTAAAAGGATGCATCATTTGTAATAATATGTTATTTAGAAGTATTTTTAAGATAAAATTGGTAACTATTAGTGTAAGTAAAGTTTTCTTTAAAACGCGTTTTTTCAAAACTACATTTTTTATTATTCATGTACCTTTTCCTCAGAAACTTCACTAAAAATCGTAAAATTGTTACCACATATTCCTTTAATGTATCTGTATTTAATGAAGTAAGGTTTTGTTGTTGCTTTTTTAAATATATTTTGTTTCGGCTTATTTCGGGGAGAAGAAAAAAAAAAAACTTGTAATCTTTAACAAATTTGAGTGACTTTCACGAAAATTCATTTAAAAAAAAAGAAATGAATTATAATCAAAAGCTAACTTTAGTAGAAAAACAAGTGTCTGCTATATGCAATGGAAAAATTTAGGCTTTTTTGTCAATTACATTCTGAGAAAAAGGTACATAAAATATGACAAATTAAGGTACTTGACCACCTTGGAAAGCTAAAAAATACAACAATTTTTTTTTTTTTTTTTTTTTTTTTCAGGTCCTGTATAAGATATTACAATGATTTTTTTCTTTAAACTTTTACTTGAAGCATATAGAATACAAAAATACTTGATTTTTTTCCAATTTCATTTTTTAACAACTATCCAGGAGGCGCCAAACTCGAGGCCTCAAAAAAATGGTGTCCCACGGCGGACAGTTAATCTCAGGATTGGTAAATCTGATACTAAAAAAAAAAACGGAATCTTCAAAAGAAAAGTTGCTTACGTGACAATTTACCATAAATTGCCAAAAATAAAAAAATTTAAATTTAAAAAATGGCGGGTGTTTGAAAAAATACCCCTATTTTTCACTATTCTTTACTAAAAAAAAATTATAATTAATTTTTTTTTTTTTTAAATTTGTTAAAGTGGCATACAAAACATCTCAACGAACAAAACAAGCCCAAAAACATTGAAATCGACCGAGTAGTTTCGGAGCTTAAGTGTCAGCCATTTTAAAAAAAGTAGTTTCGAGAAAAACGCGTTTAAAGTTTTTACTCGCTATTTTTTTTCAAATAGTTATTAAAAAATCAAGTTTTTTCACTTTCAATTTCTTAATCTGCTATCCTTGGACCGTAAAACCCTGGAAAGGATTAAGAAAACGCAAAAAAAAAAAAAAAAAAAAAAAAAAATCAAATTTTTTTTTTTTTTTTTTTTTTTTTTTTTTAATTATTATTTTTTTTTTATTTATAAGATGGTCAAGTGCCTTAACATTACCGGTATGGAGGGTACCAACTCACCTTAAACTTAAAATTTATTGCCAAAAGTTGAAAATAAAAAATGCTACCAATTTTTACCCATATATAACCTATATAATGTTTCATAATTTCTCCAAACCTCAACATTTTTAGTCTTAGCTTCTACACTTTCATAATAAGAAGAAGAAGCATAGAGTATAAAAAATATGTCCGGGTTTTTTTTTAAAAACTGACAACAATTTTAATCTCCAAACTTTGCCAGCATTAATACTAATGGTTGTAATAATGTTGATGTATTATTATTACTATTATTGTGGTTGTAATCATTGCCGTCATTTTTATCATAATGTCATTATTAACAACATTGTTACTATCATATTATAATTATTATGACGATTATCATCATTATCAATATTTTTATCGTCACCGTCGTTCTTTTTATTTGTTGCTATTCTTGTTGGTGTAATTTTGGTTGTTATCAATTTATTGTAGTTGTTGTTATTATTATTATTATTATTATTATTATTATAGGAAGTTTATACTGAGTTTTTACAAAATACCATTTCTCAGTCTTGTTGCCGTTTCTATGTCAAATTCAATGATATCATTATTTTAAAATCTATTTTTGATGTTTCAGCTGGATTGCCATTTTGGTTGAAACTTTGACAAATAAATTTGGCACTCATTTAATCTAATACGAATGAACATCAGAAAAAAAAAATTAATCACAAAACCAGAACGAACAAGACAGTCGGCAACCGAAAGAAACCCTTCTGTTGGGACAACATGTTTAACTTGAAGTGCTGAGGGTATATAATTCACTCCAAGTTGTCTTAAAATAGACTTCACGGTCGGAAAAAAAATAAGAACTGTCACTTCAAAATGACGAATAAGTACTAATTGTTAAGAGTCTTCTATTTTTCATGTGGCTAGGACGGCACCCTTCTGATTTGATGTTCACGCAAGAAGGAAATAACATTTTGGTGTTTACATGTTTAACCTAAAGAAATTTCGGACATAGGAGGAATTTGGCTTATCTCTGTACTAAAGTAGTGAGAAGCCTATACAAATGTTCTGCCCATCCACCCATGGGTTTCTGATCAACAATCCCAGACAAAAATACAAATGTCAAGAACGGTTACAATATGTCAAATGAAAGGTCTTGTTGTGACGAATTTTATTTCAAAATCCAACTGGAAATTACGATCCGAATTACTGAAAGTGACCGAAAGTCGATTTGCAAATAGTTCAAACTAAACTATTAATGGTTCGGACATATGTCATATAGATCAGTTTAAAGGTCTCGATAACTTTGTTAGGATTATATATTCAATAAAAAATTACAATAAGAATTTTATTAAAATCCGATAGTAAAAGTGCTAGGAAAGATCATATCTTGAATGAAAATAGAAATATGGGATTAAAATTTGGATATTCGATAAAAAGGCTTCAGCTCGTCAAGTTTTGAGCCAAACCAAACTATCGTACTTCTAAACATTTTTGCTTATGAAAAACTCCCAATTGGCAAGTTTTGTTATCATGAACCTTAACTTAGAAATGTTTCAGCGAATAAATGTTGCCAAATTGTACATTTTTGGGATCTAGGCCTGATACAATATAATAAAACATTTGTAGAAATGGTTTTTAGTGGTAGTTACTATCTCAATCTAACTTGTTTTTAAATAAAGAGGATAAAGCGAAGGATTATCAACAAAGTAAATTTAAAATAAAACAATAGTAGGGTAATCCTGATTAGAGATATGCACACACGGAATGGGTGGTATATAACTGTTAACCTGTTAACCGAATTAAAAATAAAACAATAGTAGGGTAATCCTGATTAGAGATATGCACACACGGAATGGGTGGTATATAACTGTTAACCTCCTCTACACCATATAAAGAAAGTTTATAACAAGACCTTACCTAGTTTTATGATACCCAGATTTTCCCAGCAGGCAAAAGGGAATGAAACTTCGGAAAGCATTTATTAAAAAAAACTTGGCATAATATATGCAATGATAATGATATCAAAAGTTTCGGTATTTTTTCAGACTACAGTTAGTATCCTCTTCTCCAAGTTGAACACAACTCTCCCCTTCCCACCTTCGCCCCTCACCAGCAACAGGCTACTTATTACCTTAATACCCTACCACCAAAAACGACTGTACTCCACTTCTCAATCGTAGAGATGCAATGTGTGTAATTCATCTTGTATAATAATAATCGTTTCTGTGGGAAAAACTAAATTCAATATTTAAATCCGCCTTTTTTTTTTTTTTTTTACCTAATAGCCTCATTGGAAAAAATAATTTCTAATTTCGGTCTGAACGGCCGGATGATTATGTCTATTGGTAATTCATTCATTTGGGAGCTATTTTGAATAACCTATACAGTGCTACTAAGAAAACTCGAATTTATTTGGCTTGTCTTGAATTGATATACTATGCATTCAATAGTATGGAAAATTCAAGCACTTTTAAGTTTTTAGTTAAAACCTTCTCAATGAGCAAGCTTAAATACATAAAATTCTCATCAGAGATATCTTTACGTATCACAAAGATAAATAAAACAACTAAGAACAAAGTGTGCAGTGGCTATATTTGTTAATGGATGAAGTATCACTAATTAACAGTTATAAATACGCATTTGTGCAAGACTTCAAACAACTCAAACAGTTTGTCTTCATAGGAGACATGATTTCCCCTACCACAAATGTTTCTCTTGGACTATATTCAGAAGTTTTGAAAAACTGTGGTGGGAAAATGACTTGTCCAACTTTAGGAGCTGTTTTCAAGACTCTACGCATTAAAACTTTCCACAAGGCACCTTCTGGAAGAATCAGACACCTGGTTGATGAAATCTTGATCAAAGAATTACACAAAAAAAATTTCGCATTTTACGATCGTTTATCTAATGCAACTTTATGTGAATAGACATATTGATATATCCATAAATGCGGATGATTCGAAAACAATATTTCATCCTTATAGACTTGCATAAAAATAGAAAATATAGCTTCAGTAAAAAAAAAATTCTAATATTGTTCTACCACCGGCACTAAAAATCGAGAGCTCAATACGACAATCCAACAAATTACATCTTAAGACCTGAATTCTTTCACCACCCGACACCGGATACTCTTTTACTGAGAGAAGTGTATTATTTGTACAAACCAGTGATTCTAAACCTTTTTTTGGTCGCGGCACACTTTTAACGATTTCAAAATTTGGCGGCATACAGAGAAAAAGATAAGTTTAAAAGTTGTTTACTTAAATACACTGTGTAAAATACTTTATGATAATAATTTGGAATGTAAAATAAAATAATATAATATGTATTACAAAAACAACAGTACGTTTATTGACTACGTTAGGGATTAATTACAAATGAATAATAAGAATACATTTAATGATAAATTTGAGCTTGATGTTTTTTGATAATTTCATTTATATTTGCTCTTAAAAATGACAATGCTACTCTCATATCGTCTTCTACATTTAACAGTCTCTATCTTTTTTTCGTTTTTATGTTGGTTAACACTGGAAATCCGAATTCACACAAATAAGATGTAGAAAATTGTAATAATATTTTTAAAGCTTTTTTGGCTATCATGGGATAATCGCATATAATGTTAATCCAAAATCAATTAATTGATTCTTCTGAATATTTTGAAATTAAATCTCGATTATTAGAAAGTGAAATTAGTTCTTCCTCTTCATTCAAAGTTAATTCAAATACAGAAGTATTCGTTATCACAAATGGATCACAATGGAAAGTCTAAACGGATGTGCTTTCCAAACATCAGACAACAAGACGCACACTCACACACCTGCAGGGGGCTGTATGTAAAAAACTAGAGAAAAAAATAGGTCAAAAACGAGACACAGAGATATATGTAACGAAGCGGTGAAAGTGAAAAATCTTCGTTACTATATTCATATATATATAAGTACTTTTCTTTAATTTAAACTTTACTCGCAATAAAAAAAAAGCATTATAATTTTTACTATATACATTTCTAAAATTTGGCGGCACACTTTAAGAATTTGGCGGCACACAAAAGTGCCGCGGCACAGTGTTTGAGAATCACTGGTATAAACGATTAAAAATATAAACTCAATATTACACGTAGGTATACCACTCCTCTGAACGAAATTTCAACAACCATGTGTGCGATATTTCCAGAATATGCTTAAGATTCAATTCATTGAGAAGCGTTTACCACTTGAAAACTGCTCTATAATGCCATGCCAAGCACAGACGTGATATCTGCATTTTTGACCAAATTGATTTACTGTTAGTAGATAGTTCACTATAATAATTTTTGCATAATGGGGATTTATTGGTCTAATCTGTACTATAAATATTAAAAAATTCAATAAGTTAGCATCAACTACATGTTGTTGAACTTTAAACCTCCATTTCTCATTTTGAGTTTAGTTGTAAATAAGTTTAGTTGTACTTAGCACGATAGTATAAGTAGGACGTGCAATTCGGGGACCAAATGTTATATGGAACATTATGTTAGATATAATAATTTAGTTAAGTGACACTAACTAAATATGCTAGAGGAAATCTTATCTCATATTAAATACCAACCGTTTGAGTTGTTTAATCTTGGCAAAGATGTACGTTGTACAGTACCCAAAAAAAAAATCAGAACGATGGCTATATCTTGTGCTCTAATTGTTGAAATGTTGAAATAACAAACAAAAGGTACCGTTGTAAATCGTGGAAGGATTTTAATAATTGCAAGTAGTTTTTTTTTTTTTTTTTGTTTTTTGTCATGAGGGATTATCTATATATTAAAACAGAACCAAACTTTAAAAAGTTCAATAGCAACCTCATAATATTATCCCATATTTGGATTCAGCATCCAAAAAAATGTCGAAATACAAAAATTCGTAATTTTCTAAAGAATGGTTTGTAATTTAAAGGACAAAAAGAAAATGATAAATTAATGTTAAATAAAAAAGTTGGTTTTTTGGCCATAAATACTTAAATAATTAATATATTTCAGTAATTTTTTTTTTTCAAGAGATAGTTTGTAAATGGCCAAACATAAATAGCAATCAACTTTTGCATCAATTTCTTTTATAACAATTAATTATTAATTAATAAAACAATTTTTTAAAAAATTTGAATAGAAACATATATTTTTTTTTTTTTTTTTTTTTTGCTTTCCTTAGATTTACCATGTTCTAAAACCCCCTTACAATTTTTTTCTTTCCATTTTGACATTTAGTTCTCGATTTTTTAGCGAAAATGTAAAAAAAAAGTTCACTTTGAGGGACCGTATAGTAGACGATTTTTGAAAACTATCAAAGATTAATTCAAGGTAAACTAGAGGTTCGGAAAATCGCACAACATTCAATTATCGTAAAATGTGGTGAATAGGAACAGCGGGGTGAATCGGAACAGAATTTCTTTAAATTACAAAAAATATATATTATTTTATACAAACAAAGCAGTTTTATTTTTTATATATTTTTTTTTAATCTGTCTAACGTGTTTGGAATCGTTTTGTGTAGTTTTCAACAGTGTCCTTTTTTTTTTTTTTAAATCTGAAACAGCTTTTACACAATACAGTGAGTTTCAACCTCTCCAAAACTTATCCCGTAATTACTAACATATACCTGTTATAGACTTAACTAATATATTTTTAGATAAGTATAAACATCCACTACAACATACCAGACTTAAGGCATTAAGTATGGCATGTTGTTAAGTTGGAGAATATACACAAAGTTTTAAAAATAAGTTTTATTAATTATTTAAAAAAAAGTTTTAAAACCATTCAGCTAATCTTCATTTGACTAGTAAAAGGTATAAAAGTAAGCGTGACCTAATTAATATAAAATATCCTAATGTTGTCAGATAATACTGATAATAAAAACAATTTACTTTCTTAAATTACATTTATTTAAAACAACATTTTTTAAGCAATTTCAATAAGTTATCCTTTAAAAATTTTACGAATCATGTGATTTTTTTCATTTTATAAATAATTTCAACGATCAAGTTACATTTGTGTTTACAGTGAAATGTTTCTGTAAAATAATCACGCTTTGCTGAATACTGTTTACTAATGTCTACATTTTATATTTATTAATTTTCAAATTATCAGTAGTATACGTTATACTTCTGCAATTACAGTTTTCGATATTTTATTTATTTCGTATGAAGAATGCACATCTTTAACGTTGTAAATAAATTATGTCACTTTTGCGTTTACTTGCTATTTTTGTATTAATCTTAAACATGACACTATAAATCCAAGAAGTTTCTATGCAAATTTAGACTAATATTTGTATTTTTTAACGTCGTGAAACGCCGCACTGATCGTTCGATTTCTCCCTCTGTTAAATAGAACCTTAAAAATATCTTTCGTTTTATGGAAATTCTCCCTGAAAATCGGTCAAAAAATGGTCAAAACATTTTTGCTCATAAGTGACGTGTTTTTCAACATAATGCATTGAAATTTGGTGTATAGAGAAAATGATGTATTCTAAATCGAAGGAAATGATAAAAAATAAGGGTTCGTATTGAAATTTTCGAAGATAGCGTTACTTTTACTTAGTAAACGGTCCCTTAAGTAAAGAAAATTGCATCAGATACATAGAAAATCGTAAGCAAAACATTTTGGTGCAAACCGTAAGATTCTACGATAATTAGAATCGAAGATATAGCCATCGTTCTGATTTTGATTTTTTTTTTTTTGGGGGGGGGGGGCATTGTACACTAATGATACTGCATTTTTTCACATATACTCCCACTGTACAATTTGTATTTTAAGAGTGTGCTGTTTCTTTCATCGTTATAATAAATAAATATATCTATTTTGTATGAATTTCATTCATCTAAATTGATCCAATAAAAATGTATTAACGAAAAACTGATAGATGCTTGTCGTACATCCTAATGTAGATCAGTATCATTGTACCAAACATCGAACAACGATTAGCAATATTTACAAGCCCTCATACCTATTAAAAAACATCAAACATTTTTTTTTTTTTTTTTTTTTTTTGCATAATGTTAAATAAATACCCGGAAACACCAAAAGCATTTTTCCTCTAATGAATTGTTGAAAATTCGAAATAAGTTGAAATATTGCTTTCTTTCTTACGAATACAATAAATCGAAATAGGTATTGCTAAAATTAATCATTTCGAGAGTGAAGAATTGACATTTCCCAAGCCAATAATCCAGAATAAGATACTGCAATTTACAGTGCCAATGTTTACAAACCTTGGATTTAATTAAGCTCGTTGCCGATGAAAGAAATATGATCTTCTTTTCCGTCCTTAGTCGTAAGAGCTACTCTTGAGTGAAACATATAAGGTCACCATCCCGAATTATGTAATGTTTTTTCTCCTTAAGTAAATGTTATTCTTGAGATAGTAGAATCGACGCCTTCGACGCCGACACTGCTTAGTTTTTGTGTGTGTGTGTGTGTGTGTGTGTGTGTGTGTGTGTGTGTGTGTGTGTGTGTGTGTGTGTGTGTGTGTGTGTGTGTGTGTGTGTGTGTGTGTGTGTGTGTGTGTGTGTGTGTGTGTGTGTGTGTGTGTGTGTGTGTGTGTGTGTGTGTGTGTGTGTGTGTGACCTACGATGTTCAAATTTGGTGTCAGGGTTGGTGATGACACAGAGACCTACCGTTAAGGTTTTCTCCAAAATCGCGCATACGCATAAGATAGCTACCATTGAAAAAATCATCTTTTTCAGTAATTCCTAAAAGCGATTTCGTTCAAAATCTCTGTGGTAATGCCTCTCAAAGTGTTCTAAACATTCCCAACCTCCTAAATCCCTGTAAACATGCTTTAATGGCGTAAAAAGTTGAAAAACGAATGCCTTTAACATAGAGTTCTCTTTCCTTGAGCATACCTCATCAACGATCGTATCTTCTCTTCTCTCCACAATTTCACTTATAAGAAAGGTTGATGTAAAATTTATCGAAAAGTATATCGCCAAAATAATGATTTTGGCGAAGGTGGTGGTGGTGCTTTTTTTTTTTTTTTTTTTGACACATACAAGAATTATCTTTAAAAAATATCGACAAACTGGCCATTTTTTCTAAATGAATAATGAAAATATAAAAAAGGTAAATGACACAAATCCACGTCATTATTATAGAGTAAGTGAAAGTCGTGCGATGTTCACCACCTCTAGTTTTTAAAATGCAACGGAATAGAAATTTTTCTACTCTGAAAATACAACTATAGAGTGTCAGAAAACACTTGAGTACCACTTCGCCACAGGAAACTACGAATTCCATAATTTAAAGTGCAAGTGAATCAGGAAGAAATGTGTGGTAACCAAAAGACTTACTTTGCTAAAAATGTATGAGAAAGACATTAAAAATGTTTACTTTGATTTGCCCTTGAGAGAGAAAAACAACATTTATAGTTGTGTGTGTGATTGTGCAGTTTTCAATGCATTAAAAATAAGCTGCGCTGCTATACTTCTTGCGAAAATACTCTACAAAAGAAATTTTTGTATCTTACTGCGACAAGCTATTAAGCACCTAAGTGTCACTGCAGAATAAACTTGCACTTTTCAGTGAATTCTTTAATAAAAATTATTATATTCCAATATATCTATACGAAAAAATTAATTTAATTAATAATATAAAGTAATTAAAAGAAAACTATCTTGCCTTATTTTTGCTATCAGCTTGATATCATAATTTTTGCTTGTAATTTAGGGACATATTTTAACAGGATATTTCAATTTGGAGAATGTTCTCTTTTTTTTCTTCTTTTCTTTACATACTTTTCTTTTTGCTATTTCAAAAAAAAATTCCAACTCCGCATCTTCGTTACCTAAACCTATAGATAAGATACTTTAAAACTGATGTTAATCCTTTAAATTTAATATGACAATACATTAATATCCACCTACTGTATGCATTTTAACTTAATGCATTGTCTCTCATATCTAATTTTTTTTATTACAATGAATTGAATATATATTTGCTTATTAAATGCAATAGCATGATAATAGATTTCACTAAGAGTAATTTAACCAAAAATTATTTTCAGTACATACCTCACAATTTTACTTTCTCGCATTTTCCACTTTTAAAGTATCGTATTTCCCCACCCCCACACATTCACATCGAAACCCATTCATAGATTTCTAATTTACTATGCCTCAAATGCAAAGATTACTTAAAAAGAAACATAGTAAATGAAATAAAAAATACAGATTCAAAGTCAAACCCTTTGATCCCTCGAAAAAAAATTCAAAAATTACATAACTTAAAGATAAGCGGTAGTACTATTTCGTATTCATATAAAATGAAATTCTCTTCCGCATCTGTACTTGGTACTCAATAAAGACTTATGTAATAAAAGACAACTTACTCTGCTAACTCCCAGACTGTGGTAAGTCGTAATGCACCATCTAAATGCGCATGTAGTTCCACCTGCGAATATAGAAATGGGATATTTACTACTACAAGTAATAAACTAATGCAACACACACCTCCAATTTATAAAAGGTATGCAGGACACCCGTGATAAAATTGACACTGTTTAGAACCGCTTGCGAACTGCGGCGTTTTGACAGGATGACAAGTAAACACAAATTTTTAAAAAGCTTCAGATGTAATTTGAAAGCCATTTTCTGCATGAATAGGCAGGGGCGGATTTAGAATTCAATCAGAATGGTTGCGATGATGACAGGGAATGTCTGTCGAGATAGTTAGGTGCTAAAATAAGAAAATGTGGGGATAAATTGCAAAAACCTGACAATATTACAGGATACCACCAAGGGTAAAATTGTATTTAAGAGGAACCAGCACTTCCCTTTTCCGCGAAAATTAAGTTTTACGATTAACAGGCAATAAGGTATGTAACAGATTTTAAAATATTTCAAGGAACAGTAATTTAATACATAACTATTAATTAAAATTTTACTAAGATATACAATTGAAAATCTAGGTTAAAACAAAACAAAAAATTAACTAATATCTTACACACCTTTGGGGGTCATCTGCGTCCAATTTTAAAATATACCTGCTGGCACCCATGCCCTTAAAATTAATGAATGAAAAATACAATGTTAACTTCAAACATGCTTATAACATCAATTATCCTTAAATTAATTTCAAATTGATCTATTCTAGATATAATTCTCAAGCAAAGGTCCCACCAGATTCAGAAAAACCCTAACTTAAAAATTAACTAATATCTTACACACCTTTGGGGTCATCTGCGTCCCCTTTTAAAATATACCTGCTGGCACCCATGCCCTTAAAATTAATGAATGAAAAGTACAATTTTAACTTCAAACATCATGCTTATAACATCAATTATCCTTAAATTCATTTTAAATTGATCTATTCTAGATATAATTCTCAAGCAAAGGTCCCATCAGATTCAGAAAAACCTTAACTTAAAATTCTTACAAGGTTAGCCTGCATTATCGACCTTTTGAGCACCATAAATTTTTTCATTTAAAATACTGGATACAGGAGGGTCCAGCATTTTTAACAATTTCAACGAACATTAATGAGATATAAATTGTGGCAACGGCGACTGAGGTGGGATACAGCAAGTACAGTCGGGTAGCATCTATACTCACTTCCAAAAGTTAAGCAAGGAGCGGTAAAATGCGGGAAAATTGACAAGTATTGCTTTGATTGACACGAGATGCTCCTAGTAAGTAGCTCTATATTTATTCATGAAGCAAAGCAAATTGAAAACAGAGATAAAAAAAAAATATTGAATTTTCATAAATTACAAGATAATGTCATATTTGAGTCATTAACGAATTGATGTTTAAATTCAAAACAAACAACAAAAAACGACATTTATATTGTATGTGATCACCCATCACATGTATACAAAGTGTACAGCGTGTGATTATGCTTGTTACACTGTGATCAACCATCGCAGAGTCCAGTAATCACCATTCCTCCTGTAAGGCACTTTCTAAATCTCTGAAAGTAGCTGGAGGTGTGAAACGTCTACATACAGCACGGCCGAGGGCATCCCAAAGATTTTCAATTGGATTAAGGTCCGGCGAGTAAGCCGGCCACTCCATACGCGCAATCTCCTCACTCTCCAGAAAGTCGTCAAAGATGGCAGTTCTATCGGGACGAGCATTATCATCCATTAAAACGAAAGTAGGACCAACTGCTGCAGCGTACAGTTTCACAATGGGGTCTAAGACTTCATCTCGATACCGTACAGATGTCACAAAACTTAGCCTGAAGATGTGCAGGTCGGTACGATATCCCAATACAATCCCTCCCCAGACCATGAGGATTCCACGGCGGAATATGTGATGTTCGGTGATGTTCAGGGATGTCATCGAGTTGTAGGACACCGCACTTCAGTCGTGTCTCTTTGGATTGGATGGATAAAAGAACACAAACTCGTGGTACACACCATTCATGTGTAACCTTCGACGAACATTAGTAGTGACAGATATCGTCTTACCAATGGCCACTGCAACCATAGATGTCACCCGTGAGGAGGGCGATCTTCGATTCCGCTTGACTACAACAGCAATAAATCGATCTTTCGAGGGGGGTCGTGTAACCCTTGGACGACAGTCTACAGGACTTTGGACAACTGTTTGGCTGGTTTGGAATTATTTCCATAATCGTAAAATGACGGAATGATGAACACCGAAGAAAAGAGCAACATCTGTGTTAGACTGTCTTGCTTCAATGCGTCCGACAGGCCATCAGCGCTCGGAATCCCATTCGTCTTTTGGAAATCAGAGAAACACGTCTAGCTTGAAAACAAATAGTACTAATGTTCTAAACACCTTTAATCAGCACTTAACATGCAACTCCTGTAACCCTTCATAATGCAAGCATACGACTGCTTGTTTTGCATTTTTCTCGACGCGAAATCATGATTGGCTGTTATCTAACATATTTGCATACTTCCTTCTAGATTTGCAGCAAATTTCAGCTTCTTTAATTCAGATTGGCTAACGGAAATTAAAATTTTCCTATCTGTGATTAACTTTTGTGAATGTAAATTTATTAGTTTAAAAGTAAAATGATATATTATACTAATTTTTTTAAATAAAAATTACAATTTAAAATGAAAATGGAACTTTACCATTTTTTTTTTTTTTTTTAATTATTTCTTTTTTTAAGACCTGTACAAGAGTTATTGCAAAAAATATCGCCAAGTTGGCTATTTTCTAAATGAATGATGAAAATATAAAAACAGTAAATGGCCCAAATCCAAGTCAGTATTATAGTGTAATCAAAAGTTGTGCGATGTTTCACACCCCTAGTTTAATTCCTTTTTAAATAAAAACTATTGATGTGGAACATCACACAAGTTTCAGTTACACTTAATACTGATCACGGCATTTAAATTTACCATGGATTGGTGTGTGGCTAGTTTAAAAAAGTGCTAGTCCGGCGATAATTATTGATATAACAAAAAAAAACAGAGGGAAACGGCGAAATTGACGGTAAGTTTTTCGATCGATATTACATTTTCCATTTTTGTAAATAAAAAAATTGCTCAAGGAAAGAGTACTCGAAAGACTCCGCGTATAAGACATTCGTATTTCAACTTTTTACGCCTTTATAGAATTTCTACGGAAATTTCGTATGTGAAGATTAGAACATTTTAAGAGGCATTGCCTGAGCAATTTTGATCAAAATCAATAGAGCCGTTTTTTAGAAATTGCTGAAAAACATAAATTTTTCAATACCGGCGTCCTTGTGCGCATGCACAATTTTGGCGAAAACCTTAGTGACAATGACCACTACCCCGTATGCAAATGTTGAACGTAGTCAATTAGTTCGGGATTTATGTTGACTTCATACACAGACAGTCATTTTTTCTAAACCACTTTTTGAAGTCAGGATGTTCACGAACGTGGAGAGATGCCAAAAAAAAAAAAAAAAAAAAAAAAAAAACTTTTATTGCTGTAGCATATAGGTTGACATATAAAAATTGAAAGTAAAAACTCCTCTTTTGAAATATGATTTTTTTTTTTTTAGTGTTTTATTGAAATTTATATGTACACTTTTGGGAGCCCCTGTATTTATTTATCTGATACTTTCCAAAACTTCCTCTAAAAATTGTTGGAACATAGTGTGACAGTTTCAGTAAAACTGAAGATGGGGCACCAGGTCGCTTTACATGAAACACCGAAGAACCATATTTCTTCTCATTAGATATTGCGAAGAACAGTAGCGTGGGATGTCGCTATACATGAATTGCATTTATTTTCCACAAGTCATTCACATTTTAAGTTAAAATTATGAATTCCTCTCTCAATTTCATCACCTTATAAATGCATTTTATTAGTTGAAAATAATGTATCCCACAGAAACAAAGTTTTTAATGTAAATCCTTTTTATGCATTTTAAATATCAAAAACATATCAACAAAATAGGATGCAAACTACGTTTCAAAATTCATTTAAATGAAAGTCACACTCACATCCACATCCAAATATCTTTAATTTATTCTGAATAAAACAATGTTATTATTTATTTATTAAAAAAAAATTTCGCATCAGGAAAGAGTTCCAAAAATGGTGGTTTCAATACGATTTTAACGCGATTGGATGACGGCAAGTTGGTTTATTAGTATTCCGTAAAAGTGACCTTTTAGTAACAGTAACAGCCCCAAAATTTGATAGAATGCATTGTCATCGACATCTAACCTTTCTGTCAAGTTTCAGCCAGATTGGACGATGGCAAGGGAGTTAATTAGGCGTTCGCAGATTTGCCTCCCAACAACACACACACAAAATCGAAGTTGAAATAAAAGATTTGAAAAAGAGGACTATTGTGAGTTAAGAAATTAATTATGGAATTAAAGGAAAAATATTTATCAAAGGATAAAAATTCGATTTAAAAATTTACTTCAAATACCCTATTTTATCTAAGCAAAAAAAAAACATATGGTATGGCGAAAACACATTTAATATGTTCTTACCTTACATCTGGGCTGCTTGGTTGGATCAAACTGGATGAATCCCGACATCGTAATCAAAAAGGTTTCAAATATGTACTGAACTTCTCACTCGCTTATTTAAAACTTAATGCTTTTATTTCAAACATGTAACGATAAAAATATTCGCTGTACTTTGTTCTCCTGCTGCCATCTAGAGGAAACTAAAAATACTATTTCAAATGCCAAGATCGCCAGTGCTGGGGGGAAAAAGGGAATTTAACTATTTGAAAGTGAAAAAAATTTTATAGTTGAAGTTAATCCTAATCCCACAGAGCTTTTGCTTTTCTATCACTACGACAAGCGCTTCTATTCAACATTGCTCAATTAAGCGTATGAATATGTATTATGTTTGGAGGTACGTGCATTATTGAAGTCAAGGTGAACGTCCAAAACTTGACAAACAAGGAAGTGTTTATGTTTTGGTTCTATTTTGTCATGCTGACTTGCACCCCCTTGTTTTTGAAAATTGCAAAAAAGCAAAGGGACAATGTAGAATTTAAAGAAAAAAAGAAATCGTTTGCCGTGTAAAATAGAATTAAAAAAAAAATTTACTGAAATTAAACAACATTTCATCAACATTTCCACGTCAAAAACTGAAAATAACTAACACTTCATTGGGAAACTTAATTTATATTTAAAAAAATAAATAAAATCCTAATTGTTTTAGATGAAAAATCCTAAGATTTTTATAGCAGAAAAAGCTCCATTCTTTTAAAAGATGGTATATTTTTGTTTCAAATTGGATGAAAGCATTCATTTCAAATAAGAAGATCTCTTTTACAAAGGGAAAAGTATCAACATAAAAAATATGAGTAGGAGTATGAATACATATTTTGGCGAGAAAGCTTATACAATAACACATGCAATTGACATCTGCCAGGAGCTAATGCGCCAGTCAGAAATGAATTACACCTACATTTGATAGTAGTCGATCTGATAAGAAATGAAAAATAATATATTTTGGTTTTATTTCAATTAAATTAATTCACCAAGATGTGAACTTGTTTCCCAGAATTTCCAAAAACACACAAAAAATTACAGACGATTCACAATTCAAAGGCAATTTGTATTTAGTTTGACAATTAATTCTATTTAAAATCTTTGGAAATCCTGTTAAAAGTAGTGAATATCATATTAATGTATGTAATTGAAAGTTTATTAATTTGTCATTAGTAGCGTTCCTATAAATCTTTCAGTATGGGAAATTCAGAACGTCTTCAATGTAATGAACTGTACTAACCCATAAAAAACTGTAATGTATTTTAACTAGGATTGCTTGAGAATATTGAAAATCGTACGATTTTATATGATTTTTTACACTCTCCATCATTTAAATTCCTCGTAAAAATTTAATTGCCAATTTTCCGTTTTATGACATTTTGAAAGTATGTTGCTTTCTTTCCCAAATATCATAATAAAAAAAATGCTACAGAATCAATGATTTTCGAAGTATTGATCAAACACTATGAAAACTCCATTTAAGCTCAAAATTTCTTAAATAAGTTACAATTACACATAAAATTGACAATGAATATAAAATATTTTTAGTAAAAACTTTGTTTATTGGTTAACTTTTACCCAATGCTTTGTCATGTTTGAATAACTGATATAATAGCTACTACTCTCTTGCCTCTTCAACCTTTTTTCAGTTCTGAGGTTATAAATAGTCTAAAATAATATAATAGTTTATAAATAATATAAATAAATAAAGATTATAAATAGTTTTTATAGAAGACAGTAAGTTTTGAATTTTATTCAATGTAAAATTTTAATTTAACGTTGAAAATAGATTGTATCATTACTTATTTCACAACGAGTGAGAAGTGAAATAAGTTATGATATGTTAAAATCATAACTTATTTCACATGTGATTGTATCATAACTTATTTCACAACATAAGTTATGATATGTTAAAATCATAACTTATTTCAATCGACAAGATGTAAATTCACTTTTATAAATAAAGATCCAGTCAACTCAATTTTCAAATCTTTAATATTCGGTCAATTTTAAGGGTAGATAATTATTATTATTATTATTATTATTATTGTTGTTGTTATTGTTATTGTTATTGTTATAGTTATTGTTATAATTATTGTTTTAATTATTATTGTTTTAATTATTATTATTATTATTGTTTTAATTATTATTATTATTATTGTTTTAATTATTATTATTATTATTGTTTTAATTATTATTATCATTATTGTTTTAATTATTATTATCATTATTGTTTTAATTATTATTATCATTATTGTTTTAATTATTATTATCATTATTGTTTTAATTATTATTATCATTATTGTTTTAATTATTATTATCATTATTGTTTTAATTATTATTATTATTATTGTTTTAATTATTATTATCATTATTGTTTTAATTATTATTATCATTATTGTTTTAATTATTATTATCATTATTGTTTTAATTATTATTATTATTATTGTTTTAATTATTATTATTATTATTATTATTATTATTGTTATTATTGTTATTATTGTTATTATTGTTATTATTGTTACTATTGTTACTATTGTTACTATTGTTACTATTGTTACTATAATAATTATTATTATTGTTATTATTGTTATTATTGTTATTATTATTGTTATTATTATTGTTATTATTATTGTTGTTATTATTATTATTATTATTATTATTATTGTTATTGTTGTTATTGTTGTTATTATTGTTATTATTGTTATTATTGTTATTATTGTTATTATTATTATTATTATTATTATTATTATTATTATTATTATTATTATTATTATTATTATTATTATTATTATTATTATTATTATTATTATTATCATTACTATTATTATTATCATTATCATTATCATTATTATTATTATTATCATTATTATTATTATTATTATTATCATTATTATTATTATTATTATTATCATTACTATTATTATTATTATTATTATTATTATTATTATTATTATTATTATTATCATTATCATTATCATTATCATTATCATTATCATTATTATTATTATTATTATTATTATTATTATTATTATTATTATTATCATTATCATTATTATTATTATTATCATTATTATTATTATCATTATCATTATTATTATTATTATCATTATCATTATCATTATTATTATTATTATTATTATTATTATTATTATTATTATTATTATTATCATTATCATTATCATTATCATTATCATTATCATTATCATTATCATTATTATTATTATTATATAAAAATTAAAATCCCGTAACTTTCAATTTAAGTTGCAGAGGAAAATCTCACTATATGTTTACGATTCCTCGACGCAATATTTTAAGCCTTTTTGCAGTTCTCCCCGACGCATTATTTTAAGCATTTTTGCAATTCAAGCTGATGCCCTATTTCCAATAGCAAAAGAAAATAGCCTATGATAACCTGTTTGGAACACCTTGTGAATGAGTCAACATATTTGACAATAAATCCTGACTTTCCCTCACATTTCGAGAGAACTACCATAATGCTTAAAAATTAATCAAGGCCGTTAAAAACGAATTCCATGGACGAAGTTCGGAGATGTATAAAAGTACATATACTACCTTCCCAATTCCATTTCCAGCATTGGCAGGGAAAATAGTGATCTCTCTACGAAAGGACAGTTGTTGAATATGAAACAAGCTCTAAAAATAAAAAATTGAATATTTATTGAAATATTTAAATAAAAATCACAATATATTGACCTTTAAATACCAAATAAATCAATGGATTTATCACGCTTTTTCCAATTTTACGTACCCCAGGTTTTGAGATTGCATGTTATATTCGTTGCTTTTGTGTTTTAAACAAATACGGGTAACTTTCCATCAAATACTCCATCCAGGCGAAAACTCATTTTTCGATGCTCAGTAAGTTCTTCGTATTTCTATATCTCAGAGCCAAAAGAGATTAAGTCTAAATTTGTAATCTTTTGTTTTATTCTAGATTATGTTTTAAAAGTTCATTTTCTATCGAACTATAACATCGTGGATCCGTCAAAACTAAGGGTGTGGAACATCGCACAACTTTCAATCACACTATATTACTGGTCACTAAATTTAAATTTGACGTGGAGTAGTGTTATTTCCATTTTCATATTTTCATTTATTTAAAAAAAAAATGGCCAATTTAGTGATATTGCGATATTTTTGGCGACAATTCTTACACGGACAAAATTGCGAATTTGGCGATATTCTTTCCAATAATAATTACATTATCCTTTCATGTAAGTGAAACAGAGGAGAAGAAAAAAACTGTCTTCGATGAGCGATGGTCAAGAGAAGAGAACTCTGTATTTAAGACATTCATTTTTTTAACTTTTTACACCTATAAAGCCTGTTAGAACCGTTTTTTAGCAATTGCTGTAAAACATCATTTTTTCATGTTTTACGCATGCGCAATATTGACAAAAACCTTTATGACAGATCCCATGGTCACAACTAACCTGTTCACAAAATTTGAACATCGTAGGTCAATTCTTTCGGGAATTATGCTGACCACGTACACACAAACAGACACTTTCTCTATACCATTTTTTTGAAGTTCGGATGTTCCAAAAAGTGGAGAAATGCAAGAAAAAATTGAAAATGCTTTTTGACCGGAAATAATACTTTGATTACCCTATGTTAACATATGGGTAATTAAAAATTAAAATTCTAAAGCATTTACCGAAAGTTATAATAAAGCGTTATTTATTCAAAGGTTAGAATCCAACGGAAGAAAACCTAGTTTTTTCACTCTAAAACACAAAGTTGCTCAATTGCGACTTAATCTCGTTAGATTCTTAGGTAAGGTACATATTTATGACTCATAAAAAAGAGAGGTAGTAAGCTTTCTAACTTCTAAAAATCATTCTCGCCTGAGGATAGCTTTTATTTAGGTTTTTTTTTTTAAGAATTCAATTACTCTTTTAAAAAAAAAAAAAAAAATTGCATTCGATTACCAAACTGGGTGAGCAACATCGTACAACTTTCAGTTACATTACAATACTGGTCACTACATTTAAATTTGACATGAATTGGTAAGATTTACGGTGATTGTTTTAAAATTTTCATTAATTTTTTTTTAAAAGTTGACCAGTTTGACGATAATTATTACGTTAACAAAACAAAAAAACACCGCCAAAATGGCGAAATTAGCGATTTGTTTTGTATAATTATTACATTATCTTTTCGTGTGAATGGAACAGAGGAGAAACAGTCGTTGAAGGTCACTCAATAAGCAAGTGAAGAAAACTTTGTTTTAAACATTCGTTTTTCAACTTTTTATGCCTCTATCAAATTTCTACGGGAATTTTGAAGATGGGATGTTTAGAGCAGCAATTCTGATAAAAATCGTTAAAGCTTTTTTTTTTTTTTTTTTTTTTTTTTTTTTTTTTTTTAATTACTGAAAAGCATACTTTCAAAGCAAAGGCGCTACCTTATATGCATGCACAATTTTGACAAAAACATTAATGGCAGGTCCCATGGCCATCACTAACTCGTACGCCGTATGCAAAAGTTGAATATTCTAGGTCTACCCATTCGGTGCTGATCACAGAGACAGACACACACGATTTTTTTTTTTTTTTTTTTTTTACTCAGTACGTTCCAAAACGAGTAGAAATGCAAAAATAAAAATTGAAACAAATTGTGGACCGAATGCAATACTTTCATTACCCTAACCCTATATTAACCTATATAACCCTATATTAACAAATGGGTTATTGAACATAAAAATTCGTTTGTTATCCTTATAACTTTCTCTTTATTCAGAAGAACTTTCTTAAATTTTTTATTTGCAACTCGTTATAAATTCGTTTTTCTCATTACCTTTTCATTCCTATTCTTTTCTCAAAGTAGCCTGTTTCTATATAGTTAGCAAGTACCGAAAAAGATAAATTTTTCAATGACAATTACCTTATGCGCCATTTTTTATAATTTTGACGAAAATCTTAATGATCGGGGCCATAACTAACCCGTACATAAAATATGAACATTATAGTTCGGGAGTTACGTTAACCACAGACCGATAAACACACATACATTATTTCTAGACCACTTTCTTGAATTCAACACGTTCCAAAACGTGTAGAAATGGAAAAATATCGAAAAAAATTTTGACCGAAAAGAATACTTTCACTGCCCGATGTTGACGTATGGATAATAAAAAGTAAAAAAAAATTGTGATTTTTATTTGTAACTTATTTTAAAAGTTAGAGGATTTTAATTTTTACTCGACTTCTATAATTTAATAAAAAGGGTTAAGGTTCTATAAGTTAATTAACAAAAAAAAGCGCGCGTTCAAAAACGTAGCTCTTGTCATTTTCAGCGTGGCTATTGGGCAAAACTTGGTATAGTGTCGCTGTCAATGACTGTGGCTTCTATCATTTGGGGAGACCACTTTTACAACCCTCATATTTCCGCTTTGGCGAACTAATTAACCCACTTGTCGTCATCCCATCGAGCTGAAAATTGGCAGATAAATGTGTAGCCGATAACAACAACGCATTCTTTCAAGCTTTGGAGGCTGTCACTAAAAGGCCACTTTGATAGACATTACTATTGCTTCTTCGGGAGACTAATTAACACTAACCCACTCGGAGTCATCCGATCGAGCTGAATTATTTTCTCACTTCAGGAATGAAGATATACACAATAAAATATAATTATACAATTAGAGCTCAAGGTAAAAAATTCCTGAACAAATTTTAGAATTAAATTTAAGCAAACTTTCCTCGAAGAGTACTTGTTCTATGCCCCATTGCAATCGTTAACTTATAATCGACGAATTCGTAAAAAAAGTCCGTGACAAAGACTTTTTTATAGTATGGTAGCAAATTAAAGCCTTTGAAAATTTTTATACCTTCTTAGTCACGACGTTAAAAGGTGGATATTTTTTTATACCTTTGGAGCCTCATTTCGCTAAGTCAACGGTGAATGACGTCACTTCATTGATCAATTTACCACTGGTGAATAGAATGAGTCTAACAATTTGTAGTTTGAGTCTCTGGTGCTTCAACATATTGTTACGAATTTTTCCGCTGAGGCAATGATGGTACAGTTTTCACGGTATAAAAATATTTATTCTCTCTTCAGAAAACTCACAAAATTTATTCACAGGCAACAGTTTAATTACTCTCAAGCTTCAACAAAAATAACTTCGAATTCAGCGATTATACAAGCTCACTCCAATAGGTAAACAAAGCGATCAGCTTTCAACGAAATCCGAAGTCAATCTGAAAACTTTCCCGTTCTCCAGTCTTTTATATACAAGCGCGTTATACATTCTCGAAATTTCCAGCCAATTCATCGGAACAGAAATATCTCGAAACTTCTCGATTGCTTTAGGTGTTGCCACCTTTTTCTAACTTGTATAATCGCTATTAATTAATAAATAAAATAAGATAAAAATAAATTACAATAGAATTTTGAAATAATACGTCACTATTTACAATATATACAGACAATTTGTGCAACAATATGATACATCAAACAGGATTTGTTTATCATGTATTGTACCAAAAGCTCGTGCGAGTCAATAGAGCACAATGACCGATATTTCAAACAGTAATTTAATAAAAAAAATCTAAAAGGCAGGGACAGAATTTGAGTCTAATATGGAGGCAAATTTCGTAAGATAAAATTTCTTTATTAACTAAACTGAATATAAAATAAATGATATGGTTGGGAGGTAACACGCATTAGTGCACGCATAGATTGTTTCATGCGTCTTTAAATTGCAATTGTTATATATAAAATAATCCATTTGGGTAATTTGGCATTCGCACGGGACGTTTTGGTTCTATTTTTCTACTCGTAAACAAATTAGAATTCTCAAATTATGATGAATCAATTAGTTATGTTTTTGTTTTATACAATACTAGTTGGTGACAAAGTCAGGTTGAAAAATAATTATTGTAACTATTGAAAATAATTATTGTAACTATTGAAAATAATTATTTGTAACAACCAACGCACGTCCGACCGTCGAGGTCTTATAAATGTATATTTGACCTAATTAAAATGATCATTTTTCAGTATAACTTTGCCACCAACTAGTATTTTATAAAACAAAATCATAACTACTAATTTCATCATAATTTTAAAATTCTAATTCGTTTAGGAGTAGAAAAAGAACCGAAATGTGAGGGTCGTACAGCAGAGAATTACCATTTCATAAATAGTCTGGGGCCCACATACACGATTTTCTTCCTTAACCCAAAATTTCGGTTTATACAATGTTTTTTTATGGTTCGTATATGAAAAAAAAGGTGCTGAAAACGAATATGATGGGATGGGTATACTTTTCGTGCCCTTGAGCGTTTTTAGGTAAGACGTCATCAATATGGTCTTATAACGCGTATCTGTTGTTAGAATATTGATAATTTTAAGCTAAATATCACCATGTTTGGTATAAAATTAAAGTTCTAGATACCCTGATTTTATCTAAATGATTTTTATAAACGTCATGACTAATCTCATAGGCATTTTTGCTTTTTTAATTCGTTTTAATACATTGGTGAACGGGCTCAACAGCTCGTCCCACAATGCTACCGTTATAACGACATGGAATATTGATTTATGAGTAACTTCACTTCAGTGCAGTTCGTCAAAGCAGAATCCTTAACATGCCACTCGAAGCGAAACATGTAATCCTATGGAGCTTGTTATACTGGGCCGCTGCTTTGGCTAGAGGTTGCGCTTGTGGCGCTTAGACCCTGTGTGAAACATGCAATCCTTAGGATCTTATTATACTGAGCCACAGCAGTGGTCAGAAACGGTGGCGCACGTTCGCCACTCGAGTGACTCTGCATAATAAGGTCCTAAGTTGTGTGGATTTTAGAAGAAACATTACTTTCTCAGAAATCGAGGAAGAAAGTGAAGAAGACTAAAAGTGAAAGTGAACAAACATACAACACTGACGATTATTGTGACTTCGATAAGCGGATAGTAGCTGAATTGTGCAATGGCAGAAAATGAAAAGTGTTGGTATAGGTGTGATGTTCCATATGCACATTTGATTAATTCTGGTGAAGCCCATATTCGAACAATAATACAATCAAGTAAAGAACGAGATGATGACCTGCATATAGAATTGGAAAAGAGAATTCTTCATAACATGAATCTGGCAGTGAAATGTCACAAGTGCGCACCTGCTTACATATGTAAAAGAAATATCGAGAAATTTACAAAGAAAGTACTCCACTCAGACAATTATTGTGAATTACCTCTTTTGCTACACAGCTTTTCAGAAGCAGTACAGGCCTTGTTAGTTTCGGAGGTTACGCGTTATCAGGCCATTTAAACTGTGCAAAAGTAAATGCCCCATTGGCTAAGTGGCAATCCTCAATCGCTAAATGTATAATTTAATCGGTATTTTTATGCAAATATGAATTTTCAATTGAAAAAAACAAACAAAAAAAACCTGTTTATATGGATGGCATTTTCTTCCTACATTCACGACAAATTCATTTTTGTTAACAAAAGTAAATAAAGGCAAAACAATTTGATATTTGACAATATTTAGTGTATGTTGTTGAGCCTTGCACAACGAAAATAAAACATAGGAACCACACAGGTAGGCAAAAACAACCGTGTTTGATGTCGAAAATAACAATCGTCCGTGCACTATTACTAGGGAGATACTATCATTGGACTATAAAAACGACCAGTCGATCCATGAATATAAACTAAAATTAAACCCTATTTCGACAATGTTTTCTCTTCGCACCTCCTTATAAATATCACCATTTTGACAAAATTGCATTACTTTTCAATAGGCGAATTTTTTTTTTTGTCCTACTATCGGACTGTAATTTTTTGAAAAATAGTCGCCTTAGCTCAAAAATAGTTGAAGGTTTTGCTAAAAATAGTCGTTTTGGGCCCTTTTTTCATTGAAATAGTAGCCATAGTCGCCTGGCCACTAAAATAGTCGCTTTAGTAGCCTTTTTAGTCGCCTGTGGCAGCCCTAGACTAATAATATTGCAAGACGATTTAGAGTTATAAATAACTGCCAGATGTTCTCGGAAGTTTAAAAAACATATATGCAAAATTTGTAGATATTTCCAAATTGAATATATTTTTAATTGCTTATTGAATAAGTAAATAATGCCAAGAGCAATTACAAATATCCACTACCAGACCTTTTCTATAAACCAAAAAATTATTTTAAATCGACAAAATAAAGACATAATATTACCAGGAACACTAGATTTTCAAATTTCAACTAGTATCATAAACAAATGAACTCTTATCCATAGTAAAGTCCAAAAAAAATTCCCCATTATATTCAGGATTGTGCTGCTATCTGGTGGGAGCTTTTGGAACTGACGATGTTGGGGTGGTATTTTTCCAACGCTTAAACTTTTTTAATTTAGTGAAAATTTTAACATTTTGGCAGTCAGAAACAAAACTAGAAGTTAAATTAGACGCGTCTTTAAGATTTTAGTTTTCATCGAATACTGGAAGTTAATTTCTATAGGTGGACAGACTCACAAGCTTTCTTTCAATATTAGTTTATTTGCAATTTCGAAAAACGCCTAGCGGTAATTTATAATCGACCAACTCACCTAGTAATTATAAATTATTGAACGAGATATTAAAAGTAACATATTAAAAAGTTTCTTAAAAATATTGTTTTGGGAGAAGGATTTTTTTTTCCAGCTTAATACTTTATGGTGATTATTTATAACTAATAGCATAGCAACCTTTGAATACCCATGATTTCCCAACTTTTAAAGCAATAAATGCAGATCTTCTGGAGTTAGAAAATAACCACGAAACCAGTGTAAAAATTACAATTTGCAAAAATTTTTAAAAAATTGTTCAGAATGAAAATTAACGATACTATAATTTTTTAACGAGATTGTGGCAGTCGTTCTTGAGATTTGAGCAAAAGGAAACCGTTTGTGTCCAATTCAAAAAATTTATTTTAAAACTCAAATTATTTTCATTTATGTTCAAGTTTCCGAAGAAAACAAGAAATCCAATTGCAGCATTACTCATCCAGCACAAATTTTAAGAGATCACTAGTTCTAAACTCAACTTGTATCCAAGCAGAAGATACCCAACCAAAACCGTCAACTTGTGTCCAAATAAAGGAATCACTAAATAGATACCGAAAAGGTGGAATCACATTTTCCTGAAAGTAATTTGTGAGTAGTAAGTAATAACAACAATTCAATGAAAACACAATTTCTTTCATGGATACAATTTAAACATTTATTAATTTAGCAACAGCAATACATAGAGACAATAAAAAGTATTACAGCTTTTTCCTCCTGAATTCTTTACGGTGACACATGTGACAAAGCAACCAAGGACTTAGAAATAACAATATAACACGAGATAAAATAATACTTCCATGCAATGCTAAATGGTAAGGTAGCTTATACTGAGTTTTACAGTGTGGAACTGAAGGAAAGTCATATCGAGAGCAGACAAGTTCATACCGTGGTTGTGGCAGCATATAGTGTGACATGCCACCCACGGATAGTTATTTCTTCTTCTGGGCCTTCTCAGCGGCTTTGGTGACCTTACCACCCGACAAGTCCTTGGGCTTGACGGACTTGATAACTCCAACAGCCACAGTCTGCCTCATGTCACGAACAGCAAAACGACCAAGTGGGGGGAAGTCGGTGAAGGTTTCCACACACATTGGCTTACTGGGACACAAGTCGACAATGGCGGCATCACCAGATTTGATAAACTTGGGATTATCTGAAAAAATTATGGGTTGAATCATTTGTCACTTGTTTGTCATGTTTCAATACCAATTTTTAATACCTGATTATGGACAAATATATGAAAAATTATAAATGTTTTGTGTTAACCAAAAGACACCAAACCATTGTAGGAGATGCAGTCGAGACAAACAAGTCGGAAAAACAAAATAGCAATTACTGGTTTAACAAGAATGCTACTATCATAACAGGACCACCCTGTCATGATTGACATTTCAGCGACTTTTCCAATTTTACTTTATGCAATAAAATTAAAGGGTACATAACTAGTTCATTGCAATTAGATTTTAGAAATTTGATGGAATTCTCGATTGTCAGATTACGCCAATCTCAATAAATTAGCCACAGAAAATCAACATATTTTAAAGATAAATCATTCTTACAAGTGGTAATTTCTACATGACATTTTCAGAAATTAACCAATTTCATAATAAAAGCAGCAAATTTATCTAAACATAAAAATAAAAAATAAAAATTTTAATATATGTATGTAATCACCTGCAGGGTGGCCACAAAATTCAGGAAAAAAAGTTCTTTGATTTCCCTAACAGATTTCTAAAAAATTCCCTGATTTTAAGGCTAACTTTTTTTTCTTCAAATTTCTCTAATTTTCTGTTTTCCAGATGTCTAGACACCTTGATTAAATAGAACATGTATGCTAAAGAGATAATATGCACAAAAAAAATTAAATAGTTTTGCTGGTAATGAAAAGTATAAATTATTCCGTAACATTAAACTTCTATGGCTTACCACCACAAACCTCCAAGTAAATAGTGCCAAAATATAGATAAAAGTGCCTTAAACAATACAAAATTTTCCTGATTTTCATGAAATTTTAAAAAGTTCCCTGACATTTCCCTGATTTCCGGGTTTTCACAGTTCTGTGGCCACTCTGACCAGTCATAATTTTAAAAATACACAGGTATGTTAAATTTTTAACTATTGGATACAATAAAAGCTATTATACTGAATATTGCAGATCACGAAAGGAATACCACAAAAACCAAGAAACAAAACTTTAAAATGAAAATCCTAATTTTCCAAACTGTCCTTTCTCTATATATCCAGGAATTTCCAGGCAAAAGAACCTTATTTAAAATTTGTAACTAAATTCCGAAAGCTACCTTATTCATAATAGAATTATTTTATTTTTTTACAAGATCTTATTCAAAACTTTACCAAGACCAACTTAAAATAGGCATCCACTTCTTAACTCACCTTCAAGTTTCTTGCCAGAACGACGGTCACACTTCTCCTTGATTTCCTTGAACTTACAAGCAATGTGGGCAGTGTGACAATCCAAAACTGGAGTGTATCCATTAGAAATTTGTCCTGGATGATTCAACACTATAACTTGAGCAGTGAACTCTTCAGTAGCCTTGGGGGGAGTATCCTTGCTATCACCACAAACATACCCTCGACGCAATTCCTATTGAGAATTCAAAATTAAGAGCCATGTTTAAATTCATTACTGACATAAACAAGTTTCTGGAGGCAACAAAAAAGTGAGTCGGGAAAATTCAATTAAAAGTCAAGGATCTACATAACCCCTCCTTTCTACAGAACTAAAATTCGAAATATTATCCAATATGTAAGTAATAGAGCTGAAAACAATCAAAATGTTTAAAAAAGAGAGGAAAATGTATGCAGCATTAATTCTAAATTATAAAAATACATCTCTGTACTAATGTGGATACAAAACAGTGGTGCAGACAGACCTTTTTCTGAGGAGAGGGGTAGGCAAGTTTAGTCAGATAAAACCCAATGAAGTCCACTGAAGACAATAAAATGTCTTTGAAAGTAGGGAGGTTAACCCATAACCATAAAAAAAAACCGGAAACCCACATAAATGGCAAAGATTTTCACCTCTGAAGTAAAGACACACACAGGAGTTGCCTGCCCCATCTTAAATAAAGCAAATAGGAGTGCACAGGACAATTTTAAAAACATTTTACGCTTATTTCATGCGAATCCAGGTAACTTTTCAATCCAAAATTTTTTACTAACATTGCATTATAAAATATTTTTAACGAAGCTCAGGATTGCGTAACAAACTTTTTCAAATTAAAAAAATATATCTACCCATTCCACTCTAAAAAGCTTTTTGAATGATTAGAACACTCGAAATGTGCCAAGAGCATCAGTTTTGTCCATACACGAAGAGATGGAATGATGGCTCGGATTTACGAAGGATTGTCATTTGATTGTGTTCAACTCAAATGAATTCACGTCATGTTTACACCCACATGATACAGATTTAAATAATGCTGCGCTGATTGGCCTAATGGATTGATCATGAGTGACCAGCTTTTAAAATCTCCCCCAATTAAAGTTGATGATATATGATAACAAAAACACCTTACCAAATTGGAGGATGATGGTATACTACTCGGGAGTTATCAATAAATCTGTACAAGTAGTTTTTTAGAAAAACCATAATTTTTTGTAGTACTAAAGAAAAGTAGTATTTTCAAATGACAGCACAGGTGAAAGTCAGCCTATAGTATAATATTTAGTGTTCCAAATTTTTACATTGCACTAAAGAATCTTTTTAGAACAAGTCCACACATACGTAAATGGTTAGATTTTTATACTTTTCTTTTCAAAATAAGCATGAACATTGCACACATTTCACAAAACCCGCATAGGAAGATATCTACTCACCTTTACAGAAACGTTCTTAACATTGAAACCAACATTGTCTCCCGGCACGGCTTCAGTAAGAGATTCGTGATGCATTTCAACAGATTTAACCTCAGTTGTGAGGTTAGCAGGAGCGAATGTCACAACAAGACCAGGCTTAAGGATACCAGTTTCAACACGTCCAACAGGCACAGTTCCAATACCTATAACAAGACACCTGGTCAGACAGAAAATATCTTTGCAGAACAGTTACAATAGTATATTTACCCACTTTTTAGATTTGAACTTTAAAACAGTTTCCAACTCTGCCAAATCTTAACATCTAGACTTGTGATAGTGATCTAAATTTCAAAAGCAGGCTATCCTTTAGAAAGACTTCTAAAAAGGAATTGCCCCACATTTATCTTCAATGGGTGAAAAACACCCCATATACAACCTTTGCGTGAGTCTCTTACCTCACTTTTGCGCGAGATTAAGCTGTGGATGCTTTTTAAACAAGATGCTAAAAAGAACTTTCTTTTATATGTTTAAAAAAAATCGATTTAGCTTTTTTTTCTGAAACTTTAAGGCAGAAAATTTACAAACTTGTAAATTTTGTGATCCCAAGATTAGAGCTTGGATCTTACAAGGAGCAAGCTGAAGGCTAGAACGTACTCGTTTTGGCGATTAGTATAAAATAGTTTATTTGAAGTTAATAATTCATTATGATAAGTTTCTTAATTATTAAGGAATTTTTTAAAAGAAAAAATTAAGAGCTATGCAATTCGCAACCATTTTGCCAAAGAAAACATTGATTTTGCCTTTTTTACTAAAAATATTTTGTGCTCATACTTTACACCATTTGTATCTTAACAAATAGTAGAGCATCAATAAATCGAACCAGTCAAAATTTACAGAGCATGGCATCTCGTCAATTTTATTTAATTATTGCTTATTTTTCATGATACATTCTTATTAAGTTAATATTTTCATTAAACATTAGCATTTTCGTAAGGGCAAGGCTTGCACCAAAATCATAACTGGAGAATACTCTGAAAATCAATGGAACATATTCTTTTAAAAGAAGAGGTATTGACTAGTATTAGCATCTCAAATAGGAGAAAACCCCAAATAATTCTACCAAACGGCACTAATACAGATATCCTGTCTCTTATCAGTGTTGTGTAGCATTAGATTATTGTTTTGCAGATGCCAAATCAATTATTCATGTTCAGGGGGAGCAGTGCGTTTCCAAAGAAATTTATGAAGGAATTTCGGGAATATTTTAGGCATTCTTTCCAAAGCCTGTTCAGGGTTCATATTCATTTTCAAAAAATAAAGTCCTCCGAGATTTCTTGAGTCGTATTTTCCATCGCGGAGTTTAATTATTTTTAGCCACACATAAATAGTCAACCTCGATTACACCAATTCTTTCGACAATTCGAAAAAAGTATTTTCTTTTAAGAATAACTTTCTGCAAGTCTTTATCAAATAATTCTTCAACTTCAATTCTTCGAATTAGGATTAAACAAACAGCACCGAAGAGTAGGATTTGTTCCCAGAGAAACACATTTTTCAGGTGGTGGGGGAGAGTCTTTTATTCCCTCGAGGTTTTAAGGCCGATTCGTTTTACATGAGCCAGACAAACCCTGTTGTTTCAATACCAGCACAAAAAAAACTGCCAATTTCCCAAAAATTGAATGTCAAACTTTTTGGCAAAATAAGTTACATAATTAAACAATTATACTATTTTGACAAACATGCAAATTTAATTAAGTACACTTTTCTCATCTGGAAGAATACCAGTTTTTTTTCTTTTTTTCAAAGGGTTTGGCAAGAAAATTTCCAGGCCTTCAATTTTATTTTTAGGAATTATCGAAACATTTAAATATTTTTTTTGGGAGAAACAGGAATAAAGGAACTTTAGGGCAAATGCAACTCCTTCAGTGGTGAAACATGCTTGCTTCACCTTTAAATCAGACTCAATATTTCACTAAATCAAGTTAAATTGTTTATTAACATTTATAAAAGAGTTGATAACACAATGTACAGCTAATACCATTAGACAAGTCTGCATACTTCTACTACCACAACCAAGACTATACAGATTCCAAACAAATGTAATTCTTCAAAACAATGCCCATGAAAGATTTAATCTGTGTAGCTACTTATCTGAATTTATTGCCATTTTTCTTATAGTTCCAGAAGAATAATTTTCCAGCATTTAAAATGTAACTTCAAAATCTTTTTTTAATTCATTAAAAAATTATCCAATAAAACTTTGTAGTTACCCACAGTAAAATCCTATTAATTTTTATTTAAGTGAAATTATTCAGATGTTTTTATTTTTATAAATATAATAAACACTGTTCCAAGCTTCCACTAATTTAATTGCTCGTCATTTCCATTTATAAAATGTAGCCAATTATTCATTCAATATCACTTTTTACTCCACGATGACAGTTAACTAGAATTTTATTCGTACACACCAGATGAGGTTTAATACTTTTATATATGAAATGGGAGAAACCCAGTATGTTATTAAATCAGTAACAAAATCAATCAAGTGTATATTAGAAAATTCTTTAAATATTCCTAGTGTCATACAAATTCTGAATATATGTAAATGGCCCAATTCTCAATAGATTTTTATTCAAATAATGTTTTAGTGAACATACACATTTCGATTTCCCATTTTTTTTGTTTTATATTCTCTTCCTTTTTTTTTATGTATTTCTATATTCTCTATAGTTTAACATACAATCAATTACTTTATGATGCAAATATTGCCAGGTTTATTTGTACAATAAGCAGACAATTAGAATCAGATTTTTATTTGAAATCAAAGAAATACATTTCAGTTTACTGAACTACCTTTTGTGCAACAAAGAGCTGATCCTTGATGATTGATCCTTTTCGATACAAGCCTTGAGTATCTTCAGCAACTCTGGTAATTGCCAAATTTTCTTAATGTGGTTTGCCTCTCAAATCCAGATGGTGAATTTCATATTTGCCACGTTTTCGATTCAAAACTGACAAGTTTTCAAACCAAGTCTTCCTTTGAAATTCTTCTAAGTAATCATGCAGTAGAGCATGTCTGATTGAAGAGATAACCAAAGCCACAAGAATTGTCCAGAATTTTTTTTTTTCTTTAGAAAGAATTAGAAATTTTGAGGTTTAAAAAGGAAAGCGGAAATTTTTTTTCTTAAGCCAAGTTAAAAGAGTCCATTTGGGTTTCGATAGACGATTGAAGAAAGAAAATAGAAGCAGAGCTAATATACCAGTTGAACCATTTGCCAAAGTTTAGGAAAAGTTCAGATTTAATCATGTTAAGCAAAGTTAGAAAAAGTAGCCAAGATTAAATATAAAAATATTTGATTAATTATAACACAAAATAATTTTATTCAAAACTGCATTTCAGCAAAAAAAAAAATACAACTCAAAACAAGCTCAGATCAAATAATTAATCACAAACAATCATGGGATTGGCTCTGGTTTGATCATCATAGCAAATTAATTTTTTTCAGTTAACTATTGATTATATATTTGTTTATCAGAGAAGTTTTGTCTTCACTTAAAATTCAGTAGCAGAACTGACAAAATGTACTCATCATGCAAAGACCTTTTTCTATTAAAAGTTTCAAGTTAATCTGAAACTAAATGGATGCTGATGCTCAGAGTTAAAAAACCCCAAAAACATTCAACGCCATATTTCTAAATAAAAAAACTCATCCTAGCACAGAGTAAGTATCCCCCCCCAAAAAAATTATAATTTTACCATGCACAGCTTCAGACATTAATAGTGGTAATTTGCATCATCATTCTCAATCAAGAGTAGCAAATATAGTCATCATTAACATTTGATTAGTGTTTAAAGAAACTGATTTAATGAAGTTAGGGATGACTTTTAATCCAAATGATTTTATATAAATAAAAAATATTAAAAAACATACAAGTATAGATATTGAAAGGTTGTCAGAGAGACATTTCAGAAATAAACTTATCCTGTTGTATTAATTTGTTTTTATAGCACCCAACTTTCAAGACAAGCTTTAATGAAAGCTCGCTTACCAAGCAGTGCCTTTAGTACAATTATAATTGATACTGCTCATCAGAGATCTTGGTGGTAAGGTATAATCAATGACATCATACAATTATTTATCATCACGAAGCAGACAGTGATTTTTTAATTACTAAATAAAAATTTAATCAGATTCACTTCGACATCATATTATCAGAAACACGGACCAGTGAAATGGATCATCATTTGAAAAATAAAATTCTATTAATAGAAAGTATAAAAACTAATAATTAGCAAATGCAAAATGGGCTTCAGACCAAGATTTTGTCAACATAAATATCAGACATATGCTTGTTTTAAGAACATCATAAGCAATATCTTAATTTAAACACAAAATTTATGGCAAGTTAGCAAATCCAAACCTTTTTTACTCTGAAAAGAGTAATAGACAATTTGCACTAGGAGCATGCTTAGTATAGGCTAGCAATGCAACCAGGTCTTGATCCATTTCAAAAGCTAGGTAAGCAAGCTTAGTAGATGCTACTAGTCTAAATTAAAAACAAAATAGCTTTTTAAAAGAATAAGTAGTCTTTGATAAACTATTTATACTAAAATACACTGAAGACTAAGATACTCACTCACAAACTAAATCTTGCAACAAAACCTACCTCCAATTTTGTAGACATCCTGCAGAGGTAAACGCAAAGGTTTATCTAAAGGTCTTGAGGGTGGTTCCATTGCATCTAGAGCCTGAAGTAAAGTTTTGCCATCAGCCTTGTTATTCTTACGCTCGATGGTCCAACCCTTGTACCAACCCATGTTGCTGCTGGGTTCCAACATGTTATCACCATTCCATCCAGAAATGGGTACAAAAGGCACAGTTGCAGGATTGTAACCAATCTTTTTAATGTATGTCGACACTTCCTTCTTAATTTCCTCGAAACGAGGCTGAAAACGGATTCATAGGAAAATTTAAGTACATTTCATAAACCTAAATAAAAATTTATTGATAAATGAACTTTATTTTTAACTTATGAAACTTGTTTTAACAGAAGTTCATCCACACAGTAAAAAGTGAAATGATACCAGAAGATAAGACTACTTCCATAATCAGGGGCAAGTGATCAGATAGCAAAAAGGAAGAAATCCAAAAATTTGTTTAAAAAAAAACAAGCAGAAGGATTCAATATTAAAGATACAATGAAATTTCTCATACTATATAATGATTACATTTCAAATACAAGAAGCTTGTGAAGTAATCTGTGAAGAAAGGAGAGCTAAGAGGGAAAATCTTTTGTTTAAACATGAGGAAAAGTGTACATTTTGCAAGTTGGTTGGTTGTTTTCAGATTATCTGGCGCTGTCAGCTACACGAGGGCTATAATGCGCCGAAACATTCGTCATTAGACAAGCCAACATACATTTACAAACACCCATGCCTTACACGGGACTTGAACCCGCAATCTCGCTGTCTAGAAGCTAGCACGCTAACCACTGTAGCGTTTGATCACCATACTTTTTGCAGGAAAAACTGGTTCAGATCAGAAAAATGCAGATCCTCAAAACATGGACTAAGAGAAGGAAAATATTAAATAAAAAACAAAAAAGGAGGAAAACTCCAATTCCTGCACAATAAAAGATAGGTTCAAACCAGATAAAGGAGGAAATAGGAGAATCAAATTTGAGATTGAATAGTTAAAACTATTTTTTAAAGAATAAAATTTTGTGATTGAAATTAAGGACTAAAGATTAAAAAAAAATAGGGACTAAAAGAACCTTAAATGAAGGCCTACCAAAAATAAGTAGTTCTTAAGAAATGTGCAAATCCTTAAATATATTTTTCTTTAGAATGACAAATTAAATTTTTCTTTAGAATGATAAGTTGAACTTACCTCACTGAAAGGTGGTTCAGTTGTGTCCATCTTATTAACACCAACAATCATTTGCTTCACACCCAATGTGTAAGCCAGCAAAGCATGCTCACGGGTTTGTCCATTCTTTGAAATACCAGCTTCAAATTCACCAGTGCCAGCAGCCACAATTAAGACAGCACAATCAGCCTTAGAAAAGAAATCATAATGTTGTTAAGCTTCAAATAAGACAATTGAGTTCTTAAGCATACTTATCTAGATTTCAAATTAGCAGAAGAAATTACGAAAATTATTTAAACACCACACTTTAATGAGATTTATTTAAAAACCAACATAACAGGACTTGCAAGTACAAAACTTCAATATAACTCGCGACTATGAATGATGAAATTAGTTTCTTACCTGAGAAGTTCCTGTGATCATGTTCTTAATGAAATCTCTGTGACCAGGAGCATCAATAACAGTCACGTAATACTTAGAAGTTTCAAATTTCCAAAGGGTGATATCAATGGTAATACCACGCTCTCTCTCCGCTTTCAATTTATCTAACACCCAAGCATATTTGAAAGAACCTTTTCCCATCTAAGAAAGAAAATATATTGTTTTGTCAAAACAAGCTAGTTCATCATTCATACAGCAAGAGAAAAAAAAGAAAAAACTTTCAAGCTTATTTTTCCACTTCATGTAACAGTTAAATTGAGATTGCCATTATCAAACTACCAGTTATTTAAAGTAATTAAAATATAAACTTTTAGATGTGAGTATTTAAAGACCAATATTTTAGTCCTTCTTTTGGCAATAAGCCAGTGCTTTGTTCCAAGTTTCATCACAAAAATTAGTCACTTGTTACTGCAATGCAAAAAAACATCCATAGTAATTTTTCGTCAACTCAGTCAACAAGAATACAGTCGTCAGTCAATCATATAGAGAAAGTTATCATAAAATATCAAATAACGACATAATGAATTAAAAGTAGACTAATGGTTCCTACGAAAAGAGTTCTTGCAACAGATAATACTGATGCATTAGGATTTTGAAACCGGCTTTTTATAAAAAAATTCAGAATTATAGTTTTTCAAACTAGCAATAACTTTTTTTTACACAATGTTGATCTGATAAAACTTGGGAACAATACACAAGTCTCTTCTACTAAATTAGTATAAAAAACTTGCATATATTATAAGTGAAATTCACTTATTATTCAGCACTTGGTAACATTACTTAAGTTGATTGTTTTTTTTTTTATTTTAAATTTAATATTTCAAAATTAGGTTTTTGACAATTAAGGTAAAAACTAGCTAATAAAATGTGACATTCATATCACATTTTCAATTTTACCTCTTGGGCTTCCTTCTCGAACTTTTCGATTGTTCTTTTATCGATACCACCACATTTGTAAATTAGATGACCAGTGGTCGTACTTTTCCCCGAATCTACGTGGCCGATAACCACAATATTGATGTGGGTCTTGTCCTTAGGCATGTTCACGTCTTTAAATCAAATAAGATCTGTAAAGGAAACTTAATATGACGAATCAAAGAGTACACAATAAATAGAATAGAACACTAGCATTCAACACTAGAAAAATACAATAGCATTTCTTAATCAATACTTAAGTACGAGAATTTGTGTAACCTAATTCACTAGGAAGAACCGTAAAAAAACAGTAGACAATCTACAATTCACAATGTATGGTCATCTCGATATTATTTTTTGAGAATAAAAAAACAGTACCGAGAAGTAATGAGGTAATAATGGATAGAAAACGACAAAGCAATTGGCAAATATGGCGGATCACAATGTGCCGGCTTGTGACATCCGGCAAACGAAACGAATAATTTTTCTTTCTCACAATAAATAGAGAAATTCTAGTTTAAAATTATAATAGTAGATAATAATCGGGAAGCTATTTTTAGTAAACTGACTAGTATTCCAAGGGAAATTGATCGGCATTTAACACCACGAGTTGAGGAAGCCGGTAAATCACAGAAAATTCTGCGACTAAATAATGTTGCAAAAGAGAAATAACATGCAACATAATTTCTTCAAAAGCTTAACAATTTGTTAATACACATATTTATAAGTGATTAACAAATTAAAACCTGTCTGTAATCGGATATTAACTTACCAATTCCAGGACACTCCTCAGCGCACTGCAGCAGAGAGAAGGAAGAAGAGGGGAAGGAAAATTGTAGAAAAAGGAATTTGTAGATCACGTGAAAGTTACATAAGTTAGGAAATTGTGACGTCATCAGTTACCTTCGCAGTGTTCCTATACAATAATTTGGTTTGTTTGAACTTGTGAACCTTTTGTAGAATTCATAAGAATATAAATTCTTCCCAAATATAAATTTTGCACATTAATATTTTTCATTACAAAAAGTAGGTTCATGAAATTTTATGCTATAAGTGATACAAAGACAATTTTATGAAGGGGCATTACACGGGGCGAGTTTACTATAGCAGGGTTTTTTATAGCAGGGCTAGGTTCTAGTAACCCAGATATCATGCAAGCTTACGAAAACCCTGTCATATCCTTGTTATTAGACTTGGCGTTCCAAGCTTGCCGAGTAACACTCTGATAAAGGGTTTGAAAACGGCAGCCGTGCAAGCTTTCAAAGTAATACCTTTTGTAAAGCATATGTAAAGGGTCGAATTCCAAGGCATCAATAACATACCCTTTTCAAAAGGGTATGTAAAGGGTCGAAGGTCGAATTCCAAGGTTAGAATCTTCCCCCTCCCCCTTGCCGCAGATCAGATAAGCTCTCCCCCGTAAAACGTGTGTGACATGACAAGACATCTTGCAACCGGTTTTGAGTTTGGCATTCGAATGCTGGTTGAAGTGTTTGACGGACACGGAAGAAAAGATGAAATACTTTCATCTTTAATTCCCGCTGTAAAAACCGGTACGTACGTTGTTTTATGATTATAATTAATTAATTTTTTTATCAATCTACAATAATATTATTCAGGTACTTGCTTACGTTAAAAAGGTCGATTTTGATGAAATCTGACCAAAAAAAAATATTATTCATGAATACATTAGCCCAAATCTTTAACTTTCTAAAACTATCTTTATTTTAACTCTGCGTATGTTTGAACAAAAGTTATGACAATTTGAAACTGTTCAAAAACTGTAAATTATAACCGGAAATGACCAGAAATAGCTCACCAAAACCAAAAGTCGCCGATTAAAAAGTGATTTCCTTATAAATATTAATATTTTCTTCTTTTTAATAAATAAAAAAATTGAAAAAGAAGAAGGTGCATTTTAAGTGTGTAAGTAATATGGTTTATATAGAAATTGTGTGTTTTAAAGTTTCAATGCATTTTTCTCGAATCATTATAAAAAAATTTGTGCTTCTCTTGTTGATTGTTTTCTAGGGAATGTGCTGACGAAATTGAAATTGGATGGTTATTTTATAAAATGCAACCTAAAGTTTGAATATAAACAAGGTGAAACTGTTAAAAAATCACTAACTTATTTTTCGACTATCCATAAAAAAGTTTTAATGAATATATTTTTCTTAATGTAGTATATGCCCTAGATAAAAGTATGTAGTTTATTTATATACAATTTATTTCCTAAAAAACTTAAAATAAGATAAATGAAGAGCTATTAAGTTTTTGAAATATTTCATCAAAATTTCATGCAAAATTGCAATTTTCGAAAAATAATAATAATAAATTTGATTTTTTTTTACTGTACTACTAATCTATAGTAGTACTAAATATAAAAAGTTATTTAAAATATTCCTACTTAAAGTTTTTTTTTAAAAAGTGCTCCGAACGTAGGCAAGTACCTTAAAACGGAAGCGTTTAATCAAATTCTTAAAGAAATAGGCTTAATTAGTTGTTGATACATAGTAACGCAGCCTAGAAAGCATTAACAATTTTTTCATAGGCAGCAACTTTTAGTTTTTCGAAAAGTTTTATGGGCAAAAAAACCCAGCTATTTTTGTGGCGAAAAGTTATTGAATTGCGTTGGGGTAGAATTTTTTAAATAGTACATGCTTTGCTATAAACAATAGCTTTATTCCATAATTCTCTCTGAACTTAATTTTTACCTCGTAACACGTACCGTAAAGGTACTACAATTTATAGATCTGTACTTAAGATAAACTATCGGGAGTGCAATGTTAAACACTAAATTGTATTTATGGGATTTCTCATATCCTTGTCATTAGAAGAATTAGAAAGTTTAAGTGTTAGAAACAGACGAGGTGCTTTTCTCCATCTCAAGTTTACAAAAAAAAAAAAAAGTGGGCATCTTTTGTCTTTTGGTTTCGTAGTATGGATCCAATAAATTTAAAAAATTTGTAGTAACATTTTTATTTTCAAGATTATGTTAACAAGATATCGCGGGTTCTTCTTGACAAGCCCTTCTTTGTTTTTATTTAAATTTTATTATAGTTACTGTGTTTTTAATTTTGGCGAATTTTCTAATCGCCAAATGTCCTATGCTACATCTGTTAAAATGTTCCTTTCAAACTCTGTTTAAAATACATTTTCCAATATTTCTCAGAAAATTTGCGTTCCACAACTCAAAAGATCTGACTGCAAAATGCTGAAACACAACTCAAAGCTATCTCCTAAAGTTTGAGGTAAGCTTTTTTTTTACTTTTGTAATTTTTAATCAAATGTGCGTAGTGTTAAAAACAATGAATTCTTCTGCTAGTCGCTTTACTGGTAACCTTGTTGACCAGCTCTTCAAGAACTACTTCATTATTTTCTGTTGTTTATTTTATTACTTTTTCATGTTTTTTTAGTATTATGGAGTGAAATTATAATTTTTCTAATGTTTATTTTTATTTAGTCACCATTTTTTTTAGTGTGTTTATAGGCTATTTTCTTATAGAGCAGTCTCAATCTTTAAAATTTTATTTTATTATTTCATTTGATTATTAATTTTTTGCAGTCACATTTTAGAATTGGAGGATCAGTACTTCTAGTACACTTTTTTAGTAGTATTATAGTTACTCACTATTTAGTTTTTTTCTTTGGTTTTCTGAAAGAAAAAAAAAAAAAGACTTTTGTCTGCTCTTGCCATATTCGTGTAACGCCTTAAAAACTGAACATTTGATCATAATAGGAAAGAGGGTTGGGCAGCTAATATTAAAAAATAATAAAACTAGTTATAAATTAAAATTACTCACTTTTTAACATAATGAAAGGAAATTTAAAACTGCAGTGTTTCACAACTATTCTGTTAAGGTATTGAAAAACAAATAATCTTACAATTCTACATTATAACGAAAAGAACATTTAATAAACATTAGTGCCGTTTCTAAAACACAACTTAAGCATGTGTTATTAAAAAAACGTAAGCATGAATGTTATAAATAAAATCAATGTAAACACATAATACAAACAACGCAAGAAGTAACATGTTAAAAAATCAACGCTGGTGTATACAGTGAAATTTATTAAATGTTAAATACTGTTATGATATAATGTAAACACTGTTTATTGGTATATTCTAAATCTCCTAAACAAGGCAATTTCATTGGCTACCGAAACCAAATTTTTATGTTGTTGTGAATCGACAAAAAGTGGCAGTCTGTTCAAACTTGTTTTGCTCATAGAATTTCTTAATGTGCTGTTAATGATCACAAAGTTGAAAGCTCAGAATTTTCAATTGAAACTGGTAAAATACATTTTTTTTTTAATAAGTGACGTATATTCGGAAATATGTCTACAGAACATTCTGCGAAAGCATCAAGAAAACATTTCTACAGGGTTACTACAAAAGAATCATTCATTTTCAAAACAAGATTTATTCAAAAGTATTGTACTTTTGAATAAATCGGGTAAACTTGAGTACCACCTGGAGCATAAAACTTAAATATTTTGCGGTTGTTTTCTTGTACCAATCATATTTGTAAGTATAATACTTTTGAATAAGTCGGGTTTTGAAAATGAATGATTCTTTTCTAGTAACCCTGTATTTTCTTTTCCATATTTCCTAATCTGCTTCGATGATGTTTTGAAAACCAAGAAAATCTCTTTCATAAAATTTTACCAGATTTTCTATGGCAGATTTGTATTATTGGTATCAGGAGGGAGAAGTCTTTGTGTCTACGCATGCTCTTTCAGGGAACCAGTAAGTTTTCTCTGCTCTGACCATCTGAAGGACGTCATGACCCCAGCATATAGAAATGAGAAAGAAATGTAAAATCGGAAGAGTTTGAAATGAAATAGATGTGCTTGTATTTTTGTATTCATTTCTCGTTGTTATAATTATTTTGAAAAAATGACTGACTCGAAAAGTTAGTTAAATGAGGATATTAAGTATTAACTATATACAAAAATTGTTACATTACACTTGGAAATATAATTTTTCTCAATTTTCAGGGAGCTGTAGCCCTATCAGCCTCCTCCCTGTATACGCCACGGACTTCATATGGCTAAGCAATCCTACGTAAGTAGAATCCTTTATTTGTTCTGATCTTCAATACCAAATTATTAATCGTGGTGAAACAGGGAGTGTTAAATTTTTATCGAGCGAGGGGAGTACTTTCATTTCACCTAAAATTATAAAATAGCATCTAAGAAAAATCGAATATTTCAATAACGTACGTATTAGAGGCATTAAAGTTTCAATAAAGGATATTTTGAATTCTTTAAATTAACTTCGATTTTGTGTGAGTGTCGATAGAGTGCAATTCTGCGGATGCTTAACTAACCCACCTTGCCGTCATCCAAGCGGGTTGAAAGTTGGTAGATAGATTCGATGTCGATGGCAATACATTCTTTCACATTTTGGGGCTGTTATTGTCACTAAAAAGTTGCTTATACGGAATACTAATAAACTAACTTGCCTTCATCCAATCGTGCTAAAATAGCAGTAAGCCGATCATTGTTGAAACTCTTTGATATTGCCAAATTTTTTTTAAATAAATAAATAATAAAATTGTTTTAATCAAAATAAAAAAAAAAAAAGATGTTTGGATCTGAATGCATAAATGCACGTTCATTTCTAATAAATACATTTTGAAACGTAGTTTGCGCACATTTTGCTGATATAAATGTGTTTGATATTTAAAATTAAGCCAAGCACACGCTGTTAACAGAATCGGCGCTGTGTTAATGAATATAAAAATTGGCGATGTATATAAAGAATTAATATTTAAAACTTTGTTTTCATGGGTTATATAATTATGTCTCGCGAAAAAAAAAAAAAAAAAAAAAAAAAAAAAAAAAAAAAGAATAACGTCATTTGAAAATGAGTCAAAAATTCACAAATATTTGAGTTCGCAGCTGTATGCGACTAAAACAATTTATAGAGGGATCTGTCTTGACGAAATAATTAATTTCTTCAAGAAGTTTAGCTAAATATTATAATTTTATTTAACAATATCAATAGCATGGTTTATTTCATATATATTTAAAGTTTTGCGAACCAAAACGCAAATTATTTTGTAAAACTTGGCAATTCTCTAGTAAAAGTTCCCGCGCGGAAGAAGTTTCTACTAAATGCCCCATGCAAAAGAAAGAAAAAAAAATTCGCCACAAGACTGCTTCTCGGAGTTGACAGGAGTGAACCGCCCCCTATAAATCAACACCACAGGAGGTGAGGAAGCTGACCAAACCCCTCAAACCTCGAAGATCGCAAAACGCCCGAAACCGCCCGAACCCTCTGCAGAACAAATAGTTCTCGGGCGGTTTCGGGCGCTGTAGGTTTCAGGGGGTTAAGATTATTTTAACACGTATTTGTGGAAAGCAAAATTAGAAAGCCAAAACTATTTAAGTTGAAACTTTCAAAGCTCTAGGCCTATTAGAAGTCGCTTTTTGTTAAAAAAAAAATAATAATTCAAAGAATTAATCGAAAATCAAATTAAAATTTTAACATTCTGTTTGTCAATAGTCCAATTAGAATGCCAAAACTACTTGTATTGAAAATTTCAGAACTGTAGCCCAAATAGAAATCGTTTTGTAAAATATTTTTTAATTAATTAAAAAAGAACTAAATAAAAATGTAAAATTCTGTTTTTCAAACGTCCAATTAGGAGGGCACAACTACTTATGTTGAAAATTTCAGAGCTGCAGCTCTATTAGATAACGTTTTGTTAAATATATATTAATAAATTTAAAAAAAAAAAAAAAAAATTAAAAAGGAACTAAATAAAAATTTGAAACTCTGTTTTTCAAAAAAAGGCCAAATAAAAGGCAAAACTACTTATGTTGAAAATTTCAGAGCTGTAGCAATATTGGATATCATTTTGTAGAATAGTTATTAATTAATTAAAAAGAACTAAATAAAAATTTAAAATTCCGTTTTTTAAAAGTCCAATTAGAAGGCTAAATCTACTTATGTTGAAAATTTCAGAGCTGTAGCTCTATTAGAAACCGTTTTGTAAAATATTTATTAATTAACTAAAGAAAAAACTGACAACAAATTTAAAATTCTTTTTTTCAATAGTTCAATAAGAAGGCCAAAATTACTTATGTTGAAAATTTCAGAGCTGTATCTCTATTTGAAGTCACTTTGTAAAATAAAAGTTAGTTAAAATATTAATTAAAAAAGAACTAATTAAAATTTTACATTCTGTTTGACATTCATAAAATTAGAAGGTCAAAACTTCTTGTGTTGAAAATTTCAGAGCTCTACTCCAATTTTAAGTAGGTTTCTATAACAGATCCACAAACAGACAGACAGACACACAGCTTGTTTTATTATTATAGATTTTAAATTTGTTTATTTTTTTCAGATAGAAATGAATGGGATTCCCTTTAGTTTTCCTCAAGAATCTTCCAGAAACTTCTTGTCAGATGCAGCAAATAAATGAAGAAATACTTGTAGTATATATTTAAAATCATGTTTAAATTATATTCTTTGTATAAAATAAAAAAGCAATTCATTTGTGTTTGTTTACTTCAAAATAAAGAATTATCTAAAAAATGATCAGTAAAAATGCATTTTTAGTTGTATATGTTTCTAATAATAAAACTATAAGTAGCTTGGATTAACCCTTTAAAACAAATTTTAATGCAATTTAAATTGTCTAACGCAACCTACTAAGATCTCAAAGAATTTTTTTAATAATATATACATAATTTTTTATTGAATTTTGAATCTTTTATTTTTTTTAAAGTCTTTACAAAAAAAAAGTAAATTATGTTTATTATTCTAGTAAGTTCTACCTAGCAAATAAATTAAAATCTATCAATAAATTGGGTTATGATTGATACCATTAAAGGCAAATTGTAATTAAATTCCTATAGAATAAATATTAATTTTTCATTAGCCACTAAATTTAAAGCATTTTCCGACAATATTGGAACTCTCCCAATTAAGTGTTTCTTTTTGAACACAAAAGATAAATTATACTTTATAAAGGAAAGATTTTGCAACCTTTCCTATATCTACAGGGTGGGAACCTCAGAGTGAAAAGGTTTACACACCCTTTACAGTGAAAACCTTTTGGCAAGCCTATTATAAAAAGGCTTATACAACCCTTACGGCAAAAACCGTGTGGCAGGCTTATCACGAAAAGGTTTACACACCCTTTACGGCGAAAACCTTGTGGCAAGCTCATCCCGAAAAGGTTTACATACCCTTTACGGCGAAAACCTTGTGGCAAGGGGGGGGGGGGGGTCATGAAATGGTTACGAAAAGCTTGACGTCTGGAGACTAGGACCCTTTCTTCAAGGTTTTATGAAGGTTACTCCCTTGTCATCTGAACCTTACTCCCTTTTCGCTTGAGAGGTTTAGACAGGGGTTTTAAAAGGATAAAATGCTATCTGGGAAAAGAGCTGGGGAAAAAGCTAAAAGCCGGGCTACTTTAAACGCTACTCGCCGGTGTTTGAGCGAGCTAGCTAATAAATTAGTAGTGTGTCATCAGAGTTGCTAGTGTAAACAGGGCCTGATCATCGCCTAGGCCCACAAGGCCCGGGCCTTGGGCCCATGATTTTAGGGGGCCCCGAAATTGGCTGTAAACCATTTTTGTTTCACAAAAGCTATGTGAATATCTTTTATAACATGTACAAAATAATTTATACATAAAATTCATTTCGTATTGATCTTAAACCGTCTTTAATATCCCAGATCTGGGATATTAAAGACGGTTTAAGATCAATACGCTCGTGTATTTATTAAAAAAAAAAAAAAAAAAGAACCTTTTAGAAAACAATATTAACAATAATTCATCAACTTTTCTTGTATTGCATGTTAATTCATTTGACTTTGCGTCGAGTCCATTTCCAATAAATCACTTGTTTGAAAAAAGGGCCCCCGAATGTGTCCGGGCCTTGGGCCCCAACTTGTCATGATCAGGCCCTGAGTGTAAAAGCGGCAAGTCAGTGACAAAGAAAAAAAAAAAACGTGGTTTCTACACACCAGCTAGTTGGCTAGTGAGCGTGTAGGAAGCTTTTTTTTATGGATTATATTATTTCAAACTAGCTGAAAACGCATGCTTCGCTACGAAATTTTACCAAGTACAAATTTTTAGCTAGCTGAGTGGCCCTGCGTTGCGGAGATCCGTCATTGGTGTATAGGTCACAGTTTTTGGCGCTACGCTCGTATAAGCTCATTGCTAAGCAAAACCAAGCCTACTTCGCTCGCTGAAAAGTTCATCGATAAGCACAGGTTTACTTCACTCGTGGAATAGTTCATTGCTATGCAAGCATATGAGCTCGCTTAAAGGTTCTTTGCTGAGTAAGATTTTGAGGTCCACAAGCTAATAGAATATGTGCGTACGTGCTTCAGTGATTTGTAAAACATACTGTACAAGAAGGATTAAGCAATATTTTTTTATAAAGAAAGGAGCTTTGTTGTATTCACTTTGTTGTCGCAACTTAAAAAAAAAAAAAGAAGAAAAAAAGTGCTCAACATTTTTTTAAAAAAAAGTAAATGGGATTTTTGGCAGTTTGTCCCCCATAAATAATTAAATAATTCGATGGTTGCTACTAATCGAGTGGTTCGATTATTCACATCTCTACCTCTGAAGCTGCAATAATATTTATTTTGGCTTAAATTCTCGACCAACATCTACGGCACAGTACCGCGATTATTGCGGCCCACTTGTGGGCCGCAGCCAATTAGTTGCGATTTGGGAATAGCTGGACGAGCTGAATACCCGTGTTTCAAATTTTACCATGCACAATTTTTTAGTTAGCTGCGTGACCCCGCGTAGCAGAGATAAACACTATCTGGCCAAAAGTATCCGGACACCCAGTGGTATGGACTTAGAGCGTCCTGAGGCACATATTAATATGATGTTGGTCTCCCTTTTGCATTGATGGCAGCCTGCACACGTTTGGGAAGACTTTCCACCAATTTTTGATAGGTGACCATAGGAATTGCCTTCCAGGCGTCCATCACAGCTGAAGTGAGTGCTTGCAGTGAAGATGGTCGATTTGGCTGGCTACGTAATCTGCGCTCTAATTCGTCCCAAAGGTGTTCTATTAGATTTAGATCGGGGCTCTGAGAAGGCCAGTCCAGTTTTTGAACACCCATTTCGTCAAACCACGTCTGCGCAAGCCTCGATGTGTGAATGGAGCAGTTATCCTGCTGGAAGAGAAATGGGCCTTCCCCGATATATTGCCATAGAGTTGGGAGTGCAGCATTGCCCAGAATGTCCACATACATCTCAGAGTTCATGTTTCCAACCACAGGAACTAACGGACCCAGGCCAAACCACGAGAAACACCCCCACACCATTATGCTTCCACCACCAAACTTAACAGTCGGCACAATGCAGTCACTATAGAAACGTTCGCCGGGCATCCGCCAAACCTAGAAGCGTCCATCCGACTGCCAGACTGTAAAGCGAGATTCATCACTCCAAAGAACAGTTTTCCACATGTCCACAGTCCAATGACGGTGAGCTCTACACCATTGCAATCGATGCTTCGCATTCTGTGGAGTGATGTTCGGCTTGTGAGCGGCTGCACGACCATGGAATCCCAAGTCTTTTAACTCTCGACGGACAGTACTGCTGCTAACACTAACGCCTGATGAACTTTGGAACTCGTGAGAAATTTCCGCCAACGAGGACTTGCGATTTTGTTTCACTACCCTTTTCAGAGTTCTGCGGTTGCGTTCACCAAGTGTTTTCGGCCTACCGGTTCGTTTTTCTGCCGTTTCACTGCGTTGACGTTTCCACTTCACAATTACATCACTCACAGTGGATTTAGGCTTCTGTAGAATGTCCGCAGTCTCACGAACTGATTTCCCACAAAGGTGGCATCCCACTATTCTGCCACGATCAAACTCACTAAGCTCCTTTGACTTACTCATTGCCTCACAAACGAATAAATACAATCTGACAAACCACTACCAACACTTTTATAGCTTTCAATTACGTATCAAATTGCGTCACTCGCCAGAACCACTTTTTTAAGGGGTGTCCGGATACTTTTGGCCAGATAGTGTGTCATTGGTGTGCAGGTACAAACTTTAGGCGCTGTGCGACTGACCTAGCTTCGCTCGCTGGAAAGTTCATTTATACATAAGCACAGGCTTACTTCATTCGTTGAAAGGTTCATTGCTATGCAAGCATGGGCTCGCTTCGCTCACTGAAAGGTTCATTGCTGAGATTAAAACACTATAAAGAATTTTAACCTACCTTCGTTGAAACTCTTGCCTGTTGTTAGGGCCGGCCTACAAAAGCAATATGCTGTGTGTGCAAGAATGAGTTAATTTGCAGTCAAAATTACATAAAAATTCAAAATTTGTGCCATATTTTTAAAAAACATTTTTCTTATTTTGGCGCTCCTCTCAAAATCATGTGTGCGATTGCATACGCCGTAGGTCGGCACTGCCTGTTGACAATTTTTTTTTAATCAGAATAAATAAAGGATATCAATTAACATGAATTTTTATTAAATAAATTTTGAAACGTAGTTTGCCGTATCTTTTGCTGATAGGGATGTTTTCAATATTTAAAATTAGATGCAAACAACAAGCACATACTGACAACAGAATCAGTGCTGGGATAATGAATATAAAAATTGGCAATGCATAAAAAGGATTTATATTTAAAACTTCTATTATTACTATTTATATAGTAAACTACAATGCAAAATTGTTTGTTAAGCTTAAATAAACAACACACAATTTTACAAACAATTAAGAGTTAAAATTACAGATTTAAACAAGTATTATACAGAAAAATTGGACAGCAGGGACTAATTCCCTGCTACTATCTTGCACAAAATTATATTAAAATTTCTGTAATTATGCATCGATTTAAACCAAACTTCAAAATCGATCATCACACGACACAAATCACGTAATGGCATCTATCACTTCCGGTTATCGCATCAGCAAAATTCTCAGCGAATAATATCAAAATAACGACGTCAATCTCTGCAATAACGGCTATTACACCAGAGTAACTCCCATCGAAAATGACCGCTACTCCAGTTTAAACATCGGCAATAGCGCCCTCTATACTAATGTAAAACTAGGTAAAAGTAGGCATACATAAGAGCATAAAACTGAGTAAAAATAAAAATCTCAACAAAGTGATGCTTACATCGGAAGGTATGGGGATGTCTGAACATATGTAGTAACCTATGATTGTCAGACTTGTAAACCAGCACCTGAACCACCTAAATAATCGAAATTTCTGTCGAAAAAGTAAAAAATCCTCAGAACTTTATTGTGTCTGATCATAGTAACAACAATAATACATATTGAAGATAAAACAATTTTTAGGTTTGACTGTCAATTTAACTACCATTTAACCTTTGCTTTCAAATACCTAAACAAGATCTTGTTCTTATAATATAACATTTGGAGTTGAAGTTGTCTGAAAAAGTCTTTGCTCAAAGATACGCTCCCAACAAAATTGAAATGAAGAAAAAGCTATGTTCTTCGGTGTAGTAAAGCTGTGTAATGTAGCTTTTAAATTCCTTTCTATAGACATTAATGCTTGATTATTAAGTAACATTTAGAAAGGTTACATTCTATTCAAGAAATTGGTTACCGTCTTGATATTCTCCGTGCGACAAACGGAGCACATGTGGTAGTCCATGGGGGCCATAAAAGTTTTTGTGTCTATCTAACCATAGGTGTTACTAATTTAAATTTATCTTCATTATTTTATTAATTATTCAACATCAAAATGTGTCCAATATTTTATAGACACCCTGCATATAACATAGTTAAAATATAATTTATTGAGAGGATATCATATCACTTAATGAGATTCCCACACTAAAATATTTAAATATATAAACTCAGCTTTTAAAACAGTAAAAAAAAAGCATAATTTCAATATATTTATTTTATAAATATAAATTTTAACAGAAAATTAATTTCAAACTTAACAGTTATTCAAAGAAAATTTCATAAAAGGTAACACAATTTATAACTGTATTAAAGATGAAATAAAATGTTATTACACTGCAGAAATTATAAAATATTTTTAAAAAAAAAGATTACATATTTATGAAAAATATAAGCATTTTTTCATGCAGGTATAACCAATAAAACATGTTTAATAATTCATACTTGTATGCATACAAGAAATACTAAAAAACTCTCAAACCACTGTAACTTCCCTATTCAAGATATTTTAAAATACACTTTAAGAGAGCAACAATTTAAAATTTTCAGTACAACCTTCTAGCAATATTTCGGTATAGTGAAAAATAATCTACAGTATATTATCTATATAATCACAATAAGATTTTTTTTACACAATATGTACAATATAATACAGGATATTGACATGACAAAAAATTCTATTTTAAATCAGGAATAGTTCTTTAAATCAATCCATCTTATATAAATTTTAAAATTATCTTATTGGTAATGAAGGACATTATATATACTCAGCACTTTAACATTGAAGGTTGTAAATTTTACAGAACCAATAAACGACTTTAAAATCTCTTTAATTTTCGAGATATAACGAGATAATGGAAAAATTGCTACTTCAATGGTATATTTATGGTATTTTAACCATACCTAAATGGTAGTTTTTCAACGTAAATGTTTATTGCATACATATTAAAATTAAGCTATTTAGAAAACTTCAAATTTAAGATGGCAAAAGGCTAATCAGAAAATTTCATAACAAGACATTAAGACTTAAGTTACAAAACGTATTAATTTTTAAACCAATTAAATCATTTGGCACATTTTTTGCTCCACATTAAAAAAAAAAAATACTTCGAACAAATTTTGAAAAGGATGGATGTAAAAAAGCAAGTAAAAGACACACTTCATATATATAAGTTCAAATAGCAATTTACATAATATTTCAGAAATATTGTGAGAAACATAATTAGCCTTTTTAACAAATATGGCAACGCACTTAAATACCTAACTATTTTAGTTTCTATACAAAAACTTATAAAATACGAAGTTAAAATTAGTTTTTGTGTTAAAATCTGTTAATTTCCAGCAATTTTCTAAAATAATAATAATTGCATGTGCATATAAATTTTTAATTACAGTGATAATTCACATACACAAAGAAAGGGCACTTGGACAAAGCTTTTTGCAATTAATATTACAAAGTAGTTAAAATATATGCATAACTTCATTTGTAGTTAAGACATTCACATTTTATTATTGAACCAATTGCAATCTATATACTGCTTATTTTTTGTCATCATGGTTAGTAAAACCAAGCGCAAGAATGCTCATAGCAGCTGAAATACAAAATACAGTCATAATAACTTCATTCAAACATTTAAAGGTTGATGTCCACCACAAAACGCTGTCAGAGCACAAGATCATAAAGTAAAGTTAACATTTCACATTAAGAGGTTTACATTTGTTGAGAAACTTGGACTGGTTCCAATGGAGCAAGAGAATCCCCATTAGCATGATTATTTGATTCAGACAAAAGCTCTTGCTTCAGACTTTGGTCCTTGCTATTGGGATTAGAAGTATTAAGTGCTACAGCATGTAAATCATTTGAATATGAGGAATATTGAGTGGTTGGGGAAACTGTATTCTCTTTATTGAAGGAAGATGTTTGTGAACTGGACACACTTTCCTGACTTGTGTTTTGAGGACCTAGTTGAGCATTCATCTGGTTAGGATTGCTGTTACTGAAAAATTAAATTGTTAAAATCACTTCTACCTAAATTAAACTTTTAATATTTTAAACCAGATAATACTGAAGGTTGACTATAAGAAGGCCTTAGTGCAACGTTCACCACTAACTTTTAGAGACGGGCAGCATGACTTATATGTTGGAACTTTCCGAGGGCCGCAGATTTATACCAATTACGCCAATAAATATATTGCTTTACTACAAATGTTGAATGTTAGAAATGTGATAATTATTAAAGATTCCACAATATAAAACAATTTTGAAAACTGAAACAATAATTTAACTTTTTTAAATTAATAAAATAACAATTGATATTTGATTCTTGGTTCAAATAATTAAAAAAAAATCATTTTCTTTAAATCGTAAATCAAAGTCATAAAAGAAGTTAATCTTTAGTGACAATATTTCAATGTGACTTGACATAAACTAAAAATCAATAAAGATATTTAAACCATACCTCCTAAATCTTCCATTTTAGGCGATGTTCGCTTTTAACTATCTACTTTGCGTTTTAAACTAGTCTTCGATGCCATTATTGCACTGGAGTATTAGAGATCACAATACTTCTTTTCACATCAAAACACAAGAGGCCAGTATGCATTAAAACACCCAACTCCTGCCCATCACATTCAGAAAAGCAGAAATCGAATTGTGCCACTCACGAATCAAGGGAATAGGGTATCACAAGTACAAAACTAAGCAATGCAATGGAATACGTCATTGGTAATAATTCAAACTATTGCTTTTTTTTCCTTTTTTCTGGCAGTCTCAGGAAGAAAAAAAAGGATTTTTCAGACCTACTGACGCAGGCCACTTAATGGAAAATGCGGTTTTTGGTAGTAAACACATACTATGTAGACAAATTAAAATTATTTCCCCAAAATTTGATTTTTGCTCTTTTGTACTGCCGACTGGCCGGAGAAAAAGCTGTCGCGGGCCGGATCCAGCCTGCAGGCCTCCCAGTGGCTGACGCTGCCTTAGTGTATTTAATTGTCGAGTATTGGTCGTTATATATTAAGTCAACTTTTTAAAAATTGAGAGATAAACAGTTTTACAACAGTTTTAACAAACATCGTTTTAACTTACACCAGTTTTAACAAACATCAAAACAGATAAATAAAGAGGGAATTCCAATGCATTCTAGATACAAATAGTTCAAATTGTATATATTTTTTTAAAATCTTTTAAGCTGATTGAGGACTATAAGTGTAACATTCAAATTGCACAATCAATTATTTCTAAGCGGGTTTTCTACGGAATAACAAGATTTTCAAATTACTATTGCATGGAGCAAAACTTATAATGTAGTATAAAATGTCTTAGGCAAAAAAACTGAATCAAATAGTTCTTTTGGGTTGATGACTATGACCATAAAAATTTCGACTTTGTATGTTTTTGGGCTAAATGATTCAGCAAAAAAGCTAAATAATATTTTTTAAATTTTAGCATTCAAAAAAGTTCTTTCAACTTTCACTAAAAAAACTTACTTAATTTGCATATTAAAAAAAAAAAAAAAAATTAGCTTACCAAAAATATTACTTTATGGAAGTCCCAACATGTTTTTAAATTAAGGCTCAATTCTAACAGTGTCATAAATTCAGCTATTCAGCAGTTATTATATAACTATACTAAGTTATTTATATAGCTTGGAAAGATTCCATTGACTCACCAGTGATAAATATAAAAAATAATCAAATATTAATTTTAAAAAAAATTGTTCTAACACTTATATTTAATTTTTATACATCCACAATATGTTGACACATTGTTGGGAAAAATAAAAAAAAAACTGAAGACTACATTATAGCACATTTTAAGACAAACAAAAAACAAACCAAAGGAATTCTGTAAATATAATATTTACCTGCTTGGATAATAATAGGGAATGGGAATATAATGTCCCATTGGTTGTGTAGAATATGGAATATTCATAAAGTTTGGAATGTTTCCAGGAGCTTGTACATATCCTTTAAAAATAAAAAAAAAGTTTAAATGCAGAATGAATTGCAACTATATATACTATTAAATACAATTTTCACAAATACTTTCTAAAATGTACCTACCACAATAGAAAAAATATTAATTACTGAAAAAAATATAAATCAGAGTTATAAGTAGAAATCTTAAATAAAATGTGAAAAAATCTGAAAAACAAATTTTTTTGTGGCAATAACTAAGACTCGAAAAAAAGAAAAAGAATGTCAGCTGAAACAGAAACATTTGTAGTGTGCTAAAACACTAAAGTAAAATGAATGTGCTGACCGATTTATTTAAAGATTTATAAAAAAAGAAACATTAGAATCAAAGTAATTTCAATTTGAAAAAATCAGCAAAATATCTAATTATTTGCGAGTTGTCTAATTAAACACATGGTCAAAATAACACATGATAAACGTTTAAATAGTAGAGCATAGTACAAGTAGATATGTGTATTGAGTAAACTTTAGAGTGAAATAGAAAAATGTTTGGAACTCTAAGAAAGACTTCAATGTGAAAGAAGAAAAAGGAGAAATAAGATACAGAAAACAATTTTAATTTACAACATATATTAAGAAATAGTACAAAGCAAAATCTTAAAACTTTTATAAAATTTGAATGAAGTACATAGTTTAGTTGCATGTCAATTCATTAATGTAGAAATGTGTCAGAATCAACACATCCAAAATGAGAATCTAAGCAGAGGAGGAAAAAAGTAATGAAATCCAAAATTTCTGTTACAAAAAAAGAGCACTATAAAATAAATACCTATGACGTCGAAGCATGTTTTCGACAGACTTCAGATAGCATTCCTTTGAATGGCAAACTTAAGATATGTTATAGTTTTTTAAAAAATCATTAAATTTGATTAGATTAGTAACAAGATACACAGAGAGTCACTATTGGAAAAATAAAACTGAAATGAACCCCAAAATCTTAGTAAACATTTCCTAATAGATATTAAATAATTATTCAAAAATATTTATTGTATACATTTTGTATTAAAAAGAAGAATTAAATAAAAGCGCTTTTATTTTCTTTTTACTTAACGATTTCATACTTTTGGTTGCCTCATAGTGATCTTTGTCCAATTTGATGATCAAGAGTTAAGTTTTATTTCAATTGTCAGCTTTTCAATTTAATTGATATCAGTATCTTTATTGAAAGCTCAAAGGTGAATAATTTGTATTGTTGTATTTAATTATTAAATAAGTTAACAAAAACTTGAAAAGCACTTGGTGTATGATAGTGAATGCTTGATGACTTATCAGATGCATATATCATTTGGATTTTGATTACTGAATTAGGTGCTTTCTAAATACTTTATATAATCTGATACTTCCAATGTTGAATGATAAAATAAAAAATAAAAAAGATTTTCTATTTCATAATATTAAGTGTGTGCCTACACCTTAAAGGGGTTTCCAGCACCTACAGGTAGAAAAGCATCTCATGTCAAAGTTAAATACTTTTAGGGAATAGCTTGACAGATGCATTTAGAGAGTTGATTATCAAATTATTAGTCTCATAACTTACCTTGTGGTGGCAAGTTTCCAGGATTAGGTGGATATTGAGAGTAAGGCATCGGCAGAGGTTGTGGCAAATAAAACCCTCCAGGTGCATTAATAGGGTAAGGATGCATCATAACAGGTTGGGAACCTTCCTGACCAGTTGGATTTGTGACACTAGAAGCATTGTTCGAATTGCTGTTTTCTGTTGGAGGACATAGGGACGCTGTATTAGATGTAGGGACTTGAGCTTGACTGGATATCGGCACTGGGAGTGAAGTTTGTGATTGAACAGTTGATGTTGTTTGACTGTTACTACTTGGAGTATACTGAGGGATAGAAGCTGGAATATACATCATTGGCTGAGATGGTAGATCCTGCATATTTGGATGCATTGCAGATGGTGTGATCTGGAAAATTGAAAATGTTGTTCGATGAAATTCTTAATTATAAATACATTTTGCATGTAAAGAGCAGAAATATATATAAATCCAAAGATTAATATGATGATTTGAGCATATAATATATGAATGACTGAAAAGTTCTTATGACAAAAAATATTTCTGTTGACAGCAATTTTTATTCAATGTTTAATACAAGTTTAGTCATTTAAACAAACATTAGATCATGACAGGTTTTTATACATTCTAAAAAGCAAGACAAATTTAAAATGTTGTTAATTATATTGGATTTTCATGACACAAGAGAAGAATGCACATTTTAAAAAGAGTTGATAGTCTGGATGGCATTTTTTTTTTTTTTTTTTTTGGCATTTGGAGAGTAGTATTTGAATGGCATATTCATTCAGGGAAAGCCTAATCATTTAAAGAAACTCATAGAGGCATTTTTTTTATAGGAGAGTAATTTTGATTCTAATATCCCTATTATGATGGAAAATGATGTCACAAAGATGTTGCAGGGGGGAAGTAGTTTCCTAGGAAACATTGGTGTTACCATTGCATGCATAGATTGCATTTGTCCCTCTTGGATTGTTTGATGGAGAACTGGTAGTTCATATAATGCTTCATAATATACTTTTAGTCTTGGATTTGTAATTTACTTTACTACTGTAATTTACTTGGACTTTACTTACTGTAATTGGACTTTACTTACTATAATTTACTTGGACTTTAAATATTTTGTGAATCAGAAATAGCAAGAATTAAATAAAGATTTTTTTTTTTTTTTTTTTTTTTTTTGTAATCTACATGATAAATATCTGGTTAAATCTAAACCAAGTAAATTATTTGTTCAGGTCAAAGATCATTTTGATGTTTAGTTAAAACATATTTTTCAGCAAACTAGAGAACCAAGACAGTCACATTTTTGTCCGTTAAAAATAAAAGTTTTTTAATTTCAATATAAAGCAATAAATTACAGTTGTTAACTTCAAAGAACATTTATCATATATCATATACCTTATGTAACTAAGTAAACATTTGCAATTCAACTTAATTAAATCTTTTAATAAATGCTTTATAAAAGTGCAAATACTCAGAATTCTAATAATCTTTATAAAAAAAAAAAAATCATTTTGCACAGAGAATGTTCTTTTAGATGTTAAGTTTTAAGTAGTGTTATTTAGTTCCATCATTCAGCAGATTAGTCTTCCACCTTCAAAAATATTATGTAAAGTAATTTTCTATTTAGCAGGGTTCATACTCAATTTAAGAAAAAAAATTCCCTGAGTTTTCAAGAGTCATGTTCTTGATCATGGAGTAAATTATTTTTAGCCACATAAATATGGTCAAACCTTGATCACACAAATTCTTCAGATAACTTAGAAAAAATATTTTTTCTTTAAGAATAACTTTCTGCAAGTCTGTGTTATCAAATAATTCTGTAACTTTAATCCTTGAATTACGGTTAAACAAAGAGCACCGAAGAATAAGATTTTTTCCAGAGTAACAATGACTTTTTCCAGATTTTAGAGAAGATTTTTCTTTTTTCCCTGAGAATTCTCTATGATTTAAATGCTGATTTAATTTCTTTGAGTTTTCCCCGTTCTCCCTGAGGCTATGAACCCTGTTTAGTAACAACTCCAAAATAAAAGTACATTACAAAAATAATTGACAGGCAAGTTCAGATGAGGAAGTGACTGATTCATGAATTCACTTTCTGTTTTCATGTGCCATCTGGATTAAATGACTGTCTCACCAGAGTAAGTTAACCAGAGTAAGTGAAACTTTTTCCTCAAAATAAATCTGGCTGGAATTTGATGGTTCTTTCCAATTGGCGATATTGGTCAAGGGTTCACACAACAAAACAAAAATTTATGAAAAATTGGGATGAAATAATTCTAGTTACAAATATTACTTGCCTGTTGTTGAGGATTTGGCACTGTGCCAAATGCATGATGTTCAGCAGAATATTTCATGTTGGAAGGCAATGTTGACCAATTATCAGATAAACTATGAAACAAGTCAAATGCAGACATAATTTTCTCATTCACAAGATTTAACATTGCCAATCTTTTATCGATTGCCTGTAGGTTATCTTCAATAAGGGACCCCATTTTGTAGACTTCATCTGAAATAACATTAATACTTTAAGATGAGAAATGGTAATGTTAAAAACATTTATTTGCAGCCTTTATTGAGAAAAGTTGGTTTAAAAATAAGTTTTCTGATAATTTATGCATAACTTATATTACTGAAATTTTATTCTTAGAAGTTCGCCAACCAATTAAAATACAATGTATTACCTTCTAATCGAAGCATGTCAGGAGGATCAGGTAACTCTTCAGCTGGATCAGTTTCATTGAGCCAGCAAATAACAGACTCAATTTTCTCCTAATAGAAAGAAAAATAACTAAATAAAAGATAATCAGTAAACAATAAAAATAACTTACAATTTAATTGTTTAAATCGCTTACAAATGACAAAATATTAAGCTAATTATCAATAATATTTATATGAAGAATGGGTATGTACTAACTTTAGTTAAATTGATACAACACAATTTTTCATTCATTCAACATTTCAGACCTGAATTTATGTTATGTAAATGCAATAGAACTATGAAAGGCTGCCCAAAGCAAGTAGTTTACAATATAAAAATTCACAGTGAAGAGGAAGTCGCATTAACTAAATCCTATCAAAATTAATGAGCACAATAGACTTGCACTGCCTGCATAAATTTTGAAATATTTTAATTCACATGGAAATATTTTTAGGTCTAAGCATAGTATTATTGTATTCGCAGGTATATTTTTAGTTTAACCTTATTAAAAACTCTTTTAGCGGACTTTCAATACATAATACTACCCCATTGAAATAAAGCACAATAGAAATAACCAATTTAAAACACTGAATTAGTCAATACAAGAATAATTACTGAGACACTCTTATCAATGAAAAACTTCAGACTAAAAAATTAAAAATTGCTTTTAGCTCTCCCATCCCTTTTCTTGAATTACTTCTTTCTACTAACATCCTCATCTTTATTCTCCCCTAAGCTATACTTTGCAATTAATTTAAACCAATAACGGAGATGGTTCTGAATGAAATAATCAGCTACAACCTAAGAGGCCTGAAAACGAGCAGGCCTTCTAATATCAAAGGAACTGTCCAAACTGTGAAATTTTTTAAAATGGTAAGATGTAAAGGAAAAAATTCAGATTCTATTACGATATATATTTTATTAACTATGCAATAAAAAATTATTTAGCCATTTTAGAGTAAAATGTGATCAAACATAAAGACAGACAGATCAACAGGCCGACAAAACAATTTAAAAATACTCACAATTGTTATGTAAATATATTACTAGTAAAGAAATATACATTTTCTTTTAATTAACTAACACCAATCATATTAATGTGTATAATTTCCATAATAAAATATATATGCATTATAAAATGTTGCAAATACATGACTTTTCAAGACCAATGCAAATAATTTTCCATGATTCAAGAAATCGCATCACACAAAAAAAATTAACCCATATAAATTTTACTAAGACGAACCATACCAGAAAATGATTCTTTTACAATAAATAAAAAAAATCATTGCTTCAGTAACAAAGATCCTCAGATATTAGAAGAAAAATGGAGAAACAGTTTTCCATTCTTTGAAAAACTAATCAAGCTTTAATAATAAGGATATATTTGAAGAAGGAATAAACTAATAATAACAATAAATTATATAATCAAAAATCAAATGTTTTAATACCAACAATCAAAAACCGTAGAGCACTGTGTTAAAAAAAAAGACAAAAGGAAAAAAAAATCAAATTGTAAATGCAAGCTTATCAAATTAGTTCAATTTAGTTCTTATAGTATGAATATACCTTACTTGTGTGATGTCACAAGTTTGGAGTTCAGATAAGTTTGCATTGGTCAAGGTTTTTAACTGTGACCGTTGTTCTGTGAAAACGTAATTAAAGCTGGATTTACACGCTACCAGTCGAGGTTCCAATTTGGATCGCTAGTTCCGTGACGTCAGCTAAATGGTCTCTGCGCCGTCTGTTGGTGATCACGGCAGAGCACATGCGATTGGATGATGGGAGTCGCTGGTGCCAGTAAATAGAAAACGTTTTATTTACTGGCACCAATAGCCAGGTGACGTCACAGACTGGCAATCTAAACTGGAACTCCGACTGGTAGCATGAAATCCGGCTTAAAAATGTAGATGGATCATCGAAGAGATGAATAGCAATCTTGCCGTTTATGACATCATAGTCACATGATTTTAATTAAAGTGTTTAGCAATCCATGATATTCACTGTTTTTGCATGACCTACAGTAATTTTTTTGCTCAAAATCCTGACTTTCCATGACAAAATTTACCCAACGTCCAAATTCCTGACTTTCCATAAGTGCGGAAACCCTGTTTTTATTTCCAAAACTTAATAACTGTGCATTTATTATTATTTAGGCAATTTTCTGGATGACACACAGGACATTTTCGCTCTTTTTTTTCTCATAAATGGATTATGATTTTTAAATTTTGATTAATCTAGTAGATATGTTTTTGTTTTATATAAAATTAATTTGAGGCAAAGTCACATGGAAAAATAATTAACTGGATAAAATACACATTTAATAGCCACCGATGCACAGGATATGGACATGTCTTGTCTGTGTTATAAGATATATATTTGCATGTCTGTGTTATAAGATTCACATATGACCGAGTTAAAATAATTATTTTTCTATGTAACTCTGCAACAAAGTAATATTATATAAAACAAAAACATATCTAATAGATTCATCATAATTTAAAAATTATAATCTGTTTACGAGTAGGAAAGAGAGCCAAATCTTCCTTGCGTACAACACAGAATTGCCCATTTTAAATCAGAGGTACAGCATTTTGCACTTTAGGCATTGAGCTTATCTTTATAAAAGAATAACATCTCTAAAACTTTTTAGTCATAAACAACATATTTAATCATATTTTAGAGTGAGAAAATAAAAATACCTCACTGAGTTTAACTTCTCCAGTGAATGTTGTGTCTGGTTCTGATTCTGCCAATAAAGTAACTGGTTCTGATAAGAAATGAAAAATATTTAAAATGCAAAAAAATAATAAATAAAAAAACTGACAAATAAAATACCAGACTTATGCACCTTTAGTAATAATATTACAGGGCTGCCACAGCTTAATAGCATTGAAAATATTTGCTTTAGTAGTCTTGGGTGTAAAAAATAGTATCCGCAAATACTAAAACTAATAGCATGACAATTCTGAAAAATTATATTTTGAACTAGCCGAGTGACACCACGTTGCGGAAACTCATCATTGTGTATAGGTTCCAGCTTTTGACACTTCACATGAAAATTTCAGAGCTGTACACTAATTAAAAGTCGCTTGGAAAAAATTAATGAACAAAAAAAAAGTAAAATTTTTACATTCTGTTTATTAGAAGGCTAAAACTACTTATATTGAAAATTTGAGAACTTAATACCTGTTAAAAGTCGCTTTGTAAAAAATTAAATAATATTCAATAACATACTTTCTTAAAGGTTCATTGCTGCCCAAGCATAAGCTTGTTTTATTTTCTAAAAGATTAATTGCTATATAAACACTTAGTATTAGAACTCCCTCCCATATCGAGAACCAAGAAAACATTCCCCGTTAATACAATAGCACAAACCCACTCACCTAACTGAGAATATTTTAAAATTGTGTTTGAAAAAGTCCAATTAGAAGGCCAAAACTACTTTCGTTGAAAATTTAAGAGCTTTATTCCTATTGGAAGTCACTTTGTAAAAAAATTAATTAAAATTTTAGCATTATGTTTTTAAAAATTCCAAAACTACTTATGTTAAAAATTTCAGAGCTGTATGTCGATTAGAAGTTGCTTTGTAAAAAAATTAAATAAAATTTTAACATTCTGTTTGTCAATAGACAAATTAGATCAAAAGTCCAATTAGACGGTCAAAAACTACTTATGTTGAAAATTTCAGAGTTCCATGCCTGTTATAAGTAGCTTTCTTCTGAGGGGCAGACAGACTCAGTTTTATTACTATAAATATCTGTGCTGCAACTGTACAACTGTGTAAAAAAAAAAACGTGCCACATAGCATGACTGGTGCCAAAGTACTGTACGATATAAGAGTCCCGTGACCAACGAGTCTGGTTTCTAGTTCAAAGTTATATAAAAAAGTCACTTCTGTTGCTGCGCCAGAGGAATGTGCCGGTTGTTAAAGAGTCAAGTAATTCTTAAGTTTTGGTTTAATCCGAACTCTGTGTATGTAACTTCTGAATATGCATCCGTTTGGAAAAGTTACAGTGATTCACCACAGAACTAATAAAAACAGGAAAATAAAATAAGCTCTTTTGAATAAAAACATTCAATCCTCTTTAATTCAGTTCCAATCAAGGTCTATAAGTGCAACATCATTGGTGGAAACCACAACCTAAAGAAAGACCACCTACTTTTGACATTACGACCGAACTTCAATGATTGAATCTGTTTCCGTTTCTCACGCGTTTTACTTGTAAATAAAATTATGATTTTTTTTCCAAAATAGTCGCCGAATATTTAAAAAAGTATCAGTATACTCTGAAAAGGTCGCTTTTACACCAATTTTGGCGAAAAAAGTCGCCATAGTAGCCTTGCCTCGAAAATAGTTGCCTGTGGCAGCCCCGTAATATACACCAGTAAGAAATAACGAGAAGTTCAAGAAACAAGCCTTTACTCATATACTTTTATATACAATCTCAATTCTATAGCTAATAAGTTTATTCAAATTAAAAGGAATTAATTTGAATTCAAAATGAATTTTTTGTCCACTAAAATTACAATACTATGGCATCAAGAAATTTGCTTGAATTGACGATCATTTGAAAGAATCCCTTAATATATGGCTGCAGAACAAGTATTATTCATTAAAAATTGAATGCCTTAATATAAGTAAGATTTTTAAAATTTACATTTGCAACATAACTGCTATTGACTAATGATATAACCTTATTGTATCATAAAAAAGAAAGAAATGCACAGTAAATGAATGGATTTTAAGGCAGTATCAAAAATGTCATTTTCTACTTTGTGTAAAAATGAAAAAGTTTATGCATGTCATTTCAAATAGTCTTTAAATCCAAAAAAGCGAATAAATAAAAATAAGCTTATCTGAGGTTGCTAACGATTATTTTCATATTTAAACATAGTAATGCAAATATGTAGTATCGAAAAGATACCTTCAACTTCTGGCTTAGCTTCTAAATCGTCCGTTACAAAATTAGCAGGAAAAAGACCTTCTCCTCGATGATTGGAACCTTTCCACCAGTTTGCATTACTATTGTAAAAAAAATTTAAACTCAGAAAATAAGTTTTAATAGATGTCATTTACCGCTGTTCATCACTGTAAAAAAATATTCGCCTTCATCACTATTAAATAAAAAATAGTTATTATAAAAAATTTAGACAAAAAAAAAATATCAAAATTAACAGAAAAATGAGAGCCAACACAAACAACTGTAATAAATAAATTAAACATTTAATTTCTATAGAATCCTGAATGAATGTTAATATAACATTATTTTTTAATTTAAAGGAAGAATAAGGAGTCAGTGAAAGAAAAATAGGCATAAATGTATAAAACAATGTATTTTTAAGGGCCCACAAATGAACTTATTAATTATTTCCAAAAACCTGTGAGGAACCCTACAAATTGACTTGGTATTTTTCAGATTAGTTTACAATGGTGTGAGATCCATTACAGCAAAATTGTTGTTAAAACTCAACTAACCCTACATTGAACTAGATCAGTGTTCTTCAACCTCTGGCATCCACTGGTACCATCTTTTGAGATAATTTTTTATGGAACACCCCATTCAGTAGCACACCCAGATTTGATTTGGAGGGGGTCGAATTACATATTACATGTAATGAAAATTTTTCAAACATAAAGATAAATAAAGTATTAGTATTATAGTTAAAATGTAATTGAAAACAAAGAAAAGCAAACAAAAACAATATTAAAAAAAATTAATGACTTTCATTGTGTTTGTTTATTACTGCAACAATTTATCAATAACCGGATGGATCGGTGTTAATGTTAACGCATATTAGTTTTTGTATTGACACTGTTTAACACTGACTTTTGTACTTTAGCAATGACTCTGGGTGCGTTTGATTAAGCGTTTGAGTGGAACCCTAGGGTTCTGCGGAACACAGGCTGAAGAACACTGAACAAGATAAAATATATATTGAGGTTCAGGGCAGAAATGGAAATAGCTAAGGGAAAAAAATTGCTTTAGTTTTTTTAAACTGAGCCACATCAGGGTGTCCAGAGGGAAAGCATTTTAAATTTTCCTGACGATTCCCAGTGACCAGTAATTTTGCTACAATATGTATCAAACGATTAAAAACTAAATGTAAAAAATATATATATATTATTAAAATAAATTGATTAACCATGCAATAAACACTCAAAAACTTTTTCGAAACTTTACCATTATAATAGAAAAGAAATTTTAGTAAAGGGAGTCATATAAGAAGGTAGGAACAGAATTAGTTGATTGGGGAAAAAAAAAAAAAACATTTCCAACTTTTGAAGAATTTTTATTCTTCTTCCATTTTTTAACAATAAAATAAATTCATTGACATAATGCAAAATTTTATTAAAAATATCCTGATACATCCCAGATATTTACAGTAATTCATCTGTAGCAGGACAGTGGATACCTTTGAATATATCCCTGTTTTATAATTATTTAAAAGTTTTTCAGATACTTTACATTACAATTCAAGATGGGTCATTATGTATAGTTACGGCTGATGGAATTGTACATTTTAAATGCGAAAACAGATAGATGGGTAGTTTAAAATAACATGAAATGAGTATAAAATATTTAATATTTTAAATAACATGACAGTTTTTAGCTTAAAGTAAATTTCAAATAAAGAGATAATTAAAAAGATTTGGTACAAGATTTAAAATGATTGTATGCAGCTGAAATCCATTGTAACCAAATCATCCAATACTCAAAAACATACTAAAGTACTTTTTACTCATAAAAAGCCTAAACAAATATACATAAAACAAGATTTTTTAACACATTACCTATTATCCGACACCAGAACAATTTCACCAATTTTGATAGTTAATTCATTATCTTCAGCGGCATCAAAGTCATACAATGCTCGGACTTTAAATGGTTCAGGTAAAGCCTTTGATGAAAATTCTGACCCCGAATTTGAACTTCCATACTCCGCAGGCATATCGTATCTACCGGTATCTTTCAAAGAGATTTCTATAGCTGCAAAAAGAAAATTTGAAAATTCCAAGCATAAGACAATTACCCAAACTCTATTAGTTATATACAGTAAGTGTGGGAAAAAGAGTTAAAAAAAGGAATTGCTCAACATGTGCGGGCATGACTTTTTTCTGGTGTCCAGCATTCATTTTTAAAGCCAATATGGCATACCGAAAATGTATAAAATAGAATTATTAATCTTTTTTAAAAATAAGTAAACCAGATCATCTTTATATATCTGCTATTAAATTGTTCAGACTTAGTTAAAACAATTATTGTACAGAATGGTCAACTTAAAAGAGTACCCGTTGACTTTTTGTATTACCTTTAAATCTGGTGGATGTGGTAACTTTTCTAAGTATAAGTTTTTGAAATTTACTTGAGGGCGGAAAATGATTTCTTACACTGTTGGAACGTAACAATTTTATTTTTGTGAGATGTGCATATCCTAGGAAATGTGTTTTCAAATGTAAAAAAATATTAAAAACGTTGAAAGAAGCTGTACTAAAAACATATGAGCAGAGTCGAATTAAAAATTAGTAATGATGTCCAAGCAAAATTATTTTTTAAAAACAAATTTTCTCATTTTGTAAGTTAAACAAACAATACCACTCAGCCCCACACCTTGTAAAATATAGATATATTAAATAAATCACTGTTGAAAGTCTTGCTACATACATAAAATAAATGGGCAGGGATGTAGTGGAGCGAGTGTGCGAAAGGCGATCCTTTACATTTTTAGAAGGAAAAGCTGTGTTCCCTCAACTAAATTTTTTTTTTTTTTTAAATTGTATTTTTTTACATATTTTTTTTTTACATGACACTAATGCAAAGTCAAGAAAGAAGATGAAAAGGTTCTTTCATGAGACCATAGACTTTCATTTTCGATCCACAACTTCAGAGTTGAACAGGCAAGTTCAAGTATTTGCAAAACCCTTAAAAGAGGCGCGGAAAACCCGTACATGTCCATTCCATCAATAATTCAACACTTGCATTAAAATCCCTCACCTCTCTCCTACAAGGTGTTGAAAGATGGTCTTTCAATGTTTTAATACTCCTTCATTAGAAATGTACTGACATATGTTTACATCTAACTACAATTCATCCAATACCAATTACCTTCTTTAACGAATAATCAGTATTTGTGGAGGAATTCCAGACGTTAAATTGGTATTGCTCATCATGAATATGGTCTGAAACTTTCATACACAAGTTCATGTCAACTATCACCATTTTTAAAGAACAAAATTGTGGTTTGACACATACAGTTCTTTGAGCCCTTTCCATGAAGAATGTTTCTCCTCTAATTTTAACGGGAACACTAACCGATTAACCAACAAAGTGATGTAAAGTATTTTTTTGTCTACCAATTTTTATATCGCCACTTAATAATATATTTGTAAACCTTGTGCAGTACACAAGAAATGAATTCGTTCAAGAGGAAAAACAAATAACAATAAAAGATGCGTTTTTTGGACAATCCAAAAAAGCAAAGCAAATCTGCGATTCTGATGGAATAAACTGGTTGGTGTTAAGAATGCAGATGAAAAGTAAGTGGAGAATGTTGATATTTTGCATTAGTTTTTAGGGTGCTTTGAGAAAACGGAATTATGCATTTATATTGTCTTGTCAAATATTGTAACAATCCAATTATATGTTGTTTGAATAGGACAAAATATATTCAAAACAGTTTTGATTTTTTAACTCTTACTTACTTAATTCAATACGTAAAAATAATGGAAAAGGGTGGTGCCAAGAAGATGCATGGGAGGATGCTTGCATTCCACTAGTTGTTTAAATTTTTATAAAAGTGGAGAAAGGGCAAAATTCTTCGGAAAAAAATAAACTGTGTGCTGTTTAATAACAGATTTTATATTTGTCATTGTGAGAAGAAAAATAGTTTGGTTTGAACAAAAAATTTGTTCCCTTGCAACCTTCTACAAATAATGCTGGCAGAACCCATGCTAATGAATTTTTCCTTTTCCCAAAAAATGAAGGTATTCACTTTTGTTGAGATAATATATTTCATTTTTCTTAATATAAAACTGCTATTGGTTTCGTAAATGGGTATAATACATGGCCTGTGAAATAGTAGGAAAGCAATTCAAATGTATTTTTAAATGCAAAGTAAATTGCTTATCAGTTAGAGAATGGGAACAGAAATTTTGCAGTTTGCTTTCTCCTCCTATTCATTCCCACTTTTGCATAGTCGAAATGACAAACCGAATGGCATATGATTGAAAACTGGGAAAGTCTAAAGCACATCTATTCATCTGGCAAGTGATGAGTCTACATTTGGATATCCCACTTAAAATTAGAGATGATTGTTAAGGTACACAAATTAATATTTTATCAACAAAATTTTAATCGGCTGAGGGATTTCAACTTTTCAATTGATATTCTTCTAGTTGTTAATTTCATTTTATTAATGGAGCAAATTTTGAAAAGGAAAGTAAGGGTCTATCAAGCAAGAGGAACATCTCTACATTTTCATCTCCAGAAAGAGAAGAACTATAAATCTCTCCATTGACATCTACAACAATCACAATCTGTTTAAATTCATTTTGAAAACAGATTTCGAGGAGCTACAGAATTTGGGAATTTATCTGAATCCATACTTGTAAGGCATCTCTGAAATCCTGGAAATCATATGATTATGTTAAATTTAGGCTTCGAAAATCCAGATCAGTTGATTACACTATCAGGGTGTGTTCTAAGTCAAACGTGTCTGAATCGAAACTCGATTTCTTATGGAAATTTTTCTGAATGAAAAATGTTAAAAAAATCATGTAAATAATCTGTTTAAAATGTATTGTAGATAATCTGTTTAAAAATTGTTGTAAAAAAAGCTGTTTAAAAATTTGTGTCAATAGTATGTTTGAAAATGTCTTATAATCCATTTTATAAAGTCTCAAACAATCTCCAAAAATGGATGGTACGAAGCCAATTGTTTAAAAATCCATAAAACTTTATAGTGAAAAAATTATTTAAATAAAAAAAGTTTAAACACAAATTTTTCTTTTTAATTTTGAAGGTGCTCGTTATCTGTTTTGAGATTATTAAAGTAATATTGATACAGTTATTTATTCTCAGTTGACATTTCCTCCCCCCCCCCCCCCCCACCATCTCCATAGAAAAAAGTATACATTTGAAAAGATGCAAGATAGTGATCCCAAACCTTTTTATTTTGCACTACACCACTGGAAATGGGTAATACAAAAAACAAACGAGTATGCTTTTAAATTGATTGCCCTTTTGTATAACCCATATATATTTCAAAAATTTGATACTTCTAAAAATTGAATATGTATTTCTGGTATTAATATTTTTTTAAACTTTATTAGGCAAAAAGACTAATACTTTTCTAAAAAAAAATAAAAATTAAATTTATGTCCATATGTGGAATAATAATTTTTTTATGAGTCATATTATAGTTGATAACCCAGCCTTATAATTTATATTTTATTGAATAAACTATTTGTTTAATTTAATTTTTAGATTTTGCTTCCAGGGGAAGAGTTAGTAAACATGGTTAAACAGGAATTTTGATTGATTGGTGCACTAATAAATTATATTCCGCTATTTTTTAAGTATGTGGTGTGCTCTATCGAGAATATACAGATATATTTTATTTTAATTCCATTTAATTTAATGATTTTATGATGTTAAGAAAAAGTATAATGTATAATAATAGAGGAATAAAGAAACTGCAACCTAATAATGAATTTCATTTTGAAAGAAATTTAGATAATTTTAAATGGCAATCATGAATGTTAAGATCACAAGGATGGTTATTGATTTGACCTTTTGTGATTTATTTATTCCTTATTTAGATATTTAGAGAAAAATTATTTAGTAGAAAATTATTGCACTAGAGTTAGATAAATGTGAAATGCAAAATATGCACCTTTTATATGAAATAGAAGCATTCATCATGAGTCATAAATAAAACTCAACTGAATGATCTTAAATACAAGAGATGGACAACCAATGAATTCGTACTTAGGTGCCTCCTCAAATAATAAGTTGCACAGAGAAATTCCAATGGCTATATTTTTCAATCTAGTCAAATATAGGAACAATAAATAACTTCTATCATCTTTTATCAATTATCAAAAATATTCTTTAACCAAGGAAGAAGCATCTTTTGTTTGTATATATCTTTCAATAGTAACAAAACTAAACTTTGTTTTATTTAGCTTTTTGACTCAATCCCCCTACCCCATAACATGTTTACTAAACTACCCAATAAAAAAAAATATTACCATAGAAAGATACTTATTTACAACAACATCTTGGTTTATATTCAATAAAATATTAAAAAGAGATTTTACCTTTTATAATATCATTTTCCTCCTCTTGACTAGTAACAGCATCAGGGTCTGTACACACAGGGACAGTTGGCTTTTTCTCCTTTACCTTGAAAAAAAATGTGCACTTGAAGAAAACAAGGAATACTATCTGTAATTTTTCATACAATTTATTTTATTAAAAAGTTAATATTATCTGCTTTTATATAAATGGCCCTTCCTTCTACTATGTTTGTCTCCTCCAGCATATACATTTAGAATGTAAACACTAAAATACTGAAAAAGCAAGATATATTTTACAATCAATTGCCATTGCCTGAATTACTTGTTTAACATGATTGGAAAAGAAAAAGGATCACAAAAACATTAAACACCTTATAAGATTTGAATAATTGACAAATTTGTTGACAATTAATCTGATCTGTATCCACCATCTTTAAAATAATTTGCAAAGTGGCAGGCAAATAAGAACATAAAATGTGGAAAACATATAACAGGATAATGATGTTCTTTACTATTTCTTAAAAACCAGAAGATATTTTTAGTGAAACTTTGGTACTTTTCCATTAAAGGGGGGGCCATTAGCAATATATAAAATATGGGTAAAACTTTCAAGTACGGTACAGATTCTGCACCAAGGTGGCTTTCGCCAATCAATGGCAACAGCTGCCATTTTTTAATTACAAGTGAACTGCCTATGGTAGCCATAATTTGGCACTGTTTTATGTTTACTCTTGTGGTTAGTTGAGGGCTTAAATGTCTTCACCTAACTAAAGCTGTATGCAAATTAATATCACAGTGGAACAATTCTCGAGAAAAAGGACTTGAAGACGGTACTTTAAAAAAACTATTAAAATTTATTTACATAAATGAAAAAGCTCGAAATTAAAAAAGCATCCTATCGCAACTATGCGACCCACACACCAAAAATAATTTAGCCGCTAAATGCATGACTGAAGAACAATCACTTGTAGTGAATTCGAACTTCAGACAAAGAGGGATTAGTGCTCGATCAACACAGTATATATATACACTTGAAAACGGTCCCATGACCGGGCAACAAAATTAGCATAAAACATTATTTGATCATTCCACCATATCAGTTTCAATACCTTATCTAACAACTCGGATAAACTTTAAATCAAGTCACAATCTTACAGAGTGGAGTGAAGTGATCTGATCCAATTTATTGATAAGTCGTAAAACTTCAGAAAGACACTAAGAAAAATGTATCATGAGATATAATCGGGAAACGGTACAAAACTGTAAGTTTAGAACTTATTTTAAAAACTCTGTGCGTTTCATAACATTTACAATTCTTGACGCAGAATCCGTACCGTACTTGGAAGTACCAACGGTCCCTTTAAAGGAAAATTACTGACATTTAAATCCTTATTTATAATTATGAACGATCACAGGCCACAGGAAAATCTACATGATTTCAACCCTGATGTAACTTTTTAATTGTCTTTTCTTACAAGACGCCTTAATCATAAAGACCATTTTACAAAGATTTATTAAAATGCTTTTATTTGGCTATTTTCTGAAATACTACCAGATAATCATCAGGTAAATTTTTCTTAAATATACAGAATTAAATCTTAAAAGAAAGCTAGGAAATCTGGAATAGTACCTATAACCTCGAATGTAATTTTTATATTAATAATATGGAAAATGATAATAATAATATGGAATATAAATACTTACTGATGGGGGAAATTCTGCACCTTCACTTTTAAGTTTGTAATAAAAAGCGGGTATGATGCTACAAGGAAAAACATAAGTTGTTGTAAGAAATGAAAAAAATATCTATAATAATTAAACATAGAGTCTGTCTGTCCCTCTATAGTAAGATAAAATAGGCATAGAGCTCTGAAATATGGAACATAAGTAGTTTTGGCATCCAAATTGGAATTCTGAAAAACAGAATTTTAAAATTTTAATTATTTGTTTTTAATTAATTTTTTACAAAGCGACTTCTAAAAGGAATAGAGCTCTGAAATTCTCAACATATAAGTAATTTTGGCCTTCTAATTTAACTTTTGACAAACAGAATATTAAAATTTTAATCAGTCTTTTTAATTATTTTTACAAATCAACTTCTAATCCAGATACAGCTGAGAAATTTTTAACATAAGTAGTTCTGGGCATTTGATTTTGCTTTTCACAAACACAAAGTTAAACTATTCTCAGAAGGAGAGTTGCATTATTGTATTAATGGAGAAGCATTTTCTTGACAGGAGAGGGAGTTCTAATATTAAGGGTTTACCAAGCAGTTAATCTTTTACCAGTGAATTTATGCATGCATAGAAATGACCTTTTTAGCAAGCGAAGCGAACGTTTACTTGCGTAGCTATGAATTTTTTAGCGAGTGAAGTGAGCTTGTGCTCATGCTTGCATAGCAATGACCCTTTCAGCAAGATTAGAAAGTATTTACTTGCATAGCTATGCATTTTTTAGTGAGTGAAGTGAGCTTGTGCTCATTTGTCAATGCACATTAAGCAAGCGAAGCAAACTGTGTTTGCGCAACAATGAAACCTTTTACAATTGAAGTGAACTTGGCTTTGTGTAACAATGAATCTTTCAGAAATCAAAGCTAGCTTGGTTTCGTGTGGCATAAACCTTTCAGCGAGCATAACAAGCCTGTTCACAAAGTGCCAAAAGCAGGGACTTATACACCAATGACCAGTCTCCACACAAGGAACCAGGAGCCACACAAGGGAGTCAATAAAACATATACTTTAAGAACAATTCAGTAGTTTATACTAACTTTAATAGTTATTACAAACTTAGATAAGCATTTGGGCATCTTTTGGATAAGCTTTAAAGGTGTGACGCCTCAACTGTATTAGACAGCAGGTCCATCACAAAAGTAAAAAACAGACTGTTTTGATAATTTAAATTAGTATCAATTTGAAATACTTAGCGGCACACAAGAAATGTTTGGTGATGTAAGTGAAGTTCACAACACCTTATAATAAATCTATTAAATTTTTAAAAACATTTAAAGAATTATCTTTAAGGGTTAGAAGTAATTTTTAATAGTTTTTCTAGATAATTAAAAATGAATTTCATTAAAGCAATAAATAATAATTTTGTCATATATATTATCCAAATTTTAAGATATGAAAATATACTTAAATAAATCAATTCAAACCTTGAAGTATATAAAAATAACACTGAATTTTTACCAAAGTTCAGGATCATCTTTAAATTCTTCCAAAGACCATTTCTGAATGAGTTCCTTCATTTTCATAGCTGCTGATGGATGCATCTAAAAAAGCAAAAATTTCAATTAAAACTATTAAATTTTCATGACTTGGATGATTATGACTTTATTTACATAAGCAGCAAAATTATATTATTATATAATTGTGAAAGTTTGTTGAACCGTCGTTGGTAACTAAGCCATCCCTAAACAACTTTATGGATTTTTTTTAAAACAAGATAGCCACAAAATTCAGGAAAAAAAGTTTCCTGGTAATTCCTATATAGATTTTGAAAAAATTCCCCGATTTTACGGCAAAAGTTTTTCAAATTTCCTCAATTTTTTCAGATGACACCCTGATCAAATAGAACATGTATGCCGAAAAAATAAAACACTAATTTTTTTTAAATAATTTTTGCAATAAGGAAAAGTTTAAATTATTCCGCAACAGAAAATTTCTAACAATTATTGGCACAACTCTCCAGGTAAATGGCACCAAAATATGGATGAAGGGGGAAACATACCTTCAAAACAATAATAGTAAATTTCCCTGATTTTCTTGAAATTTTAAAAAATTCCCCGATTTTTTCCAGAATCAGAAAGCATCCTGACATTTTCCTGATTTCCAGGTTCTGTGGCCACTCTGTTACACCTCCAGCATGTATTCAAAACAACCAAAAGGATGACACCCACTAAAAACTATAACATATTTCAGCTGAGGTTGCTTAGGAACCAATTAAACTTATTAATGTATATTTTACTAATTTCATTGATTCAAATCATTGTTGAAATAAAATTTAGTTGGTTCCTTTTGTATTATTATTATTCAGTAACATTTGTTATTACGAGTTGTCTATCCCTCCTGAAATTTTTTAAAACCCTGGTGCTAAAACACACTATATAACAAATAAATTTCAAACTAACACTCTAAATCTCCGAGTGATGCCATTAATAAATACTTTCACTGTTATGAATATAAATAATTCCTTAAATGCAAGAAAGTATAATATTTACCTTTCCTAGCAGTTTTCGAACTTCTGTAAGGAAATCATTTGAAGCAACTTGTAATAAGAATCTTCTATCACAATTTTTCACACAGGCATCCAACAGCTAGTGGGAAAAACAAATATATATTAAAGTGTAAATCACAGAGTGTACTTATTCCACTTTCATACAAAATATAGCTTGCAAATAAAAGAATTTGCAATTGTCTAGGAAGATTGCATGCCGCTCTAATTTTGAATTTCCCAGATAAAACAAACTTGTGTTGCTATTCTTAAAGACTAGAAATTTAGAGTGAAACAATTCTTTTAAGTATAAAAAAAATCTATTTGATTTTATTAATCGTCAAAGCTTTACAAAAATTAGAAATAGAATATGGTGCTCTTTAATTTAATTGCTTTTTTGTAATAGTAAAAAATACACAGCAACCAACTATGTATGACAGTATAGCAAATATATAAACAGAGGATTGTTAGACTTTGCCCTATCAGGGTTAGGGCAACTTTAAGCGGGACCGAATATTTTAGCAAAAAAACTCATCAAATAACGTCTACTATAAACCAAGAACACTTAACTTAGGTTTTCAATGTTTAAAGTTCAAAACATATTCAATCCTTTTGAACAATCTGGCTGAGACTGATTGTAATCGTCTTCAACTTACAGGTTACCCATTAAACATCTCCAATGTTTAAAGGGAAATTTATTAAATAGACGGTGCAAAGGTTACGTAGGAGTCCCTACACACAAAAATGGGCAATTGAACAATCTGAATCCCCACCAACATCTGAATCACCTTCCAAGATTTAACAACCTAAATCTGGCGCTTCACGAGTAAGTATACAATATTTTTTAGATAAAACACATTACACAGTGGCAATAATTCAGCAAATCTAGGAAAATGAGTGTTATTTTTACATCTCCATAATATTTTAGACATGGCTGCAAGATCTACATGTTGGCTATACTGTGCCTACACATTGCTAGATCAAGTAATGAGTTAAGGGAGGAATTTCTTTGGAAGATCCTTCAAAAGGAAACCTTTCACTTAAGAAGCATTTTTATTGCAAGTGTGTGGAATGTATCCATGGATTGCAATTTGCATGTATGATTTGAATTGTTAATTATCGTATTTAATTTTTTAATAATTAATTTGCAGGTTGTTTATAGAACAATGAATTTTAAAGTAGATTATGAATGTAACTTGTTCTTCAGGTAAATATCCATGATTTATTTTGACTAAGATTTGCCAAAAAAGTGTGGATTTTCTTACAAGATGCAAATAGAGGATAGTTTTCCCAAAAGACACTCCAGAAAAGTGTCTTTTGGGTTTTCATGTTTAATGCCATTTTAGGTTTTCTTTAACTTCAGAAAACACTACTATTTAGATTTCACGATGAAATTTAAAAAGGCTGAGCATCAATATTTATGACATTATAATTGATATTTTATATCAATATTAATGCAAAACATTAACTGTATTACAGAATCCTGATATTAATTTATTATCTATTACAATTATCATCAAATAAAAGCATAGATTGAACACACACAAGTTTAGGATTCTTATTTGATTTGTCACACTACATCAGTTATGTATGCCTGCAAGTCAAAGATTAGAATAAAGTTTTTATCGATTATTCACCGTCAGAGTTTGCAACACCACTCGAGGCACATTATGATGCAATCGCTTCAAAATGGCTTTTATACAAAACTTAGCTCCATCTTGGTAATTTATGGCATTATCACAAATTTGCATAATCAGCGCCCAGTCTTCTGTCAAATTATTTTCATTCGTGGCTTTCTCTGAAAAAGAAAACAAATTTAAATGTAAGACGACGTGAATTCATAATCTAAACTAATAACGGCAAAATTTTATATTAATTGCTTTGGGCTGACAGACTAAAATTTGCTGGACTTTTAAAATTGTTTTTAACGAAAACATAAATTTTTTCCAAACCTATTTCGTCTTCAAAAGGAGCAGTCTTCCCAAGTTTTAACATTTTGAAACTTTGTTGAAGAAATCAAATTTAAATAAATTCTATGAAATGACGAAAAACAACATGTTTATAACGTTTTCGAGAATACAAATCATAAACAAGAACTACTCTCTGGTGATTGAAATGGTAATATCATCACGTGCGGGTTAAATACTAATAAAATAAAAACAGAACAGACCAATATCATATGAAAATTATATGTTTACATATTTTCTGTTTCTAGCCACTAGATAGCAGTAGCGTAGTGTCTATTTCATGTCTTTGTGAGGATTTTTTGTGACAACATCAATTATCAGCCAAAATATATGTCCAATTAAATTACATAATTAAAAATAAATTCTAATTTTTAACCATTCACTGAAACGATATGGCATCAGTAACTTGTAAGAGTAGTAGAATTGACGTCATTCTTCATATTTGTATTCTTTATATGGAAAAAAATTAGTATTTCAAATTTACTTTTTACAAAAGAGTCTATAATTAAAGTTGTAAATACTTTAAAAAAAGATATTTATAATTTTATGCTGATTTCTTATAAGTATCTTTAAAACAAATACAATTAAAAACTAAATTGTTTTGGATTTTATGCATTAAAATATATAAAACATCTAACAAACTTATTATAACTAGTTTAGCCAATTACAAAACATCTTAAAAATTAAGTTTGAATATTTAGCCAATCATAAATGTGTATTTCCTAATTGCATACAAAGCAGTTTATTTCGTATCTATCGCATATTCTTTATAAAAAAAAACCCGCAAATTTCTAAAACTCAGAACCGTACTCCAAATCAAAAAACCGAATCTGCAAATTCATTTCTTAAAAAATAAAACAAGCTTTTGTGTCACTTCTTTGTTTAATATAGCAAGTAATGTATTTTTTTGTTCAAAATTACTCTCGCATTATCACCTTTTGTTATTGAATATAATTTGTACATGGTGCTTCAAATAAAGATATTGATGGCATAAATGTTTGTCTTAGTGTTGTTATAGTGTGTCATCTCGAACTTGTGTAAACCTATTTGTTTATATTTTTAGAATGGATCGACTTTTGAGGCTTGGTGGAGGATTAGCTGGTCTAGGGCAGGTAAGTTAAAATAGTTCAGTGATCCATTTTTTTTTTATTTTTTTTTTTTAATGAAACTATTTTTATAAATATTCTTGAACATTGTGGCACAGATGCATTATAGAAATCTTGTGATTTTTAGTAACTGTGTTTTGGGGGATGAAGAGCTGAAAATTAATTACTAAATTACTTTAAATATGTATACAGATTGAGATTAAAGTGTTACAATTTCAAAATATTAATCTTTATACAGCAAAGTAACCAAAAATTGGCAGGTTTCCATATTGCATGTATAGCTTCATTCTTTCAAAGTATTCTTGGTCTATTCCTAGTTGACGTTAAAATATCGCCAAGCCGATTTGGCGCTGTTTTGTAGGCGATACAGTTCTAAATTTGGCAACCCCATTTTTTTTATTGACGAGCTTTGGCTTCAACCTTTCTATTCCACAAATCATGGAGCTGGTTCGTTTCTCAATTTTTCATATTGGAATTCCGAATTGGCAACATTCTGGCTTTGTCGCCAACTTTTCAAAAGTGCGCCAACCCATAAACGTGAACTAGGAATTTACCGAAAAGTTGGCGACAAAGCCAGAATGTCGCCAATTCGGAATTCCAATATGAAAAATTGAGAATAGGAAGGTTGAAGCCAAAGCGCGTCAAGAAAAAAAAATGGGGTTGCCAAATTTAGAACTGCATCGCCTACAAAACCGCGCCAAATCGGCTTGGCGATATTTTAACGTCAATTAGGAATAGACCGTATTCTTTTTGCTACAAAGCCCTGTCAGGAGCCTACATTAGTTTACGAGCCGGAATTTATACTGTTCGATTACTATGTTTACTCATTTAAAATTAATTTTATAATTTATTACCTACTGCTTTTATCCTGTGCGCTAAGCTACGTTAGCTTGGAAACTTAGCTCTTTTTGCTAAAAATTTATTATGCAACTGTGTGAGTAGCTAATATGATTTCATTTTTGCTATTAGATTTACAAAACTATGTTAGTTTTGGTATAGATATAAAGATTCCTGTAAGTTACATTTACAACCATTGCCAATAATGAATATGATCTTTTAGTCTGATGAATTGATTCAAAATAAAATTATAGACATTAATAATATGCATTTTTGAACATGCATTTTATTTTTGGTTTTGTGATTAGTCAGACATATATTTCTGAAGATTTTCATGTACTTTGGTATATTTCGGATGTTATTTGAAATAAAATTGTGTACTTTCTTTCTTAATAAAAAGTTGTTATGTGTTTTTGCTTAATCTTTATAGCTTAAAAAAATGGGGGTTTTTATATTTTAGGCACCACCTCCTACTGATGGAGCTGTTGTTGATACAGCTGAGCAAGTATACATTTCATCTTTGGCTTTACTTAAGGTATTACTTTCATAGCATCTGTAGTTTTTATTTTTATAATTAAATTATTTTTGTTAGGTTAGCCTGTACTTAACTGTTAGACACCTGCTGAGGCCTTAGAAAGAGAACTAAAACAAACACTGAAATCTGATTGAGCTATTTCAATGCATGTTTTAAATTCGTAATAAGTTTTATCCATTCAGGATAATGAAAAGTAAGCATCTTCTTGAAACCAGACCATATATCGCCAAGTGATATAGCTATATTGAATGAGTGCTGATCAGCAATTAAGTTTTCTGAACCATGTAATCTATATGAATTGAAGGGAATATTTCCAAAAAAAATTCCTAAAAACAAAAAATATTTATTTTAATTTCATTTACATGTTAAGAAATGACATAAATTCCACAATAGCAAATAATTACATTTTCCATAAAAAATCAACAGTGTTCATAACAGCTTGTTGTCTGTGTGGTGGTGGGAAATTTTCTAGTTTTCTTTTATTTGAAACTTGGGAGTTTCCCCTTAAAAACCTGGAAAATGTTGCCCTTTCATATAGATCCTGATGTTTGGCGCAACATAGTCAGCATTGTCTTTTGTGCCCTAAAAATCCAACCAACCTGATCAAATGTTCTGGTGCAGTATATTCTTCATTCAGTTTTTGTGCCATAACAATCTCTAGCCTAACTAGGCCTTTTGACTGTTATAATCAGTTATCATTTTGATTAGTAGTAACTCATTAAGATTTCTGAAAAAATTAGCTAATTCAATGTGAATCATATGATTGTTATTACTGAAGAAGACTTACTATTATATGTGTTTGTTATTCAGATGTTGAAGCATGGACGTGCAGGTGTTCCCATGGAAGTTATGGGTCTTATGCTGGGAGAATTTGTGGATGACTATACAGTCCGAGTGATTGACGTATTTGCTATGCCTCAGTCTGGAACTGTAAGTAATTTGTTACATTTATAGAATGATAGCTTTGAAGTCCAAAAAATGTATTTAAAATTTTCTGTGTTTTATACGGCTTCTTTTAATACTTTCAGTGATCTGTTTTCAGTACTTATAAATTGATTTTTAAAATCTGTTCAACATGATCCAAATAAAGGTATTGATTTAAGTTGTATGGGCAGCTTAAGAATGTATGACTAATATAACAAAATAGAGTCTTTAACATTGTTTCTGAGCATTTACTTGTTTGCTTCTTGCAGTGTAGAAACAGCTGGTAATTATCTGAATTCTTAATTTATTAAGAGAGCCCAAGCCTGAATGATTTATCCATTTTTTTCTGTTTTGAAAAATATTGATTATTTGAATTTTAATAAAGTTTGCATAGCTTTGTATACTATTGTCTATTGTAAGTTTCGGAAGTATCAGTTTTACTCTCCAAAAGTTTTATTTCAACAACTGCATGTTTCACAGCTTTAAAATCTTTTCGTTACCATCTCTTTTTAAGGTTCAGTTTGACATGATCATAACATATATCAATATTTCAGATTTACAATATATTTCTGATGTATGCTTATTCATTCCTAAATATTTTGTCAATAGGGTGTGAGTGTTGAAGCTGTTGATCCAGTTTTCCAGGCAAAAATGTTAGACATGCTGAAACAAACTGGCAGGTAAGTGCATGAAAACTTACAGGGTTAGTACTCTTTTAAAAAACCTTGAAAAAAAATCTTTCATTTTGAAGTGCTTGAATACCTTGAATTCTGTAAAAAAAATTATAAAGTGCTTGAATTTTATTTTCTAAAATTATAGCATCTTAAAAAATTTTGGTCAACAAAATCTTTCGTATTTAGTTAAGCCAATCAGCTGCTTGGAAAACAGCGCAGTTGAACATGCATAGATTTCGTAATTTCCCCTCTTTAATGAGTACAGTACTGGACTACATATCTGGAATATCCAATTAAGCCGTGATCTCTTGTTTCGCTTTTGTATTGTGTGTGCTAATATTTAGACACTGTTTAAAGATGGCGGGGAAATGCATTTTCAATTCAAGCCGATTAGAATAGGCAGAGTATAATATTATGGTTTGAAGCCAATGTGTAGGATTCGCACTTTGCATGATGTATTTTGTGTGTAAAAAATTTCATGATGTGAGAAAGTGCTTTAAAAAGCTATGTGAAGAACAAAAAGCACATGCAGAGTGGCCACAGAACCGGGAAAACCTGGAAATCGGGGAAATGTCAGGGAGCTTTCTGATTCTGGAAAAAATCAGAGAAATGTCAGGGAACTTTTTAAAATTTCATGAAAATCAGGAAAATTTTGTATCGTTTAAGGTACGTTCATCCATATTTTGGCATTATTTACCCAGAGATTTGTGGTGGTAAGCCATTAAAAGTTTAAAGTTACGGAAAAATTTAAACTTTTCATTACCAGCAAAACTATTTTTAAAAAGCTTGCATATTATCTCTTTAGCATACATGTTCTATTTTATCAGGGTGTCTAGACATCTGGAAAACCTAAGAAAATTGGTGAAATTTGAAAAAAAGTTTGCCCTAAAATCAGGGAATTTTTTAGAAATCTGTCAGGGAAATCAAGGAACTTTTTTTCCTGAATTTTGTGGCCACCCTGACATGGATTTAAGTTCTATATGAAGAAGTTCGATGAGGATTGTTCGAATTATTTCTAATGCTAAAAAATACGCCAAAGCAGATATACTCAACAATCAACGTCGTCCGCACGATGGAGGCGCATGCAAATGTAAACAAAGTTTCAAAACTATAAAAAATCAAGGCTCTTATAAATTAAATGAAAACATTGATAAATTATATAATTGTATGTTAGCTGATAGCATGATTGCATCTAAATTCTAAATTTTCATGTGGAGATAAAAACCTGCATATTTTGCAGTATTTGGAATCAAGCTTCAGAGTGAATTGGAAGACAGTTTGATCAATAAGACTTTAGTATTATTATTTGACAAAAGTCTCAATATGACGAAACAAGTAAATCAAATGGATGTTCACATCAGCGTACTTACCAAGTGAATACTAGCTACTTTACTTCTGTTTTTATGGGACATAGTACCAGTGTTGATATATTGAAAGGTGTTTTTTTTTTATATTGTAACCTTAAAATTTCCTTTTAGGAAACCTTAAAGACATTTTTTTGTATTGACTCGATTTGAAGACGCACCATTTGGCAATAAAAAAATTGGGAATTTTTTTTAATGTATTTGTGTTGATAACGCATCCTTGAAAAGTCTTTTTTTTTTTTCTCCTTTAAGTGTACGAACCATATTTTACCATGACAAACTTAATTGACATCCTAAATGTAAACAAGCTTACTAAAGAGCTTGATTAGAAGTACTCATTCACAACCAATCAAATACTTTATTAGGACAGTTTTTAAACTACCTTTTCTGTTATACATAAAATTGTTTTTTTAGGGGTTTTTTTCCTTTTTTTTTTCTCAATTTCTCGTTTTAAACATGTGAATTTACTTATTTAATAGCTTCATTAAACCTTCTCTTTTGACTTGAGTTTGTATTATTTTTTTTATCATGATAACTTATTAAAATATTTTATAATTCCTAGTTTTTAATACAGTAAAAAATGACTTTGACTTGCATATTAAGTGAATGTTATTACAGGGGTCGCAGACGTCCTATATATCCTATAAATCCTATATTTTTTTAAAAATTGGCAAAAACGTCCTATATTGTCCTATATTTTACAATTGTCCTATAAATCCTATATTTCTATATTGATTCGATCTATATTTTCTTCGAATTCGTAATAACGGCGCCTTTCGTTGCCATTTTTTATATTTCGGATTCTTTGCCGCGATCGTAGGTAAAAACGCCTGACAAAATCAATGCTTGTAACGGCGGCATTTTATCTCTTGTGACGTCACGTGCTGTATAACCTACAACTCAACTCCACTGGAACGGCGGGAGTTGTAAACATGTGAACTTTTTCATAGTACGCGGTCTTGAATATCTGATTTGTTTTCTCCTCCAACGTAGTAAATTAATTGGATACAGAGAGAGAGAGATGCAGCAACATAACTCTGCCTCGGGAAAAACGGATGAAAACGACTTGTGATTAACTTGCAGGGCTACTAAAGGACATTTTGAGTGCTCAATCAATAATTGATGAAGGAAACAAAAGGGTTAAGAATTACTGTATGATGTCGGATGACGATTTTTTTATTCCAAATCCGATACGGATTCTGCGCCACGAATTGTTTAAACGGTACCTAATTAGGGCAACCATAGGTAGTTCTCTTGCTCTTAAAAAAGTGACGGGCTGCCATTTTTTAGCGAAAATCACCTTGGCGCAGAATCCGTATCGGATTCGAAATATTAGCCACGATTTTTTCATAAAAGTCGCCAAAATTGAAAATGACGTCAATAAGTTGTGATGTCAAATCCAGACGGTCATTAGGGTTTCCGGAAAACCAAATCCCCGGTTCGCCACATTCGGCGCTAAATCTCCCACTTTTCGCCGCCAATCCAACCGACACTGAACAGTAAATCTGAACCAACAAAAGACTGCAAACAGGGATAAAAAGAAAATACTTAAAGAAATTGGAGCAGTTCAAGCAGTTATAGATACTGGGAGCAAAAGACTCAAGATTGCAAATAATGTAATTAATAAAACTTGATTTAGGGATGGAATATTGAGGCAATAACGGATGACATATTCAGGATCAGGCGATTTCTTTTTTTTTTTAAGGTGTGTTTTATATTCTCTTAAATACAGTATAACGAGTTTATAAATGTATAACTAGTTAATTTTTAAGTTCAGTAGCAACTATGTGCAGTTATTTGATGTTTTAAATTGTCCTATATATTTTTTTTAAAAATCCTATATATTCTTGTTTTGTCACTTTGACCCCTGTTATTACTATGTAATAAAAAGTTTAATTGAGTTAAAATTTTAGTACTTGAGTTTTAACAACAATCTTGGACTTTTTTTTTTTATCAGAAGACTATTGGCAAATGTTATCTAGCTGTGCTAATGTGAATGCACTGTAGACTCTGTGGCAGCCTCCAATTTTCTAACATCTCGTAGCTTCGTGAAAATGTAAATAAAAGCATTGCCGGCTCTAAAAGTACATTAAGACAGAATTGTGCATACTTATTAGGATGGATCTTATTTTTGAACTATGAATGTGTTATTCTCACCATCTAATTTTGTTCTTTTTTACAAAAAAAATAGGTAAAATATTAGCTCAATTAAACAATATTTAGAGGTAGGTCAATGATATTAAGGTTTGTAATGTACAGGATGAATGCACACAATGTCATGGAAAATTAAATTAAATACCACCACCTTTAAATATATTTAAAATTCCTTCAGCTTTATACAGGGTTCCCACGGTTTTTGAAAGTCCTTGAAATTTTTTTGAAGAAATATGGTCCTGAAAGTCTTTGAAAAAAGGATGAGGTCCTTTAATTTTTATGGGACCACCGATAATCTCTGCCTTTGTTTTTTTCCTGACTCCATGTTTTGTTTTTATATCTAAAGTATGTAATTTTACGGTCCTTGAATTTCCTTAAAATGATCTTTAAATTTTCTTAAAAAGGTCCTTGAATTTTCTTGAAAATTTCCTTGAATTTTTTTCTGCAGCAAAAGTGAGAACCCTGTTTATAGGGTTTTGACTCGTAGAAAAATGGCAGCTTTGGACTATGTAAAACTGTAAATTTCACAAGGCAAAAATTAGATTAGCCATTTTGTGCTTAAACTGCAACATTGTGAACTTGATCTCCGACTGTAAAATTTTCCAAAGTCTGATAATTTTCAATTATTTTTTATATGTCATTATATCAGAAACTGCCAAAAGCTTCGGACAGATCATTAATGAATTTGCTCTAAACAAAGACTCAATTCGTCAACAAAGAATGGAAGAGAGAGGTAAAAAATATGAAAAAATAAAGACCCAAGTTTCAAGGCAACAAGACTTTTTTTGTTCATTGGAATGGAAAATTGATGCATGACTTAACTAGAAAAGAGAATATTAATATAATCGCTTGCCAGTGTTAGTTTCAGGGAAAGTAGTTTCTCAATTACTGGCAATTGTCAAGATTCCATCTGCAACAGGAGAATCCCAGACTGCAGCTGTCTTTGAACCCATTGAAGATTGGAATATGGAAGACAATCTTCATACTATGTGCTTTGACACTACCAGCTCAAACACTGGTCATAAATCTGGTGCCTGTGTCCTAAAGTAAAAGCTTAATAAAGAGCTCTTATCACTTGCTTGCAGGCATCCCATCAAGGAGCTCATAATCAGTACAATGTTTGAAGTGTGTATGAGAGTCAGTTCTTCTCCTGAAGTTGCATTACTTAAACTCTTTCAAGAATATTGGGGATTCATTATTACAGATAAGTATAAACCAGGAATTTTATTTGATATTGCTACAAATTTAGTAGAAGGTATAAAGCAAGAGATGATCAACTATGCAAAGAAGTACCTAGAACAAAGAGAACCAATACTAGGAGGGGATTATAAAGAATTCTGGCTACTCGTAATTATTTTTCTTATGTCACCAGGATTTATGTCACCAGGAGCAATACACCATGCCCGCTGTCCAAAGTCATATATTGTCTCAAGATCTGGATGTTCAAAGCTCAATTTAAATTGACTTTGAATGAAGAAAAAGGACTACGTGATGTGTGTGTTTTTGTAGTGTACTTAAAAGCTTGGATCTCTGCACGTCAAGTTTCATGTGCTCTTTTCAGTTACATGTTTTTGCTGCAGTCGTTAAATGAATACTCATCAATACATTCAGCCATTTCTAAGTTAACATCACGTAAATTTGCTAATCACTTGTGATATTTGTCACAAGGACTCGTTGACTTAGCTTTGTTTGATTGTTGTATCAGTTTATCAACCAAATAACAGACAGTGAATGCTATGTAGAATGAAGCACGTGCTGAAAAACAAAATCGAAATTACTCTTAAGTGAATCGCCCTTGCTCCTCATTTATTCAAGACCAAAAGCTTAGAAGATTTTGTCACTGCAAAGTCATTAATACAGTTTCAATTGTTGGAACTTCCAGTTGGATATCTTGCAGTTGATCCAGACTTGTGGGAGCTGAAAAAGAATTACAAACAGGCTAAAGAGATAATAAAACTTTTACATGTAGTAAATGACAATGCTGATCGTGCAGTTACACTTATTCGGGAATATAGTGGATTGATAGCTCATGATGAAATGCAGCTACAATTCCTGTTACAAGTTGTTGACGATGATCGCAAAATGCATCATGATTGCAGAAAAAAGATTCTGTTTCAGTCTTTGCAAAAGCAATAATTTTTTAAACTGTTAATAAAAAGATGCTAATATATACAATAGATTATATCTATTGTTTAAAATTAATGCATTAAATACAGTGTAAATAAATATAATTTTTTTTTTTTTTTATCAACTTTGAGTTTATTGAGCTACCCTTAAAAAATTAAATTTTTTTTACTCAAACATCGTAAATGGTGTTTTTATTTCAAAAGGAACAAAGTTAGAGGGTGAGACTTCCAAAAATAAGTAATTTCATGACTTTTAAAGCTCTACCCTAATACTTATGGTACTTTCTTCTGGTATTCACAAGAAGTTCCACAATTTCATTCCTATCAGCTGAAGACAACAGGATAATTTGATATTTAAGAAGATAATAGTGTTACACAAATTGTCTGTATATAGTGTAAATAGTGACGTATTATTTTAAAATTCTATTGTAATTTATTTTATTTATTAACAGCGATAATACAGGTTAGTAAAAGGTGGCAACACCTAAAGCAATCGAGAAATTTCAAGATGTTTCTTTTTCGACGAATTGGCTAAATATTTCTAGAATGTTCTCACGCGCCTGGTATAAATAAGACCGGAGATGGGAAAGTTTTGAGATTGACTTTGGACTTTGATGAAAGCTGATCGCTTTGTTTACCTACTAGAATGAACTTGTATAATCGCTGTATTCGAAGTTGTTCTTACTGAAGCTTGTGTTGAAGCTTGAGAGTGATTACTCTGTTGTCTTTGAATAAATTTTGTGAGTTTTTGAAGTGAATAAATAATAGTTTTTATTTAATAAAAACCGTGCCATCATTGCCTCTATGAAAAATTTGCAACAATAGTGAATACTGTTGAGCAGTAAACAATTTATAATGTTATAATAAATGAGGTAGATAAAAATTGTGTTTACTGAGGGAAGAGGGAATTGTGTTACAAAAGGGAAATTTAATAAATATATATTACAATCATCATAGATTGCTTATATCGTATACTTTTAGATATAGTTTTTAGATGGCATTACCTAAACAAACTTCACCCTATCATATCAATTAACTTTTTCACAAGCAACCAAAATTTATCCCCCCTTTTATTTATTTCCTAGACCAGAAATGGTGGTCGGGTGGTACCACTCTCATCCAGGCTTTGGCTGCTGGTTGTCTGGAGTAGACATCAACACTCAACAGAGTTTTGAAGCATTGTCTGAACGAGCTGTGGCCGTAGTCGTGGATCCAATTCAGAGTGTTAAAGGAAAGGTAGGTATTATTTATGAAGCTCATTTGTTGATTAGGTACCCTGAAAAAAACACTAAATGATTTTTTTTTATATATGTATATTTAGGTTGTGATTGATGCTTTCCGTTTGATCAATCCTAACATGGTTGTTCTTGGACAAGAACCAAGGCAAACAACTTCGAATCTCGGGCATCTCTCTAAACCTTCAATTCAGGTAATTTTTCAGCCAATAAAGTTTTTATAAGAAATTATGTTATAAAAATTATAGAATTTTAATACATTTTTGTAAGAAGTTCAAGTTTTAAGATTTTTTTTTTTTTTTAGGCTTTGATCCATGGTTTGAACAGGCATTATTATTCAATTTCAATAAATTACAGGAAAAATGAATTGGAACAGAAGGTAAGACCTACTGCTTTCCTCTAATACATTTTTGCATAGGTATAAGCTTGTGAAATTTCAAAGATAGCACGTTAATTGGTAGGTATTTTTTTTTTTCCGTCATGAAAAACATTTTATGTGGCAGATTCGCTACACCCCCCCCTCAAAGATTTTCAGTTGCTTTCTTTCACATTTTTAATCTCTCCCCCCCCCCTCTTTTTTTTACCATTCTGTTTTTCTAAATATGCAACATTAGCTCTTATTCTCTAATTTACTTATCCTGATTATGCAATAATAATATTCAAAAGTAGAGCTGTATCTGTGATTGAAAAAAGTATCAATATTGAAATGTATTATTTTTGTACTGAAATATTTTTGATGGATTTCTTTGTTTGTATTATTAAATAAAGAAGTGATGCAACACAAATAGTTTTCTTAAGAGGTGGAAAAAATTAAGGGAAATTTCTCACTAAAACTCAATAAAATTATTTAAAAAAAAAACCACCTCTTTTCACAATATGATACTTTTAATTATGAAATGGATCTCTATTAGGCACTAAATATATTTAGTCATAAAAGTATCCTTGCACATACTTTATTTTCTCTAATACATTTATGTTATAAATAATTTTAGTTTTTTATAATTTTTTAGGAATGTCCTCTTTCAGTTAGAAATTACTTTATTATGTAGATCAGTGATAAGAAAAAATTATTAAAGGAATTGAGTTGTAATCCTACAATCGCAGACCCTTTATCTGGCAAGTTCAGAGCCAACATCATAGCTTGGTTTTCAGATTTTGCATCCATTCTGAAAAAGTACCAATAGTGGTGTAGCTCATAAACATATAAAGGGGAAAGTAAACCGTATAAATGTTAGGTCCAGTTTTTAGATCATTCCGGATTTCTGGTTACCAAATACAGGGTCTGTTACTGTATTATGACAGTTCTGCACTTTGCGTAGAATGATCTAAAAAGTAGATTGTTTATAGCTATGAAATGAATTTTTTTATCGACAATATATTTTCAGAATGTTGATTTAATAAATTTTATGTGATAGATGCTGTTGAATCTTCATAAAAAAAGTTGGATGGATGGTTTGATGCTGCAAGACTACAATGAGCATTCTGTCATCAATGAAAAAACTGTGACTGAGATGTTGGAACTGGCTAAGGCTTACAATAAGGTAAGGGCTCATTGTACAGTGCTGGAAAGTATTCTTTATACTTCTACTCAAATGCAAGTTTTGATTCTTGTGTATAGATAGTAGGGGCTATAAATATTAGTTTTAGTTTTTGTTAATAGGCTGCTTTGAAAAAAATATTTAAATAAAACATGGAAGTTTTAATTAACAACTTAATTTTCATTTTTTTTTTTTTCATTTTACTAAATTTTGATTATACAGGATGATTATAAAATTTCAACTTTCAAACGGTTGTAATGAAAGAATCATTTGTCAAAATAACCTGAATATATGTTAAGGGGGAAATAGTTGGGCATAAGATAAAGTTCAAATTTTTACCTCCTCATGCTGTACCATTTCCCAGTTTTCATATATTCAGGTGATTCTGCCTAATGTTTTTTTTTTTTTTTTAATAAATTTTTGAAAGTTAAACTCTTATTATAATTACTCTGCTTATTAAGTTTTCTAGCATTTATTCAAATATAAAGCTTTAGGAAAAACATTATAAAAATGTTCATCACTATTTCTCTTTTTGAGAATCTACATTTCATAAACAAATTAATATTGTTTTGTACTACTTCTCTGAAACTTTTTAGTTTTCCTTATTTGACAAGAAAAAAGAAACTTAGGAAAGGAAAACAAGAAGAACGTTAATGTTGCAAAACTGTTTAATTTTTTAGTTATATAATTTGAAATACTTATAATACAAAAAGGTTTAATATTTCTCTTTATCTACAGTCTCTTGAGGATGAAGATAAAATGACACCAGAACAGCTTGCTATTAAAAATGTTGGAAAGCAGGTTAGTTATCTATAATTATTCACTTCTAAATAGCATTAAAACACTTCCTTGTGTAGTAACGAATACTCAATTTTGAATTATTTTTTTTTTTCCCAGGATCCAAAGAGGCATTTAGAAGAACATGTGGATTCTTTAATGAACTCAAATATAGTGCAGTGTTTAGGTGCTATGTTGGATACAGTTGTATTTCAGTGATGTCATATTTTCCCTCTCATCATATTTTAATAAATTCATTGGGCTTACTAATAAAATTAACTTCTCTTTTCTGACATTTGGCCTTATTTCAAACTTTTTGCTTGATAACACTTGAAATGGATAGAAGTCTGCATTTGAAATTTTTTTACTGAAGGATTTTGTTACATATTTGTGGGATTTAAAAGAAACGGGTCGTTCAAATATTACGTAAGCATGTTTTTGGTAATTTTTGACCCCCCTCCCCCCCTTGTCAGCAAAAGTAAGCAAATCGCATACCCCCCCTCTATAATTACGTAAGCATACAGTACCCCTGCTCCTGATTTTTTTTTTTTTTTAACGTTAATAATCTAAAAAACAGTTAGGATTCAATGCAAATAATGAACTTTAACTTAATTTTTTCTAGTTGCCTTTCGCAACTCTTCTTCGACTCTTTTTAACACCAACACTTCTAGTTCGTCATTTTTAGATGCATTTTTAAAATGATGCCATACCTCATTATTTATATCCTGAATATCTTTCAAGGGTTTGTTTGATGTAGACTTTTTAAAAGCTTCAAACAGCTTTTTATATAAAATTTCACGAAATGAAGACATATGTTTTTTTTTTTTAAAAAAAAGCAAACAGAAAGCAGAGCAACTATATTTGCTTAATCTTCAAAAAGTTCAAGAAGGATTGCAGTGGAAAAAGAAACTTGTTCAAAACACAACTCGATTCGGAATCTTGAATCTTAAACCAACTACTGTTCCATCTTAGGCGCCCGCCATTCGCCAAGCGAAACAAAAACAAAAATTGTCTGTCACATAAGTTAGGTTTAATGTAGGATTCACGTCTCCAAACACCCAAAAGAGGGGAATCCCCTTTATTCATTTTGAAACTGCAGTATTTTGCATCATCAATGTTTGATTGTAATTGGCTGAAAGCAGAGTACGTCACTCTTATGTGACGTAAGTTTAAATCCCTTAGATCGATTTGAATGGAAAGTCGCCTATCCTAGAACTCGGTGTACAAAAGTGAAATTTTTTGTAAGTTTCAATTTTTTTTTTTAGAAATAAAGGGATTATTAAATGCTTACGTAAGCGTCACTCATACCCCCTCCCTCCCCTTGTCAGCAAAAATAAGCAAATCGCTACCCCCCCCCCTCCCCCGCTCTAGGTGCTTACGTAATATTTGAACGGCCCCACACGTTGAAAATAGATATAAACGGATTATACAAAAATAAATCATAAACATAATAGTATCGGACATAAAGGTATGCAGTTGCTTAACCAAACCCCATTTCATCATTTTTTTAAATAAAGAAAATTATGTTTTAGAAATGAGATATTAGGTTTATCCTTCGGGTTTCAATGATGAAACATTTACAAATAAAATGGCTCATATTAATCAAATTAATTTTCTCTGTATTGTCTATGCTTACATTCATTGTCCAATCAGAGCAATTTATGTATAAAACTTCAAAAATGAACATGCCTTACACAGGTCTTTATTGTAGGTTTATATTAAAAATATGGACATTTTATTTTGAAATTCAAACTCCTTATTTATAGGACATAAAAATAATCAGCAAAGTAGGGTAGAAATATTTAAATTTTATATACATTTCGTGCTCCATACATTTAAAAAAAATTCATGGAACATGAAAGTGACTTTTTAAAGTAGTTTTCTACAATCTTTGTGTACTAACGCAACTACGTAAAAAAAAAATTCTACAGTCAACTCGCGATAACTCGGAAGTCTCATAAACCGAATATTCATTTATCTCGAAGTGCCTTTTTTGGTGTCGAAGTGCTCTTTTAAAAATGTTCGATACATAACGAAACTACAATTTCTTTTGGTGAAGAAAAGGCGAAGAACTTTGCGCGTTTACTAAAACTTGAAGGATTTATAACAAATGCAGGATGGCTAGAAAAGTTTAAAGTGATGCACAATATTGTCTTCAGACTCCACATGAACAAGCAAAAGTGGTCTCTGACAAAATTTGCCTTGAATAGAAAATAACTTCCTATAACTCGAAGTATTTGGCCAGTCCTTTGAATTTCGAGTTATCGCGAGTTGACTGTATATGCAAAGCTGTATAAAGGTAAATATCCACGGACGAGAAAACGCGCGAGTTTGATGCAAAACGGCTTCTCGCACGTGTACAGACCCTTGCGAGTCCACTATCGGGAAGTTTTAGTTGCAGCAAGACTTGTGCCGACCGAAAATACTCTCGTGGACACTAGTTCTGCAAGTTTTCTTCCTTGATTCCAGCCGTTTGGAAAATATTGCAGCTTCTCTCTTCAAGTTGACAGTCAAATCCTCAATGGTGGAGCTGATTTTATTTTGATGCTGCTGATTTAATTAAATAATTCTTTTTAATTATTCGCACTGTATAGGACTTGTCATTATTGTATATGATTAAAGACGAGCATTTAAAAAAATTACAAGATTGAAATACAAATACATGTCGATTTTCTACCTTTGAAGATTCGAATGACACATTTATTTGGAAGTTTCAGAGTTTGGAAGAAATTGATAAAAAAAAAACTATCTTGGATTAAGTAACAATAGGATGGATTTAATTAATTAAAAATACTAAGATACGTTTGTATCAAATAAAAGGTTAAATATAGTTTAAAAAGGCAAAGTATGATTCCTTCTTCTCATGTAGCAAAACAATTTCCTTCCTGCGTTATCGTGCATTATTATCTTTATGCAGTGTTGGAAAATATGCCACGAAGATATTTTGACTAGATGTAATCAGTGCTAGAAGTGTGGGTAGACGCGGGGTGACGCGTCCCCCACTTGTCCAGAAAATACCCATGCGTCTCCCCACTTCTAAAAACACTGAAATCCATCCCCCCACTTCTAAAACCACTGAAATCCATCCCCCCACTTCTAAAACTACCGAAATCTATTCCTCTAATTTAAAAAAACATTCAATCCGTCTAAAAACTAAAAGGGGTGGGGGAAAAGATAGAATTAACCATTTTCATTACTTCTGCTTTTTCTGGCTGTTTGTTATTTTTTATACTTTCATTTTTGTTTTGTTTAAAGCAGATTCAGTCAATTTTTCTTGGAAATGCGCGGCGAGTTTCGGCGCCCATTGTCTGGGATTATTGAAGAAGTGGATAGAAAAAGACATATTTATTGCACTATCATTTCCTGTTTTGTCCTCGACCATTTACTTTAGAATGTTTTGCCTTTTGTTGATAATTAGTAGAAAATCGTGTATTCCTCCAACCAGGGACGACGCGAACGGGGGGGCGTAGGGGGCGACTCGCGCCCCCAAAATTTTTAGAAAGTTGGACAGTCGGCAAATTTTCAAAAATTTTATCGAGATTTTTCTTTTTCTAAAGTCGATCCACAATAAAATCGAATTAAATGGAAAAAAAAAAAAAAAAGGAACAAAAATATTAAAAATATCTTAATGCAGCGTGACCCGAGTTTGACGAATCGGCATTTTTACAATAGAAGTCTATTATAGGGGAGTCGGTGTCTTTTTTTACGGCTACAATGATGGACTGCGAACGCAAATATTACTATATAAATATTACCATAAATTTTTAGAAAGGCTGGTAGTCGGCAAATTTCATCCCTTCTTTTAAAAATCCCTACTGACGCATGTTTCAAAACATATTGAATGGAAAAAGTACAAATAATTAAACTCATCATTATTATTATAAAATTGTGATCACAATGCAGCCTCAGTTGACGGTCGGCAATTTTGAATTGGAGTATGTCCTTTTTGACAGGAATATTAAAATAATCTAATCATTGATATCTTCACTGACATTAGATAACTTTGATGTGTTACAGTAGATGATATACTTGTATTTGTGGTACGTCAGACAACGCCTCAAAAACCATGACATACACATTAAACGTCATTTACATAAAGTATGTAATGTACAAGTACATCATATATGAGTCAAAGGTTTTATACAAAATTTCAAAACACCAAAATTTTTATATACGAAAATTGACCCACATTTTACAAAGTTATTGCAATTAATGTCAAGTAGAACTCCATAAAATGATGTTATGTACAGGATGGTCGTAAAGAAACTTTGCCGATATATGGATCTCTAAAGGCAGTCTCGTTCAACAGATCGAGATGAGATTTCAGGTATAGTTATTCAGAGATATGAGGTCGGGTCGAGGTCGAGATCAGGTCGGAATTCTGTGAATTTCGGCAAAATGGCGCTCACGATAGTAGGTGAAAAATGAGAGTCCTGAGCCACGGAGGGACCGGGGACGGTGACGTCACCGGAAGTGGGCGTGGCCGGATGTGCCGGCACAGGAAGTCACCTGACCGGATATGACGTCACAGGAAGTCACATGACCGGAAGTGGAGTTGAGCTGTTCTTCTCCTGCTGTTGAGTTGTTTCCTTCCTGCTGCTGTTAGTTTCGGTTTCGTTATAGGCTGTATTTGTATGACGTCACAGTGAAAATGACGTCACAATATTATAAAGTTTAGCTTTAAGACGGTGGCAACATCTTTTTAGTTTGGGTTTCAACAGGGTAGAGTTGAGTTGTTCTAGGGCTGCTTCTAAACGAATAGTTTCAAGTTATAGGCTTTTCATGTATGACGTCACAGTGGGGATGACGTTACTATACATTATAAAGTTTAAGGCGGTGGCAACAGGAGGGTATACGGAGGGATGGGGACGAGGGACGATGAAGTCATTAGAAGTTGAGTTGTTCGACTCCTGCTTCTAAACGAATAAGTTATAGTTATAGGCTCTTTTTTTACTAGTGACGTCACAGTGGGGATAGAGTGGGAGTGACGTCATTAATTACTTCACAAAGTTTATCTTTGAGTTAAGACGGGGGGGCGGAGTTGAGTTGTTCTAGGACTGCTTCTAAACGAATAAGTTAGACTTATAGGCTTTTCGACTCGTGACGTCACAATGGGTATAGAGTGGAAATGACGTCACATTATATTATAAAGTTTACCTTTGAACCAAGACGAGACAGAGTTGAGTTGTTCTATGGCTGCTCCTAAACGAATAAGTTAGAGTTATAGGCTTTTCGACTCGTGACGTCACAATGGGTATGACGTCATAACATGGAAATAAATACGAATTTAATCTGTTTCTGTTGGAATATATCCGAATTTAGCTTGTTAGAGGTGGCAACACCTATAATTTTAGATGACGTCATCGTCCCTCATCCCCATCCCTCATTACTCCTTTGCGCAGGGGTTGAGTTGTAGGGTTCCTTCTCCTGAATGAAGACATTATACTTATAGGCATTTATGCTTGTGACATCACAATGGGTATGACGTCATTATTTTTACAAAGTGTATCTTTGAACTAAGATGGAGTTGAGTTGTCCTAGGGTTGCTTCGAAATGAATAAGTTAGAGTTATAGACATTTTTACTAGTGACGTTATAACTTGCTTAATGTCTCCTCTGATGGACCGAAATAAATGCTCGCTTCTGATTGGTTAATAGCTACTAATTGTTTAGGGATGCGGTGGCAACAGCTTCGAGGTTTAAACAGGATATGAGCAGGTGTTAATTGGATGAGTCATCCTGTCTGAGCTTGTTGAAGCAGGATATTGTGCGGTGATAAGATAGGAGGGGGAGATTAGCCGAGTGGGTTGATGGTCACGTGACTTCTTTAAGCCAATCAGAATGCATGAACTACGTCACTCACGGGTTTGATAGCTAACGATAACGCCATTTCTCCCCCTGATTTTGTCAAGTGAAGGTGCGTTTGCTATTTCTTCAAAGTTAAAATGTCGACTGATTTGAATATCGAACTTGTTGAAAGCTTTTACGATGCAGCTAAATCGCAGCAGTTATTTGATGAGTTGTTAAAGTACGAATATGAGAAACTGCAAATGAACTTTAATGGAAAAAATTTCATTCCCCAAAGAAAAGTGTTGGGTTTTGGAGATACTGGCGTGAACTATGCCTTTTCTGGAACGTGTGTTTTTGCCAAGCCATGGACTCCAACTTTACTTGCCATGAAGAAGGATGTGGAAAGAAAGACCGGACAAGACTACAACTTTGCCCTCCTCAACTTCTATCCCAATGGAAATGCTAAGATTGCTGCCCATAAAGATGACGAAAAAGACTTGAATCCAGTCTCTATCATCCCAACCCTGAGTCTTGGAGCTACAAGGATTATGAAGTTTACCCAGACCAAATTTAAGCCCAGCAAAGTTCCATTAGCAAGTGGGTCCCTCCTCCTCATGAAGCCACCGACTAACAAGTTCTGGACTCATGCTATTCCTGCCGAGCCAGCTGTGACGGAGCCGAGAATAAGCGTTACCTTCCGAAACATTGTGGAGAGAGGTCAAGATATTGTAGAACATCCCTACAGGCCTCCTTCTCGGAAGCGATCGTTCGATGAAGCAATTCCCGAAGACGACTGGTTAACTCGCCTTTATGCCCCCGCAAAGAAAACAAGTGAATGCCTGAAAGACTGGGATCTTGGATTTGGATTCAAAGTATCACTTCAGCAGATGAACTCTCGACTTTTTGTGCATATGCGTCAATATAGTGCCCAAGGAGAGAACTTTTATCCAACAAATCAAGGAATTGTGATGAATATGGATACATTTCAAGACTTCCACAATAAACTATTTCATGTGAACACTAAATATTCAACTTCGAGTGCTATCTGCAACAATCAACTCTTGATCCTATCCTACAAGGGTGAGTTAGTTTTAAAGCAGCTTTTCCAATTTCAACTTAAGGAGACTTTTCTAAGTGTGGATGAAATTAATCTTATTAAAATAAAAGAGTTGATACCTGATATTTGTGAAACCATTAAGGACTCTCTTCTAACTATACTACAAACTAAAATTCTTGTTGAATGTAAACAAAATGTTAATATTCCACCCAATGTTGATTTATTCCATGAATATGTTATTGCATTGCAGCATGAAATTGAATGCAATATACTTAAATTGTTTCGCTGCGATGGTTGTGCTTTAAATGATATGTCACAAGGAAATCATGCCTGTATGACTGTCCCATTACAAGATCAATCTTGGTGTGTTGGTGATGATGCAATTTTTGTGCTTAATGTAAATAATATAATTGAAACTCTAAGATCTAAAAATGTTATACAATACTTCCATGAAGATTTTTTTAAATGTATATCTTGGAGTTCCTTGAATGACCATTTGAAATTGTAAATAACTGCATTTAATGATATTGTATTCTTTTGATGATTATAAATAAAAAAATATATTTTATTAGATAATTTGTATATGTATGATTTCAATAATTGAACAGTTTTAAGCAACATTATTTTATTGAGTAAGGTTCCCACTTTAAGACATGTCTTACATTTCGTTTCAACTTTGAACAATTTTTCTGATTTTTGGATACTCTAATGCCTAAATTAGAGAGAAAAAGTAACATTCTTGAATATCTTACAACTAAGAATTCAAAAAGTGAACGTGAAAATTTACTTTACGAATAAACATCATGTCTTTAAAATGTGTAAGAATATCACTAAATAAGAGAAAAAAGTAACATACTTAAACTTTGTACGATAAATAACTTTAACATTAACGTAAAAAATTTACTTCACATATAAAAATTACGACTTTAAATGTGAATATAAGAAGAATTAGCATACTCAAAATTTCTACGATAAATAATTTTAGCCTTTGCTTGAAAATTTACTACATATATAAAAATCATGTCTTTAAAATATCGCTAAATAAAAGAAAAAAGTAACATGCTTAAACTTTCTATGATAAATAACTTTAACAGTAACGTAAAAATGTACTTTACACATAAAAATCACGACTTTAAATTTGACATGTAAGAGAAAAGTATAACATACCTATAATTTCTACAACAAAGAATTTAAACCCATTACCATTCATGTCTTTAAAATGTCTAATGACAACTCTAATTTTTAGAAAAAATAAACACTACAAATTTACAAGGGCAAAGAATTTAAAATTAAATGTGAAAATTAACTTTACATGTACGGTCATACTCTTATGTCAACGATAAATAAGATAAAAAAAAAAGAAGCTCTAAGATTTTATAAGGCAAAGAATTTAAATAATACGCGAAAATTTACCTCACATATAAATTTTTTCTTTCAAATGTGTAAGAATAACGTTAAATTAGAGAACAAGAAACACTAAAAATGTATAAGGTAAGGAACTTAAACAATAGGCGAAAATTTATTTCACATATAAAATTTTTATCTTTAAAATGTGTAAGAATAATGCTAAATTAGAGGGGGGAAAGTAACAGACTAAAACTTTCTTCGACAAAAATTTAAACAATATGCGAAATTTTCATACACAATTATTTTCTTAGGTTAATAATGGAAAATTTAACAGAATAAAAATTGCAAAGATAAAGAATTTTAACCTTTACTCAAAAATTCACTTCTTATATAAATATCATGTCTTTAAACTTTAACGTGACAATTTACTTTTCATATACAATTATATTCTTAGGTTAATGTTAAATTAGGGAAATTTGAACATAACAAAAATTTCAAAGATAAAGAATTTTAACCTTTACTCGAAAATTTACTTCACATATAAATATCATGTCTTTAAACTTTAACGTGGCAATTTACTTTTCATATACAATTCACGTCTTTAAACGGGAAGATAAGCATGTGACGGTAATTAGCCAATCAGGGTAGCGGTAGGTGATACGCCACTCACCGGCATTTTTAGACCGGAGGATGAGTCACGCTAAAACTTGTTGGAACAGGTCGGGAGATTTGTACAGTAAGCACGGGAAGATTAACACGTGACGGTAATCAACCAATTAAGATAGAGATCGATGCGCAAGCAGCGGGTGATGCTATGGTGTGTCAGCAGGTCTTTGAGATTATCGTTTTCCTACTTTGCCTTTTTCATAATGAAATGTTTGTGAAAACTTGGAATGAATGAAGTGGATTTCAAAGACACATTAGTTAGTGAAGGTAGAATTCGCATGGACTTTCTCCCAAAAAGTATGATTCGCTTGGAGAATTTAAGATCATTTCTACTTGAAAACTTTTCTATTATCAAAAACATTGAATATCTTTTAAACTCAGTGGGATTATATGCTACAATACGAGTAAAACTTAACAAAAATTGTTTCATAGAAGAAAAATAGCAAGTGATTTAAAATGAATACTAGTTATAGGTACTCCAAAGAAAAATTTCAAAATCTACTTTTCAATCGGAAAAGCAATACAAGTTGGAAATTTTTTTTACTTCAAGAAAGACAATTTACTTTGTAGTTGTAGTTGTATTCAGATTATCTGGCGCCGTCAGCAACACGAGGGCTATAATGCGCCGAAACATTTCGTCATTTAACAAACCAACATACATTTACAAACACCCATGCCTACACGGGACTTGAACCCGCAACCTCGCGGTCTAGAAGCCAGCACGCTAACCACTATACCGTTTGGTCGGCAATTTACTTTGTAATAATATACGTTAAGGTGTCATATTAACTCGTGCAATACATGCTGACTAAGGATTATTTTACTTATCAATCTAAGAAAGGTGAAAAATATTAAATAAATTGTAGATATTAAATACATTTTAGATATCATTCAAGTTTTGAAAATAACCTGCAAGACTTTTAAAACATCTTAAGATAATTTGAAAGAAACTTGCGAATTATATGTAAACTACATAACTTTTTATAATCTAAAAGGAAATCACAAGTAATTTAGTTAACTTTTTTCATGGTAACACTCATATTCAATGACATGTTTTAAAATTTTACCTTCTTTACATGATAATAGTTATAAATTTTTTTCAATCTCAGATGCGATATACTATTATTTCTAATATATATATATGTTATGAATTGTGTAAAGTTTTTTAAAAGAGTATATGCGAATCACCAATTAGAAACATAAAAATTTAACATCATTCAAACAAATTAAAAAAAAAAATAAGATATTTTCCTTAGTTGAAATAGTTAACTACTCATGTGATGGAATATACATAGAACATTTGAATACTGAAAAAAGTTTGCTAGGCAAACTTAAAGAATTTTTTTTTTTCGAAAAACTAGCATAAATTTGAAAAAATGTATAGTTTGTTACTACGTAAAATTGAACATCATCTGGACAGACTAAATTATATGTGAAATTTTTTTTAATTTTTTTTTTATTTGAGAGGTGTAGACAATATATCATTAATATAGAGATTTTTAACTTCCACCCATAATTTCTAAATAACTTATACATAAATTTCAGAAAACTGAAACGGAATGTGTTTTACAAGACGCTTATTTTGTTAAATGAATATTCAATATTATTATAACTGAGCAAAGTTCATTCCGGAAAAAACTTGTAAAAGATACTTATATTTTGAAATATCCTTTTAAATTGATGAATGCTCGCTTTCGAAAGACATAAATAAAACTGATATTACTCATGATAATTAACACATGCAAAACATTAGTCAAACAAAGTGAAATTTTTATTTTATTTTTAGAATTTAAATAGGAAATTTGTGTAAACTTTTTCAACTTTTAAACCAAGTATCATGTAAAATTATAAATTACGATAGGAAATAGTATGCTTCAAAATCTTCAGAATCAGAACAAGTCTTTTGGTTAAGCTAAATTTATTTCTCAAGGAATTGATAGCATACCAGAGAAGTCCTTATCATTTCACATCTTTTCTCATGTTGCAAGAAGATATATTTTGTAAAAGATCGTCGTAGCACTTAACAAAAATCAGTAAAAATAAATATATTTTCTATGGCAAAGATAAAACACTTAACAAATTAATTACTGAAATTTAGCTAAGTTGCATATGGTTTATTCACATAACTCGCATAAGCTTCGAATGTTAAAAAAAAATATATTTGTCAGTTGAAATCAAGCTCATCGAAAAAATAAATGCTATCTACATTTTTCAAGTCGGAAAATTACTATTAAATAAAAACTTTACATTCAAAAAACATTGTAATGTTAAAAATAAAAAAGAAAAAAATCTACAAAAAATGTAAAATGATAATTTTACTGTTGGTACATAAAATGATGAATAATTTACGATTTTATTCGAGGCAAATGTTTTATTGTCTAACAGAGAACTTAAACTTTAGCAGAAAAACGAAAAAATACCAAACTTAGGAATAGCAAATTTCTTGAAATTCATGTATAATGTGAGAAGTTTTATTGTAAGCATAGAAGATACAACATTGAAAAATGTGAATGTTTCGAAGTACTTTATCTGAAATAAAAAGGCGTTAAGGTCCGCTATAAAAAAATTTTGGAGAAAGTTTAAACAAAATATAAATCAAACATGCTTTTAAGTGGGGACACATATATTAAAACTATAACACATATATTAAAATTATAACACATTAAACAATTTATATTATGTCCTCTCAGTTGTATCAAACTGAATAACATGAAAACAACCACAAACTGAATAAACATGAAAATTATCAACAAATGTGGAAAAAGTTTCCTCTCTAACATGAAAAAAAATAATAATATATAACATTGACAAATGTTAAGATCACGAAACTTGTTTAATCATATACCGATAGGAGCAATCAATGTTGCGGGGAGATATTCACGTGATGGTCAGTACCCCATGAATAAATTAATAGAAGATTCTTATATTTTCTCATGCTCATTTCAATAGCATTCCACGTAACTTCAACTTTATATGTTACACTATAGATATATTTATTTTTTCAAATATATTGACTTTCGAAAAACCATCCTTCAATATAAGAATGATCATAGTAAGAATAAAAGAAAAGATGCTAAGCATATGATTTGTTGCTAAGTCTAAATAAATGCACTTTAAATCAATGCTTAGCATCTTTTCTTTTATTCTTACTATGATCATTCTTATATTGAAGGATGGTTTTTCGAAAGTCAATATATTTGAAAAAAAAATAAATATATCTATAGTGTAACATATAAAGTTGAAGTTACGTGGAATGCTATTGAAATGAGCATGAGAAAATATAAGAATCTTCTATTAATTTATTCATGGGGTACTGACCATCACGTGAATATCTCCCCGCAACATTGATTGCTCCTATCGGTATATGATTAAACAAGTTTCGTGATCTTAACATTTGTCAATGTTATATATTATTATTTTTTTTCATGTTAGAGAGGAAACTTTTTCCACATTTGTTGATAATTTTCATGTTTATTCAGTTTGTGGTTGTTTTCATGTTATTCAGTTTGATACAACTGAGAGGACATAATATAAATTGTTTAATGTGTTATAATTTTAATATATGTGTTATAGTTTTAATATATGTGTCCCCACTTAAAAGCATGTTTGATTTATATTTTGTTTAAACTTTCACCAAAATTTTTTTATAGCGGACCTTAACGCCTTTTTATTTCAGATAAAGTACTTCGAAACATTCACATTTTTCAATGTTGTATCTTCTATGCTTACAATAAAACTTCTCACATTATACATGAATTTCAAGAAATTTGCTATTCCTAAGTTTGGTATTTTTTCGTTTTTCTGCTAAAGTTTAAGTTCTCTGTTAGACAATAAAACATTTGCCTCGAATAAAATCGTAAATTATTCATCATTTTATGTACCAACAGTAAAATTATCATTTTACATTTTTTGTAGATTTTTTTCTTTTTTATTTTTAACATTACAATGTTTTTTGAATGTAAAGTTTTTATTTAATAGTAATTTTCCGACTTGAAAAATGTAGATAGCATTTATTTTTTCGATGAGCTTGATTTCAACTGACAAATATATTTTTTTTTAACATTCGAAGCTTATGCGAGTTATGTGAATAAACCATATGCAACTTAGCTAAATTTCAGTAATTAATTTGTTAAGTGTTTTATCTTTGCCATAGAAAATATATTTATTTTTACTGATTTTTGTTAAGTGCTACGACGATCTTTTACAAAATATATCTTCTTGCAACATGAGAAAAGATGTGAAATGATAAGGACTTCTCTGGTATGCTATCAATTCCTTGAGAAATAAATTTAGCTTAACCAAAAGACTTGTTCTGATTCTGAAGATTTTGAAGCATACTATTTCCTATCGTAATTTATAATTTTACATGATACTTGGTTTAAAAGTTGAAAAAGTTTACACAAATTTCCTATTTAAATTCTAAAAATAAAATAAAAATTTCACTTTGTTTGACTAATGTTTTGCATGTGTTAATTATCATGAGTAATATCAGTTTTATTTATGTCTTTCGAAAGCGAGCATTCATCAATTTAAAAGGATATTTCAAAATATAAGTATCTTTTACAAGTTTTTTCCGGAATGAACTTTGCTCAGTTATAATAATATTGAATATTCATTTAACAAAATAAGCGTCTTGTAAAACACATTCCGTTTCAGTTTTCTGAAATTTATGTATAAGTTATTTAGAAATTATGGGTGGAAGTTAAAAATCTCTATATTAATGATATATTGTCTACACCTCTCAAATAAAAAAAAAATTAAAAAAAATTTCACATATAATTTAGTCTGTCCAGATGATGTTCAATTTTACGTAGTAACAAACTATACATTTTTTCAAATTTATGCTAGTTTTTCGAAAAAAAAAAATTCTTTAAGTTTGCCTAGCAAACTTTTTTCAGTATTCAAATGTTCTATGTATATTCCATCACATGAGTAGTTAACTATTTCAACTAAGGAAAATATCTTATTTTTTTTTTTAATTTGTTTGAATGATGTTAAATTTTTATGTTTCTAATTGGTGATTCGCATATACTCTTTTAAAAAACTTTACACAATTCATAACATATATATATATTAGAAATAATAGTATATCGCATCTGAGATTGAAAAAAATTTATAACTATTATCATGTAAAGAAGGTAAAATTTTAAAACATGTCATTGAATATGAGTGTTACCATGAAAAAAGTTAACTAAATTACTTGTGATTTCCTTTTAGATTATAAAAAGTTATGTAGTTTACATATAATTCGCAAGTTTCTTTCAAATTATCTTAAGATGTTTTAAAAGTCTTGCAGGTTATTTTCAAAACTTGAATGATATCTAAAATGTATTTAATATCTACAATTTATTTAATATTTTTCACCTTTCTTAGATTGATAAGTAAAATAATCCTTAGTCAGCATGTATTGCACGAGTTAATATGACACCTTAACGTATATTATTACAAAGTAAATTGCCGACCAAACGGTATAGTGGTTAGCGTGCTGGCTTCTAGACCGCGAGGTTGCGGGTTCAAGTCCCGTGTAGGCATGGGTGTTTGTAAATGTATGTTGGTTTGTTAAATGACGAAATGTTTCGGCGCATTATAGCCCTCGTGTTGCTGACGGCGCCAGATAATCTGAATACAACTACAACTACAAAGTAAATTGTCTTTCTTGAAGTAAAAAAAATTTCCAACTTGTATTGCTTTTCCGATTGAAAAGTAGATTTTGAAATTTTTCTTTGGAGTACCTATAACTAGTATTCATTTTAAATCACTTGCTATTTTTCTTCTATGAAACAATTTTTGTTAAGTTTTACTCGTATTGTAGCATATAATCCCACTGAGTTTAAAAGATATTCAATGTTTTTGATAATAGAAAAGTTTTCAAGTAGAAATGATCTTAAATTCTCCAAGCGAATCATACTTTTTGGGAGAAAGTCCATGCGAATTCTACCTTCACTAACTAATGTGTCTTTGAAATCCACTTCATTCATTCCAAGTTTTCACAAACATTTCATTATGAAAAAGGCAAAGTAGGAAAACGATAATCTCAAAGACCTGCTGACACACCATAGCATCACCCGCTGCTTGCGCATCGATCTCTATCTTAATTGGTTGATTACCGTCACGTGTTAATCTTCCCGTGCTTACTGTACAAATCTCCCGACCTGTTCCAACAAGTTTTAGCGTGACTCATCCTCCGGTCTAAAAATGCCGGTGAGTGGCGTATCACCTACCGCTACCCTGATTGGCTAATTACCGTCACATGCTTATCTTCCCGTTTAAAGACGTGAATTGTATATGAAAAGTAAATTGCCAAGTTAAAGTTTAAAGACATGATATTTATATGTGAAGTAAATTTTCGAGTAAAGGTTAAAATTCTTTATCTTTGAAATTTTTGTTATGTTCAAATTTCCCTAATTTAACATTAACCTAAGAATATAATTGTATATGAAAAGTAAATTGTCACGTTAAAGTTTAAAGACATGATATTTATATAAGAAGTGAATTTTTGAGTAAAGGTTAAAATTCTTTATCTTTGCAATTTTTATTCTGTTAAATTTTCCATTATTAACCTAAGAAAATAATTGTGTATGAAAATTTCGCATATTGTTTAAATTTTTGTCGAAGAAAGTTTTAGTCTGTTACTTTCCCCCCTCTAATTTAGCATTATTCTTACACATTTTAAAGATAAAAATTTTATATGTGAAATAAATTTTCGCCTATTGTTTAAGTTCCTTACCTTATACATTTTTAGTGTTTCTTGTTCTCTAATTTAACGTTATTCTTACACATTTGAAAGAAAAAATTTATATGTGAGGTAAATTTTCGCGTATTATTTAAATTCTTTGCCTTATAAAATCTTAGAGCTTCTTTTTTTTTTTATCTTATTTATCGTTGACATAAGAGTATGACTGTACATGTAAAGTTAATTTTCACATTTAATTTTAAATTCTTTGCCCTTGTAAATTTGTAGTGTTTATTTTTTCTAAAAATTAGAGTTGTCATTAGACATTTTAAAGACATGAATGGTAATGGGTTTAAATTCTTTGTTGTAGAAATTATAGGTATGTTATACTTTTCTCTTACATGTCAAATTTAAAGTCGTGATTTTTATGTGTAAAGTACATTTTTACGTTACTGTTAAAGTTATTTATCATAGAAAGTTTAAGCATGTTACTTTTTTCTTTTATTTAGCGATATTTTAAAGACATGATTTTTATATATGTAGTAAATTTTCAAGCAAAGGCTAAAATTATTTATCGTAGAAATTTTGAGTATGCTAATTCTTCTTATATTCACATTTAAAGTCGTAATTTTTATATGTGAAGTAAATTTTTTACGTTAATGTTAAAGTTATTTATCGTACAAAGTTTAAGTATGTTACTTTTTTCTCTTATTTAGTGATATTCTTACACATTTTAAAGACATGATGTTTATTCGTAAAGTAAATTTTCACGTTCACTTTTTGAATTCTTAGTTGTAAGATATTCAAGAATGTTACTTTTTCTCTCTAATTTAGGCATTAGAGTATCCAAAAATCAGAAAAATTGTTCAAAGTTGAAACGAAATGTAAGACATGTCTTAAAGTGGGAACCTTACTCAATAAAATAATGTTGCTTAAAACTGTTAGTAGTTAGAAAAGGAGAGTCCTGGGCCATGGCGGTATGCGGTATGGTATGGTATGGTATGGGGGCGTGACCGGAAGGGGCGTGACCGGATATGACGTCACAGGAAGTGATATCACCGGATGTGCCGGCACCGGAAGTCACGTGACCGGGAGTTGAGTTGTTCCCCTCCTGCTGTTGTTTTAGTTTCATTATAAGCTGTTTGTGTATGGTCACTACAAAATTCCTTAAATTTAATTCTTCTAACTTAATTTTTCGCAATTCATTAACTATAGTCATTATTTTTACTAAAATATTACATTAACTTAATTTTAGTTTTTATAAAAATTAAGTTAATGTAATATTTTAGTAAAAATAATGACTATAGTTAATGAATTGCGAAAAATTAAGTTAGAAGAATTAAATTTAAGGAATTTTGTAGTGACCATACGCATAACTAGTTATACCATCCTCCAGCAGATACCGCTTGTCGTCATAGGCCGACAAGGCTCTCTTGGTTTGTTGGAGTGAGAAGATGTTTAAAAATTCACTTACCGAATAATCGAAACGAAATCTGCGAAGCTAAAATAACTGTGAATAACTACACAAGTACGAACAAAATCGCGTTTAGAAAAAAAAAACACGAAGTATTAAACACGTCTTTCACACTCAGGTATCTAAGTAGAAATGGCGAGACGGCAACCGGTAGCGTCTATATATGAGGGGTGATCACGTGACTTCACCGACCAATCAGGTTTCACGGTAGAGGGCGCTGCTTGGTTCTAACCGATCAGAGCGGGTGGGGAGCGAGACTAGGGATGTTTCAACACGCTTCAACGCGTTTGCGAGTTGAGTTGTTGTGTAACGATCTTGCTTGAAACAGTTAAAGTGATAGATAATTTGTTCGTGACGTCATAGTAGATATGTCGTCAAGAATTACCTTATGTTAGAGATCGGAAAAATACTTGCTTGCGATTGGTCGGTTTTTAGACACATCACCAAATACTCTCTTCTCATTGGTTGAAATGTGTCACGTGATTTCATTGGCTATACAGTTTATGATGCTTTGAAAGATTATTTGAAATTGTAAATAAAAATTATTCAGTGGAAATATGTGTGTGTGATTTTCTTATGTGAAATAATAATAAAAAAAAAAAAAATGTTAAAGCAATATCACTTTATTGAATCATAAATTTTCCCACTCTTTAGGTGGTTTTACATTTCGTCTCAACTTTGTTTGGTCAATTTTTACAGGTGACTTTAGCAACTTCTTATTTCCGATAAACTGCTTCGGAACATTTAAATCTTTCAAAACAGTATTAAATAAACTTTTCCGTGATACATTACTTTTGGCACTATACATATAATCGAAAAAGTCGACAATGTTAGAGTTTGGTATTTTTTCTCCGTGAATGGAGATTTGACCCTTGGAATTCCATGATAAGATATCAGGTTGATTCTTGATGAGAGCAAGTGTATTTTCAGCTTTTCTTCGCATGGGTTTAGAAAGTGATGCTAATATAAGTTCTTGATAATTATCATCTTTTTGAAGTTTCTTTATTTCTTCTACTTTCACAGATTCTTCAACTTTCCTCTTATCTTCTATTTTCTCCACTTCTTCTTTCTTCTTCTCTTCAGCTGTCTTACTACTTTGTTCATTCGGACGTGAATTATTAAATTCTTGCAGATTTAAACTTTTCTTCAACAGTTCATGATAGAGGACCAATTTTTCATGATCAGGTAAGTCACTATGTAAAATTTGTATCATTGCCTTATCAAGCTCACTAAGCCTTTTATTGGAAACAGTATGTTTTGTCACCAATTCTTCGGGTATAAGAGCAAACTTCTTAATTTGAGCCATGAAATAATGTAGTTAAAACACTCAAGGCTGCAGGAATAAGTATGTTGAGGAAACCTCCTTTCTGTAAAATGACTTGACGTTTTTTCGGTAAAGACACTTTACGATTACTTAAATGACGCAATATCTTCTTATGTTTAGAGAGCGTTTTCTTCTGTCGTGCAGTCAATGGGATATTTCCATTCAATGTGTTAATGCAACATTCGCATATGGCTTTTATACAGTTCTTATTGAGTTTACTTAATAAAGTTTTTCGTAACCTTAAAGGACAAATTTGCAACAGTCGTAATTGATTGAGTTGCTCCTTCTTAAGCGTCATCTTGCTAAATGATACTTATCTTCAAAGTCATTCACTTTTATATCATTTAAATTGATACACGATCTGTCTTTCAGTAGGTAAAATTTTGGTACGTAATCGTAACTCTTCTGGTGTTTCGGCACGTAAATCTATAAATAAATAGGAATAGGGGTTTTTCGTTGCATCTTCAAAGACTTCTTGAAATAACTTGACATGTCGAGGAAATAATTGTCTTCCTAGATGTGAAATTTGACTCACGTCTCGTCTATTTTTACACAGTACTAAATAGTGTGCATTCAATGTAATGTCACGCATTTCTTTCCCTTTGTAGAAAAAATTTTGTGTTATGAAGATAACACTCAGGTTTAAATGATGACTACCTTTTGTAAAAAGATCAGTTAAATGACTGTTAGCATTTGACATTAAATCATCAATTACGAAGAGTGTATTCTCGCCCAAAAATTCTTTAAATGTCGTAGGTAGACCTTCTACAAATGTCACATTATCAATTTCATCATATAAGGGTTGATGTATTCCATAAAACCAAACAATCTTATCGGGAACAATTGAAAACATCCCCTGTTTTTCACTTATCAAATCCCGCACAAAATAACTTTTACCGCATCCTGTTGGACCGGCGATTACCATCGTAAAAGGATGTTGCAACTTTGGAAATTCCATGTTGAATGAGAGACGAGACATAGTGCTACTGTTTAAATACTTTCTTTATTGATAAAATGGTGCTACAATTCTAAAGTGCTTGATTACAAAATGATGCACTTTGATATCATTACATATTTGATTGGGTACAAAAGACAAGAGAATATCGTTCATAGAACGTCCATTACATTTAGAATATAAATAAAAAATACAATATTGTCCACACACGGAACTCGCATTCGATTGAAGTATCATAGGATTAAACTCTACATATCGATAACGCTTTACATAACTTGATATTCCTCCGGGAAAATAAGACGGTGGGTTTCCGAACGAATCAAAGAAGCATATTTCTGTAGGTGATTCTATATAAAAAGCCACCCAATGGGTACCTTCTTGATTGGACTTGTCAGTGTTGGCAATAAAACAGGCTGGAAAGTTTCGAACATATGTTGGTAATCGATCACTTGAGAAAACACCCAAGAATATATTCTTGGTTTTTGCATTTCCAGAAAGAATTCTAGTTATTTGTAGAGTATCCATTAATTCGGAAAGTCACACACCACGTGACGTGATTTGGATATTTCAATCACGTTTTGAAACTCTGCATAAATGAGCACTGATAAAGTTTCCGTAATAGCCTCGGAAAATTTAATTTCCACACGTAAATTTCCTTGGTGTTGCAGATTAAAATGTTCTCCGTCGCAAAGATCAGGACTTAGATCAAATGCGTAAAGTACATGACCTCTGGCATATTCTTCTTGAGATAAGTAAATTCCCTTATCACGATTAAATCCGGAAAATAAGCTATGATAAGCCCGAACGTAGTTGTTGGAATCAAAATTAAGCTCTAAAGGCTTGCAGGGAACCGGTTGTCCATCTATATAAATAGATACAAAGTTTGCACTATGGTGAGAAAAGAGAAATGGGTTCTTTGAATATTGCCCATTCATTGCAGCATTTCCTAAACAGGTGAGAATGACACGTTTTGGCATGAGTCCAAGAAACACATTATCTTGTAAAAAGGACCAGCTCCCTTTGGCAATGCTATAAGTTTTGCAAATCACACGATCAATTGGATATTTGCACGATGTCTTCTCCAAAGCCTTAGCATGCCCAATAGCAACGGCAGGGCTAACCTTCACTTTTCTTATAAATATAGAAGCATGCTCTAGAACTATCTTATAATCCCCATCCACTTTGGTTGAAATTAAGCAAAATGAGGATTTGCTGCGTATCATTTTAATTTTGATATCTACCAAGTTAATCATGAGACGATTTTGTTGAAAAATGTCACAGTGGAGTTGACCAATCATTTCTACGGTCTGGCTGTCTTTGATAAGATTGTAACGCGTCTTCAATCCAGCATCAGCTTTCTCATCTATGGGGTCTATGATATCAGGTTGCGTATCTTTGTAGAATCCTTCACAGGTCAGCAAACTATTCTTGGCATCTTCCCCATAATTTAACAATGTCTCTATATAGGCTCTAAAAGGATAAGTGTTGCTTGCAGAAGAAATATTTCTCTCGTTTAAACTAACGTCTACTTGACTGAAAAGCGAATGTAGGAAAAGGTTGACGGGAGCAACTGGTTCCTTTTCTGGTAGTTTAGTTCCATCTGCTTTCATCACTTTCACTTTCACGTGTAGATAGGAAGCAGCTAAGTCCACATATTCTTCACTACTTCCTGATATTGAAAATTCAATCGGTCCACCATCTCGTACACTTGAAAGGGGATGAAATTCGACAAATTGTCCTTTTTCGATAACGGTCTGGGTTGGGGGAATTGAAAATAAATCTAATTCCGACTTGACGCAAGGAGCAGAGTCTTTATAGATGAAGGAAGCCATTAGGAGAAAATATCATGCGATGTGCACTTCTTCTTGGCTGAACGTGGAATGATGGTTTTTTTCTTCTGTATACGCTTTTTATGTCTTTTTCCACTACCAATCATAGTCTTGACTTTGGTGGCGGCTTTATCTGTTAACACATTTCCAGCTTCTTTGAGTCTTCGTTTGGCGGCCATTTTAAAATCTTGACCTTGAGAAACATCATTCATCAGGTTGACACCGCTGTGAAACATTTGTTTCCCAATAGCTTTAGCACCTGATTTCAGTAGCGGAGCTGCGGCACGAAAAAATGATCTGAATAGACCTCCTAATCCATATCCTCTCTGATAAGAACTTCCTTGATAATAATTCAAGCCTTTTCCCGTCTGCTGCACATAATAATCTTCGAAAGATTTTTGACAACACTGGTAAGGGACATACATTATGAGAGAGACTTCTGACGAAAGTGTAACTTCACGTATGAGCGCCCACGTTCAAATGGCGTTAAACATCCCGAGTGCGTCCTTATAACGATTTCCAAAGTCTCAATAATTTTCCGGTTTACAGGTAAGTAGTGCGGTCTATCATACTGTTCGCTAATCATCTCACCATCTTGTCCTCTCACTCTAACCACTCGAAGGAGAGGTGCTAAGACATCTCCCACAATTTGTGGTTCCACTATATCCGTATAAATCATCAATACGCGATAATGTGCAGAGGGGTCGGCTACGAATGGACCCACAACAGTTGCTTCTATACTTGCGTCAAACGAAGTTATTTCCATAGGTTCAAATCCAAGCATTTCAGCAAGTCCTTGATATAATATGAGTTTCGCATTATTTTTCACAGTTATCTGAACACGCTTAGTTACCGCATTATAACTTGTGACAATTTTATCATCATGTTCTTTCACATAAATAGCCTTTAAAATATCAGGAACTGTCTCATAACAACCCGGAGGTAATCTTCTTCCTACCTCCAACTTTCCACTCGTCTCGAATCCAATTAAATTATTTTGATGATTCACATTATACCAAGTATGCGGATATAAAAACTCTACCGTTCCAACTTCCCATTCTCCTTTCAGTTCAATTGGTATGGGTAAGCGAGTAATAAAATGGGAAATTTTATTTTCAGGAAAATAGGACATGGAACTATCCGAGATGAGCGTTATGTAGAAACTCATGATAGCAAATGAGTCTTGCAACATGTGCTAGTAGTATTTATAGGGCTAGTAAGTTTGAAGTGGGGATCCATTGATTAAACTTGTCGGGGTATCCTCGATATTTCACAAAATATTCCATTTTCTTTTTACGCATGCGTTTTCTTAAAACTTCTTCAACAGGAAATTCGTCTTTCATTGTTACTTTTTGTAACTCTTGTGCGTAAAACGTTCCTTGTATAGGCTCTCCTAATAAATCATTCACTCTATACACTGCAGGTTGTCTCTTGACACACTCTGTTATGACAAACAATTCTTCCGTCCAATTCGTTTCATACCCCTTTTCAAAGGTTAATTTCTTCTTTGAAATGCGAACTACATCATCTACATTAAATACGCATTTGGGTTTAGGTAAATTCTCCATATCTCCATAGAGAGTGAACCAAACATCTTGTTCATTTTCGGCATTCACCTCCACGGGAGCTCTTTGTATACTTGAATGGTAAGTATGATTATAACTTTTCACTAAATCTTGTAATACGTCAATGTATCTATGCGTATTTTTAGCAGTAAAGTACTTCCACATTTTAGTTTTAATACTTCTATTCCAACGCTCGACTATGTTTGCTTTCGACAAATTATATGTCGTGAAAAATCTAATCCCCTTCTTTTTTAACAAGGTCTGAAATAGATTATTCTTAAATTCCGTTCCCTGATCAGTCTGAAGTGATTTCGGAGTTCGTTGATCGAATATTATTTGAAAAGCCTCAACAATATCTATACCTCTCTTTCGTTTCAGAGGAATTAGCCATCCAAACTTTGATAGCACATCAATACAACTCAAAATAAAGCGATAACCATCATTAAACTTTTGAAGACTTGACATATCCACCAAATCCGCTTGCCATTGCTGATCAATGTTATAAACAATCACCCGATTTGTAGGAAATTTATGACGAATGGACTTGTGTAGAGTGTACGCATCCACCCCCTTTAGCCATTTCTGTATCGTTTTCTTGGGAATCTTTCTTCCTGAGGCACGGTATAATGCATCGATACCACCGAAACTTGCTACATGACCCGGGTCTTGATACGTCGCATTCATTACAGCAAGAAATTTTATTAACTCTTATCTGTATCCTAAGTCTTAACATTTTCACATTGAAATAGATAAGTTTCCAGTTTCATTGAGACGAAGCGTAAAATCGATAGCGAATCGATCACTACTACTTAAAAAATAAATAAATAATAATGCAACACATAAACAAATACACAAGTATGCAGTATTCACAACCTCACTCGATAGAACCATACTTGCAACTAACACATTCAACTATAAACTTTACCTTATAAAGATCAAAACTTGATAAAATTAATGTCCTTAAGATCATATCAATACCTTAAAATTCCTTGAAACTCCGTTTAAATGCAAAATTCCCACTATATCCCCTCTGTGACGTAACATAAATATTTTTCAAGCAAGAACGCTATCTTCAATTCCCACCACGTGGTAATTTTTCTGCAAGTTTTAAAATTAGTTTAAATTATATTTTATAATTATTCATCAACTATTACTTAAATCTTTCCATTTCAACAAGTATCAACGTTAAAAACCCACGTGATAATTTTTCTATAAATAAATAAATATTCATTTAATAAATAAGCGCCAATACCTTATTTGTTTAAATGCTAGATTCCAACCATATCATCATTATGACGTCATGTGTTAAAAGTCAAGGAGTTTATATTTTGCAATCATTATCAACAACTCAACTCGCAAACGCGTTGAAGCGTGTTGAAACATGCCTAGTCTCGCTCCCCACCCGCTCTGATCGGTTAGAACCAAGCAGCGCCCTCTACCGTGAAATCTGATTGATCGATGAAGTTACGTGATCACCCCTCATATATAAACGCTACCGGTTGCCGTCTCGTCATTTCTACTTAGATTCCTGAGGGTGAATGACGTTCATCGTGTTTGCTTAGTATTTGCTTATTGTGCTTGTTTATCATATTTTGCTGCTACTTTAGCTTTTTTCTGATTTCATCTGAATTATTCGGTAAGTAAATTTTTATTATTTGTGAAATGTTAGTATCTTTTAAGTAATATATATATTAAAATGTGTTAAGTATGTTAAAGTAGTCGATTCAAGTATTACATAAAAATTATTTCCAACTTGTATTGAAAATGTATGTTTTTCTTTCGATATTTATATATATTTTTTTAAATTTCAGTTATTTATAATGTCATCATCACGTTCTCCTTCTCCCATAGATATCGTTATGGAAGTTAATGACCAAGTAAGTGTTCTTTTAGTAATATATTTTTAAATTATGCTTGAATGCTTATAGATTGTATTTATTTCAAAATTACTTACTATGTATATAAAAGAATATTCTTTAAATAAGGTTAAACTTGTTGCTTTTAAGTAGATGAATGTTTAATGTCTAAGATAAATTTTAAACTGTGTTATTTAACGTCGCATAATTGATTTGTTCACTTAAAACTTTCTCAATTATATTTAAAATTCATGTCAATAATATATTCCTTAAAACTTTTTCTAAATGTTGTTCATTAGTATAAGATTCACGCCAAAATTTGTACTTGGTATTTTTTCTAAATGTCATTCACTTGAATATTAGTATAAGATTCACGCCAAAATTTTCATTGCTTAGTAATTTTCAATGTTGTAACTATTCAAAGTCGCCCCAAATTCACGCTGAAATTTTCATTACTTTTTGTACTTAGTAATTGTCAGTGCAGTAACTATTCAAAGTTGGCCCAAATTCACGCCAAAATTTTCATTACTTTTGTACTTAGCAATTTTCATTGGTGTAACTATTCAAAGTCGCTCCAAATTCATGCCCGATTTTTCTCTGACGTAACAAACTTAGAATAATTTCTCAATATCTTACTTTAGGAGGTTGTTATTGAACCTACTGCTGCTAAACCTTCTAATGCTGCATCCACCTTACGCGGTTTACATGTAAGTATTATTTCAATCATTTAGGTGAAAGAATATTAACTTTTAAAACATATTACTCAAAGTTTTATTTTCAACAGGTCTGTACCATCTGTCAGAAGGGTTTTACACAGAAATTTACTCTTACCCGGCACATGAAAATCCATCAGAAAACTGTAAGTATTACATTCTAAGGATAAACTATTGTTTAGAATATGTTAAAATAGCTTATTTAAATGTTAAATAATTTTCTTAGGTACTTGCTGCTGGACCCTCACAACATGCTGCATCCTCAATTGCTGGACCTTCCAATGCTAGGAATTCCAATGTTGAACCTCATGTAAGTATTAGTTTTTTAAATTATATTTTGCAGAGAGAGTTTTTAGATACTTTGATTTAAAATAAAGTATGTTTCACATATATAGATAGTTTATAGAAATAAAGTATTTTTAATAAAAAATGTTTTCAGATATTTTACAAATTTAAGTAATTTTTAGAGAAGACATATTTTGTAAAATGTTTTCAGTTAATATATTTGAAGATTTTCAATCCATTTTTGTAATAAAGTTTTTAGATATTTCTGCAAATAATGTGTTTTCAGGAGAGCTTTCCAGAAGAAGATATTTTTAAATAAAGTTTTGGAAAAAATGTGTGTCCTTCAATAATTTTTTTTTTTCAACAGGTGTGTCACATCTGCAACAAGTCCTTTATCCAGAAATTTACTCTGACGAGACATCTCAAGAATCATGCTGGCAAGAAGAATTTCACCTGTGAGATATGCCAGAAGTCCTTCACACGTAATGCTGACTTAATCCGTCACATGGAGAGTCATCAATCCGCCACCCCACATGCCTGTCCTGATTGTGGAAAGAGTTTCGGTCGTAAGGATGTTATGATGCAACATCTGCTCACCCACCTTCGAGTTGCCCAAGTAGGAGGAAATCAACCAGCACCCTCTGCACATAGAAGGAGGAGAGTAGAGGTGAAGACGTCTGATGTCTTTGCCACTCGCCATTTATTCCCGAGTGAAGAGGCAGTTGGAGACCTGCTTCTCTTCATTAGGGAAAGCACTCCCCAAGTTCAGGATGTGCTACAGGAAGAGTTGGGAGAGAAGAGGGCCATCAAGTGGTATGTTGTCTCTAAAATCCGGTTCGTTCGTAAGAGTGATGAGGGAGATGAAGAATTTGCCACACCCTATTTCCGGAGTAAGGTGGAGATGGAGCTGGATGACAGCGACCTCCCTGAACACATCGACCAAGCCTTCGCCAAAATCAAGTCCTCCTTCGATGAATTCATCGAGCGGGGATCTGGATGGGTTCTCGATGAAATCATCCATTTGGAGGTGAAGACTGCTACATATCAACCTCTAGCCCCTGCCAGCCACTTCAAGTTGCCCAACAAGTTGGCAGCAAAGAAGGCCGTCCTCAACATCCAGAATGAAGACAGTAAATGTTTCATCTGGTCTGTCCTGGCTGCCCTCCATCCTGTTGCCTATGGTAACCATCCGTATAGGGTCGACCACTATGCAGAATACGAGCAGGAGCTCAAAATGGGAAATGTAAGCTGTCCCGTCCAACCGTGCAAAGTTCGTTTTGTGGAGGCACTGAATAATCTGAGAATAAACATCTACGGCTATGAAGATGATGAGATATTACCTCTATATATCTCTAAGAGGGAGGATCCTGAGGTTATCAATCTACTTTACATCATAGAAGGAGAGAGGCAGCATTATTGCCTAATTAAGAGTATGTCCAGGCTTCTCACCAACCTCACTAAGCATAATGGAAAGCGATTCTACTGTTTCTCCTGTCTGCATCGTTTTGCCAAGGAGGAGACTCTCAAAGCACATGTCCCATACTGTAATGAGCACTCACCCCAACACATCAAGATGCCGACTCCAAAGGACTGTGTACTGAAATTTAGTCAGTACAAGTTTACCCAGAAAGTCCCGTATATTATATACGCGGACTTTGAGGCCTTGGTGGAGAAGTTGGATGACACCACCCCCTCCAGCACTATGAAGATAGCTACCCACGTCCCCTGCGGATACGCCTATGTCATTATAGGTCCAGATAGTAAGCCGACCAAACCCATCTCTGTCTACAGGGGAGAAGATGCAGTGGACCACTTCATCAGTAGTATCATTGCAGAGAAGGACGAGCTGGCGGTGAAGCTGACCACCATTGTCCCGATGAAACTCACTGCACAGGATCAAATTGCTATTAATGCTGCAACGCACTGTGGCCTCTGCAAAGGCCGACTAGGAACTGATCGGGTGAACGACCACGATCACTTGACCGGTCAGTTCCGTCAAGTGCTCCACAGTGAATGCAACCTTGCCTTCAGGTTGCGGAAAATGATTCCCTGCGTCTTCCACAACCTGAAGAATTATGATTCGCATTTGATCATGCAAGGGCTAGGGAAAGTGGCTGATCATGACATTGGAGTCATCCCTACAACGATGGAGAAATACATCTCCTTCTCCATCACCAGGAAGCTTGACAAGATCCCGGTGACTCTCCAGTTTATTGACAGTCTCCAGTTTCTGAACGCATCGCTTCAGAAACTTGTCGATAATCTGGAGAGAGACAAGTTTCACATTTTGAAGAGTTCTATCGCATCTAACCACGGTACGTAATATAGTCAATGTTAATATTATATAAATGTTCTCTTAACAATATCATTTAATTTTTATTTTTTCCTTAGATCTCTTGCTGAAGAAGGGAGTGTACCCTTATGAGTACATGGACTCGTTCACTAAATTTCAAGAAACATCTCTGCCACCTCAGCAAGCCTTCTATAGCACCCTTACAAACTCCTCCATTACCGATGCAGATTATTACCACGCTCAAGCAGTTTGGGAAGCTTTCGGCATCAAAGACCTTGGCGAATATCACAACCTGTACGTGAAGACGGATGTGCTCCTCCTCGCAGACGTATTCGAGAATTTCCGCCGCCTAACTCTAGACTTTTACCAGCTAGACGCCGCTCACATGATGACGTCTCCGGGGTTAGCGTGGCAAGCCGCTCTCAAGATGTCAGATGTCGGTTTGGATTTATTCACCGACATCGACATGCACCTCTTCATAGAGAAGGGTATTCGGGGAGGTGTCTCCGTCATCACCCATCGTCATAGCCAGGCAAACCATCCAGGCTGTCCTGAATATAATGCTGCTGAGGAGAAGAAACATATATTGTACCTGGATGCCAATAACCTCTATGGTAAGCATTAATTTACTTTAAAACTGTCATTTTTTATTTAGCTTCTATGTTAATATTGAATGATTTAATTGGATTTTTCTTTCAGGTTGGGCCATGTCTCAATATTTGCCTGTTGGTGATTTTCAGTGGGTGGACCCTGAAAACATCTCTACTCAAACCATCTTGGACCAAGCAGATGATGCAGATGAGGGTTTCATCCTAGAAGTGGATCTCGACTATCCTGCTGAACTCCACGATCTCCATAATGATTATCCTCTGGCTCCCGAACGCTTCACCATAAAGCCAAATATGCTGTCTCCTACCGCCCTCGAGATTTTGGAAGAAATGCAGATGAAGCCAGCTTCTTCCAGCGATAAACTCGTTCCGAATCTTCAGTCAAAGAAGAATTATGTTATACACTATCGTAATCTGAAGCTATATCTTTCCTTGGGACTGAAACTAACTAAAGTCCATAGAATTCTAAAATTCTACCAACAACCTTGGCTGAAGGACTACATAGCATTTAATACGGAGCAGAGAAAACTGGCCAAAACATCGTTTGAAAAAGATTTCTTCAAACTTCTCAACAATGCGGTGTTCGGGAAAACTATGGAAAATCTGAGGAATAGAGTGGATGTTCAGTTGGTGAACAACCCGCATAAAGCCAAGAAACTGGTCGCGTCTCCTGCCTTCCATGCCTTCACTGAGTTTGATAACAGCTTGGCAGCAGTACAAAGAAAAGTGAAAAGTCTCACACTTAATAGACCCATTTATGCAGGTTTCGCCATCTTAGAACTGAGCAAGGTTTTAATGTATGATTTCCACTATAATGTCATCATGAAGAGGTATGGAAGTAATGCCCGCCTACTATTCACCGACACAGATTCACTCACTTATGGACTCACTACCCCAGATCTGACTGCTGACTTACAGCAATTAAAGGGATTTTTTGACTTTTCTGACTACCCATCAGATCATCCTCTACACGATGTGTCTAACAAGAAGAAGATCGGTTACTTTAAGGATGAACTTAACGGAAAATCTGTTTTGGAGTTCATAGGGCTTCGTTCCAAAATGTATTCCATTTTAAGCGAGTGTGGTGAGAAACAAACGGCCAAGGGAATCGCAAGAGCAGCTCAAAGACAGCTAAAACATCAGACCTATAGAGACTGTCTTCTCAATCGACAACCTTCGTCTGTGGTTCAGCATCGGATCGGTAGTGAAAAACATCACATTTTCTCCATCCAGCAAAGAAAGCGAGCGCTCTCGGCATTTGATGACAAGCGATACCTGTTGGAGGATGGTATAACTAGTTATGCCTATGGTCACTACAAAATTCCTTAAATTTAATTCTTCTAACTTAATTTTTCGCAATTCATTAACTATAGTCATTATTTTTACTAAAATATTACATTAACTTAATTTTTATAAAAACTAAAATTAGTATATTTTCAGGATTTTGTTAGTGACCATTAAATTTAATTTTGGGAAATATACGTTCCCCCAAGTCTTCTTCAAAAAAAACTGGACACTCTTAAATTTAATTTTTAATGTAACTCTATTCTAGAAATAGTTTATGTCCAACATTAATCTTTTAGACTAAAACTTTAAAATTGTTAAGAGGTGAAGATATCTTCTTAAAAGATATCATCAGATGGCTGATTAGTGACCTCAAGTTTCAAAGAAATATACGTTCTGTGGAATAAGATTTTTTTTTTTTTTTGTTAGGGTGGAGTGAGGCGGTACCAATTCTTCCTAAAAGAGGTATCGGGCTGGAGGTGGGTCCTCACCTTTAATAAATAATTTTTCAAAATTTATTAATTGTAATTTCTAAAGTCTTAACTTATTCAAAATTGGTTAGGGAAGGGGGGGTGGGTAGATGAGTTACCATGAAGGCAACGTCCGATAGTCGATATTTTAACAATTGTTTGGTAAAATATTGAAATGTCACGTGTAGCTCGGGGTTAGGGTTTTTTAGACCCTTAGCAAATGGCCTTCCTTTTATTAACTTTTCAAATTTAACATTTTTTTTTTTTTGTGTAACTTTGTTGCAGGTATTTTAACTTGGCTAAAGGATATGTAAGTAACTCGCTAGAAAACCAAACAGTCAATCAGGAGTTAACTTTTGGTCACATGTTTAAAACTTATCAGTCACAAGCGAGCATTTAGCTGACCGATCAGAACTCGTTGCCAACACCTGAAAACTAAATTTGGTATATATCCAATGTTATCACCACTTAAAACGTAAATCTTAACATAGAATGACGTCATACCCACTGTGACGTCATTAGTAAAAATACCTATCACTCTAACTTATTCGTTTAGAAGCAGCCCTAGAACAATTCAGCTCCATCTTAAAGGTAAATCGACACTACAAAGTGTTGCCATCGCTCTAAACTTTGATATACAACACATTATGACGTCATACTTACTGTGACTTCACGCAATAAAAACCTATCATTCTAACTTACTCGCTAAGATGCAGTCCTAGAACAACTCAGCTCCGTCTGCTAGATAAACCGAAACTAAAAAGTGTTGCCACCACTCAAAACTTTGATATAAAACACATTATGACGTCATCTGTGACGTCATACACAAACAGCTTATAATGAAACTAAAACAACAGCAGGAGGGGAACTACTCCACTCCACTTCCTGTGACGTCATATCCGGTCACGCCCCTTCCGGTCACGCCCCCATACCATACCATACCATACCGCATACCGCCATGGCCCAGGACTCTCCTTTTCTAACTACTACTGTTCAATTATTGAAATCATACATATACAAATTATCTAATAAAATATATTTTTTTATTTATAATCATCAAAAGAATACAATATCATTAAATGCAGTTATTTACAATTTCAAATGGTCATTCAAGGAACTCCAAGATATACATTTAAAAAAATCTTCATGGAAGTATTGTATAACATTTTTAGATCTTAGAGTTTCAATTATATTATTTACATTAAGCACAAAAATTGCATCATCACCAACACACCAAGATTGATCTTGTAATGGGACAGTCATACAGGCATGATTTCCTTGTGACATATCATTTAAAGCACAACCATCGCAGCGAAACAATTTAAGTATATTGCATTCAATTTCATGCTGCAATGCAATAACATATTCATGGAATAAATCAACATTGGGTGGAATATTAACATTTTGTTTACATTCAACAAGAATTTTAGTTTGTAGTATAGTTAGAAGAGAGTCCTTAATGGTTTCACAAATATCAGGTATCAACTCTTTTATTTTAATAAGATTAATTTCATCCACACTTAGAAAAGTCTCCTTAAGTTGAAATTGGAAAAGCTGCTTTAAAACTAACTCACCCTTGTAGGATAGGATCAAGAGTTGATTGTTGCAGATAGCACTCGAAGTTGAATATTTAGTGTTCACATGAAATAGTTTATTGTGGAAGTCTTGAAATGTATCCATATTCATCACAATTCCTTGATTTGTTGGATAAAAGTTCTCTCCTTGGGCACTATATTGACGCATATGCACAAAAAGTCGAGAGTTCATCTGCTGAAGTGATACTTTGAATCCAAATCCAAGATCCCAGTCTTTCAGGCATTCACTTGTTTTCTTTGCGGGGGCATAAAGGCGAGTTAACCAGTCGTCTTCGGGAATTGCTTCATCGAACGATCGCTTCCGAGAAGGAGGCCTGTAGGGATGTTCTACAATATCTTGACCTCTCTCCACAATGTTTCGGAAGGTAACGCTTATTCTCGGCTCCGTCACAGCTGGCTCGGCAGGAATAGCATGAGTCCAGAACTTGTTAGTCGGTGGCTTCATGAGGAGGAGGGACCCACTTGCTAATGGAACTTTGCTGGGCTTAAATTTGGTCTGGGTAAACTTCATAATCCTTGTAGCTCCAAGACTCAGGGTTGGGATGATAGAGGCTGGATTCAAGTCTTTTTCGTCATCTTTATGGGCAGCAATCTTAGCATTTCCATTGGGATAGAAGTTGAGGAGGGCAAAGTTGTAGTCTTGTCCGGTCTTTCTTTCCACATCCTTCTTCATGGCAAGTAAAGTTGGAGTCCATGGCTTGGCAAAAACACACGTTCCAGAAAAGGCATAGTTCACGCCAGTATCTCCAAAACCCAACACTTTTCTTTGGGGAATGAAATTTTTTCCATTAAAGTTCATTTGCAGTTTCTCATATTCGTACTTTAACAACTCATCAAATAACTGCTGCGATTTAGCTGCATCGTAAAAGCTTTCAACAAGTTCGATATTCAAATCAGTCGACATTTTAACTTTGAAGAAATAGCAAACGCACCTTCACTTGACAAAATCAGGGGGAGAAATGGCGTTATCGTTAGCTATCAAACCCGTGAGTGACGTAGTTCATGCATTCTGATTGGCTTAAAGAAGTCACGTGACCATCAACCCACTCGGCTAATCTCCCCCTCCTATCTTATCACCGCACAATATCCTGCTTCAACAAGCTCAGACAGGATGACTCATCCAATTAACACCTGCTCATATCCTGTTTAAACCTCGAAGCTGTTGCCACCGCATCCCTAAACAATTAGTAGCTATTAACCAATCAGAAGCGAGCATTTATTTCGGTCCATCAGAGGAGACATTAAGCAAGTTATAACGTCACTAGTAAAAATGTCTATAACTCTAACTTATTCATTTCGAAGCAACCCTAGGACAACTCAACTCCATCTTAGTTCAAAGATACACTTTGTAAAAATAATGACGTCATACCCATTGTGATGTCACAAGCATAAATGCCTATAAGTATAATGTCTTCATTCAGGAGAAGGAACCCTACAACTCAACCCCTGCGCAAAGGAGTAATGAGGGATGGGGATGAGGGACGATGACGTCATCTAAAATTATAGGTGTTGCCACCTCTAACAAGCTAAATTCGGATATATTCCAACAGAAACAGATTAAATTCGTATTTATTTCCATGTTATGACGTCATACCCATTGTGACGTCACGAGTCGAAAAGCCTATAACTCTAACTTATTCGTTTAGGAGCAGCCATAGAACAACTCAACTCTGTCTCGTCTTGGTTCAAAGGTAAACTTTATAATATAATGTGACGTCATTTCCACTCTATACCCATTGTGACGTCACGAGTCGAAAAGCCTATAAGTCTAACTTATTCGTTTAGAAGCAGTCCTAGAACAACTCAACTCCGCCCCCCCGTCTTAACTCAAAGATAAACTTTGTGAAGTAATTAATGACGTCACTCCCACTCTATCCCCACTGTGACGTCACTAGTAAAAAAAGAGCCTATAACTATAACTTATTCGTTTAGAAGCAGGAGTCGAACAACTCAACTTCTAATGACTTCATCGTCCCTCGTCCCCATCCCTCCGTATACCCTCCTGTTGCCACCGCCTTAAACTTTATAATGTATAGTAACGTCATCCCCACTGTGACGTCATACATGAAAAGCCTATAACTTGAAACTATTCGTTTAGAAGCAGCCCTAGAACAACTCAACTCTACCCTGTTGAAACCCAAACTAAAAAGATGTTGCCACCGTCTTAAAGCTAAACTTTATAATATTGTGACGTCATTTTCACTGTGACGTCATACAAATACAGCCTATAACGAAACCGAAACTAACAGCAGCAGGAAGGAAACAACTCAACAGCAGGAGAAGAACAGCTCAACTCCACTTCCGGTCATGTGACTTCCTGTGACGTCATTTCCTGTGACGTCATATCCGGTCAGGTGACTTCCTGTGACGTCACATCCGGCCACGCCCACTTCCGGTGACGTTACCGTCCCCGGTCCCCGTCCCTCGTCCCTCCGTGGCTCAGGACTCTCATTTTTCACCTACTCACGATTACCCCGGTTATAATTACGAATAGCAACGCCTACTTTTTCCTATCGAGAAAGGATCACCGCATGCGAAAACCCTAAAGAGCGTTGGAATGGTACGTGTACCACAAAAAAACGGTCGCACAAAATACAGATCTGCGAACTGCCAACAAAAACACGATCGAAGCAATGGAGGCCGCTCACCAAATATTCAGCTTAGTAAACCGATTAAATTGCCTGTGATGGCACTCATGTCAACTTTGGCCTCTGTCAAATGCAAATTTCCATTGTGCGCCTCAATCGTGTTTTTGTTGGCCGTTGGTAGAGCTTTTTTTTTTTGTGCGTGCATAATGCTTCCGTTTTTTGTGATGCACGTACCGTTCCATCTCTCTTTAGGGTTTCTTTATGCGCTGAGCATTTTGCGACAGGAAAAAGTAAACGTTGTCATTTGAAAATTTCGTGCATGTAACTTTAATCATAACCGTGAGCGCCATCTGTTGAAATTCACAGAATCTCGAGCTCATACCTCTGAATAACTATACCTGAAATATCATCTCGATCTGTGAAACGGAACGGAAGCTAGAGGCCCATATATCGGCAAAGTTTCTTTATGATCACGTTGTACTTCATATATTGAAAATGCATTCCCAAAATAATGCATGCCATTTGTAAACTGGAAGGCGATATCGAATTTATTCTAACGAAATCTTTGGAAAAGTGTTGAAAGGTTTATTATAATACTATATAAAATTCTTAATGTTCCCCGTGCTCAAATAGCTGTGGACCAACATTGTCCAATACAACCAGGTTCAGTGTATTGCAAATTGTGAGTATCCTTTCACTCCTATCCTCGATTTCTGACGCAGTTTGGCCTTTGTGTTGCCCTTGCGCCTAATAAATTTGAAAAACAATCAACCAACCTATCCTGGATTTCACCACTTTAATATTCGAAACATCGGGAAAAAATTGTCTTTTAGATAAACTAAGATTTTTTAGTCTAAATACTTTAAAAATATTTCAAATCGGATCAATAAATCTCAAATTAGAATTATAACCATTACACGTGGGTAAGGGAAATGGGGGTAGATTTTTGGAAATTTCATGTTGACGGTGATGTTTCTCTTGCTTTGAAGATCACATGTGCAACTTGTTCTTCCTCAAGATCGGATTAACACTGTAGATTTGAATACCCCCCCCCCCCCACACCTTTCCCAAAAAACTCCACACGTACTATTCCTTATTATATAGTTTGGTATGTTGTGCTAAAAATTATGCCATGCTTTTTTATAGAGTATTTTGTCACTAAATTCGAAGTTCAATTAGTTGCGAATAACTTACCTTTTTGCACATAAATATTATAGTTCGGTTTAATGCTAAAGTAATCCATTTCATTTTTAATCCTGCTTAGGAAAAAAACCCTAGCATTTTCATGTATACTTTCCTTCTTGAACAAATGATTATTATTCAAAAAACGAGTAATATTTGCAGAAATTATTGCTGAAAAACCATAACACATCTGTAAAAAACCACAAAAAAAATAATTAAATTAAATCCAGCAATTTTGATAAAAATATATACTCGAAGTAACTACTTTTAAGAAGTAGGTTCCTGGATTGAATTGTTACAAAAAAATTAAGTTTTACTATTAACACACTTTTCAAGAAAAATCAAAATCTTTTCTTTTTTAGTTAGGAAAATGTGTTAAAAAGTATTTAAAAATTAAATAATTAAGAAATCGTTTTTAATAATAATTGTCTTTTGCAATGCAATTATAGTGTCCATGAACGCCTACATGATTATTTGCAGGGAGATGTAAGGCTACCAAAGTTTTTGTTTAATCCTTGATTTTTAGAAGATGGGAATTGGATTTCCTAATTGGATGTTAGTTAATAATTATTCATTAATGCTCTGTTCAAATTGATGAATTAATATCCATATATATTTTTTTTCAAAAAATTCTTGTAAAATCTTCAAATTTTTCTTGTAAATTTTACCACTTTTTTTCCCACGTTACTTTATTTTTCGAAACCCAGAGGGGAAGGAGTGCAAGTGCATATTTCTTATGTCCCTGATATTGTATCTATTATAAAAATTGCAGTGCTTCGCGTAGGGAATTTTCTGTAGCAGATATAGTCCGCCAGAATTTTAAAAAGAATAATTTTTCCAGAATTTGTTTTTTGATCAACCTTTATACAATTCATTATACAAAAGTCACTATTTGATCAACAGTTTTCATCTATTTAATTCCATGTTAAAGTGCTATTTTCCAACCACTTTTACACGCTTAATTATTCTTTTTCGAAACTGCAATTTGAAAATTTCAAATAAAGTTGTATCGAGATGAAGCACTTGTACTTCTCAGTTTACTGAATTGGTTTAAAATTCTGAGGGGAAATTCTATCTATCTGCAAGGTATAAATGTCTCCCCCCCCCCCCCCCTGCTCCCAAATAAAAACGCTTCCAAAAATAATCTCCTTTGTTTGGAGAGGAAGGGTTAATTTACTAAAAAGAAATGAAAAATTAAATGAATTTGAAGGAACTATAACTATAATGTGATGGGAATTTACTTAAAATTTGACATTAGTACGTATTGTTGCACAAATTGTCTGTATATAGTGTAAATAGTGACGTATTATTTCAAAATTCTATTGTAATTTATTTTTATCCTATTTTATTTAGTAATTAATAGCAATTATACAAGTTAGAAAAAGGTGGCAACACCTAAAGTAATCGAGAAGTTTCGAGATATTTCGTTTCCGATAAATTGGCTGGAAATTTCGAGAATGTCTCACGCGCTTGTATATAAAGGACTGGAGAACGGGAAAGTTTTCAGATGTACTTCGGATTTCGTTGAAAGCTGATCGCGATCGCTTTGTTGACCTATTGGAGTGAGCTTGTATAATCGCTATATTCGAAGCTGTTCTTGTTGAAGCTTGTATTGAAGATTAATAGTGATTGCACTGTTATCAGTGAATAAATTTTGTGAGTTTTCTGAAGAGAATAAATACTAGTTTTTTTTATCTGAAAAACTGTGCCGTCATTGCCTCAGCGGAAAAATTCATAACAGTGGTGTCAGAAGTGGGGTCTCGTAATTTTGAATGCCGACAACTAGAGGAATGATGGAAGACCAAATGAAACAATTAATGGAAATGATTGCTGGAATAAAAGCCGGACAAGAATCCACGGCCGCTGAAATGAAAGCCGAAATAAAAGCCGGACAAGAATCAACCGCCGCTACAATCGCCGCTGGTCAAGCCCGTCAAGAAACGACAAATGCCGAACTCGCCGCTACAATCGCCGCTGGTCAAGCCCGTCAAGAAATGACAAATGCTGAACTCGCCGCCGCCATTGCCGCCAGTCAAGAAGCAACATCATCAGACATTAAAGCTTTACAAGAAGCGACATCATCAGATTTTAAAGCTTTAAAAGAAGCGACATCATCAGATTTTAAAGCTTTGCAAAACGCAACGTCATCTGACATGAAAGCTTTGGCCGATAAGTGCGAGTCCACATCCGCAGCCGTAATCAAGATCAGGGAAGAAATGAAAACGGAGCTAGCGTCAATGGTAGAATCTACCATTATGGAGACAACATCATCTGTCCTGCATTCCGTGAAAGAAGACGTTCTCATTGCTGTAAGGGATGAAATGGAAGAAAAGGTATCTACCATAGAAAGAGAAATCACGACTGCTAGAAATGAAATGAAAGAAGAAGTTTCCACCCTGAAAAAAGAGCAGGGAAGGTTTATTGACGCTATGGAAGAGAAACTTCGGAAACTGGAAATTCGCGGTACTGTGGCAGCTGCATCACCGAACTGGGAGGAGGTTTCCACTGCAGTTTTAGCACCACGTTCCAACATCAAAGTGGCCACTTTTGATGGAAAGTCTTCCTGGCGCGTTTATCAAACGCAGTTTGAAATTATTGCTTCTGCGAATGGTTGGGATGATACTTCGAAGGCATTCCATCTCGCAGCATCTCTTCGAGGTGAAGCTGCTGACATTTTACAGACACTACCTGAAGAGAAGCGGGGAGAATTCGTGGCGCTGGCAAATGCGTTGGAGTTAAGGTTTGGGGAGCAGCATCTAAAGGATTACAACAGACTGCAATTGAAAGTGAGACAGCAGAAGGCCAATGAAACTCTTCAAGAATTGGCATCGGATATAGAAAGACTGTCGCTCCTCGCTTTCCCAGACTGTCCCTCGGACGTACGAGATAACCTGTCTCTTCAGTATTTCGTGGATGCCATCAAAGATCCCGACATACAGCAAGCTACCAGGATGTCAGACAGCAAAGATCTGAAGTCCACCCTCGTCTATGCCATGAGAGTAGAAGCCGCACAGCAAGCTTCTAGAAAAGACCGGCGTTTCGTACGTAGAACATTGGCAGACGATTCCTCTGAACTTTTCACGAGGAAGTTTCAAGAACTGGAAAACAAGATGGAGCGAATTATGAGAAATATTCCTGGCTCAAGGGATCGAAAAACTAGAGTGGTTTGTTGGCTCTGCAACCTGGAAGGACATTTCAGACGTGATTGCCCTGAATTGGACAGGAGAGGGGACAGACCCTCGTCCGAACCTCAGCAGTTAAACTAAAGAGCGGCTATCTCGCGAGGCGGAGGTCGCCGTGTAGGGCAGGTGGTGCCCCACTCAGCCTCTATCACATCTCATCCCTTCAAGGAGGAAACCATGGTTTATTCGTGGAGGGCAAGATCAATGGAACCCCCTGTCGTCTAATAGTTGACTCAGGGGCAAATGTAACCATCTTACGGACGGATGTAGCCCGGCGCCTGGACAGCCAACCTCTTTACACGGCGCCTTCAGTTTCACTACAAACTGTGACTGGTGACAAAATTTCTGTGCATGGGAAATTAAATGTCAACATCTCTTTTGGATTTCACACCTACACTCACACCGTTTACGTCGCTGAAATTATTGACCCATGTATTCTTGGATTGGACTTTTTAAAGAAAAATGGAATTACTTTGAATTTCGAGAAAGGCGAGCTTCAAACAGGGAAAGAAGAAGTTCCATTGTTCGGTTTGGACTCGGAAGAGCCGTGTGCATATCGAATAGTAGCTCTTGAAGACATCACCATCCCCTCCATGACAGATTTGGTTGTAAAAGGTTCAACAGAGCTACCGAAGGCCTTCCGATTCGGAGTAACGGACTTCCCATCATCGAATAGCGTCCCGAAAGGAGTGCTTGTAGGAGCGACGCTTGTGGATCTCTCTCAAGAGGTGGTGCATGTGAGAATGGCCAACATCGGTGATTCTAAGAGAGTTATCAAGAAAGGAGAAGAAATTGCCACTTGCACCCCCGTTACAAGCATCGAACGAGGATCGAAGGAGCTTCCGACCGCACCACCCGTGGATCTAGTGGACCAGCTTCTCGAGGACTCTCGGTTGGAAAGAAGGCAAGAGAAGATTGTCGGAAACCTTATAAAAGAATTTCAGGACGTTTTCTCCATGTCATCGAAAGATGTAGGAAGAACGAAGCTTACACAACATCGAATCGACACTGGGACCCATTTACCGATTAAACAACATCCTCGAAGACTTCCATTTGCAAAACAAGAGGAGGTCGGGAGATTGTTACATGAAATGGAAGATAATAGAGTTATCGAACCCTCCTCAAGTCCATGGGCCTCTCCAATCGTACTCGTTCGAAAGAAGGATGGTTCCACCAGGTTTTGTGTGGATTACCGGAAGCTGAACGAAATTACGAAAAAGGACAGCTACCCTCTGCCAAGAATTGATGACACTTTGGACACTCTATCAGGGAACCAGTGGTTTTCGACTTTGGATCTGAAGAGTGGATACTGGCAAGTGGAGATACATCCCGACGATCGTGAAAAGACTGCCTTCACTACCGGCCAAGGATTATGGCAGTTTCAAGTTATGCCGTTTGGCTTGTGTAATGCACCGGCTACGTTCGAGCGACTAATGGAGACTGTGCTTAGAGGACTTTCCTACGAGACCTGTCTGGTATATTTGGACGATATCATTATCACCGGGCGGAGTTTTGATCAACACTTGCAAAATGTGAAGAACGTGTTCTTGAAGCTTAGGGAAGCCCACTTGAAACTTAGCCCATCAAAATGTAAGCTCTTTAGGCGGAAAGTCAGTTATCTTGGACACATCATCTCATCCGATGGAGTAAGCACAGATCCGGCCAAGATCCATGCTGTGCAAATTTGGTCTCGACCGCAAGACGTTCATCAATTGCGAAGCTTCCTAGGCCTGTGCACGTATTACCGTAAATTCGTGAAAGGTTTCTCCAAGATCGCCAGACCCTTGCATCGACTAACAGAGAGCAAGCAGAAGTTCCTATGGACTGCCGACTGTGACGACTCCTTCAATCAACTGAAAAACGCTTTAACATCCGCGCCTGTTTTGGCTTTTCCCGATGTTAACAAGGACTTTATTTTGGATACAGATGCCAGCAATGAGGGAGTGGGCGCCGTTCTTTCCCAGGATATTGAAGGACAGGAGAAAGTCATCGCTTATTTTAGTAAGAGCCTGTCAAGATCCGAGCGGAACTACTGCGTCACAAGAAAGGAGTTACTGGCAATAGTAAAGGCCGTTGAGCACTTTCATCATTACTTGTACGGCCGAAAATTCCTTTTAAGAACGGATCATGCGTCTCTGACTTGGTTGCTGAATTTCAAGAATACAGAGGGACAAATAGCAAGGTGGATTCAGCGCCTGCAGGAATACGACATGGATATCCATCACAGAAAAGGAACGTTCCATGGGAATGCAGACGCTCTTTCTAGAAGACCATGTCCGGAGAACTGTCGATTTTGTTCCAATGCCGAGTCTAAGTTTGGGGTTAACACATCGGCCGTTCGGAAAATAACTACCAACTCAACTACTTCAGACTTGGACCCTTGGAGTGACCAGAATGTTCGAAAAAGTCAGGTTGAAGATCAGGACTTGAAACCTCTAATTGAATTCATGGAAGCAGCTACCGGAAAACCCAGTTGGCAGGAAATTGCATGCTATAGCCCAACAATGAAGAGATATTGGGCTATGTGGGACTCTTTGCACTTGAAGAATGGAGTACTCTACCGTCGATGGGAGTCCGATGATGGCAAAAGCTTCCGGTGGCAATTAATCCTTCCAAGTTCTAGAGTTACCAACGTTCTAGAAGAACTTCACAGCAGTTCTACTGGAGGACATTTTGGTGTCACGAAAACTCTTCAGAAAGTTAGGGAGAGATTCTTCTGGGACAAAGCAAAATCCGACGTGGAGAAGTGGTGCAAGTCCTGTGATGCATGCAATTCGCGGAAGGGACCGAAGACCCGAACTCGTGGAAAGTTGCAACGTTACAACGTAGGAGCACCATTCGAAAGAATTGCTTTGGACGTCTTAGGCCCCCTACCTCACACAACTAATGGCAACAAATACATCCTAGTTGTCATGGACTACTTTAGCAAGTGGCCAGAAGCATACGCGATTCCGGACCAGGAAGCCACAACCGTAGCAGAAGTCCTCGTACGGAATTGGATCTCCCGATTTGGCGTACCCCTGCTGATACATTCCGATCAGGGGACGAACTTCAACTCTGCCGTCTTCACTGGGCTGTGTGACTTGCTCGACATGGAAAAGACTCGTACAACTCCCCTGCACCCACAATCCGATGGAATGGTTGAACGATTTAATAGAACGATTCTGAATCATCTCTCCTTGTTTGTTTCCAAGAACCAGCAAGATTGGGATCAGAAACTTCCATTGTTCCTTTTGGCCTACAGAAGTGCTACTCACGAGACCACCGGATATACACCATCTCAAATGATTTTCGGAAGAGACCTTAGACTACCCTGCGACCTCCTCTTTGGACGACCACCGGACACCCCTTCCTCGCCTGTCCAGTATCTAGATGATCTCCAGGCGCGTTTGGAAGCCGTACATCGGTTCGCCAGAGAAAGAATCAACATCATGACAGAGCGCATGAAGGTCCGCTACGATGCCAAGGCCACGGAACGTTCATTCCAGGAAGGTGACAAGGTGTGGTTATGGAATCCTAAACGTCGGAAAGGACTCTCCCCTAAGCTCCAGACGAACTGGGAAGGGCCGTATGTGGTCCTTAAGAAGATCAACGACGTCGTGGTGAGGATTCAACGGACACCCTCCTGTAAACCTAGAGTTGTACATAACAATAGACTAGCCCCATATTATGGTAGAAGTGATTGAATTGCCTTTCCTCTTAAGGACTTCACTGCCCGGGACGTGCAGTCTTTAAGAAGGGGGAAATGTTGCACAAATTGTCTGTATATAGTGTAAATAGTGACGTATTATTTCAAAATTCTATTGTAATTTATTTTTATCCTATTTTATTTAGTAATTAATAGCAATTATACAAGTTAGAAAAAGGTGGCAACACCTAAAGTAATCGAGAAGTTTCGAGATATTTCGTTTCCGATAAATTGGCTGGAAATTTCGAGAATGTCTCACGCGCTTGTATATAAAGGACTGGAGAACGGGAAAGTTTTCAGATGTACTTCGGATTTCGTTGAAAGCTGATCGCGATCGCTTTGTTGACCTATTGGAGTGAGCTTGTATAATCGCTATATTCGAAGCTGTTCTTGTTGAAGCTTGTATTGAAGATTAATAGTGATTGCACTGTTATCAGTGAATAAATTTTGTGAGTTTTCTGAAGAGAATAAATACTAGTTAAAAATTCATAACAGTATTAATAAAATGCCATAAAATATTAAAAATTGTTTAGAAGGTAATTTAAAAATAATTCAAATTAATTTCACATTAAATAAAACAATTCACAATTAAATAAAAAAAATGCATTAACAATAAGTTTTACATTAATTAATAATTAATTATGCATTAATTATTCATATATTAATTAAAAATTATTTATAAGTTAATTTTACATTAATAAAAATTAGTTAACAATTTATTAGCACCTTAATTTATATTTTCTACATTTACACCGGACATGCCTTGATTTCAGTCGGCAAAAGGATGTCTACGCCCCCCCAACCAAAATTCTTAGCGACGGCCCTGCCTCCAACTTAACCATTAACTCTTACTTCTGATTCTAAACGGCATTTGTATTTGTAATCCATCTAGTAAAAAACAAGATGAGGTTGATATATTTGACTTCAAAACTGTAAGAAATATGACTCCGATACACTACAGAACGTTGAGGAAGGAGCAGTGGGAAATGTGCAAGTGCATCAAGTTGAAGAGACCACGTGGAGAGAGAATCTGGCACGTGACAGCAACAGTAAGCAAAAACGCACTGCAGTAATGATTATCCAAAGTATTGGAGACAAAATGATACGCACCTTCAGAAGTACAACGAGTATCCATGCCTTACTTGAAAAGAACAAAAACTCGGATGCAACACATACAAAAGGCTGCTAAAAAGCTTGGAACCAGAAAAAAACAAGGTTTGAAACTTTCTAAAGAATGGGTAGGGTGTAACATTTTGCCACATGGAGACAAGAAATTTGACTAACGAGAATCCTTAAGAAAGCAGATTTTTAAACACAAAACCAGTAAAACTCGTATATGTGCAGGAAAAATTATCCATGAAGCCAAACAAGAAAGCTGAAAAATGCAAACATTTCCTTTAAGAAGGTAAAATATAATTTTGCAATTTTTTTACTTTCAATGTTTGAATGCACAATGCAATACTTGTATATACTATCAATGCCAAAATTGTTGAAACAAATTCATCTTATCACTGTCTTCCGAGTCATGTAATTTAAAATTGTATAATTTTTTTATTTATTCCCGACTATATTTTTCAATTTTTATCACTAATTTTGTTTATAAATTTCTTTGAACACTAAGCAATACTGGGCATGGGATATTAGATAGTACTAAAATTAATTAAGCATAGATTTTCTTCTTAAAAAATATACCAAGCATGTAGGGAAATGCGAAATGTAATAACACTGAGAAAAAGTTTTAAGTCACTGAAAAAAAAAATTTATTTATGTCATAGTGTTATAAAAATGTATTATACTACTTTATATAAAGATATAGGTATTTTCACTTGGTCAAATTTTAACTTTGGAGGAACTAGAAAAAAATATAAAGACAAAGTATTTAAAAAAAAAATTGGAATTCCTTATTAATTTAATTTTATGAAAATATGCTCATTTAGAGGCAATATTTAAATCTAAATAAACAGTTATGTATATAATGTAGAATTATTACTTCATCTCTTACTTCCTAGTAAAAAAACTAAGTCGCAGAATATTCATTAAAATAACAATAAATTTTGGACCCTTGTTCTAGTTGAAAATTGTTTCCTTTCTACTAGTTAATTGTTATTTAAATTGTTATAAATTTATTGTTATTAGAAACGAAATTATAAAATTTATCGTTGAGGGGGTGCACTTGTCACCAACTTTTGGCCGTCCCCCCACCTTTTTTTCCCCACTTCTACCACTGGATGTAATGAAAATTAATGTTCATTGCTAGTGCAAAACTTCATTTTAATTAAATAAACTGAAAAAAGAACTTGTACAAAATTTATACTTCACATATATTCGTATAGTCCCAATGGCGGGGTGCGCAGAGTCTTCTTTTGTATTGAAAAGGTTGCTGGTTCAATTCCCATGTACTTTTTTTTTTAGTTTTCAATTTGGAATTTATTATTATTATGTGGATTAAATTTATTTTATTGTTATAGTTGTGCGAGGTATCGTATTATTCATGTTAACTGTAAAATGTAAAATACCTATTGATTTTTTTAAATTTTACTCAACGTTCTCAAATGCACATTCACTATTTAACAGGGTTCCCACGGTCATTGAAAGTCATTAAAAGTGCTTAATATTTTTTAACCTGTTTTCAAGGCCTTGAAAGTACTTGAAAATGCTTAGAGGTGCTTAAAAGTCCTTGAAAATGTTTAGAAGTCCTTAAAAGTCCTTAATTTTTGTGTATGTTGACCAACTTCAAAATTTGCAAAAATGCAACTCAGACTTGCTATCCCCGCGTGTCCGCCACTTATCCTCACTATATCGGAATTTTCTGACATATTTGTATTACATTTGCGCCAACTTGTAACTGTTTTGGTAGAATATACTTTATAAAATTTTTTTATACAGACATGATGTCTGAAAACAAATTTTTAAAGGTCCTTAAAAACATTAATTAGGTCCTTAAAAGTCATTGGATTTTCATTCTGTGATTTGAGTGGGAACCCTGTTTAATCAGATAATTACTTCTTCATAAAAGAATTTTTATATAATATAGAATTGCAGAAAATTATTAAAATATGTTACAAAATATCTTTTTAAAACACGCATTTGTTTTATAAAAGTGATATTTCTTATAGCAAAAAAGAAAGGAAAAAAAAAACCTTGAGCACACAAAACTGTACTTTAAATCATTATAATGTGTATTCAAAAATAATTTGCATAATAATTATAATATATAAAATAGATAATAATACAATACTATTAAATTTATAAATAACGATTCTTTTCTTAAAATAATAATTTTTTTTTAGATTTGTCTTTAAAATGTGCCTGTTGTTCACAATAATTATTATTCTTCAATGAAATAATTTTATTTCTTGTTATATGTTTACAATTATATATTATAAATAGTTAGAAAATAGGGCTCCGGGGCCATGGCGGGATGCGGGATGGGACGAGGGACGATGACGTCACCGGAAGTGGGCGTGACCGGATATGACGTCATAGGAAGTGACATCACAGGATATGCCGTCACCGGAAGTGGAGTTGAGTTGTTCCCCTCCTGCTGCTGTTTTAGTTTCGTTATAAGCTGTTTGTGTATGACGTCACAGATGACGTCATAATGTGTTTTATATCAAAGTTTTGAGTGGTGGCAACACTTTTTTTTAGTTTCGGTTTATCTAGCAGACGGAGTTGAGTTGTTCTAGGACTGCTTCTTAGCGAATAAGTTAGAATGATAGGTTTTTATTGCGTGACGTCACAGTAGGTATGACGTCATAATGTGTTGTATATCAAAGTTTAGAGCGATGGCAACACTTTTTAGTGTCGATTTACCTTTAAGATGGAGCTGAATTGTTCTAGGGCTGCTTCTAAACGAATAAGTTAGAGTGATAGGTATTTTTACTAATGACGTCACAGTGGGTATGACGTCATTCTATGTTAAGATTTACGTTTTAAGTGGTGATAACATTGGATATATACCAAATTTAGTTTTCAGGTGTTGGCAACGAGTTCTGATCGGTCAGCTAAATGCTCGCTTGTGACTGATAAGTTTTAAACATGTGACCAAAAGTTAACTCCTGATTGACTGTTTGGTTTTCTAGCGAGTTACTTACATATCCTTTAGCCAAGTTAAAATACCTGCAACAAAGTTACACAAAAAAAAATGTTAAATTTGAAAAGTTAATAAAAGGAAGGCCATTTGCTAAGGGTCTAAAGAACCCTAACCCCGAGCTACACGTGACATTTCAATATTTTACCAAACAATTGTTAAAATATCGACTATCGGACGTTGCCTTCATGGTAACTCATCTACCCACCCCCCTTCCCTAACTAATTTTGAATAAGTTAAGACTTTAGAATTACAATTAATAAATTTTGAAAAATTATTTATTAAAGGTGAGGACCCACCTCCAGCCCGATACCTCTTTTAGGAAGAATTGGTACCGCCTCACTCCACCCTAACAAAAAAAAAATCTGTGAAAAAAAGCACGAAGTATTAAACACGTCTTTCACACTCAGGTATCTAAGTAGAAATGGCGAGACGGCAACCGGTAGCGTCTATATATGAGGGGTGATCACGTGACTTCACCGACCAATCAGGTTTCACGGTAGAGGGTGCTACTGACTATCGACCCGTCAGAAGGGAGGGGAGCGAGACTAGGGATGTTTCAACACGCTTCAACGCGTTTGCGAGTTGAGTTGTTGTGTAACGATCTTGCTTGAAACAGTTAAAGTGATAGATAATTTGTTCGTGACGTCATAGTGTAGCGAATGGGATTTTAGCGTAGACAGTTGTTGCAATTGGAGTAATTATGAAATTTATTAAATATAAAGATAATATTTAGTAATAATTATCAGATTTTATTATTATTATTATAAAAAATAAACTTATAAAAAAAGTGAACGTGAAAATTTACTTTACGAATAAAAATCATGTCTTTAAAATGTGTACGAATATCACTAAATAAGAGAAAAAAGTATCATACTTAAACTCTTTAAAATAAATAACTTTAACATTAACGTAAAAAATTTACTTTTCACATAAAAATCACTTTAAAATGAGTAAAAATATCGCTAAATAAGAGAAAAAAGTAACTTACTTAAAATTTCTAAGATAAATATTTAACCTTTACTCGAAAATTCCCTTCATATATAAAAATCACGACTTTAAAATATGACATGCAAGAGAAAAGTAACGTACTTAAACTTTCTACGACAAATAACTTTAACATTAACGTAACATTTTACTTTACACATAAAAATCCCGACTTTAAAATATGTAGAAATATCGCTAAATAAAAGAAGAAAAAAAAGTAACATACTTAAACTTTGTACGACAAATAACTTTGACATTAACGTAAAAAATTTTCTTCACATATAAAAATCACGACTTTAAAATGTGACGTGTAAGAAGAATTAGCATACTTAAAATTTCTACGACAAATAAATTTAACCTTTACGCGAAAATTTACTATATACATAAAAATCATGTCTTTAAAATATGTAAAAATATTGCTAAATAAAAGAAAAAAGTAACATACTTAAACTTTGCACGACAAATAACTTTAGCATTAACGTAAAAATTTACTTCACATATAAAAATCACGACATTAAAATGTGACATGTAAGAAGAATTAGCATACTTAAAATTTCTACGATAAATAATTTTAACATTTGAGTGAAAATTTACTACATATATAAAAATCATGTATTTAAAATATCGCTGAATAAAAGAAAAAAGTAACATACTTAAACTTTCTACGACAAATAACTTTAACATTAACGCAAAAATTTACTTTACACATAAAAATCACGACTTTAAATTTGACATGCAGGAGGAAAGTATAACATACCTATAATTTCTACGACAAAGAATTCAAACATTGCCATTTATGTCTTTAAAATGTATAATGACAACTCTAACTTTTAGAAAAAAGAAACACTAAAAATTTACAAGGCAAAGAATTTAAAATTGAACGTGAAAATTAACTTCACATGTACAAACATACTCTTATATCAACGATAAATAAGATAAAAAAGAAGCTCTAAAAATTTATAAGGCAAATAATTTAAATATTACGCGAAAATTTACCACACATATAAAAATTATGTCTTTCAAATGTGTAAGAATAACGCTAAATTAGAGAAAAAGAAATACTAAAAATTTATAAGGTAAGAAATTGAAACAATATGCGAAAATTTATTTCACGCATAAAATTTTTATCTTTAAAATGTGTAAGAATAATGCTAAATTAGAGAAGAAAAAAAAAATAACATACTTAAACTTTCTTCGACAACAATTTAAACAATACGCGACATTTTCATTCACAATTATTTTCTTAGGTTAATGTTAAATAATGGGAAATTTAACAGAATAAAAATTTCAAAGATAAAGAATTTTAACCTTTACACGAAAATTTACCTCACAAAAATATCATATCCTTAAACTTTAACGTGACAATTTACTATTCATATACAATTAAACTCTTAGGTTAATGTTAAATAAGAAAAAAAATAATATACTTAAAATTTCTAAGATAAACATAACGTAAAAATTTCGTATCATGTGTTTAAAATGTAACATATAAGAGAAAAAAAAACTAACATATTTGAACTTTCTATAGCAAAGAATTTAAGCATTAGCGTAAAAATTCACTTTACATATAAAATTCACATCTTTAAATGGGAAGATAAGCAGGTGACGGTAATTAGCCAATCAGGGTAGCGGTAGGTGATACGCCATTCGCCGGCATTTTTAGATCGGAGGATGAGTCACGCTAAAACTTGTTGGAACAGGTCGGGAGATTTGTACAGCAAGAACAACAGCATCGACGCGCAAGCAGCGGGTGATGCTGTGATGTGTCAGCAGGTCTTTGAGATTATCGTTTTCCTACTTTGCCGTTTTCATAATGAAATGTTTGTGAAAACTTGGAATGAATAAAGTGGATTTCAAAGACATATTAGTAAGTGAAGGTAGAATTCGCATGGACTTTCTTCCAAAAAGTATGATTCACTTGGAGAATTTAAGATCATTTCTACTTGAAAACTTTTCTATTATTTAAAACATTGAATATTGTTCAAACTCAGTGGGATTATATGCTACAATACGGGTAAAACTTAACAAAATTGTTACATAGAAGAAAAATAGTAAGAGATTTAAAATAAATATTAGTTATAGATACTCCAAAGAAAAAATTTCACCTCTACTTTTCAATCGGAAAATCAATACAAGTTGGAAATTTATGTTACTTCAAGAAAGACTTAGACAATTTACTTTGTAATAATATACGTTAAGGTGTCGTATTAACTCGTGCAATACATGCTGACTAAGGTTTATTTTACTTGAAAGGTGAATTGGGGGAAAATATTAAATAAATTGTAGATATTAAATACATTGTAGATATGCATTCAAGTTTTGAAAATCACCTGCAAGACTTTTAAAACATCTTAAGATAAATTGAAAGAAACTTTTTATACTCTGAAAGGAAATCACAAGTAATTTAGTTAACTTTTTTCATGGTAACACTCATATTCAACGACATGTTTTTAAAATTTAACCTTCTTTACATGATAATAGTTATAAATTTTTTCAATCTCAGATGCGATATACTATTATTTCTAACATATATGTTACGAATTGTGTAAAGTTTTTAAAAGAGTATATGCAAATCACCAATCAGAAACATAAAAATCTAACATCAATCAAACACACTAAAATAATAAGATATTTTCCTTAGTGGAAATAGTTAACTACTCATGTGATGGAATGTACTTAGAAAATTTAAATACTGAAAAAAGTTTGCTAGGCAAACTTAAAGAATATATTTTTTTTTTCTTGTGAAAAACTAGCATAAATTTGAAAAATATAGAGTTTGTTACTACGTAAAATTGAACATCATCTGGACAAACTAAATTATACATGAATTTTTTTTTATTTGAGAGGTGCTGACAATATATCATTAATACAGAGATTTTTAACTTCCACCCATAATTTCTAAATAACTTATACATAAATTTCAGAAAACTGAAACGGAATGTGTTTTACAAGACGCTTATTTTGTAAGATGAATATTCAATATTAATATAACTGAGCAAAGTTCATTACGGAAAAAACTTGTAAAAGATACTTATATTTTGAAAATAGTTTGAAATATCCTTTTAAATTTATGAATGCTCGCTTTCGAAAGACACAAATAAAACTGATATTACACATGATAATTAACACATGCATAACATTAATCAAACAAAGTGGAATTTTTATTGCTTGTGACCGATAACTTTTCAGTGAAGCAGAACTTACATAGGAAATTTGTGCAAACTTTTTCAACTTTTAAACCAAGTATTATGTAAAATTATAAATTACGATAGGAAATAGCACACTTCAGAATCGGAACAAGTCTTCTAGTTAAGCTAAATTTATTTCTCAAGGAATTGAAAGCATACCAGACAAGTCCTTATCATTTCGCATCTTTTCTCATGTTGCAAGAAGACATACTTTGTAAAAGATCGTCGTTGCACTTAACAAAAATCAGTAAAAATAAATGTATTTTCTATGGCAAAGATAAAACTTCACAACTTAATTACTGAAATTTAGCTAAGTTGCATATGGTTTATTCACATAACTCGCATATGCTTCGAATGTTGAAATATATTTGTCAGTTGAAATCAAACTAATCGAAAATAAATGCTACCTACATTTTCAAGTCGGAAATTACTATTAAATAAACTTTACATGTAAAACATTGTCATGTTAAAAAGAAAAATCTACAAAAATGTAAATGATAATTTTACTGTTGGTACACAAATGATGAATAATTTATGATTTTATTCTAGGCAAACGTTTTATTGTCTAACAGAGAACTTAAACTTTAGCAGAAAAATAAAAAATACAATTTTTATATCCTATCATACTTGTCGAAAATTGAATTTATTAGCTGTTGTAATAGATCTTTATTGTCCAAATTTCTATAGTTTTTCTTCCCGGTGCAATAAAGGCCGACCAAACGGTATAGTGGTTAGCGTGCTGGCTTCTAGACCGCGAGGTTGCGGGTTCGAGTCCCGTGTTGGCATGGGTGTTTGTAAATGTATGTTGGTTTGTTAAATGACGAAATGTTTCGGCGCATTATAGCCCTCGTGTTGCTGACGGCGCCAGATAATCTGAATACAACCAACCAACCCGGTGCAATAAAATTAAGTTCATGTGTAATAAGTAGGTTTTTTGATGAATCTTATAAATTTAATGAAATTATTACGACCTAAGAGATTGAGTGAACTGAATAAATCAATGATGTAAATTTAAACAGTGGCTTGAACTGATACATACTATAACTGTAAAGAAGTATGACAAAGTGATAGATGAAGTAAAAATAGAAGTTGAATGAAATGTGTTGAAAAAAGTTGAAGACGACAAGAAATTCGTAATTGAGAATTATCATTGACTTATATTAACTTCGTTTTTCTTGCTTATGACAAGAAAATACACTCTTTCTTATTAAGAACCAACTTGATATCTTATCATAGAATGACAATGATGAAATATCTATACATTAAAAAAAAAAAAAAAAAAAAAAATACCAAACTTAGACATAGCAAATTTCTTGAAATTCATGTATAATGCGAGAAGTTTTACTGGAAATATAGAAGATACAACATTGAAAGATGTGAATGTTTCGAAGTACTTTATCAGAAATAAAAAAAAAAAATGCGCTGAGATTCGCTATAAAAAATTTTAGGAGAAAGTTTAAACAAAATTTAAAATCAAACATGCTTTTAAATGGGAACACAAATATTAAAACTATAGCACATTAAACAATTTATATTACGTCATCTCAGTTGTATCAAACTGAATAACATGAAAAACAACCACAAACTGAATAAACATGAAAATTATCAATATATGTGGAAAAGTTTCCTTTTTTCACATATAAAAAAAAAATAACACATTGACGTACGTTAAGATCACGAAACATGCATAATCATATACCGATAAGAGCAACCAATGTTGCGGGGAGATATTCACATGATGGTCATTATCCCATGAATAAATTGATTGATTGAATTTATAATGCTAATTCCAATAGTATTCCACGTAACTTCAACTTCATATGTTACACTATAGATATATTTATTTTTCAAATATATTGACTTTCGAAAAATCATCCTTCAATACAAGAATGATCATAGTAAGAATAAAAGAAAAGATACTAAGCATTGATTTAAAGTGTATTTATTTCAACTTAGCAACAAATCATATGCTTGAAACGAAAATTGCTTCGAACCAAAGTATAACCATCCAATTTCATTGATTCCTACAAGGACATTTTTCTCATCTAATAATTGAATTTTTTTTTTCTCATACACATTATAAGTGATGTCCAAATGATGAAAATATCTGAAATTTTGTAACTTTCACATGAAACATGTACAATTTAACTTGTTACAAATGCAAAGCTATAAGTATGTTTTTACCTTTGAAAGATTTACTTAGAAGATTAATTGATGAAGAAGTAGTGTATAAGTTATCGATTTATACGAAGAAGACGAAAAGTTACAATTTTTCAATACATACGAAGAGTTTTATAACTTAAACATACATTTATTGAAGTGAATAAGTTTCAGTATTTAAATATACATATTGATTTGAAAAAATTCTTTGAAATATATATAAAAAAAAAAAAAAAACTTTAAGTGTAAATTGAAATTTTTATAAGTTTTTCAACAGTGACTTATTAATATTTAGAAAGAGGTCGGATATCTTCAACTATTCTACACCTGATTGGACATCACTTATAATGTGTATGAGAAAAAAAAAATTCAATTATTAGATGAGAAAAATGTCCTTGTAGGAATCAATGAAATTGGATGGTTATACTTTGGTTCGAAGCAATTTTCGTTTCAAGCATATGATTTGTTGCTAAGTTGAAATAAATACACTTTAAATCAATGCTTAGTATCTTTTCTTTTATTCTTACTATGATCATTCTTGTATTGAAGGATGATTTTTCGAAAGTCAATATATTTGAAAAATAAATATATCTATAGTGTAACATATGAAGTTGAAGTTACGTGGAATACTATTGGAATTAGCATTATAAATTCAATCAATCAATTTATTCATGGGATAATGACCATCATGTGAATATCTCCCCGCAACATTGGTTGCTCTTATCGGTATATGATTATGCATGTTTCGTGATCTTAACGTACGTCAATGTGTTATTTTTTTTTTATATGTGAAAAAAGGAAACTTTTCCACATATATTGATAATTTTCATGTTTATTCAGTTTGTGGTTGTTTTTCATGTTATTCAGTTTGATACAACTGAGATGACGTAATATAAATTGTTTAATGTGCTATAGTTTTAATATTTGTGTTCCCATTTAAAAGCATGTTTGATTTTAAATTTTGTTTAAACTTTCTCCTAAAATTTTTTATAGCGAATCTCAGCGCATTTTTTTTTTTTATTTCTGATAAAGTACTTCGAAACATTCACATCTTTCAATGTTGTATCTTCTATATTTCCAGTAAAACTTCTCGCATTATACATGAATTTCAAGAAATTTGCTATGTCTAAGTTTGGTATTTTTTTTTTTTTTTTTTTTTTTAATGTATAGATATTTCATCATTGTCATTCTATGATAAGATATCAAGTTGGTTCTTAATAAGAAAGAGTGTATTTTCTTGTCATAAGCAAGAAAAACGAAGTTAATATAAGTCAATGATAATTCTCAATTACGAATTTCTTGTCGTCTTCAACTTTTTTCAACACATTTCATTCAACTTCTATTTTTACTTCATCTATCACTTTGTCATACTTCTTTACAGTTATAGTATGTATCAGTTCAAGCCACTGTTTAAATTTACATCATTGATTTATTCAGTTCACTCAATCTCTTAGGTCGTAATAATTTCATTAAATTTATAAGATTCATCAAAAAACCTACTTATTACACATGAACTTAATTTTATTGCACCGGGTTGGTTGGTTGTATTCAGATTATCTGGCGCCGTCAGCAACACGAGGGCTATAATGCGCCGAAACATTTCGTCATTTAACAAACCAACATACATTTACAAACACCCATGCCAACACGGGACTCGAACCCGCAACCTCGCGGTCTAGAAGCCAGCACGCTAACCACTATACCGTTTGGTCGGCCTTTATTGCACCGGGAAGAAAAACTATAGAAATTTGGACAATAAAGATCTATTACAACAGCTAATAAATTCAATTTTCGACAAGTATGATAGGATATAAAAATTGTATTTTTTATTTTTCTGCTAAAGTTTAAGTTCTCTGTTAGACAATAAAACGTTTGCCTAGAATAAAATCATAAATTATTCATCATTTGTGTACCAACAGTAAAATTATCATTTACATTTTTGTAGATTTTTCTTTTTAACATGACAATGTTTTACATGTAAAGTTTATTTAATAGTAATTTCCGACTTGAAAATGTAGGTAGCATTTATTTTCGATTAGTTTGATTTCAACTGACAAATATATTTCAACATTCGAAGCATATGCGAGTTATGTGAATAAACCATATGCAACTTAGCTAAATTTCAGTAATTAAGTTGTGAAGTTTTATCTTTGCCATAGAAAATACATTTATTTTTACTGATTTTTGTTAAGTGCAACGACGATCTTTTACAAAGTATGTCTTCTTGCAACATGAGAAAAGATGCGAAATGATAAGGACTTGTCTGGTATGCTTTCAATTCCTTGAGAAATAAATTTAGCTTAACTAGAAGACTTGTTCCGATTCTGAAGTGTGCTATTTCCTATCGTAATTTATAATTTTACATAATACTTGGTTTAAAAGTTGAAAAAGTTTGCACAAATTTCCTATGTAAGTTCTGCTTCACTGAAAAGTTATCGGTCACAAGCAATAAAAATTCCACTTTGTTTGATTAATGTTATGCATGTGTTAATTATCATGTGTAATATCAGTTTTATTTGTGTCTTTCGAAAGCGAGCATTCATAAATTTAAAAGGATATTTCAAACTATTTTCAAAATATAAGTATCTTTTACAAGTTTTTTCCGTAATGAACTTTGCTCAGTTATATTAATATTGAATATTCATCTTACAAAATAAGCGTCTTGTAAAACACATTCCGTTTCAGTTTTCTGAAATTTATGTATAAGTTATTTAGAAATTATGGGTGGAAGTTAAAAATCTCTGTATTAATGATATATTGTCAGCACCTCTCAAATAAAAAAAAATTCATGTATAATTTAGTTTGTCCAGATGATGTTCAATTTTACGTAGTAACAAACTCTATATTTTTCAAATTTATGCTAGTTTTTCACAAGAAAAAAAAAATATATTCTTTAAGTTTGCCTAGCAAACTTTTTTCAGTATTTAAATTTTCTAAGTACATTCCATCACATGAGTAGTTAACTATTTCCACTAAGGAAAATATCTTATTATTTTAGTGTGTTTGATTGATGTTAGATTTTTATGTTTCTGATTGGTGATTTGCATATACTCTTTTAAAAACTTTACACAATTCGTAACATATATGTTAGAAATAATAGTATATCGCATCTGAGATTGAAAAAATTTATAACTATTATCATGTAAAGAAGGTTAAATTTTAAAAACATGTCGTTGAATATGAGTGTTACCATGAAAAAAGTTAACTAAATTACTTGTGATTTCCTTTCAGAGTATAAAAAGTTTCTTTCAATTTATCTTAAGATGTTTTAAAAGTCTTGCAGGTGATTTTCAAAACTTGAATGCATATCTACAATGTATTTAATATCTACAATTTATTTAATATTTTCCCCCAATTCACCTTTCAAGTAAAATAAACCTTAGTCAGCATGTATTGCACGAGTTAATACGACACCTTAACGTATATTATTACAAAGTAAATTGTCTAAGTCTTTCTTGAAGTAACATAAATTTCCAACTTGTATTGATTTTCCGATTGAAAAGTAGAGGTGAAATTTTTTCTTTGGAGTATCTATAACTAATATTTATTTTAAATCTCTTACTATTTTTCTTCTATGTAACAATTTTGTTAAGTTTTACCCGTATTGTAGCATATAATCCCACTGAGTTTGAACAATATTCAATGTTTTAAATAATAGAAAAGTTTTCAAGTAGAAATGATCTTAAATTCTCCAAGTGAATCATACTTTTTGGAAGAAAGTCCATGCGAATTCTACCTTCACTTACTAATATGTCTTTGAAATCCACTTTATTCATTCCAAGTTTTCACAAACATTTCATTATGAAAACGGCAAAGTAGGAAAACGATAATCTCAAAGACCTGCTGACACATCACAGCATCACCCGCTGCTTGCGCGTCGATGCTGTTGTTCTTGCTGTACAAATCTCCCGACCTGTTCCAACAAGTTTTAGCGTGACTCATCCTCCGATCTAAAAATGCCGGCGAATGGCGTATCACCTACCGCTACCCTGATTGGCTAATTACCGTCACCTGCTTATCTTCCCATTTAAAGATGTGAATTTTATATGTAAAGTGAATTTTTACGCTAATGCTTAAATTCTTTGCTATAGAAAGTTCAAATATGTTAGTTTTTTTTTCTCTTATATGTTACATTTTAAACACATGATACGAAATTTTTACGTTATGTTTATCTTAGAAATTTTAAGTATATTATTTTTTTTCTTATTTAACATTAACCTAAGAGTTTAATTGTATATGAATAGTAAATTGTCACGTTAAAGTTTAAGGATATGATATTTTTGTGAGGTAAATTTTCGTGTAAAGGTTAAAATTCTTTATCTTTGAAATTTTTATTCTGTTAAATTTCCCATTATTTAACATTAACCTAAGAAAATAATTGTGAATGAAAATGTCGCGTATTGTTTAAATTGTTGTCGAAGAAAGTTTAAGTATGTTATTTTTTTTTTCTTCTCTAATTTAGCATTATTCTTACACATTTTAAAGATAAAAATTTTATGCGTGAAATAAATTTTCGCATATTGTTTCAATTTCTTACCTTATAAATTTTTAGTATTTCTTTTTCTCTAATTTAGCGTTATTCTTACACATTTGAAAGACATAATTTTTATATGTGTGGTAAATTTTCGCGTAATATTTAAATTATTTGCCTTATAAATTTTTAGAGCTTCTTTTTTATCTTATTTATCGTTGATATAAGAGTATGTTTGTACATGTGAAGTTAATTTTCACGTTCAATTTTAAATTCTTTGCCTTGTAAATTTTTAGTGTTTCTTTTTTCTAAAAGTTAGAGTTGTCATTATACATTTTAAAGACATAAATGGCAATGTTTGAATTCTTTGTCGTAGAAATTATAGGTATGTTATACTTTCCTCCTGCATGTCAAATTTAAAGTCGTGATTTTTATGTGTAAAGTAAATTTTTGCGTTAATGTTAAAGTTATTTGTCGTAGAAAGTTTAAGTATGTTACTTTTTTCTTTTATTCAGCGATATTTTAAATACATGATTTTTATATATGTAGTAAATTTTCACTCAAATGTTAAAATTATTTATCGTAGAAATTTTAAGTATGCTAATTCTTCTTACATGTCACATTTTAATGTCGTGATTTTTATATGTGAAGTAAATTTTTACGTTAATGCTAAAGTTATTTGTCGTGCAAAGTTTAAGTATGTTACTTTTTTCTTTTATTTAGCAATATTTTTACATATTTTAAAGACATGATTTTTATGTATATAGTAAATTTTCGCGTAAAGGTTAAATTTATTTGTCGTAGAAATTTTAAGTATGCTAATTCTTCTTACACGTCACATTTTAAAGTCGTGATTTTTATATGTGAAGAAAATTTTTTACGTTAATGTCAAAGTTATTTGTCGTACAAAGTTTAAGTATGTTACTTTTTTTTCTTCTTTTATTTAGCGATATTTCTACATATTTTAAAGTCGGGATTTTTATGTGTAAAGTAAAATGTTACGTTAATGTTAAAGTTATTTGTCGTAGAAAGTTTAAGTACGTTACTTTTCTCTTGCATGTCATATTTTAAAGTCGTGATTTTTATATATGAAGGGAATTTTCGAGTAAAGGTTAAATATTTATCTTAGAAATTTTAAGTAAGTTACTTTTTTCTCTTATTTAGCGATATTTTTACTCATTTTAAAGTGATTTTTATGTGAAAAGTAAATTTTTTACGTTAATGTTAAAGTTATTTATTTTAAAGAGTTTAAGTATGATACTTTTTTCTCTTATTTAGTGATATTCGTACACATTTTAAAGACATGATTTTTATTCGTAAAGTAAATTTTCACGTTCACTTTTTTTATAAGTTTATTTTTTATAATAATAATAATAAAATCTGATAATTATTACTAAATATTATCTTTATATTTAATAAATTTCATAATTACTCCAATTGCAACAACTGTCTACGCTAAAATCCCATTCGCTACACTATGACGTCACGAACAAATTATCTATCACTTTAACTGTTTCAAGCAAGATCGTTACACAACAACTCAACTCGCAAACGCGTTGAAGCGTGTTGAAACATCCCTAGTCTCGCTCCCCTCCCTTCTGACGGGTCGATAGTCAGTAGCACCCTCTACCGTGAAACCTGATTGGTCGGTGAAGTCACGTGATCACCCCTCATATATAGACGCTACCGGTTGCCGTCTCGCCATTTCTACTTAGATACCTGAGTGTGAAAGACGTGTTTAATACTTCGTGCTTTTTTTCACAGATTTTTTTTTTGTTAGGGTGGAGTGAGGCGGTACCAATTCTTCCTAAAAGAGGTATCGGGCTGGAGGTGGGTCCTCACCTTTAATAAATAATTTTTCAAAATTTATTAATTGTAATTCTAAAGTCTTAACTTATTCAAAATTAGTTAGGGAAGGGGGGTGGGTAGATGAGTTACCATGAAGGCAACGTCCGATAGTCGATATTTTAACAATTGTTTGGTAAAATATTGAAATGTCACGTGTAGCTCGGGGTTAGGGTTCTTTAGACCCTTAGCAAATGGCCTTCCTTTTATTAACTTTTCAAATTTAACATTTTTTTTTGTGTAACTTTGTTGCAGGTATTTTAACTTGGCTAAAGGATATGTAAGTAACTCGCTAGAAAACCAAACAGTCAATCAGGAGTTAACTTTTGGTCACATGTTTAAAACTTATCAGTCACAAGCGAGCATTTAGCTGACCGATCAGAACTCGTTGCCAACACCTGAAAACTAAATTTGGTATATATCCAATGTTATCACCACTTAAAACGTAAATCTTAACATAGAATGACGTCATACCCACTGTGACGTCATTAGTAAAAATACCTATCACTCTAACTTATTCGTTTAGAAGCAGCCCTAGAACAATTCAGCTCCATCTTAAAGGTAAATCGACACTAAAAAGTGTTGCCATCGCTCTAAACTTTGATATACAACACATTATGACGTCATACCTACTGTGACGTCACGCAATAAAAACCTATCATTCTAACTTATTCGCTAAGAAGCAGTCCTAGAACAACTCAACTCCGTCTGCTAGATAAACCGAAACTAAAAAAAAGTGTTGCCACCACTCAAAACTTTGATATAAAACACATTATGACGTCATCTGTGACGTCATACACAAACAGCTTATAACGAAACTAAAACAGCAGCAGGAGGGGAACAACTCAACTCCACTTCCGGTGACGGCATATCCTGTGATGTCACTTCCTATGACGTCATATCCGGTCACGCCCACTTCCGGTGACGTCATCGTCCCTCGTCCCATCCCGCATCCCGCCATGGCCCCGGAGCCCTATTTTCTAACTACTATTATACATGGTTAATAATTTAAATGATAATATATATTTTTTATATAATTGAGCTGCCAATTAATTTTATACGGTGTATTATTTTACCTAAAATCTTGTCTCCTAATAAATTATTTTCATCTAACATAATCATCTAAAAATCCTGAATAAATGAAAAACAAACATTGCCGTTATGCAAAAGCAAAATTACAGCCGATTTTCCCCAGAGAATCCATTTCCTTCTCGCAGTTGCACGCCGCCGTCGTGGACACACCTATGCAAGATTTCTACTGGGAGAAAATTGCAACCACCCAGGGACGACGCGAACGGGGGGGCTTAGGGGGCGACTCGCCCCTCCCCAAAATCTTAGAAAGTTGGACAGTCAGCAAATTTTCTAAATTTTAGCGAGATCTTTTTTTTTTAAGTCGATTCACAATAAAATCGAATTGAATGAAAAAAGTACAGAAAAAAAAATATGGGAATGCAGTGACCCGAGTGTGAGGAATCGGCATTTTTAAGCTAGAAGTCTATTGTAGGGGAGTCAGTGTCTTTTTTGCCTCCTACAATGATGAACTGCGAACGCAAATATTACCATATAAATATTTTCATTATCTCACACCGTCAAAAATTTTAGAAAGGCTTATAATCGGCAAATTTCTGAAATTTCATCCGTTCTTTTAAAAATGTCTAGTGACGGATGTTTCAAAACTTACTGAATGGAAAAAAGAACAAATAATTAAAATCATCATTAAACATTACAAAATTGTGATCACAATGCAGCCTAAGTTGACAGTCGGCAATTTTGAATTGGAGTAAGTATATATTCTTTTTGACAGGAACATTAAAATAATCTAATCATTGATATCTTCACTGACATTAGATAACTTTGATGTGTTACAGTAGATGATATACTTGTATTTGTGGTGGTACGTCAGATAACGCCTCAAAAACCATGACATACCCATTAAAAGTCAATTGCATAAAGTGTGTAATGTACGTCATTTGAGTCAAGGGTTTTATACAAAATTTTAAAAAAATCAAAAATTTTGTATACGAAAATTGACCCGCATTATCCAAGTTATTGCAATTAATGTCAAGTAGAACTCCGTTCTCCATAAATGATGTTATATACAGGATGATCATAAAGAAACTTTGCCGATATATGGACCTCTAGTGGTAGTCTCGTTCAACAGATCGAGATGAGATTTCAGGTATATTCAGTCAATCAGTTGCAGTTATTCTGAGGTATAAGGTCAGAATTCTGTAAATTTCAGAAAAATGGCGCTCACGATTACGCCGGTTATAGTTACGAATGGCAACGCCCACTTTTTTCTATCGAAAAATGATCATCGCAATCGAAAACCCTGAAGAGCGTTTGAACGGTACGTGTATCACAAAAAACGGACGCGTTATGAACTCACAACAAGCAGATCTGCAAACGGCCAGCAAAAACACGATCGGAGCAATGGAGGCCGCTCGCCAAATATTCAGCTTAAAAAACCGATTTAATTGCCTGTGATGGCCTCATGTGAACTTTGGCCTCTGTCAAATGCAAATTTCCATCGTGCGCCTCGATCACGTTTTAATTGGCCGTTCGCACAACTTTTTTTTTTGTGCGTGAATAATGCGCCCGGTGTTTTTTTTTTTTTTTGTGATACAAGTACCGTTCCAACGCTCTTTAGAGTTTTCTCAGGCGCTGAACATTTTACGACACGAAAAAGTAGGCGTTGTCATTCGAAAATTTCGAGTATCTGTAACCATAACCAAAACCGCGTGAGCACCATTTGTTGAAATTCACAGAATCCCGAGCTCATACTTCTGAATAACTATACCTGAAATCTCATCTCAATCTGTTGAACGGAACGGAAGCTAGAGGCCCATATATCGGAAAAGCTTCTTTATGACCATCTTGTACTTTCATATATTGAAAATGCATTCCCAAAATAGTGCATGCTACATGTAAACTGGAAGGCGATATCGTGTTTATTTCAACAAAATAATCTTTGGAAAAGTATTGAAAGGTTTATTATAATACTATCTAAAATTCTTAATGTTTACTGTGCTCAAATAGCTGTGACCCGACATTGTTCGGTACAACCAGGTTCAGTCTATTGCAAATTGTGAGTATACTTTCACTCCTTTCCTCGATTTCTGGCGCAGTTTGGCCTTTGTGTTGCCCTTGCGCTTAATAAATCTGAAAAACAACCAACCAACCTATCCTGGATTTCACTACTTTATACTCTAAACATAGGGAAAAATTGCCTTTCAGATAAACTCAGATTTTTTAGTCTAAATACATTTAAAAATATTTCAAATTGGATCAATAAATCTCAAGTTAGGATCATGTGGGTAAGGGATATGGGGGTGAGTTTTTGGAAATTTCATGTTGACAGTGACGTTTCTCTTGCTTTGAAGATCAAATGTGCAACTTGCTCTTTCTCAAGATCGGAATAACACTGTAGATTTGAATACTTCCCCCCCCCCCACACTTTTTCAAAAAAAACCACAGGTACTATCCCTTATATAGTTTGGATTGTTGTGCTAAAAATTATGACATGCTTATTTATAGATCTGAATATTTTGTCTCTAAATTCGAAGTTTATTTAGTTGCGAAATAATTACCTTTCTGCACATAAATATTATAGTTTGGTTTAATGCTAAAGTAATCCATTTCATTTTTAATCCCGCTTAAGAAAAAAAATAGCATTTTCAAGTATACTTTCCTTCTTGAGCATATGATTAAATTTGTTCAAAAAACGAGAAATATTTGCAAAAATTATTGCTGAAAAACCACACCACATCAGTGAGAAACCACCAAAAAATCATGAAATTAAATCCAGCAATTTTTGGTAAAAATATATACTCGAAGTAACTACTTTTAAGAAGTAAGTTCCTGGATTGAATTGTTATAAAAAAATTAAGTTTTACTATTATTACACTTTTCAATAAAAATCAAAAATTGTTCTTTTTTAGTTAAGAAAATGTGTTAAAAAATATTTAAAAATTAAATAATTAATAAAACGTTTTTAATAACTATTGTCTTTTGCAATGCAATTGACAATTCCCGCATTTTTTTTTTTTTTTTTTAATTTTTTTATTCAATTCTAAATGTTCCGAAAAGGCCATAAACATAAAAATTTCTGCTCAATGCGCTTTTTCTTTTTTAAATTTGCGATCAAAATTACCTTGTTAGAGGTTGGCGAGAAAACGACCCATTTCGTTGGCGTTGAAAGTGACGTAAAGAGATCTCAAACATCTTGGCTTGAAATGCAGCAGCGGAAACCAGATTTGCAAGTTTCTCGCAAATCACGCCAACCTGTACGGAATGTGGCAATGGTCGACCAACGTCAACTTTTTTAACGATAAGTATTTGGCACAAACCTCACGATAACCATAGAAACGAAGGGATCTGTTTACGTCACGAATTTTGTTTACTGTTTTGATCGGACTGGTTTTGGCTTGGTTTTGGGGCATTTTCTTTTCTTAATATTTAAATAACTAATTTTTTTTAAAGAACTATTGTTTATATATTTGGAATCAGAAAGAAATTCTTCATAAATATGTACTAATTTCACTCGTTTTAAAAAAATACGGGAATTGTCCATTATGAGCGCCTACATGATTATTTGCAGGGAGGTGTAAGGCGACAAAAGTTTTTGTTTAATCCTTTATTTTTCGAAGATGGAAATTGGATTTCCTAATTGGATGTTAGATAATAATTGTGCATTAAAGTTCTGTTCAAATTGATAAATTAATATCTATATATTTTTTTCTTGTAAATTAATTTTTTTTTTTTTCCATGTTACTTTATTTTTCAAAAGCCAGAGAGGAGGGAATGCAAATGAATGTTTCTTATGTCCTTGACATTGTATCTATTATAAAAATTGCAGTGCTTAGCGTAGGGAATTTTCTGTAATAGCAATAGTCCACCAGAATTTTAAAAAGAAGAATTTTCCAAAATTTGTTTTTTGATCAACCTTAATACAATTCTTTATAAAAAAGTCACCTATTTGATCAATAATTTTCATCAATTTAATTCCGTGTTAAAGTGCTATTTCCAACCACTTTTACACGTTTAATTAATTTTTTTCGTAACTATAATTTGAAAATTTAAAAAAAGTTGTATCGAAAGAAGCACTTGTACTACTCAGGTTACTGAATTGGTTTAAGATTGTGGGGAAAAATATATATGCAAAGTATAAATGTCTCTCTCTCTCTCCCCCCCCCCCCCCTCCCATCCCCAAATAAAAACGCTTCCAAAAATAATCTTCTTTGTTCGGAAAGGAAGGGGTAATTTACTAAAAAGAAATGAAAAATTAAATTAATTTGAAGGAACTTTAACTATAATGTGATAGGAATTTACTTGAAATTTGACATTAATTACGTATTAATAAAATGCCATAAAATATTAAAAATTGTTTAGACAGTAATTTAAAAGTAATTAAAATTAATTACACATTAAATAAAATAATTCACAATTAAATAAAGAAATGCATTAACAATTAGTTTTACATTAATTAATAATTAATTATTCATATATTAATTAAAAATTATTTATACGTTAATTTTGCATTAATAAAAATTAGTTAACAATTTATTAACACCTTAACTCACCTCAATTTATTAACACCTTAACCATTCAACCGGACATGCCTTGATTTCAGTCGTCAAAAGGATGTCTACGCCCCCCCAACCAAAATTCTTAGCGACGGCCCTGCAACCACCCCTCCGCGAGTAAACTTGTATATGCAGTGGAAACAGTGTAGCAAGTTCCTCGCATGGAACTCGCGCTAGTTTTCTCCCTCGTGTGCACTTACCTTAACTTTATATTGGTTCCAGGACAAATGTTGAGTTTTTTTATAGATAGGTCGTCAGATATTGTTTATAATTGCCTTGTTTTTTGTAATATGAAGAATTGGTTGTATGTTTTAAACTTGGATAGGCTGGTTGAAGTTAATTAATTTTTTGCTTTATTGATTTTCGACACCCTATTATATTTCGATAATCAAGACTTGATTGTAAATCATTAAATACAATTGAAAATTAAAAGTACAGCAATGTAAAAATATGTTTACGTTCATGTAAAATATAGTTGCTTTTCCACCTGATATACTTTCCTCCGGTTAATTATAAGCCGTGTTGTTTGAGGATTGCATACATGAATATTTAATTACAGATTATATATTTTTAAACAAAAATGTGGATCGACACATTTTGTCTGACAGTTTTTTTTTTTTATTCATAAATATTCCTGGTCAATAAGCTGACTTAAATACAATACATAAAAATTTTTTAAAAAAATTATGCTGCAGAAAAGTTTCACTTCTATCAATAATTGATTAAATCTACAAGTATACATTAATTATTCTACAAATTAATTAGTGTTCCTATCTTTAAACAATTAAAACCTAATTAAGTGTCCAAAAAGTGTTCATTTTTCATTTGTGGAAAATTCGTAAATAAAAGACAAGAAAAATGTAAGAAAGTTAATTTAAGTTCTACAATTCTATATCAGCAGTTCATATTCAAGTTTGGAATATGTTTATGGTACATATATATTTGTATGTGGTACATTGTTTTGAGTTTTTAATGCTTTCTGCTAAGAACATAGTTTAGTAATATATTTAGTATATTCTTTAAAAAAAAAAACCACTGACGAATCGTAATATTAAGGAAAGATAAAAACAAAGCATTGGAAATCTTATTTTTAAAGAGGTTTTATTAGTATAACCAACTACATTAATATACAAGGATTTTCAACAAAAATTATTTGAAATGTACTTCAATACATTTTACCAGTAAACCTATAAAAGCACACACACACACAAAACTTCCCTAACCAGCACCAAAAGCAAAACGCAACACTCAATATTCTTTGATAGTTATAAATTTCACACCAACTTTTTAGTTAAGACACTTTATCTGAGATCACAACACTCCAGAGGATAAATAAGCTCTTGATAACTGAAGCATACATGTATACGGCTTAAAGGAAGAGGATAAACAAAGGATTATATAGGTTTTGTCTGCTTACTATGTTTAGTGAGCAGCTCGAATGTCCCACAGGTTCCTGTAAAAATAATTATGATCAGTTATCAAAAAAAATAAAAATACAAATTTTAAGGCAGAAGTTTACAACCAGAAATATGAAGTTTACAACTAGAAATATTTTTACTCTAATTTTCTTTCTCCTCTCCAATTATGTTAGAAATCATTTTCTTTGTTTGCTTACCTTACTTTTTGCATAGTTAAATATAAAAGGTCCGTATTGTAGGTTTCAAAGGTACAACCTTTCATGCAAAATTTTATTTGAGATAAATGTGCTATGGAACTGCGCAATACCAGAATCCAAATTGAAAAGTAATAAAAACTAATTAACAAAATTTGAAGAAAAAATTAGGCTATTTTTTTTCTCTGTACTATTTCATAAAATTACCATTCAATGTGTAGCCTCTTTGCGACTTTTGATTTACATTAAATTACTTTTACAAATAAATGCATTGTTTTTATGTTTAGTAGAAATATTTTTTCAAAGCAATATTTTAATAAATTTTCTGTATTGAAAGCTATAGTATAAAAGCAATGAAGATACAGACTAACAATTACCTATAGCAAAACCAAATACTTACTTGACCTGTGGGACACTGAAGATTTCAGCAAACGGGGAGGAGCTCTCGTTGTTTTTCTGGAAAGCATGTGCAGCATACAGATTGTACTGTCCCCAAATGCTGTTCATCAGTTTACTATTATAGTTCTGTATCACTTTGTCAATGCCTGTAACAGCAGCAAAAAAACGTAAGAAAATATTTCTGACAAAAAATATTGTTACGAATTTCTGTATATTTGTAAATATGTTGTTGTATTAAAATTTATGTACATTTCGCATAAGACAGTGCAAGAGTTCGTTTGTCTTCGCTTTCCTGCAATGTGTCTCCTAATGCTTGAAAACGAGTTCTACAGGTATCATGCTGGAAAACGAGTTTTACAAGGGGCAGTCTATTTAACATTATGGTTAATGGCAATCTCGCCAAGTTGGCGACGGTTTTAGCGACTTATTTTTGTCGCCAAATTTGGCGAGAAATTGCCAAATGTCGCTAAAATTGGCAACATTTTCGGTCTCCATGTATATGTATAGGGCTTTTCGACTACGATCTGGGAAGTTCTCCAAATTTCCATCTCTAGAAGGTCTAACTTTCCTATATAAGGTCGACCAAGAGTTAGTTGAGTGGAGTTACTGAGATAGCTGTCTCTTAGCGAGCGTTCAGAGAGCTGTATTGCGAAAGTGAACTGTTTTGCATTGTCTTTTGCGTTGATCTTAGCAGTTGTGTATCTAGATTTTAACTGCTGTTTGAGCACCATTGTTGTGTAAAGAGCTGTATTGAATCTATTAGAACGGGAAGTTCTGAAGTTGTAAAAGAATCTGCGAAGAGTTACATCGGAATAAATTTCTTCAAGTTTTTATCTGCTTTGGCTTCAAGTCTTTCGAACCCATCCACGCAACAATATATTAAAATAAAACATGTTAGAGAATTTGTGTATATAAGCTTGTTATGAATGCGTATTCATAAAGTTCTTCTCTACAATTTAGTTGCAAAAAGGTGGCTAAAATTTGCAGGAAAAGAAAAGCAGGAGACATTTTTACTAATTACTCAGTGTTTATATGTAATGTAACTGAATCTATTGTACAGTAACCAAAAAAAAAAAATCAGAACGATGACTATATCTTGTGCTCTAATTGTTGAAATAACAAACAAAAGGTACCGTTGTAAATCGTGGAAGGTTTTTAATAATTGCATGTAGTTTTTTTTGTCATGAGGGGTCATCTACATATTAAAACAGAACCAAACTTTAAAAAGTTCAATAGCAACCTCATAATGTTATCCCATATTTGGATTCAGCATCCAAAAAAATGTCAAAATACAAAAATTCGTAATTTTCTAATGAACGGTTTGTAATTTAAATGATAAAAAGAAAATGATAAATTAATGTTAAATAAAAAAGTTGGTTTTTTGGTCATAAATACTTAAATAATTAATATATTTCAGTAATTTTTTTTTTCAAAAGATAGTTTGTAAATTGCCAAATATAAATAGCAATCAACTTTTGCATCCATTTCTTTTTTAATAATTAATTATTAATTAATAAAACAATTAAAAAAAAATTTGAATAGAAACATACATTTTTTTTGCTTTCATTAGATTTACCATGGTCTAAAACCCCCACACAATTTTTTTCTTTCCATTTTGACTTTTAGTTCTCGATTTTTTAGCGAAAATGTAAAAAACGCTCACTTTAAGGGACCGTATAGTAGACGACTTTTGGAAAACTATCTAAGATTAATTCAAGGTAAACTAGAGGTGTGGAAAATCGCACAACGTTCAATTATCGTAAAATGGGGTGAATAAAAACAGCGGGGTGAATCGGAACAGAATTTCTTGAAATTACAAAAATAAATATTATTTTATACAAACAAAGCAGTTTTATTTGTTATATATATATTTTTAATCTGTCTAACGTATTTGTAATCGGGGAACATATGTTTTGTGTGGTTTTCAACAGTGTTCTCTTTTTTTTCAAAAAACTACTTTTTTAAATTACATTTCTTTAAAACAAAATTTTTTAAGCAATTTCAATACGTTATCCTTTAAAAATTTTACTGAATCATGTGATTTTTTTTATTTTATAAATAATTTCAACGATCAAGTTATATTTGTGTTTACAGTGATATGTTTCTGTAAAATAATCCCGCTTTGCTGAATACTGTTTACTAATGCCTACATTTTATATTTATTAATTTTCTAATTATCAGTAGTATACGTTATAATTCTGCAATTACAGTTTTCGATATTTTATTTATTTCTTGTGAAGAATGCACATCTTTAACGTTGTAAATAAATTATGTTACTTTAGCGTTTACTTGCTATTTTTGTATTAATCTTAAACATGATACTATAAATCCAAGTAGTTTCTATGCAGTTTTAGACTAATATTTGTATTTTTTAACGTCGTGAAACGCGTCACTGACCGTTCGATTTCTAAAGCTGTGAAGTAGAACCGTAAAAATACCTTTCGGTTTATGGAAATTCTCCCTGAAGATCCGTCAAAAAATGGTCGAAAAATTTTCGCTCATAAGTGACGTGTTTTTCAACATATTGCATTGAAATTTCCTATATGGGGTAAATGATATATTCTAAATCGAATGAAATGATAAAAAATAGGGGTTCGTATTGGAATTTTCGAAGATAGCGTTACTTTTACTTAGTAAACGGTCCCTTAAGAAAAAAAAATTGCATCAGATATATAGAAAATTGTAAGCAAAACATTTGGGTGCAAACCGTAAGATTCTACAATAATTAGAACCGAAGATATAGCCATCATTCTGATTTTTTTTTTTTGGGGGGGGGGGGGGGGTACTGTACAACAATGTCCAATGTTTTAAAAGCTAAGGGTTTGAATGTGTGAATCATCACAAAACTTTAAATTACCCTATACTGGTCAATGCATTGAAATTTGACTGTTGTCAACAATTGGATTGGTGTAATTTATCATTTTTTTCACATTTTCGTTAATTCAAAAAGAATGGACAGTCTGGCGATATTTATTATATTGCCCCGAAAAAACCTTCTAAATTGGCGAAATCGATGTTTGGTTCCAATTATTATATTATTTCTTTCGGGTAAGTGAAAGAAGTAAAGTCGTAGAGATGCCAACTATTTTACGCATTTTTACTTTCAATTACCCATATGTAATACATATTAGGGTAATGAAAGTATAGTATTCGGTCAAAATATAAAAATCGATTATTTTTTTTTGCATTTCTCCACGTTTTGAAACATCCTGATCTCAAAAAAGTGATCTAGAAAAAATGTATATCTGTGGTCGGCATAACTCCCGAACAAATTGACCTACTATGTTTAAATTTGGTGTGCGGGTTGGTGAAGGCACAAGGACCCTACCATTAAGGTTTTCGCATAAATGATAGATTGCGACAAGTATAAAGCTTGGAACTTGGAAAATCGTACGTTTGTCATTTGCTGAAAATGGTTCCTCTACGTGATTACAGTTTTGAATATAGAAGAACCGACCAACTAAAAAGTAACTGAAGTAAATGTGGTAGAAAGCTTGTAACAACTGCCAGAGGTGACCGCGAATTAAAACGAATCGTCCAAACTAATCGCTTTAAAATTGTTTTTTACATCAAGAAGTGTTGGAAACAGTGGTGTAGTGTAAAATAAAAAGGTGTGGGAACGCTATGTCGCATCGTTACAAATGTATTTTTTTCTGCGTGTGTGGGAGAGGGGGAAGAGAGTGAAAATGACAATTTTAAATAATTTTATTAATATTACTTTAATAATCTCAACACAGCAAATGAGCAACTCAAAAATTAAAAAAAAAATTATGTTTTGACTTATTCTTTCATTATATATTTTTTTAAAACTGTTAAGTTATATAGATTTTTAAACAATTTGTTTTGCACAACCCATTATAAAAAATTGTTTAACACTCTATAAATGGATTATAAGACATTTGCAAACATATTATTGACACATATTTTTTACAACAATTTTCCAAAATTTCAGAGATGCCTTATATGCAATGGGTTCGGATAAATTCCCAAATTCTATAACTCCTCGAAATCTGTTTTTAAAATGAATTAAAAAGATTGCGATTGTTGCACATGTCCATTGGGAGTTTTATGGATTTTCTACTTCTCGGGGAAAAAAAAAATATAGAGAAGTTCCTCTTGCTTGATTGACCCTTCCTTTCCTTTTCCAAATTTGCTCCATTAATAAAATAATTGGTAAATTAAAATCCATTAGTCGATTTAAAATTTCTTGATAAAGTATTAATTTGTGTTCCATTTCCAATCATATCCAATTTTAAGCGGGATATTTTAATGTAGGCTCATTACTTGCCAGACGTATAGATTTGTTTGGAACATTTCTGTTTTTTTCATCTTATCCAGTTCGATTTTGTAATTTCGACAGTGGTGATGATCAGGTGACAATAATAGTCAAAAGTGGGTATGAATCGGAGGAGAGAGCAAACTGCAAAACATATATGATATTGCCATCAAAATCACTAGATTTTAAAAAAGATCGGGGGAAATTTCCTCCCCTTATCGCCGCCACTGTATTTAGTGTTGATTTTTTTTTTTTTTTTTTTTTTTTTTTTTTAAACTCCTGTAAAAGATATTTTTTAAGAACTACTGCTAAACTTTTGGGATAAACTCTGAAATGAATGTGAATGTAAAAGCTTTCCCATTCTCAACAGAAAAGCAATTTAATTTTGATTTTAAAATACATCTGAATTACTTTCCTACTTCTTCACAGCCAATTTCTATGTAGTATACCCAAACCATGAGCAGTTTTATATTAAGGAAAATGAAATATGCAGAACCGGCCTAAAAGTACAATGTTATGTGTGCAAGAATGAGTTTTGGCACCCCTTACAATGAAAATGGGTATAGAAAACCCTCCAAAAATGGTATGAGTGCTTTATATGGTATGGGTGCAAATTATTAAAATCTTAGCATTTTCAGCACTAGTAACATTATTTTAAGTCAGGTTTTATTAAGGAACCCAAGGATACAATTTTTGTTACACGTATAAAAATTGTAATAAAATTAATTTCTTGAGAATTTAATAAAATGCATGTTATTAAAATTACTGATTTTTGCTACACATTACTTCTTTTTAGTAGTCCTCAGCTCTTAGCGCAAGCGTTGGTTCCCCTTCGTAACCCTGGGTTATGAAAGACTGTAATTCGGCTAATGTAGCATTATCAGTACGGCCAAGTTAAAGTGAAACAAAATGAACAAGTGTTCAATTCTGTCAAAACAACGTAGCGGGGCGCTCTTTACTGTACTTTCAAGCAACATTTTATTTATTGAACTAAACGTATTCAAATTCACAAACAAGCAAACTAATATACAAAAGCGAAGTTAATATAAAGGATTTAAAAATCAATACTGTTTTGTGAGCATATTTTTTCATGTTCAAACAAGTTATCAGTTTGATTTTCCCGATATCTGGCAATAAAATAAATATTTTCCAATATCTGACAAAATATAAATGCATAATTTCGTGATCTCAAAACACCTTAAAAACTAATACAAAATATCAACATTCTGCTCTTATCTATCTGGATTTTTAGCACCAACCAGTTTATACCGTCAGAATCGCAGGTTTGCTTCACTTTTTTGGATTGTCAAAAAAAAAATTGCTGTCGTTTGTTTTTTCCTCTAGAACGAATTCATTTCTTAGGTACGGTGAGAGGTTTACAATTAATTTATGAAATCGGTGATATATATATATATATATAAAACATACATACATATATAACTTTTGTTGATAAATCGGTTAGCGTTCCCGTTAAAATTAGAAGAGGGGAAATATTCTTCATGGAAAGGGTGCAAAGAACTATATTTGCCAGACCACAGTTTTGTTTTTTAAAAATGTAGATAGTGGAGTTAATTTGTGTATGGAAGTTTCAGTCAGTATATATGAAGAAACATGCAAATTTGAAGTCTGGAATTCATCTACACATACAGATCATTCGTTGAAGAGGATAATTTCCATTGAATGAATCATAGCTAGATATAAACATACATGTCAGTTAATTCCTAATGAAGGAGAAATGGTCATGTGTAGTGTGCCGCGCCTCTTTCGAGTGTTTTACAAAACTAAAACTTGCTTGCTCAGCTCTGAAGTTGTGTAGACGAAAGCAAAGTTCTCACGAAATGACTTTTTCGTTTTTTTGCTTGGCTTTGTGTTTAGTATCACGTAAAAAAAAATACATTAGATGCGGGAACGCCGTTCCGCCTTCTAAAAAGGTAAAGGATCGCCGTTCCCACGCGTTCCCGCTCCACTACACCCCTGGTTGGAAAGAATCTGGAGTTGTCGTGTCAAAGTCAAGATTTTATATCGTGGATCCCCAAAGTAAAACCAAAGATGAACATGAAGCAGAGACTTGCTCGACTCTTCTGGTGCAAAGATAAGCTCATCTGGATTTTGTGGAGAAGCTCATCTGGAGTCTTAAACAAGATTCATCAAAGGCATTAGGTTTTAAACGCCAAACCTGAATACTTAAATTGCCAAAACAGATATTTGGAATAAAGATTCATCTCTGAATAAAACACTTTTCCTGTCTTTTGTCCCCTAAATGAGCTTTCTCTTTGCACCAGGAGAGTCGTGCACGTCTCTGCTTCATGTTCATCTTGGATTTTACTTTGGAGACCCGCGATTGAAACTCAAACTTATGCAATCGTCTAATTGTAGTTAACTTTAGCACAACAACTACAGATTCTTTCAAACACTTATTGATGTAAAAAAACAATTTTAAAGTGATTATTTAGAACGATTCGTTTTATTTTGCGTTCATCTCTGGAAGTTGTTACAAGCCTTCTACCACGTTTACTTCGGTTATTTTTTAGTTGGCCGGTTCTTCTATATTTTTTAAAGTCTTCAAAACCGTAGATTGTGAAACATTCATTTGATCCAATATAAATTGTTGTTTCTTTCTAGCTTGAAACAATGATAAAATACACGGTTTCGTTTTTTCAGAAATACCACATTGACGACCCATTTTCAGCAAAAGACTAACGTAAGATTTTCCGAACGCCAAACTTTATATTTGTGACTGATCACAAAATTTCAAGATGTTATCTAAGGTATGCTTTATGCTTTGATTAAGCAAAATTCTTTAAAAGTTTTGCTTGCGTAGCAAAGAACTTTTTAGTGAGCGAAGCGATCCTGTGATTACTTAAACAGTGTTTTCATTGACAGGTGTTTTTCAGTTATTGTGTATTTTTAGTAGCAATCTGTAAGCGTAACGAGAAAGATGTGGAGACCCCTAGTTAATTAAAAAAATAAGTAAAACGTTAGCATTCCATTCTTTTTGTCAAAAAGTCCAATTAAAAGGCCAAAACTACTTATGCTGAACATTTCAGAGTTCAATGCCTATTCGAAGTCGCTTTTTATAGAACACAGACTCCTTGTTTTATTATTTTAGATAGGATAGTTTAAAGTAAGAATAAGATTAGTTGATTTTTTTTATGCTCTTTTAACTTCTATATAATTAAAAGGTTTTCACATATTCCTGCACAGGGGCGTGGCCACAGATTTTTTTCGGGAGGGTATATGAAATTATAAATCGTCAAATAATTAAAAATTCTTTTTATTAATAATGATGAATGCATTTAGTATTCCAAATAACATGTGTTTTAGAAATTTATAAACATTTAAATGAATTTACCATTTTAAACAAAAAAAATCCTTTGATTTTTGCATTCTAATAGTAATTAGAAAAATTTCGAGAGGGGATATATCCCCATATCCCTCCCCTTGGCTACGCGCCTGTTTCTGAAATCTAAATTTTGATACCAAAATAGCTTGAGTGAATGTTTTATGAAGAGTGAAATAAAATATATTACCAAATACGTTTTGGTGAAACATTTTGCCGTTTGTTTCTCCATTTGTTGAATCGCCAAATCCGTGCTTCGATTTTAGATGATCGTGTATTTTTGAAGCACTGAAAGAGGCGACAGGAATTGAAGCCATTGCTAGCACTAAAATTCAAACAAAGCATTTTAATTGTTATAATTGTTCTCTATCAAAACGAATCCACTACATTACGTAATTCAAATAACTATTTAAAAAAATTCTAAAATATTTTATAGATAAATGTGTTAGCACTTCAAAAATTGGTTTAATAATAACTTCAATTAACAAGTAATAACTTCTCAGAGGTATTTGGATTCTGACGTAATGTTTGTTGTATTAACTTTTTTATGTAAGTACTTTTAGTCAATTTTAAAATGAAACCTACATTATCTATATAAGAACATAGCTGATAAAATATTGCTTCAAAGCGTTTGAAATTTTGTAATCAATTTCTATTGTAATGATAATCAACGACATTAAGAGAAAATCCTAGTAAGGATCATTCCCTATACTCGTTATGTTACAATCTTCTAGCGCAGTTCATTTAGAAACTACTTTGTATAAAATCTTGAAATTTGGTGAGTAAGTACGAAAATGATCACTTAATGAAATGACATAAATTAAAAACTCGAAAATAGCGTCCAATATATTTTATCTTATAATTGAAATCCTTAAGCCGATATGCATATGCATCAGTAGCCCCATCTGGTTTTGTCTTTTGCTATTTTAATTTTCATTCATATTAGATAGACATTAAACGAAAACAATTTATGTCATTCCATTAAGTGATCTTATTCGTACATACTCAGCAAATTTCAGGGTTTTATAGATAATAGTTTCTAAATGTTAGAAGATTGTAACGTAGGTCATAGCGAGTATAGGGAATGATCCTTACTAGAGATCGGCGATATATCGATACAACGATATTTTTTATCGATATTTCTAAAAAAATATCGATATTAAACATATCGATAAAAGTCACCGATGTATCGATATTTTCAAACATTTTTAGTTTTTTGATGATCGTTTTGTAGTTCCATGTGTTTTTTCGATTTTCGTTATTCCCTTTTCAAAAACTTCAAAACTAAAGTTTGAACTTGGCTGAGAGACAGTTAAAATGTCACCAAAATTCAATATTTTGCGATACACTTAAAAGCTATTGAAAATTATCTAAATTTTTCTTAAAATCACTGCACCAATTAAGCGAAAATAATACCTTTTTTTTTTTTTGTAATGGATCCATTTCAGATGAAAAAGTAGTCACCTTACAAAAAGACAATCATGAAAAGTAGAAATTTGCTCCGAAAAACACTGTTTCTGGCAAAATTGAAAATCAATTTAAAAAAAAAAAATCATGTATCGATATTTTTTTCTATGCAACGATATAGTATCGATATTTATTTTGATCGATATTTCCGACCTCTAATCCTTACTAGGACTTCCCCTTAAAAGGGGGAAATACATATAAGGAGCTTGCTTAATCGAAATCGTGGCGACACCTGATGAAGAAAATTTCAGAAAGTTTCATCATTCAATTTTCCTTCAGCTCTTACTTTTTGAACTTTCATTGAATCAGTATTACAAAAATTGGAAATGCTGTAGCTATGCAGGTGACGAACCGTGATAAGTACTGAAGCAATATGTAAGCAGGCAAATGCCATTTCTAGATAATATTATACTACTACCAGTTCAGAAAAGCACTCGCCGTCAACTTTAAGTGGATAAGAGATTGAGAAACGAGTTGCTAGGTTTGGCAATATAACAAAGGCATGTTAATACGAATAAATAAGTACAAAAACAATTTTTAGTTAGAAAAAGGAAATGCATTTTATCATTACTATTCAAAGTCAACTTCACTCACCACTGGCTTCATCAAATGCGTCTTCTCTCCCGACGGAGATGCGCTTGGACGGTGAGTAAAGAATGGTGAAGTCTTGTGGAGTAATCTTGAAGAAGAACCTACTAATTCCTTGCGATGCAAACGACGCCGACACCTGTAACAAAAGCAACAGGTATAATTTACATTGATATCCACAGGGTTATTTAGAGGTTGTTATAGGCATCGGCCAGAAAATTTGGCTTTCTTATACTTTCCATTTCAACTCAACATCCCGAGAAAAACATATGATTTGAGAAATATTAGTGAATCTGACTAGATTTTCAAGCTTGTTTTTTAACTATACAAATCCATAAAACAACCTTACAATATAAACATTTTTACAATGATTGAAAGTAGGCCAGTATAAATGTCACACCTATGCATATAAGGGCTTGGCAGAGTTTTTTTTTTTTCGTGAATATAATACCATAAGTCTAAATATAGAAAAGAGATATATACAGAGTGTTCATAAAAGAATGTCCCAGTTTACTTGAGTCCAGTTTAATGAATCCAGTTAATATTTACAACAAATCATAAATCAAATTGAAGGTAAACTAACCCAGTTTTTTTTACACTATTAAGTTCATAATTAAACATTTGCGTTTATAAATTACACAAATCAAATACTATTGAAATTTATAACAGTCCCCCGGAAGTTTAGCATCTGGAATCGATATCCTTCACCGGCATCTTTCCTGAAACTGTCACAATATCTCCATGAAGAATGGTTACGGGTTCGAGCCCCGTGTTAGGCACAGTGCCAGAACTAGGGGGGGGGGGCAGGCGGGGCAGCTGCCCCGGGCGCTAACCAGAGGGGGCGCCGAAAAGCCAACAAAGCGCTATTTGTTGTATAAAGTTTAATATTTGGACAAAAGGATAATTTTTCATTAATAAATTTTCATTTTTTCTTAAAATTCTGGATGATCTTTAAGATATCCAACAGAAGAAAAAATCCACTAGAAAAAAAAATAATACATTTCTGTACAAAGAAAGTAATAATCTATCCTTTTACAAAAGAATGACATCGAATTCTCCCTACCCCCTGGTGAAGAATAGGTTTGTGCTACATGGCAGGCTGCCAGAAATGCTAATTTAAAATCGCATTGGTAATATAATCGCAATGTAGTTAGATAAAATTTAGCGTTACAACAATTTAATGCTGTTGAAATTTTCGTAATTTGAAATATGTCGAAGAAATTATCTGGTGCGCAGAATCGCAGAAAAGCAAAAGAAACTGCAAGAATATCCCAACCTTTTATCATCTTGGCTAGTTCACGAGACTGAAACCAATGAAGGTAAGATTTTTTTTTAATTTGTAACCTAATAAACTTTGGAAGATGTGTATTAAGGACAAGGGTTACGTTTGGGATATATCTTGCCAAATATATTTATTGTTCTCTAGGCGTCCGCAGGAATTTTTACAGGGGGCTGCAAGATGTTGAATTGTTTAGAAATCGTTTACTTTTGTTTTTGAGGTTGATTATCGTTAACTTTAAAGGTTCATTGCGATTCCTAATGAAAATTAATTAGCAAAAAGTTAATTAACAATTGAAATAATTAACGATTGAAACGTTTTCTCTAAGAGAATAATTTAGTATTTCTTCAGCTAAAAACAGATTATTTTTTTTTCATTTTTACACATTTTGAATCGTGCTGAGTTTAAAAAAACTGGGGGTGTTGAACTTTGAACAACTTTCAATTACCACTGTTTCCTTCATTTAATTTAGCAATTATTTTGGCTGTAAAAAATGACAGCTACCCTTTGCGCAAGCACGATTTTGACAAAAACCGTAACGCCAGGTGTAATGGCCAAAGTAGGTCAATCCGTTTGAAAGTAATGCTGACCACAGACAACACACGGACCCACAAACTTTTTTTCTAGAACACTTTTTTGATACAGAATGTTCTGAAACGTGAAGAAATGCAAAAAAATTATGCGATAAAAAGTTGAAAGATGAATGCCTGCAGCACAAGAATTCCTATTTATCGCAAAACATATCGATTTTTTAAAAATAAAAACGAAAACAGTAAATTACATCCTATCCAAATCTCAATTTAAATGCACTGACTAAATATGTGACTATATATTTTTAACAATATATTTTACTATATATTTTTAAATCCCTTATATTAACTTCACTTTTGTTTGAGTGTGCGTTTGAGCCTGGCGTACAAATCTGCGGATGCTTAATTAACCGCCTTCCCATCATCCTATCGCCCTGAAACTTGGCCAATTAGCTTAAAGCCCATGACAATACATTGTATTAAATTTTTAGGGATGTAACTGTCACCAAAAGGTCGATTTTACCATCTAATGTCATCACAACACTAGCAAATAAAATCCCATTGCTGGTTAAGACTTTTACCTGATGCCAAACGAAAATATTATAAAAATAAATAAAAAAATAAATTGGCTTGCGTGGTAGCACGCATTTACGGCACGTTCCAGAATAAATTAAATCAGTTATAATTTGATTACTGGATGAAGTCTTGTTGCCAGTATTTTTTCAATTAAGATAAATAATTGTTCGGGCATAAATCCCATATTAAGTTTTTTTTTTTTTTATCGATTCGGCGTTTCAAAAGCATTTTAATACATCATTAAAAAATATATACTTTTATTGTTAATAAATTGATAATTCTTATAAAGGATTTGATTAAAAAATTTGTTTTTTATTGGTTAAATTATTAACACTCCTACTTTTCTTTTTTGATCATATGCAAGCATTCAAACATGTTTCGTAAAAAGAGAAAACGGAAGCATAAAAGTGCCTAAGTGTAACATTTTATCTATTCCTAAATAATGAAAAAATAATAAAACATCAAGGCATGAATTCTAAAAATAGATCTCAAGGCCTTATTTTTCATAAAAAATAACGAAAAAGAAAGTATTTTCCAGGTAGTGATAAATAAAATAAAAAGAATTCAGTCTCCATGCTACGAAAAAAAGGCGCCACGCAACTATGAAACAAATAAGGAGTGCATTTTGTGTCTCTTGGTAGTTTATTTACTGCTGAAGATAATAGACACATTTTACTGCACTTTAATTGCACAAAAAATAGTTCTATGATTTAATTATGTATGAACGGACAGTGAAGCAATTATTGGCAGCACTAAAGTATAAGCAAATGAGTAGAGTATTTGTGTTTATTGCTAAATTTTCAGCGTGTTTGCCGATTAACTTTTGAAATGTCAAAGAACTTATGGCTATAAGAAGGCAAGCTTCGCCAAAGCGTAAGTAAAGATATCACGCGGATTTTCCAAGTTGAGACCACAAAACCCGCCAAAATGTAAGGATTTCTAGGCGTGTGCCATTGCATTTGCACAGAGTTATATTGTCATTTTGACGACATTATTTTTCATCAAACAGATGTCATGTTCGTCAAATTTTGTCCATTGCATTGGTGAGAATTTTAAATTCTCCAAGAAAATGGAGAACTCACACATAGCACAGTAAGTAATATATTATTCATTCTATTATTAAAATGAGTTTCAATAAGTTTAAATTAATTGTTCTAAAATTAACATTTATGTGTTTACCAACTATTCAATGATTTTTGTAGACAAGTCATTAAATTAATTTGCTTTTGTGTTCAATGAGTTCTGGTAATATTCGGAAGCTTTTTAAATTTTTGTATTAGTATTTTACAGAAGAAAATATTTTTTGAAATGTAAAACAGCTTAATTGTTTATGATCTAAGACGTTTTGAAACCAGGTTAACCAGATTTTGTGTTAAAAATTGTTACATATCATTCAACTATGTTCTTTTATTTCATTGTAACTGACATTATTTTTATTGATTCATTAGTTTTTTTTTTTTTTTTTTTTTTTTTGTCTTTTGTCTTTATGCAAATCTTTATGCAAGCAGAATGAACCCTGGTCATTAATAAGGGCTTGTCAAATATATTTATTTAAAATTTCAATTAATTAATTCTTTTATTTTTTGTTTCAAAACAGAATTTTACAAAGGAAAAACCTTTGTTAATTTTCAATGTATATATAGTTAGCTTCAAATCTAAAAAAATATTGTGTGGGGGCGCCAAAATGAATTCTTGCCCCGGGTGAAAAGTGACCTAGTTCGGTCCCTGGTTAGGCATGGGTGTATGTAAATGTATGTTGGCTTGTCTAATGACGAATGTTTCGGTTCATTATAGCCCTCGTGTTGCTGACGGCGCCAGATAATCTGAAAACAACCAACCATGAAGAATGGTACAATATTCTTCTAAACACTATTCACCACTTGTATGATTCGATTCCCAAGCGAATCCATGCCAAAAAGTGGTCCTACGCCATATTAGTTAAAGATTCCTTATACATCTAGAGTGTTTCCATTATAACCACCAGTATATATAAAAAAATACTGCCTTTATGTAGGTGTATATTTTTATATATATACATAGGAAGTTACATTTTATTCCAATCTGGTTGAAATTTCGAACACTTGATCTTCAAAACAACCGGGTTTTTTTTTCAAAAGGTTACTTGACTAATCCAGATTATAGGAAACATAAATTTCATTCCTTTGTTTTAGCTCAGATAGTTAAGTTAAGGATAAGAAAGTGGGTGTGATCATATTTTTATACTTACTGAAACAATTTTATCCGATTTTTTTTATTTTTTTTTTTGGTATCTTGACTATAACCCAGATTATAGGAAAAATAATTTAATTCCCATGTTCGGTGATAATATGATGATATCACGGATAGGTGGTAAAAAGGAGTATGATCAGGGACTTATTTCCCTTAAGGTTCGTTTTTATTTGTGTCTTGCATTTTGGATCCAGCTGTTTGACACTAGCTCTGTTCAACAACCACAGAAACATCTGTTTGATTGACCACGGGTGTTTGAGTCCGGCCATCGCCGGGCTCTTTAGATAGTAAAAGATAACAAAAAAAAATCCTCGATTTTCTTATAGTTCCTTGTTAAAATGAACCAAGTTGAGTTAATTCAAATTTTTGAGGACCCTGGGCAAATATGAATTAAATTGGACCCCTAAATATAAAGAAGTTTCTTTAAACATATGTGTAGGAGGAATAACAAAATAAAATAAAAATTCATAAATGATGGCCCCTTTGAAAAGCCAGTCATCCGAATACTCCTTTCCACATTGTTTCGGATAATCGAAGCTTCATTGCAATTTAGCCAATCATGTATAGGGCAATTGCATTTCTTTTACCATCTCATTTCCCTTCTTCTAGCAATGATCCTTGGTCATATTCTGAAAGTAAATGACGGATTTTCCAATGGGAAAAACAGCAAGATTGCTTGAATGTTTTACAGCATATTATCTAAAATGGTTGGTAAAACGTTAAATTTTACTGTGTGGAGAGGAAGCAGTAAAGGAAACACATTAAAAATAAGAATGCACGAATATCATTTCAACACAAAAACAAAATGTTGAAAATCAATAACCTTCTACGGAAAACTGGTGGAATATGTTACTATATATTTTCAAGAAGTCACGTGGTTGCAACAGCTTACAGCTCTAATAAAGGATATTAAAAGTAATGACTGATATCAACTTGCTTATTTTTAAGAGTATTGGTAATACATAATCAGAAGCAGAGCGTCTAAAGAAGGAACGGAAGTAGTACCAAGGTTTCAACTAAAGTATTTTGGAAATTGGAACTTTTTAAAAAAATAACCTCACACTTTTTTTAAAGTCAAGAGTTTACTTTAAAGAAAGAAAAAAAAAAAAAAAAAAAAAAATCAAATGTTTAAATTTTTATTAAAGAAAACTCGAAAATTATAAAATACAAGAAGTTTGAATGTGAAGTTCAGTATCTTGAGCATCTTACGCTCAAAATCTTTTAACTTTATCTGTTATGTTAACCGAGAAATAAAATTTTGTTCAACTCGTTTCACAATGGGCTTCTTCTGAACTGAAATGGTTTTTTGACGTAAGAAATTTTTTACAACTAACCCCTCTTATGGTAAAATTGCCGGGTTGAAGATGCTATTGCTATAAATTCCCTCTCCTATCGTATTAGTTCTAAAAAGCTACAAATAGACCCATAATTTTTGTTAAAAATGAGTCAAAACGATTTTAAAATTCCATTTTGAAAACGCAATGTTACGAGTTTCTTTAATGCTATTTTTCTTGTAACACGTCATCATTTCATATTTAAAAGCAGTCTTTTAAAATAGTATTTATTTTGTGCGGTTAACTATATTAGCAATCTCCATCACGAATTGTAGTGAACTCCATCATGAAAAATGTCGTTATGTCCATTGAAGTAGTATTCCGGGAATGACGAAATGTTTCAACATGCCCATTTAACAGGTTAAGCTGTAATAAATAACAGATAACAGGTCTCATTTTAACAGATAAGAAATCTCTAAATTTAGAAAAGCATGCCATTGTGTTGATTCATTTTTAAGCATTTTATCCTAAATGACATTTAGATATTATCAACCTGCTATGGGATGTACTTCTTTCATTGACTCGATCTATACCGCAAGAAAGATTCTTTTTAAAAACCACACCCCAGAGAATTGACGTTGTGATATCAAGAACGCAGCATCGAACTCTACTTTTGTTGATAAAAAAAATAATCGAATTGCAAAACATTTACGGTACGAACGTGCATCAAGGCGACAATACGTTTTCAGCTGCTGCTGTAGCGCGACGCAAAGGCGTATATACGGTGATAGAAGGGGGGGGGGGGATGTAGATTTACACCCCTATTCTCAAATATTTTCCATTATATACTAATAGGAGACTTATATGAATTACATCACGCACAACTTTTGATTTTTTTTTTATCCTTCACCCAACCACCCTTCCACATTCCAGTGAACCCTCCCAAGCCTAAAATTACGTCACGTTGCTGCCATTCCCTTCCCCCCAATTTTAAAAATTTAATTAATACATGCTTTCAAAAAATTTATAAAAAATGTACATTTATGTAGTCTTGAAACTAATCTAGATGTAATTGAATTCAACTTATTTCAGATTAACTTCCTTGGCCAAAATGATCTCGAATAACTGATGCTAATGTTATTAAAACTTAAAGCTTAGATAATTAAACTTAAACCAGCGTTACTCAGCAATTAATCATTCATCTCATAGACTACGAATTAAAAACAAGTATAGGTTTTATCTTTCCATAATTTCAAACAAATTCGTGTATCGTAAGAGAAGCATTATAATATTTTATAAAATTGCGCAAAAATGAACGTTTTGGTGAATGAGAAGGAATTAGTGCAAGGGGAAGATCTGTAATCTGCTAAACTGGAAGTCTATTAGTATTAGGTAATATGCGTATGTTTAGTTATCTATAGGGTTAAATTTAAAAGAAAAAGAAAAATAAGAAAAAAAAAAAAACATGCTTGACGTAATTTATGTACATCCTATCTATGTATACATAAAAATACTCTGACACGTGATTTCGAACTATACTTACATAAAACAAATGGAATTGAATGATTGGTTTTTCACAATTGTTTCCATATTTGTGTAGAGGGGAAGTACTTAACTTTTGTGGAAAAAATAAAATAATTTTTTTTTTTTTTTAATTTGTAGTTTAAAAATAATACCATTTACCAAATTTTATAACCCAGAATTACACTAATTAAAGTTAAACCTGCAATAAGTCAAGTTTATTCTGAGTTAATGCCAACACTACAAACAAATAGGCATTCTTTTTAATTCCATGAACAGAGGGCGATAATTAAATAAATTTTATTAGGAAGGCAAGAGATGTCAGCAACATGCTGTAATTGATTGGAGGCGATCTTTCAAACATGGCAAAGCGTGGCATAGGAGATAGGAGTGGCGAAGGAAAGGTGGGGGGGGGGGAGGGGCGTCCGAAAAAGTAAGAATTTTGCGTGATTTAATTTGTCCCTGTCCTCAGACGGATGAAAATAATTTTTGTTCTTTCCCCCCTCCCCCAAATGAAAGTAGTAACTGCCTTGTCGCAACACAGATTGCCCTTAACGACAAAAAAATTAATTCATTTTTTTTTTACGCTTGAACTCTTTGACTTTAGCACTACTTCATGAAGGAAAGTTTCCGCTGCTGAGACGATAAGTCTGCAGCATCCTCATAAGGGAATAGCTCTTGTAGCTTGAATGACGTCTATGATAAGATTAAGAATATTGCATCTAATTGTGACTCAACTGCCTTGATACTATGAAGATCATGTTTCTCTGTGTATTGTGAATAGCATTAAATCAGGGACGGAGGAAGATGAAAATCCTTGATTGGAACCTAAAGTAAATTATTAAGTATTTTTGAAGGACATGCTTCTGTTAGGAAGGCCGCACTCTCTTCAGTTACAAATTTTAAAGTTTTAGATCAAGCAATTATTGTTGGATAAAAACATTCATTTTGAAAAATGTGTCGACTATACACTGCTCCTATTGAAATGTGACCATTTTCAAGAGGATTGTATTTTAGATCACATGTGAATACTAAAAATAAAATAAAAATAATTCTAATTTTTTTAAATGGAAACACACAGTGGAAAGAAAATTAATAGATCAAGTTAACCTACATTACTTTTTCTCTTATTGTTCTGAAGTAGCGAAATTGTCCGCTATCTCAGAAACATTAAAAAATGAAATTCTTCCATGATATTTGTACAGAAAGGATAAATTATAATAACGTGGATGCATATCTGTAAGCATCTAGATTTTGAAAATTATCTATCTTGTCATAAATCCTCAAGAACATTATATACCCTAAAGTGTCATATATTATAATTATGTTTAGGTAACGTTCTGTAAAAGCATTCTCGTTTCCATTCAGAGGGGGAAATCTCAACCACCAACTGTCACAGAAATTATTTGAAAAAATTGGATATAAAAAAAAGTTCAAAAGACAAGGGCATTATTATCGAAAACCAAAAGACTAAAAGATATAGTTGTAAATTAAAATGCTCAGTGCTTTAAAAACATAATCCTTAAAATTTATAATAGAATTCCAAAAGCATCGTTATAAGTAGGTTACATTATTTTAATGAAAATAAATATTTACGGTGATCAACAGTGAACTTGTAAACGGTTTTTTAGAAATTAGAAAATCTAAAAAAGTATCTCATTGAATAAAAAATTATGTATATAGAAAACAGAACAATATACTTGGAAACAAGGTTCTAAAAATGTTGTCCATACTTGCGTAAAAACTGTTTGAAATGGCAGGAAAAGATAGAACGATAAACAAAAATTTTGGTGAACGCCAGTTTCACACTAATTTTTGCATGTTTTCAATACTAGGGAACGAATTGTCGGCAGGTGTGCACCAAGGGGAAGGGTTTGTATGGTCAGACCCCCCTACCCCTTCTAGTACCCATAGCATCTTGGTAATTTTTTATGATTGAAAAAGAAACACTTAGCAATCGTAAATAACTTTAAAAACATACGTTTTTAAACTACTATTATTCAGTCAAAGTTTGCCTATACCGCGTCGCACAGAAGTAGCTATTAGGTCCAATAAATTTGAAATAAATAACGGATTTATAAATCACCTAGCATCAAAATATCACTATGCATTATTTTTTGTCTACCCATGCCCAATAGAAAGTGTCGCTTCAAAGAAATATAAAAAATGGGTGTTTCCGTTTTTTAAATGTTGTTATAGTGTTTCAGAGCTACATGATCTTATATTTAAAGTGTCATAAATATGTAGTAAAATTAACCTAATATTAGTGTTTGTCCGTTTCCCAGAAACATTACCCTTTTTTATTAAATTTAGAAGAAAAAAAATTTCATTTTAATTTATAATCAAGAAAATATGGGATATCGATTGTTCCATCTTGCATTGTTTTGTATAACTCGAAAACTGGACAAAACAATTTTAATATTTTGGCATATGTAGATGATATATAAGTAAACTGTAAAAGTATTGAGGACATGTGACAAATATAGGATGAGATAGCTCGGCACAGAAGTTCATTTTTATATACAGAGAAATACAGTAGCAAACTTAGGGCTGGGTTGAAACCCCTCCAACAGAAATTTTCTGGTTGCGCCCCTGATTGCAGGGTTCATAAGTGTGTGGCGGTCTCATACTGTGTGGTGACGACTTCAAATAGCAGATAAAAGCTTCTATGCACTGGAGTACTCTTTTGCATAGAGGTAAAGCCTCTGACTGGAAAAGCAAAAGTCGCACAATCGATTCCCAGCGACCGCAAACAAAGCTACATACTCTTTAAGTGTAAGAGCCATTTTTCTATTTCTGCATCTTCAACGAAATTTAATTGAAAAAAAAAAAAAGGAAAATAATCGGGCCGGCTACAAAAAGTATTGATACACTGTAGTCTGAAACAGTGAAGCCATATACAAGGATTTCATCAAGGAATTTTTTTAAAAATTGTAATCGTATGAGAAGAAATAATTTTTCTCTTTATTTGTAAGTTAAAACACGATAGCACGCAATCACTATTTCCATCGGTAACTTGAATGTTTTTTAGAAGATTTATGAATAAATTCTTTTTGAGTGCGTTTAGTTTTAATAGTTAGTTTGCATTTCTGTAAAAGCGTGGATATGTGAAAAATAAATCACACCAACAAATAAGCCCTAGAGGGGTGGGAGTAATTAGCCTTCACCACGACAGCGTAGTCGACGAGAAATGTGTTGGAGATGAAAGGGAGGACGATTGTGTTCAAATTGGGTACATCAGTGGCGACTCGTGCACTACAGCCAGTGCAGCCGGGCTGCATCTAAATTTATTAGTTCAAAACTAAAGTTAGACTTTTTACAATTTTCTAAAATGAAGATTCAATTCCTACAGTAATTATATATATATATATATATATATATATATATATATATATATATATATATATATATATATATATATATATATATATATATATATATATATATATATATATATAAACGTTTCCAATCAAGGAGATCTTCCTCCGAACGGCAGCAGTGTGTTCTTGAAACGCGTTTCGGCTGCGAAGTTGCCATGGTAACCATTGGAATCCAATAGAGCTTTCTCTTCACGTAATGTGTAGCGAGGCAGCCAGCTCAGCAATTTTCCAATTTCGGATGCCTTTCAGAATTTCTGCTTTAAAATAATCTCTAGATAGAATTTTTTCAAGATAATGGTATCATGTGAAGGCTAGAGAGTTATTTTATTAGTATGAAGGACTAATTTGTTCTGAAAATAAATTTGAATATTTTGAATTCATCTAAAAAAAAAAATCGTGTTTTTGGCAAGTGAAACTTCATTGAAACAGTGATAACTGAAGTTTGATATTTTTTTGAAAAGTGATTTGAGAATTCAAATCTACATTAACTATTAGGTGGTTTGAACCTCAGTCAAATTAGAAGAGAAAATAAATTTTGCTAGATTTTTAAATGCAAAAGTTTTTAGGAAAATTTGCGATTTTTTTCTACTTTCAATGTTAAAAAAATTCCATTAAAAAAACTTTATATTCTAGAATCTAGATGGAGGTTCACAACATTAAGAATGATATTACGAACAATTTCCAACCATAATTTCTTTTCTTGGCCCCATAAAACTCGAATAATCACTGTTCAAAAATATGCTAATTATAACGAGTAAAATGTTAAATAATTTTTAAATAAAACTGAAATTTTTTCATTTAAACATCATTACTGATTATTTACTTTTAAGTGGAAAAAAAAAAAAAAAATCCGATTTTAAAAATAATTAAAAAAAAAAGTTCAAGTGTGATTAAATATGATTGTGGAAAGTGTGTGTGGGGAGGCGAGGTGGGGAGGGGGGGGGGGCGGAGTCGCATGATTCCGGCTGCAGTAAAATTTTCGACCACGGGCCGCCACTGGTGCGCATATTAAATTGTGGCATGTGCGTATGCTACAAGATAAGGAGGTATTCCTAAGTATTGAGGGTAGCGTGGTTAGCATACTAGCTTCTTGACCGCGAGGTTGCGGGTTCGAGTCCCGTGTAAGGCATGGGTGTTTGTAAATGTATGATGGCTTGTCAAATGACGAATGTTTCGGCGCATTATAGCCCTTGTGTTGCTGACGGCGCCAGATAATCTGAAAACAGCCAACCTAAGTATTGCGCAAGTTCAGAATTGAATGGAAGAAAACATAGAAGCTCTTCTAATATTGAAACACAAAAATCAGTGTATGATACTTGCGTATAATAATAAATTTTCCCTTCTTAAGTATTTAGCGTATAAAATTTAAGAGTGCTTCATTTTTTTCGACTTTTGTTTTTCTGCAACAGCTTTCATTTCACTTAAAAAAAAAAATTCCATTTTTTGTCTCCACTTTTCTTACAATCTTTACAGCTGTTAGAGGATGCCCCTTTGGTTCCACATCTAACCCAAAATTTAACGTATCATTCATTCATGCTTAACTACTCATTTAACAACGATGAATGTTTGGAATTTGAACTCAATTTTTTTGCTCGAAATTCGAGTGTTAGATGAATAGCAATATTTTGAAAGAAAATTTGAACTTAATTTATAAAAACAAAATCATACATAATAATTTTCTCATACAGAAATAAGACGTCCCCCCCCCCACTTTATTCCCCCCCAGGAATGCTGGAAGTTTGCATGCATTATAGGAGAAGAGATCGATTTTGATAAGGATTCCAAGGTGGGTCGAGGTGCTTGTTTGATTAAGGAAATAATTTTTAACTTAGTTAAATTTCAAATTCAGTCGATTCACTTTTAAGACATTTTCCGAAGTTGATAGAAGGGTGAGGGTTACATCAGAACGCGAATTGGTACAAATACTTGCCATCCAAAAAAGCTGCAGAAATATAGTATGTATATTTTATCAACTACCGCATCTATGAAGAATTTGATTTAGATTTTCTCTTTATGAGCAGTCAATATATGAACGTTGGGAATCGTATATCGCTTAGAAGTTGTGGAGAAAGCACACAGAGGTTCTTACCTTTCCTGTGATATCCTTGACGAGATTCAACGTATTCCTGAAGTTGGGGGGAAAAAACGAGATTCGCGTAATCTTAAAACAGCCGAGTTGTATTCTCTGTGAGAGAATCCAGAACTGTGATTAGCAGTGTGTGTTGTGAGCTGCAGATTGTGAAATTCGTAAAAGAAAGATAAAATGTTCGAGATTACTCACGCGACGGAGTCTTACGCCAAGGACGGATCATAGTTCAAGTAATGCTGCTGCCAGATGCAAAACACACGTACTCTGCATGTAGTATCACCTGCCATCGAAAATAAAATCTAGGACTTTATTGGAATAATGCTGCATTTATTTTTGTAAGAGAACTCGCCACTGGCAATGACTGCGATTTCAATGGGGGGGGGGGGGGGGAAGAGATGTCCCCCTTACTTTTGACATTTTATTTTTAAATTTGATATCGTTGCCCCATTCACATTTAGCACTTTATGGTTCTCAATCGCTTCCACTGCATGCGTTAAGTAGCATAACCTCCAAAGTTGTTTTTTTAATGTAGGAAGGGAGGGGGTATACACCTATACCTTTACTTCTTTTAAACAGTGATCTTTAACGACAATTTCGCCTTAATTGCGGAGTTGAGTGCCTCTTTTCTGTCTGGTTACCAATACTGGTTTTAGGTTATCAAACTGCCCCTGGAAAAACATGGGTATGTCCCTCTTTTTTCTTCTATCTTGTTGAACAAAGTCATTTCTTGTTACGTTATCTCTTCTAAAAACTGAGTTTTCTGTATAAATCCAACTAACTGCATCCGTATACAAGAGCAATTTGTCACTAACTTGATATTACGAGGAGACATCATAGTGACATCACCCGATACCACTAGTAAATTAATTAAAAACATTTTTTTTTTTTTTTTTTAAATTTAAAAGTTACTAAGTATGTACTTTTAGGGGCAAAAAAGGCCGATTTTTAAAATGATAATTTAAAAAAAAAGTTAGAGTGTGATTGTACATAAGTGAGGAAAATGTGTGTGTAGTTGGGGGAGGGGTTGTTGGGAAGTCGCATATTTCCAGCTGCACTAACATTTTCGACCACGGGCCGCCACTGCCAGTTAGAAGAATAGCAACGGCTTCTACTAAACGCCACCTTAACTTAACATCACTTGGAAAGTAAATCTTCACCGTGTTCATAGGCAATTCATCCATTTTGGCGGCGTGAAGGCATAATGTTTGCCAAACCTAATAGCTTTTTGTTCTCTAATCGATTTGATTCTCTACAGTGTTGCTGGACTGAGCTTCCCAGGGTGCCTTCGCGCCTCCAAAATGGATAAATTGCCTATGTGCACGGTGAAGATTTACCTTCTAAAAGTGATGTTAAGTTAAGGTGGAGTTTAGTACAATCTAAGTCTATATCATTTGGAAATGTATCCAGACACGTGCTTTGTTAGGTTCGTTTATGGATGATGCGATTCTTCACATAATCGGAGTTCATCATTCTAGGAGTATTATCTTTTAGTATTTTATGCCACCTCGACTTTAACAATTACTTAAAAGTTGCAAGTCATTAAAAATTGTGGTCTGTAATGTAAAACACTAAAAATGTTACTGAGCCCTTTTTAATAAAGTTATACTTTTTCTCTTTCTAGTTTTTAGAAAATATGCTCCGTATCTACATGTTCTATCAGCGTAATCTCCGACAACAGTAATCGAAAATTTGCCAAGAGATAATCTTTCTGATGATCTTGCTTAGTTATATAATAGTTTATTTTATGACTGAAATCCTAAAAAGAAATATATATATCATGGTGCTCAAATTTTGTACGTCGGTAAAGATACGTATAAGTGAACTATGTTTTTTTGTTTCCTTTTTTTTTCTTCCGTGCATAATTAAGTTAATAACGAAACAATTTTTGATTAAAAAAAAAATGTGAGAGAAATTATTTTAATGTAGATAAACACATCTCCCCAACTTCTTAAACAACCTATCTCCGATTCTTATAGGATGCAGGTTATTTTATCAGTGATTATTATTTCGCCAATTTACTTCTTTCTCGATTCAGTTTTAAAAACATCACTGAAGTTAAAAAAATTAGAAGGTAGAAACTAGAAACTAATGGAAAGTTGGACGATGCCATTTTTCGAAGGGATAAGATACTGTCTCCATAAAATAGTCCAAAATGTTTGGGTAATTGAGAGGATGCCTGAGGATTGACTTGCAAAGCACCTCATGTCCAATCTATAAAAAAGGAGATGCATTGGGTTGTGAAAACTATAGAGGGATTCAGTGGCGGCTCGTGGGTATTAAAAGTGAGGGGGCCCAAATTAACAATTGCATGTCATGGGGGGGGGGGGGGCATGCAAATATCAAGACACGTGAATTTCATGTAATTTTGTAAATGTTACTTAAATATATATGGGAAAACAAAACTACAAGATTATTAAACAGTTAAATTATCTAAGCATACTGATATCTGATAAAGTAAATATTTCAATAAAAGGAATTATTATTACAAAAACGACGCTACGTTTCGTTTGAGAATGGACGACGTCAGGAAAGGTAAAATGAATGCACTTGCACCTTTTGCTTTTGAAAATTAAAAATGAAGCGAAGAATTCCTAGGCAAAAAAGTAAAGTGCAGGCTTCAAATTATTCAATTGAACGTAAAATTACGGCATATCTATTTATAAATTGTTCCGTAAGAAATCCGATACTTATTCACGGTTGAAAATTCCTGGTTTGAAGCTTTAGCCGCTTTGCACTCTTTTGTATGCGATCTGCACCCCCTTGCCACTGTCACAAAAAAATAAGTGAAAGTATGAAAACCGATGTCACTCAATTTCTATTCTGTATTTAAGAAAAAGAAAACAAAGAGTTAGGAAAGAGTTATATAATAAATAAAGTCAAAACCTTGGTTAAATATTCTGTAGAAATCACAGGGAGAAATTTTTCATCAAATATTACATGAATCATAGGAAAAAAAAACAAGAAAAAAAATGCAGACAGCAACAATTTCACTTTTCGTAACTTTAGAGTAAATACTTAAATAAATAAATTTATGTTTTAAAATAATTTAAATAAATCATTTTAAAGACATCGGTATTGCTCCTAATATTTAAGTCAATAATATTTCATGAATCAATTCATGCCAAATAATTTTGGCTTAACAGTAGAACTAATGAAAAATGCCATTAACTTAGAATGGGCAATATTTATAAATTTGCAACCAAAGTCAAAGGTATTGTTATATTGACCAGTTCAACAGTTTTAATTTAAATTCATGAGAAAATGAATAATTACTTGATTTGAGGATGAATAATTACTTGAAAAATGCATTGCATATGCATCTCAAATTTGAGATGTCTACTTTCATTGAAACCAACCTGCAAAACATCCGATGGGGCTCGATTCGACGACGTTTCACATGTGAATTGAATATATTGCCTTTGGTCAATGAGTTTTGACATAGCGATAGTTAAAAATAGGTGTTTTACCATGATTCTTGATATTTTGAAAAGAAGTTGAGCAAACATGGAACTCGCTTCAAATTTTAATATTTTATTTAATTCAGAATTTATTTTGAGATTTGGATCCTACCTGAGTTAAGAATAAACATCGTTTCTTCAATTTTAAGAATGCACAAATTTTATTTGACAATTTCAAATTGCTTGTATGATTTTGCTTTTTAAAGGGTGTAGGTTCATGACTCAGATTCTTTACTAAATGCTCATGAAATTTTTTTCTGGTAACAGTAACTAGGTTTGCTTTATCTACATTTTACATATTATTTGGGATAGAGGGGGGGGGGGGGGGAAGAAAATTCTGTAACTGTGACGTTTATCTTTTAGCTTTAACACAGCATTACACGTTGGCTTAGTTCTAGTGGAGCCACTTATTTAGAGAAGAAAATTTTTTATTCTCTGTATAGAAATTCTTTCGTTGATGGCATCGGATTGTAAGTTACGTTAATAATTTAATAGGATATCAAATATTAATGTGAGACAAATCCCTTCTTCCAATCATATGGACGACATTTAAATACTCAAACATTTTTTGGGAAAAAAGTAAATATCTAAATAAAAACAATTTGCAGAGAAAATCTTACTCTTACATTTTGAAAAAAAAGAGCGAAAATGAATGCAATGGATATTGATTGTAGCCACTTTTTTCGCACCGTCAGACTAGAGGACCAACGTGCAATCGCCGTCTCTACAAAAAATGGCTATTCCTTTACAGAGAGGTCCACCCCAGAGCAGAGCGATCAGGGATGTTTTAGAAATTTTGTATTTATGCTTTGGCAAAACAGGATGTCACGTGAAAGTCGCAACCTTATATGCCCTATCGGTTTCAAATTCAAGGTCGTCCGAAGAAGGGGTCATTTTGTCCCCAGGAAAACTAGCATCTTTAAGAGAAGGATCGCTTTTTTACAGTAATGATTGTGATTGATTAAAAAAATTTCAAATTTTTTGCAAGAGCTCCCTGCTCCCTTCACAATAGTTAATGTCTAATGACAGAATAAATAAGTTTTAAGCTTTTTTTTAAATATTAAAAAAATCCCACAACAAAACAATATTAACAAGCATACATGTAAGTGGGGCCAGGGTCCAAAAAAGTGAGGGGGCAGCCGCCACTGGAGGGATTAGTTTATAATGTATCTGTCACAAAGTTTTTTCGAAATTATTGTACAAGAGACTTGTTCCTTATGTAAATGATGTTGTTGGTGAATATCATGTGGGTTTTGCTCGGTTAAATCTACTGTAGACCATATTTTTAGCCTTAGGCAAATGATGGAGAAATCCCATGAATTCAATATTGATTTACATATTTTATTTATTGACTATAAAGCGGCTTACGATTCTATCGACCGCAATGAATTATTTTGAGCCATATATGTACAAGGTTGCCACTCAAAATGCAGAACAAAATTCCCTGACTTTTCCAGACAATTTTTTTAAATTTCCAAGTTTTATTTCAAGCCGAAGTAAACAAATTTTTTTGCAAACAATTGCAGTTCAAATTGCTATTTTAAAAAAGGATTATACAGAAAAAAAAATTACGATATTTTATTGTGCATTTTTATCAATTAATCAAAATTTTGGTAAAAAAAAAAAGTGGAAATCCACTTTTTTGTGGAACAGTAAAATGTGGGCAATTTGTGTCACCAAACACTGATGTACTTGTACACAAAGATATATTGATTAGATGGTATAAGTAGCAATCTGTGCGTGCATCTCCCTTTATATTTCCCTGGGGTGAAAAGAGTCAAAATATAAAAAAAAGAGGAAAAAATATATGCAGTGTTATTTTGAATTACAAAATAGCCGAATAAAAATATATTTGTGTACTAATGTGTGTACAGAACAATGGCGAAGCTAGAAATTTTTTCTGGGGGGTGTTTTAGGTAAGTTCAGTCTGATAAAGCCATACGAAGTCCGTTAAAAATAACAAAATTGTAGAAAAAGTGAAAAATCTCAGGAGGAAAAAAAAAAAAGAAGCGGAAATCGAGGTAAAAGCGAAATATTTTCACCTGTTTTTCAGACAATTTGCTTTCAGAGGGCTACATACTCAAATACTATACACTCTAATACTCTCTCAGACTATACACTCTAATATTCAAGTATATAGTCTGAGATATAGTCTAATATAGTCATATAGTCTAATATATATAGTATAGTCATATACAAATAACTTTTTTGTTTGCTTCAAAAGAAACTCACTTTTGGCACCCAAATCGCCGCTACTTACTGTCTATTATCTTAAAAAGCAACCACAATTGCATTGTAAAAGAAGTCATAAATAGCTAACAATAATTTTTTTATGCAGCGATAAAAAGATGAGCAGATTCCATCTATATAAAAAAAAAATGAATAAAAAAAAACAACAAAGAATGAATTTATTATAATCATCAGAACAACAACGAAGTTCTTCATCAGAAATGCAATGGCTTCAATTGGTGCCAGTTAAATGCGGGTGAAACTAGTTTCCAATCAACAGACCACCGCATGATGAAATATTTTGATATCAAGCGAGGTTTTATTCATAGGATAGTGGATTGCATCGCAAAACATCGAACATACTGTAATGCTTTCTGATTTACAGTGTGGCTCATGTTATGTAAAACCGAAAATGGGGAAAAAATAGAAAAAATATTGATTAATTTAGGGCAATTATACAAGCAAAATATTGTAACACAAAGTATTATTGTAAACAAATAAGTACGAGAATTTTTTGCTCTAGAGTTGCACGACACGAGGTCTATACTGAGCTCAAAAACTGTTTGATCAGGACAACTGAAAGCAATTCGTGTGTCAATGGGGACGATACGGGAGGACTTTCAGGGGGAACTGCAACGTATTTACGTCTTTAATACAATATAAACCTAAAAAATTCTTAGCTCGACAATTGACTCGAAACTACCTGTCACAAACGCTGCCGTGTCTTTACTTACTCGGAAACAAGACTGTGGATAGCAGGTGAAGTAAAGTTCCGAGAGCTGCTTCGACCATAATTTAAGTGTGTGAGCAAGTCTGATGTTAGCATCCAATTGCCATTTCCTTGAATACAAAAGGTTATGAACTTATTTATCGGCTAGATTTGTCCTCATGAGCGGCAGCAGTATTATTTGCAACGGGGTGCAAGACTGCTAGAATGTTGTTTAAATGAATAACCTTTCAGAAATGTTGAGTGTAATTGAAATGTTGATTGAATACATTTTTTGAATGACAATGAACATTTATGCATAAATTTTCAATTTCATAATAAAAAAATTTACAAAAGACACAGAAATACAAAAGAAGGGATATTTTTATTTCTCCCAAGTTAGAGGGGGGAAAAAAAAAAAAGAAAAAAAAAAGAAAAAAAAAAAAAAAAGAAAAAAAAAAGCAGAATAAGAAATGCTCAATTGAATTCTAAAAATAGATATCAAAGTCTTATATCTGATGATTAATAAATAAAAATCAAAACTTTTCCGACCTGGAATTGAAAGATGGTTTTACGATAAAAGGAATAAATATTTCTTCTAGTCAATTTCCGATAGTACAAGGCAACAGACGCCTGAAAACCACCTCATAATTGCAATACTCAGCAATAAAAAGTTGAATAGAAAATAAACAAGACTTAAAATAGTTAAAAAAAAAAAAAAAAAATTCACGTTGTAACTTTAATCTCCATAGTTTCAAAATGGCATTTGTGCTTTTACTTTCTTGGAATTAACATTTTTTCCCCAATACTATTTTAATTTTCAAACGCTAGGCGGATGTAAATGCACCTCCTAGCGGCGCTCATGTTTTTCTTGTTCACACACATAGGGCCAGAATAAAGGGCAAAGATGCCGTAAAGAAAACCGATAACTATCTCAACGGTTTTCATCTCCCATCGGTTGTCAGACCTCGAAGCAACGGATAACATTTTAATGTGGATTTGCATTGATTTCAGGAAGGATCGAAATTTAGGAAAAAAAGCTGAAACCAGTGTTTTTGCTAGTATGCTGTACTTTACCATATCTGGGATTATAGATAAAAATTGGGACTAATTTTTTTGTACAAATATTAATTACATTTTTTGCAAACATCATGCAAAATTATATTTCAGTCCTTAAAGCAACGATTCAAACCAAACGGCGATATCGATCATCACACCGGCACTAATCACGGTAATAGCGGCTATCATATCAGAAGAAGCCTAAGCAATGCAAACAAAACGACATTGCACACCTCAGTAATAGCTGTTATTACATCAGAATACACCCAGATGAAAATTACATCACAATGTAAATAATATCTGTGACAGTGCCCTCCATAGTGAGCAAATCTTGGTATTTTTTGGTAATATCAGCGCAAGTGTCATTTTTTTAAAACACACACTTGAAAATCTATCACCTAAATGTATCAGGGTTCATACTCAATTTATGATAGTAAAATTCAAGTGTTACTAAGGAGTTTTTCAGAAGTTAAGTACAGTAAATTCAGGAGTTAACAGGGAAAAAAATTGCATGTTTAGTAATATATTTTCTTTCTACGCGCCTGGTTGTCGAGAGTTGTGGTGCATTTTGGGACTCTCTGAAGGTTTTTCTTTGCGGCTGTAGTGACGAAGCACATGCACAATAGATTATGAAGTACTGTAAGAATTTCGAATTTCAGAGACGTTTAATCGAGCAAAAAAAAAAAAAAAATAATAATAATTCTACGTTTTAAGGTTTTACTAATTTTTTTTATCCTTCGATGATAAATTTTAAGGAGATAAAAAGAAATATCAGGAGTAGAAACACAATTTTCAGGAGTTATTACAATTTCAAGAATAAGGGCCCATATTAAAAAAAAGGCAAATTTCAGGAGTTTTTCAGGAATTTCAAGAGGAGTACAAACCCTGATGTATGCTATAAAATTTTAGAATAAATTTATAAAGCATTAGCTGAACCATTTAATTGTAATATCTAGTGAAAGCATTGTTGAAGCCTCTTGAGTCTTGAAATCAATCCCTAATAAATTGTTGCAACACTGACATAAAAAGAATATACATGAAAAAATCAGAGAATTGGTCAATTCTGGAAATATCGTAGACATTTTTGAAAAATTGCAATAATTTAGGCAATTTAATATTATACTATTCAAAAGTTAATTAAATAAAAAAGAAAATCCAAAAAACAAATAATTTTTTTTCAATGTTTCTCTTTTTTATAGTTATAATCCCTTCACTTAAGTTTTCTATCTTAATAAAATTTTGGAGAACTATTAATAGTGAATTTTATTTAATGTTAAATTAATAATTTTTTTATTTTTCTGAAATTTACAAGCTAATTAATTTTTTTAACAACATTTAGTTTTAATAGTTTACCTTTACATCATTTTAAAAGTAGGGGTGAATATGAATTACAGGTTCATGCAGTAATAAAAAAGTAAAAATAAGTAGTTTTTAAGGACTTCACATCTTGTGAATTTTTTAAGGATTACTTATATTTTTGTAACGAAAAAAACTCATTGTTTTTATACACCTAAACTCAAAACATAATATAGGAATCAAAATAGACAAATTAAATAACATTAAATAGAATTTTATTTACAAAATTAAAACTCGCGGTCAAATTAGCGGATTTTTTTTTTTACCCAGTAATAGTAATTGGCGGCAATATCTCGTATACCCAACTGCAATTTAAAAGTACCATAGCCTTTAAAGCTTATGCAGAACTTTATAACAAAATATACAACCTTACAACTGCAAAATTATAGAAAATATCCGTAGGTATTTACTCAAAAATCAGATGGTGTCATTCTGATATCAATAACATTTAACGATAACTATTACTTTTTATAAACAGAAAAAAATGACAGACTAAGAACATTCTAGTGTTTGGTATCTGTATATGTTTCCCATAAAAATACATCTGTATATGTTTCCCATAAAAAACGCAAAGTGCAGACAATTTATAGAGCTATTTGTAACGTCATAAACAGTTAGTTATTAAATTAACCAAAAACAACTTTCATTTGAACTTTTAAGGCAGATTCTCTGAAGAAATATCTCCAATTTTTGCATAAACTGCATTTATCTTTATGCTTGTTATTTGTAGATAAAAATAAAAGCACTAATTTGTATTTGTCTTTACTTAGCCACACACATAGCTATTTAAGTCACAAAATGCACCCTTACACTTTACAGTATCAAGAGTCCAAATCAGTAGAAATGGGAAATAGTAAATTGAAACTTATTGATAGGTAAAATAATTTTTAAGAAAAAAATAAAATTGAAAAATTAAGGATTTAAGGTGAAAAATAAGAACTTGTATAAAGAGATTCCTAAATAAGTAGTTATTAAGGACGTCTAAGGACCATACAAACCCTGAATTATTAATGTAAAAAATATCCCCCCTCCCTCTCTTCTCCCTCTATTGGATTATATACAACAAGAACTATGTTGGACTGGGAGTATTTAATCCTTCTGATTGTATAAAAGTGGAAATATTGAAAAAGAAATGTGTGTAGTATTCTGTCACAAAGCAAACTGATTAAAGGTGTGAACACCAAATCCCAATTTAAAAAGTACTAATTTAATATATTTGATAGGATTTAAGTGCAAGAATAAATTTCTAATATAAAAAGCTTTAAAAAAAAAAAAAAAAAAAAAAAAAAAAATGATGTTAGCAATAAAAAATCTTAAGTATAAAAGTCATTAGTCAAAAGCTGATAAAAAAAAGTTCAATTTGAAGATGAAAACATGAATTCAGCCACAAAACTTAAGCATGAAATATCAAGAAATTGGTAGGTGAAGTATTACTTACTTTACCTACTGGTATATACTGGTATAGTTATGTTTTACTTTTATAAATCCTTGTAAAAAAATATTTGTATTCCATGGTAACTGAGGCCAGAAATTTTTCTCCTCCTTCAACAACAAACAAGCAGTTGGTTAAATAAAAAAATTGAAGTTGTGACAATAATATTTAACAACTTTTATGAACAAGGATTCTAAAATATGGATCAATAGTTCTAAAAGAAGAAAAGATTTTTTTTTTTTTAAGTTTCAACAATTATTTAACAAAAATTGTGTCGTTATATGAACAAGAAAGTATATACCAATAGAAAAAAAAAAAAAAAAAAAAAAAGATTGATATGCTTTCTACATTACTAGTAAATTTTATTTAAATTGAAACTTAAAAAATCTAACTTGGAATTCTTTTCTATGACATCTAAAAACCAAGAAATATATTCAAAATTATTAATGCTTCAAGAACTAAAGTAATACTACAACGACTTAAATATTACAATGAAAAAAAAATTTATATGAAAATGTAACTGGTATTTCCTTCTAAAATATTTTTTGCAGTCAATATTTCTATTAACTTTTTATTTCCCTGCAAAAGGCACAACTAAAATACAATGATCATAAAGTAACATTCTTTGGATAAAAAACATCTTGTGTGTGTAAGAAGAATTTTGATTTTTTTTTTTTATATTCTGCAATGATATTACGAATAGTTTTTTTTATTGTTACTGCAGGTCAGATACCATTAATTAAGAAATCTTAATATTGCAACTAACAGCTACTAATAAATTAAGAAGTTAGAAAAGTGGAAATGAGTGATAAGTAAAAAATGCATGAACTGAACATAGCTTACAAAGGTACAAGCAAAGCAGATAGAAATTTACAAACAGGATATAAACACACCATCTCCATATAAAAATTAATAAAACATCAATACTATGTATAAAACAATTATATATCTATAAATAATATAAGATCATACATTTAAAAATGTATATGTTACATAAAGAGCCAGTCCTGATTGGTCAGCCATTTTGGTTATCAGTCAAGAGGTGCAACCAAATTAAGATTAATAGAAATTAATAATTTCTAATAATCTTAATTTGGCCACACCTCCTAATAATCTTTTATATTTCGTTTTTCCTATTTGGCCAGGTTGAAGATCCCAGGTCTGCTGACACAAGTTGGTCCGCTAAGTAGTGCTGTATACTTGCTAACAAAAAAATGTGCTATATTGATAACAACACAAACCAACTTGTTTTTTATTTTATTCCAGTGTTAAATAGTCGAAACGCCCCCGAAATATGGTTAACAACAGTTTTGAGGGGAAGCATGCACACACCTTGCTTTTTCCGAGATTTTCACAAGAAAGTTAATCTAGGAAAAGAAATGTAACATTCTTCCTTTAAACTTTTATTTTAACTCTCTTCCATCTTTAGCCAACCACTCCATGCCCGTTTGGAAATTGGCTGGTCAGAATCAAAATCAACAAACAGATTGAACATTAGAAATTTAATTTACAGAAATTTATCTCATTCACTAAAGGTCCAAATTCGGGATTTGACCATAATGCATACCTCAATTTCTGCATCACACTGGATATTTTAATATATGAGGGAAAATTTAGAACAGCAAATAATAGATGAGGTATGCTTGTATGTCAAAATAAGAGGATATGGCAATACCTCTTTAGATATAATATAAAAGTTAAATACTTAAAATATGAAAAAAATTTACTAAGAATTGAACAAAACAATACTGTGCTTGTCAGCATTTGAATATAATTTTCTGAGTATAAATACCACACAAAAATTTGCCATAGAGTAATCTTACATATGTTGAAACAACGACAAATTTTTTTCAAAAATAAAACATTCATTTGTGAAAAATAAAACTAATAATACAAGCAAAACTATAAAAAAAAAAAAATAATAATATTAAAATAGGCAGAAAAAATCTTGTTTCTACCATATTTTGATTATATATTTTCTATCTTCGTATAAAAGAAAAATATTTTGGGCTACACCATAACAGTTTTAAAGCTAAAGAAATTTTTGTAAGTATTTTATTTCATATATAATATGAAATAAAAAACAAACTCAAATAAGTTTGTTTTCAATTTCATTTTATACAAGAAATAATACATTTACAAAAATCTCTTTCGTTGTGATTTGTGTAATTTTTCAATAAATTGTAACAAAATCGTTTATGGGTATAAATAGCGACTTTTCTTTATTTCTTAACAATTTGCTATTTTGCTTGAAAAAATTATATACTAAACAAGTATAGTAACTTTTTTAAGTATTAGTTACAATATTTTTGTAGTTATACAAGTGCTTTACAAATTGTACAGAATCAGCTTAATGTTCATAGGTAAACAATGAAATTATCATAAAATGTTATGCCCGCAGTTTCAAATAATTTCTATAAGCAGATTCTAATTAACAAAATTTAATTTCCTTGTTTGGACAAACTCTATACCGAGTAATAAAAGTTAGATTTCTAAAAAAAACATTTTCACATGAGTGGAAAATGTATTATGAAACATGAAAATAATGTTGCATGGATGACAAAACTTTAATGATGGTAATATTGAACATGATTTATACAAGTGAGCTTAAAATAACATACATTTTCTGGGAATGAATAAATTTCTTCCAATTTGTTTTCATGTGCTACACATTTTATACTAAATACATAAAATAGGCATAAATATATAAATAGCATATATTTGATCAAACTCAATAAAAAGAAATCGTGATAAATGCTTTAATTGAATTGCGAATGAAAAAAAGTTGTCAAAATCATCATTTTGGAGTAAGGACAAAGTTCATCTGAGAAACGTTAAAGAGACAAAGTGTTAAAGGAAGACAAAAAAAAACAAAAAAAACTATAAATTGCAATCTTTTTTTCTTTATAGAACTTACTCAGTATAATTAGTAGCAGATACTGATTTTTCAGTTGTATTTCAAATACAAAATTACTTAGATTAAGAAAGAGTGAATTGAAAATGAACAGGAGATCATAGATAAAATAAAAATATCACAAACTTAGATTGTTACTAGACTGGAGTGTCTTGAACAGATGCTGGATAATTGACAATAACTTCTCTTGAAGAATCCAGATCTTCAGCAGATTGCTTTCTATAAAGTAAAAACATCAAATGATAAACTAAAGATATAATTTTTTCAGTGGTGCATACATACTTCAAACATGTAGTATTCATAAGTTAGATATAAGGTACTAATTACTAAATTTAAAATATGTTTTTATATAAAATATATAATATGACATACCCTTAGCTTCAGCTTATTTCAATTTGAAGAAGAAATATATGATGTAGTCCAACACCAGAAAAATCTGTTAAAACATTTCGTGCAAAAGTTTGAAAGTAAAGAAATATAACTTAGAGACCCCCATAAAGATTGCAGCAATAAAGGAATGAACAATAAAAGAAAAGATAGTTTATGATGCTGAGCTTTATTCCATTGGTAAAAACACAATGATACAATGTAACATAAAACAGCTGAGTTGCACATGATATTGTACTAATCTAATGAATAGCTGTCAGATACAACATAACTTAACTAAAATATATTAAGAAATTGCAAAATAGGATAACTACTAAAAGTGGAATGTATTAATACCTCGTAAAAAGTTAATCACAATTCTATACACACACCATACAAAAATTGACAATTCAAATTCCAGCATTAAGTACAATAACATAATATATACTCCATCCTAATACTATGCACTTTTGTGTAGATACAGTTATAAGGCACATTTGCAAACATACATTTGTTTAAGGTAGTTCATAATAGTGTATTTTGAAATCACAATTTAAATGGACGGTTTTGACAGATTTAACATGACATATAAATTTCTTTTTGCACTAGGTATCCAAAACCTATTTCTAATACATTTAAAAAAAAAGTAGCTTTTACTGACTACGAGTATCGATAAATCTTTTCAGCATTAATGCATAAAAAAGTTTATTTGAAAAGTAAGGTCAAAGGAACATTTAGATGAGGTGTCTTGATTTTAAAAATTTTACAATCACAAAAATGTAAATGTTTATGATTAAAAACTAAATTTAAAGAAATGTATTGTACAAAGTGTACATTTGTTTTAAGTTCTTGAGAAACATATAATTTATTAATTTAACATGAAATACAAACAAATATTTTCTATTTATATAATTTCTATTGTTTTTAAACTTTTGAACATAAATACTAAATTCTCCAATTAAAAAATTAAACACTATTGCATTTTTAAAAACTACTAGATTGTTTTCCTATTTTTGGACATTTTTTAATTGCAATATATCAATTATATCACTCCAGTCATGTGTAATATACTTTATGAATGTCATGAAGCTTATTTTAGAAATGCAAAAAATCTTCTCAAAAATAAGAAAACTATTTGTACCTTAGCTATGAATTACATATAAATCAGTAAGATCAATCAGAAACTTAAATCTATTACATACATGATAAAATAGGAAGCTTTAGTGCTATATATAATGTATAATGAGTAAAAAGTCTTTTTACAAATGGGCATACGTGTACAGTGAATAGAATTCATAATTGCAAAGAGCTAAGTATTAAAAAAAATACTTCAAACCAAGTAAGAAGTCTATGATTAGTCTTAAATGTATATAATCAACATAAATATAAATAAAAAAAAACTTAATTATAGTTTGAAATAAATAAACTAATATTCAAGATTAAAGTATAACTGTAAATGAGTATTGAATATAAAGTATTGCTGATAGGTTTTCATTTACTTTTTTTACTTTTAAATGGTCTTGAAATGATTTTTAAGTTTACATATTTTTAATATAAATATTATTCTTAAATATATTGCTCTCTATACAACTGGGAATTTTGACTAGAATGAAAATAACTTATAATTACTCAGAAATTTCAGCAAAGGAAAACCTTTCAAATGATTCAGTCGCATGGTTTGAAATGGTTATTGTCTAGCTTTTAGTCAAGAGTTTATCTGTGCAGTAATAAGTTTCTTTGTCGTCACTCTTGAATGTTCTTAACAATAAAACATATGATATGCAACTTGCATGAAAAATGAAATTAACAAAATAATTTAACACACGGATGTATATTAATGCACACAAATTCGAAATGAAATGCAAAAGTATTTGTGAAATTGTGTTAAGAATAAAATGGACATGTATAGTTAAAAATGTGTCAAGCACAAAACTTCATATAAAATGTGATGCAGTGTATATATATATATATCACACTATACATACAAACATGATGGAATGGCAGTAAAATGTTAATGGTAATAAAAAATATCTCCGACAACTACTTTAAAATACAATATGCTGAAAAATGGAAAATAAGGAATGCTCATAACATTACCGTACTTGCCTGTTTCAAATGGGTTTGGATTTTTTTCACTTTATTAAAAAAAAAAAAAAAAAAAAGGATCCTAATAAAACTGTGTTCAAAACTAATCTAAAAAATTAAAAAATTGAGTTAAGAGTTGCAACTATCGCAAAATATGTGTTTTGCTAATAAAGCGATATTTATTAGCAGTCTCAGTGATAAGTACATATTAATCAAAGAGAAAAAAATTAGAATATAAATTAAGCTTATTGCAAAACAGTAAAAAATTTCATCAAAATGCATCCAAAAAAAGGTTAAATATAATGCTAGCCATCATTTATCAGACATTCTAAAACGTCATATACTGTGATCAAGTCCCAATTACCTTTCTCTAACAAAAACGCTTATCAATTAAAATAAACTATTTTTTTTTTTTTAACTATAGTCCATCCGGATAGTAGGAAACTCCACCAAAATTTTCCCGAATTTTTCTAAGCAAATTTCTTTGACTTTTCAAATAGATTGTCCTAATCTTAAGACTTAGTTAATAACTGAAAAATTAAATATTAATAAGTTAAGAAAAATGCTACTTTCAACATCTGCAATGAAAAACCAAACTTTTATTTTATTTTTGTGAAATTTTGAAAATGTCCTAAAATTTTCCATATTATTTTGAGGATTAGACAATTCTCTGATTTCTATAACATAGGTTTGCATATCTGTCCATAAATACTATCCAAAAGTGGAAACTTGACTCAACATATAACATCAACCCTCAAAGCAGTGTAAACTAAAAAAAATTGAGGAAAAAAATCAAAATTACCTTACATTTTAAAGCAATATATTTTTTTAAAAAATAGCTTACCCTTCAACTATTACAGCAAATCCCTAAAAAAATCAGTACGAATCATACCTTCGTATCCTACAGTAAAGAACACAGATGACTAGAGTGATTGTTATCAATAAGGCACCCAGGGCAACACTACCCCACAATGCACTAGTAACAATCCTCAGTTCTGCTACACCAGGTTCAAGAGTTGGGGCTAGAGTTGGTGGCTCACGATCAATGAAGAAAGGTAATAGAAAGTTCCAGAAACGGCTTTCCCGTTCTCTGTAGTCTGTGATCATGGTACTGGTAGTGTTAGTGGCGTTTATGTTGAGATAGGTGTAGTTCCTCTCTGTTACAGGTTTCCACAGGATGTTGTTGAAAAGTCTGTATGGTGTTGGGTTTCTAAAAATTAAATTATTATAGTTGTTGAAATTGTAAAGTTAGAATGGTCTGGTGATGGGGTTTTAGATAACTTTTATATTCCATTTCTATATAAGATATTAAAGGCAAACACCTGTACTAAATGTTCATAACTCTGGAAAATCTGGATACTTATCTTTGTAAAGATAACTTACTTATATTTATTCGTGTAAAGTAAGACTATTCCAGTAAGAAAGAAGTCAAGCCATTTTTACTTAAATAAGAAGATTTCGGATCGTCTTTGTCCTCTTAACTTAAAGGGCACAAATTTCAAATTATTTAAAATTGAATTCTAAGGAATAGCTATAAAATATAGAAACATGCATTTTAAAATATTTTTGTGTTAGGATATGTGCAATATATGACCATGTGTGCAATATATTACAAAAATATCAAAATTTAGCTTAACGACAACTTTAAAAACTTAAGCTGACGTAGATTCCATAACCTAAGTGATACGAGTTTCATGTGGTTTTTAAATATACCTTTTGGCAATTGCCAATCTTCACTTATAATTTCAAATAGTTAAGTTTGTTCCAAACAAGGTGATTTAGGAAGGAAAATATACAACTTTACATTCATATAACAAAACGACAACACTTATGTTAGAAAGTCGGACTACTCATTACCAAGGGAACGTTTTTAGCATTTACTTGCTTTCTATAAGGACTTTCATGACAAGCTGCTTCAAATTTTAATGTCATGTGGTAGATAACTTCCATCAGAAATCCAGAAAAGAAGGGCGATATGCCAAAACATTTACTGTGCCTACCTATATCTGAACGAAGTTTTTAAAGAGCTAATGATGAAATAATTGATAGGAGAACTGATCATTGAGACTTGGGTTAAGCAGCTAGTTTTCAAAAGGCTGAAATTGACAAGTATAGAAGTGTATTTGAACTGTCGGATCATTGAAGCCAACAAGGAGGATGAAGGAGGAGCACTTGTACCTCTGGCATTTGAAAATCAAAAACAAAATTGCAAAAATTGGTTAAATACTAAAGAAAAAAAGGTTTTAAAATATTAATTAGAAGAAAAATTAATGCATAAATATCAATTATTATTTTAATAGGAAATCCAATTTTCAATTTTGAATAGCTAAAAGGTTCAAGCAAACACTTTGGCTGCCTTGCTCCTCTCTCTTTATATATGATCCGCACCCTACCCTCCTGCAAATAATCTCTGTCAGTAGACAGAATCATAAACTTGCTGTCTATAATACTCAGATTTAACCAGTTTATAAATTCTGTACTACAACTTTTACTGAAGGTTAGTGTTTTTTCTTTCTAGAAGAACATGGCTTGTTGGCAAGTGACAGTGTTTGTTAAGTGTAAATTTAATTCATTTGCATAATACATATAAAGACACAATTACCCCTCTTTAGCAAAGTTTGCCCAAGCTTCCATCATGAATTGACTCATATTACGATCAGCTTCAGTCCATTTTGCCATATTTAGATTTAAATATGCTGGGTAAAATTTAGGATCCATAAAAGGAGCACCACTTAAAAGCAAATGATCCACATCCATAGACACTACATCTGAAAAATAGGGTTACATTGTTTTAGAATGAAATTAGCTGAATATTGTATGAGTTTCAATAGAAAAACCCATTAAAAAGAATGGCTATGCTAAAAGAACTTCTGTATTTATCTAATAAATTTTTTTTGTCTTCAAATAATATAACATTGATCAATATTCAATGTTACAACATAATATGAATGATTTTTGATACTATCATAGGATCCTAACAAACTTTATTTTTAGAAATTTGGATAAATGTTCCATTAGTGCATTCGGTTCCAAATGTTGTTGTTCTCAACCTTAAACATTACCCGGCATGTTGAAAAAAAAAAAAAAAATAGTTGGATTATAATATTTTTGGACAAAAAAAAGTGGAAAACATTAAAATATATTTTTAAAGAGAATACAAAATTATATTTTTATTACATTTAACAAAGAAACAAAAAATATAATTTAAGGTGAATATTACTTTTATTTGAAGGTAATTATCAACATTAGGAAACATTAAAATACAGCTTATCTCAAATATATTAAAAAGCCCATTGATTCAATACAAATAGCTTTTCTTTATATAAGCCAATGTCATGCAAAACATCTTTATTATTTTAGTTTTCGATTCAGAAATCAATTGTCAAATTAAACTATATTTCAAAAGAAAATGTTTGGTTCATCAGTTCATAAAGATTCCTCTTTGTGTAACAGCATCACAAAGATTTTTTTCTCACTCCCGCAGAGTGTGATATTATCAAAAAGATTACTATTTTAAGCCAATCATAAGATATATCAAAGAATAAAGTAAGGAAAAGGTAATGAAAGAAACACTGAAATTAAAGGAACAGTACATTCAACAGTGAAATGCATAATTACACATTGAAAAAAAAAAATACCTTTTAAAGGTAATGAATGTCCTTGTAGTGTATAATTCAATACATAAGCATAGGTCGGTACTTTGTTCTTTAACATTAACTGCAAAGTCTTATCTATTGGAGCAACATAGTAACGATCAGTCAGCAACTAAAACAAATGAAAGGCATCAATCTAGGGATTGAAATAACTTAAAACAATGCTTAAGTTACAATATGCAAAAGTAAATACTTGAAAAATAATGAAGATTTAAATTTAATTGTTGAAGTACTTTTTTAAAAGTGAAATATTTTTTTATCAGTGTTATTTATAAATATTTTAAATTTATAGTTAAGACATTAGAATATAATGTAAAGGAAAATATGCACAATTTTCTTGGTTTAAAGCAAGTATTCTTATATCACTTAGCCTTATAACTACAAAAAAGATGCATGCTGTATTAAATAACTAAGTTTAAGCTTTACTCGTCAACACAGAAGGATAAAGCTCAGCAATAATCTATACAATGCAAACATTGCATACATTACAAAAAAAAAAAAAAAAAAAAAAAAAAAAAAAAACCGAAATCCATTCAGTCATTTAAACACTAACTTAAAAAATTTAAATTAAATATATAAACTTACATGGATATATGCCTCTCGAAGAAGTGTAATGTTGAATGGATCAACAGGTGGGCTGTACATAAAGTGTATTGCTTCAAAAATACCTTGCGCATTGACTGTGTAATTGTACATTTTCATAAAGTCTCTTATTTTCTTGTCAAAAACTTCAACAGTAACTTCTAAATCTTGACGATCAATAGCATCTTCCACTATAATAGAAGGATTTTTTTTTATAAATAAATATACCCTATGAACTAATTGTGCAAAAAAAGCAGTTATTAGATTATTGTTCAGGCTTTAAACTCATAATCCTGAGGAAAAGGTAAAAGTCTTGAGTAGAAAACATTGTTACTACAATATGAAGTAACTGATCCTTATATTAGCATTTGATATAAAACAAATAAATAAGTGAAAGAAATAATTCAAGGGATATTCTTCATGGGCAATGTCATGAATTAATGCACTCAAATTAATTGAGTATTACTAAAAGTATATACTTAAAAAAAACCAAAATAATTATCATAAATTGAGACAATAAAAAGCAATTCTTATATTTTTCTTAATGTTTATAGTACGAAAGATATATTCATTTAAGTGTAACTGCGTAGAATTCAATAATTTAGTTTCATTAAGTTTGTTGAAAGTAATATGTTTTGGAAATTAAGAGACATTTTCAGCATAAGTAAAAATTTGAAACAGTGCAATATTAATGGATAATCCTTACAACAATACAATTGATAAAGATAGCTAAATAAAAAATACTAGAGACTAAATTAGCAATAAGTTTTTTATGAATTATATTGTTGCATGGATGGGTTCGAAAGACTTGAAGTCAAAGCAGATTAAAACTTGAAAAAATTTATTCCGATATAACTCTTCGCAGATTCTTTTACAACTCCAGAACTTCCCATTCTAATAGACATAATACAGCTCTTTACACAACAATGGAGCACAAACAGCAGTTAAAAACTAGATACATAACTGCTAAAATCGACGCAAAAGACAATGCAATACAGTTAACTTTCGGAACTTCTCTGAATGCTCGCTGAGAGACAGCTAACTAACTCAACTGGATCACCCGCTCTCTTGACTGGCCTTATATAGGAAAGCTAATCCTTCGCGAATCTTCTAGAGATAGAAATTTGGAGAATTTTCCAGATCGCAGTCGAAAACCTCGATACAGGTACATGGGGACCGAAAGTGTAGCCAAATGGTCGCCAATTTGGAAAGAATGCCATTAACCATAATGTTAAATGGCCTTCTCCTTGTAAAACTCGTTTTCCAGCATTATCCCTCTAAAACTCGTTTTCAAGCATTACGAGACACATTGCAGGAAAGTGAAGTAAAGACAAACTTTTGCACTGCTTTATGTGAAATGTACATAAATTTTTCTTTTTACATAATTAATACTAAGAAATATTTACAAATATACAGAAATTCGTAACATTGCCCCACTACCAATAACTGCACGTCCCGAGCAGTATAGTCCCCGGAAAGGAAGGCTTACTTTCAAAGCAATAGCAAACACTCTGCGTTCATTACTAAACTATAAAACTTATTAATTTATATACAGAAATACAGAAACATTTTCACATTACTGAATAAATAAACAATAAACTTACAAACTTATATACACATATGACCATGGTCTTAATAACTATATACACTTTATACATTAAAGGGATTACAAACTATATACACTTTATACATTAAGGGGATTACAAACTATGGCCATAGTAAGGGACTAACCTACCATAATGAAGGACTTTAGGTTTAGAATTAGATGACTTACGAATTTGGACCACAACATGATTCAGCCGGTTGAGGACTGAGTAAGGACCATCCCAGTGCTACTGAAGTTGGGGGGAAGGTTCTTTTTGACGTTTCGGGTTATAGAACCAAACCTTGTCACCTTCGTGGAATTGATGTCCTGTAGCCTTCGTGTCATATCTGGTCTTCATCTTCTCCGTTGTCAAGTCGATTCACTCACGTGCCAAATTGTGTACAGCTTCAAAACGTGGCTGAAGATCCTTGACATACTCCTCTGGTGATGAAGGTGCATCTGGAGGGCGGCCAAACAACAGATCGCAAGGCAGACGAAGGTTATGACCAAAGAGCATCTGGGATGGGGAATAGCCGGTATTCTCGTGGACAGCGCTGCGATAGGCCAGAAGAAACAAAGGTAACTTCTGATCCCAGTCCTGTTAGTTTCTGGAAACCATCAGTGAAAACCATCTGGAAACCTCTCCACTATACCATCTGACTGTGGTAGTCAAGGCGTCATCTGGGTTTCCTCTATGCCAATTAGTTTACAAAGTCCTTTAATTACAGCAGAGGTAAAATTCCTTCCTTGATCAAAATGTAGCTGAAGAGGCACTCCAAATCTGGAAATCCAGCTCTGAACCATTACCTCTGCAACGGTGGGAGCCTCTTGATCAGGGATAGGATACACTTCGGGCTACTTCGTAAAAAAATCCAAGACAACAAAGAGGTATCTTTTGCCGTCAGCAGATCGTAGCAATGGTCCCAAGATGTCAAACGCAATCCGTTCAAAAGGTGCTCCTATGTTGTAACGTTGCAGTTTTCCTCGACTGCGTTTCTTCGGTCCTTTCCGGGCTGCACAGGTATCACATGATCGGCACCACTTCTCTACGTCAGCCCTTGCTTTACTCCAGTAGAGCCGCTCTCAAATTCTTTGCAATGTCTTCATTACTCCGAAGTGGCCTCCAGTTGGACTGCTATGTAGGTCTTTAAGAACGTCTGTGACTCGGGATCTTGGAAGCAATAGCTGCCATCGGGATGTCTTTCCATCATCAGATTCGAACTTCCGGTACAACACGCCATTTCGAATATGGAGAGAGTCCCAGAGGGCCTAATATTGCTTTGTCATAGGACTATAGATGAAAATTTCCTGCCAAGTAGATGTCGCATTCGAAGACTCCTTTAAATCGATTATTGGCTTGATGTCAGGATCTCTCAATTAGTCTTTTCTGATTTCTCCGTCACTCTACAGGTCTGGATCCGCTGACGTTAAAGATGTAACTTGGCATATTACTGTACTGATCAGTCCGTAATTCGCTTCAACCCTGGAACAATATTGGCAGCTCTCTGGGCAGGGTCTCCTAGACATGGCGTCTGCGTTTCCATGTGATGATCCTTTCCGATGACGGATATCGATGTCATACTCCTGGAGTCTCTCTATCCATCAGGCTATCTGACCTTCGGGATTCTTGAAATTTAGAAGCCAGGTCAACGATGCATGATCCGTACGGAGCAGGAATTTCCTGCCGTAGATGTAATGATGGAAATGTTCAACGGCTTTAATTATGGCGAGCAACTCTTTCCTGGTGACAAAATAATTCCTCTCCAGTTTAGATAGGCACTTACTCCAATATGCTACGACTCGTTCTTGGCCGTCTATTTCTTGGGACAAAACAGCACTGACACTCTCGTTGCTCGCGTCCGTGTCAAGAATGAATTGTTTATCGGGCTGAGGATATATCAGGATAGGTGCAGATGTTAAAGCTTCCTTCGGTTGGTCAAATGCATCCTCACAGGCTTTCGTCCATAAGAACTTCTGCCTGCTCTCTGTCAGTTTGTGGAGGGGTCTTGCGATGCAAGAAAAGTCCTTTACGAATTGTCTATAGTAGGTGCAAAGCCCCAGGAAACTCCTCAAGTGATGTATATCTTAGGGGCATCTCCAATTTTAAACTCCCAACACTTTTTCTGGATCTGTGCGTAAACCCTCAGCAGAGATGACATGTCCAAGGTAGGTCACTTCATGTCGGAATAACTTACATTTGGCCGGACTTAACTTCAGGTTGGCGTCTTTTAATTTCCGCAGCACCTTCCTAAAATGTTCTAGATGTTCCTCGAAACTTCGCCCCACGATAATGATGTCATCGAGGTAAACCAGACAGGCTTCGTAGAAAAGACCTAATAGTACTGTTTCCATGAGGAGTTCGAATGTTGCTGGAGCATTGCATAATCCAAATGGCATCACCTTGAACTGCTAAAGTCCTTGTCTGGTTGTGAATACTGTCTTCTCTCTGTCATCAGGTTGAACCTCAACCTGCCATTATCCACACTTTAAGTCTAGTGTTGAAAACCAATTGTTTCCAGAAAGAATGTCTAGAATGTTATCAATTCTAAGAAGAGGGTAGCTGTCCTTTTTTGTGACATCGTTCAACCTCCGATAATCAACGCAAAATCTAGTTGAACCATCTTCCAAACCAGGACGATGGGAGAGGCCCAAGGGCTGGCTGAAGGTTCAATCACGTCGCTATCTTGCATTTCCTTTAGGAGACTTCCTACCTCTTCCTGTTTAGAAAACGGTAGTCGTCTTGGGTGTTGCTTGATAGGTGGGTGGTCTCCTGTATCAATTCTATGCTGCGTCAAACTTGTTCGTCCGACATTCGAGGATGTGCGGAAAAAGACATCTTGGAATTCTTGGATGACCAGTTGTGCAGCACTTCTTTCTTCGTTGTTTAACAGTGCATTCTGCAGTAGCTCTAATGTTAAGTTCTCTGAAGACACAGTGACTGGAGGATTGCTAATTCGATTTATGCGAGTTACTGGAGTACATGTAGCTAACACTTCACCTTTCTTTATGACTTTCACTTTATCACTCACATTGGCGACCCTCACAGGTATGGCAGTCTTTGAAAGGTCGACGAGTTGAGGCTACCAGCACTCCTTTGGGGCTGTTGTGATTTTCAGGGTACTCCATTATGCCATATCGGAAACTCTTATCTTCAGCTACATATTCAGGAAGTAATATATCTGTTCTTGCAGGTAATGTGATATCATTTTGAGCTATTATTTGATGGACGGATTTAACTTCAGTATCTTTGATTCCAAATAAGGCTATGTCTTCAAAAATTGAATGCAGCTCATTGTTTTTAAAGTCCAAGGAAAAATTATATTTCCAGTCCGAGTATACAAGTGTCTATAATGTCCGCCACATATGCCGTGTGATGATAAGTAACACTATCGAACGTGATGTTGATGTACAGTTTTCCATGGATGTTGATTTTATCACCGGATACAGTTTGAAGGGTAACGCAGGGCGGTGTCCAGATGAGTCTCCTATCCAGTTGTTGAGCCAAATCTTTCTGGATGATGGTCACATTGGCTCCAGTATCGATGATCAAATTGCTGGGAACTCCATTTACATGTCCCATGATGAAGATTCCATTACTGCCGCCACTTTTTGCAGAAATTTGTAGAGCTCTAAAATGGGGCTTCTCAACAACTGGCAACCTCCGCCCTGCGAGATGGCTTCCCTCCTCCCTTCTGGGAGAGGTCTTAGTTCCAGTGTATGCGGCCCTCGCCTCCACAGTTCCAGCACTTCAGGCTCTGTTTCTTTTCCGGAATATTTCGTCTCAAGTTATTGATTTGTCTTTCCAATTCATCAATACGAGCAGCAATTGGGTATTCTGGCTCTTGGATAGTAGCTGCCCTGATAGAATGGTGTTTTCTACTGGTTGCTTGCTGGGCTGCCTCGAATTTCATGGCATACACTAAAGCACTTTTTAAATCCTTGACGTCTGCCATTCGTAGGGCCTTCTGTATCTCTACATCCCTCATGCCATCAACAAAGTACTGTAGAGACAGGATTTCTCTCGTTTCAGCAGGGCAGTCTGAAAAGGCGAAATGGGAGAGCCTCTCAACATCCATGGCGAGCTCCTGGAGTGTTTCGGTAGGCGAGATTTCAACTGCAGCCTGCTGTAGTCTTTCACACATTTTTCGCCAAACCGCAGTTCTAATGCACTTTTGCAAATTGGGTCTTATACATTTGCCAAGAAGATTTTCCATCGTATGTCGAAAGCTTAATTGAAGGTCGGGAAGTAACTGATACACATTTCAAATCTTCCAAAACAGTTCTGCTCGACAGTCTCTTCTCTAACATTAGGTCTATCTTTTCTTCTATCTCATCCAAATTAGAATCTTTTCCAGAATCTCTATTTTTTTCCTCAAATCATTAAACTTGAATTTGAATTTCCCTTCTAAACTATTACACTTCTTTTCGACATTCTCGAATTTTCCAACAAATTTGTCTTTTATTTGTTTCACGCTTTCTTCCATAGTTGCTAAAAGGTAATTCTTTAATTCCTCCTGTTCGGCAGAGATACTCATCTGCATTTCCTCTCGGCCAGAGAAAATCTCTTCATTATCTCTTCTTGGCTCGCTTTCATTTCTTCCCGCCCTTCGGATATTTTCTTCTTCATTTCTTGCATGAAAGCAAAAAGCTGTTTAAATTTTCATCTTGTTCTGCCATTGCTCTGGTTATCTGCATTCAAATCCCACTTTTGGCATCAGTCGTTGCGTGGATGGGTTCGAATTACTAAAAGCCAAAGCAGATTAAAACTTGAAGAAATTTATTCCGATATAACTCTTCGCAGATTCTTTTACAACTTCAGAACTTCCCGTTCTATCAGACTCAATACAGCTCTTTACACAACAGTGGAGCACAAACAGCAGTTAAAAACTAGATACACAACTGTTAAAATCGATGCAAAAGACAATGCAATACAGTTAACTTTTGGAACTTCTCTGAATGCTCGCTGATAGCTAACTAGCTAACTCAGCTCGATCACCCACTCTCTTGGGCGGCCTTCACCAAATTTGGCGACCAAAATTAGTCGCCAAACTTGGCAAGATTGCCATTAACCATAATGTTAAATGGCCTTCTCCTTGTAAAACTCGTTTTCCAGCATTATCCCTGTTAAACTCGCTTTCAAGCATTATGAGGCGCATTGCAGGAAAGCAAAGTAAAGACAAACTCTTGCACTGCCTTATGCGAAATGTACATAAATTTTTCTTTTTACATAATTAATACTACGAAATATTTACAAATATACAGAAATTCGTAACAATATTTAAACAATTCTTTTATCAGTAGCTATCATTTGATGTACTCAAAATTTATTTCCTGAAAATTTTGCTCTGAATTCTTTGTTTTGATTATAGCTGTGAATATAATTTTCTTTAAATCGGACAACTATTTGTTACTGAATTAACTTTTGATATTTTGGATGAACAAAGAATGAAAATGTGTTCACTTAAATTTTACTTTAAGTACTAACTAACACTAAAAACAAATTTAACCAACATTAGGCTTTGCCACAGTTAAATTTAATTAGCACTCATGATACTTGATTGCTACTCATGTGACAAAGTTTCCCTCCAAAATACTCAATAAGTTTTCTGAATACGACTATTTTCACAAAATAAAATTTTATAAATACACTTAAATCTTCAAATAGCAAATAAAAATTAACTTTTACTTCAAATTATCAACCGTGTATAAAAATAATACTTACGAAATATAGAAGCCCCTGCATCTCTACTCACGCCAATCATGTATGCAAAGCCATCATTAAAAATAACTCCCCTCTCCAATAAATCAATGGGGGACAACGGAAGGAATTGCTGATCAGCACGCCTGGTAAAGTTATCCAACACAGGGCCCCAAGGAAGCCAACCAATTCGAGGCTGCAATTAAAATATTCAGGCAATCATAAATAAAATCACATTTTACTTCATCATATTCCATTAACAATAATTATTAACTTTGGTTGTTGAATAATTTGCAATACATGAATCACTCAAAACTGGTCAGTCAGAAAAAGTTATAAAATGAAATGGTTGGCACCAAGCGGCTGCATTTGATTTCATTAGAGTACTTTTAGAATACACAATGGACTAAATTGGGACCATTGGGAAGAATCCTAGATGGTAGAAAGAAAAGTAAATGCAATTAAGTTTTTAATTTTAAACACCAGTATACCTTAGAAATTGCAAAATTTGGAGAAAATAAACATCCCCCCCCCCCCCTTTTTACTCTAATATATACTTCAACTCGGTAGCTTTAAATTATAACTATATTCTTTACAATATTCAAACTACTTTTAAAACAAAGTTAATTTGTTGTGAGGATGCACAATGTTAAAATATCACTGCCTCAAAATTTATACTTGATTTGAGAAAAACTACTTTTTGTCAGTGCAAGACTTTTTTTCACCATAGGTAAGGACAATTGAACTAATTAAATGTGTGTGTAGAATGTAAATTGGAGTGCATCAAGCTTTCAAGGTAATATACATGCGTTGCATAATTGATTTTTAAGTTAAATTAGAATCTCATGCTATTTTTATAAATAAGTCAGTATTTTTAAGTACTTTCAAAACTAAATTCTGCATTTTTTAGATTTGCTGTATTTGTTTCAAAGCACACACTTAAAAAATCAATGAAGGTATTTTAAAAAAATATATATAACATTCAAATACAACAATTTTATATACTTTTCATAAAAGCTTAATCATGAGAAAGGAATTAGTTCACAAAAAGTTCAAGTTCAGTGAATGCATAAAAGAAAAATACCTTCATTTTTAGTATTTTGATTTCATTATTGCTTCTTTTCCCAACACAATCAACAAGACGCGATAGGTCATGGTTATCACATCCTAATTCATCCCCTAAAATCTGACTTGTGTTGAACATGAAAAGAGGTTCCACAATAGCTACCCAGTCAGATATAGGGGAACCATTTTGAGCAATAACTCTCCTTATAAATCCTGAAAATAAATAGTATATAGGCATATATTATTATACTAAAAAATATGTCATTAAAATTTGAATAACTTTAATTGGGTAACAAAATACATGAATTGCTTAAAAATATTTTACATGATTAATATTATTCAACTATTTTTATAAATTAATGTGCAAAAAAAATGTATAAAAATAGTTAAATATTAATTAGGAGAAAAAAAAAATCGAAAATTATGTAGCACAAAGTTCAATTAATGAAGATATATGAAAATGATAAGTTGGATTAGAAATTAATAAGCAATTTAAACAGCTTTTTGGTTCGTAGAAAAAATTCAAATTTGAACCTTAACCTTTATTGCATAAACAGCAACAATTGTCACTAGATATGCAAAATACCTCTCTCAAAAAGATAATTTAATAATAAAATCATTTGAAATGTTTCTTTTGCTATCCTTTTAATTAATATAGATATATTGCAGCAATATACTTCAATAATATATTTTTCTTTAAGAAATAAAGAGAAATTTCAAATATTAACCAAAGAAAACCTTACGTTTATGATTTTAAGAGTTGAATTTTACGTGCAAAAAAGAAAAAAGGGAGGAGGGACGAAATGCATAATAAACTGCAACAAAGAGCTTATAGTAACTGAAAATTTCAGTAATGGAGAAAGAAGACTAGATAGTTTTCTTTCAGGCAAAATTTTTAAGGAAATAACAATAGTCACAAATAACCTAGGTAGGAGTCATAAACTTACTTAATAATTTAAATTTTAAAACGAATGTGATAGTTTCTGAACTTAAATCATTATAAATTCATTGGATAAAGGTGCTACTACAATTTGTATATATAAGATTAAAATCAAGTAATACTTACGACGAGACAATGGAGAAATTGCAAGAAGTGAAGCACTTGCTGCTCCAGCCCCAGAACCAAATACAGTAATTTTATAAGGATCACCATCAAAGACAGCAATATTATCATACACCCATTCTAAAGCTGCAACTTGATCAAGGATTCCATAGTTACCAGGTGAATTATAGTCAGATGTGGCTAAAAATCCTGTAGAAATCCATTTGTTAAATTAAGAATTGGAATTAACATATGATTGCATGAGTTCAATTATTTTTAAAAATGTAATAGTAAAAAGAGGACATAATAAATTGAAGAATAAACATGCTATAAAAATAATTAAATGTTTTCCTTAAAATGTAATTAAATTTTTTTTTAATGTTTTATTAAAATTGTATGCAACCTTACACAAGCACACACTTATAAACTTAAGTATTTACCTAAATATCCTAAACGATAGTTGAATGTGACAACTACAACTTTTTGTGAGGCTGCAAGCATATGACCAGGAAATAGAGCAGCACCTCCATGGTCAAAGTTGCCATCATGAATGTAAAACATCACAGGGTACTTGTCTATCACAGGATCATCAAAACGAACTTGTCCCTATTATTCAACAAAAGGGATAAAGCGTTACGACAAACATTATCAAGCAAAGCATCAGCATTTTTACAGCAAGTCCATTACACTATATTAAAATTAAAGCCTACAGTTTTTTTTATTATTTATTATGAGTTTTAGGAGAATGTTGCAGCTTGGCAGCAAAAACATTTAAGGCAGCATTTGTAGAGGATAGAAGATTTAAAGAGGGAAGACAAAAGTATGAAGGCACATAAGAAATAAGTATTGTATAGTTATTATGGTGTAACAGCTTCTGTGGATTATAAAACTGCCCGAATCTTTCTTCAAATCTGTTGCAGAATATTGTTAAGAGGCAAATTACACCATTCTTTGAGGAGAAAAGTTTTTATAAAACGTTGCGTTAAAATTTATTTTCTTGTACAAACTTTTTCTTTTTGAATAAACTTAGTATAACTGTATTTTCTGTTCATTTAAGTCACACCTGATTTTTTATTCTCTTTCCTGAAGCTATCTATTCATATTTACACTGTTATGCTATAGGTTTCCTGGTAGCTGTACAAATATGGCAAGTAATGAAGGGACGAAATAACTCGTAGTAAGCGTCCTGGGCAAGTAAACAACCTATGAGATATATCGTAGTTGGGAGTCAACAGGTTAAAAAATATTCTATCTTCCAAGGCCAAAAAATCATAATTATTTTAATTGGTTTCATATGTGTAAGTACAAAATCTTGATCAGAATGAATACACGTGTTAGGGCATAAAATTAAATATATGTTCCAAGACATCTATGGTATTTACTCTGTACATTTTCGTATGATTAGTGCTTCAATCACATGAACCAAACTATGGTTTATGCAGACCACCATAAAAAATTAACTAGATAAGAAATATCACAATATTATTATGCAGTAAATTAACCTTTAACTGCTGTATGCAGTCTGACAGACCGCGAGTCATTTTTGACAAAATGCTTCCACAGCCTAAAATATATAATTTTTTACTTTTATATTAACTTTTCTGATACTATGTTTCTTAAATTTTAAACTGATAATCACTAATTTGTTTGGTGCAGTATGGACCTTGTGTTGCCCTTGCACCAAAAACATCAAACCATCCAACCACAGCAGTTAAAGGTTAAGAATATAATTAGTGTTAAATCTAAATTAAATTGACACTTTAAAGTAGTATGATACACAAACTCACTGGAGTGAAAATATTGAGGTATAAACAATCTTCATCTGTTGTGTTAATGCCTCGCCCTTTCCTGATGTATTTTTCATTTTGTGGGCAAGCGGGTCTGTAGCGAGATGCATCAAGATCTTTAAATTGTACTCCAGCTTTAGGAGGCTGGAAGTGAATCAGAAGTACACACAAATAAAAAAAACTGACAGTACTAGATAATATTCAGCAAGGGTTAAATCAGGAAAGCAGATAAGTTGTCACTTTTTGAGCAGTAAATTACAATGGTAGTCCTAGATTTGAAGCTGTTGATTGAACAATCACATTCAATCTCTGATCATTAATTTTGGAACAAAATATTTAATCTATGATAATAAAACAAGCTGTGGGTCTGTCTGTGGATCTATAGAAACCTACTTAAAATTGGAGTAGAGCTCTGAAATTTTCAGGATACATAGTTTTGGCCTTCTAATTGTATACATGTCAAACAGAATGTTAAAATTTTAATTAGTTCTTTTTTAATTAATTTTTTTTTTACAAAGCAACTTCAAACAGAGATACAGCTTTGAAATTTTTCACATAAGTAGTTTTAGCCTTTTAAATGTAGTTTTGAAAAGCAGAACTATAAAATTTTGATTAGTATTTTTTTAATTAATTTTCCTAATTAACTAACAAATTTTTTTACAAAACGGCTTCTAATAGGGCTACAGCTCTGAAATTTTCAACATAAGTAGTTTTGGCCTTCTAATTGGACTTTTGAAAAACAGAATTTTAAATTTTTATTTTGTTCTTTTTTATTAATTAATTAATTAGTTAATACTTTACAAAACGATTTCTAATAGGGCTACAGTTTTAAAATTTTCAACATAAGTAGTTTTGGCCTTCTAATTGGAATTTAGGAAAACAGAATTTAAAATTTTTGTTTAGTACATTATTAATTAATTTTTTTAATTAATATATATTTTACAAAATGATTTCGAATAGGGCTACAGCTTTGAAATTTTCAACCTAAGCAGTTGTGGCCTTCTGATTGGATTTTTGAAAAACTGAATTTTAAAATTTTATTTTTAATTAATTAACAAATATTTTACAAAACGATTTGTAATTGGGCTATAGCTCTGAAATTTTCAACACAAGTAGTTTTGGCCTTCTAATTGGACTGACAAAAAGAATGTTAAAATTTTAATTTGGTTTTTAATTAATTTTTTCACAAAAGCGACTTTGAATAGGCCTAGAGCTCTGAAAGTTTCAACATAAGTAGTTTTGGCCGCTAATGTTGCTTTCCACAAACACGTGTTAAAATAATCTTAAAGGGGTGTTGTATTATTGTATTAACGGAGAATTTTATTTCTCAATAAGGGAGAGGCTTCTAATATAAAGGCTTTACGTAGCAATTACATTTTTGTGAGTGAAGCGAGCTTATGCTTACGCAGCAATGAACCTTTCAACGAGTGAAGTAAGCCTATGCTTGCACAGCAATGAACCTTTCAACGAGTGAAGTAGGCCTGTGTTTATGTGTCAATGAACTTTCCAGCGAACGAAGCGAGCTCGATTTTACGTAGCAATGAACCTCTCTGCGAGCGAAGCGCCAAAAACTGGGACCTATACACGAATGACAGATTTCCACAGCACGAGGCCTCACAGCTAGCTAAAATACTGCACACGTTAAAATTTCGTAGAGAAGCACGGGTATTCAGCTAGTTTATAATAAAACAGGTTTCTATTTCTTTAAAGTATTTCATTATATATTCATTATCTCAAATTTAACAAGTAATTCAAAATATTGATCAATGGTAAAGTCAAAATATAAAATAATTTGATGCCAAATTGTTTTCATTTTGTTTCAAAATATCTCCAAATTAAGGAGATTTTTTCAAAATTAAAATAGTTCATGTCAAAATTGAGCAGTTTAGAGCTTTTTGAGAGAAAACAACTATTTAGGAATAAAGTCAATACTTTTTAGGAAAATTTAAAAGAACATAATTTTTTGAAACATTGCAACTTTATTTTTAACAAAGAATCCTGCAATCAATAATCAAAAATGTTAGTGTTAACCTTTTCATGAAAGCTGTATATATATTATTAGACTGCTACCAAGTGACAATCTTTTAGCAGAAAAGTACTTAATAGAAATTTATTGTCAAATTGGTTTACAGTGATGTGGTCAAATCTATTGCTCGTTAATCTCTTCCCAAATCCAACAAATCTAAATGTAGTTCTTGATTTGATTCTTTGTCTAATTACACTCGGCTGTCTCTGCTACATTTTGCCATGAGCATTAGCTATAGTTGGCACCCCCTTATTCAACCGTTTATTTAAAATTATCTCTAATTTATAAGTGTATTTGAAAAAGAACCCTACTTGAATTCAAAAGTAAATATCCTCGCTCCTCTTGCAAGTTTATAAGTTAACAATATACCACTTTAGAGGGTCTCATCTTTAACAAATTAAGGAGTTAATTCAAAACTAATAAAAGATTACTCTAGAACAGCGTTTGCCACTAACTTTAAGAGGCGGACCGTATGATTTAAGTTGAAGCTTTATGTGGGCCGGATACACCAATATATATATATATCTTTAATTACTATTATCAATTTAACATATTATACAGCATTTCTGACAACTAAAAAAAAAAAATATTGATTTTTTTATCGTATTAAAATTAGCAGTTAATAATTGATTCTTTTTTCAAATAATTAAAAAATACTAGTTTTCATTATTAGTAAATTAAAGTCTAAAAAAGAATTGAATCTTAGGTTCCAACATGACAGTGTGACTTGACCTAAGTTTTAATAAAAGAATTTAAACTGCTCTTCCAGATTACTCTGTTTTAGTCAGTATCAATTGTGAAACGATGGTGGTCGAAATCGTTCAGTTTATTTTATAATAGAGAAGATGTTTTTTTTATAGTATTTGTAGCAGTCAGTCTTAATAAATTTGCCAAATGAGATTCAGTAAAGTTATTCCTGTATTTATTCTTGATGAAAACCATCTTGCTGAAAGCTTCTTCGTATAGATTTTTTGGGAACGTAGTGGAGAACTCTGTTCTACATAATTAACGCAAGCTATTTTGAGAAAATTACAGATATGTATAAAAAAGTCCATAATAAGACACTTTATTTTTTAATCCCCTGTGCTGTCAGCGGGCCACATAAAAATCTATTGTGAGCTAAATCCAGCTCGCAGGCTGCGGAGTGGCTAAAGCTGCTCTAGACAATGAACAATTCCTGTATTTTTAATTTTTTTTATTATATTCTAAATGTTTCGAAAAGGCCATAAACATAAAAATTTCTGCTCACAGCATTTTTTTTTAAATCTGCAAACAAGTTCGCTTGTTAGATTTTGGCGAGAAAAACGACACATTCAGCTCAAATCCAATGTGAAGTCACTTCATCTGAAACAACTTGACTTGAAACACAGCAGCAGAAACCAGTTTTGCAAGTTTCTTGCAAATATCACCAACCGGTATGGGATATGGCAACTGTCTACCAAACACACACTACCTATTTGGCAGAAACCTCATGATACTAACCATAGAGAACGGAAGAATGTTGTGATGTTACAGCTATAGCGGATCGTTTTGATCGGACAGGGTTTCGGAGCATTTTCTTCTATAATAATAAAACAAGCTGTGTGTCTGTCTGTGTCTCTGCGGATCTATAGAAACCTACTTAAAATTAGAGTAGAGTTCTGAAATTTCCAACTTGGCTTTCTAATTTTATGTATGTCAAACAGAATTTTTAAAATTTTAATTAGTTATTTTTCGATTAATTTTTTTTTACAAAGTGACTTCAAATAGAGATACAGCTCTGAAATTTTCAACACAAGTAGTTTTAGCCTTCTAATTGGACTTTTGAAAAACAGAATAATAAAATTTTAATTTGTTATTTTTTAATTAATTTTCTTAATTAATTCAATTTTTTTTTTTTACACAACATCGTTTAATAGGGCTACATTTCTGAAATTTTCAGCATAAGTAGTTTTGGCCTTCTAATTGGTCTTTTGAAAAACATAGTTTTAAATTTTTATTTAGTTCTTTTTTGATTAATTTTTTTAATTAATTAATAAATATTTTACAAAACGATTTCTACAGCGCTGAAAATTTCAACATAAGTAGTTTTAGCTTTCTAATAGGACTTTTGAAAAACAGAATTAAAATTTTTTTTTAGTTATTTTTTAATTAATTAATAAATATCTTACAAAATGACTTCTAATAATGCTACAGCTCTGAAATTTTCAACATAAGTAGTTTTGGCCTTCTAATAGGATTTTTGAAAAACAGGATTTTGAAATTTTATTTGTTTTTTAATTAATTAATTAACAAATATTTTACAAAACAACTTCTAATTGGGCTACATTTCTAAAATTTTCAACACAAATAGTTTTGGCCTTCTAATTGGACTTTTGACAAAAAGAATGTTAAAATTTTAATTTGTTTTTTAATGAATTTTTAATTAATATTTTCATAAAAAGCAACTTCTAATAGGCCTAGAGCGCTGAAAGTTTCAACATAAGTAGTTTTGACCTTCTAATTTTGCTTTTTACAAACTTCAAATGTTAAAATATTCTTAAAGGGGTGTTGCATTATAGTTATTAACGGGGAATTTTTTTATTGTTTCTCGACAAGAGAGGGGCTTCTAATATTAAGGCTTTACATAACAATTAGTTTTTAGTGTGTAAGGCGATCTTACGCATATGTAGCAATGAACCTTTCATCGAGCAAAAAAGCGAGCTCATGTTTGCATAGCAATAAACCTTTCAACGAGTTAAGTAAGCCTGTGCTTATGTGTCAATGACATTTTCAGCGAGCGAAGCCAGCTCGAATTTGCATTGCAATGAACCTTGCTGCAAGCGAAGCATCAAAAATTGGGATCTATACACCAATGACAGATTTCTACAACGCGTGGCCTCCAAGCTGGCTAAAATAATGCACATGGTAAAATTTTGTGGCGAAGCACGGGTATTTAGCTAATTTCTTAATATTTAAATAACTAATTTTTTTAAAGAACTTTTGTTTGAATATTTAGAATCAGAAAGAAATTCTTCATAAATATAAACGAATTTCATTCGTTTTTAAAAAATGTGGGGATTGTCTATTGTTTGTAGGATTGGTGCTAAGATTTAAAATTGTCTTTTCCCTATTTTTTCTTTACTCTTTCATTAGCCGGGTACCATCTGGAGTGGTTGTCGCCAATTCTAAATGTTTGCACGTTTAAATGATAAGTACAAGTGTATCACCAAGCCTAAATGTTTACAGTTTTTAATAGGGTTGCCATAGCAACCTTATAAAAGTTTCCTATATGATATGAAGATTGTTAGTTTGGATTAGTTATTGCTGTAATTTGGCGATTTTCATCTAGAATCCGGATAACGGAAGAGTACCTTTTTTTTGGAATAGTCACTATTCATAATCTTTTTTTCAGTTTGTTTGATACTAACACTCACCTTGGAAATGTGAGCTCCTATAATGGAACAATACCATTATTAGTTATGATTTACTGTAAGGGGCCTCTTGGCGACTTTTCAAAAAAATCAACAATTTGAAAATGATGTAAAAAACTTATGCCGCCAAATCTAAAATAGTGTCAAAGCAAAGTCTTGCTAAATCCAAACAGTCTCTAGGGTTGCCGGGAAACCAAGTTGGCACATTCGGAGATAAATCACCAACTTTCAAAAAGTTTCCAAGAGGCACTATATAGTAAATCTGAACCCCACTATCAAGACAAGCACAGAGAAATACAAAATGGGGTTAAAATGCATTATATGCCCCCCACTTAAGCGACTTTGCAATATTCTGCCAAGTTGCATTGATACTACTACTGAATTAAACTACAGTTTTGCCAAAATGGATACCAAGTTGTAATGGAGCCATATAGGTGCAAAATCACCAAAAAAAGGGATGAGGAGGCGTATAACGCATTCTAACCCAAAATGGAGTCCATTACGCTTGTTCCAATCATGAAAAGCTGCAAACCAAGAAACCACAAACATAGAACATAATATCAAGAATATCCAGTAAAAGGGCTATAGTTGAATAAATAAGAAAAAGTTAATTTCTAGTGATTACCTTCAGCTGAAAGGAACCATCTCTCTTTCTAATGGGTGGTTCGGCATAAGGAATACCCAAGAAAACTCTAGCATGGTTTACAGGCCCAAAAGCAGTCGGTTGACCAGGACGTTGTCTCAAAGGAAGCTGGGGTTTGTCGCACAAACTGATTTGTCTACCACGTACGATACCGAATTTTGTCTCCCTCCCAATTTCAATTGGGACACGAGATCGGCCTTCACATCTGTCATCGTCAAAAGCGTGTTCGAATTCGGTGTAACTGTCACGAAAATATCGAGTGTACTGCCTTCCATCTTGATCTGAGGAGTATTTGTAATTTTTGTTAAAACGGTTGTCATCGGACTGGGTGTGAACGTTTACTACTTTGTAGAAAGAAATTAACACAAGAAATTTTATGTAAGAAGACACAAACATTTCTGGACATGCCTGTAAATAAATCTTATAACATTAAATTTTTTTGAAAATAATTCAATGCAAAAGTAAATATTTTTAAAAAATTCGAGATAAGCAAAACAATATTGTTTACATTATCGCTTCACTGCACATGTCAAAAGCACAGTTGCAGTTTACTCAGTTACAATTCTGTTATAGTTGTTTTTAATAGGTTTGAGAACGTTACGTCATACAGTAGTATTGATGTGTAGTGTTAACTTTTTTGCCGAATTTTCGAAAGAATTTTATTATCCCTTTTTCCACTTGACCCAACTATTGTTTCCCATATAAATCGGAAAAATTAAATATCTTTCAAACCTTAAAGACATTATTTAATTATGACCACAAAATTGTCATTTATCAAAAATATTGTTCCAAATTTGATTGTTTACGAATTCGGTTTTTTATTTCATTTTCTTAAAAAACTGTCTTTATTTGATAACTTTCGTAACGGCTTTGAAATATACCATTTTTAAATGTCATTGTGATCATTGATTGTAATATGAAACCCTTTCTCATAACTAATATCTTGAAATGCATTCACTTTGAACTATTAGATGAACCAGTGTCCAGTGCATTGCACAGACTCCTGTCACAAGAATTAAATAGATTTTCCTCTTACAGTTGCAAAATAATTTTTTGTGACAGTTGGAAATTAAATTTTGTGTAATCAGTCCTATTTAAATGCTTTTAAGTTGGCTGAGTGATAATATTTAAATCTTCCAGGGACTTAGTAATGCATCAAATAAACCGGTAGAGATTCAATACAGAGCAGTGCTGCCTTGAAGGTAAAATATGTTCACATGCATCTTATGCTATGATGTATATGCCAAAAAACTGCTTGACAACCTATTGGTGTCGAACTATTAAATTAAAAGTTAGATTTATGTAAAAACTTGTTGATTTCAAATACTACAAATATGTTGGCCTTAAATATTTTAGTACTTCTAAGACTTAGCAGAAACACTTTTATATTGGTTCCCACTCCTAGGAAGAAGAAAAAAAAATTAATGTTAATTTATTTCAATTAAATAATTTGCAGTAAATAAATAACAAAACAATTTAGGTTTTTCAATTTTTTCTTGTAATACCATTAATATTATGGATTAGAGGATATAACCCTACTTTTAGTAAAAGTCACATCTACTAAAAAACTATCTCCAAAGAAAACAGGTTTAAACTCAAGTAGCACTGTTTATTGCGTAAATTGCAAATAAACAACCAAAATCATCATTTTTTTAAATCACATTTATTATATTTACAATCACATTAATCACCATTTCTAAGTTTAATTTAATGTTGTGTTTCCACTATGATGCAACATATTCTTTGTTGCATGCAACTCTGTTTTAGAACAATTTTAGACTGTGTTACACAAGAAATGGAAAAGTCAATTCATTAAGTCTAGAACAATTTACTAAGACTAAAACATTTAAGATTATGGAATGTTACTACCAAATGTTCATTATATATATAAATATGTTTAATAACTTCCTTTTATTTTATTAAATAGGGATAAAAAACACTTCACAAAATTATAGAACACAATATCTATTCAATACAACAAATGCTTTTTTCTTATGGTTAGTTTTTTTTATGCATATACCTCAAAAAGTTAACGATCAAAGTTTTACAAATGGTTTTATTGCAAGGTGAAAATTCAGCACTATACACACTTATACTTAAAACAAATAAACTATTTACAAAGTCTTTGATCAATTAAACTGGCTTTACATGAAAGACTAATATGTAAATACATAATATATCCCAGGTAAAGAACATTAGAATCTGAACATTCCTACTACTTTGCTAAAATTTCAACCCAATATTATTTTAATATTTAGTGTAAATGCATTTTTATATACTTTTTTTTATAGCAAAAACCCTCAACAAATAAATTTAAAGCAGAATCATTACCAAAATTAATTTAACAAGTTTTTAGTAGCAGGGTCATCAGTATAAAAATAATAAGAGAAAGAAAACACACAAAAAAATTATTACTTAGAATTTTTTTAAATTATCTAAAACTGTTAAAATCGAACTTTTTATTCTTTCATATTAAAAGTCATCTGCATTCTGTTAACCTGGATAAATTATGTTAAGACAACAATAGATTGCTGGCCTTGAGAGGATTCTTTAGGAAAGAAAATCAACCCTCTACTTATCTTTAGCAGTTAATATTATAAATAACCCATTGATTTTATAACACACACACAAAAAAAGTTTATTTTGGCACAATGCCAATAAAGCTGTAAATTTCAAGCTATTATTATGCAAAAAAATTTGGAATTTATTGTGAATAATTAACAAATACTTTTGAATGAACAAATACAATGCCAATAAAATATTAATGGAAAAGAAAAACGAAAGATATAAAATTTAAGCTGATTGAAATTGTATTACATTACAAATTAAAACAAAAATGTAAATAAATATAAGTATTTTATACAAACAAAAATTTTGCATTTTATCGCACAATGAGTCATAACAAATTAAGAATCATCTATATAATTTCAGCATCACAAATTACCATTTCTTTATGAATTCACCCAACTGAGTTCTACTGATTAATTTAATAAAACTAGAAAATAGATATTTCTAATGAACAAAATAAACCACTTTTTACAAATGGTTTTTATATGGAATTGCATTTTTTCATTAAAACAGGCTACACAAGTAAAAACAGAGGAAAAAAAAATTATAATTTTTAATAAAAATGGATAGGATTGAAAATAAACTACTAAACTACCGCAGTACATACACACCAGGTGTTTTTAACTTTTACTTTACTTAAAAAGTATTGTATATATTATTTAGTTGTTAAAACTAAATAATTGAATTTTTTCATATTAATTTAATATAAGAATGAATTATAAATCCTTATTAACTTTCTTTATAGTGAGAAGAAAAAAATCAGTAGTATTTACTATTATTCTTCAAGCTATAAATATGTAACAAAATTAGTACACTTAGATATATCATTGTAAATTTTTTCAAATAATTAAATGAGGAATAGGCATTGAAGTTTAAACCTAATTAAAAAATGTGCATTATGAGCAATTGATCTAAGTATTTAGATTTAGAAAATTACTACTAAATCATATTCTATAAATTTTTAATTTAATTATAATTGTGTATAGCATATGTATCAAAATTAGAATTTTCTAAATCAAGCATCTTTAGTCAATTTGAAATTTTTTCATGTAACCTAGGTACAAACACACATACTTTTTAGGAAGTACAAACTGTACAATAAAGTTTTAATCTTCATACGCAATATATATGGTTCCAATTTGAAGCGCTAAATTTGTCATAGAAAAAATACTGTGTTGTAACAGTGCAAGTCAGAAATAAATAATGCAAACAAAATGTTATTGAAGTAAATAAAATAAAAAATTTGAAAACATTTAAAAAAATGTTTAATTTTTTTACTAGTAAATCGTTTTTGATTAAAAATACGTTTCTTGATTTTATTTTCTTAAGATTAATATAATTTTACAAGCTGTACCCAATTCCATTTCTCTCTCAACATTTTTACAGTTTATTTACAGAAGTAGTAAGCAAGTTTTTATAAATAGATCTAACTTAATTTGAATTTGGCAAAATGTTTATGGTATTATTAATGTATCACCTCAGATGCAGTCAAGAACACACATACACAGTTTGTATTACTTTTAAAAGTTCCATCAACTATCTCTTTTGAAGTTAACCAAGTTTAAAAACAATGTCTCTAGCACTTCTGTTTAAAATTAGTGATTGGATGAATAAGCAAAAAAAATGAAAAATACAATAAATAACTGTACATACTTGTATGAGAGATATTATAATGTAAAAAAAAATTATGACAAAAAAAGATAATCCTTGCACTAATGAGGGAAATTTCAAAATGCCAGTTTCCAAAATTTATTTAGGAAGGATATGAATTTCAGTATATTTTGTCATGATTGTAAATCTTTAAAAAAAATTTGAGTTTCAAGACAGTTTTGCTAATGTTAGTCTAAAAAACTTTTTAAACTAAATATTAAGGAATTCTCAGAATCATTAATTAAGTAAATATAAGTTAAGCATGTAGATGAAAATTACACATTGCTTTAACATAAAACAAAATAAACATTATTTATATAGCAAGTAACATAATAGTTTAAATAAATAAAAATTTATACTAGCTATTTTATAGAATCCAATGAATCTTCTTGAATTTAATAATCTATTGACTGTTTAAAGTATTTTTCTAAGAAACCCACAAGAAAATTTTAAAATGCACAACTTACACAAACTGGTGGAGGCTCGTGCACTACAGTCAGTGCAGCCGGGTGGTATCTAAATTTATTAGTTCAAAACTAAAACTACATATTTTACAATTTTCTAAAATGAAGATCCAAATTTCTATGGTAAGTGTAAAAAAACTACGATAAACAGCAAACTTCTTGCCTCAATACTCAACTTACGAGGGAAAAAAAAAGTTCCCAATCAAGTTGATCTTTCTCTGAAAGGTAGCCATGTGTTCCTGAAACGGGTTTCGGCTGCGACGTTACCATGAGTTTCTATGGTTACCAAAGGAATATGATAGAGTCTTCCCTCCATGTAATGTGTAGATTTTCCGATTTCGGCTGCTCTTGAGAATTTCTGCTCTGAAATAATCTCTAGTCGGAATTTTTGCAAGATAATGGTACCATCTGAAGGCTAGATAGTTATTTTATTAATTTGAAGTACTATTTTGTTCTGAAAATAAATTTGAATATTTTAAACTCATTATCTAAAAAATCGGGGGTTTTTTTGGCATGCAAAACTTCATTTAAACAGTGATAATTGAAGTTTGATATGATCTTTTAGAAAAATATCATGAGAATTCAAATCTGGATTAACTATTTGATGTTTTGAACATCAGTCAAATTGACTGGAAAAGAAAATGAATTTTGTTAGATTTTTAAATGCAAAATTTTTAGAAAAATTGCAATTTTTTCTACTTTCAAAGCTAAAATATTCTATTAAAAAAACTATATATTCTAGAAACTAGATGGAGGTTCATAACATTAAGAATGATATTACGAACAATTTCTAACCATAATTTCTTTTCTTGGCCCTATAAAACTTGAGTAATCACAGTTAAAAATATGCTAATTATAACGAGTTAAATGTTAATTAATTTTTTAATAAAACGGAAATTTTATTCATTCAAACATCATTATTAATAATGTACTTTTAAGTGAAAAAAAATCCAATTTTTAAAACGATAATTTAAAAAAAAAATTTAAGTGTAATGATTGGGGGAAGTGTGAGTGTGTGGTTGGGGGATGGGGGGGGGGAGGGGTTGTTGGGAAGTCGCATGTTTCCGGCTGCACTAACATTTTCGACCACAGGCCTCCACTTCCACAAACAAGTATATACAGTGACATATACTCAAACATACATGATTACCACTGTTTAAGACAATGAGAATTAGATGAACTTTCTATAAAGCAGGAAAACAAGGTTAACATGAAACAATGTTAAAACATCAATAACGATTAAAGATAATATAAACTGCATAATGCTATTCATATACCAACATCCACATCGTCTTCTGAGCTCAAATGACTATTACTCCCCTCTATAAGGTTAGTCCGTCCAGAATTATCACTATCACAGAAAATCTTTGTGCTATTCTGAATACTCAAGTGAGGATCAGGAAAACTAAATAAGCTATGAGGATGATCAATACACACTGTGTGTAGTTTATGAAAGAATGGAGATTCGACTGATAGAGAATCTTTTAAAGGGAGGATAGGATGACAAATATGTCCATTTAACCTGCTATCTGCTATACTTCGGTCAACCTCAGAATCGTGATCAGTTGGAACAAGAGTGAATTTGTAGTTCTCTTTTGTGATACTAGATGGACTGGCACGATGAAAGTGATGACTAGAATCGCTGACAAGACTATTTTCACTCAGTTCATTGTCTTTTCTGCTGAATCGGTCTAAGTCACTTTCATTTTCACCGTGGTTTATTAAAGTGAAATTGTTAGTTTTAGGAGGTGTGTCCTGTGAGCTGGAACCACTGAAGTGCTGGACTGCATTATCTGTAGAAGAGTCTTTTTCATTGTTGGAATTATCAGTTTTCTTTTTTCGTTTAGGTTTGTTTGGTTCTGGGGATTTGTCATCAGATCGTTGGCTTTTACGTTCTCGTTGTTTTTCGTTTTTCCACCAGTTTTTCAAGGTTGATAGAGCAATTTTAGGTCTGTAATAAGCAAAATATGTTTATTTTAAGTACAAAATACGTTTCAAGTTTAGAAGGGAGGAAATAATATATTTTTTTAAGGTTAAAAATGTATCCTAAAAAAGAATAGTTTTTGTTGAAATAATTAAAATGTACATCCAATATCAAATTATAGAATTTGCTTACAGAATTTTGATAAACTTAACTTGTACCTTTCCTGAGAAAACTTACATAGCACAAATTAAATTAACACGAATAAAAAAAATAAAAAAAAGTGGAAAATTTTATGTTTTAACTATATAAAACTGTAAAATAAAATATTAATAAATATCCAAAATGTAAGAATTACAATCAAGTTGACAATGTATACACATTACATTTTTTTTTTTCATATTACAGTGCCAGTTTCTTTTGTTAACATGGAAATACTAATAAGTGGCCATTATGAAAATGTTACTGTAATTTCATATATTTCAACTGTAGCGCACTGTAAAGTATACAATTTCTACAAACTTACCTCTCCTGTTGTCTGACAGAGCCTTGATTAAGAATGTCCACATACATCTGCAATGTTCTCCGAGAAGGGTTTCTGCATGCATGGAACCAATCTCTCATTGTCGGCAATTCTTTTGTGGGGTGGAAAGTGAGGCGGCCATCTACTGGACGGTCGCTTGGAACCACTTCAGGCGCTGATCCCTCTACAATACATAATCACATACATTATCATACCTTAACAAGATAGTCACCTAAAATGCAGAACAATACATAACTAATATACTGAATATGATAATGATATACTCAGAGATGGTCCAAAGAACCACATAAAAACTCTAAAAAACTTATATTTAGCATCAAGTATCAGCATTATTCAGTTATAAAATGTCCATAATGTTTTTATATTAGTGACACTATTGCATATTGCATCAGTAGTTTTATTTATAGGTGACATACGTAGTGAAGAAATAAGACCAAGTATCGTATTATGTCTTGATTATAAACATTATGTTAAAACTATATTCAATAGTTCAAAAATATACATACTTGATTTGTACAAAAAGTCTGGAAATGACTTGGATATGATTATTGATTATAATTCCTTTAAGTTTTCGAAATTGTCATAGTTAAAATTAAAAAATTGGCCATAACATATGCACTTCAAAATAAATTTCAGAATATATTGCAAGGAAAATAATTATGCCATTATTATCAGATAGTGACATTGATTTTCAACATGTAAATGTGTGGTGTGTAAACATTAACCTAGTCAACTATTAAGTCTTTTAGATAAGTTTTTAATTTAGCTAAGTACTTCTGCAGAGCAAATTATGTCATTTGCTGTGAGTGAACATTACAAACTCGGAGTTAGAAAAAAATTTCTAACTATAAACGAACTAAAAATAGAAAACACGATTTACCTTTAATTTTCCATAATTATTTTCCTTACAATATCAGATTTTTCAAATTTTCCAAGGATGTGGTAACACAGATGGATAAACCTTAGTAATAATTTTAAAAATATGGACTCATCAAAAGATTAATGTAATTTTTTTTATTCAAGATTATTATCAAGAATATGTGTCTTTTTATAAATTAAAACTCAAGATTTCTAATAATTTCAACATTCCTAATAAATTAAATGCAAATTCATCTCATGTCAGACAGAAGCACTTCTTACCAGGATGTTCCTTCCGATATGCCAAGTACCACTGGCCGAATTCCTGACACTTTTCTTTTCCAATTTTCCCCATATATCTGTTGTTAATAATATTTGATAGCATAGGCTAGGAAACAAATATAAATTACAGTTGTAAGTAAAAACTATATAGAATATAAACATTAAAGTATATTCCATGCAAATAATACACATTATTTTAATTGTTAGCCTTTAAAATCAAAATAATAATAATAAAAAAAAATCCATTAATAATTTGTCCAAATATTATACCACATTATAATAAAGTTGTAATTATAAAATTTAAAAATAGTATAATATTAGTATAAAATAGTATAATATATATAATAATTTAAAAATAGCATAAATATAAATAAAACATGTGAAAAGTGAATTACTCCAATATAAAAAAAGTATTTGAGGTGGATTAAAAGAGCTACCAACTTATTAAGCAATAAACTAAAAATGAGTTAGTTGTACTTAAATTTTTATTAGCTCTTTAAAACCCAAATGTTGAATACCATCTATTGCAAACTTTTACTGCTGTGTTTTATTAAATCATGGTATGTATATATATATATGTATTTTTTTTAGAATTTTTCATAAAAATATAAATAAAAAATACAAATTACTCCAAAATAAAAAAAGTATTTGAGGTGGATTAAAAGAGCTACCAATTGCCAAATTAACATACCTGAGAAAGAGGACACAGTTTAGCTAATTTAATTTGTGACATTTCTCTTAGGAGTTCAAGAACAGCATTCCGCACAGTGATATCTTTCCACTCTTGAGGATCATCAGGTACACTACACAATGAACAAAGCACAATACTCAGTGATAATAATATGTTTAACAACTAGGCACATGTAATAAATTATAATATATTTATAAGATAGTTAATATGGCTTCAATTTATCGTATTTAACATCAGCCAGAAGGAAATTTAAATAAAATAGAGTGGAAAGAAAATCCAGTAAAGAAACTGATATTCTTCTGATTTTACAGTATACTGTTATTGTCCAAAAAATAAAAATATGAAATGGCTTAAAAAACAATTTCAGTTTTGACAATCACTCGAAAATCAAGGTTTAGCAGGACTTTTTTAGGAATTTTGAAACTGCCCATGATCCTTTCATAATTAAAAAGTTCCCTGCCAAACATGTGATTTCAAGGATTTCTTACTTCATTTACCACACTTCAAAATATTACCAATTTAAAATAACTGAAACTATTCAATTGACACAATAAAAATGCTTTTTCAGAGAAATTAAAACTTGAAAAAAATATAATCATTTAGAATTTTAAGAAACACTGTTCTAATAAGTTGGTTTATTTCAAAAATTATAATATAAACCAGCTATGAAATTTTTTTTACAAGTAACATAATTTATTTAATAAAATGGATAATATACCTGTACAAACGCACATGAAGTGATGCCATAGTTGTTAAATCCCCAAGAATATCACCAACAGTAGCTTCTGGGTTTTCTGTTATCTGGTCGAAGGCTAAGGATTTCCATTTTTTTACTTGAATAGAGCCTAATCATCATAAAGGCATACCATTATTAATTTTAGACATGATTTAAATGCAAAAACATCTGTTCTATATATGGTTGTCTGCTACAGTTGAAAAAGAAGAAAAAGAAAAAAAAAAAAAATCCTAATGTATGGATATGCATGAAACAACAAATTTGCATTTTAAAGATGGTTCCTTCAGTAAGCGTGATTATCAAAAACAAACCTTTGGCTCCTAATATTTGAGCTCCAGAATATCCAAGTTTTCCCAAAGCAGTTCTTACTAAATCGCTGAACAAAGTATCATTTGGAACAATGGCGTAGCTGTCAAGTTCCACATACTGTCCACATGCTTGTGGACCAGGAATCTGTTCAATAATACAATGAACTGGTAAACACTTCCCTGCAAGAACAAGGTAAAATTTTCATTTAATTTGAAGTATGTATAGTAAAAAATAAACATCACATTATTATCCATTTTATAAAGGGGCTAAAATTTGACACTGGTGATGATGGTTCAAATTTGCAGCTTTATAAAAAGGATAAATTTTAAAGCCACATTTTTTGGCCATTTTGTAAAGTGTCTAAACTACAATAAGACTCACTAATTTGCAGTATTTTTATTAAATCTTTATATTAACTTTGATTTTGTTTGTGTATGGAAGCAGGCAAATTTGAGGAAGGCTAATTAACCCACTAACAGTCATGCAATCAAGCTCAAACTTGATATATAGATTTATTGTTGATTATAACATATTCTATCAAGTTTTATAGCCTGTCACTAAAATTCTGCTTTTAGATACACTACTATTTATGCTTCGAAGGGCTAACTAAATCAATTGCCGTAATCCTGTCACGCTGAAATTTGACAGATAGATTAATTGACGATGAGAATGCATTCTATCAAGTTTTGGGGACTACTATTAAATGACCATTTTACACATGCTTCTTAGGACAAATTAACACATTTGCTGACATTCAATCTAGTTGAAATTTGACCAATAGATTTGTTGTTGATAAGAATGCATTCTATCACGTTTAGAGGGCTATCCCTAAGAAGACGCTTTTACATATGCTTCTAAGGACTGATTAACCCATTTGGCGGTATCCAATCAATATGAAACTTGGCAGATAGACTCACTGTTGATGACAATGCATTCCATCGAGTTTTGGAATTTTTTCCTAAAAGTCTGCTTTAACACATGCTACTATTGCAGCTTCAGAGGATTAATTATCCCATTTGTCATCATTCAATCAAGTTAAAATTTGACCAATAGACTCGTTGTCAATAAGAATGCATTTTATCAAGTTTTGGAGGCTATTCCAAAATGGGCACTTTTACACACACTTCTGAGGACTAATTAACCCACTTGTGGTCATCCAATTGAATTGAAATCTATGAGATAGACTCGTTGTTGATGACAATATATTCTATAAAGTTTTGGGTAAAAAGAAAGTTATTCAATAGTAGAGAATTGATGGTTTTCTTCATAGATGTTGAACACAATCCTATCTTAAAATTGCTTAAATAAGTAGCGATTGCTCATAAAAGTAGCAAATGCATATACAAAGGATTTATAGTAAAAACTTTGTATTTATGGGTTAATTTTTAGCATCAGATTTAGGGCCCTGCAACTTTGTTAAAGATAATACTTAACACTTACATTATAGCTTAATAATGATAATGAAAAATAAAACCAGACACTATAGAAAAATAAAAATAATATATCTCACCATGCATTTCTGTAACTTTATGATTCCTAATATCTCCCAAAGCTGGACAGTTGCTTGTAGAATCGGATGGACTTTGCCTTCCTGAAGTTCGACTGCTTTCCAAAATAGTAAGATTTTCAGTGGGCTGTTTTAGAGGCTCTTGCAAAACAGTAAAAACTGGCTGATTTTGAGTGCTTGGATTTGAAGAATGGTCATGATTTACGGGTACATTATTACTAGGTGCATTACTGCTATTTGCTGGTAAACTATTGGCATTTGTTGGTCCATTTATCAAACCCTTAAGTATAGGGGAAAAAAGTTTAGATAATAATAATCAAATACAGTTTTGTTTCCCTAATAGTCAATATATATATAAAAAAAACACTATATAAATGTTGTGGTCGGTAGTCTAGGGGAAAATAGGAACGATGCAGTTCTGTTGCTTAAAGTTATTTAATTTCATTATTTCATCTTGGTTTAATTACAAAAGAAGACTGTTAAGCCTTCACTAGAAGATCGTGATGGCGGCCTAGGGCAGAATCCTCTCGCTCCTCTCAAGTCTCGCTGTTTTATACCCAGTGGCGCTGCAGTCGATACTGACTCATCTCCACTGTGTATACGACACTCGGGCATTCTGATATCCATTCAGTCTTCTGAATGTAACTATATTTCTAAAAAGACACTTACAAGAGAAAGAAACAAACTACAAAAGTAAAAGAAATAAAATTCGAAAACTACAATTCTTTCTCTTCAAATTGAATGGAAAAACTTTGTAAATAATAAAGCGTAAAATGCGATTAAGTACAAGAAAGCTGAGTACAAGAAAGAAAACAAATGTATATTCTAAACCTCCTAATTCACAAGAAAATTTTCACTATTCAAAAATTTGGAGGATAAATTGATAGAAAAATAAACATACAAATATAACTGATAAACAGTACCTATCAATTTAACAAAACAAGTTTTCAAAATAAATGTGATTGATAAGAAAACGTTTAAAAATGCAGAAAAATATGAATCACAAAAGTTAAAGGAATACTAAAATGTAAACAATAGATTATTAAAATGTAAATAATGATTATCAAGTAGGAATCAAACAATATAAGTAACATATAGTTATAAGAAAATGTTCAGTTCTTGCTATAATGTTGAAAGAAAAAAAAATCACTTATATACTAAGTTCACTGTAAGTTTATGAGTGTTCGTTAAGAAAAAAAAACACAGTTTATGGTTCAATTGTCTTTCCATTTTTTCATAAAATCGGCGGCTGTAGATGTCAAATTTGGGCCTTCGTGACTACCCAATTTTCGAACATCATAACGATCATTTGGTCGAATCTTAATAACTTCGTAGGGGCCAAAAATTTTAACACGTAATTTTAAACCCGGCTTGAACTGGGTTCGCTTGATCGCAATTTTGTCACCAATTTGATACACAGCAGCTGGTTTTCGATGTTTATCGTACTGAACTTTGCTGCGCTGTTGATGTTGAAGGATATTTTCCTCAACGGTTGTTCGAATGTTTTCCCAATCGGTAACTGTCGACTGAATTTGGGCGTCTTCTAAAATTTCCTTAATACGAATGTCATCTGTATTCCGCATTTTAACACCGGTGACGAATTGGAATGGGGTATATTTTGTAGCGAGTGATACGGTGCTGTTAATTATTCTTTGCATAGAAGGGACGTATTTAAACAATTTAGTGGGTTCTTCTAGAGGTAATTTTGTTAATACAGGGATGAGGGTTGAATAGAATTTTTCGGCTTGTCCGTTACCTCGTGAAACACCTGTTGTGGTGGTAATATGTTCTATTTTTTCATCACGACAGTAGTTTTGAAATTCGATGGAAGTAAACGCACTGGCTTTGTCGCTAATAATTCGAACGGGGTTTCCGAATGTTGTTTGGTGTTGCATCAGTTTATCAATAGCGTCTTTTGCCGTTGTGGAACGAACGGGATACAGCCATAGAAATTTAGAAAAGGCACAGACGATACGAAAAATATGCTTGTAATTTTTCGAAAAAGTGAATCTTCTGGGAGATTGATAAATAGGCGTTTCGTCTGATAAAAAAATTTGCATAGTTAAATTTGTTTCTTTAATTTTATGTGGCCGATTAGAATTAATTAAAGTTTCAATTTCTTTTGGCTGAGATAAGTTTGTTATGTGTAACAAATCCAGTTCAGTTATTTGTATAGCATTACAAGTGTAAATAAAATCTTTCATTTCATTACTATCCACAATTTCAGTGAATTCCATAAATAAAGTCTGGCTTGTATCAGTGTCGCCATTAATTTTCGCGAAGTCTTTAGATTCATCTCTAAGTGGGTGAGGGTGGCTACATGCGTGGAAAGATACATCATTATAAATTGATCTCGAGGTATTAGGGTCAGTCTGAATTTCATCAGTGTGGGAATGGAATTTTGTGGCGTTTTGGGAAGGGATATTTTCATATGTGCTAATTTAGCAGTTTCTTCAGAAAATGCGCCTTGTAACAGAATTTCTTTATCACAAATAATATTTGGGTTTACATATGCACTGTTAATACAGATAATAGAGCTTCCCGAATCTATCAAGGCATCTACCATTTCATCATTTACCAAAAGAGTTTCATATTGGAGTTCATTAGTAAATTTATTAGAAATAAGAGGCGTTTGAGCTTCAATTGTACAAATAGTATTTTCATTTTTAGGGAATAGTTTTCGGAAATTTTCCTGGGTTGGTTGACGATTTTGATACCCAGTTTTATTGTTATCATAAGGGGGTCGCGTATGTACTTCAGATAGTGACTTTCGCTTGGAATTAAAATAGTTGTCGCATTCCAATGCTAGTTGAGATGGTTTAAACCACGTATCCGCTTGACGGACAGCAATGTGAGATTGGGTGTCTCGGTCAAGGGTGCTAAATAATTTATCACTAACCATTAATTGAGATATTTCCTCTACCGTGCTAGCATTTCTTAATTCTAAATAGTACTTGAAAGCTACAATTAAACGGCTTGAAAACTGAACGTGAGTTTCGTTCGGGAACTTTTGAGCTCTTCGAAAATTAATAAGAGTTTCCGGGGCTGTAGGTTGGAATTGTTGCAAAACGATATTTTTAACCCTTTCATAATTAGTTAGGTCAGTCTCCGAAATGTACAATAATACACTATTTGCACGCTCTCCAAGAATATTTATCAAAATTTCTGCCTTAAATTCTTGTGGTACCTGTTTGGTAGCAAATGCTCGCTCTAAAGAATGAAAAAACAAATTTAAATTTTCTGCTCGTGAAGGAACTGGCATAGATAAAGTTTTAACGCTTCGTAAAAGATTTTCGAGGCTGGATGTTAAAGTGTCGGGGGCGACATTATTTGTAATTGCGTTTGTCGGGTTTTCCGAAATATTTCTTCTAAGAGCCTCAACTTCTAATTCTTTCTCGGCGTGTGATAATTTTAATTTTTCCAGCTGTAATTCTTGAGCAAGTTGCTCTTGTGCTAAATTTACTTGCTCTTTCGCTAAGTTTGCCTGTTCTTTCGCGAAATTTGCTTGCTCTTTCGCCTTGCGTTCTGCAATTGTATCCGAAATTAAATCTGTAACGAATTGTGGATCATCTTTAAATACAGGACATGACTCGATGTTTTGTTTAATCACTATTAACGTTGCGTTTTCTGGGATAGTGATACCTATTTCCATAGAAATTTTGATTAAATCGTCCTTCCGAGAATTTTTATACATTTTTGTAAACAAAGGTAATTTTAAATCCTATCTGGATATCTGCTACACGTTGAACAAGGACAATATTTCCCTTTAAATTTTTTTCTTTCTCTGATATTGGTGACGCTTACAGAACTTTTTAACACTGGCACAAAATCGTGCACATTGTAGTAGGTAAACACTTACGTGATTTGAAGATCACATGCATTATTTTGCACACACGCGATGACACTTTTTAGAGCACAATCGATGGCACAAATGTGATGAAACACTTGTGATGTTGGTTTTGCTGCGTTGCTTGTTGGGAAGGGGACGTTGTGTTGGTCCCCGTTGAATCTCCCAGTGTGTGACAGGAAAGGCTGGAACTGGTTTGCAGTTGAAGAGGATGAAGTGGGAACAAACTCCGGTATTTCAGAAGGGTTGAAGATCGAAGGGGACGAGAAAACTCCGGATGGCTTTCCTGTGAGGTGAACTCTTCGCTGGACGGCTTTCTTTCGGGGCGCTGTAGGGATGATTTTCTGGAGCGGTGTCTGTGGAGCGGTGGTGTTGGCTCGTTGCGTTAGGCAGTGGAAAGTCAATTTTCTCTTCTGGGATGAATTGCGTGAGAGGCACTGATATGGGCCGTTCGGGTTTGTTTTGCCCGTGGTGGGAGAGGCGCTGTGATGGGCCTGCTGGGTTTTGTTTGCCCAATTTTTCTTGTAGTGGAGAAGTTTGAGAGGCGCTGGTATGGGCCTTCCGGGTGTTGTTTGCCCGATTTTTCGTGTATTTGAAGAGTTTGTGAGGCGCTGGTATGGGCCTTCCTGGTGTTGTTTGCCCGATTTTTCGTGTATTTGAAGAGTTTGAGAGGCGCTGGTATGGGCCTACTGGGTTTTGTTTGCCCGTACTGTGATGATTTTCATCGAATATAAGTTTTATAGGTTGAGTGTTTTATTTGAACTCAACTAGTGAATGTAGCGAAAATTCAGGATTCAGAACCGGCTGAGACCCCATGTTGTGGTCGGTAGTCTAGGGGAAAATAGGAACGATGCAGTTCTGTTGCTTAAAGTTATTTAATTTCATTATTTCATCTTGGTTTAATTACAAAAGAAGACTGTTAAGCCTTCACTAGAAGATCGTGATGGCGGCCTAGGGCAGAATCCTCTCGCTCCTCTCAAGTCTTGCTGTTTTATACCCAGTGGCGCTGCAGTCGATAGGCGCGGCAGTCGATACTGACTCATCTCCACTGTGTATACGACATAAATGAAATATAAAGCTATATATCAATCAAAGCTAGATCTAGAAAAATAAATATAAAAAACTAAAATCTACAATGTGTATAACAAAAAACTGAACATCATTGGTGAAAATAATTTTTTGAACTGGTTAAAATTTATATCCCACTTTACTATACTTGAATCTTTGTTATTACTGGAAAGTCTGATAGTGGCAGATTTGAAGACTATGGTGGAAAAATTTCATGGCGACTCTTTCTATAATTAATTTTTATTTTAATGAATAACATTTTCAAATATGATACACAATAGAAAGTATAAATTAAAATAGTGGAGAGGGGGGAGTTACACATTGGTAACAATTTCAACAATTAGTGCTAGACACATTTATGTTACTTGGCATATAAAACTGGTCAGCAGGATGATCGACTTGTTAAATGTATCTGTAGCAACTGACATATTTTTTACTTTCAATACGTCCCATATGTATTATACATAGGGTAATTAAAGTATAGCATTCGGTCAAAAAAAAATTCTCGTTTTTTTTTTTGCATTTCTCTACGTTTTGGAACACCCTTATTTCAAAAAAGTGATCTAGAAAAAATTTCTGTTTGTATGTGTGTCTGTGGTTAGCATAACTCCCAAACAAACTGACTTACAATGTTCAAATTTGGTATGAGGGTTAGGGGCGGCCATGGGACCTACCATTAAGGTTTTTGTCAAAATCGCGCATGCGCATAAGGTTGTTTTAAGATTATCTGGTGCCGTCAGCAACATGAGGGCTATAATGCGCCGAAACATTCGTCATTAGACAAGCCAACATATATTTACAAACACCCAAGCATAACACGGGACTCAAACCCGCAAACTCGCGATCTAGAAGCTAGCACGCTAACCATTATACGGTTTGGTCGGCCATGCGTATAAGGTATCTGCCATTGAAAAAACCATGTTTTTGAATGATTGCTAAAAAACGGCTCTAACGATTTCGATAAAAATTGCTGTGCTAATGCCTCTCAAAGTGTTCTAAACATCCCCCCCCCCCTCCGAAATCCCTGTAAAAATGCTTCAATGGCGTAAAAAGTTGAAAAACTAATGCCTTTAACTCTTTAGTTCCCAATGCAGTTTTCTGGAATATCCTTTAGGGACCGGGTTCCCGCCCAAGAAAAAAAACCATTTTCACCCCTCCAAGTGGGGTAATTAGAGAGACAGGGAATAGACCCCTGCTAAACTAAGGGTGATTTATCTATCTTCACTGTCTGGTTTCCAGGCAGTGGGTTGACAACTCTATATCTTCAAGGCATTTTTCTTTTCTTTAACAGTACAAAGTATTTGTGTTTAGGACTTTCACCTGTTACCCCCCTGTTGTGACGAGAGTTGTAAAAGTCACCCCCCTCTGTGAAGCGGGTCCTCTATCGCATTGTAGTGCAGCTAATGGTATCGGACCTCCAAGGTCCAGTCAAAAAGGGGGGGGGGGTAAGAACTATGAGTGAAGAGACACGGCCGGAATGGGACTCAGGTGGCTGGGCCGGAACGGGGACTAAAGAGTTAACACAGAGTTCTCTTTCCTTGAGCATACCTCATCATCGATCGTTTTTGCTTCTCACCTCAGTTTCACTTATAATAAAGGATTATCGTAAAGTACATAGCCAAAATCACAATTTTGGCTATTTAAAAAAAAAATCCATTCAAGAATTATTGCAAAAAATATCGCCATACAGGCAATTTTTTCTAAGTAAATGATGAATATATAATAACGGTAAACAACGCAAATCCATGACAGTATAATAGTGTAATTGAAAGTTGTGCGATGTTCCACACCCCTTGTTTCATTATTAATCATAGCATTTTGTCAAGGACTTTTTATTGAGAAACAAAGTTGAGGAAACTTTTCTGAAAAATGTTAGCTAGCATAGTTCATAATAGATGTAACAATATCTGCTTTCATATATATATATATATATAAAGCTAAATGTCATTTCATAGCTTGAAATAATTGTCTGTATTCTTTTATCTAATTTTAATTCAAAAAGGATACACTCAGATTCATTCCTTTGAGATATATTCTGCAAAGTCTTTTCAGTGGAAATTGTTGCACTTGTGTGTCATCCGACGACCTTTGGTGAATTTTTAGCGACGGCAAAGTGTTTGCCAATTGTTGAATTTCTTTCTAATTACCAACATGTTTTGAAAATAATTCTACATCATTCTCATTGAAAGAATAAATACTTAATGGACTGTGTTCCAGTAAACTGAATTTTGCTAGAATAATTTTGATAATTGAACTTTGTTGGGAATGTAAATTAAATCAAATAAAAATTTAAATTGAAAGAATTAAAGTAATCAGCCAATCGAACAATTCGTGTCGTTGACAAGTAAGAAAAGTTTGCCAACAGTCAACAGGATAATTTGTATGAACTCAAGGGATCTTGAGTATTATTCTATCGATCTTTTTACTGTAACAAATATTTGGTAAATGCAGTTAACCAATCATATAGTTCACATAGTTGACAGCTAACAAAAATGGCAAAGCCCTTAATAAATGATAAAATTTATTTTGCTATTTTGGCAACAGGAAAAAAAATTCAACAATTGGGACAAAAAAAAAAAAAAAAAAAAAAAAAAAAAAATCCTACAGTACAATTTTTTATTTTTGAAATTTGAGAATGTAATTTTTTAATTTTTTTTAAAGGTAACACTTGAATAGTAATGAGATTCTACTAAACTGTAAACCAGAAAAATTTTAAACCATATAAAAAATTAAATCACTGAAACAAATACAAGGAACCCTAAGAATTAAATTCTTAGCAGTAAAATGAAAATGAAAAATGAAACAATTTATAAAGACCTAATAAATAGACCAACAAATTATGGAAGAGAAATACTCTTTCCTTTGTATCATTGGAATAATAATAATAATGAAAAGCAATATATAGCAATATGCATCACACATTAAACACTTTTATTTAATCACTAGTTCTTCATTGCAATATATATATATACATATATTTATCCGATAAAACATCTATTGCATATAGGTAGCTTTGTAAATAGTTTTTAGTAGAGGATTAAAGTAATCCTACAATTTATGAGATGTTTTGTTGACTCAAACTAAAAAAAAAAGGGATAGCTGGTAGAGTCAACATTCTTTTAATTTATCACAGTATTTTTAAAAATTTTGAACACTTGTACAAATACTTTGATAAAATTTTACAAAGTGTTGCAACAATTTGTGAATAAAAATATAAGAAGTTGAATGTTGTTGTTTGGTGTTATTATCATTTAAAAAAATTTGTGTAGTATAATTTTATTCTTCACATCGTAGGGTCCCCTGTAGCTGTAACAGAGGTCCCTGCTGGCCCATCAATTACGCCTTTGATTATGGGACAATATGTCGCAAACTCTGTTGTATGTGCTTACTTTTTAAAGCAAACTGTGGACTGTAAGCAAATGTAGATTATAGACATGATACTGCTCTCAAGCAAAAAATACCTGAACTTCATGCGAAAGATTGTATTAAGCTGCAATTTATAAAATGGGATACATATCTTACTTGCTCAGCAGCTTCAGTGAGAGGTGTATGTGTGTTTGCAGCAACCCAGGCTTCAGCAAAAGTTTCCATTACCGAATGAAAATCCATTTTTTCCATGTCGGAATATTGTAGCTACTAGCTTGACTCTAGTAAAATAAGATTTACTCTAGCAATAATAGAATTAGAATCAAAGTAAAATAAAACGTGTAAATCAATTCGAAAAAATATTTCAATTCGAATCTTCATTAAAAAGTTACATCTCAAGTATTCAAATTGAAGAAAAATTTGTTTTGGCGAAACCTGGAAAACAAAACACAAACAAATTTATTGATGCCAAAACCTCTGTGGTCAAAACAACATTGAAATATCCCATTTTTTTAGCCAATTAATAAAGAGAACATTTTTCATAAATTCCATTACTACTATCTTTTAAATGTATTTAAATATTTTACTAAGTCATTTAAGGGGTAGTTTATCAAAGTTATGCTTTTTTTGACAAAAGTAAAATATCAAATTTTATACTTTTATCGAAATGAGCTTTTTGGCAACAGTAAAAATTTTAGATGTGTTGATGTTGACTTGAATCAGCTGTTAAAGTATAAGATTTTATCATCATGTTTCACTTTCGAAAAGCGTTAATATTTGTTTCATTTACAATTTTATTTAAGGCTATTGTAATTAAAGGTTTTGGAAACGATGTAAAAGGTTATAGTGTCAATGAAAAAGTATGTATCTACTAATATGATTGTTGCAAACTTTTATAGTTTATGTGCTTGCCGGTTTATCTCTTTTAAATTCTGCTGATTTCGTGGTTTGTTTCGCTAAAATACTTTCCTTTTTTGTAGGTTATTTTATACGTGAATAAAGTTGGACCATATTTCAACCCTCATGAAACGTATCATTATTATCAACTTCCAGTTTGTCGACCGGAGAAAGTAAGTGAATAAAATCTTGGAAGATATTGACTCGTATATACAAAATATATTGATTTTACGTCTCAGAAATTTTTATTTTATCCTGTTTATTTTTAATTGTGGAATAGATGTAGTGTAGGACATTTGGCAATTTTTTTCATTTGGGGACCAAAGAGTGTGTCGCCAAAATGACATGGTTTAAGGTTGCCGCTAATTCAATATAAACAAGATGGCGGTTCATTCAAAATGACCGTAAAAAGTAAACAACTAGAAATGTAGCAAATATGCAAATAAACAATAAAATACGACATAATAAGCTAATTAATCTTAATAAATTGGTTAAACTGTGTTATATGGTGGCATTTAGCATTTTTAGTACTTTTCCACAGAACATAAACATTAGCGAACTCCAACACTAAAGCAAACACAAAACAGCAGAAAATGAAAATTTGAGAATCGAACCTGCTCCATGATTTGTGGTTTAGAAAGGTTGAAGTCCACTGCCAAAGCCTTTAAGCTATGGTTGCGATGCAAGTTGCAGCAAGATTTAAGTGTTTTTGATTTTGATCTCAATAACATTCATATTAAAAATGTACAACTCAGGAAGAAATCAAAATATGTTGAGTAAGTTTATTAAAAAATATCGCTGAAAATTCAAAGACAATGAAGTTGCAAACGATAATTATACATAAAAAAAAAAAGGGTTAGGAAATTTAATTTTAAATGATAATTGAAAGATAATTTAAGGAATTATAATTTAATTTTAAATAATTGATAAAGGGTAAAATTTCATTAAGCTTTTACATTAATTACAAATATTTAAACCCTTCCACAATAGTTATATTTTCAATCAACTGCTAAAAACTCTAAAAAGTAAAAAGTGCGAGTGCTTAAGGCTCTAAAAAAAAAAATTACGACCTATTTCATTGACCTTGCCGCCAATTGAACCTAAAAATACACACTCTTACCTATTTCGACAATCTTACCCTCAAAATCTCTTCTTTTTTTTTAATTACTTGACACTATAAAACTCTCTGAAAAGTAAGGTGTAAGTGCTCTTTGCGCTGTAAAAAGAAAAAGTGTGACCTATTTCGTTGGTCTTACAGTCAATTGAACTTTAAAAAAATACCCCTAGCTATTTCGGGCAGTCGTTTGTGGTATATCACCCCCAAAATCTCTTCTCTTTATTAATTACTTGGTATTGTAAAACTCTAAAAAGTAAGGTGTGCGCTTCCTAAAAGTTATATTTCATAAACTATTTTGGTGACTAAACAGCCACCAAAATATAGTTCTGATTTTTATTGGAATATGGTTTCAATTACAACATCCCAAACACTATGGATAAAAAGTTATATTTAATTAGAGATAGACACATAAATCTTCCATTCATTCTCCTGGAAGGTTATATGTATTATACATTAACACACTCGCTGTCGATCACATATGGGCGCAGAATGTCTTGTTACACCCCAGTAGTCTGTCCTGGTCAGATTGTACCCAATCGGAATTTCTGTTCATACTGTAATTAACTGATGTAACAAATTAATGTTTGTCATGTGACATAAATAATAGATACAGCTTGTCTTCCTTTTCTCCATAAGGTTAGCTGGAAGCTTGTGTTTTTAAAACACAGTTTCAGATAATTCCAGCATGAACGGAAACTCTGATCGAGTACAGTCTGATCAGGACAGACTACTGGGGAGTAACAAGACATTCCGTGCTGATGTGTGATCGGCAGCGAATGTGTTAAAATTCTAAGGATTTATCCCGGGTAAACTTTCCAAAGTAGCAACAGATTATTTTATTTGATACACAAGCAGTTCTCCGCAAGTAATCTCATATATTTTAAACGAACCTTCATTGTTAAAAATCTAGGCTTTAAAACATGGTTTCTGCATTCCCACTAAAAATACTCATACATAACTTATATTTATGACGTAACCAAAATAAAACCAATCGTTCTTCAGCTGGTTTTAGCTTTCGACAAACGATAAACTCTGAAATGAAGAGAGAAACATAAATCATGCAGTTTGCCATATTTGTAACTATCATTAATTTATCAAAACCAAACCAGTAGACCTGAAAATATCTGCTCATCACAGGTCGATTAAACGAAATCATGAGGCAACTAAATAAACTAATCAACCGGCCTAAACTAATCAAATAGCTGCTTTCATGATGTTTACAGTGATATATAACACTTTGCAATAGCTAAATAGTTCCAGTAACAAACATACATTTTATTCAGGTATATTATGAATTAAGGGGAAATGTTTACCTTTCGTTTCTCCCCTCACCTACGATTTTTTTTAATTGTTACCGAATATATCGAAATTTCCAAATCAATGAAAATCTCAGTTCCCTTTCTTGAAATTTTGTAATCATGTGCGTATACCAGGGGTCGCAGACGTCCTATATGTCCTATAAATCCTATATATTTTTAAAAATCGGCAAAAACATCCTATATTGTCCTATATTTTACAATTGTCCTATATATCCTATATTGATTCGATCTATATTTTCTTCGAATTCGTAATAACGGCGCCGATCGTTGCCATTTTTTATATTTCGGACTCTGGCGCGATCGTAGGTGAAAAAAACCTGACAAAAGCGATGTTTGTAACGGCGGCGTTTTATCTTTTGTGACGTCACGTGCTACATAACCTCCAAATCGACTACTGGACCAGTGGGAGTTGTAAAGTGTAAACATGTGAACTTTTCCATAGTCTTGAATTTCTGATTTGTTTTCTCCTCCAACGTAGTAATTTAATTGGTCATAATACATAGAGAGATGTAGCAACAAAACTCTGCCTCGAGAAAAACGGATGAAAACAACTTGTGATTAACTTGCTTGTTCTACTATAGAACATTTTGAGTGCTCAGTCAATAATTGATGAAGGAAACAAAAGGGTTAAGATTTACTGTATGATGTCGGATGGAGATTTTTTTATTCCAAATCCGATACGGATTCTGCGCCACGAATTGTTTACATCAAATCGCGCCTAATTATGACAACCATAGGCAGTTCTCTTGCTCTTAAAAAAATGGCAGGGCTGCCATTTTTTGTCAATCACCGTGGCGCAGAATCAGTACTGGATTCGGAATATTAGCCACAACTTTTTCATAAAAGTCGTCAAAATTGAAAATGACGTCAATACGTTGTGTTGTCAAATCCAAATTGTCACTAGGGTTTCCGGAAAACCAAGTTCTCGGTTCGCCACATTCGGCGCTAAATCTCCCAATTTTCGCCGCTAATCCAACCGACACTGAGCAATAAATCTGAACCAACAAAAGACTGCAAACAGAGATAAAAAGAAAATACTTAAAGAAATTCGAGCAGTTCAAGCAGTTATAGATGCTGGAAGCAAAAGATTCAAGATTGCAAATAATGTAATTAATAAAACTTCATTTAGAGATGGAATATTGAGACAATAACGGATGACATATTCAGGTTGGTTGTATTCAGATTATCTGGCGCCGTCAGCAACACGAGGGCTATAATGCGCCAAAGCATTCGTCATTAGACAAGCCAACATACATTTACAAATACCCATGCCTAACACGGGACTTGAACCTGCAACCTCGCGGTCTAGAAGCTAGCACGCTAACCACTATACCGTTTGGTCGGCTGACATATTCAGGATCAGGCGATTTCTTTTTTTTAAAGGTGTGTTTTGATTCTCTTAAATACAATATAACGCGTATAAAAATGTATAACGAGTTAATTTTTAAGTTCAGTAGCAACTGTGTGCAGTTATTTGATGTTTTAAATTGTCCTATATTTTTTTTTTAAAAATCCTATATATTCTTATTTTGTCACTTTGACCCCTGGTATACTTGCAGTTACAATCCATTCATCCAGAATATGGATTCATGAGTTGACAGGGTGGCGACAGAACCGGGAATTCAGGAAAATTAAAGAAATGTCAGGGAATTTCACTCTTGAAAAATCGGAGAAATGTCAAGGAATTTTGAAAGTTTTGAGTTTCCCTTCTTGCATCTCCCGCGCTGGTGCTGACGCCGCCTTATTGTTAAAAAAAATCTTCTAACTTAATCTGACGGCATCCTTTACAGACATGATTATTTTCCTTCTTGCCTGGCATTTTTGTCAGCAAAATATATTAGAACCCTTATTTTATTTGGGTATTATTTCTGTTATATTTTTATTTATCCTACGACTTAAAAGCGCGGCCACCTGTAGCTTTACAGTGTTAAAAAAAATTCTTTAACTTCCATTTGAATATATCCTTTACAGGCAATATTATTTGTCTTTTTGACTTCCTTTTCTGTCAACAAAATGTACTAGAATCTTAATTATTAATTATTTGAGTATTATTTATGCTATATTTTTAGTTGTCCTATAACTTAAAAGCGTGGCCACCTGTAGCCTTACTGTTAAAAAAAAATTCTCAAACTTCAATCTGACTGCATCCTTTACAGGCATGGTTATTTTTCTTCTTGTCTTGCATTTTTTATTAACAGAATATATTAGAACCTTCAATTCCTTAATATTTCAAATTGATTCCGTCAGATTTTTTCGTTTTTACAGCGCTATGTTACAGAAGTGCAACAAATCTATTGGCATCCATAAGTGAAAAAGCTTAGATCCTGTACTTGATTTTTTTTTTGTACTTTCATTGACATTCTATCAAAAGCATTTAACTTAGATATGTGTTTTTGATTTATATATTTAATACAAATCAAATGAAGAATTGAAACCTCATCCTCCAAAAAATAAATAATAATAATCTGAATGCACTACTGCAATTATCAGGTAAAAGGTAAAACCCCAACTTCCCCTTCCTTGGCTGCGCCACCGGTAAAAAAAAAAAAGTCCGCCATGTAGTGGCTGCTAAACTAAAAGTGTCTACCGGCCACTGGCTACTACTTGAAAATTTCAGTTTTCAGGTCTACAAACTGGCCAATTAAAACCATGCCAAACGAATGTCCCATACTACATCTGTATCATAATTGTCACATTAGGAATCTGTCTTTCATCAAACTTGTTACCAACCCCGTTCCAAATTAACAGGTACAGGTGAATTTTTATGAATAAACATTCGAGGAATACATAGTTAAAGTGTGGAAAATATATATACTAAATCTTAAAAAAAAAAAAAAAAATCATATGTTAAAGAACCCACAAAGAAAAAATTCTACCTCTGTAAAAGGGTCTGCCAGAAGAGTATAATATTTTTTTTGCTACCAAGAAGTCGCACTTCATTTCCTTGAGATACTTTATACTTAATAAAATAAGTTGGAATTATTGGAAAGAACTCTTGAGGTCAATTAGTACTTGGTGGGCTGGAGTTTTTATTGGATTGGTTTGGATTTGACGACACAGCCTTTTGTTGAATATTTTTAATTTGGTGATTTTATAAAAAGTTGCAAAGGGGCATCAAACAGTAAATCTTAACCTCTTTTTTTTTGGTCCTAAGTTCGGGATGTATTACTTTGAGAAATGTTTAAGCAATCTTTGCCAGTATAGTCAATAAAGGGGCAGGTTTAGCTGTCTGGAGGTACATCTGTCAATAGTTGAAATATGTAGAAGAACCAGAAGAAAGTTCCTGTGATTTCAATATTTTAAAGTAATTTGCTGTCATGTTCTCTTGTTCAGTGTTAATATTTGTTATTTTTTGTCTACATTGCTGTGCCAACACAAAAGGATGAAATCAGAGTTCTCTCCATAGCAGCTGAGCTGTAAGGATTCAAAAATCAATCTAATCTTGGTCAACTTATTATATACTTTCAAGTACTGGTGCTTTGACATTGGGGTTGGCAAAGGAATCCTAGATTATTAAGTTGTTTCTAGATTTTAAGTTGTTTAATATTAGCGTAATCTTTATCTCGACTAATTTTAAAGATACATTTAATACCCATCTGCATAAAAATTAAGGTTGAGGTTTAATATTTTTCATGCTCCATACAATCTTTTACTGAAATAATTTAAAACTATATAAAATGTTGCTAATCTAATGAAAAATATATATAAAAGTGCATTTATGCAAGTTGAAAATTTTCTTATTGTCAAACAGTTTTAGTTTTCTAATACTGGCATATACAACACAGTAAACTAGCAAACTGTGAACTATGTAAAAGTTTATAAAACATTTAATAATAGCAGATTATTGGTACATTTTCCCAAAACCATTCTTTACAGATTGAACATAGAAGTTTAAGTTTAGGGGAAGTTCTTGAAGGAGATCGCATGGCTTATTCCATGTACAATATATCATTCCTTGGTAAGTACAAATTAATGATAATGTTTCCCAAATGTATTCATTAGCCATAATTTCCTAATTGTTTTCTATCAAAAGAATATTGAATGTACCTCTTGAACTTGGTCAATGTTTCAAAATATTTCTGTTTAGAAAAGGTCTATATTCAAAATTATTTGAAAACCACTCATCCTAAGAATTTGAAATGTGAAATAATTCTGTTTAAAGCTTCAAACCTGGCTATTTTCTGACTAAAACATTGGATTGTAGCAATAATTTCTTTTAGAACCACATATAATTAAACTATTATAAGTGATGTTATTGTCTTTATCATAAACTGTTTGTAATTTAAGTATGTAGGCAAAGCTAAATACATTATGTTCCATTTAGAATTAGGAATTAAAAATCATTCAACATTCTCTCATATCTAAGGAGATTGGGCATCTATGTGTATTCTGCGTTTATGAAAAGTCAGGAAATGTCAAGGAAAGTCATGAATTTGGACATCCGGTAAATTTTGTCATGGAAAGTCATGATTTTGAACAAAAAACTGGCCATAAGTCATGGATATACAGAGAATTTCATGGATTTCTAAACATTTTTAGTAAAATCCCGTAACTGTGACATCATAAACGCCATGATCACTATTCAGCTCATCGAAAATTCATCTATGTTTTTATTTACGATTTGACAGAAACAAGTCACAGTTAAAAGCCACGGCCAATGAAAACATTTCTGGACTCTAAATTTGTGACAATGTCTCATAGATGAAAAAAAAAGTTTCATAATATGAGAACTGAAATGAACAGTTTTGATAAGCTTGCATTTACATTTAAATTATTATTTTTTTTTCTGTCTTTTTTCTTGTGTTTATTATTATTATTATTATTGACTTTCTTCAAATATTTCTTTATTATTAAAGATTGATTAGCTTTATTAACACTGAAATATTAAAGAATGGAACATTATTTTTCACTTTTCTTCTGTTTTGGAAGTTCTGAAACAAGGATTTCTTACTTAATTTAAAATGAAACTTTATAAAAATCATTTTACTGTACATTTGTTTACTTACTATATTCGTGTTAGTAAAATTCATGTAGGTTATTATTAATATTATTTTTGTGATTAGATTTATTAAGTCATGGAAGATTATTTGCTTCAGTCTTGGAAAGTTATGAATTTGTGACATTTTATTTTGGCAGAAACGCTGTATCTGTATAAGTGTGAGTTGTGCCCTCTAAAGTAACATTTTCCCCCTTAGTTCAGGAGATGTACATGGAGTGTTGTTTCATATGCATATCCAATCAAGATGTTTAACCACTTCCTTGCAATTTGATTAAATCAGCCTAAAATGTCTTGATGAAAGAATAATTCATTAAATCAACTCATAGGAGTGATGCTTGTATTAGTTATGAAACATCGTCGGAGGGGGAAATATGACCGGTATTCGCTTGCACTAAGTTAGAAACAGTGTTTAAGCTGGCGGTAAAAAACTTCTTTAGCAAAAAGGCTAAAATCATAATTTTAATCTTAGCAAAATGTTAAAACGATTACAACTTCCCTCACTCGTGATGTTTAATTTCTCAAAGTGTTTTTTATTATAAAATCATTGACTTTTAAATATAATGCTATTTTATACTATCAACTGAAAAAATAGCTGTATCAACTGGAAAATTTCAGCCTTCATCTAACTTGTTCTTTTAGCTCTATGACAAAAATGACACCTTTTGAGACAAAAATGACAACCTTTTAATACAAAATGTGCAAAATCATAGGATTTTGCTCATTTTGTGTCAAAAGGTTTTAGCAAAAGAGCTACACCACACTTTCTAATTTTAACATTTGAGAAAGTTCTTAAGAATTTTTCTAAAAAATCATCCACAGCTTAATCACTGGTAACAAAGCACAATAAAGGTTGCCATCTTAAACAATATTATTAAAAAACGTTATCGAATATTATTCTGACTTTTTATAATCACTTCTCACTGTTATTTTCATAAATCTTTAATTATTTATGCAATTTTTTTACCAATGGAACAAAATAATACTTATTGCACTGATTTAATTTTAAAACAAAATGCAATAAGAATTTAGTTACTTTAAATGTACTTTTGGATTAATGTAATTACTAGACTAGAATTATGTATGCATTATAATAGTTTATTCCTTCTTTTTTTCTTTGCACATTTTAGTTCCAGTGAAAAATGAGCATTTGTGCTCTATGAATTTAAATGAAAAGGAAATTCAGCAATTTAAAGAAGCAATCGAAGATCTTTACTATTTTGAATTTGTACTTGGTGAGAGTTGCCATTTTCTTTCATTTTACAATTAAGTTCCGCTTCACAAACAATTTGAATATTTATGTCTTTTCTATCTTATACCTTGTTACATGTGCTGTTATACTTAACTAGGTTTTTTTATTTTAACAATGTAAAAACAGCATTTTCCCCCATAACTATTTATTGAATACTGTTATACCAATTGTTATGTTAATTGGAATTATCTAAGAAATCTTGTTCACTTATCACATTTTTTCTATTTAAGTTTTTTAGTACTTTTTATTGTTTATAATGAATTTCTACTAGTGGCATTCTAACAATAAAAGAGAAAGAATTGTGTTTTTACCTAATGGTCTCCCAAATATTATTGTCTCAAACTATGTGACTTTCTAGAGTTTAAAATAGCATCTACTTCTATGTTAAAACATTTTATTTTGTTTTCTACTTTTGAAAAGTTTAAAGTTTGATTCACCTTCAATATACCATCACACATTTAGTTTGAGTGTTGCAAGTTTTTGAAGTAATGGTGGAAAAATGACTGCCCAAATGTTTATACCATTGATCAATGCTTTCTAAAGTAGGTTGTGACATTATAAAGTACTATGTAAAACACTATTAAAAACATTGAATTTGTAAAACAAATTTGAACAAGAATAGTTATTTATACAACTAGAGGGGAAAGTAATATGTTTTCAAATGAGGTAAAAAGCTTATTTGAAGAGTGCGATAGCATGAGTAAAATAATTTACAGAGTTTGAAAAAGTATTTTCCGAGTTTGAAAAAGTATAAGTAAAAGTGCGAAAAAATTACTTTCCCGCACTCCTCACAAAAAAGTGCTACTTTCGCCACTATTTTTGATTAAAATGATTATAAAAGTTTAATTTTTTGCGTGTTATAAAAAGTAATGTATTGTTGTTTTGGTCATTTTGCTCAAATGGTTTTTTGCTCAAGATAACAGATGATACTCTAATTGTTTGATTCATGTTTATATATGTGACAACTTGTTTGGACTATGCATCCAAAAAGTTTAGATAAGCCATTGAATTTTAAATGCAAGTTTAAGAACTGCTATAAACATGTCAAAGGCAATTAGAAAAATTTGATTTTCAGAATGAATAAGAGATTCTTTATATGAAAAAAAATATATTACTATTTCATTACAATGTCAGTTGCCTTTGATATTATCACGTTGGACAAAGTGTTTTGTTATATACTCCTCTCTTCCCTCCAGTGCTTTGTAAATACAAAATTGATGTTAGATTTGATATTTTTGGATCACCGAAAATATTATTAAAGTTATAACATTAAAAAAAAATTATAAAAACATCATAAACTTATTCAGTTCTTCTAATTTATTATCCAGATGACCTGCCACTGCATGGATTTATTGGACACCTTGAAGAAAGTGGATTTTTGCCCCACAGTCATAAAATTTTTCTATGGAAGCATTACACATTTAATATTATGCATAATGGCCATCATGTAAGCAAATCAAGTTTCTTTCCATAAGTTAATAACTTATATTGTAGTCTTTTAATATGTTATTTTGTTCTAATCAACGCATACTTAAAATTATTTCCAAACTTATTGGATTAAGAATTCATTTAAAATAGTAGGAAAGAGTATTTTGTTTAGTTTATATGATGTAATTTTAAAATTACAGTACAATATTGAAACTGTTTATTAAGTTTAATGTGTTTTACTGCCTTATGATTAAACATTTTCTATTTAATTTAAGCACAATTAATAAAATTCATATTGTAAATAAATTGTCTGTAGTAATTTCTTATTCAGATATCAATCTTTTTATATAATGTTGAGTAACTTACTTTGGTTTGCCTTTTTATTGTTTGTAGAACTTTAGATATTTTACCTTAATAAGATACTATTTTGTAAAAAAATCATTTAGCAAGTAATTTCATGGATATTTCCCATGATGATTAAAATATTTTGAATACCTAAAATGCTCCTAATTTAATATATTGCAGATTATTTCGGCTAATGTATCAACAGCTGGTGGTAGTCCTGTGAGTTTAAACAATCCAATGGCACCACTTCAAGTAACTTACACCTATTCTGTGAACTGGATTGAAACTAAGTAAGCTTTTCTAAATATCTGAAGGTTTTCAAATGCTTAATACAAGTGATTTCAAATTAGAAATGATACATTACACACATTTAAACTTGTATTTCTTTAAAAATATTATTGCATATAACCTTTAGTACAGCAAGATTGTATATCTTAGTCGAAGAAGAAAAGTTAAGGCTATAAAAATTAATAACAAGATAATTTGACTCGTTTTTGCTATGAATATTTTATGCCAGTAATTGAATTTTGCTAATTTCAAATCCACCATGTAATGAATTCAAAATATGCTTTCCCAAAGCCTTAGCAGTTTTTTTATCTGGCTAATCAAAATTATCAAATTAAAGGGGCAATTTTCCCAACATTTCATATAGTAGTTCCAGGCAAAAAAATAATAATAATAATGCAAGTGAAACAAATATTTTTAAAAATTAAACGATCAAGAGTTTAATAAAAATGCTCTATTATTTTAATTAAATTTATTGAAAATCAATCAGTAATTTAGTACATTCTTCGTGCACTCCGCATTTTAGAAACAATCTATTTTTATAATTTTAAAAATGATAAAACCTATTACTAAATTTAGAAAATCTAAAGGCAAACAATATTTTTAGTAATTCAGAGATGGGAATTCGTATGTTAATTAAAAATTATAAAAAGGTCTTTAAGGACAAATGCTTAAAAAAGGACTTTTAGGGAATCAAAAGCGAACTTCAAAACGATCATAATTCCGCCAAACTGAAGTACACTATTGCTTTTGTTTGCTATCCAAAAGCTTAAGAACTTGCTGAAACGAGTCTTGTTCATTTTGATTTTCAATAATAGTGGATCAAGCAGATTTTTTATGGTAGAGTTCTTACTGCAGTGACAAACTTGCCTAGTTTCTGAATAATGAAAGCTTAAAAGATTAGCACCACCACCTAGTATCCATAAATTCCGGTTTCTCTAATTTTGTTTCTTGTCCCATTGGAATGCAAACTCTGCAAGTTATGTGCATTCCTTCCATCACATCATCTTTGATAAAATCGTAAAACTAGAATCACTAACAAGCTAAAGAAATTGTGTTGCTGCAATGACGCCTAAATTTTTGCAATGCCAACTTAGACCTTTTTATTTAAATTGCTAGAAATAAATTTACAGGAAAAAAATCAGTATAAAATAAATTTAAAATTAGTCATACCATTTGAAAATTAATGCAGAACTTTTAATTGACATTTCATTATAAAATCCAATTTCTATTTTTTTTAAATAAAGTGTTGTACAAAAACTTTAGCCATCTTGTACCTCTAAGTATGTAATGCCCCTCTTCAAATAATCCTGTCTACATAAAAGCAAGGGAGTCATCAATGTAGGATTCATGTACAAGAGCGTAAAAATGTTAAAAAATGAAGTGTGTGTTTAACTCTAATTGCCAATGTTAAATTCACAAATTCCAGAATTGAATCCAAGCAGTGTAAACTACATCCTATTTGTTATTATACCACAGGCCCTGATTGGTAGTCATTTAATTTTAAATACTTTTTATTTTAAGTTCAAATTTAAATAATGTATAATGCATCAGAGTAATTATTGTTAATGTATATAAAGTTTGTCATCTCACATAGCTTAATGCTTATTTCTCAGGGACAGCTATGAAGATCGAATGAAAAAGTTGCAAAATACATCTTTTTTCCCTAAAAGTTTAGAGGTGAGTTTATAGATCTTTCATTAAAGTTTTGAATAATTTAACAGACTGACAAAAATAATAATAAAAAAAAAAAAAAAATGGGTACAGGTGCAAAAAAAAAAAAAAAAAAATAATAATACTGCAAAAGATTATAGATTTTAATCACCTGACAATAAAAATATAATTTAATTTTCTTTTGATTGGTGACTGTTTAAATACATTAATGAGAATATTTAAATAAATTACTAGTAAGTAATAAAAGTATTAGATCACCCAAAAATTTCTGCATTTTTTAAAATGATAAATATCAAAGAAGCAGTGCAAAAACTTAATCACATAAGCACCATTTTATTCTATGACTTTTTGATAAATTACCGGATGCCAGGATTTTTTTTTTTTAAAAAGAACCATTAGACTTGTTTGTGAAGAAAATGTGCTGTTTGACAGTGCCTAAATAATTGAACTCAATGCCATTCAGAGAATTTTAAAGTAACCAATAGAGGGGAAAATCTGACAGGGTAGCATCTGGTGAATATAGGGGTCTCAGCCAAGTCTTTATTGAACATTCAGCATAATGTATAGCTGAGTATTGCCATGCTGGAAAATAATACCTTGACAATTGGTCAGATCTGAATGCTTTCAATTTTTGCTTTTAATATTGCATTTGAGAACAGTATTTTTCCGAATTTATTGTCCAATTTTGAGGCAACTCTTTACAATGAACAATTATTTTGTAGTCTCACCATATACAAGCCTTACTTTTTTGGGATGCTGTTATTGCTGCATAAACCGCTATTAATATACTCCCCATTGAGAAACAAATTTATTTTCCCTGTTAATATTTATACTACAACCCCTGCCCTCCTGAGCAATATTTTAACCTTTTCCCTGTTAATACAAAAAAAATAAAAAAAACTTCGGCAAGGTAGTTCTAGTGATGTCACCTGGTGAGAGTTTTGAAAACTAATGGGAATGATAGTTGTCTTTCCTGCATCAAAACTTTAAAGCATTAATTAAAAAAATTGACAATCTAGCAGTCTGGAACAAAATTAGAGGTAAAATACCACTTATGTTTAAAATGTATAAGTTCTCCTAATACTGGAAGTTAATTTCTATAGAATGAATCAAAAACAAATTCATTGTTTCATTAATATAAATTAAATTGTATGTTCTTTGAATGAATTACAACATTTTATAACAAAATTTTGGTTAATATTTCTTTTCAATGAATTTTGATGCTACATTCTTAAAAATATTCAAATATATTTTATTTTAAGATTCATTGGCTTTCTGTGATCAACTCTGCCGTTTTAGTTATTCTCTTAATTGGATTTGTGGTGGTTATCCTGGTAAGTTTAATTAAATAAAATATCAATTTTTGAAAATAAAATTTTAATGACTACGGTAAAGAGAGATCAGAGTCCATTTTTCTCAGTTCTTCAGAAAAGCTGATTTGAAGTTCCAAGTTTCAGGGCTTGTATCAGGGTTAAGATAAATGGTTGCTTAAAATCTTACTTGCGATGATATTTATTTTTCAGAGGACTCCATATGGGTAAACTTTCTGCTATAACCTTGCAGATGGTGGAAAAACCTTAATTAAAAAAAAATTGGACTCTGATTGTTCTTGGCCATGGCCATTCATGTTCTAAACTTTTAATGCCACCCTATGTCATAATACTTTACAAGTTTCAAGCCAGAAATAAAATTCTGGTATAAAAGGGGTTTCACTGAAATTTTGAGGCATAAATGTTAAATTCATAACTGAAAAATATAGTCAGACTTTAGAAACAATGTAAATGTACAATATGGGGTGTTTTTTTTCCCCCCCTTTTTTTTTTTTTTCTTCAAATTTATGATTTGAAACTCCATTATTTAAATATATTGAGTAAATCCTAATGTTTATTGTTTCATTTTTATTTATCGAAAAGATAATGTTTAAACCTTGTTTCCAACTTTACCTCAATATTTGTTTACAATATTTCCTTATTCATAATGTCAAAGAAATTAATTTCTCTTACTGATTTCTCTTTCCATTATTAAATTGTATTATTTAACTGAATTTTTTTTTTGTCTCAAAATTTGTCATATTGTGGGTTGAACATTAAAATACCTTTTTTATATTTTTAGACGAGAATTTTACGAAATGATTTTGCTCGTTATAATGGGGATGTTGATGATATTGAAAATTTGGAGTATGATGAATATGGCTGGAAAATAATTCGTGGTGACATATTTAGATTTCCAACATATAAAAGTCTTTTTTGTGCTATTTTAGGTTAGTATCTTATGATAAACAATATTTTGAAAGACTAATATTTTTTATTATGTTTAGTGTATATACAACACCTATAAATTTATATTTCATTAATCTTACTGTAATACTTTTTACAAAAGTGTCATTTAAATTTTACTGGTATGAAGTAAAGAGTTTGAATGATTTTTGAAAACCTATTTTGTTCAAGCAACTTAGTCCATTCTAAATACCTTACGTAATTATCTTTATATATTTAATGCTTTACAAATAGCGAAATTCAAGGTTTTTCTATTAACTTAATCTGCCTATTAACTTAATCTTTGTTAATTAAAAAAGAACAGTTAAGAATTGTAAAAGAATTTTCTAAAATTTAGGTTTATTATTTAAATGAATTATAATAAAAATGTGTTTATAAGTTAAGTCAAATAGACTCTTTATAATATTTTTAAGATTGTAGTTTTCACTATTGTTTAATCTCTTGTCCATTTGATTTGAAGCAGTTTTGGAAATTTAATTTAAGAACAATATTTTAACCAAACAATCTAATTAAGCATGTAAAGTTATATTCTTCCTTATTTAAAAGGGTAAGCAGGTGTAAATTATAAAAGCAATGTTCGTTAGAATAGAAGATTTGATCCTGCGAAAATAAGCTATAGGCTCCTTATTGTCTGAATAAACAAACACTGAAAACTTATTTCATTGAATAACACTTTTAAAACTACTATTTTATGCACATTGTGTGAGAGTTTTTTAATTTGAATTTTTTCTTTCATGCAAATTTAACTTACTTTTTGGTGCTTTTCATTTTACAGGGGTTGGATGCCAGTTCTTATCCATAGCTTTTGGAATAGTTGTTATGTCATTGCTTGATTTATTTAATGTCCATAGGCATGGTGCCATGAATACTATTGCTTTTCTGCTTTATGCTTTTACTTCTTGTAAGTATTATTCAACTATAAGGTCTACTGTTTCTTCTTGTACAAGAACTATTCTTTGTGTTTTTTATCTTAATAATTACCTCTTTATGTTTAATGAACTTAAAATAGATGATTTACTGAAATTTGTTAGATTAATAAAAGTTTTATTATTTACAGGCATTGCAGGTTATGTTTCTGCAGCTATGTACAAACAAATGGGTGGAAAATTATGGGTGTGGAATATAAATCTAACATCATTTTTATTTTCTGGTAAGCTTTTGAACCTACTCATGCTTCCAATTTTAATATATTTACATGAATTCTGTATAACTTTAGGTATGATATCAATTTACACAATATCAATTTTTAAAGTTATTACTTTAGGCATAAAATATACTTTAAGACTTCTTTCTCTCAGTTTATATTGATTCTTCTGAATATTGTAAGTTATACATTGTTTAATTTTGTTGGAGAAGTTAAAATAGAACATAATACTATACATGTCAAGTACAGTTTAGTCAAAATCATTTAATATGGTCTGAATTATTTTAGGTCCATTCTTTATTATTTGGTGTGTACAGAATAGTATAGCTTGGGCATATGCTTCAACTCAGGCTCTTCCTGCTGCTACCATTGTGTTATTGCTAGCAGTGTGGCTGTGTGGTAAGTAATTTATGGTATGCAATGAATGTGTCTTTTGATTAGTATAAGCATTTTAATTTTTTGCTCTAGCAATAAGTATTTTAATTAATTTTAAAGGTTTATTAATATATGATCAGTTCTGTATACCAACATTGGCTAGTTTCTTATTCTAGCATCCAATAGACAGCAACATATGTACACTGAAGAGCCAGAAAAACTGGTATGGGTGTGTGTTTGCAAATAACAGAGATAGACCATCAATCAACAATATGCGATGTAATCGGAAGTGCCTATATAAGACAACATGTGTATGACAAAGCTAAAATAGCAGGTTATTAAAATTTAAGGGACTTTAAATGTGGTGTTATAGTCGAGAGAAGGGACAAATCATCTTCGAAGTGGCAAAGAAACTTGGATTTTCGTGTATGACCATTTCACAAATGTACAGTGAATATCAATTATCTGGTAAAACACCAAATCTCAGACATAGGTGCGACTGGAAAAAGACCTTGAAAGAACTGGACCATCAACGACTAAGTCTAATTCTCAAACAAGATAGAAGTGCAACACTTCCACAAATTGTCCCGGATTCAATGCTAGCGCATCAGCAAGTGTCAGCGTGCAGACAGTTCAAAGGACCATCATTGACATGAGCTTTTGAAGGTGAAGGCCCACTCATGTACCGTTGTTGTACACAAGGCTTTACGACTCGCATGGGCCTGCCAATACCAATAATAATAAGTTGATGACTGGAAACACGTTGCCTGGTCGATAAGCCTCGTTTTCAATTGTATCGGGCAGATGGACGTGCATGGGTATGGAGACAACCTCATGTATCCATGGACCCTACATATCTACAGGAGACTGTTCAAGCTGGTGGAGCTTCTGTGATGGTATGGGATGGGTGTAGTTGGTGAGATATGGGTCAGACCCCTGATACGCCTAGAGAGAGATATCTTTAAGGTGACAGGTACGTAAGCATCCTGTCTGATCACCTGCACCCATTCATGTCCATGGTGCATTCGGACGGACTTGGACAATTCCATTTGTACAGTATGGCACCCCAAACGTCATGAGTTGCTACAAACTGGCTCCAGGATCACTCTTTTGACTTTAGAGATTTCTGTTGGCCACCTAAATCCCCAGACATGAACATAATTGACCATATCTGAGATGCCTTGCAACCTGCTGCTCAGAAGAGATCTCCACCACCTTGCATTCCCATGGATTTGTGGACTGCCCTGCAGAATTCATGGTGTGAATTGCCTCCAGGATACTTTCAGACATTAGTCGAATCCCTGCCACGTCATGTAGTAGCACCTCTGCATGCTTGTGGTGGCCCTACATGATATTAGTCTGGTGTACCAGTTTTTCTTGCTCTTCAGTGTAGTTAATATTAATTAGTTTCCTCGTATTTCAAAGAAAACTCACCTTTCCCACCATTCAATGTCTGAATTCTAAATAATTTGAAATAGTGAACTTTGGATAACTTGTTCAATTTAAACCTTGGAAATTTATTTCTCTATTGTTGAAAGGTGATTTTTTGTATTCTGCCAACCTTATTTCTGCCTCCTACTTTCTTTTTCCTATTTTTTATTAAACTGTTTTGCGGTTTAACCATTTTTACGTGCTTCTTCAGTCTCTTTTATGGAACAAATCTGAAAAAATATCTTTGTAGTTTTTAAAGTATCTTTTTTAATTGTTATTTTGTTCTGTAATTATATGGAACACCAGGGATAAGAATACTTATTACTTGACAGTACTTTTTGATTCACACCATCTTTGCAGTTGGCTATCCTCTTAGTATCATTGGTGGAGTTCTGGGGAAGAACTGGAGTGGGAGTTTTGAAGCTCCCTGTCGTACTAAGCACATTCCTCGTGAGATACCACCCGTCAATTGGTATCACTCAGCCCCAGCTCATTGTGTCATTGGAGGGTTTCTTCCATTTAGGTGAGGTGGCTTGCCCTCTGAAAAATATTCATTGTTTATTTATAACAGTTTTTAGTTAAGTTTATAATATTGGCCAAAATAGAATACATATATACACTTTTTGTATAATTTATTCGTGATCTTTGCAATTAAATTTTCTATTGCCTTTCTTAAAAAACTTTTGTTTTCTCTCTCAGAATTCAGGTTTTAGTAAATTTACCTATGCAAACTATCTACACTCATGACACATTTTCTTTACTATCCTTACAAAATTCTATCTTTGTGGTGATTCTGTATAAGATTTATTGAAGGCAGTAAAAAATTGAGGCTTTGCAACCTAATGCTGCAGGCTGTGTCTTACTCGTCATTTGATTTGTAGACACAGTAGCCATGTTTTGTTACTGAAATTTTTTAAATTCTTGCATCAATTAGAACATACAATACAGCCAGCTGTATTTTTTGTGTGCACTATAGCTATATTTTTATAATAATAATTTCCTAATTCATTATTATTGTATGGCTATAAAGAAGATATTTTGTGCAGATTCATAAAATATATACAGGGTGGTAACTAGTGTTCAACTTTCAAAAAGTTGTGAAAAAAGAAACATTCGTCAGAATGACCTAAAAAAGATATCCAAGGGGGAGGAAATGGTCTGGTATAATAAAAAAAAATTGTTCAGAATAGTTTTTTTTATGCTATACCATTTCCCTCTTCACTGCGTATATTCAAGTCAAATTTCAGTGTATTCTGTGCAGCAGTTATTATTATTATTTCTTACAGCTTTTTGAAAGTTGATCTTTATTTGTAATCACCCTGTACTTAAAGGTCACTAAAAATATTTTACAATGGAGAAAACAACATTCAGAGGATTATATTGTATAATTATTGAATTATATTGGATTAGTGAAATATTTAAATTTTAAAAACAATTACATTAATTATTAATGCAATACAAACTGAACTATATTATTTTTACAGTTTGTATTTTATTTTCAGTGCAATATCTGTTGAGCTGTACTATATCTTTGCTACTGTGTGGGGCCGAGAACAGTACACGCTGTATGGTGTTCTATTTATAGTGTTTTTTATTCTTTTGAGCGTAACTGCTTGCATATCTGTTGCTCTCACTTACTTTCAACTCTCAGCTGAAGATTACAAATGGTGGTGGAGGTCAATTTTTAATGCTGGGTAAGAAAATTTCTCAGATCTAATTTATATGTTTGACATTTAAATGCTCAAAAGTTTATTAATATTTGTTTGGTCTGTTTTTGAATTGCCATTATAATGAATATAACTATATAGTAATGTTTGATTTTGTAAAAAGGTAAGTTCTGCATATGCGTATTTAAGTGTAATAATCTTTTCTATGGATATGGGGAAAATTTTAACGGCCACTTGAATGATCCTTAACTTAATCACTTGAATCATCCTTAATCATATATTTTTGACCATGTCATTTGATGTAGAAAACTTCACATACCCTAAAACAAAAATTTCATTATTTTATGTTGAAAATGTATTTGCAGTATTTTCTGAATATTAAGAAAAACAGTTAGTTCATAGGTAGAGGGAAAAGAATGACTGAACGTTTAACTTATTTTTATCCTTCCTGCTTCAAGTCCCGAATTATACAATGTTTTTCATTTTCATTAATATTTTGCCAACCAATTGTCAGAATAGAAATAAAAATATTATAGGTTTCAATTATGATGAATTTAATGGGGTCAGAAAAGAAGTATGTATCTATTTAATAGATTTTTTTAAAAAAATATTTAATTAAATAGTTTATGAAACTGTTCCGAAATTGGCATGGTATTTATGTTTAGTCACAGGCAATCATTTGAAACAAAAATTTAAAAAACTATGTTCATTATTTTTAACACTAATAACTACAAAAATTTTCCTTCTTAACATTAGTTGGTCATTTCCTTGTCATCACTTAAATCATAAATATCTAACTATTCAATGAAAATTTTTTAACCTTGGTTTTCCAATGCTTTTTTCTTTGGATGCTAAATCTAAATATGGACTAAATATTATGGAATTGCCATCCATTGATATTTTAAAAGTTTTCTTCTGTTTAATATGTATATGCCATCTTATGACTGAATAAACTATTTAGACTAGTAAAAAAAAATGCTTCCACAAATTTGAACGGTATATTCCTTTCAGTGGCAGCCCGTGGTTGGAAATGTAAGTGCAGTCTTCCCAAACCCTTTGCCCCCCCCCCACCCTCCCTCCCCCCTTCCAACCACACACACACTTTCCACAATCACACTTTTTTTTTTTTTCACTTAAAAGTGCATAATTAGCAATGATGTTTACATGAAAAAAGTTTAAGTTTTATTCAAAAACTAATTAACTAATTAACATTTAACTCATTATAATTAGCATTTTTTAACAATTACTCAAGTTTTAAGGGGCCAAGAAAAGAAATTATGATTGGAAATTGTTCGTAATATCATTCTTAATGTTATGAACCTCCATCTAGTTTCTAGAATATATAGTTTTTAAAGAATTTTTTTTAACATTGAAAGTAGAAAAAATCGCCATTTTTCTAAAAACTTTTGCATTTTAAAATCTGACAAAATTTCTTTTTTCCAATTAATTTGACTGAGGCTCAAAACATCTTATAATTAATGCAGATTTGAATTCTCAAATCATTTTTCAAAAAGATTTTATCAAACTTCAATTTTCATTTTTTAAATGGAAGTTTCATGTGCCTAAAACAAGATTTTTTAGATAATGAGTATAAAATATTCAAATTTTATTTTCAGAACAAAATAGTACTTCAAACTAATAAAATAACAATATAGCCTTCAGATAATACCATTATCTGGCAAAAAATTCTATCTAGAGATTATTTGAAAGCAGAAAAACAATAAACACATTTGACTTATTTTTGCGATGTTTCAAGTGTGTACATACACCTTCAACGAACGAAAAATTTTTAATACTCAGATCGAAGTTTCGTTTCAATTTTTACAAAATAAATAACATTTATAACATTACATAAAATAAGAACAATTAATCAAATCATTCTGTAGAGTTTTGATTAAAAAAAAAAAAACATCTCCCTCGTTTTGGCCTCTAAATGTAAGTTCTTGTTTACTTAAAAACAATACTGCTTTAATGAGTAAATAAAGTGATGAAGAAAAAAAAAAAGTGTAGTGTAGTGTAGTAAAAAAGTGTAGTAAAGTGAAGTGAGTAAATTAAATGAGTAAATAAAATAATCCTCAGCATGAAGCGTCTAATCAGAGAGTTACCTTTTTGTTTAACCAGTTAACTGTGTCGCTCCGTTTTGAAAGTGCGAATTTCTGTGTGTCAATCGATCAATGACGAGTAAGTGTCGCTATTAAAATATTGAATCAAAAAGATAGGTTTATCTTATAAAATTGCTAATTTTATTACTTATATTTATTTATTTAACATATATTTCATAATTAACGAAAAACGCAAGAATAATATATCTAAAGTTAAAAATTTAAATTCCTGTTGTGGAGTGGTATTCACCGAAACAGGGTACTCTGTTCAGCCGGGGCGCAGTATAGCCTAGATGTTGCTCTTGCGCCAGTAAACCCACAACCAAACCAAAGCTATTTGAGGCGGTGCATGCGGGGACGCATGCTCTTATCTCAAATTTTTCATATTTTATAATTTTTTTGTTTTATTCCGGCCTAGCCTCAAAATATTCTTAACATCTTGAAATTTGAGAATATATGTTTCGTTTTTCATAATAATTACAATTTAAATGGCCAATGGTCACTACTTTTTACGCATGACGAGTATCAAACTTGGGCAACAAAACAATATTTGTAAATAAACACGGAAAAGTTCATACCTTGCTTTTATGTAAGGTTGGAACAAAAGGTGCCGGCTCACCTCAATGTTTCAAAACGACAGTCGATTTTCCTCTTCCTCTTTCACTCAAACTGATTTTCAAGCAGAACCAATCAGCTCCTCGAATTCTCAAGGGCAGCCGAAGTTACAATAAATTCCTGATCGGCAGCACCTCTATGATTGCTTGGAGGAAAGGCTTATATTGCTTTCCATTGGTTACCATGATGGCAATGCGGTGACAACGTAGCAGCTAGAAATGCGAAATGCATTTCAGGAACATACAGCTGTCAGAGTGGCCACAGAACCGGGAAAACCTGGAAATCAAGGAAATGTCAGAGAGATTTCAGATTCTGGAAAAAATCAGGGAAATGTCAGGGAACTTTTTAAAATTTCATGGAAATCAGGAAAATTTTTATATTGTTTAAGGCACGTTCATCTAAATTTGGCGCTATTTACCCGAGGATTTGTGGTGGTAATCGTTAGAAGTTTAATGTTACGGAATAATTTAAACTTTTCATTACCAGCTGAACTATTAAAATTTCTTTTGCATATTATCTCTTTAGAATGCGTGTTCTATTTAATCAGTGTGTCTAGACATCTGGAAAACCTAAGAAAATTGGGGAAATTTGAAAAAAAGTTTGCACTAAAATCAGGGAATTTTTTAGAAATCTGTCAGGGAATTATCAGGGAACTTTTTTTCCTGAATTTTGTGGCCAGCCTGGCTGCTGTTGGGTTCATTTGGATTTTCTAGCGCAAAGACTACTAGAGGGCCACACTGCGCGCTGCTGTTCCGAGGAAGATCACTTTGATTGGAATATTATTTTTTTCCCCTTTTTTTTTTCTTCGTGAATTATTCAGGTAAGAAGATTGCCCTTAATCGGATTTTTTTCCCTCCCCACTTACTGTAGAAATTGGATCTTCATTTTATAAAATTGTAAAATATATAATTTTAGTTTTGAACTGATAAATTTAGATGCAGCCCGGTTGTACTGGCTGTAGTGCACGAGCCGCCGCTGATTCTTTTTTTTCTTTCATCAATAGAGAATAACATATCGCCAGCATTCAGTTTTTTCCCTTCTGAAAGCAATTAAGTATCATATTCAGGAATACTATGTTAATTAGGATTTTATACTTTATATACAATTTTAAGTTTTTTTTCTTCATTCAAAATTGGTGATACGAATTTCGAATTTAAGAAAGTTCGATTTTTTTCCCCGTTAAGATGCTTTTATCTTCCTACCACTGACTAATCCATCGAAACTATAGTTTGCACATAGGTTGTTTATTTTGAACAAAAGTTTGTAATTTTGGCTTTGAACTAAAGGATTAAAAAAAAATATCTATAACTTATTTAAAAAACTAGGGATGTGGAACATCGCACAACTTTCAATTACACTATAATACTGACGTGGATTTGTGTCATTTACCGTTTGTATATTTTCATCCTTCATTTAGAATAAATGGCCAGTTTGGCCATATATTTTGAATAGTAATTTTAGCGATATACTTTTCGATAAACCTTATATTATCCTTTATTATAAGCGAAACTGGGAGAAGAAAAAAAGATCGTTGATGAGGTATGCTCAAGGAAAGAGAACTATGTGTTGAAGGCTTTCATTTTTCAACTTTTTACGCCATTAAAACATTTTTACGGGGATTTCGGAGATGGGAATGTTTAGAATTCCTTAAAAGGCATTACCACAGTGATTTTTTCAAAATAATTCGAGCCGTTTTTTAGCAATCACTGAAAAACATGATTTTTTCAATGGCAGCTACCTTATGCGCATGCGCGATTTTGACAAAAACCTTAATGATAGTTCCCATGGCCGCTACTAATCCTCATACCAAATTTGAACATCGTAGGTAAATTTGTTCGGGAGTTATGACCGAATGCTATACTTTCATTACCCTATATATATATACATATGGGTAATTGAAAGTTATATATGATTTTTAGTTTTTGTCTGGATTAATTATCTGGATCTAAAGTTGTATTTTTTTAGGTTAGTTAACGACTAATTGCTTTTAATCCATTTTAAGTAATGTGCTTATCAATTAGATTTATACGTATGTGGGGGACTGATATGTGATGAAAGTATGTGTGACCAATGATTTCTCAAACGTTGAGTCGATTTGAATGAAACTTTTAACGCAATGTTAAAAATTGTTCAAGGTATTGGTTTTTGAAAAAATGATATGTATGCCTTTACGTAAATAGCATTGCTCAAGAACGGTTCATGCTATAATTCTGTTCAAATTTGTTATACTAGTCAATGCCGACCAAACAGTATACTGGTTAGCCTACTAGCTTCTAGACTGCGAGGTTGCTGTGTTGTCCCGTGAAGGCATGGGTGTTTGTAAATGTATGTTGGCTTGTCAAATGACGAATGTTTCGGCGCATCATAGCCCTCGTGTTGCTGATGGCACTAGATAATCTGAAAACAACCAACGTTATACTATTCAATAGTATCCATGTGAAGTGATAAGGTTTCCATCAAAATCGCATATACGCAGAATTACCTTGAAAATTTTAGATTCTTTCGGGAACTGCCACAAAAATTTATGGCTATAACTCCCGAATTCAAATAATATCGCACTCCCTGATAATTTTGCACAAGTCCATCAGCGCAATTCTTGTAAAAATACGATACAAGAGTAGAAAGAAGAAAAACTTCTTTCAACAATAAAAATCGTATTTCCTAAAAGTTAAACAACAACGCTTTTTTTTAAGATCTTGTAGAGCAATTTTTGAAGAAAAAGCCCATTTTTCTGTAACACTTTTTAAAAAAATTGCTTTAAAATCCCAGTAAAATATTAAATACACAACTTTTTCGAAAGCCAGTAAATATACTTGAAAGAATTTCAATGAATTTTCTTACAACTTTGAATCCTTAAAGGAATGGTCTCATATTGTGAAATGTGCTTTCTGATTACAAGGTTCCCACGGTCTTTAAAAGTGCTTAAAATTTTTAATTTGTTTTCAAGGCCTTGAAAGTGCTTGAAAAGGCTTAGAGGTTCTTAAAAGTCCTAAAAAATGCTTAGAGGTCCTTAAAAGTCCTTAATTTTTGCAGGTGTTATGTGCCCAACTGCAAAAGTTATAAAAATACAACTCGGACTTGCTATCCCCACGTAACCGCCACTTATCTACACCGTATTGGAATTCTCTGAGATATTTGTATTACGCATCCGCCAACTTGAAACTTTTTGGTAGAATATACTTTATTAAAAATTTACATATAGACATGATGCCTGAATACAAATTTTCAAAGGTCCTTAAAAACATTATTTAGGTCCTTAAAAGTCATTAATTTTCATTCTATGATTTGAGTGGGAACCCTGTGATACTTTTCGAAATCGTACTAGAGGTCCGGTTAATGATTAAGAGCGTGATCATGATGAATGACCACTCTGTAAAATTTGATATGAGAATTTACAAAAATTAAATTCCTGTTGAGTATAGAAAACCAGAAAAGAGGTTGAGCATGTGATTTTTTTCCCGAAATACCTATTTGATTTAGATCAGCGTTCTCCACTAGATTTTATAAAAGGATTGCACTTTTTTGAATTGCACTTTTTATGCAGTATTGAATTTAAGCTAATTAAGTATTATTTTCATTCAACGAGAATTATATTTAATTGAAATTTTAGGCTGGCAAACACAATATAAATATTTTCTCTAAATAAAAGTTCAACTTTGAGGGATCAAAGAGATATTTGGTAGATTTTCTAATTACATCGTTGTTCACGGTAATTCTCTATTCTATTGCTTTCAACTTTAAAAGATCAATTAGACATATATCACTTACGTAAGGGCGTACTGAGACAAAAAATCGGCCCCGCGATTTTAGATTTATGTCGGCCTAAATTTTCAATCTAAACATCAAATTTCTATTATTTGTTATTAATAATAAATTATTATAATAATTAAATAACTAACTTCAATTAAATAGTTTTAATAATTAATATTTTTTTATTTAAATGTTTATATTTAATCATCATTTTGAATAGTTAAATAGTTTTATCCATTTATTAATTTCAATAATTGAATTGTTTTAATAATTAGTTTAATTAAATCAAATTTTCTGTCTCTACTATTTTTGCCTCCTTTGAGTGTACTTGGTTTCCATTAACCATTGATATATTTAACCTTAAAAGTTATAAAATAAATAAATAGTCGCGATACGGTAATATATAAATTTTAGTGCATTTATTTTCGAATTACAATATAATCTTTAAAATTATAGTAATGAGAAAATTTCTAGCAATTTTTTACTTTACAAACTATGTCTGTAATAAAGTAATGCTTAAGATCAATTCAGAAAAGAGAGGACTATTTAACTGCAATTTTAATTCGATTTGTGATTTAATTTGAAAAATTCTCTATAAAACACCACAATTTAAACCTGATTGATTACTGGTAATGTATTGATGATGATTCCTAGTTTCAATACATAAGAAGAATTTCATTCATTATACATGAAGAATTACGATATATGCTCTGGACATGTTGTTTTGGACCAATGTCTGGAGTTTGAGGTAGAATGTAAACGCATATTATTTTGAACTAACTAAAATTACGTAAAAAAAAAATTAAATTAATACTTTTAATTTTTGTTTTATTGTGCACCCAGCGTTTCGCCGCGAGGCGCGTAGTTGGTTGAACGCTGGTTTAGATTAAGCTTTTGTGTTAAGTTTTCTTTAAAATTAAAAAGTTCTTTCTTAAAGTACTTCAATGGCACGGAATGGATGTTTTCTTTGTAGTGATTAAAAACTATGAAAACTCGATCTGAGTTCAAAATCGCTTAAATAAGTTGAAATTGCACATAGAAGTTGAGAATGCATATATAAAGAATGAATAATAAAAAGTTTGTTTTATGGGTTAGTTTTTTATGCCATTGGATTGTTTTTTTATGATATTGGAATATTTTTTTTTAATTATAAAAAAAGAGATTATTTTGAATGATTAATCAGAAAGTATAAAAAAGTAAAACTTTTTAAATTGTAAACTTTGTTGTAAGGTTAGCCTTCGTGTAGTCTATCTGTCGCCTTGTACCGTTAAAATTTCAATAAAGCTAACCCTTTATGTGAAAGTCAAAAGAATATTTTTATTTAAATGAAAAACCAGTTTCAAGACGGCATGATGTATCCCGACAATAAATATTCTAGTAGCAAAACGTCTCGCTTCTAAAATATTGTTCAGCCTTGTAGGAATTCGCTGGTTTTTCACCCAGTCAAGGCACCCATGTGGTAGATTCCAGTGTCGTGATGATGTTCCCGTGTAGCTCTTGCGCAGGAAAATTTCCAAATAGTATCATCAACCAGTTACAGAACACTACAATCTAAGCAAAATATGTCACAAGGTAAGTCTCAAGAAAGTGGCAGCATGCCTCCTGCAAGTACGATGTGATATTCCCCAACAGCTGGTTTCTCCACCCCCGGCCGGAAGACCCACAGACCTCTGATGCACGTGGTGTATCGCTGGGGGAGAGGATATAAAGTGATCCCCCCTCCCCCCTCTCAATATACTTTTTTTACGCACTTCTGCGTTTGTCGGTTACATTTCGCCACGTATATTTCCCTAATCAAAATTGTTCAGAGCAGATCTTTTTTCAAAGAAAGGTTTATTTTATGATGCGGGAAGCAAGTAGCTAAGGACTGCCGTCTTGATTTTGGTTTCTTGAACGTAGGTTTTATTTTTATTTGCGGAATTAGATTCTTGTTAGATGTTTGTATACCCAGGGAAATGGAATTGAATATCAAAAATATTTCCTCTATCGAAGGTAAGTCTCAGTAGACAAAAATTTGTTATTTGAAGACTTGGCTTCCTTAGTCCCTTGGTCTTTGCACGAATGTTTCGGCGCATTATAGCCCTCGTGTTGCTGACGACGCCAAATAATCTGAAAACAACCAACCAACCCTTGGTCTTTGACTGTAATAATATTAACAACCTGTTCTCTAGGGTGTTTCATTTTTCCAAAGATGTTATTTTCATATGACTTTGCTTACGCCCCGAGTCTAAGTGATGTAAAAGATATATTTTCCAAATTTCAAGAAGATTGGATAGTATTTTGGGGTTGCACATTTTGATCACTTTTATCTCAAACTAGTTAAATTTCTAATATTAAAGTGCTTTGTACCAATGGGTTTCACATGTTTTTCTTTACTTGATAAGAAGTAACGACAATGCTAGATGAAGAAAGTTCCATTTAAGGCTTTCTAGAAGAACCAATGAAAATGGTTAGCTACATCAAAATGTTTTAAAAGTCGGAAGTCATCCAATAGAAGACTACAAAAAGTTATTACAATTCTCACTCCTGCATCTCGGAGGTTGGTCTAAAAACGACTTCAGTTTCTGGATCCCAGGGGCTCTGCATCAAGCAAGGTGGAAGGCAAAGGCAATATATGCACTTAAAATTGCCCTCTTGAATATTCCTCAACGAGAATTGAAAGGAATGTAACGGGTTGCACATTTGGTCATCCTCATATATATATTCTCTTTTGGAACGAGGCAATTGTAAGTCGACGGGCCCCAAAGAAAGATTTGGATATACTACAGTTTCTGAGCACTTATCCAGATGCAGAAGTGAAAAAGAATGCTCTAATAGTTGCTAAGGGATTGCTAATTTTGTGATTTCGGGTTTTCCATTAGAAAATCGTTTTTTTTTTTTTTCTTTTTTTTTTTTTTTTCTTTTCTTTCTACTTTTACAAAGTTGATCTAAGTGTGCCACCTCTAAATATTATCTAATTTTTTTAAAATTTGGTATATATATCTTTAATAGCACTGAGACTCGGGGCGTAAGCAAAGTGTAAAAATTTTACTTTTTTTTTTGCCCTTACAAAATGAAACACCCTCCTGTCCTTAGTGCTTCAGAAGTGGAGCTCATTTTGTGTGTTGACATGACATCTCAAACCTTAAAATGTTTTCTTTGTTGAAGGTATATCAGTCGAAAGAGACTCATAGCTTTTCAAACTAATATTTAAAAGAAGTCGAATGCCAATGTATATATTACTCGTCGAATATTCTGTACCGATACTCTAAAGCAGCGTTCGCCACTAATTTTTATAGGCGGAGTTTTTCGCTGGCAGAACAAACCAATACATGAATCGTTAATTATTTTCGATTCAACAATATGTAGCATTTCTGAAAACTGAAAAAATATTGATTTTTTTTTTATTTTATTAATAAAATTGCAATTGATATTTGATTATTTTTTCAAATAGTTCAAAAATAATAATATTCATTATAAGTTAATCAAAGTTTAAAAAAGAAGTCAATTTTTTGTTCCAACGTCACAATACGACTTGACCTAACTTTTAATAGAAGTATTTAAACTGTTCGTCCAGATTACCCCGTTTTAGTCAATATCAATTGTGAGACTATGACAGTCGAAATCGTTCAGTTTATTTTATGATAGTGTGTCTGTCTGTCGCAGTATTTGTTGCAACCAATCTTAATAAATTGTCCAAATGAGATTCGGTTAATTTATTCCTGTATTTATGTTCGATGAAAACCATCTTGCTGAAAGCTTCTTCATGTAAGGGCACTTCGGGCAAGTAGTGGAGAATGTTATACATAGTCAAAACGTACTATTTTCGACACATAACAATTATGTAAAAAAGTTTATACCGTGGAGCTTGATTCCCCCCCCCCTTTTTTCCCCCCTCCCTTTTTATTTATTTTTTATTTTTTTATTATTATTATTTTTTTCTTTCTGCGCTGTCGGCGGGCCGCAGAAAAATCTGTTGCGGGCCGTGTACGGGCCGCGTAATGGGTAACGCCGCTCTAGTGTATTCGTACAAGAGTGCTTTTCAAGTAACTCTGTTTGATTAATTGTTTACAAACAACTTATTTTCAGACAATTTCTGATCAGCTCAAATATCTAATGCAGTAAATTGTGTTATCTGAATCTAAAGTATTTTAACAAACCAAAATAATTTAATGGAAACTATTCATATACTTTCCTGGTTATTTTTTTATGTATTTAACTGTAGAAGAGCGGGGGAGATATTTTCCGGTTTAGTTGATAAAGTTTATAGCAGGCTACAAATGTGGCATTTTTTATTTTTTTTTAAAGACAGACATCGAAGCTAGTCATTTCGTAAATCTTCTGCTTGTAACCTTTGTGGTAAGGAACACTAAAAGTCTATTAGCTTCGGAAACTGTTTCAGGACATGGCGTGCATAGCCTTTTCTGAAGAACTATGAAGAAAACATTCTTCTCAAACAGGGTTCCCACTGTCATTAATAGTGCTTAATATTTTTTAACTGGTTTTCCAGGCAATAAAAGTACTTGAAAATGCTTGTAGGTCCTTAAAAGTCCCTAATTTTTGTCACTTAACTGCACCACACCAAATTTTTTTGGTATATTTGTAATAAGCATGCATCAGCTTGTACATCGTTTGGTTCGTATTTGGTGGAGTAGAAATCGAATGGTTTTAGTTACACACTGTACTCTGATAGATGAACAATTGAACATGTGAGCTTAGGGTTTACGTTTTGCAAGCCAAAAAATCAAAGACTATCATCAAAGTCTGTTTATAAAGCAAAATGCAAAAATTTATGGGACATTTTGATATTAACGCTCTGGGAAAAATAGCTGTAAAATCACACATTAAAGACCTGATGCATGAAAACAAATTTTGGAAGGTTCTTAAAAAATATTATTTAGGTTCTTAAAAGTTCTTGAAAAAGTCCTTGATTTTCAATCTGTGATTTCAGTAGGAACCCGGTCAAAATAACTAGAGCTCTTCAGAAGTTGCAACTTTATTGGTGATTAATGCTCTTTGAAATTTGTTAATGCTCTCCGGTTAGGGTATTTGCATGAAATCCACTGTGGTATCAATCTAGGTTTTGTTCAAACCATTATTTTTCAAAATTAATATTTTTGCCTTTTCCTTCTTTTTTGAAGTTTCATTTGTCAGGCAGAGTCAAAGCGGAGGCTCATCCTCTTTCCATGGCTCAATTTCAGCATAAGCCGGCAAAGCTCATACTTGAGGTTCAGAAATTTTCGGTGGTCCTTAAGGTGTTTTGGTCATATTGAATATCTTCGTTAAAATCTGCTATTTTAAATAATATTTAAACTAAAAAAATGAAGTCTTTCTCATTAAGGATACAAAGTGGTTTTAAAACGCCACATGTGCCTGTATTTCAGTTCTCCGCAATAATCATTTAAATATCAGAATTTGAACAAGTCAACTTTTCCATCAATTCAAAAGTGATAATGTTTATTGTCTTCTTGACTTTTAAGGATCCCTTAAACACATGCTTTCCGTAGAACCCAGAATCATGCAAGTTGGTTACTGCCTTTTGCCCATTAGTTTGCTTGACAACACAATAGAAAGACTTAAGTTTAAGAACATTTCGGGATCGGAGTTTTGTCCCTCTATTCATTCTAACGTTTTTATTTCAGATCCACTGGCGCTTTTGTGCTGATCTACGCCTCCTTCTACTATGTGCAGAGATCCAACATGGACGGTCTTCTACAAGCAGTGGAATTCTTTGGCTATACACTCCTCACTTGCTACGTCTTCTTCCTCACTCTGGGCACAGTTTCATTCTACGCATCTCTCCACTTTGTTAGATACATCTACCAAAATGTAAAAGCAGATTAGATTTTTTTTTTATGGGAATGAGGGATTTTTACGTGTGGCATTTGATTTACATACTCAATTCATTCGTGTGGTTATTTTTTCAGAGAGGTCATCACAGGATTTCCATGTTCTATACTGATTTTGCTATATATTTCCAAACACAATTTGTTTTACAATGCTTTAACCTGTTTCAAGTTTTAGGTAAGGTATCATAACAATAGCTGAAAGTAATTAACGAAATTCGAAAGAAAAGTAAAGTGTAGCTTTCTTCTTGTGAGCATTTGAAAATTCATGACTTTAATTCTACTTTTGTGGAGGCATCTGTTGCAAACGTGTCATCTTTATTATTATTATTTTTTTATTTTTTTTAGAACTTAAAAATTTCACTGACCTGTAATTTTATTAGTTTAAAATTAAGTGCCTTACTAATGTTATACGTGGTCAGATAACAATCGTTTAAAAAACGATATTTTAACTTATAGTGCGATCGGAAATATTTAGCATTAGTAATATTGGACTGGAAGTATTCGGAATATCACTCTCTATATCAAATGTATTGCGGCATAAGTTTCTTTAATGTCCATTTAGAGTATGGGTTGTTTAAAAAGGGGATTCTTAACACTTAACAATATACTCAATTATGGTTAATGGCAACATTGCCCCTAAGTATTGATTCATATGTTCCCTGGGAAATCCGAAACAAAAGTTTAAATTTTCTTATTGTAAATAATTACATTTTGTTTGTTTTGGCAGTCATCCGACGAAAAAATCAAAACCCCAGATAACCCACCGCATTTGCTCTGACTAACGTTCAATACTAGCCAATTTTTTTTACCACCAATCGTGTTGAAATTTTCATTAGCAGAAACAGATTTCGCGCTGTCAAAAAGGATGCGTTAAGAATGCTTTTTACATGTACTGTTCTTTTTATTTACTTTTGTTGAACAACGTGGTTGTTGCAAAGCTAGATTTGAGAAATGATTGCATTAATTTATTTCGCTTTAGGGGTATTAACCTCATGGTTTCAAAATAAATTTCGAATTGTATGTATACGTATTCAAATTTTGTGGTTTTCTTGTCCTTTTCTACATAAAGGCCCCAATTTATTATGTATTCATGAACGTAATACTAGGAAGTTAATATTTTTAAATTGGAATTGTTTTTTGTTTTATTCAAATATATATCTGTTCACACGAGTATATCAGTTCTTCGGTAGAAAATTGTCCAACATGGACTTCATGATAATGAGTTGTTATAAAACAAATGACTGAAACACATAATTTTTTTTAATTAAAGAAAAGAAAATATTGACTTTTTTCGCTTTAGGAATAACTTTATTTTGAAATAAGTTGATGGACCTAATTAAAATATTTGTTTGGTTATTGCATTTTTTCTGATGAATGAAAGCAGTCGAAATATTTTTTTGTTTTGATAGAATTTTACACATGATGTATTATATAAACTGATTAAGCATATATATAGTGCTTTCAACCAAGATATTTTTCTTGCCGTATTTATTCATATTTAAACGACGCAAGTGTTTGGGGTTGAACAAAATGGACAGGTACTAGTTATTTTGTTACAAGTTCATGAATTGGAGAACAATAAACGGAAATGCTTTATAGTTTGTGAAGGTTTTGAATGTTTTGCAATTGAATATAATACCGGATAATGCATGCAATGAGCTAATATTTTGTATTTGCTTAAGTACTTCAAACTTTTAGAAGTTGTACATGTTTTGTTTTTGTATGGAATATTTTAACCAGTGTTTTTCAATAATTATATCCGGACATAAAATGTTGTAATTTATACTATATCTATTTGAATTCTTTATTGTCAAAACGCACTTAACTATATTTACTCTTTGTAACATAATCCAATTTTTAAACATCGTACTGTAATAATTTTTTTATAAATTGAACGTTTATTTATTCATATTGGTATTCTATCATATTGGTTTTATACATAAATAAACTTTATTAATGGGTTTGGCATTAAACCTCATGCCAATCAACAAATATTTATTACATAGATTGAGGTCTGTATGATGTATATTATGACTAAACGATATTTAGAAGTATAGTGCTTACTTTTCAACTTCTTTACATTCATAGTAGGTATTACAACGTATCGTTAAAGGGACCTTTTTATTATACAATTTATCTAAAACTGTTTTAATTACGTCGTATACCTTTTAAAGTGGGAATATTTAAATTTCAGCAGGAGATGAGAAAAAATGTACTCAACTCAACCGATGTGAAAAAACGTAAATTTAAATTTTCAAATATATTCACGGTTGACATTCTCAATTGATCGTCTTCTCTTATCTATATATTAAACGTTATTGATACTAAAAAAATGTTAGAATATTGATGATGCACACTTGTGATCAATACATTACGGCCAGGCGCGGATCTAGAGGGGCGATAGCTTCCTCTATAAGCTTCAGGATTTTAAGAAAAGGGGGGGGGGGGATAAACAAAATGAGAAAAGATAATGCAATAACTAAGCACAAAAAAGATTTTAAGTTCAAAACTTTGAATTATAAAATTAAATATATTAAAATACTTAAAAACATCGTTGTATGTGATTTTCATTCTTTGAATGAATATTCACTTGTGAAATATTAAATTTGTGTAAAAGTTTTTAATAACCACAAAAATTAGTAAGGATACTTTGTCGTTTAACCGAGTGCAAATTTTGCGAACTTACTGAAAAATTGCACTCGATTAAACGACATGGTATCCTTACTAATTTTTATGGTTATTGAAAACGTATACAACAAATTTAACGTTTCACAAGGGAAAATTGTACAAGTTTCCAGTAAGAACGCAAAAGTAGCACTCATTGACATTCGTTCTCCTAAAACGACCGCTCCCTTAACTCATAAACATGTATACGATCTTTACTTCTCAGTTTATCAATCCTAATTTGATTCTTTGTAAAATTAGTCATATTACAGCTGAATCACTAAATGTTATGGTTTTTATAAGATTAAACCCTGTTATTTTTTTACATTTAGCGATTCAGTTTTGGATGGAACCTGATCTGAAATGCTCATATAACTTATAATTAAGTTTTCTTAATATACTGCCTAAGCTTTTGTACTCTTAACATTATTAAATTTGTTTGTAGCATAATATTATCTAAGTGGGAGATTTTAAGTCAGGTGACGTTCCGAAGATAACACTTGATTAATTCTAGTCAGGATGATTTCATATCAGATTGGGATATTACACACTCCATTTTATCAAAGTGAAAATCAATATTCAGTGAAATTATCAGTATATAAAATAAAACGAAATAACTTAACATGACCCTGTGTTCTTATTTCCATGTTGTGGAGAAAAAAAATCACTGATGAACAAAAGAACTGTATTCAGTATCCATAATTGAAAATAAATTGGATTGTGTGTAAGTAGATCGAAATGGCAAAGGGCTTAGCTAAAATATATCTTATCTTTCTAAATCAGGATTCAATGTCAACTGTTTTCGTGAAATCTGTTTAATTAAAGTGAATCATGCGAGATCCCCAATGTCACGCAGAAGAGTTCCTGCGTGTTTTGGTGCAGTTTTTGAACATTCTCTTTCAAATCTAAAGTGCAATATTTACAAAAGAATGTCAACAACCAGTTATCTGCAATATCTTGTTTTTCGTTTGCTCGCGTTTCAAAACTGGTTCTCCTGTTATGTGATTTTTAGTTTCCTTGTGATTATTTTATCCGTATTAATGACACAGCAGAGTGGTAAAGCGAAAGTTATCTGGGGGGAAATATAATAATATAAACGAACATTCATTTATAACAAACTTAAATGAATTTCTCATCCGTCCTGAAAAAATTGTCACAACAAATTAGAAATTGTAATTTTTATTTTAATAAGATGAAAGCATACCATTGAAAGTGAACCATTGAACTTTTTCCAAATGCCGTTTTGACCATTTTGGTGCCATATTCGTTTTTAGTGATTATTTGACCAAGAAACAGCCAAACATTTTTCCCAATATTGTTCTAAAATATATTTAGTTTTTAGTAAAATATGTCATTTATTATTTATTAAAAATCAAAATTTTTATGTTACGAAGTGTACCCATTTAACTCCACCTGAACCTATTTCTTTTGTATCTACCCATTTGGTTTTAAAGGAGAAAATTGTTTAGTTTAAAATATAGAGTGTAATCAATGCAAATCGGCTATTTTCTAAAAATTATTTAATAGCAGTTGGTTGCGATATATAGAGCATTGTTAGAGAAGCCAGAACATGCACCCCACTTTATAAAAATACAAAAAAATGAAAAATAAAACTTTGTTGTTGAAAACTTGTACCTTTAAAAACATTATAACTTGTGGTTATTAAACATTTGAAAACCAAATATATTAAATTAGGAAATGATATTGTGGTCGTTTTCTAACACCAAAAGATTGAACTTAATTATTTCTGCAGTAATTTATTGTAAACATTAACACATACAGTAGATTCTTTAATGTCTACTTCATTATTAATACTACTACGAAGAAGAAATAATTATAAATATTGTTACATAATTGTTTTCCACAATGTGTTCAGTATTTGTAAATAATATAAGAAGTATGAAATTATGTATCTTGTATCACCGATCAATGATCAAACGAGAGATGAGATTTATTTCTTGCATCCTTTTTAAGAAGCAAAAAAAAAAAAAAAAAGACTCAATTTGTAACAGTAATTTTTTTATTTACAGTTATCATGAGGATTTTACTGTAATTAATAATCATACAAAGGAGCAATTTGGAAAAAAAAAAAAAAAAAACTTGCATACCTCAACAAGCAAGTAAACTAAATTTAAATTAACACACGCGTGACACACATTTTACATTTCTGAAACATAATACATTTTTCTTTATCTAAAGCATTCATAATTTATAAAAAAAATACGGCTAACATTTTTCAAAGATGTAGACAATTCACTTAACTAGAATGTTGATACAAATTGTACACAAAGGACTGCTATATATTTTTAAAATATAATTTGTTCAAGCTATTAAAAAAAAAAAATTAAAAAAAAAAAAAAGTGATGTTTTCTTTCTTGCTCCTTACATGACAGGGCATTCAAGGCCTGTGTCCAATCGAAATGTTTGTGCATCTCGAATAGGTAGCGTAAAAGTAATTTTAATGTAATTTAGCCAAATTTAGGTGAAACTAACAATCTTGTGATGATTTGCTAAAAAACCTTACCGTTAACTGGCCAAATCATTCCGCATTCCGTTTAACATGGGTTCCGAACGTCAAAGAACAGTGTTTATTACCAGCTCACTGCATTCGCATAAAATGAGAAAATATAACTAAGGTTTTTACCTTTAATGCAGACAACATCTAAATGATCAGAACAATGACTGAAATTGTTTAGTTTGGATTTTAAGCAAAAATACAAATAGACAATGCCATTGTGTTTGCTGAAGATTTAGAATATAAAAGTATCAAAACTTCCATTTTTATTTTACAGCTTTTTGAAGAAAATAAAACCGATTTAACATATTTGCTTTAGACTAAAACTATTGTAAATTTATTTCTCTGCTTCTGGTCTTCGTAGCGTAAAAACTATTGATTTAAATCAAATGACAATGCAAAGTTATGCAAAAATAACGAAACATCACTGATGCCGTGCTGTAGCGAGTTAAAAGGGACCACAGGATGGCACTACACATTCCCCCTTAAATTTTATTTTAAAACGATTTAAAAATACCACGTAAAATCATGTGCTGTTATCATTTTAATATCCTTTTCTCCTTTATGTGACTAACAATATATTATATAGTTTAAATTATTTGTTATGTCATACAGTTGTCAAGGCAACTTGTTTGATCACCGATGTCCCAGTAAAATTGTCCCATACAGTGGATGCATTGTTTATTCTGTTAAGTGTGTTTTTATGCTTAATTTGTAGTATTTTGTGATAGTAAAAGCACAACCGTTGTCGGTAATGATGATCAAAAATATATTGTAAATATAATGTATGTGCAAAAAAAATTCAGTACTTATAATTGTAATATCCATATCTCCATGTCCTTATGCGAGGCTTTGGACATGTTTCTTTGTACATATGATTCTTTTTGTGAAAATCTGTAAAGCAGTTTAGCATTATTGAAAATAAATGTCATAGAGATTGATTTGCAATTGTTCTAAGTTCATTTCACCAAACTTTCTTAAAATTTAAAAATACTCGAAATGAAAATCCCTATTATACTAGCATTACAGTGACTCTGATTTCCAATGTTTTAATTATAAACTTTTCTTTTGTAAAACAACAAAAGTTTTCTTTTTTCAAATTTAAAAAAAATTATTTTTATTAATCGGATTTTTATCTTTACTCCGGTCAACATCTAAATGATCAGAACCTTAACTGAAATTGTTTAATAGGGCACAGTGGTGGCCCGAGGTCAAAAATGTTAAGGCGGCCGGAACAGTGACTCCCCCCCCCCTCTCCCCCACTTCACACAATCACTGATGAATGGAAATTTTATAATCTCAATTACTCAAATTTCCTTTCAATATTTACAATATGTTATGAGAACGAAAATAGAAAGAAAAAAAAAAACTTATAATGGAGCACCATGTTTCAAAATTGTTCATTCATAAGTATTAACTTAAAAGTAACAAGAAAACACAAATGCAAATTTATCACGGAAACTATTTAAGTTTGGTAGAGAAAATTCTAAATGGCTCATTTCTCTTCCACCAACACATCCCGATTCACTCACACACGAGCCAATCAGTACATTGAATTTAAAAGTACAGCCGACGTCTCAAAATTCGAAAGGGCTGCATGTCGCTACAACGTCGTATGCATTTAGCGTGGAAATTCCATAGTAGCAGTTGCAGGGCTGCCACTGACTGTAAGCTTTGAAAATAGTTGCTTTAGTAGCCTCAGATGTTAAAAATAGTAGCCAAAATAGTAGTCTCAGACATTGAAAATAGTAGTCTCACACGTTGAAAATAGTAGCCTCACTTTTCATAAAAAAAAAGATTATTTTTTCAAGTCGGTAAAGACCTTTCTCTTGTTTTAAAGGTTTTAAGTTATCATCAAGATCGGAATAAAACTGTCGATTTACATCATGAACTCAAAAACCCAGAGACACTCTTCTTCCAATTCAAAATAGTGTCTAATACACAACATCCCATACGGTAAAAGGCATGTGTCTTGGGGGAGGCGCTATCGTATTTACATAAGGCGATGTTAGTTGACAACTCAACCTTACTTCCAGACAGCACCTAAGCAAAAAAACTTAACTTCACGCAAAAGCGACGGTAAAAATCGATTGGCAAAACAAGATATATATATATTCTTAATTTCCAATGCAAACAACTTTTTGGCAGAAAAACAAGTTTCATGTTTAAACAATTATACTACATATTGACAATGACAGGCGAATTTAATTAAGACCAGAAAATTTAAATTTTTAACAGGATAGTGTTATGAATTTTTCCACTGAGGCAATGATGGCACAGTTTTCACGGTTTAAAAATATTTATTCTCTCTTCAGAAAACTCACAAAATTTATTCACAGGCAACAGTTTAATTACTCTCAAGCTTCAACACAAGCTTCAACGAAAATAACTTCGAATTCAGCGATTATACAAGCTCACTCCAATAGGTAAACAAAGCGATGAGCTTTCAACGAAGTCCGAAGTCAATCTGAAAACTTTCCCGATCCCCAGTCATATTTATAGTTGGCGCGAGAGAATATTCCAGAAATTTCCAGCCAAATCATCGGAAAAGAAACATCTCGAAAATTCTCGACTGCTTTAGGTGTTGCCACCTTTTTCTAACCTGTATAATCGCCGTTAATAAATAAAATAAGATAAAAATAAATTACAATAGAATTTTGAAATAATACGTCACTATTCACACTATATACAGACAATTTGTGCAACAATAGTAACAGAATTTGAGAAATAAAATTCCCCAACATTTCCCTAATTTCCAGAATATTCCCTGACGTGCATCTCTGTCGACGTTATCATTTAAAAAAAAAAACGAAAATATGACCAGTTTAAAAATACATAAATTTGACTATTTACAATTACATTTACTTATCAAAGTATAATTGCACCAAAATATAAATTTAGGCTAAAAATCAAAACAAGCATCTTTAGAGCGTGGAAAAAAAAAAAAAGAAAAAAAAAAAAAAAAAAAAATGGTAAACATTAATAAAAAAAAAAAATCACATAAACCAATTTACAAACTACACTCATACTTACTAACTTCAAGGAAAAGAAACTAGTACAATACTTTTCTTTTTAATTTAAAAAATATCACAAATAAAACACATTATTTTCTTTAATATATGTCATATGCTTTATCCTGTTCATAAATTTTAAACAATGTTCGAGCCGCGATAGATGTCCGCACCCGCACAGCGAATGCGAGAAGCGAAACTCAAAAACTTCAAAATTCCCCGATTAAAGAGTAATTTTACGAAATTTCTTAACATTTACCTGAATTCCCGGTTCTTTCGCCACCCTGTTTAAGCTACATTCAAAGTAATTAAATTGCCTCAAAATTTAAATTATTTTATTATTTATAAATTTAGCTACAACATTGAAATTCTAATCATTCTGCATCGATTGACCTACACGGCGAAATCGTTCACAACAACGGCACAAATCTCGAACATAACGTCTATATAACATCAATACTGTCCATACTATGATAGCATTTTCTTCCGGCGTTCACCACAAATTCATTTTTGTTAAGTAAACTAAATATAGCGAAATAATTTTATATTTCGGAATATAAATCTGCCTTGCACGGCGGAACCTAACAGGCAGGCGAAAATGACCGCGGTAGCCGTCAAAAATAACAATCTCGCAGGAGCAGTTACTATCGTCGGACTAACAAAATGACCACTGTACCCGCGAATATGAACAACTATTTCGTTAGTATTTGCTCTCTTTCCCCCTCCTCTTAAAAAAAAAATCACCGTTTTGAGAAAATTGTTAGTACCTTAGTGCCGATTTTTTTTCGTGCTACTATCGGACAGTATCCAATTTCTTAAAAATTAGTCGCCTCAGCCCAAAAATAGTTGAAGGTTTTGTTAAAAATAGTCGTTTTGGGCCCTTTTTTCATTGAAATAGTCGCCATAGTCGCCTGGCCACTAAAATAGTTGCTTTAGTATCCTTTTTAGTCGCCTGTGGCAGTCCTGCTTGTTTCTATGGCAACGATGCAGTTTATTTGAAACTTTCACTTTCTGGTTGTACCTCGCTTAACTATCATCAAATGTAGTTGATTTGAGCGGGATTTTTGTTCCTCCCCCAATTGTACTTTGCGCAACAGGTTTTCAATTTATTGGAGATTTTTTTTTACTTACCGTAAAAAGCATGCGCATAAGGTAGCTGTCATTGAAAAAATCATGTTTTTCAGTAATTGCTAAAAAATGGGCTCCAACGATTTTGTTCAAAATCGTTGTGGTAATGCCTCAGATGGTGTTCTAAACATTCCCACCTCCAGAATTCTCATAAAAATGCGATAAAAGAAGAAAACCGAGTGCCTTTAACACAGAGCTCTCTTCCCTTTAGCATCGTCCTTCAACGATTGATTTTTTTACATTTCACACACAAGCAAAAATAATGTAATGTGTATGAATTAAAACCACCAAATTTACCATTTTTAAGTTTTTTTTTTTTTTTTTTTTTTTTTTTTTTTTTTTTTTTTTTGCTTATGTAAAAATTATTGCCAATTTTTTTATTAGATGAGTGAAAATGGAAATTAACACGATGTTAAAATTTACTGATTGAAAGTTGTGCAATGTTCCCCACTCCTAGTTTTGCAGTCTGATTACCCTTCATTTAGACTGAGAAGTTTCCAGGGCTCTCTATGGATGCTGATTTTAAGCTGGGACAATGTTGCCAGAGTCCACCCTACCCATATCATAGGTGTAACGAGCAAAGGGCTGGGGGGGGGGGGGTCCAACCATCCCCCCCCCCCCCCATTAGATTGAGAAAAAATTAAGCAAATATTCTGCATTTTCCCCCAACCAATTGATTGATTATTACTCAAATTATTCATTAAATGTCCTTATTGGGATTATTCAGTGATCAGTGTTTTACTAAGGTAATCAAAACCTATACCAACGTGCAATACTATTCATGGATTTTTCACCAGAAGAGCAAACTTCCCACTTAATGTACCATTTTATGATAACTACTCGCTACACCTATCCTAGACTGGAGAAATGGACTCTCCATCGCGGGAAACATGAAGTCCTGAGTGGAATTGGAATAGTGTTAATACCATTTTCATTTATTTGAAAAAAATAGTTTGTTTAGTGGTATTTTTGGCGATAATTCTTACATAAAAATATATATATATAATAAAAAAAAATAAAAAAAAAAAAAAAAAAAAAACTTCGTCAAAATGACGAATGTGACAACATACTTTTTGATAATTCTTACAATATCCTTTCTTGTTAGTGAAACAGAGGAGAGAAGAAAAAAAGAAAGAAAAAAACGGCGATGCTGAAAGGAAGATGTTGAAGACATTCGTTTTTTCATCTTTTTACATCTTTATAACATTTTTACGGGAATTTCTGAGGTGGGGATGTTACGAACATCTAAAAGGCATTAATTACCATAGAGATTTTGATCAAAATCGTTAGAGCCGTTTTTTAGTAATTGGTAAAGAACATGCTTTTTTTTCATGTTTTGTGCATGAGCAATATTGACAGGTTCCATGGCCCCCACTAACATATACTGGGGCAAAGGGGACGATCGCCCCTGAAGCCATGTATGCAAGTTTATAATGGGTTTACCCAAACAAAGCTCAAATTTATTACCATTTATTTCGTATCAATTTATTCTTAAGCTGAGTTAGTTAGATGTCCCCTTTAATTATATTCATGGGGACATATATTAAAGAGGATGCATATCCCCCTTTAATTATAATCATCCATTAACCCCTTTAATTATAATCATCCATTAACCTCTTTAATTATAAACAGGGTATCATAGTATACTATGTAAAAAAAAAATGTTTTTAAGAAAAGCAATAGAGCTCAAAAGTTGCTCCTCTGTAACACATTTAAAGAAATCTGTTTTTTAGAATTAAATTAAATCTTGAGGGCGTTACCAGCCATTAAAAATGGGGGATTAAGATGGAGAAATCGAAAATTTTGAATGTGTTTTTGCTGCTTTCTATTTTAATTAAGTAAATAAAATTTTCCTGCTACAACGATAAAACAAAATAATATATAACTTTTTACAATTAAAATCAATTTTGAAGCTGTACCAAGCATTGAGAATGGGATTACGATGAATAAATTGAACATTTTCAATGTTTTTTGTCGATAGCATATTATAGGAAAAAAATTATTCGAAATAGCTATATTTTTTTCTTATGCCATTCAGTTTTCCTTTTCTTCGAGTACATATACAAGTCAAATTTCAAGTCCTTTTGGACAATGATTTTTATAAACAGCTTTTTGAAATGTTAACTTTAATAATTGACACTTTTCAAAATAGATAAAACAACACCCCAAATACTAAGTCGAAAATGCATTAGAAAAAATTACCTTCCTTAGAGTTTCGAATTCGATATCTGGTATGGTAAAACTAGTTGAGTGTTTTATTGCGTGGTTTTAGAGTTCAATTTCTGTTGTTAATCAGGGAATTCTGTTTGATACACTTCTCCGTACGAGGGATAGAATTAATCACAGTTAACTTTTCAATTTACGTATATGCGTATGTTGATGCACAAACAATTATTTGGTATTTTGAAATTCATTATTTAAAAATTACTTTAGTAAGTACTGTAAAATATTATATAGTCAGTTTTCAGACTATTTGTCTAGTGAACAAAGTGTATTTAGACCAGTTGAAGTGAAATCAAAGCGAAATTAATATATAAAGGATTTAAAAAAAAAAGAGTCTTAGTAGTTTCGGAATTGTTTGAGAAAACTGCTGATATAATAAAAATTTAGAGATGCAATCTTTATTTTTTGAGTTACTTGTCAAAATGAAAGAATTTTTTATTCGTTTGAGCTGTTCTCTCCGGGGGAAATTAACCACTCTAGATATTTCATTTTTTTGCAGGCACAAATGTATGCGTCTTACTAAACCACTAACATCTTCCTTTTTTTTTTTTAAATTTCGATAAAGTTTTGGACTTATGAAATATCTAATTTTCGAAAAATTCAACTTTAAGCTTGCGCTTTAGATTTTTTTTTTTTTTTTTTTTTTTTTTAACAGTGGAAAAGTATTGAAAAAATGATTTATTTCTTTTAATAGATTGTATCACGACTGAGACCAGATTATCAAGATTCGATTGAAAAATCAGAACTCAGATTGTTAAAATCGAGACACAGATGAAACTAATTTCAAGTTAGTTTTTTTTTTTTTTTTTTCCTTCTTTTTTCTTCTTTCACGTTTAAAAGGGAAAATGAAGTGTTGTCAGATGTAGTATCTTTAATACTAAAGTACTATGAAGAGTAGCACAGTATTTCAAAAAGCAGTTTTTTAATATATATATATATATATATATATATATATATATATATATATATATATATATATATATATATATATATATATATATATATATATATATATATATATATATATATATATATATATATATATATATATATATATATATATATATATATATATATATATATATATATATATATATATATATAATGGGTACCTAATGGGGGCTGGTGCACATTAAATCTGTCGTAGCCTCAATGTCCTCTCGTTGGTGTGGTGGGGTCGGAGAGAGGGGCTTACACTAGAAGATTTCGATCTCGTATTCTTCTAGATGCTCAAACTTACGAGACGTATTTGGCTGTGTTAAGCACTTTATAAGTGGCAGAAATAGACAGTCGGTGGTTTCAAAACAAAACAAACAAAACAAAACAAAGACGATATGCTCGATATCTTAAGGATAGTTTATTCATAATTTATTGATTTCCAGGATCACTTCATTAAGATTTCGCCACGGTGAACGATTTTCAGTTATGTATTTTTAGTAGGAATTCCCATGCGTAGCGAGCTCGAGGTTTGGGGGTAACGTTAGTAGTTAGAAAATGACAGTCCGAAGCCAGGGCGCAATGCGCAATGGTATGGTATGGGGGCGTGACCGGATATGACGTCACCGGAAATCACGTGCCCGGAAGTGGAGTGGAGTTGTTTCCCTCCTGCTGCTGTTTTAGTTTCATTATAAGCTGTTTGTGTATGACGTCACAGTAGGTATGACGTCATAATGTGTTTTATATTAAAGTTTAGAGCGATGGCAACACTTTTTAGTTTCGATTTACCTTTAAGATGGAGTTGAGTTGTTCTAGGACTGCTTGTAAATGAATAAGCTAGAGTGATAGGTTTTTATTGAGTGACGTCACAGTAGGTATGACGTCATAATTTGTTTTATATCAAAGTTTTGAGCGTTGGCAACACTTTTTAGTGTCGATTTACCTTTCAGACGGAGTTGAGTTGTTCTAGGGCTGCTTCTAAACGAATAAGGTAGAGTGATAGGTATTTTTACTAATGACGTCACAGTGGGTATGACGTCATTCTATGTTAAGATTTACGTTTTAAGTGGTGATAACATTGGATATATACCAAATTTAGTTTTCAGGTGTTGGCAACGAGTTCTGATCGGTCAGCTAAATGCTCGCTTGTGACTGATAAGTTTTAAACATGTGACCAAAAGTTAACTCCTGATTGACTGTTTGGTTTTCTAGCGAGTTACTTACATATCCTTTAGCCAAGTTAAAATACCTGCAACAAAGTTACACAAAAAAAAAAATGTTAAATTTGAAAAGTTAATAAAAGTGAAGGCCATTTGCTAAGGGTCTAAAAGAACCCTAACCCCGAGCTACACGTGACATTTCAATATTTTACCAAACAATTGTTAAAATATCGACTATCGGACGTTGCCTTCATGGTAACTCATCTACCCACCCCCCTTCCCTAACCAATTTTGAATAAGTTAATTTGAAAGACTTTAGAAAATGTTAATTATTTTGAAGTTAAATTTTAAAAGTGAGGACCCACCTCCAGCCCGATACCTCTTTTAGGAAGAATTGGTACCGCCTCACTCCACCCTATCAACAAAAAAACAAACAAAAAAAAAAAAAAAAAAAAAACTTATTTCAAAGAACGTATATTTCCTTGAAATATGAGGTCACTAACCAACCATCCAATAATATCTTTTAAGAAGACATCATTACCTTCAATCCTAAACAATTTTAAATTTTAAAAAATCTGAAAAGAAGACTTGTGAGAACGTATATTTCTCTCATGAATTAAATTTAATGATCACATACAAAATCCCGGAAAAAAAATTAACGTTAAATAAGTTTTTAAAAATTTAGTTAAAGTAATATTTTAGTTAAATTAAGGCTTAAAGAGATAAAAAAAAAAAAATATTAAGGATTAAATGAATGATTTAAGGAATTTTGAAGTGACCATAGGCATAGCTGGTTATGCCATCTTCCAGCAGATACCGCTTGTCGTCATAGGCCAACAAGGCTCTCTTGGTTTGTTGGAGTGAGAAGATGTTTAAAAATTCACTTACCGAATAATCGAAACGAAATCTGCGAAGCTAAAATAACTGTGAATAACTACACAAGTACGAACAAAATCGCGATGAGAAAAAAAAACACGAAGTATTAAACACGTCTTTCACACTCAGGTATCTAAGTAGAAATGGCGAGACGGCAACCGGTAGCGTCTATATATGAAGGGTGATCACGTGACTTCACCGACCAATCAGGTTTCACGGTAGAGGTTGCTACTGACTATCGACCCGTCAGAAGGGAGGAGAGCGAGACTAGGGATGTTTCAACACGCTTCAACGCGTTTGCGAGTTGAGTTGTTGTGTAACGATCTTGCTTGAAACAGTTAAAGTGATAGATAATTTGTTCCTGACGTCATAGTGTAGCGAATGGGTTTTTAGCGTAGACAGTTGTTGCAATTGGAGTAATTATGAAATTTATTAAATATAAAGATAATATTTAGTAATAATTATCAGATTTTATTATTATTATTATAAAAAATAAACTTATAAAAAAAGTGAACGTGAAAATTTACTTTACGAATAAAAATCATGTCTTTAAAATGTGTACGAATATCACTAAATAAGAGAAAAAAGTAACATACTTAAACTCTTTAAAATAAATAACTTTAACATTAACGTAAAAAATTTACTTTTCACATAAAAATCACTTTAAAATGAGTAAAAATATCGCTAAATAAGAGAAAAAAAGTAACTTACTTAAAATTTCTAAGATAAATATTTAACCTTTACTCGAAAATTCCCTTCATATATAAAAATCACGACTTTAAAATATGACATGCAAGAGAAAAGTAACGTACTTAAACTTTCTACGACAAATAACTTTAACATTAACGTAACATTTTACTTTACACATAAAAATCCCGACTTTAAAATATGTAGAAATATCACTAAATAAAAGAAGAAAAAAAAGTAACATACTTAAACTTTGTACGACAAATAACTTTGACATTAACGTAAAAATTTTTCTTCACATATAAAAATCACGACTTTAAAATGTGACGTGTAAGAAGAATTAGCATACTTAAAATTTCTACGACAAATAAATTTAACCTTTACGCGAAAATTTACTATATACATAAAAATCATGTCTTTAAAATATGTAAAAATATTGCTAAATAAAAGAAAAAAAAAACTAACATACTTAAACTTTGCACGACAAATAACTTTAGCATTTACGTAAAAATTTACTTCACATATAAAAATCACGACATTAAAATGTGACATGTAAGAAGAATTAGCATACTTAAAATTTCTACGATAAATAATTTTAACATTTGAGTGAAAATTTACTACATATATAAAAATCATGTATTTCAAATGTGTAAGAATAACGCTAAATTAGAGAAAAAGAAATACTAAAAATTCATAAGGTAAGGAACTGAAACAATATGCGAAAATTTATTTCACGCATAAAATTTTTATCTTTAAAATGTGTAAGAATAATGCTAAATTAGAGAAGAAAAAAAAAATAACATACTTAAACTTTCTTCGACAACAATTTAAACAATACGCGACATTTTCATACACAATTATTTTTTTAGGTTAATGTTAAATAATGGGAAATTTAACAGAATAAAAATTTCAAAGATAAAGAATTTTAACCTTTACACGAAAATTTACCTCACAAAAATATCATATCCTTAAACTTTAACGTGACAATTTACTCTTCATATACAATTAAACTCTTAGGTTAATGTTAAATAAGAAAAAAAATAATATACTTAAAATTTCTAAGATAAACATAACGTAAAAATTTCGTATCATGTGTTTAAAATGTAACATATAAGAGAAAAAAACTAACATACTTGAACTTTCTATAGCAAAGAATTTAAGCATTAGCGTAAAAATTCACTTTACATATAAAATTCACATCTTTAAATGGGAAGATAAGCAGGTGACGGTAATTAGCCAATCAGGGTAGCGGTAGGTGATACGCCATTCGCCGGCATTTTTAGATCGGAGGATGAGTCACGCTAAAACTTGTTGGAACAGGTCGGGAGATTTGTACAGCAAGAACAACAGCATCGACGCGCAAGCAGCGGGTGATGCTGTGATGTGTCAGCAGGTCTTTGAGATTATCGTTTTCCTACTTTGCCGTTTTCATAATGAAATGTTTGTGAAAACTTGGAATGAATAAAGTGGATTTCAAAGACATATTAGTAAGTGAAGGTAGAATTCGCATGGACTTTCTTCCAAAAAGTATGATTCACTTGGAGAATTTAAGATCATTTCTACTTGAAAACTTTTCTATTATTTAAAACATTGAATATTGTTCAAACTCAGTGGGATTATATGCTACAATACGGGTAAAACTTAACAAAATTATTACATAGAAGAAAAATAGTAAGAGATTTAAAATAAATATTAGTTATAGATACTCCAAAGAAAAAATTTCACCTCTACTTTTCAATCGGAAAATCAATACAAGTTGGAAATTTATGTTACTTCAAGAAAGACTTAGACAATTTACTTTGTAATAATATACGTTAAGGTGTCGTATTAACTCGTGCAATACATGCTGACTAAGGTTTATTTTACTTGAAAGGTGAATTGGGGGAAAATATTAAATAAATTGTAGATATTAAATACATTGTAGATATGCATTCAAGTTTTGAAAATCACCTGCAAGACTTTTAAAACATCTTAAGATAAATTGAAAGAAACTTTTTATACTCTGAAAGGAAATCACAAGTAATTTAGTTAACTTTTTTCATGGTAACACTCATATTCAACGACATGTTTTTAAAATTTAACCTTCTTTACATGATAATAGTTATAAATTTTTTCAATCTCAGATGCGATATACTATTATTTCTAACATATATGTTACGAATTGTGTAAAGTTTTTAAAAGAGTATATGCAAATCACCAATCAGAAACATAAAAATCTAACATCAATCAAACACACTAAAATAATAAGATATTTTCCTTAGTGGAAATAGTTAACTACTCATGTGATGGAATGTACTTAGAAAATTTAAATACTGAAAAAAGTTTGCTAGGCAAACTTAAAGAATATATATATTTTTTTTCTTGTGAAAAACTAGCATAAATTTGAGAAATATAGAGTTTGTTACAACGTAAAATTGAACATCATCTGGACAAACTAAATTATACATGAATTTTTTTATTTGAGAGGTGCTGACAATATATCATTAATACAGAGATTTTTAACTTCCACCCATAATTTCTAAATAACTTATACATAAATTTCAGAAAACTGAAACGGAATGTGTTTTACAAGACGCTTATTTTGTAAGATGAATATTCAATATTAATATAACTGAGCAAAGTTCATTACGGAAAAAACTTGTAAAAGATACTTATATTTTGAAAATAGTTTGAAATATCCTTTTAAATTTATGAATGCTCGCTTTCGAAAGACACAAATAAAACTGATATTACACATGATAATTAACACATGCATAACATTAATCAAACAAAGTGGAATTTTTATTGCTTGTGACCGATAACTTTTCAGTGAAGTAGAACTTACATAGGAAATTTGTGCAAACTTTTTCAACTTTTAAACCAAGTATTATGTAAAATTATAAATTACGATAGGAAATAGCACACTTCAGAATCGGAACAAGTCTTCTAGTTAAGCTAAATTTATTTCTCAAGGAATTGAAAGCATACCAGACAAGTCCTTATCATTTCGCATCTTTTCTCATGTTGCAAGAAGACATACTTTGTAAAAGATCGTCGTTGCACTTAACAAAAATCAGTAAAAATAAATGTATTTTCTATGGCAAAGATAAAACTTCACAACTTAATTACTGAAATTTAGCTAAGTTGCATATGGTTTATTCACATAACTCGAATATGCTTCGAATGTTGAAATATATTTGTCAGTTGAAATCAAACTAATCGAAAATAAATGCTACCTACATTTTCAAGTCGGAAATTACTATTAAATAAACTTTACATGTAAAACATTGTCATGTTAAAAACAAAAATCTACAAAAATGTAAATGATAATTTTACTGTTGGTACATAAATGATGAGTAATTTATGATTTTATTCTAGGCAAACGCTTTATTGTCTAACAGAGAACTTAAACTTTAGCAGAAAAATAAAAAAATACAATTTTTATATCCTATCATGCTTGTCGAAAATTGAATTTATTAGCTGTTGTAATAGATTTTTATTGTCCAAATTTCTATAGTTTTTCTTCCCGGTGCAATAAAATTAAGTTCATGTGTAATGATTAGGTTTTTTTTTTTTTTTTTTTTTTTTTTTTTTATGAATCTTATAAATTTAATGAAATTATTGTGACCTAAGAGATTGAGTGAACTGAATAAATCAATGATGTAAATTTAAACAGTGACTTGAACTGATACATACTATAACTGTAAAGAAGTATGACAAAGTGATAGATGAAGTAAAAATAGAAGTTGAATGAAATGTGTTGAAAAAAGTTGAAGACGACAAGAAATTCGTAATTGAGAATTATCATTGACTTATATTAACTTCGTTTTTCTTGCTTATGACAAGAAAATACACTCTTTCTTATTAAGAACCAACTTGATATCTTATCATAGAATGACAATGATGAAATATCTATACATTAAAAAAAAAATACCAAACTTAGACATAGCAAATTTCTTGAAATTCATGTATAATGTGAGAAGTTTTACTGGAAATATAGAAGATACAACATTGAAAGATGTGAATGTTTCGAAGTACTTTATCAGAAATAAAAAAAAAATGCGCTGAGATTCGCTATAAAAAATTTTAGGAGAAAGTTTAAACAAAATTTAAAATCAAACATGCTTTTAAATGGGAACATATATATTAAAACTATAGCACATTAAAGAATTTATATTACGTCATCTCAGTTGTATCAAACTGAATAACATGAAAAACAACCACAAACTGAATAAACATGAAAATTATCAATATATGTGGAAAAGTTTCCTTTTTTCACATATAAAAAAAATAACACATTGACGTACGTTAAGATCACGAAACATGCATAATCATATACCGATAAGAGCAACCAATGTTGCGGGGAGATATTCACATGATGGTCAATATCCCATGAATAAATTGATTGATTGTATTTCTAATGCTAATTCCAATAGTATTCCACGTAACTTCAACTTCATATGTTACACTATAGATATATTTATTTTTCAAATATATTGACTTTCGAAAAATCATCATTCAATATAAGAATGATCATAGTAAGAATAAAAGAAAAGATACTAAGCATTGATTTAAAGTGTATTTATTTCAACTTAGCAACAAATCATATGCTTGAAACGAAAATTGCTTCGAACCAAAGTATAACCATCCAATTTCATTGATTCCTACAAGGACATTTTTCTCATCTAGTAATTGAATTTTTTTTTTCTCATACACATTATAAGTGATGTCCAATCAGGTGTAGAATAGTTGAAGATATCCGACCTCTTTCTAAATATTAATAAGTCACTGTTGAAAAACTTATAAAAATTTCAATTTACACTTAAAGTTTTTTTTTATTATATATATTTCAAAGAATTTTTTCAAATCAATATGTATATTTAAATACTGAAACTTATTCACTTCAATAAATGTATGTTTAAGTTATAAAACTCTTCGTATGTATTGAAAAATTGTAACTTTTCGTCTTCTTCGTATAAATCGATAACTTATACACTAGTTCTTCATCAATTAAACTTCTAAGTAAATCTTTCAAAGCTAAAAACATACTTATAGCTTTGCATTTGAACATGTTAAATTGTACATGTTTCTCGTGAAATTAAAATTTTATATGTTTTCCATGAAAATATCTGAAATTTTGTAACTTTCACATGAAACATGTACAATTTAACTTGTTACAAATGCAAAGCTATAAGTATGTTTTTAGCTTTGAAAGATTTACTTAGAAGTTTAATTGATGAAGAACTAGTGTATAAGTTATCGATTTATACGAAGAAGACGAAAAGTTACAATTTTTCAATACATACGAAGAGTTTTATAACTTAAACATACATTTATTGAAGTGAATAAGTTTCAGTATTTAAATATACATATTGATTTGAAAAAATTCTTTGAAATATATATAAAAAAAAAAAACTTTAAGTGTAAATTGAAATTTTTATAAGTTTTTCAACAGTGACTTATTAATATTTAGAAAGAGGTCGGATATCTTCAACTATTCTACACCTGATTGGACATCACTTATAATGTGTATGAGAAAAAAAAAATTCAATTACTAGATGAGAAAAATGTCCTTGTAGGAATCAATGAAATTGGATGGTTATACTTTGGTTCGAAGCAATTTTCGTTTCAAGCATATGATTTGTTGCTAAGTTGAAATAAATACACTTTAAATCAATGCTTAGTATCTTTTCTTTTATTCTTACTATGATCATTCTAATATTGAAGGATGATTTTTCGAAAGTCAATATATTTGAAAAATAAATATATCTATAGTGTAACATATGAAGTTGAAGTTACGTGGAATACTATTGGAATTAGCATTAGAAATACAATCAATCAATTTATTCATGGGATATTGACCATCATGTGAATATCTCCCCGCAACATTGGTTGCTCTTATCGGTATATGATTATGCATGTTTCGTGATCTTAACGTACGTCAATGTGTTATTTTTTTTATATGTGAAAAAAGGAAACTTTTCCACATATATTGATAATTTTCATGTTTATTCAGTTTGTGGTTGTTTTTCATGTTATTCAGTTTGATACAACTGAGATGACGTAATATAAATTGTTTAATGTGCTATAGTTTTAATATATGTGTTCCCATTTAAAAGCATGTTTGATTTTAAATTTTGTTTAAACTTTCTCCTAAAATTTTTTATAGCGAATCTCAGCGCATTTTTTTTTTTATTTCTGATAAAGTACTTCGAAACATTCACATCTTTCAATGTTGTATCTTCTATATTTCCAGTAAAACTTCTCACATTATACATGAATTTCAAGAAATTTGCTATGTCTAAGTTTGGTATTTTTTTTTTTTAATGTATAGATATTTCATCATTGTCATTCTATGATAAGATATCAAGTTGGTTCTTAATAAGAAAGAGTGTATTTTCTTGTCATAAGCAAGAAAAACGAAGTTAATATAAGTCAATGATAATTCTCAATTACGAATTTCTTGTCGTCTTCAACTTTTTTCAACACATTTCATTCAACTTCTATTTTTACTTCATCTATCACTTTGTCATACTTCTTTACAGTTATAGTATGTATCAGTTCAAGTCACTGTTTAAATTTACATCATTGATTTATTCAGTTCACTCAATCTCTTAGGTCACAATAATTTCATTAAATTTATAAGATTCATAAAAAAAAAAAAAAAAAAAAAAAAAAAAAAACCTAATCATTACACATGAACTTAATTTTATTGCACCGGGAAGAAAAACTATAGAAATTTGGACAATAAAAATCTATTACAACAGCTAATAAATTCAATTTTCGACAAGCATGATAGGATATAAAAATTGTATTTTTTTATTTTTCTGCTAAAGTTTAAGTTCTCTGTTAGACAATAAAGCGTTTGCCTAGAATAAAATCATAAATTACTCATCATTTATGTACCAACAGTAAAATTATCATTTACATTTTTGTAGATTTTTGTTTTTAACATGACAATGTTTTACATGTAAAGTTTATTTAATAGTAATTTCCGACTTGAAAATGTAGGTAGCATTTATTTTCGATTAGTTTGATTTCAACTGACAAATATATTTCAACATTCGAAGCATATTCGAGTTATGTGAATAAACCATATGCAACTTAGCTAAATTTCAGTAATTAAGTTGTGAAGTTTTATCTTTGCCATAGAAAATACATTTATTTTTACTGATTTTTGTTAAGTGCAACGACGATCTTTTACAAAGTATGTCTTCTTGCAACATGAGAAAAGATGCGAAATGATAAGGACTTGTCTGGTATGCTTTCAATTCCTTGAGAAATAAATTTAGCTTAACTAGAAGACTTGTTCCGATTCTGAAGTGTGCTATTTCCTATCGTAATTTATAATTTTACATAATACTTGGTTTAAAAGTTGAAAAAGTTTGCACAAATTTCCTATGTAAGTTCTACTTCACTGAAAAGTTATCGGTCACAAGCAATAAAAATTCCACTTTGTTTGATTAATGTTATGCATGTGTTAATTATCATGTGTAATATCAGTTTTATTTGTGTCTTTCGAAAGCGAGCATTCATAAATTTAAAAGGATATTTCACACTATTTTCAAAATATAAGTATCTTTTACAAGTTTTTTCCGTAATGAACTTTGCTCAGTTATATTAATATTGAATATTCATCTTACAAAATAAGCGTCTTGTAAAACACATTCCGTTTCAGTTTTCTGAAATTTATGTATAAGTTATTTAGAAATTATGGGTGGAAGTTAAAAATCTCTGTATTAATGATATATTGTCAGCACCTCTCAAATAAAAAAATTCATGTATAATTTAGTTTGTCCAGATGATGTTCAATTTTACGTTGTAACAAACTCTATATTTCTCAAATTTATGCTAGTTTTTCACAAGAAAAAAAAATATATATTCTTTAAGTTTGCCTAGCAAACTTTTTTCAGTATTTAAATTTTCTAAGTACATTCCATCACATGAGTAGTTAACTATTTCCACTAAGGAAAATATCTTATTATTTTAGTGTGTTTGATTGATGTTAGATTTTTATGTTTCTGATTGGTGATTTGCATATACTCTTTTAAAAACTTTACACAATTCGTAACATATATGTTAGAAATAATAGTATATCGCATCTGAGATTGAAAAAATTTATAACTATTATCATGTAAAGAAGGTTAAATTTTAAAAACATGTCGTTGAATATGAGTGTTACCATGAAAAAAGTTAACTAAATTACTTGTGATTTCCTTTCAGAGTATAAAAAGTTTCTTTCAATTTATCTTAAGATGTTTTAAAAGTCTTGCAGGTGATTTTCAAAACTTGAATGCATATCTACAATGTATTTAATATCTACAATTTATTTAATATTTTCCCCCAATTCACCTTTCAAGTAAAATAAACCTTAGTCAGCATGTATTGCACGAGTTAATACGACACCTTAACGTATATTATTACAAAGTAAATTGTCTAAGTCTTTCTTGAAGTAACATAAATTTCCAACTTGTATTGATTTTCCGATTGAAAAGTAGAGGTGAAATTTTTTCTTTGGAGTATCTATAACTAATATTTATTTTAAATCTCTTACTATTTTTCTTCTATGTAATAATTTTGTTAAGTTTTACCCGTATTGTAGCATATAATCCCACTGAGTTTGAACAATATTCAATGTTTTAAATAATAGAAAAGTTTTCAAGTAGAAATGATCTTAAATTCTCCAAGTGAATCATACTTTTTGGAAGAAAGTCCATGCGAATTCTACCTTCCCTTACTAATATGTCTTTGAAATCCACTTTATTCATTCCAAGTTTTCACAAACATTTCATTATGAAAACGGCAAAGTAGGAAAACGATAATCTCAAAGACCTGCTGACACATCACAGCATCACCCGCTGCTTGCGCGTCGATGCTGTTGTTCTTGCTGTACAAATCTCCCGACCTGTTCCAACAAGTTTTAGCGTGACTCATCCTCCGATCTAAAAATGCCGGCGAATGGCGTATCACCTACCGCTACCCTGATTGGCTAATTACCGTCACCTGCTTATCTTCCCATTTAAAGATGTGAATTTTATATGTGAAGTGAATTTTTACGCTAATGCTTAAATTCTTTGCTATAGAAAGTTCAAGTATGTTAGTTTTTTTCTCTTATATGTTACATTTTAAACACATGATACGAAATTTTTACGTTATGTTTATCTTAGAAATTTTAAGTATATTATTTTTTTTCTTATTTAACATTAACCTAAGAGTTTAATTGTATATGAAGAGTAAATTGTCACGTTAAAGTTTAAGGATATGATATTTTTGTGAGGTAAATTTTCGTGTAAAGGTTAAAATTCTTTATCTTTGAAATTTTTATTCTGTTAAATTTCCCATTATTTAACATTAACCTAAAAAAATAATTGTGTATGAAAATGTCGCGTATTGTTTAAATTGTTGTCGAAGAAAGTTTAAGTATGTTATTTTTTTTCTTCTCTAATTTAGCATTATTCTTACACATTTTAAAGATAAAAATTTTATGCGTGAAATAAATTTTCGCATATTGTTTCAATTCCTTACCTTATGAATTTTTAGTATTTCTTTTTCTCTAATTTAGCGTTATTCTTACACATTTGAAATACATGATTTTTATGTATGTAGTAAATTTTCACTCAAATGTTAAAATTATTTATCGTAGAAATTTTAAGTATGCTAATTCTTCTTACATGTCACATTTTAATGTCGTGATTTTTATATGTGAAGTAAATTTTTACGTAAATGCTAAAGTTATTTGTCGTGCAAAGTTTAAGTATGTTAGTTTTTTTTTTTTCTTTTATTTAGCAATATTTTTACATATTTTAAAGACATGATTTTTATGTATATAGTAAATTTTCGCTTAAAGGTTAAATTTATTTGTCGTAGAAATTTTAAGTATGCTAATTCTTCTTACACGTCACATTTTAAAGTCGTGATTTTTATATGTGAAGAAAAATTTTTACGTTAATGTCAAAGTTATTTGTCGTACAAAGTTTAAGTATGTTACTTTTTTTTCTTCTTTTATTTAGTGATATTTCTACATATTTTAAAGTCGGGATTTTTATGTGTAAAGTAAAATGTTACGTTAATGTTAAAGTTATTTGTCGTAGAAAGTTTAAGTACGTTACTTTTCTCTTGCATGTCATATTTTAAAGTCGTGATTTTTATATATGAAGGGAATTTTCGAGTAAAGGTTAAATATTTATCTTAGAAATTTTAAGTAAGTTACTTTTTTTCTCTTATTTAGCGATATTTTTACTCATTTTAAAGTGATTTTTATGTGAAAAGTAAATTTTTTACGTTAATGTTAAAGTTATTTATTTTAAAGAGTTTAAGTATGTTACTTTTTTCTCTTATTTAGTGATATTCGTACACATTTTAAAGACATGATTTTTATTCGTAAAGTAAATTTTCACGTTCACTTTTTTTATAAGTTTATTTTTTATAATAATAATAATAAAATCTGATAATTATTACTAAATATTATCTTTATATTTAATAAATTTCATAATTACTCCAATTGCAACAACTGTCTACGCTAAAAACCCATTCGCTACACTATGACGTCAGGAACAAATTATCTATCACTTTAACTGTTTCAAGCAAGATCGTTACACAACAACTCAACTCGCAAACGCGTTGAAGCGTGTTGAAACATCCCTAGTCTCGCTCTCCTCCCTTCTGACGGGTCGATAGTCAGTAGCAACCTCTACCGTGAAACCTGATTGGTCGGTGAAGTCACGTGATCACCCTTCATATATAGACGCTACCGGTTGCCGTCTCGCCATTTCTACTTAGATACCTGAGTGTGAAAGACGTGTTTAATACTTCGTGTTTTTTTTTCTCATCGCGATTTTGTTCGTACTTGTGTAGTTATTCACAGTTATTTTAGCTTCGCAGATTTCGTTTCGATTATTCGGTAAGTGAATTTTTAAACATCTTCTCACTCCAACAAACCAAGAGAGCCTTGTTGGCCTATGACGACAAGCGGTATCTGCTGGAAGATGGCATAACCAGCTATGCCTATGGTCACTTCAAAATTCCTTAAATCATTCATTTAATCCTTAATATTTTTTTTTTTTTATCTCTTTAAGCCTTAATTTAACTAAAATATTACTTTAACTAAATTTTTAAAAACTTATTTAACGTTAATTTTTTTTCCGGGATTTTGTATGTGATCATTAAATTTAATTCATGAGAGAAATATACGTTCTCACAAGTCTTCTTTTCAGATTTTTTAAAATTTAAAATTGTTTAGGATTTAAGGTAATGATGTCTTCTTAAAAGATATTATTGGATGGTTGGTTAGTGACCTCATATTTCAAGGAAATATACGTTCTTTGAAATAAGTTGTTTTTTTTTGTGTTTTTTTTTTATTTTTTTTGTTGATAGGGTGGAGTGAGGCGGTACCAATTCTTCCTAAAAGAGGTATCGGGCTGGAGGTGGGTCCTCACTTTTAAAATTTAACTTCAAAATAATTAACATTTTCTAAAGTCTTTCAAATTAACTTATTCAAAATTGGTTAGGGAAGGGGGGTGGGTAGATGAGTTACCATGAAGGCAACGTCCGATAGTCGATATTTTAACAATTGTTTGGTAAAATATTGAAATGTCACGTGTAGCTCGGGGTTAGGGTTCTTTTAGACCCTTAGCAAATGGCCTTCACTTTTATTAACTTTTCAAATTTAACATTTTTTTTTTTGTGTAACTTTGTTGCAGGTATTTTAACTTGGCTAAAGGATATGTAAGTAACTCGCTAGAAAACCAAACAGTCAATCAGGAGTTAACTTTTGGTCACATGTTTAAAACTTATCAGTCACAAGCGAGCATTTAGCTGACCGATCAGAACTCGTTGCCAACACCTGAAAACTAAATTTGGTATATATCCAATGTTATCACCACTTAAAACGTAAATCTTAACATAGAATGACGTCATACCCACTGTGACGTCATTAGTAAAAATACCTATCACTCTACCTTATTCGTTTAGAAGCAGCCCTAGAACAACTCAACTCCGTCTGAAAGGTAAATCGACACTAAAAAGTGTTGCCAACGCTCAAAACTTTGATATAAAACAAATTATGACGTCATACCTACTGTGACGTCACTCAATAAAAACCTATCACTCTAGCTTATTCATTTACAAGCAGTCCTAGAACAACTCAACTCCATCTTAAAGGTAAATCGAAACTAAAAAGTGTTGCCATCGCTCTAAACTTTAATATAAAACACATTATGACGTCATACCTACTGTGACGTCATACACAAACAGCTTATAATGAAACTAAAACAGCAGCAGGAGGGAAACAACTCCACTCCACTTCCGGGCACGTGATTTCCGGTGACGTCATATCCGGTCACGCCCCCATACCATACCATTGCGCATTGAGCCCTGGCTTCAGACTGTCATTTTCTAACTACTAACGTTACAGAACAAAGGACTTGATTGCGAAGCAATCTCCCTGGTTAACGAAGCATTTCTTGGGGTAGGCGAGCAGAGGACGGAGCCTTGTAGTTTAATTAAAAAAAAAGTAAACAAATCAGTTAAAAAAGTGTAGTTTTCAGCATCCGTATAAACCTTACTTTCTAGTTTTTAGCTACTTTTGAGATGATCTGAAAACATGCAACAAGTTACGAAAAAATCCATTTAGCCGCTTTGGCGTGGATTACTACCAAAATGCCTAATCGACTAAATAACGCCGAACTAAATTTTCGGTTGCAGATAGTATATCTTCTACGCATGCGTGGTTTTGACGCAAATTTTATTTTCACGTTTCAAGAATACAACTGACTTGATGTACTAATACTAAATTAGTACAAGTATAATACAAATTAGTACAGTATTACTGACTGATACTAAATTCTAATGCTGCAGTACGTTCCGTTGTGTAGTTATGCTGACCACATATAGATATGCAGTACTTACATATCTTTTTTAAAAACAACTTTTTGGGGGTTCAGAGCTATCAAAACACTAGAGATCACAAAAATAAAAAGAAATAAATTAAAAAAATATTTATATAATTTTGTTGGCCTTAAGAGGACTTGGTACCCCTTGTTATCACAAAAAATAATAAAAATATAATTTTCTATTTTTTGCGTGTTTATAATCTTTGAAACCTTCTCTTTATTCTGACAAGTTTTTGAGCTGAACTGTAATTACAGAAAAACTATATTTTTATGGAGAATTTATCATTACTGCAATATCTCCTTTGATGTTTCGAACGTATTTTTCTCAGTTCGTTAATTTTGAAATTCCCACCTCACTCAAAATGCTAAAATGAAAACTTGAATTTTTTTTGTGTCATTCTTAATATCTATTTGACAAATATAGCCATGGATTTTTGAATAAAGTAAATACTTTTTTTTTTACAAATTTAAATGTTGAAACATACCCTTTTTTTGCATAAAAGTACAGTAATTATCAGTTTTCTCGAAAACTATTTTACTTATTCTAAATCTGATGCCTGAGAAGTTAAATTATATTACTAAGAACATTATTTTTTTATAAAAAATCAGAAGAAAAAAATTGAAAAATAATTTTTTTTTTCAAATTCGATAATTTTTTTTAAATAATTTAAAATTTTGAAAATTTAGAGCACTGTGTGAGCTTTTTTTTTAAATAAAATTTAGTTTTTACTAATTAATACTTCCAAATATGTAAAAAGTGTAATTCTAAAGGCTCGAATAAAAAAAAAAGTTTGAAGGGTACCAAGTCCCCTTAATATAATACTTTGACTAACCTATATTGCGTATCAGCTAATGAAAAGTAAAAATCCTTATTATATATTTGGTCCGTAAAATGAACAAATGTTTTCGACGCCTTTACCTTTAAGAACACGCCTTAACTAAAACTAAACCCTTTGTCTTAAAAAGTCGCTAAACTGGTACATTAGGGATGAGTCGTCTGGCACGATTACCTGTATGACGTTCGGTTGAATGGCCTATATTTAAAATCCTATCGTTGGTTAAAAGTGAAATTTTTCTAACTTCAAATTTCGTTATAGATACTTTACAATTTTGCCTTTAGCAACGACATTTCTGCTGTGATTACCTTTAGCTTGTTAAGTTTTGTTGTTCCTGGAACGAACTTTTTTTCAGTTGTCAACTCGAATACAATAAGAAAAAGTTTTTTTTTTTTTTTTTTTTTTTTTTTTTTTAAAAAGAGGAGACAAGAGTTTCGGACCATCAAATTAGCCGTATTTTCATTCAAAATAAAAAGCTCCCTAAATCATTTAAAATACAATATTTTTAATTAATTTTTGGCAACAACAACAACATATTTGTTATTAATGTTACACTTCCAATTTTTATTTTATTTTATATTTACTTTATCGTAATAAGTTTACATTTGTGACTTAGAATTATAATGGCAATTTTTTTAGGTACATTTTTCACAAATTCTATTGAATATTTTAAACTAAATTTTTCCATGATAATGAAAATACACAATATCTATCTAGTGAATCTAAGATATTTCTTAAATTAGGAAAAATAAATATTTTATGTGATATTTTATGTTATAAAAAATGACAATTTTTGTACATGTCAATTATATTATAAATTTAAAAGATATATTATCCAAAAAAAAAAAAAAAAAAAAAAAAAAAAAAAAAATAATAATAATAATAAGTTTACTGTTTGAAATCGAGAGTTTATTTACATTTGATAAAATTTGTATTTAAATTTATTGTGTAGGTATTCTGAAAAGTGTACCTAACCAAAGGTTGGCATAAAATAATTTTAATATTCTAAGTCCGAATATAGGCTTATTATATAAAAATATATATAATAAAATAAAATTATCAAAGTAATATTCATAACAAATATATTATTATTGAATGTATCAAAAAATAAATTAAAAATACGCCATTTTAAATAATTTAGAGCACGCTGAAGTTGAATGAAAATGCGACTGATTTGGTTGTCTGGGACTCTTGTCTTCCCTTAATACAATTTCTATTTTACTTGGCTTTAAGTTAATTTCAACGAACTTTTTGAATGCAAAGTGGGTTTTTTGTAGGCTACTGCGATTGGACCAAAAGTGGAGAGTGTGGGAGGGGGTAAATTCAAATCTACGAATTTTCTTCATAGCCAACCGGGGTTAATGAAATACCTGGCACAAAAACACTCTTTTGTTACACAGTTTCGTTATTCAATGAAGTAATTTAAAAACAACATTTTAAAATGTGTGGCACAATTGTGATCGTTTATTTACAGGGCTCCTTGCCTTCTTTATGTTTTTGGACCTCTAGGCCTGGGCAAGTGTGAATAAAATCTGGTTAAAATATCTTAATAGGAGTTTGATCGTATTTTTTTTTTCTGATTTTGTGCTTTGATTTTTACTAAAAATTATGTATAACGTGTTAATAACATACTTCTGCAACACGTTATGCCATTTTCCGTTTGCAGCAAAAATAAGTTTTTGGATTCTTTTATAGAGGACGCATATGGTAAGAGGACTATTTGTCCCCATCTGTCACCAAAATGTCCCGGGTATGTATTCAATACTCTACGCAATACATTTTTGGGACCATTTATAGCATTTTTAAAGTAAATAATGGCAATGTTTCACCAGTTAGTGATAACTTATGATTCTCTCGGATCAAGCGTAGTGACACCATTCTATCATAAAATATATTAGAATGTGAAAATGTTTTAGTTTATATTTTAAAACTTCGGTGTTACTATAATGCTATCTACAATCTTATTTCTTGAAAACGTGGATGCAGAAGCCGAAAAACGTAAAAAGTGAAGAGAACAAACACAAATTGTAAAATCAAGACGAATTCGCAAAGATGCTTAAAGAGTAAGAAAAAACGAGTTTTTTTTATAAAGAAACTAGGGGTGCGGAACATCACACAGCTTTCAATTACATTTTATATTTTGATCAAAATCGTTTAAGCCGTTTTTAGCAATAACTGGAAAACATGATTTTTTCGACGGCAGCTAACTTATGCGCACTCGCGATTTTGACGAAAACCTTAATGGTATGTCCCATGGCCACTACTAACCCGCACACCAAATTTGAATATCGTTGGTCAGTTTGTTTGAGAGTTATGCTGACCACAGATACACAGACACACAGACATTATTTCTAAAACACTTTTTTGAATCAGGATGTACCAAAACGCAAAAAAGTTTTTTTTTTTTTTTTTTTTTTTACCGATACTAACATACGGGCAATTGAAAGTGGGGGGGGGGGGGAAACGATGGGGAACATGAATATTACATATTACATAAACGATGGGGAACATGAAGAATAAAATATTACATATTACATCTTCAGCCATATAATAAAAACTAGGGGTGTGGAGCATCGATTTATAACATTTACCGTTTCTATTTTTTTTCATCATTCATCTAGCAAAAATTGCCAGTTTTACGATATTTTTTGCAATAATTCTTGTGTGGGGCCTTGAAGGAAAAATTAATTTTGGCGATATACTTTTCGATAATTCTTACAATATCTTTCCTTGTCAATGAAACTGAGGAGAGAAGAAAAAACGATCGTTGATTAGGTATTTAGGCATGCCCAAGGAAAGAAAACTCTGTTAAAAGCATTCGTTTTTCCACCTTTTATGCTGTTAAAGCATTTTTACGTAAATTTCGTCGGTGGGGATGTTTAGAACACCTTAAGAGGCATTACCACAGCTATTTTGGACAAAATCGTTAAAGCCGTTTATTAGCAATTACTGAAAAACAAGATTTTTTCAATGGCAGTTACCTTATGCGCATGCGCGATTTTGAAGAACTGACCTTTCCTTAACCTGAATGGTATGTCCATGTGCCACATGCACACCAAATTTTAACTTCGTTGTTCAATTTGATCGGGAGTTTTGCTGACCTCAGACATACACACACTAACAGACATTTTTTCCAGATCACTTTTTACTTTCAATAAAATTATAGTATTTGGCAAAAAAAAAAAAAAATTGATTGTTTTTTTTGCATTTTTCCATGGCTTGGAACATCTGATTTCAAAAAAGTGATATAGAAAAAATGTGTGTGTGTCTGTGGTCAGCATAACTACCGAACAAATTGACCTACGATGTTCAAATTTGGTATGAGGGTTACTGGTGACCATGGGACCTACCATTAAGGTTTTCGTCAAAATCGCGCTTGCTCATAAGGTAGCTACCATTGAAAAAATCATGTTTTTCAGTAATTGCTAAGAAACGGCTCCAACAATTTTGTCCAAAATCGCTATGGTAATGCCTCTTAAGGTGTTTTAAACATCCCCATCTCCAAAATTTCCGTAAAAATACTTTAATGGCGTAAAAAGTTGAAAAACAAATGCCTTTAACAAAGAGTTCTTTTTCCTTGAGCATATCTCATCAACGATAATTTTTTCTTCTCTCTTCAGTTTCACTTATAATAAAGGATTATATAAAGATTATCGAAAAGTATATAGCCAAAATCACCATTTTAACGGAGTTTTTTTTCTTTTTTTCTTTTAGACCCATACAAGAATTACCGTAAAAGATATCGCCAAACTGGCCATTTTTTCTAAATGAATGCTGAAAATATTAAAAAGGTAAATGACACAAATCCACGTCAGTATTATAGTGTAATTGAAAGTTGAGCGATATTCCACACCCCTAGTTTACTTTCAATTACCTATATGTAATACATAGGGTAATGAAGGTATAGCATACGGTTAAAAAAAAATTCGATTTTTTTTTTTTGCATTTCTCCATGTTTTGAAACATCCTGACTTCAAAAAAGGGATCTAGAAAAAATGTCTGCCTGTGTATGTGCGCCTGTGGTCAGCGTAACTCCCGAACAAATTGACCTACGATGTTCAAATTTGGTATGCGGGTTGCTGCTGGCCATAGGACCTACCATTAAGGTTTTCATTAAAATCGGGCATGCGCATAGGGTAGCTGGTAGCTGCCATTGAAAAATTAATGTTTTTCAGTGATTGCAAAAAACGGCTCTAACTATTTTAATAACAACCGCTATGATAATGCATCTTAAGGTGTTCTAAACATCCCCAATTTCCGGATTTCCCGTAAAAATGCTGTAATGGCATAAAAAGTTGAAAAACGAATGCCTTCAACACAGAGTTCTCTTTCCTTGAGCATACCTCATCAACGATCGTTTTTTCTTCTCCCCTTAGTTTCACTTATAATAAAGGATAATATAAGGATTATCGAAAAGTATATCGCCAAAATCATAATTTTTAACTGGGGTGATTTTTTTTTTTTTTTTTTTTAAGACCCTTACAAGAATTATCGCAAAAAATATAGCCAAACTGGCAGTTTTTTTAACATGATTGTTGAAAATATAATAACTGTAAATGACACAATTCCCCATCAGTATTATAGTGTAATTGAAAGTTGTGTGATGTTCCACACCCCTAGTTGAAATCAGAATGTTTCAAAACGTGCTAAAATGCAAAAAAAAAAAAAAAAAAAAAAAAATGCATTTTTTTTATCCAATACTATACTTAGTTTTATTATCCTATGTATTAATATGGGTAATTGAAAGTAAAAAAACAATTATCGACAAAAGTTCACCGCCTCACGGAGTAGAGCAGAGATAAAAACTAAAAACCTAACGATAGGAAACAAATTTAAGAACACGTGGGCGAAGTGCGCAAGCGTGACAAGTCTACCCCACCCTCCTCCACTTCCCTTCTCAGCAAGAACGTTTTGCCATTTGCGTGAACAAAAATATACTATCGGACAGCTGTTACCCATGAATGTAGCCGCCGCGCATGAGCCAGTGGAAAAAGACTTTTCCAAGTTGTGTGTCATTGGATGTCCTATACGTGAGACTTGCGCGCGCGCGGAGTTCTGGCCATCCCCCCTTCCAGCAAAGCAGCAGCGCTGCCAGGTTTGGCGATTTTTCGCCAATTTGGCGATTTTTGAAGGCGTTTGGCGATAGGTTTTGAGGGTTTGGCGATTGGCGATTTTTTGGCGATTTAAAAAAATTATTCTGGCGAATTTCCACCTTTTTTTGGCGATTTTCGGATTTTCCAGTGATTTTCTGGATATTTGCTATTTTTTTATATATATATATTTTTTTTGTTTTGCTTAAAGCAGACTTAGTCAACCTTCCTTGTAACTGTCTGGTGAATGCAGGCACCTGTTGTCTTGAATTATTGAGGATTGGTTAGAAGATACATTTATTGCACTATCATTAAAATACTTTGGCTTACTTTTTGTTCCTGTTTTGTTCTCAACCATTTACTTTTAAATACTTTGCTGTTTGTAGATTATTAGGCATTAAATATGGTACTTAATTGATATCTATTTTAAGAATTCGGTTGTTCATTTAGAATATGGCCTATTTTTTAATTTTATTTTCATTGGGGAAACAATTTTCTTTGAATTTTGTATGTTGTATTTCTAAATCCTAACTTCGATTTTGTTTGCTTTTGTGTGTGGCGTACGAATCTGAGAAAATGATAACGACAAATTAATCCACTTGCCTAGCTTTATCCATTCGAGCTGAAACTTAGCAGATAGATTTCGATATCGATAGCAATGCATTCTATCAAGTTTTAGGGCTGTCACTAAATGGCCTCTTTTACACACGTTTCTATTTGACTTGGAGGAACTAATTAACTCATTTACTGTAATCCAATTGAACTTAATCTAAGTGTTGTAGTGTAAAATAAAAAGAGGTGGAAGAATTCGAAGTGCGTTTCAACTAATCACAAATTGTTTTCTTATTTCGTGCAAAGGATTTTTACTTATTAAGAAACTTGATTCGTATCTAATAATCTAAAGGTGTTCCCAGAAATAAAAAACGAGAGGAAGAAGCAGTCTTCCCACGTAGGTGGCACATGGAACGCGACAAAAAGAAGAAAAAAAAATTGATTAATTATTGTAACTATTATAAGAAGTCAACCGATTCCCCGAAAATCCGTTGATTTCTTATAATATAGTTATAATAATTAATTTTTTGCCCAGAAGTCAAAGTCAATGAAACAACTTTAAAAACTTTTTAGCATGTATTATGAAATGAGTATCTTATTTAAAATGATAAAAGTTTAATAAAAAAAAATTAAAAAAATTGAAAATGTCGACATCAAAAATAAAGACTAAAAATTAAAATGTTAGATCAAACACCAGTCATTCATTTTAAGTTACTTGTTTCGTTCACATACCAAACTAATCGGAAATTCTCAAATAATTTACAAAAATGTATCACATATTTTTCACAGCAAAATCTAATACATTAACAAAGAGATACAATAGATTTGAGAAGTTTTTGACTATTGAGAAGTTCTAATTTAAGCCGATCCAATTGAAAAAAAAATGTCATAGGAAATAGTTGTTTATGCAACTAGTGGGGAAAGTAATACTTTTACAAACAAGGTAAAATGCTTATTTGATGAGTGCGACGCAAAATAGAATATCGTAGATCAATCTGTTCGGGAGTTATGCTTACTAGGTCTACGGACGTACACCGACATTGTTCTAGACCACTTTTTTTAACTCAGAGCACATCCCAAAACATGAAGAAAAGCAAAAATCGATTTTTTTTTTTTTTTTTTTTTTTTTTTACCGAATCCAATACTTTTATTCCCTGTTTTAACAAATGGATCATTGAAATTCATAAAAATAAATTTATCTAGTTCCATGTAAAAGCATAAAATTATTGAAATGCAAAACTGTTCGTGTAACTAAGAAAATATGAAATATTGTTTCAAAATTTTCCAAAGCGTGAAGGAGTTCTGTGGTGATCTCAATTTTCAAAATATAAGTAGACACGACAGGGATTGTGACAGATGTCCGATTATTGATGTAGTAAGAATCTGAACTGTTAAAAAAACAAGTTTAAAATTTTTAACAAATTAAAATTTAAAAACTCATAAGATTATTAAGAAAACTAATCAAATAATTCTTATTCAAAAACATAAATTCTTATTTTTATATCCAATTAAAGCATTGTAATCAGTCATGTTAACTATGTCAATATTTTTTTTTCATTTCTCTCTAAAGTTAATTAACTCTTTTTAGAAATAATTGTGGTTAAAGCTGTACTATTTACATTTTTATCTACCATTTTCTTCATCATTTCCAGGTTCGTTGTATTTTCTTCTATTTATACTGTTTCTTCCCTTGAACAAAATCAAATTGAAAGTAAATAATAATTTGCAATCTTTTATTATTCTTATTGTTAAGTTTTAAATGACAAGCGTAAGCAAATAACCTATGAATATCCAAGAAAAATTTCCAATATTATTTCGAAAGCAACGAAATTTTTTTTTACGTAATGAATAATACGTGGCTGCCTAAACTGGTGACACACAGGCCTCACTAAAAGGCCGGGCACGGCGCGGATACAAGCCTCCTTTTGATAAATGTCGAAAGGGGAGAAATGAAATCTTAAGGAGGGTGGAATTTGTTCCTGTGTGTCTTCAGCTTAACTTTCCTAAATCCCAGCCCAGTTAACAGTTAATAGATAGAAATGGAAAGGAAAAAAGCCAAACCAGAATCGGTTTCGGCTCAAGATTGGAACAAGGGAAAGGAAATGACACTGCACTTTTCATCCCCCCCCCCCACCACGCCGACAGTGCGACTAGTATTTTAACAAACACAACAGGGTACCCCTTGGTCCTTTGTTCTGTTCGCCGCGATTTGGTTCTGCATGCGAGACAAAAAAAAAAAAAAAAAAAAAAAAGGAAAGAAGAAGGCTGGAGGCTAGAAGCTAAACTGCCCTAAAACGAGATTCTCCACAACCATTTGGTTACGTTAAGTTTGCCCGCCAAGTCGATCTAATTATTTGTCAAGTAGGTGCCGAGGTTTCTTTGTAAGAGAACTCCTGGGGGTCAATAGGGAGGGATAGGAAACCCTAAAAACGGCTGCAAACTAATTGAAATTTGAAACGAACACCACAGTGACGAACACTACCGGGTAGGGGATAAAATAAATTGATCTTGTGTTTTGTCGCCTACTCGTATAGTAATGACCCTTGTTTATTTAATCCATGCCTTGAACTTATCAGATTACTCGAAAAAATGACCTCTCCGTAGCAAAAAAAATACATTCTTTTTTTGGGGGGGGGAAAAAAACCCCGCAGATATCCTCATTTTCAAATTACCCTCCAACGTTGAAAAAACCAGGTATTTATCCTCCAATTGGCTTGGCTGGAAAGGCAATACTATTGATAAACACATCTTATTTCTAAGATAATTTTTTTTTTTGGCGAATTATTTTCTCATTTGGCGATTTTTGGCTATATTTTGGCGATTTTCTTGATTTTGAGATCTGGCGATTTTTGGCGATTTTTTAATAGGCTGTTGGCGATTCAGGCTATCTGAGAGTTGGCAGCCCTGCAAAGCAGCCGGTCGGTTTTAGAATCAGTTCGAGAAAAAGTTTCGAGACGACAGTTCACGATTCAGTTGTCCAACTCTCGCCAAAAGAAAAATTTGTTCTAATTTTACGTCTCGGTCATTGTGATATAAAAACACATCTGTGATATTTACACTCGTATTATTTTCTCCGTTTTATATTGTAGATTTTTATTATTTAATTTTTTATATTCGAAGCGGAATCGTTAGCTTTTATTATTTAATTAAAAAATTTTGGATATCATCTGAGTGACAAATTTGTATTTTTGTCCAAGTTCTACGTTCGAGATAAAAGTGGAATTTCGTACATTTTTTTAAGCAAACGATATTCGTTTTCGTTCGCTCGGCGGCCGATTTTTTTTTTTTTTTAAACCGTTTTCCCGTTTACTGTAATCGCTGGATTACTACCTGGAATCAGCGATGTCGGACATAGTGGATCAGCAGCTGGTGACTACTCCGAACATTCAGCAAAAGGACACTACTTTCACGAAGATTTTTGTTGGCGGTCTCCCGTACCACACCACTGATAAATCATTGAGGCAGTTTTTCGAAAATTATGGTGAAATAGAAGAGGCTGTCGTCATCACCGATAGACAGACAGGAAAAAGCAGAGGATATGGTTTCGTAAGTAATTCTTATTTAAATTTTGACACATGTTTTTGGAGTATATATGTATTGATGCCCCTGACACTTATCCGTGTAAATGATCATTTTAAAACTATTTAGAATAATGAAAATTGCATTATTTTAATGTGAAATTATTTAAATTTTAAACAGCTAAATATCCTCAGATATTTATAATGCATATAGTTAACAAATTCAGCTCCAGTACTATTCATTCAATCTGCATTTTATGTGGCATGTCTTTTTTGAAAAAAATGGACGATTTTTAACGAACGAAATATTGGAGTTTTATACTTATTTGTTTATCAGTAGATTTTCTTTCTCTTTCCTTTGGGGCATCATAACTAACCAGATAACCAATGTCGATGATGATTTTCATTTTAACCGATATTTTTGTGAAAGGTATTTGTCTTAGTAACACGTGTGTAAACAGTTAAAACCATATAAGCAGTTCAATAATAATTTTTCTCAACTTCGAATTTGCAAAGATATTTATTTCATTGTTTAATTTATTATAACGAATTTAAATTTGGCCTTACTACAAAACTATAATGTTAAAAATAAGGGTATTTATATTATTATGCTATGATAAAGTTACAAAACTGTTTATGGCGTGTTATAAATAAGTTAAGAAATTTTATCGTTTTTTTCTTTTTTTCTTTTTTAAAAAATGTTTAGTTTCATTTGAGTTTATTTTAATTCATTATTTTGTTGAATAATCTAAATTAAACCTTGAGTTAATTGAGGATAGTTTCATAATACTCTTAAATCATTTTAGTTTGGCACGTTTAATATTTTTTCATAAAAAAAAATAAAATTGCGAATGAATTCATATCCGAACTGTTGTTGGATATAATAACAGTGGACATTTACAACGTAAACATTTTGTTTGTATTTTGTGGTTTATTCAATGTCCAGTCAATATGAAACAAGAGAAACAAGTGCTACAGCTTCAAGAGCAGAGGGTTTAATGACATTGCACTGTCATCGTGTTTTTGTCAATTTTTTAGTTTAATAAGTGGATTGCAATTCAACAAAGCTTTTTTCTTCGCGTCTTTATTTATTATTATTTTCATTAAGCAAGAAAAGTTATTTTAAAAAAAACCGCATGCCTTTAAGTTGCCCCTAAATTTTTGTTGTGATTTTGCATTCAAAACTTTATGACATTTATTTGCATAAATAGAGAACAAAAAATTTTAAACTTTGCATTAACATATTTTTTACCCTTTTGTATTTATACTGTTTTCTATAATGTTCCGAAGTATTTTAAAACTGTCTTCTGTGAAGGGTGTGGTTTCATTTCTCAAGCAATAAAGTTTATTCCAGAATTGTTTTCAATGTTTCTAAATTTAGTATATATAAATTGGTTGCAATTCCGAGTTGTTCAAAAAATGTACATTAATAAAATAAATCATTTTATTTCTTGTTTATTAGTGGCAACGCAAAAATTTGCTGTGTTTGCTCTATGAATACAATGTTTCTATTGAGAAAGAATTTTTCAAATATTTCATAAATTCTAAAACTCGCTATTTTAAGACTGCGTAATAGAAATACAATATAAAGCATTGTTGTAAAATGTTTTAGATTTTGTTACATAGAAACACAGCAAAATATAATTTACTGTGTTTTTGAGTTACTTGAAAACCTAACCTAAATTGCAATTATTACGTTCAAATGCAAATTATATTTTTAAATTCAGAATATTTATAAAGCAGGAGCATTTTTTTCTTGGACTATTGCGAAATAATTCAAATATTTTAAGTCGATTGAAAAATATTTATTAATATTTATGTAAGCAGGTGAATCATAAGAGATCGAATGGAATTGTGATAACTGGTTATAGATAACAGAATGACGTAGATAAGGAAGATAAACAATTTTTTTAAAACAAGGTAACAAGACCTGTAAAATCCAGATAGTTAAAGTTACATGCGATATACAAAACGCTGAATCAAAGTGATAAGTGCCACTTTGAAGATAAGAAAAACGATCGCCTATAATGTATCGATATGCTGTGAAAAGTAACCTATGGAGAAGATGGAAATTTAGAATAATTAATTTAAGTGTGGGTTTGAATTTTTCGAAAGTTAACCGTTCACTAAAAACCTTTCAAAATCTATTAATGGAATACCTACTTGATTTTTTTTCAAAGTTAAGGGAGATCGGAAAGCTCTATCTTATCCATGTTAAAAAAAGGTTTTTTTTAAGTACCTTTTTCTCAGAAACTTTCATAGCATTGGTTAAATAAAACTGCAGCTAATATTAAAATATTTTACTGACTTATGATTTTATAGAAAGCAACTTAATTAACAATTTATAATGTTTTTTAATTTTTTCTTATAAAACTACAAAAAACACCCTGAATGATTTTTTTTCCTTCCAATTTATATTTTTGTAAAAGCATTGTTCTGTTTGTGTAAAAATACACTTTGTAAAAGAAAAAAGTTTCAAAGCAAAATATTGTATAGATTCTGAAATTTTTTTTATATTTGTGTGTAAAAAACAGCAATTTACAAAAATAGAATTTAAAGTATAAAAATGCGTACGTTGTTAGATTTTTTTTTTTTTTTTTTTTTTAAAGTACTATTAATGGACTCATTGATCACAAAATGATACCATTTTGTACATAATATTATCATAAAATTATACCATTATTATACAAATATTGCAATACACTAAAAACCTCAAAATGGACTTTCATGTATATTTTTGCATTTAGGTCTCACTAAAGTTAAGTTGGTTGTTTTCAGATTATCTGGCGCCGTCAGCAACACGAGGGCTATAATGCGCCGAAACATTCGTCATTAGACAAGCCAACATACATTTACAAACATCCATGCCTAACACGGGACTCGAACCCGCAACCTTACGGTCTAGAAGCTAGCACGCTAACCACCCTAAAGTTAAGGTTTTTTCTATCGGTTCACAAAAACGCCCCCAAACTTAATGTTGATTTTAAAGTTATATATTTTTCAAATACCACTTTCAAGTAGAGTGGCAAAATGTTCTATTAGGGTGATTACAAGTGTTCTTAAAACGTTATAACTGCACCACTAAATATAACTAGGGGTGTGGAACACCTCACAATTTTCAATTACACTATATAAATTGATCGTTGCAGTAAAATTGAACATGGTGTTACTTACCATTTTCTTATTTTCACTCATTTAAATAAAAATATCCAGTTTGGCAATATTTTTGGCAATAATTTTTACATAAGGGGAAAAAAAAAAAACTCGCAAAACGGCAAAATTGGTGGTTTTATTCGATAGATATTACATTGTTCTTGCATGTGCATTAAACGCAAAAGAAAAAGAAAAAAAAAATCGTTGATGAGCGATGCTCAAGAGCAGAAGGCTCCGTGTTAAAGGTACTCGTTTTTTCAACTTTTTACGCTTTTATCGCATTTTAATGAGAATTTCGGAGGTGAGAATGTTTAGAACACCTTCAGAGGCATTACCACAGCGTTTTTGAACAAAATCGTTTGAGCTGTTTTTTAGCGATTATTGAAAAACGTGATTTTTTCAACTGCAGCTACCTTAAACGCATGCGCAATTTTGACGAAAGCCATAATGATAGGTCCCTGTGCCATTACCAACCCGCCCACCGAATTTGAACATCGAAGGCCGATTTATTCGGGAGTTATGCTGACCATGTACACATAAACATACATTTTTTCTAGATCACTTTTTTGAAATCAAAATGTCCCAAAACCTTAAAAAAAAAAAAAAAAAAAAAATCGAAATGTCTTTTTTACCGAATACTATATTTTCATTACCCTATATATACATATGGATAATTGAAAGTAAAGAAATTGAGTTATGTCACTTATATTTGGGTGGAGCATGATATAAGCGAATCAAATTAGAAATTTGATTGTCGGAAAAATCATCCAGAAATGACAAAATGACATTTCAAAGTTAAGACATGCAGTAGTTTTTGGAAAAACTTAATACTAATCTTTTTCATATACTCTTGTTATGGAGTTGTAATTAATTATTAAAATATTATTGCGCTAATTATTAAAATATTATTAGTTGCTTTTCTTCTTTCAGATTCCTTGTTGTGTCACGTTGTCATAAATTTAGCTTTGAGCTCAACTATAAGAAAGTTAAATTCAGTTATGAACTAAAAATGGCACATTTTAAAATTCCACACATTTTAGAAAGTGCTATAAGAAATATATTGTTAAAATTCGTTGTTTATGTCGTAATGACGAATAAGTGTTTAAGCAAAATATCTTTATTTATTGGTTTAAAATAAAATTTAATTAAAACATTTACCCTGTCATAATTTAAAAATAATTAAAAAAGAGATGCATTTAAAAAAAATTTTAAAGAAAAAACCGCAGCACTTGTCAGAGTTTGAAATCATCGAGAGTATAGTATTCCATACAAAGGGATTTACATACAGAGTGGCTACAGAACCGGGAAAACCTGGAATTTAGGGAAATGTCAGGGAGCTTTCTGATTCTGGAAAAAATCAGGGAACTTTCTAAAATTTCAGGAAAATCAGGGAAATTTTGTATTGTTTAAGACACGTTCATCCATATTTTGGTGCTATTTACATGGAGATTTGTATTGGTAAGCCATTAGAAGTTTAATGTAACGGAATAATTTAAACTTTTCATTACCAGCAAAACTATTTTTTTAACTAATTTTTAGTATACATGTTCTATTTGATCAGGGCGTCTTAGACATTTGGAAAACCTATGAAAATTGGAGAAATTTGAAAAAAGTTTGCCCTAAAATCAGGGAATTTTTTAGAAATCTGTCAGGGAAATCAGGGAATTATCAGGGAACCTTTTTTTCCTGAATTTTGTGGCCACCCTGTACATATAATATTTTTTCTCCTGTCTGTATCTAGAATTAAAGTAAATGGGTTTTACTTTTTGAAATAAAATCAATTTGTGGATAAAAAAATTACAATATTAATTATTCAATTAAAAATGAACTTTTCCATTTTGTCTGTTTTTCTCCTCCTCATCACTCAGGTAGATCTAAAAGGCACTAAAATTCAATAATAACTGATTTATTTATTGATTGCATTTTGCCTGTATAATAACTTTTATACGAGTTTTTACAATTATTTTCCTAATGTTATCCTGCATGATTCAATTATGCATAATTTTTGCATTAGACATTATATCGGCCATTATTATAGCATTATTTAAGATTGAAAATAAAACCCCTTCTTTTAATTCTTAATTTAGATGATACAAATTACTGTTATTTACCCGAGGAAGATGCTTAGTCTATCTATTGTCGTTGATGGAATTGAAAACTTTAGTGATAAGAATTTTTATGAAGTATTGCTTTATAGCACATGAAAATTTCGTATTTTACTTTCACCGAATTTATCAAAGAATACGTTTTACTGGATTTCTCAATCAACGAATAGTTGAATGATTGGAAACGAATAACAAAACTGCAATATTTTTTTTTTTTTTTATCTCTAACAGATTCTATACTGACTTTTATCCAACTGTATTGTAGATAATATACTGTGGGATACAGACTGCTGTTTTGCTTATCGCTTGCGAAACTGATGTTACGAAATTATTCTTCAGTCTTTATCTGAACGTTACCGTTTTTATGAATAATAATGGTCTTTATTAATATAGGGATTAATTATACATTGAGTTTCTTAAGTTTATTTTTCTACTGGTAATTGATTTTTTGCACTTGATAACTACAGTACCGTTTCAATACATTATACCTTTAATAATAATAAAGTAAGCCTGCTAGTTAAGCTCATGATAAGTTTTTTTTTTTTTTTTATTCTGATTTTGTATTTCTCAGGAGTAGCTAGAAAATAACAAAAAGCTTTTAGTTGAATTTTTAATCCATTTTTAAAAAAAATTTCTTTAAAAAACTAGAATATAATAATATTTTTATAATCAAGCTATATGCATTGTAATCTATAACAATTTATTGGAATTTTTTTTCTATTATAACACTTCATTTTAAAATATACTCTTATTTCTAATAAATACCTCATTAAAAAAATATGCATATTTGTAAAACGTAGGAAACGTTCTGCTTGAATTTTAAAGTAATCTCTTAAATAACATACCTTTTACAGCAACGAGATTGGGAATCGATCACTTTTAGAAAATAAGTTAATTATACATAAAAGTCCAAAAAATAATTTGCGTTGCATACACTTAATTGACTATTATCGTTTTAATAAACAATGGCCTTTTTCGAAATATGGACAAGTTTCTAGTAACTAAAATAATATACATGTATTTTTATATTTAATATTATCTAAAAATTCCATGAAAATAATTGAATTAATTATTGAATATTTCTTTCATACTAGTGATGAACGATTAAGTTTATCAATTCAACTGCTAGCAAGAAATTTATACAGCTTTCCATTTGATCGATTTTTTAACTAATCTATTCAAGAATATGTCACAATCTAAATCAAAGACGCTGACGTTTTGACTGAAAAAACTCCCCTAATCTAATTACGTTCCTGTATTAATTAGTGTATTTATTTAAGCAGTAAGTTCGAATTTTTACGTCCGCAATTAAGTAGAGTGCTTTTTTTACAAGAAGATTTTCTGGTACTTCAAAAGTTATTTTACACTACTTTCGAAATGATATTGGCTTAGGTTGTATATTTCCCTGATTTTCTTTTTACATAGGGCAAATAATTTTCACCATATAGTTTTGCCATCGTTCTCGATGTTTGGTAAGAAAGGTTTAGTTACCTATTGAAGAAAACGAAGTTTTAAAGTGAAATTCATGAATTTAAGCTATTTAAAATTCTTCTAAAATTGTATCACATTATGCCAAGCTTTCATATCCTAATATCCGCAGACTCGTAGCTTTGAGGCAGAATATGTTTACAGCATGCGAAAGGTCTCGGATTTGAACTTGGTGCTTAGAAACGAGACGGCACGATGGCGATTGTGGCAGATGGTCTCTCTTCGATTGTCGTACTGTTTGTTGATTTTCTGGATTTTATAACATTTGAGACGCAATTAAGAGGAAGTCCTAGTAATAATCATTCTCTATACTCTCGCTGCGTTACCATCTTCTAGCTCAGTGCATTTAGAAAGACCTTTCTATAAAACCTTTGACATTTGATGAGTAGATACGAAAAGGATCACTTAATAAAATGACATAAATTAATTACTCGAAAATAGCGTCTAATATATTTTATATTTGAGGTACCTACGTCAATGCATATGCAGTGGCTCCACCTGGTTTTGTCTTTTATTATTTTAATTGTTATTTATAATACATTGACATTAAATGAAAACAATCTATGTCATTTCATTTAGGTGATCTTTTTCGTACCGACTCACCAATGTAAAGACTCATGTTGTAAAGATGTACCGGTGCAGCATAGAACTCTTGTAGCTCTTGTGAAAAAAAAAAGCCTTTTCCTGTCGACGAGATTTCAGTTTATCGTATACGTAGTCACCAATGAAGGACAATTACAGCCACTTTTGGTCATTTTCGTAACGATGCTCAAATACTTTCTCTAATTCTTTCATTCAAGCCACTGTCTACCTCTTTTAAATTATTACAAATTTCCATTCAACAATAAACTAATTATTGATTTATAGAGTCTGTACCTCAAAGCCAAACAAGTATAAGCTCAAATGTTTTAGATTTTTGTTTTTATTTCAGATTATGTCTTAAAACTTTCGAACCATAACATCGCAATAAGCTAAAAACATTTCAATAGCATTCAGAGCAAGTTTTTGCAGAGCTTTATCTAGAGAGTCAGATGGCTATAGGATAAAAAATTTCTCACCCCCTTGTAAAGTTGGTTGACTTACGCTCGTTCGGTTCTGCAGTATATAAGTAAACAATAGTTCCAAAACATTGTTTTGCTTAACCTATCATAACTGTTCATTATATTTATAATAAATTTTATCTTTTCACCATGATGATGAATATAACGTCATTGTTCCCCACATGCTCAAAAGTCAATACCAAAAAGTTAATTGCACTTTGTTTAGCGTTTCTCAATCTTCAAATTTTAACTTACTGTTAAATCACTGTATCCTGTTACCATTTGGTGCGCCGCATGTCTCTAGTATTACTCTTGCGCAAATATATTCGAGCAAAACCTCTGCATTTGGACCTTGGCTTTATTCATACTTGGGCAAAATCAATAATAATACCATATACAATAAGGATAATTAACTCCTTATAACAAAAATAATTAATAATTCTTAATACTAATAATAATTAATAATTCTTAATACTAAAAATAGGTAATAATTCTTAGCAATAAAAATAATTAATATTTCTTAATAATAAAAACAATTAATAACTCATAATAATAAAAACTATTTAATAATTCTTAGTAATACAAATAATTCATAATTCTTAGTAATACAAATAATTCATAATTCTTAGTAATACAAATCTTTAATAATTTTTAATAATACAAATAATAGTTGTTCTAATAATAATTGTTGTTCCCACCTTCTCCCGTACCAATTATTATGCCTACCCACCCAAACAGAATAATTAACCATGAGTAATTAAAATAAGCAATATTATTAATCTCTTAGTAATCATTATTACGCTCACTCTAAGTGAGGCATTAGAGGTTTGGTGGTAGAAAGCTTGTTTACAATACAAGAGGAGCTCACTTCTTCATCGCATATTGATTTTTGGAACCATGAGCAAGGTTAATCCATTAAGATTCAAATAATTGGGAGAATTTTTTTTTATCAAGGCATAGTTCAACCTTTTCCTTATAAATTGTCCAATCCGATTCCACCTCCCGATTTCACGAAGTAATAAAATTTACGGTGCAGCATAATTTCATTGCATGGTGAAACCTAAGTGAAAAATGATAGAACGTTTCAACAAATTGTGATAAAAACTGATGCGGCACCATACTTTGGTGAACCGTTGAACCACTTTTAACGGACGTTTTCACTTCATATTTGTTTTCATGGTTTTCATTCTTCTTAGGGACATTGCGTCACTTTACTGAACATTTTTCTTTTTCGTTGTACGATTTATCTTTTTCAAAACTTAACAGTGCTTGTCCTATACTAGTTGCCAAGTCTTTTGTGGACATGGTTTACTAATTTTTTCCCTTCAGAGCACGTTTCGATCTCTCTTTTTTTCTTCTTTTTTTTTAATTTCTCTATTTATAAAATCCAAGTTCAATCGTCCTGAAAACCTGCATTTCTCTTTTTATAAACAACTTAAAGACCATAAGTTCGATTACTAAAATGGCCTTTTTTTTCCCCCTTTTTTTTCTCTCTCTTTATATGTATTCTTAACTACTTTTGATTTATTGTAATTTTTGCGTGATTTAAAGCATGGAAGTATACATTTAACTTCAACAAAACTCAAGTTGGGTCAGGTTTTATTTTGCTGTGGAATGATATGGTTTATTTAAAAGTAATATCGAATTATGCTTTTTAACAATTAAAAAAATGCTTTCTTAATGTAAATAACGAAATAAAATTTCAAATTCTTCGGTGGAAGTGAACCCAAAGAAAATTGACAATTCCATCTTTCATGATTTTCTTAATTTGATTTCTCAGCTCCAGAACAGAATTAATTTTAGTCATGCAAAATTTATATTTATTGTATTAATGTATTTAATTTTAATACGATAATCCTCAATTCAGAAATCAAACATTTTGATAATATGACGATTTTAATGTTAAAAGCTCGACATGTCTGTTATTCTGTATATTTCATCACTTGTGATTCCTATAAATATGAAAAAACTGAAGCGATTTTAATGAAACTCTTTGGTAGGGATATTTTTTCTCTCTCGTAAGCTCCAATAAAATTTCATATTACTCCCTAGCTTGGGTCAGATTTTGGGATTTTGACCCGGAATAGAAAATTTAACATGTTTTTTGGCATACTCTTTTGCGAATTTTATTGATTGCTGTCCAAATTTTGTGAATTTATCTTAGTTATGAGTTACGATGATCTTCCGGATCAAATTTTATTCATTGTGTAACGGAAAATGTTCAATAGTAAGTTGACAAATGATTATATTTCCTTTTGTTAATATATTTCTTATCTTCTCTCAAAATAATCCTACGTAGCTAGTGATTTCCATTCAAAGTATTCCAATGACTTAAACTGGTATTTTAAAACAAATAAAAACTGGATGCTTTTCACATTAGCATACTTTGAATAAATACATTTTGTCTCCATTCTGGAATGAAAGCAATTTTTCAAATATTTGAATTTTTTTTATATACATTGAGCTTATTTCTAAAGTTTTATATTTCGATTGTAGTTTTCCAATAATAAAAATTTCATATTGCAAAAAAAAAAAAAAATAATAACAATAATAATTTCAGCAGCAATTACTTTTTAAATTGTATTATTTCAATAAGGTGAATTCGGGTAAGTGAGACAAAAGTAGCTGCAGCTTAAAAAAAGCCTATTTTGTCATGAAAGCAAGTATAAGTTATGAAGACCGTGTTTTAGATGTGTCCCTTTCTCTAGAAGGATAATACAAGAAAGTCAGCACTTGACAACCTCCTAGTTGACAGCCTCCTACATTTAAAGTCAATACACTTTTAATGATAAATTCGAACTTTGAGGCGATCGAAAAAACCTGTAATTTAATCTTTCCCCTCAGAAATTTAGAATACCAATTGCCTTAAGTGCCTCAAAGTTCATTGAAACATTAAAATTCAGCAATTTTTGAAGTTCCCTCGGTCAGACAATTTTCATAGATTTTTTTTTTTTTTTTTTTAAACTTTTTTTTACCGATAGAGTCAACCAGCACAGTCAACTGGTATGTTTGCGGAAAATGAAGTATGCATTTGTAAAATGTGAAAATGTGAATTTATTTTTAAATGTATTGTGACTGGTCACACGCATATCCAAGTCAGACACGTTAATCTTTAGTGCATAAACGTGAATGCCAATAGCTAAACTACACATTTTAACACTTTAAACATATTTCTATAGACAAAAAAAAAAATTGTATATAAATGTTTTCGAATTTTAGATCTTTTTATGTAAAAACTAAAATATGCATTCGTAAACATCAAAGTTTTTTTTATTCACATAGAAGATGACGACAGGTTTTTTTAAAAAAAAGCTTTTCATCACGAAATTCTTGTCTGGAAATGGCGTTATTCTAATGTTAAGTCAATGTCAGAAATGTAAAAAATAGTAATTCAAAACATATCCGCAGTCCTAGTTTCAAAATATTTAGTCAATTTTACAGTGTATATATATATGTATAGATATTTTTGTTATTATACACACGCAAAGTATTATTTAGTTTCGCGTGACTAGAGCTCGTATTAATAACGTCGTACTTTTACATATATATAGTTGAGAACTTACGTATTATTATTTACCCTTTCTTAAAAGATATTATTTTAAAATTCAATGATAACTCTAATTCATTTTTTTATCTCCCTAAACCTAATTAGTATATTTAAGTAGAATACATTCAGTTTGTGAAACAAATTGTTGAATTCTCACACTGTTGTATTGAGTAACTGAAAAAGTACCAGTAAATTTTTATAGATAATTAAAACTTTTTTCTTTAGTATCACATTAAATTAATTGAAAACGTAAATTTTTAAATTTGGAAATGAAATTTGTTAAATTCGTACATTTTTAAGAGAAGACGTTGGTTTTCAATAAAGTACAGAATTTACCTACATTACATTAAAATTGATTATTATTACATTACAATACATTATTTATTACACTACAATACAATAAAATTGCATTGCATTAAAATAGATTTCTTACACTTTCCCAACTCAATGTCTTTTATCTGAAAAAAAAAAAAAAAAAAATTGTTACATGATTTCCAAAATTGTATATTATGCTGAGTGTAGTTTCCCAAAAAGTAGTAAAAGGGTTTATTTCTTTAACTAGTATAGATAAGCCATCAGTACAAACTGCAAAATTGTTCAAAATAAGGTAAATAATCTAATATCGATAGTAGGATTTTCAGATTGGTTGGTTGTTTTCAGATTATCTGGCGCCGTCGGCAACACGAGGGCTATAATACTCCGAAACATTCGTCATTAGACAAGCCAACATACATTTGAAAACACCCTCACGGGACTCGAACCCTCAACCTCGTGGTCTAGAAGCTAGCACTCTAACCACTATACCGTTTGATTGGCGATTTTTATAGATAATTTATAGATACAAAATTACTGTTACATAAATATTTTTAAGTCATAAAATATCAAAAGAAAAAGTATACTAGTTATCAAATAACATTACTACAACAACTAAACTATGAACACTACAACAACTATCTATGAAATTCAACGTATTGAAATTAGTTTAAAATTGAGCGTGCCATTTAAAAAAGTAAATTAACATTTTGTGGTTAATAGCAATGTTTTAAAATCTGCTGGTTAATGGTTAAAACTAGGCAACAAAAGGAAATTAGATATATATTATTGTCGTTACCCCATTGAACCGACGAGATTTCTTACAACACGGCACCACCACTTAACTGCCGAAGCGCAATTGAAATTTTTAAAATGGTAAGTTAATAATATAACCCATAAAATAAAATCTTTAATATAAATCCTTTATATACATTGCTAAGTTTTATATTCGTTAACACAACGCCGATTCTGTAAACTGCGTGTGCTTGGTGTTTGCATCTAATTTTAAATATCAAAAACATTTCTATCAGCAAAATTTGCGGCAAACTTCGTTTCAAAATTTATTTATTAAATTTGAACGTGAATTTATGCTCTCACATCCAAATATCATTTATATTCTGATTAAAGTAATTTTATTATGTATTTATTAAAAAAAATTGGCAACAGGAAAGTGTTTCAACTATGGTCGGTTCAATGCTATTTTAATGCGATTGGATGACGGCAAGTTGGTTTATTAGTATTCCGTAAAAGCGACCTTTCAGTGATAGTAACAGCCCCAAAATTTGATAGAATACATTGTCATTGACATCGAATCTATTTGTAAAGTTTCAGCCCGATTTGATGACGGCAAGAGGGTTAATTAGGAGTCCGCATATTTTCCCATTGACACACACATAAAATCGAAGTTAATGTGAAGGATTTAAAAATGAGTGATTTTAACGTAATATAGAAGTACTGTATAGAGGTTGGGGGAAGTTAAATTTTTTTTTTCCCCGATTAATCTTATGTGATCAAGTTACCTACAGAATATAACTAATGTCCTTAAAAAAGTTTGTTCAGTTAATATCAAGTTATGAGTACACAGAGACAGACTAAAATACACTGGTCTGTTAATATTGAAATTTTGAATATTGTTTCGCGAAATATTTATTTACTAAATTGAACATTGTAAGAAGTTAATTTTTTTTGTGTGTGTGTGCTATGCATCATTAACGTAGTTTTTTTTTTTTTTTTTTCTCCCCTTGTTTTTGTTGGCACTAATGCTAAATGTCAGAACTTATCTTTTAAATCAGTTTTCCTCCTTGGAAAAAATGACAAGGCAGGTTTTGTTATCATAACATGTCAGCAACATAGCTATGGATACAATGACGAATTACCATTCCTATTTAAATCTGATTGTTATTTGATTACGTTATCCTTGCATATACACTGGAATCTAAATCAAAATCAGTACTTCGATATATAAAAAAAAAAATTAGATTGGCAAAACACTTTTAAATATTTTCAAAATAAGAAATTATTATATTATATAGTTTTATTCACTTATAAATTACCTGTTTCAATATTTTGAAGTAATGGAACACATGCTAATAAAAAAATAATCAATACATATTCCAGTGAGTATAAAAATATGTTTTATCCGTAGTAGACTGGTGTAATTTTGGGAAAGGGAACAAGATATTCGGACCATAACATTAAATACAATTTTCCTAAAAAAAATATTAATTTTGCATTTTTGCTTTCGTGCACATAGCTTACATAAAAAAAGTCCAAATTGCCTGTTTAAAATATGTGTTCTTTATATAACTTTTTTTTAAAAAATTGACAGGTTTCATAAGCAAGATAAGCTTACAATTTTTAAGATGAGTTTTCAAAGACAGGTTCCTGCCTTCTTAAAAATAAAAAGATAAGGTTACACTGCAGGAAGTAATAAATGAAAAAGATGGTAATGGGCGTGAGCTGGAGATGAAGCAGGTGTGGTATGCAGGCAGGGGTTTATCTGAAATGGTAGTTGATGGATCTGCAGTCGAGCAGATTTAAATGATAGAACAAAGGGGGCTCCAAGGCTTTTTTCATTTATTTTTTTATTTTTATTTAATTAAAAATCAGATATAATAGAATTGTATGTCAAGTACTCAGAAATATATAGTATTTTCCGCCTGCCTACATCGTTTACTTAAAAAATTTACTATTGAAAATTGTACTTGAATTCTGCTTTAATTCCGCCAAAATATTTTTCACATAATTGTTGATGCACTGCAACTGAGGGTTGTTTGTTTTCTAATTAATATATTAAATCGTTTGACCTCCACGAAGGAATCTATAGATTCCGCTTCACTTGTAAATTATATGCACACTAAATTTCTGCAACGCTGCTAAAATTGCCACCAAATTATCCAATCTCATGGTATAATCTGTAACTTTTATAATTGTTTCCTAATACAATATTTTATCTAAGTCATACATTGAATTACAGTTATTCCATATATTATTTTTATTTAGTTTATTCATAGATAATATGGTAAATTTCGATCTTTCTAAAGGCTATTTTAATTTTCTTATAAATTTAGATGCTGTCAAGGTACAGAATGTGAAAACTATTATTTCTAAATATGGCGTTTTTGGTCGAAGAGTATTTTTTCGATTAGAGTTTTTTCTTAAAATAGGTTCATACTTGAACATTTTGTAATAAGAAAAAAATTAAAAAATGGTTATAACTTTAAAATAAATTACAACTGATGATTATAAATTCTTATAATATTCACTTTAATGTTTTCATTTTATCTTTAACTTAAAAAAAATGTACGTGAAACGCAATTGTAGATCTGTTATTCTTATATGTTCCATTGAACCATCATTTCCAAGTAGGTATTCCTCAAGCTTTGATGTCATTGAAATCAAATGTTCTACATCTGCACATTCAGATTCATCTTATAAAGGAAATCAACAATTACTACTCGAAGGTACAGGAAATAAAACTTTTTTGGGTGCAACGCGTCATTTTTGACTACATTTTTAGATTTCATGTTTATAAGATATCTAATTTTTTCTTACTTTCTTAACTTCAAAAGGTTTTTACTAGTATCACACATTAATATATACTTATTGGTATTTTCATAAAAGCTTAGTAATCAAATCAATTTATTAAAATGGATAATTAAGTTGACCCATCTCTTGTAGGATACAAGGTATAAGCAGTAATTACTTATCTCTATTGAACTTCTTTTTTGGTTCAATTAAATCACTTATACTACAAACGTATGATAATTAAATATGTAGAAATATAACCCAAATTCCTTTTAACAGTGCTACAACATTATATATAGTTCAACAAAGTTGAAATTCGTTTTTTTTTTTTTTTTTTTTTTTTTTTAAATCTGCAACATGTGCAGTCATTAAAGGTTAAAGTATTATAAGAAGATAATTAACATATATTATCATATAATAATCATACAAATATATGATAGTTAAATATACAGACGTACAACACAAATACCTTTTAATTGTGCTACAGTATTGTATATATTTCAGCAAATTTGAAATTCAAAATTTTTTTTAATCTGCTCCATGTGTGCAATTCAAACATAGCGAAATTTCCAAATTGTTTAATTTTAAATGTATTTTTCAAATTCAAGTATTTAGTGATATTCTTACGAACCTGTATAATTTATTACTGACAAAAAAAAATTCTAAAATTAAAAGATGGACCATGTTGTATGACTATTTTAAGCTGGAATCATTAAGCTACTTTTTGTCAAAGTTTTGTAGTGTTGGTATTTGTTGAATTTTTGTAGTATTTTGCAGTTTTATAGTATAAGTAGTATTTTATGGAGGTTTTGCGGTACTTTTTCAAAGTGTATAATGTTTTCGATGTTTAGTGTATGTAGTGTTTATCGAATGTAGTTTACGATGCTGTGCTTTCCGAACTGAAAATCTGACCATGACCACCCTATGTTGAACACACCCAACAACTAAATCGAGACTTGTTTCAAATTTATGAAAATAGACTACCTTTCACTCAGCATCAGTATCTTTTCATGTGGAATTTTATTCTTCCACCTTTAATGTGTTTGCGTTGTCTCTCTCTCTCTCTCTTCATTACGAAACCTGATTTGTCATTCCTTTCTTCAAACTAATACTGATGTATTCACTCGCTGTTCTAGACCAGCTCGTTAAATGGATTCTGAATGATTGGAAAGAGGCATTCAACTTGCTTAACTACGAAGCAAGGGTAAACCGAAGAGTGCAGACTCACTCCGTCTTTTTAGAAGAATCTGCACAAGAACGCTATCGCTTACGTCATTGCTGAGTATGAGCCAAAAATGTTGATTAGAGGAGAGGGGCTCATACCTTATATTCTTGCTCGATTCCTGCATGTTGCCAAAATACCCGCTTTAATGACACAGCTGATAGGGACGTCATGAGTTTCGTAATTCTTGTGTGAAGAAATCTTGTCAAATTTCTGTATAACAGGTTGACATGTTGAGAAAGGGTAGTGTACTTGACAGGATCTCTGTTCCAATCTTTTTCAGATTCGGTGTACAGAGATTGTCTAGTAGACTTCTAAATACCGCTGTTTGAATGCATGATTGATTACCTAGTTATTGCATTTCACTGCTGCAAACTTGTTTTAATTTCTGGATTTTGATGACATTTGTTCAGTGTATGTTTCTTTCGTTGAAAAGTATTGAAAAAGGGTAGCATATTTTATATAGACAAGGAAAATAATTTTTACTAAGTCCTCTGGTGACGATTTTTCAAAAAATATTTTCCTACTGCCGAGATAAGTTACGGGTTGTAACTTACCTCAAGAGTAAGAATATATATTTTTGATATACTGGTGTGTGTAGATTGCATGAAAAAGAATTGGTAATAGTGAATTACACTCGTTTGGACTCCAAATAAAACATTTTTTTATTATCTAGTATAGGTAACAGCAGTAGGGACCAATGAAGCCAATTGGGAAACAAAAATCAGACAAATGTGAATATCATACACATGGTTCCCCACCCCCTTTTTTTTACGTAACATCTGATTTGCATTCAGTTCATGTACAAGCTACTATCGAGTTCGAACCTTAAACTTCGAGGGTATTTAAATGTAGGCTTATTTAGAAAAGTTTTAAATTAACACCTTTAATAAATATTAAATTATAGAAACTTTGGAAATTTTGACAAAGTTTTGGAATTAAGTGGAGGGACAGGTAATTTTTGACACGTTAAAAGGTTTTTTTTTTTTTTTTTTTTTTTTTTTTTTTTTTTTTAAATCTAAAATATTTTGATAAACCAAAATAATTTTCCTGTAAACTACAGAATGTTCATAAACGAATGTCCCAATCAATCGTACATGCATTATAACAGTTTAATTTAAACTATTTGTAATAAATCATAAATCAAATTGAAAGTGAACTAACCTAGCTTTTCTTGCATTATTAAATTCATAATTAAATATTTACATGTATAAATTACTCAAATTAAATACGATTAAATTTAGAACTTACACGTTCTTTTAGGGACATACTGATTTCTTAATTATATCAAACCTTATGTGCTTTTTATTTGTTTACTTGTAAGTTTTGTAATTAAGTTAGGAGAGAGGAAAGGTTTTTTTTTTTTTTTTTTTTTAACAAGTTTAAGTTTATTTCTTTGAATCTAAGATAGTTTTACGAACCAAAACATTTTCCTGTAAAATGTTCGTACTCGTATTCCTAATTTTTTTTCTTCAAATTTGTCGACGTCGACCTGTAGATTTTGGAATTAAAAGTAGAAGGAAAGACAGGTATTTTGTATCAGGTAATTAATGTTCTATTAATAGAATTCATATCAAACAATACATGAAATATAATTTTTCAATCCTCTCATCCGTAATTTTCACTTGGTAAGTGAACGTGTAAACTATTCACAGTCATACACACATGTTTTGACGATACATTTCATTTCAAGCAACTAATGCTAAATATTTTTTGAAATCTTCTCAAATGTAGATCTCATTTGGTACTTACTGATATTTATTTTTAATGTCTAATCATTACTTGTAATATTTTCTAATCTGTCTATGGTTGAATATATATGGTCTAAAGACATTGACAGTTAATTAGATATTTTGATGATACATTTTATATGAAGCCACACATATTAAATATTTTTGAAATCCTTTCAAGTGTAGATCTCATTTGGTTCTTACTGGGACTTATTTTTAATTTCTAAACACTATTTTTTAATATTTTCTAAGCTGTCTATGGTTGACTATATATGGACTAAAATTAATTAGATGTTTTGGTGATACATTTTGCTAGGGCTGTTTGAAAAGTCAGTGACTATGAAATGAAATATCCATACCAAAATACATTTTACTTTTCGATATAGTCTCCTTTCATCCCGATGCATTTTTCCCAACGATGTTCTAACTTTTTGAATTCTTTAAAAAAAATAAGATTTCTCGAATTCCTCAAAATTGGCATTTGTTTCGTTAATGATATCATTTTTTGAAGAAAATCTCTATCCACCAGGACATTTTTTCATACTTGGGGCAAGAAAAATGTCTCAGGGGTCCATGTTAAAAGAGAAGGATGGACAAGAGGAAGCAATTCGTAGCGCGAACTTACCAATTTAGGGGTAGCGATTGTGGACGAGTGGGCCGATACATTGTCGTGATGAAACAGCGCTTTTTTCTTGGACAAATAGGGTCGTTATTCTCTCAATTCTACATTAAAAAGGTCTAATAAATTTACATACTACTGTTCGGTTAGCTTTTCCCTTTTTCCGGATAATCGATGAGGAATTATGCCCTTTGAGTACCAAAAACCCGTTGCCATAACCTTTCGGCCATTGGAATTGTTTGTGTCTTCTCAGGAGAAATTCATCTGAAGACATCCATTGTTTATACTGTTTCTACGTTTCTGGTGTCCATTTCGACTATAACGAAACGCTTGAAAAACTCGTTTGAATTGGAGTTGAATTTGTCTAAACACTTCTTTGGGATGGTTACACGATTCCGTTTTTGATCAACTTTCAGTAATCGTGCCACCCATCTTGCTAATTTTTCATACATAAATATTCACTCAGGATATTGAATACATACTCATTTGATATGTTTACCTTCTTAGCTATCTCATGGACCTTCACACAGAGATTTTCTAACACGATATATTGTATTTTGGTGATCATTTCTTCATCCATTGCCTTAATTGGACGTTCAGGGCATTTTACGTCTGTTGTGCTCGTACAACCACAACGAAATTTCGTAAGCCACATGTGAATCATGCCATGTGATGGAGCAAAATCCATATAAAATTTCTTCGGTTTTTCTGCAGTTTTATTAATCATTTTTTCACATAAAATGTAAAACTTTATCAACACCAGAAATTCTCTTTTTTATGTAATAAAACAAACACGTTTTCTATCTGCTTTTGAGGGCGATAAAACACAAATTGCTTGAAATATCGTTTTCAAATGTCATGAGTGTTGCCACAGATAATAATGAATTAAGCCCATAATAATAAGAATGCGAGCAGAACTTTACCATTTCGAAGTCACTGACTTATTAAACTGCCCTCGTATATTAAGCTACGAATGTTAAATATTTACATGGGGGTAATTGCTGCCATCTAATGACTAGCGACTTCAATTGATAAAGCGAAAGAACAAAAAGCCGATTTGTAAGGTGTAAATCAGGCTTTACTTACTCGATTTATTCTTTTTGTCAATAACAGACGATCTGACACGGATCATTCAATATTTAAGTTTTCATGAATGATTTAAATTATACGACACATTGTGCATTTTGAAAATAAATTGAAATTATCTCTTTCCATGAGCTTGAAAATCAAATTGATTTAATCCCAACCCAGGAAGGAAATAATGTTGAGTATTATTTTGGTTATTTCAATGCATTTCTTGTTGTTTTTTAATTTCAATTACCCATATGTTTACATAGGGTAATGAAAGTATAGCATTTGGTCAAAATAATTTATTTTTTTTGCATTGTTCCACATTTTGAAACATCCTGATTTCAAAAAAGTTGTCCAGAAAAAATTTCTGTCTGTGTGCACTTGGTCAGTATAACTCTCGAACAAATTGACCTACGATGTTAAAATTTGGTGTGCGGGTTAGTGGTGACCATTAAGGTTTTCGTCAAAATCGCGCATGCGCATAAGGTAAAAATCGTGAACGATTCGAAACGATTTTGATTAAAATCTCTATGCTAAGGCCTTTTAAGGTATTCTAATCGTCCCTACCTTCGAAATTCTCGTAGAAATGCGATAAAAGCTTAAATAGTGGGAAAAGCGAATGCCTTCAACACAGAGCTCTCTACCCGTTAGCATCGACCGTCAACGATTGATTTTTTTTCTGTTCCACTCACAAGAAAGTACAATGTAAAGTCTATCGAATTACCTCGCTAATTTCGCCATCTTAGCTCTTTTTTTTTGCCCATGTAAAAATTATAGCTATGAATATCGCTATACTGGTCAATTTTATTTAAATGAGTGAAAATATGAAAACGGTTAATAACTCCATATCAAATTTTAATGCAATCACCAATATTATAGTGTTATAACGTAATTGAAATTTGCGCGATATTCCACACCCCTTGTCTTTCATAAGATACAACACATCCTTTCTTTTTTTTTAAAATAGAGAGAAATTCATTTTTGTTACTTCATGCGAAAAAATATGTTCAAATGTTATCTAACCAGCGTGGGTGTGAAGGCGCGAAGGAAGTCGACAAGCATATCTTGAAACGAAGTGGTCCGTTGGGAACCACTGTTTGAGACAGCGCTGATGTATGGATAACTTATTTAAAATGACATTTCTGCCGTTGATTTTTCTGCCGTTTAAATTTTATTTCAATTACTCTTTGAATTTGAGAGCGATTAAACTTTTTTTGTTAACATTATTGTGTGAATGAAAGATTTTGATGGCATTTCTGACGTCACTCCCAAAACACGCAAAGTACGATTGGCCGGGCCAAGATGTATTTATTTATGTATTCAACGTTCAATTATTATTATTTTTATTTTCATTATACATTTATTCACATTCGCAAAACAGTTTGACAACAGGAAATGTTAAAGAATCGAATGTGAATAACTTATAACTATAGAATGAAACAACAAATTGTTCCGACAATATGGGCGCTGAAGTAAAAATTCTAAAGAGAAATCGGGTTTGAACAATTTATAAGTCATTGTACTTTTTTTTCTTATTAAAGGTTTACTTCATTTCTTGTTAGCATATTTCTGTCCTTTTTTACTATGTAATAAACTGGCTTGACCAGATAAATGAAAACGTTTCCCAGTTTTAGAACTAGCAATAAATAAATATTTCAATGTCTTTATTTCAAAAAATGTCATTTCAAGGTTCTTTGTTGTTCTTATTGGAATACTTGACTCGTTTGATTGGTGAGAAAATTCACTCCTCCGCAGTGAGTTACCAAAACTAATCTGTTTCATGTCTGATTCTTGTAAAAATAATAGGACAGTGTTTCGTACATTTTTCCAAACATAGCATGTTAAAGCGCTTTGATTAATTTATAATATCCATTTTTACAATTCTCTAAATTACACATTCAGAAAATATCTTATTTTTTGCGTCCGTTCCCAATTTTAAAAATTTAGCGCTAAACTACTTTAAATTTTATTTCAATCACTCTTTGAATTTGAGAGCGATTAAACTTTTTTTGTTAACATTATTGTGTAAATGAAAGATTTTAATGGCATTTCTGACGTCACTCTCAAAACAAGCAAAGTGCGATTGGCCCGGCCAAGATGTATTTATTTATGTATTCAACGTTCAATTATTATTTTTTTTATTTTCATTAAACATTTATTCACATTCGCAAAACAGTTTGACAACAGGAAATGTTAAAGAATCGAATTTGAATAACTTATAACTATAGAATGAAACAACAAATTGTTCTGAAAATATGGGCGCTGAAGTAAAAATTCTAAACAGAAATTGTATTGCGCAACTACTGAGTGTGAATTTCGGAAATTTAGAGTGACCTAACAGACAGAATTAAACTGTGTTTTATAGTTAAGATATTTCGTAAAACAAATTAATAATTAACTTTACACCCATTGTATTTTTGATATTCTTTCTCTTGATACCATTACACGTATTGTATTTTTGATTTTTTCAACAATTGCTTTCATATAATATCATTTCATTTATTTAAAAAAAAAAAAAAAAAAAAAAAAAAACACTTAAAATTTGTGGCTAAAGTTAAAATTTTATGCTATTAATGATTACATCCATTTTATTGAATATGTGAAATTTAGGTTTGTTCAAAATTTTATTCAAACCAGTCAATTAGTTTGTTCGTATATTTGTTTGTTAAATAATGCTACGCCACAGTCCAAGAGACGTATATAAATAACGTCAAGAGCAGGGGAGGGAGGAATGAATGTACCCCCGATCCGGCCGAGAACAGTTCCGGTCAGTACGGGCATCACTGAGTTTTTATGGCCACTAGCAGGTGTTCAGTGTTCTGGGGCCAAGAAAAATTGCGCGAAGCGTTGTGATCAGCAGTTCTTAGAGGAGATTGGTTGGGGGGGGGAGGGGGTACACCAGTCCAAGCACCAGCGCTTCAAAAACAAAATATTTAAGTAAGTGCATTATAATTTATTAACTATAGTGATTTAGTTAGTTATAAAACATTAAATCAGAAAAACAAAGCAGTGTCATTGTATTTGAAATTTTAGGATATAAATAATCCCCTTAATTACAACTAAAACTGGTTTCAGATAAGATACATTTTTTTTAATCAAATGTTTGATAGCTGTTTAGCTACTTCAAGTTTAAAAATGAGGGCTGAGAAAACTTAATTGTTTAGGATTTGGATAAATACAATGGATATTAGAAGAATTCAATAGTAAATTGATATCAAATTCTCGATAACTCCTATTAGTGACGAACAACTTGAACTATTCATTCATCATATTTCTTTCTAGTAGAATACTGAATTAATTTCTAAGTTACTCAAGAACATCTAAATCGTATTACTCCCGTAAAGAGTTCGAATGTAAGGTTTTTCACTGCATATTAATAATGACGAAATGCTTTTTAAAAAATTAAATGTTTTTTAAAACGCCCTAAAAAGACAAAAATTATCCCCACTCCGATAAATTACTCAAATTCAAATTTTAAAGACTGATTATCACAGAAGTTTTATTAATAACTATGTCTACGTATTGCATTGTTTAGTTCTAAATTTTATAATTGATTCAACGCCTATTTCAGAACTCTTGTCTCTACTACTCTTTATAGGGAACAAATAAATTGTACTTGGGGCATTTTAACTTTGTAAATTGGATTTTATTTTGGAAATTGGATTTAAAAAATGACACTGAGTTTGCAAAGACAATATTTCCTATAGTATATATATCATAAATGTGTAAAGGTATTAAGTATTAATTTAAAAAATATGTAGCTAATAAGCATATTGTATGAATTGACGTTCAGATATTTTCAATCAATTCAAACAGTATTTTTATTTTATAATTAATAATACGACAAAACATTCTGATTAAAATTGTAGGGTAAAAAATACTGATTAATGGCATTTAATAATGAAGTATGCGGTTGATAAAATATTCTATGTGATATTATGAAAAATTGTATGACACATAATAGAATGGTTCTGTTAACCATGCACTCAATAAATATTTTTGGAAAATTGCATCAACTCTTTATAATAAAACCGCCATTATCACAAAAAGCCGATTTTTCATGCAAATAGATTATTTTCTTAAAGATATCAAGTATTTTACTTTGAAATTTTTTAGGCGTATTTATAACATATTTTACATAAACAGACACATATTATGAAGAAATATATACTTAAATATTCTTTACTTAAATATTATTTAAATAGTAAAAGTATTAAACTTATATTTTATACTAGTTTTTACAAACAAATTTCAAAAGTTCACGAAAACTACACTTTTTTTAATATATTTCTTAAAAACATGTGCGAAGTACATAAAAGTTGAATATCTTCCATGCAAAAGTGTGGTGGTTGAAGTATGTCAATGTAATGTAATTTATTTCTAAATATAATGTTTAATTGGACTTTCTAATAATTTAAGAGGTTATGTAAATATTATATATTATTTCTACACAGTTACTTGTCTTTCTTTATGTCCCTTGTTGCGCACCTTTTTACGTCCCTAATTGGTGAGAACATACAAAGTTTCTACGATAATATTAAAATTCGTGATAAAAATATGTATTTACTGAATTTCTCTAAACCTCGTTAAGTGAGATCACAGAAATTTTAATATGTACCATATAACCACGATTTGGTAATTTGATAAATTTCGGAAGTATTTGTAAAAAAATTACAAAAAGAAAAAATATACATGTACCAGGAAATAGTAAAAGTTTGGGTCTAAAAGTACGTAAGATATTTGTTTATCGTCCCCTGCTGGTCTCGCAGCAAACAGTAGTTTATCTTAAATCTCCCCCTCTGCCCGTAAATGTGCAGACCGTAAGTGAGCAACTCCCGGGAGGAATTTGGGGTTTGTCCAACATGATGGACCGTGACAAGGAAAGTGCGGGGTTTGGCTAATCTCTTGCGTAACGTCACGTAAAAATTTCACTTTTTCGAAAAAAATTTAACACTTTTTTTTTTAGTTTAAACTTTAAAAAAAAAAAAAAAAAAAATTACCTTTAGTCATTTAATATCACTTGACCAATAAAGTTAATCTCTAAGAAGATGGACTTTATTCTATCTGAGTTAATTACAACACTCATTTTTTTTTTTTTTTTTTTTTTTTTTTTTAATTTTTGAAACAGAGAGAGATGGAAAATTAATTAAATAAATTGCTTAGGAGGGGGGTGGGGTTCTAGACTGAGCATGATATGGGGGAGAGAATGGGGGGGGGGGTGAAACGGAGGAGGCATTTTGGTTACGTACGTCTCACCACTGTTATTTTCAAAGGAAAATGAAATGCGCATTATGATTGGGTACTGGAATGTGAAAATTCTAATTTGTTTTAAAAGTTGTATTGGGATTGGCCACAAATATGTGCTATTGTGCACATACGCAAGTTGCCATACGATGAAACCCTCTTGAGTAAGGTGCATTAACATACGTGCCTTTTGTTTTTTAACCCTGCAATATATTTTATTTTCATCAAACTGTTTTCTAAGACATTAAGTCACATTTTCGTGTTTCAATCATTTATTATCACATATCCTAAGGCACATACAGACTTTCTTCATTGCCAAAAAATCATACTTGAATAAATAACTGCGTCTGTGAAATGAATTTTAAACCGCATTTGGTAAACCGCAAAGTTTGCCTCGACCTTTCGAAGTCGGTCTAAGTACAAGTAGCTTTGATTATGGTATTACTTAGCATTTGTGTGGTTCAGCGTCAGATGGATTCCAGTTCATTTACACCCATATTGAAAGATAAAAGTACATATTGTGTTGATCATAATGCTTGTGACTTATTATTGTATAGCATTATTTAGTCTAGAAATTAAAGGAATACATAAGGTGTGAGTTTGGTAGGGCTTTATGAAAAATTCATATATTTAGAACTTTAATGTTTTTTAGCCTGTTGTCTCCTAATGTAATTTTTATTGTTAAATTTAATGATCAACATTCATTAGTAATTTTTTATTATTCACACTTTAAATTTGTTTCGAATGGTAATAACATATTTATCAAAAATATAATTTAAAAGTTCTGTCATAAACAAAAAAAAAATAATAAGATTTTTTTTTTTTTTTTGAATTATTATAAAACATAACTTTTTGTATATTTTTAAATGTATACGTCGTTAAATTGAATTCACATTTTTAATATTTATCCAAGAATAATCAGATTAGTTTTGCTACTGTTACTATGCAAAGAACTTTAAAAATATTATTTAATTGTAGCAAACTACAATTATGTTCGACGTTGTTTTAAAAAACAATATTAAGATCAATGAAAAGTTCAAGTGGAAAAATACTAGAAAACAGAAAATGTTTATAACGCTCTTTGCTTTTACCAAACCCTGAAAAGTTAAATTTTAATTTACACGCAATCAGTGCCAGGAACATTGACGATAAGTTGATTTGAAGGTCACTGTCACGCGTTGATCGAAATGCCAGCTTTGAGTTTACCTGGTGCCAGCAGATGGAACAATCCAGCTATTCAACAAGCATTACGCTCCCCATCGAAGGTCCTGGGCGAGGGTGTGTCACTAAATAGAGAATTTTTGATTCACTAGAAGCGCCAGCCAGGTGTAATCGATCACGTGACCAACTGTCTTCTCTAGCGACTGGAGTGAAGTGTTTACACGGTGCTAGCGCGACGTCAAATGACTGGCTATTTCAACTGGTACGTTGACAGATAATTCATAAATTCGCCTTCAAAATATTTTCTTTTCGATATATAATAATTTAAAATTCTAGAATGTAAGTTTGTATTAATTTAAATGTATACAAAATCCTTCGTTTAGTTTTCAAATCTTTTTTTACTGACATTTAAAAGTTCGAAATGTGTTTTTTATTGGTTTCGTGTCCTGTATCAGTTTTAAGCAACTACAATTATTTCTCTGAAAACTTACCTTCTTTACTATTATAATATATTTTAATTTTTTGTTAAGCTGCATGTGATAAATCTTAAATCAGCTATCTTTAAACTGTCCAGAAAATGGCATAAGTAAACTCTGAAAATGTATTCCACACTCGTCAAAATTATCTGTACTAAGTTCCATCTAAAGCTTTAGTGAATTGACGAACGCCAGCGAAATAGAATCGACTGCATGTGATGTTTTCTGGTTTTATAATCAATTTATTGCCTCATCTGTGCATACCTGGACAAATACAGCATCACGAGTAAATAGAAAAGTGTGATTTAGACTTTATCCTTGTGGTGTATCAATATATTCATCCCACGTGACATACTTTGGACGCAGTGATATGCTGCTTCAAAAAAGGTTTTGATAAACTTTGGTGGCGTTCAAAACACCACATTACATACTTTTAAATAATCTTGAAGTCGTCTTTATCTTACTTGACGTTACGGCTGTCCCCTACCCTCGAAAATTCGTGCATTTGATGTATTTATTAATTAAAAATCTTACTATATTTATAAGTAGTCTTTTTTGTAGTCTAAAAGTAATTAATAAAATACTTTATTTGAACAAAATCTTTCATTATTAATAGAACTGTTTTTAAAAAATGATTTTCAATAAATTTTTCAAGAAGTTATATCTTTTTTATAAACTTTAAAGGATGTTTGTTTTTTCGAAGAGCCAATTTTTCTATAATAATGTAGCTTTTTCGTAAAATCTATCACATATTTTTTCTCTGGAAATTTTTACACATATTCGTAACATTCTTTTACACAAATAAACACATGTTGTTCAAGAAATAAAATGTATAATACTACTTAAACATTTTGAAGCATAAATTTTGTAATTTTCTAAATTTAAAAAAAAAAAAAAAAAAAAAAAAAAAAAAAGATACTCGTTTGAAGTTCAACCCTTATAAGCATACTGTTCATCAGTAAAAAACGTCAAAGTATATAGAAGTGTTTCTCCTACTTGTGCAAAATTTTAGACCAGTTCCATGAGTAAATTCTAAGAAAAAGCTGCGTAAAAAGTACTTTTAACATAAGCTCCAATGGAACCTTTCTGTCTAACGATTGTGTATGTAATGTTAAGCAGCACTTTCTTGCACCTTGTTGTGTAATGTGTAATCATTAGCTGAAAACGAGTCTCGTTTTATGTGGTTTATTTTAATAGGAACTAAATTTCGTACTGTTATTTTTTATTCTGCTGTGATAAATATACACCTGCGTCAAAATACAGCGTTAAGAGCGCCGTTATGCCATTGTTCCATAAAGCGTATAAACATGTTGTATTTGAATTCGGGTATTGAAAAGAACGGGAGTGCGCTATTTTCTGATGCGTTGCTTTCAGGGAAGCCACAAACACATGACAACGTTTACTAGTATGTTTTGTTATTCTACGAGTAAAGAGTTGTGCGTTGTTTAAAATGAATGTTCAATTCTATTTTTTAATTGTTGAATTTATAAACTGATTATCTTAGATAAAAGTAATTTATAATCGAGATTTTTCGATAAAAAGGCGTCTATAGTTATGATTAAAGCCCAATGAATTAGTATTTTATTTATTTGAACACAATTAGAAAGTAAAATGCACTTTACAACTGGGAATTTTTTAATGATGATAATTTATTTTCTGATGAACCTTTTATTCCAATTAAATCTAATTAACTGTTTTTAACAACGAAGTACATATTTTAAATATTTATAAAGATACATTTTGTAAATAGAATAAATTTTGGAAATAATGAATTTTTTTTAAATACAAAAAAAAAAAACTTAAAAAAAATATGTTGAAAGTTGTACTTTTCTTTTAAGTGATTTTTTTAGTCAAAAATGTATCGAAGATCTAACTTATTTCTTGTGTTAGATTCCTTATTCTTAACAAAACAATTCACATTTTTTTATACATTTCAAATTTATGTTACCCTATACATAGAAAGACAATATTTTATAGAAACAAGCTTTTAAATTGAAAGCAATTGTACTGTCTTACATTGTTTTTGCACTTTTGCTAGACTGCGAGTTTCCTTGTGTAAAAAAAAAAAAAAAAAAAAAAAAAAAAATGGATTTGGAAAGTTACCGTTGCTCAAATATCGCTTCTGTATAAACTTGAATTGGTTTGCGTTAGCGGTTGTTCAAATATCAGCAGAGAAGCTACAACCTGAGCTTGATGAAAATATATAGCGAACCATGGGCGCCGAAAAAGAAGTTCAAGGGATGCACTTGCACCCTACTGGATTTTGAAACTTAGAAATAATGAGGAGAAAAGTATCATGATTTATTGGAAAGAGAAGTATGATATAGGTTTTAAGGTTTCCAATTGGAATACAAAATTTAATACATAACTATTAATAAAATTTCGTTAAGCTAGCTAATAGAAAAATCAAGATTAAAACAAAAATTTACCACATTGCACCCCTTTGTGTGTCATGTGCACCTCCCTAAAAATATTTCTGCCGGAGCCCATGTAACAACCAACTCCTTTAACTAAAAACTAACACTAGCAAAGAGCACGAGCAAATAAGTACAAAAGAAGAATTTGTTGTCAGGTTGGTGAATTTGGTGACAAATTTAGCAAATTATGCGATGTGACTTGCTGCCGAATATCTAATTTTAAACTGCCAATCACAATTTGGAGCTAGATTTTCCCGCAGATTTACTTTCGAAATATAATACCACTTTTGAACAACTTTTCAAGTTACTAATGTCAGATCTTTCATTCGAATTCATGATTCGAATATTGCCGTGATCTTTAAAATAATATTCATAATGAGTCTATAGCATTTGTAAATTAGATTGTTATAATTGCAAATGGAATTCCATTTGCATGTTCCATTTTTTCCCCCAGTAAGTACTTTCGGTTTAATTTTGATACACGAGTTCGAGTGTATCTCGACGTGATCTTCTTCACACTTGTCTGTATCATTTGAAGTTTCGGTTGGGAATAATGACCTCAAATGGACTGTGCCGTTGTATAATCTTCTTACTATTTGTTGTGTAGAAGTTAAAAATCATAAAACAAACAATTACAAATCATGCATTATTTGGAACAACATATAGGGTGGTTATTTTCAACCTCTGTTCCAGCAAGGAAAAAAGTCTAAGTGAAGCCAAAACATTTTTTTACATAAAAGCATTAATACTTTTCACATATACACTTATACATAAAAAATGTTTTGGTTGTGGCCTGAGCCGTAACATGATTTTTCGGAGGACTCTTTACAGGAATTTATCTGCTCAAATGTTTCTGTGTGACAAGTACTTTTTATCTTTTAAAAGTTGACTTTTTCAGTCCCAGTAAACCAGAATCATTAGTGTATTGTTCAAACAGTGTAATTGCGTTGGTTTTCTTTAATTTTGTGAATTCGATAAACCGAAAATAGAAGTTCAAGATAAATAAATAATAAAAAAAGATTAATTAAATGGTTTTTGAGTTTTATAGTTAATTAGTTATAAAATACATCTCGTAGCTGATGTTTTTGAAGTGCATGAGTTATTCACGCTAAAAGCAAGAGTTCAGAGAAAATTGTTTACCTTGGAACTTGCTTCAATGTTCACCCACTTACCATTGCGCTGCAGAAAACTAGCATAACTACTCTGCAGCCTCAATTCATTTCAGATAAGATTAAAAATACATGAAAAGGAAAAACTACACAGAATCAGAGACATTTAGGGAAAAAATAGTTTACCAACATTATTCTGAACCGGATTGATGGCCCGCTTAGTAACAAAAGGCATTGCTAGACCCCTTTCTAAAAAGTGCTCCTCAAAAAGTGTTCTCGTTGGAAAAGCACTCAGATCTAACTGTGCTTATATAGATAATCAGTTAATGAAAGTTATATAAAAATTATATTACAATTTGGTCCGACTATAATGTGACAATAAAACCTATAGGTACTAATTATGAAACAATGAAAAAATAAACCGATTAAACCAAATTAACAGATAGCAACCTAGAACAATCTCTACCATTAACTAATCAAGCACTTTTCCTGTTGATGGTGAAACCCTAGTTATTTTATTTTTATTAGGTAATCATAACATTTTGTAGTTGCGCCAATTTTAAAATAAGGGTGCAACTTATTTAAATGTCGCACTTAATTAGCTTACATAGTTCTGTTACTCTTATCTTATCCGTTTTTATCTCTGGGAAAAGTTCCCAAGCTTCCTGATTGCAATTCTGGATGTATCATCCCTTATCATCTTGATATCTGTTTAATCACATACGAGAGTGAACCAAAAGATGCAAAGGTAGAAAATAAACTTTGGTATGTGTGCCTTCCATCTCCAGCTGTTACCCACACCTCAAGGTCATTGACTCTCTGCAAGACACACATGTGTTTCGACTTTTTGTCAAATAATTTTTTTTTTGTCTCTTTCCCTTCTCGTTGTTGTGCAGAGGCACATCTCAAAAGAATATATATAAAGGCTTTAAGCTACAGTGTGGGCGACACCGGGACCTTTCGTTTTGACTGTGAATCACCGGTTCTATTTCGGAATGAGTCGTACTGACTGAGAGGCGAATAAAATCAGCCACAAAGGGAGGACTGGATGCGTCTTCATCACCCCTTGATGAATATACCTGTCCGACTGCCTTTATTTTTGTTGACAGTCGGCCGAGTATGGTTTTGACTGCAGTGCTTTCTTCTCAATCGTCAAACCAAAGACCTTCTTGGTCCTGACTGATGGATCAATGTGTTTTCATTGCAGTTATATTTCGAATTAGGATTTGGAGCAATGGGTTGACAATGACAATATTTGGGTATATTTCCCCTTCTTCTGTTACTCATGTATATGGGAACAATTGCTCTTAGTGCTTGCTTTGTATTAATATGAAATACAAATAGTAAGATGTATTAGGGTGGTTCGAAAAAAAATATTTTTTTATTTTTGAAGCTCATGAGGTGAAAAAAGTTGATACACATCTTAATCAGAAAAACTGTAAAAAAAATTTGAAAAAAATAATAATAATATCTTCCGATCGCGCATTCACCTCAAAGTTTGGAGAAAATACAAAAAAAAAATAACTATTTTTCGTAAATTTTTTTAATTTTCTAAACGTTATATATTTGAAAGGCAATAGTTTGCAATGTGTAGTGAAAGGATGGTATAACGCAAAAAAACACTCTTCTATACTTTTTTAAAACAAATATTCAAAAATATTTTTTTTTGTTTTGTTAAAAAATGATTTTTCTATAAAAATTGATACTAACGTTATTTTTTACATATTTTTGTTAAAATCGTTTTTATTTATTTCAAGCATTCACTTCAAAGTTTTGAATAAATATAAAAAATACCCTTTTTCCATCAATTTGTAGAATACACCAATCACTAAATTATAGAGGTACTTTAGTTTGTATTGTGTGGAATGAAGTAGATGGAACTTGGAAAAAAAATCAAATTAGTAATTATTCAATAATAATCGTTCTCACATAACCTTTGAAACATTGATAAAAACTGTGTTTTGGCAGGTTTCTATCTGGATGACCTTTCTCGTGGCACCTTCTCTTCCTTTGAAGCTCATAAACTTACTCGTTTATTCATTATCATAGCGCATGTGGCTGTGATTGAGACTGCCATGAATACTGGCTGGAAATAATCTGACAGATCAAATTGCACGTTGGGAGACCACTACATCGTGATATATGCCTCCTATACTCCAGTGAACTACCATTCATAAGCCTATTTAAACACGCAGGACAACTTTAAGTGGGATAAAAAATTGAAAAACTGCTAAAAATTTCCCTCGACTTAATTTTTACGTGTTGAATGTTCAATTCCTCAAGCTGAGATGAAAGTACTGAGCACAAATCAGTTATATCTTCTTGAAATTTTTGCAGCGATTGGATCAGACCAATGACTTGGTAGCTCACAAATCCAATCCCCTTTCACACTCCAGATGACTAACAACAGAAAGCAGAGTACTTAGAGTATATGCGGGTGAATTTAAACTTTCGGATGAACTCAAACAAGTGGTATTCTTTATTTTAAATTGTTACATGCCACATTGATTTCTAATTGAAAAAAAAGGTTAATTTTTTGAAGGACCTAAGAGCATATATGTGGCGACCTCCCTCCCTGCGACCTCGATACCTCCCTGAATATTCACTGGAAGTTTTAAACTCGGTTATTGGACGAAATGTTTCCTTATCTCACCCAAAAAATTTGATTTCGGCAATGATTTTGTACGCAAGGAGAGATGTAAGAGAACTGAGGCGTTGGGTTTTGAAATCTAGAGAACTTTCCTAGAGAAAGACTATCAGGCATTTCAAGACAACTAAACTTAACATTATTGCCACTGATTGCGTGGACATAATTAATCGGAATACTTGTTATAGGGCTCCTCCTTTGTTAAGAGTAACAAACGAACATTAGTTTATAAAGACTGGCGCATCCGAGGTAGCACAGATGTATTGGAGGAAATAGGTGAAGACTGAAAGATTGGCTAGTTTGACCGAGCATAGTTCCAAAATACACGATTTTTCAACAAATAAACAAGGCAAAACCACCACATAGTTTTTTTTCTCATATGTACAATATTCCAAATTTAAAACTGTACATCGGCGTATCAAAACCTCTTCTATATTTTATCCAGAATTGGTCGAGATTGCCTAATATTGTTTCCAACGACCGATTCACAACGTTGAACATTGGGATTGGCCTATGTCTGGCGAAATTGGCCAGCGTATCTGTGCTACTAGGGATCATTGAATCAGAATTCAACTAGTTTCCTTGTCACTCACAAGCTGTGGAACGCTTATGTAGAGAGACAAGACAAAAAGTGGGTGGCGCTGGTGCAAAAGACGTCAGGACAACACTTTTTTAAAATAAAAAAAGATCCATAATGCCCGACTTTCTACAAAAGTTTCCTTCAAAGTGCCTCACTGGGATAGAAAGTTCGAGAAAAAAGTGAACCAAATGAATAATAACATGTTTAAAAAGAAAAATGTAAGAAATAACATTTGTACTAATTTTACAGAAAAATCATTATTTATTACTAAAAATTTTACTTTTGAGTAGTTTTAATTATTGGTTGGTTGGTTGTATTCAGATTATCTGGCGCCGTCAGCAACACGAGGGCTATAATGCGCCGAAACTTTCGTCATTAGACAAGCCAACATACATTTTCAAACACCCATGCCAAACACGGGACTCGAACCCGCAACCTCGCGGTCTAGAAGCTAGCACGCTAACCACTATACCGTTTGGTCGGCGTTTTAATTATTAATATATGTTTTAAAAATACATAAAATAGTATTTTCCTGTGTTATACAACCCTTTCATTACACATTGCAAACTATTGCCTTTCAAATATATAACGTTTAGAAATTTTTAAAATATTATTATTATTATTTTTTTTTTCTTCTTCAAAATTTTATTTACAGTTTTTCTTATCAAGATGTGTATCAACTTTTTTCACCTCAGGCGTTTCAAAAAAAAAAAAAAAAAAAAAAAATATATATATATATATATATATATATATATATATATATATATATATATATATTTTTTTTTTTTTTTTTTTTTCGAACCACCCTAATATATATTGCTTTCGTGCTTTTCGTTCAACAACGATGGGCTATCACATTCCCTCCTTTTTCCCAGCCACCACTATCTAATATTTGAATGTTCTATGAGCCTTGCTCCCTTTAACTTAACTTCATGTTAAACTAAACTGCACGAAAGTTTTTCCTTGGTGAATATTTTCAGCAGATTTAATTGTTGGAAAATAATAATAATAATAATAAAAATACTGGAAAATGTAAAAAGGATAAGCACTAATAAAAAAACATAGATAAACTGCTAAGATGCCCACAATTGAATATATATATATTATTTATGAATAAGGTTTGGGCTTCTGAATCCGGTACAAATTCTGTACAAAGACGATTTTTATTAATAAATGACACCCGTCGCCATTTCTTTTACTTACAAGTGAACAGTCTAAGGTTGCCATAACTTTGCGTGGTTTTATGTAAACAACTTTTGGTACAGAATCAGTACCGGATTTGGAAGTCCTAACCGAATATGTATTTTTCAAATCTTACTTATACATGAATACAAATACTTAAATTTTAATAATCTAACCTTTCCGAGATAAGATCGTAACTCTTGCCATATTCTTATTTATTTTGTCCATGATATACAAATAATGTCAATACCTTGGGACTTAAATTCGATCTTTGGCATTTAAGAGAGCAATTTGGAAAAACGATTTCCTTTCATTTAATTTTCGAAATTTCAAAATGGCTGGATGCAGATATAGTTGGCATTTAGCATTTCTGATTGAGAAAATATTTCAGATAGAATTTAACAAGGTGGAGGATGAACGATACCGCACAGCATTATTTGAAAACTCTTTGTTGATATATTGGGGTGAAAAAACTTGTCGACCTTATTGTTTCCAAGTTACTTCATTAAGTCTCAGTTGATAGAATAAAAAGAGCGTTATAAGTGAAAACTTAATTATTAAAAAAAAAAAAAAAAATGATAATTGATGTCCGTTGCTACTGATTTTTCTCTTTCCATATTTACATCTTACTATAGTTTTTAAATTTAAAGTAGGTAGGTAAATATTGCTTATAATTTTAGTTAAATAGTCTAATAGCAGAACAAAAATTGGCACAAAAATGTAACCGACATACACCAGTGATATAATTACAAAAAAGTTTGTTTTCTTAAAGACATTAATAATGTTATTTTAATGTTTGAATGGTAAGGTTAATTACATAATGAATGCAAAACAGTTCAATAAAATAAATCCTTGCATTAAATGACTTCAAAATTTCAGCTTTCTTCTACTACTAATATTCATAATCGTTTTCTGCTGATTGTTAAGACTCTAATCAAGACCTCTATAAAATTTAAATTATTCAGTTTCATTTTAAAAGTTTAGACAGCGTCTCTCATAAATTACAGCATCAGCATTAATCAACAGCAGTTACTTTAAAAAACTGCATAAATTTATGAAAGAATTCTTAGGAAATTTTGAGCTCGCATTTTAAGTCATAATTACTTCTTTGAATGCAAAAGACAATTTATCTAAACGAAAATATGTGAGTTAATAGAAATCCAAATCACAAAAGTGACGCGACGATTCAAGGAAATAATAACTATTTTAGGAATCAAACATTATACGTGCACTTTTAAAATTATTCTTTTTCTTACTTGAATATTCATAGCAAAACTTATGAGTGAAATTTAAATTTTAAAAATAGTTTTTTTAAACAAAAGTATTTTTAATCAATTTTAATTGTAAACAGGCATATGCTTTTGAATGTTTTATTATGAAATTGATAAATTTAAGTTTATAGTCAAGAATTGGTCAGTGTTGAGCGATATTGATTAGCATATTTGTGCTACTGGGAATAGTGTAAAATAAGGGTTATTTCTTGTACATACTTTTGTAGAACGTTCCTATGAAAAAAAGTTTGAGAATGTCCTATATATTTTTATAAATAAATTGTTATGCATATTGAAACATCTTTTAGAAAAACAATATTGATATTGAAACATTTTCAAGAATTTAAAATATTATATTTTGTGACAGTTTTGCAAGATTATTTTCTAATCTTACCCACACTAAACAAAATTGGAACTGAATTAAAAATTATTTTTAAATATAAAATTAAAGAAATTGGAAGATATTTTTGAAATTGCTGCATATCATTTAAAAATAATGTTTTTAATTTACTTTCCTTTGCTAAATTATTCAAGAAAAGTTCTGAATGCCTTATCACTTTTGTGATATATTTTTAAGTTTGTAAGCATTCTTTTCAAGCTTTCACAAAATGAAAAAAGATCCTCTAAATTCAATTTGCGTGATACGATTCTCCATTGAATAAACATCAGAAGGAACAGTTGTTTTGCCACCATGAATTTCAAAAAGGCGGTAAGTATCTCTTCTCTGCACAACTTCCTAAGGTTAAGTCAAAATTGACTTTATTTTGTAACATGCTTACGAAGCTTCGTATAATAATAATAATACAAAAAATACCATCGGTAAGTCTCTGCGATATTTTTTTAAAAAAGGAGTTGTCCTGGGTAAAATTGAAATTTCTGAAAAACGTTTTCAAAAAAGCTAAGTTCTAGCCCGTTTTTGACGTAAGAAATGGAACAAACGTCCAGATTTAACTAAGCAATGAATCTTGGAACGGATTAGATTGAATGATTTGGAATGTTTTGACTTAAAACCAACGTTGGTTTGAGCTTCATTAAATAACTCTTTCTATTTTTAATTAACTTAATGCTATTTTTCGCTTTTCTTAATTTTATGATAGATAGAGGCGATAACCTTGTTATTAAGGTTCAGTTATATCAGCCAAGTCACCAAAACAGGTTTGCCATCATTTCAGTGTTCATGTTACCTTTATGTTAGACTTAATTGAACACGATCGTAATGTTAAGTATAGGAGGAAAAAATTTGCTTGTAATAATATGGCTTATATCTTCTTTAAAATTGAAATAATTTAAATTCTGAAGAGACATAATCAAAGAGGAATATTTGTTCAAAGATTTAACTGTACGAAAATTCAGAGCTCGTTAACTTTCAAAAACATTAAATTTTGCGTAATTTCTGTTGAAAAATGAAAGAATCTCAAAAATGTAAATAATCATATTTTCTTGCCTGATACTGGACTGAATTAGCATAATAAAAGTAAATTTTAGATAAGCAATAATTATTACTTTCAATCACCCATATGTTAACATACGGGAATGAAAATATTGGATTCCAGGTGAGAAAGAAAAAAAAACAAAACACCGATTTCTTTTTTCTTTTAATTTCTACATGTTTTGGTTGGTTGGTTGTATTCAGATTATCTGGCGCCGTCAGCAACACGAGGGCTATAATACGCCGAAACATTCGTCATTAGACAAGCCAACATACATTTACAAACACCCATGCCTAACACGGGACTCGAACCCGCAACCACGCGGTCTAGAAGCCAGCACGCTAATCACTATACCGCTTGGTCTGCCTCTACATGTTTTGGAACGTGCTGAGTTAAAAAAAAAAGTGGTCTAAATAAAATTTCCGTGTGTCTGTCTATAATCAGCATAACTCCCGAAAGGCCTGAACTACGATCTTCAAATTTTATGTACAGGTTAGTGGTGGCTATGGGACATGGCATTAAGATTCTCGTCAAAATTGCGCATGAGCATAAGGTAGCTGCTATTGAAAAATAGCATGTTTTTCTGCAATTGCCAAAAATAGGCTATGATAATGCCTTTTAAGGTTCTCTAAATATTCTCACCTCCAAAATTTCCGTAGAAATGCGATAAAGGCTTAAATAGGTGAAACACGAATGTGTCTTTAAGACAGTTTTCTTCCCTAAATATCGCCCATCGGTCATTTATAAGAAAGGATAATGTGATGATCATCGAAAAACAAATAGCCAATTTTGACGTTTTGGTGGCGTATTTTTTTCCATTGTCAAAATATCTCCAAATATAAACTGGATTTTTTTTTTTTTTTTTTTTTTTTTTAAATAATGAAAATATGAAAACAAAAAGGTAAATTACTCCAATCCATGACAAATATAAATACAGTGACTAGTATTAAGTGTAATTGAAAGTTGTGTGATATTCCACATTCCTAATTTTTAAATATTTGGTATTAACAGTGATTTTGTGTGTTTATGATAGGCAATAATCACTTGAGGGTTAACTAACCCACTTGTTATCCAATAATCGAGCTGGATCTTTGTAGATAGACATGCCGATGACAATACATTCCATAATTTAATTTATGGATTTTTGGGAAATTTTATAATAGGAGTTTAGAATATTGACTCGGAAGGATTTTGAACCACGAATCATTCATTTAGTCAATGAGGCTATCAAAACTTGCTTGGTCATAATATTAAGATTATTTTAAATGGTATAAAAAGTCAATGGATTAATATGTAAACCAAAATTATGCTTAGTTAATGAATTTCTATTGTAATAATTGGATTGTACAAGAAGACTTGACATATTTACTTGTAATAATTCAGCATAAAAATTTCAATGCATTTTATTTGCTCCTTGAACTTGATAGAGTTTTCCTCCCGACAGTGTGGTTAATAAAGCCCTAGACCAGCGTTTGCCACTAACTTATAGACAAGTCATATGCCATGTTGAATCTTCTAGCTGGCTGAAGATTTGTACCGTATACGCCAAAATATATATTTAATTACTGTTGATTCAACAATAAAAATCCTTTTTGAAAACTGAAGAAAATTATTGGATTTATTTTCTTATCTTAATGAACAATTGATGTTTGAATTTTTTTTTTCAAGTAATTAAAAATAATACTTTTCTTTATTACGTGAAAAATCGTATAAACAAAGGAATCGTTTATTACAACGTGACTACGTGACGAACTAATTTTTAATAAAGATATTTAAACCATACCTCCAGATTTCCCTGTTTCAGTCGAACGATATCAATTGTGAGCGATGACTGTAGAAATCGTTCAGTTTTTTTGTGTGATAGAGTTGATATCTGTTGGAGTATTTGTCGCAGTCAATTTTAATAAATCGTCCAAATGAGTATCAGTTATGTTATTCTTGTATTTATTCTTGATGAAAACCATTTTGTTGAAAGTTTCTTCGTATAGTTTGTTCGGACCACGCAGTGGAAAATACTATTCTAAGATAATGAACACATACGTTGTGGACAAATTAAAGTTTTTTTTTTTTTTTTTTTTTTTTTTAAATATTCCATATGATAAAATTGGATTTTTGTTCTTCTTTGCTGTTAGCCCAGTCATTCTAGGCAAAAAATAGGTCAAACCTTGCACAAATTCCCATTGAGCTGAAATTTTGCAGAGTGGCTTTATTTGATGCCCTGAGCAACCCGCAAAAAGTCCCCTACTCTCCCCCTTCGGCTTCCTTGGTTTTTAGGTGCTGGGGCGCTGGAGAAATGCTGGAGCAGCTGTTACGCACGAACGGCTAGTCGCATTGAGCTCAAATAGAGCTCAAATGAAAGATAAATAAATGGGCTTTAATTTAAGTATAAATTTGATATCATTCATTGACTTAAAAATCGATAAAATCCTGTCAAAGTCAAAAACCAAAAACCACTTTTTCGTCAGCGCTTCTATTTTTAATAAATGATTTACACATTTGACATAAAACTATTCATCTCTTTTTCAGCTTTCTAGAAATATATAAATACTACTTGCGCAATAAATAGTTGCAGATATGCAAGGGTTTCAATGATGCAATACAAGTTTTCCCCTTTTTATTTGAACATCAAGTGTCTGAGACTGTTCCCTTTCGGAATTGAAGGGTCATTACACCAATTTAGCCACAAAAGTTGGCTCTTACCTTTCTAAAAAACATGAGGAATTAAAAAACATGCGGAATCTGAAAGAACCCGGGGGTGTCTTTGACCAGAAATGAGAGAAACAGGAGTGATTTTGGAAGTTTTATAATTATCCGGTTTTTTTTTTTAAACGTTGATATGGCTGTTCGTTGTGACAATTTATTGATTATTTATTAAAAAATATCGCTCTTTTCCTTTTCATTGGGTTTTTCTGCTGCTAGTTAAAATAGAACTTAAGATTACACCCTGTTTAAAAACTGATGCACAAAAGGAATAATGAACTGTGAAAATTTCCAAAATATGCGGATTCCCATTGAAAGATACTGGTACTGTGATACTGTATTTTGCTACTCCCACCTTGTGTTCATCACGTAAATGTTTTGAGGTTACGGCGGTCTTACAATTAAAGAACAAGAACAAATTCGAAGAGCACGAAAACGGGAATATGCGAACATAACAGTATATGACACAAATGGTTATATGCAAACAATGAAGATTTTCTGTCAAATAGTGGCAATTAAACCATGCTCATACAACAATAATTACAAAATTCGTCTTGAAAAGAAAGGAGTGGACGTGAAAGAAGCTATAAGAGATGCTTATGCCTTAATTGTTGCCACTGCTTTGGAAAACTCTAAATGTAAACGAAAGGTGACAGTTGTTGCTACAGATAGTGATATTTTGATAATAATAAAGATCCAAATAAAGCAAACATTATGCTCCTTGTATCGAACGTCTGATCAAAAATAGCAAAATTGTACTATATTGTAGGCATACAGAGAAAGATTGGGGATATGAAGAACCATATATTTTTTAATCATTTTATGACTGGATGCGATACAACTGCACTGTAGATTAAAGGAAAGGGGTATCCTATCTGAAAATTTTCAAATAAAGAAAACGCTGGAAATTTTTTATTTGGTTGAAACAGATTGTGGTAAAATAGCAGAAGCAGTAGAAAAGTTCATGGTAACACTTCACAAAATCCAAAATTGGGTAACACTAGACGAGTTACGGATATACATGTACAACAGAGGTATAAGCAAAACTGCAATAACCTCCACTTTTAAATAAGAAACTCTCCCTCCAATGTTAGCTGCGGTAAGTCATCATACACTTCGTGTTTATCATCAAATACAACAGTGATTAAGAAATGTTCTAGAAGCTGCAAAATGGGGATGGAAATTCTTAAATGACAAATTAGTTCCTCAACCTACAATGTTACCTTCCTCTCCAGAGGAACTGTTATAAATTATATCTTGCAACTGTAAGAGTAACTGCAACTCGAGTAGCAGGTGTGATTGCAGGAGAGCAGAACTTCAATGTTCAAATATTTGTGGATAATGCAAAAGGATGTGCGAAAACAAATTCGTAGATAATATTCTATTTGATGAAGAAAACAGCTTAGCATTTCTGCTTTAATGACTAAAAAAAGGTAAAATACATATACATATATCTTCTAAAAAAAAAAAAAAAATAGTTTTTCTAGTTGTATAACCCTTCAACCACATTTAACATCACTTTCTATTTTGTTTCAGGGACGGGGATAGTAAGAATTATATCCCACAAACAATGCTATTACTTTTTTTATGCATTATTAGTTATTGTATATTAACAATATGTAATTAGTTAAAAATTAAAATTTCTAAGGCAAATATTTATTCAGAGATATTTTTTCTTATAGATTATAGATGTTTTTCTTATAGATGCTTATGATGCTTTTATCTACATATCTCTGTAATATGATATTGTATTTCAGTTTAAAAAAAGTCTTACATGGAAAAGACTTGAGGAAAATGGTTATTGCGTTTGGTTTGATCAGGGTGAAACACCGCAAGCTTTATTATGAGACTCCCAATACGAGGTAGTGTTTTACTGAAACGCTCATATATCTGCAACTATTTTTTGCACAAGCAATATTTATATATTTCTACAAAGCTGAAAAAGAGTTGAATAGTTTTATGTCAAATGGTGTAAATCGTTTATTAAAAATAGAAGTGCTCAAATCGAAAAAGTAGTGAAAGAAACATGGATTTTCGACTTTGACAGACTTTTATCGATTTTTAAGTCAATGAATGATATCAAATTTATATTTAAATTAAACCCCATTTATTTTTCTTTCATTTGAGCTCTATTTGAGCTCTATGCGACCAGCCGTTCGTGCGTAACAGCTGCTCCAGCACATCTCCAGCGCCCCAGCATTCCAGCACCTACAAAACCAGGAAGCCGAAGGGGGAGAATAGGGGACTTTTTGCGGGTTGCTCAGGGCATCAAATAAAGCCACTCTTCAAAATTTCAGCTCAATGGGAATTTGTGCAAGGTTCCACTCTAGAATGACTGGACTATGTGGCGAATCGCAGAAAAAGCTCTCGCAGGCTGGATGTGGTCTTCTCAATGAGCTCCCAATATGTGAGGTCCAATTTAATGCATTTTATCAAGTTTATCATAGGCTGTCACTGAAATGCCTTTTTTATAAACGCTTCTGTTAACGCTTTGGAGGGTTAATACCCTTGCGTTAATCCAATCGAATTGAAACTTGGTCGATAGACTTGAAGTCGATGACAGTGCTTTCTATCAAATTTTGGAGCTGTCACCCAAAGGCCACCAAAAGGCTCCACCGCTTTTACACGTTCTCCTATTGCCGATTCGGATGACTAATTAACGCACTTGCCATGATCCAATCGATCTGAAACTTGGCAGATAGACTCTCTGTGGAATGCCGTCACCTTTTTGAGGCTGTCCTTAACCCTTTCAGTCCCAATTTTTTATTTTAAAAATCTGAAATTTATAAAATATACTCATTTGGTATCCAGAATAACAGGGTTGAAAGCAATTTTTTTTGTTTAATTTTTTAATTAAAATTAAAAATGATTCCAAATGGCATCATTGGGCATTAGGTATAGGACAAGTCTAAAGCTATTTCGCTTCGGCATTTCTAAATAAATCAAATAAAATTTGAAATCTTCTATTTAGTCGTAAATATATCTTAACGTAGTGAATAGTGCTAGAAAAAATAGCAATAACGTGGTAATAACAGTTCGAATCTAAAATAAATAATATAGCCGGGAAAAGGTGTTGAGTTGTACTTAACTCCCACTGATACCAAATGGAATCATCACTTTTCAATCGATGCAAATGTTAAAATTTTAAAATATTTATTCGTTAAAAATGGTTAATATACAATTTTTAAATATTAAAGAAAATAATACGAATATATTTAAAAGAGTTATTTAATTTAAATTACTTAAAAAATGAAATTAATTTCGGCATCTTTTTCGGAATAGAGAAAACATAAAAAAGCCTCATTTCATTCAGCAACAGAACCCGTGCAGCCATATATTGGTGAAAAAGAAAAAGATATTTGGGCAGATAATAGTTTGATGATTGTAAAAACGTTGATTCGAATTCACTGGGAGTATTAGGTGAGGGAAAAAAAATAGTAAATCTTGTGATTCCAATTGGCATCACTAGGAGTAAAAGGGTTAAAAGGCAGATTTTACTCGAGATTCTGTTGCGCGTTTAGAGGATTAATTAATCCACTTATTGTCATCCAATCGAATTGAAACTTAACAGATAGACTTTTTGTTGATGACAATGCATTCTAAGAAGTTTTGGATGGTAAAAAAGCTAGTTCATGGAACAGAATCAATGGTTTCCTTCGTAGTTGTCAAATACTATGAAACTCGATTAAGATCAAATTAATTACAATTGCACACAAAAAAGTAGGGAATTTATATAAAAAATGTATATTAAATCTTTGCTTTTCTAAGTTTTTAATGTGTGGGGGAATATTAACCAAACAAATACTTGGCACAAAAACTTCAATTTCCTATAATTTAAAAAAAAAACAATAAAAAAAACACTTTAATAAAGATTCAAATGCTCGTACAGTTTCTCAATATTAAAATAGTTTGGAAAATAAAATCTATGCGAACATGAAAATATATGCCACTTTGGATTTTCCACCATCTTAAGAAAATCGGCTTTCCTCTATAATTGGTGTAAACAGTCGTAAATTAGTATAAACGTAAAACACAAACATTATTAAAATTCCTGTGACGGGCACCAACCTCAAGCAGCGTAAATTTTTTATGGGAGCGGAACATAAAGGCAGCATTTTTAAGCGATACACAGTCGAGAGCTGTAACCAGAGGTTGTTATTTTTTGATATCACTGTTTTTGTAGCTGCAACTTTTCATGATGATTATGCTTTTTCTTTTAATTAGAAGACAAGGTTTTTTTTTTTTTTTTTTTTTTTTTTTGAGGTTGGTGGGTTTTTCTACTTTTCAAAAGATAATACTTTCCAAACAATTTTCAATTGCAATAATTTTTCTTCCTTTTTCTGCATTGTTTCTTCTCTTTCAGAAATTATAAGCTTATTATAATTAATGTTTCAATACTGCATGAAGCCAACCTAGGTGGTTGTGCTTGTAGTTGGAAGTCACTTTTGTATTTGTGTAACATTGACCTACTGGCTAGGGTGTTGTATAGTGAGACGAAAAACATTTTTTAACTATCTTACTTGATTGTGGGTCAAAATAGGTTTTTGCGTAAAAATGTAATTGATATATGTAGTTACGTTTTCAGAGTGATAAATGTTTTTTTTTTTTCTTCTTTTTTTTTTCTGTTGCGGATGTTTAAAATAATACTATATATTACAAACTATAAAAATTATAATCATATTAACAATTATAATAATAATGATAATATTAATAATAATGATAATAATAGTACTATTAGTGATAGTAATAACAACATTAGTAATAATAATAAAAAAACGTACTAAATTTTTAATTAACGTGTTTGCTAACTTTTTGTGTTAGCTAACACATGCACATTTCTCTTTTGTTTGTTATTTTCTTTTCTGTTTTAGACACAAAGAAATAATTTTAAACATATTAAATTTGATATTTGTTTCCTTATCATATAATCATTTCACAGAACAAGGTCACGTCGAGTTAGTGTTTGAGGGCAACGAAATTTCGAACTACCTTATCGCAAAGTAAAGACTGTCCGCAATGATATAACTGGAATTGGGTTAAGGTTTCTAAATATAAATTGAAAACAAATAGGTTTATCAGCTGTTTCTGTTCAAAACTGTTGATTATGTAGTTAACGTTCATCAGTTGCAGGAGATATGTTCAATGTCTAAAAACGGTTTTAATAACATGAGAGATTTTCTTATAGTACTTTGTTCATATACCGTACATATAGTTCCTTCGGAAGAAAAGGCATAATTCCATTTCCTCCTCCCGGGTTTTGGAGTTGAAACGCGTAAGAACTCCTATACTAAACTTCAACTTAACTAGACATCACTTAGACTGTAGATCGTCACAGTGCTCATAGGTATTTAATCCATTTTGGCGGCGTGAAAGCATAATGTTCGCCAAACCACAACCCTATAAAGAACAAAAGGCTATAAGGTTTGGTGAAAATTATGTCTTCACTCCGCCAAAATGGATTAAATACCTATGAGCACTGTCACGATCTACCGTCTAAGTGATGTCTAGTTAAGTTGAAGTTTAGTATAGTAAGGATCATTCCCTATATTCGCTCTGTTACAATTTTTTAGCCCAGTGCATTTAGAAACTACGGTGTAGAAAACCTTGAAATTTGATGAGTATGTACGAAAATGATCGCTTAATGATATGAGATAAATTAAAAACTCGAAAATAGCGTCTAATATATTTTATTTTATATTTGAAATCCTTACGCAAATGCGTATGCAGTGGCTCCACCTGGTTTTGCCATTTGCTATTTTAATTTTCATTTATAATAGATAGACATTAAACGAAAACAATTTATGTGATATTTCATTAAGCGGTCTTTTTTGTACCTACTCACCAAATGTCAAGGTTCTATACGGAGTAGTTTCTAAATGCACTGGGCTAATAGATTGTAACATAGCGAGTATAGGAAATGATCCTTACTAGGACTTCTTCTTTATAGGAAGTCCTAGTGAAGATCATTCCCTATATTTGCTATGTTACAGTCTTCTAAGCCAGTGCATTTAGAAACTTTTCTATGAAACCTTGACATTTGGTGAGAAGGTACGAAAATGACCATTTGATGAAATGACATCATGAATTGTTTTCGTTTAATGTCTACCTATCATAAATAAAAATTAAAATAGCAAATGACAAAACCAGGTGGAGCCACTGCATGCGCATTACATAAGGATTTCAAATATAAAATAAAATATATTAGACGCTATTTTCGAGTTTTGAATTTATCTCATTTCATTAAGCGATCATTTACGTACATACTCACCAAATGTCAAGGTTTTATACGGAGTAGTTTCTAAATGCACTGGGATAAAAGATTGTAACATAGCGAGTACGGGGAATGATCCTTGCTAGTACTTCCTCTTAAAAGAGGTGTACGTAAATTGTGCCATGCAAAATTTTGACTCTTTTAATAACCCCTCCACACCATGGCATGCTCACTGCTCAGTCACGTTTGATCAAACCCTCCAAAAATTACGTCCCGTTGCTGCCACCCCTTCCCTCCCGTCTCTTGCTGATTAATTTAATTAATTTCACCCTTACTTCTCTGTTTCTAAAATTAAAAAAAAAAAAAAAATGTATATTTAATGTAGTTTATAGTTTTGAAATTAATTGAGATAAAATAAAGTCCAATTTATTGTAAATTTCTTATTAATTAAGTGTTCTTGGAGAAGATTATTACTGACACGCTATGCAATATAAGAGATTTAATTACATTGAACTATAATTAGACTGGTTCGAAATTTAAACGCTTTACAATGCTTACTTTTTTTTATTTTACATTTACTTATAAATAGCTGAGAATTGTCACTATTCTCCACTAAAACATTATCTTCATATTTAAACATGATCTAAATTTAAATGCAATACTATCATAATATATTCTCAAATATGAGATGCATATAGCCTTATAACCTTAAGTGGTGAACTGTCTTTTTGAAGTAATAAAAAACCTTTTTTAACCATAAATATTAAACTTTGATATTTAAACTAAATAACCTTAAATAGTTATTTTAAAATCCGGTAACTTGATTTTCTCCTTTGACTTAAAATTGAGAGAATCAGAACAGTTTTTAACTTTAGGCGTAGAGAAAATGCATTAAATACTGTCCTATACAAAGAACACGAAAATAAGTTACTATTTGTTACTATTTCAGAAATAAGTTACTATTTGTATGTGTACCATTCAAATACGTATTATTATACTATCAGAAAGTTTTTATCGAAAAAAATTGCCGATAGGTACTTTTACATAAATATAACTTTTTATAAAAACGAGAAAGTCTGTTGAAGTAATGAAAAAAAAAATTCCTATTTTGTACCTTATATTTTAAAGGTAAAAGAAAGAAAAACCTTTGTAATTTTATTTGATGATTATTAACACTCCTTTATTATTAGTGTTCTTTTTACCTCACAATTTTTAAACTATAGAGTTCTAGTGAAGAAAAATACTATTTTTATTTAAATTTCTGTACAAATTTAACTTTAATGTAATAATACAGTACGTTTTGGAAAATGAAGTATCTATATTTTATAAAAATTAATATAATTAGCTTATTGCTTACAACCCAGGTTTTACACAAACAATTTTAAACTTAATTTACCAAGAAAAAATGCATGAATCTAAAAAAAATTCCAAAAAAGTAAAAAAAGAATTTTAAAGTTTATAATTTTTTCCCCCTCATAGGTGCTTAAAACGTTGTTTCATAATTTATGTTCCTATTCAAGTTAGTTTAAAGTATTAAATAGATGAACGTTCGATTAAATTCGAATGAAATTGCAGTCAAATCCAACTTCCTTGTGAACTTAAAATGATCCTTAAAATAATATCTTTGAAAGTGTAGAAAAAATTCAAATACATAAGAATGAATATTGTTTAGCGAGAATTTTTCTCCACACTCATTGTTTGAATTACGCAACTTTTGTTCTGAAATTATATAATTTACCATAGCATATATTATCACTTTATATAAAGATTTTTTTAACTGTGCTGACATTTTCTAACTCATAACACTTACGCCTTTAATTTTTTAAAAACCCGTAAGACGTTCAATTGACCTAACACAACCCCAAACAGATTTAAATTTGCGGTTTTTATATTTTAAGACGTTGGTCAATGACTTTCAATCGAACTCAAAATATTTTCATCCAACTTCGGGCATTCTTCCATGACTTGTGCAATCACCTATACCACTAAAAAGCAAACGATTTTCTACTCTCCTCTTTAATTTCTTAGAATAATTTTTTTTCTCTGGTTGCAAAATTTGGGAAATGTTTCTACATAGCAAGCAGCCCTTCGTATTTATTTTTCATTTCCAGAAAACATTAAGTTTCAACTTTCATCCTACCAGCCAATCTCAATACAATAGAATTTCATTTCGAACTTTTTTTTCCCTTGGACGTCGCGGTTAAATTCAGTGAAAAATCTGTCGCTTGGCAGACGGCGCGTAGAATAATAGAGAATGCTTTGGCAATGCCTTTCGAGATGTCAGTCACATTTACCTGGAGAGTCGCCAGGAAAGGAAGGAACCCAGCCACGAAATGGTGAACATCTTCACCTCGCATCCCAAAGCTGTGTCTACATTGCGAAAGTACTCATAGAAGCAGTATTTATTTTTGATTTTTATTAATACTATCATATCATTTTTCTGGGTGAAACTCCTTTACCTGAGTCATAGAGTTGATAAAAATGGTTGTTGTTATAAAATTAATCTCTTCACTTCACGAAAAAACAACAACATATGAACCCTGGCTATATTTTCGGTTTTATAAAACTTGTAATAAATCCATATCTGCATTTTATTTCATTTTCTTCTTTTCTTTTGAAGAAAAATCGTTTGGTGCTATCTACATAATTACTTTGTAAGAACTTTGAATCATTCAATGCGAACTTCTATTTTATTCTCTTTTATTCACCGCATCATACTTCAATTAGTCTGAATCTGAAATGTAATTATTGAGTTAATCCGCTAATTTTGAGCATCAGCGAGTGTACTTTACTAATACAACCACACTATCCTAAGAAACAAGCTTATATAGTATGTTGACTGCTTGTTGTTGTTGTTAGTTATCTCCAACCCAGTCTGACGGAGTCAGACCAGGTCAAGGAATCCGTTGACCTACAAAAAGTCTATGACGAGAAGGGGAGAAGAATACATTTCCTCCCAAAGGAGTCCCTAAAAGACCACATTTAAGATGGCCGCTGACTATACATGAGAGGCTGGTAGACGATTTTCTGTCACATGTGAGGACTATAGGAAGACCCGACTTAAAACCTCGATACCAGTAGTGTAGTGGGGGGGGGGGGGTAGTATGTTCACTGATTTAATTTGACTATTATTTAACTGCTTGAACTGACGACTTCGCTATTGAAGTATGGAGGAAAAAACAGTACTGCGGGAACAACTTGCACTTAGCATAGGCTTGTATGGTTACGAGAATTGGACTAAATGACCTTGAATCGCCTGTACTTGGGAAACAGACTGTAACTGGAAAAAGCCTATTATGTAAAGCAAATTCAGTAAAAGCTCTCATTGTCTACGCTCTCCTTTACAACCAAAGTACCTGTTACCACATTTTTTCCAATGTCAAGTCATTCTGTTCTTTAGTATGGGCTTGGATTAAGGGTGTAGAGTGATATTTTCAACAAAAATAAAAAATATTACAAAACAAAATAATTCTGAAACGAATTTAATAATATGTATTAGCAAAAATGAAAATTATCCGAATATTTTAGTAGGTCAATAGCTACAAACCTTAGCAATGCAGAGAGTAATTTGCGATAGCACAAATATGTTGGCCATATAATATAAGTATAGAAACTGAAATTTGCATAACATCTAGGCATCAAAAAAGAGTAATAAAGAGTGTAATGATGTTTAATACAGGAACGGAAATGCTATAAACAAATACACGTATGTAAATTCGATGTTGATCAATGAAATTTTTTACTGAAAATTAAGAATTATTTAGGTTTTTAAAATTAACGTTTCTATAAAAGTGATTGCAAATTGTTTGCGCTAATGGTGATCAAATTACCTGAAGAATTTACTACTAAGTAATGAAACCTTTTGTTTAGTATTTAAAAAGAAATAAATTGATAGTTATAAGCAATTAATTGATGATTTTAAGCAATTAAATGATGGTTATAAGTTCAATAAAATATAACTTATACATGTATTATAACTGTTTACCTAAGCTGTCCTATTAAATTTCTGATGTTTTTCTTCTTTTTTTTTTTGGGGGGGGGGGGGTACTTCCGCTGCATTTTAATTCGTTTCAATTGCAATATAGAAGTAAAATGCGCGGAGTCTATATTGCTACTATATCGATCGTATTGAGAAAAAAGGACTAGTAAAAGGGGGGGGGGGGAAGAATTTCAAATTGCGAGTTATTTCTAAAAGTTTTTATGATTACTAATATTTCACAAATAACTTATTCCAAAATATTCATACCATAAAAATATATATTACTACAAGCACCTTATCGTTATTATTAGTATTACAAAAATATTCCTAAAATTATTTGTTAGGAACATATCACTTCTGAATTTAACAAACATCATCATTTTTCATTCAAATAAACATCCTAGTATCGATTGCATTTGTGACACGCTTAAGAAAGGTACCAAGGAGTAATCTCAACCCAAGAGCAGGGTTTTAGTATTAAGTATTAAAAAAAATTTACCCGTTTTCAAAATTCCCCATCTTGGCAGTAACCCCAACTGTAGCTGAGATTTTCTAATTACAAAATGCAAATCCACAATATTTTACGCAATTTATCATTAAAAAAAAGCTAAATACCCTTAAGTTACGTATTTATTTTCTCACCAATTTATACCACAATACATGCATAAATATTTATAAGTTATTATTAATTAGTTTTAAAAAAGTGACGATACGCCATACCGGCTCTCAAAAAAGTACCGGTACGCCTTAACGGCCCCTCTACACCACTACCCAAGAGACGACATGTTTCATAACGAGGCGATTTAAAGTTACAATTTTTGTTGATTAATCATTTAAGAAATTAGGGATGTTGAACATAGCACAACTTTCAAATGCACTTAATATTGATCACTGCATTTATACTTGCCATGGATTAGTGTATGCTACCGTTTTAATTAAAAAAATTGGCGATATTTTTTGCAATGAGTTTGGAGATATTTTTGGTCATAATTATTAGCAAAAAAAAACGAAAAACGACAAAATTGTGGTATTTTCGATTTTTATTCGATAGATATCACACTATCCTTTGTTGTGAAGTGAAATAAAGGAGAAACAGTTGTTGATGCGCTATGACCAGGGGAAAAGAACTCTGTGTTAAAGGCATTCGTTTTTCAACTTTTTACGCCTTTATCGCATTTCTACAGAAATTTTGGAAGTGTGTATGATTAGAGCACTATAAAAGCCATTATTACAGCAATTTTAATTAAAATCGTAAAAGCCGTTTTTTGGCAATTGCTGAAAAGCATAAATTTTTCAATGGCAGCTATTTTAGGCGCATGTACCATTTTGGCGAAAACAATAATGACAAATCACATAACCATCACTAAGTCGTATGCAAAAGTTGAACATCCTTGGCCAATCCGTTCAGGATATATACTGACTACGACACACAGACATTTTTTCTAGACAATTTTTTTTTTACTTATCACGTTCCAAAGAGCGTAGAAAGGCTGAAATATATATATATATATATATATATATATATATATATATATATATATATATATATATATATATATATATATATATATATACTTTTTCAAATATTATGAAATCATTATAATGTTTACTAGGTAAGCAATAATTTGTATCGATAATTAATGATTAGTTATAAAAAATTCTATAGAAAAACAGATAGGGTACTAAAAGAAGCGAAAGATTTATAGAAATAAAGTCTTTTTCTGCTTCTAACTTATGCTAATTTACTAAATACATCTATATTATTCTGCAAAACAGTATTTCTATCTAATTAAGCAGAACGCTCGCTTGCAAAAAATGTATGATAATCAGTTAAAGTGTTACTGTATTCCTATTGCATGAAACCTATGTAAAAGAAACTGGGTTGATATACATTTTGGACTAATGTCATTGTCTCGTCACCATAAGTTTCCTTTATTTAAAATTACTAAGTTAAAAACGTAAAGTATTATTATTATTATTATTTTAATTGAGAATTTTACTTTAAGAACTGTTTTAGTGATCGATAAAGGATTTTTCTAAGTGTCACGCCTGGAGTAGACATTTCAGATTTCCGTTGAATATCCCTTCAAAAGAGCTTTAATGAAATATTTTTCAGATTGTCTATTATTTATGTAAAGATGTTTTCTTTATCATGGAGAATGAACTCAAAACATGAAGTCATGAAAGGTAACAGTGTCTTGAAAGACAATTTTTATTTAAGTCGATTTTATTTAAAAATAAAAAAATTAAAAAAAAAAAAAAGTTTAGAAATTCCTGTGATTCCTGAAGTAGAATAAAATTGCTAACTAGGAAACTTAACGTTCTTTTTCTAAATATAAAAGGCAAAGCTCTAACTCACTCATCACTAATTCTTCCACTTCATATATAGTCACAACTCTGAAATTTGATACAGATGTTAACAGGAATAAACATAGAAAAAGTAAGCTATTCAGATCTCGATTAACCTTTAACTGCTGTAAGCGGTCTGACAGACCGCGAGTAATTTTTTGTAGAATGCTTTCACCCCCTAAAATATCTCATCTTTGACTTTTATATAAATGTTTCTGATACTATGTTTCTTAAACTTTAAACTAATGTTCACCAATTTGTTTGGCGCAATATGGACCATGTGTTGCTCTTGCGGAAAAAACCTCAAACCACCTAACGACAGCAGTTAAAGGTTAACTAAATTTAAGGGTCGAAAAGAGGACTTTCGTTCTGATTGAGGGATATTCAAATGTTCAAGTTTCAATGTAGTCACAACTCTAATATTTGGTGCAAATGTCGACAAGGGCAAGCATAGAAAAGTAATCTGTTGTAATGTCAATCAATCATTTCTGAGGGGTCGAAAAATGATCAAACATTCCAAACGAGGGCTATTCCAATGACCCACTTCCAATATAGTCATAATTATAAAATTTGGAACTAATGTCAACAAAAGCAAGCGCAAATGAAGTATGATATTCCGAATTTTATTGATAAATCAATTTTCAAGGGTCTAAAAGTGATCAAACTTACGAAATGTTTCCTGTATGAATGGGTTTAGATTGCAAAAATATGCATGTTAAAATTTCGTTGGATATCCAGCTATTCTCCGCATATAACAAGTTATATTATGTGTCGAATTTTAAGACTTTGACCCATTTTCAAAAAAAAAAGTTATCATTTGACGGACATTTTTACTAACCAACAACTATCACTTTCACAAAAAAGGTGACGTCTCTTTTTAATCATTCTTTAAAACAACAAGTGTTTATTTTTTCTGTTACATCACGTCTCGATATTTATAGGTTATAATGCCTAAAACTCATGAATAGAGTTGCAATAATTAAGCCACTGCTATTTTTAACCATGAGTGTAGAACCTGTTTCAATTACCTTATCTTCATAAAATTTAGTGTACATAGTACTGAGAACTTGAGAAGATAAGACTTATAGGAAATTTAACTTCAGTGACAGTTGTTGAAAACACAATTTAACAACAACAAAAAATCAATAAAATTTTAAATATATGTTATATAATTGTTATCCTCGACTGTTGTTTAATTTGCTAAAAATTTAATTATTTCAAACTTAGAGTTTCAGAGTTCTTATCCCAATAATTCGTATACAACTTTTTATGATGTGTTCATTTTTACAGACTTCAGACTGCTTCAGAATAATTGTGGACGTACTATATAAGTGAATTGAATATGTTCAGTTTCCATTCACCAGACAATGTTTATGAATGATCTCTGTCCTTCCAGGTGACGATGTCCGACCGGGAATGTGCAGAACGCGCAGTGAAGGAGGCCAACCCCATCATTGATGGAAGGAAAGCCAACGTAAATCTTGCCTACCTTGGAGCCAAGCCAAGGATAAATGCACAAAATGGTAACACCGATTATATATCTCTGTGTCTGATTAGACCGAGGACTTCATTAGCTTTGATAAAATGCTCTTTGTTTCTTAATCATTACATTAAGATGGGAGCTGGGGAAGGGAAATGCTCCTCGTTATGGACAGAAATAATAAACAAATGATAATGAACATTATAAAAGTATTGTAAATGACATCTGTATAGAAAGTTGGATTGTGGCAATCGCTATAAAACACATTTCACTTTCAGTGCATACAGAGGGATGAATTGATAGAATACTACTAAAATGCTTAATTTTGTAAACACTTGCAATTGCTTTTATTGCATATGTAGTTATTAATTAAAAGCGGATACAAGCCAGTAAGAGTAGTCAACATTTGGCTACATGAATGAAAATATACTTCTCGATATTTAAGAACTGAATGCAGGCAAATTGGCGAAAACTGCAACAAAATCTGTCCCCAATTGAAGTCAAAATATAAATGTCTGATAAAGGTCATAGAAACACATTTCCGGTTAAGGTTTTTAGGAACTTCTTGGTCAATTTGTTTATTCTTATACTCAGACATGATACAGTCAACACCACCTGTCCGTCCACCACGGGCAGGACCACCTGTCCATCTAGGTAGTAGGGTAAAGTTCAGCGAAAAACAATGATTTCAGCTTTTAGGACAGAAATTTTTCTACTTAGAGCGTAGCTTAAAATTAGAAAACTGAGTTCAATTAGATTAAGCTGTTTGTCAATACAGTATTATTTTTTTAAAGTTGTTTGACTTCTGAAATTTTTTGAAAATTTGAATTTTTTTACTGGTTTCCATCGTTTTCGAGTAAAGTTCTGTTTCTTTTTTTATTATTATTGTGCTCTGGGAGCTGTACTATATTTGTATACTACTCAGTTTGATATGTTGTACATATCTCTAGAATACTTGGGGTAGGCTAATTTTCCGTTGGAATTCAAGAACTTCTTACGGACTCAGGTATCTTATATTTGCTGAATTTTGCCGCGATATAACTTATCGAACATATACATTTAGGTTAGAATCACATGAAATACCCTCAATGATGCAATGAACTTAAAACTGCAGATGAAATCCAAAAAGTACCAGAGTTTTCAAAGCTCTATACAGCCTGGTAAAGCTGAAATAATCGAAACAATTATGGCAAAGCGCACGTAAAACCAAATTTTAATATCGAAATCGAAGGCTTCTTTTATATACTGAGATTGTTGACTTATGAAAAAAAGTTATGAAACTTAAATGGAAGAACGGAGTTAAATGTATTTATTTTGAGACAATACGAGACCTAACATGAAAAATATATCTGTAGAGTCTGTGGAGATCTAGATTCGGATGGCGATTTTTTTTTTTTTTTTTTTTGTATTCCAATAATTAGTTCTTCCTTCTTACCTGCAACGCCTCATTTAAGTGTTATCTTATTTGTATATTTATTTAGTTTTTAAGTATTTCAACTACGTTTGATAAAATCTTTCCGTTGCTGCGTTTCCACTGTGCAACAAAACCTGTTATACAACCGTGTTTATCGACTGCGCAAAAAACGTATGTAAATTGTTCGTACTGAACATAACTTTGTTTTATTTCCCATCCAGAATCGGTCAAAAGAGTCTGTCAAATATACTTGCTATAGTTTATGTCGAGCTTTGTAATTTTTTTTAATGCTACCGATATGATTTAGGTTACTTTTCTGCTTATTTTAATACACTTCAATTTAATTTATTATATAACAGGATTTATCGAGTTGTCAAAATTTAATTAGTTTGTTGTAGAAATTCACTTGTGGAAGCTGAGAAACAGGGTTTAAATAAATATTATTGTAAAACATTTCAGAGTTTGTTGAAAAATGCAAACATGGAATTGCGAAGCATGTTTACTTATAAAGCATTAGTTTTTCGATTATTCAAATTACATTCTAAAGAAATTAATTTGCCATATCACAGAAATCAGCCTGAAATTTTGTTATTGTTGCAGTAACATTCCACAAAAAAACCCGATACTTATTTTGCAGAGATGTAATTAAAACTTCTTGAACACAAACTGATGCAAATAACAAGATATTTGAGACACAAAGCAAATTACTAGAAAGACTCGAACTGAAAAAGAAAATTGCTTAAGTTTTAATAATGAATTCAAAACACGAAAATACAAAATCAGTCAGTCATATTGGACAATTACTAGCATTCAAAACCCCAACTGAAATATATTTCAGTTTTCAGCCAATTTACGACGTTTCTATGTTTTGAATACTTCCTGAAAATTTCAAATATTTACCTTGACTTAGTAAAAAACTAAGAAAAATTCTCATTTATATATTAATAACTTAATTGTAAAAAAAAAAATCATTGATATTTCTTTATTTATTCGACTAAGTTTAATTAGGTTCGAATTTTGAATTATGTAAATTAAATTTCGCTGTTGAACAAATTAAAATATGCTGAATGCAATTTAGATTTAATTGGTGTTAACTGTAAACGTAACACAAAATTTCAAATGCGAAGGCCCTTTTGATTCATCCCGTCTTTACATTTAAAAAAAAAAATTTAGATGTTCTTCAACAATGCTTAAATTAACGTGTTCATGTTATTTTCTTTATGTATAAAATTTGAGTGAACTTTATTTAACATGTTTTACATGCATGGTAAATAACTAATTATTAAGAGACCAAGTACAGTTTATTTATTTCAATTGAGAATGTTTTGGAACTTCTTTTGATACAAGTACTTCAGTACTCTGAATTTCTGACGTTCAACTCAGATGTGAAACAAAATATAAAATGAAGCTTTTAAATGCCCGTTTTTGTACACGTTTATGACATTTAGTTTGGTTTTCTATTACATTTTAAAAATATTTCAGAACATTGTTGTACAGAAAACTTCATTGCGTGATGTAAGCAAAGTATAATGTACTATTACGAGATAAAAACTAAAGATAATCTCTTTTATAATTTAACGACTTATTTCAGGATATTGATCCAATAAAGATCAATTGCATGTGAATAAATGCTTTAAACATTAACCTACTGGTCCGCCAGAAAAAATGCCCGTTTTTATAGGATCAATCTCAATTCCCGATAAGTTTTGCTTCATCGCCGGTTGTTTATTTGAGAAACCGAAAAACATGCAAAACCTAAATACTTGTTCACCAGCTAGACCTGGGTTGTTTTCTTTTTCTTAAAAATTTTTTTGTTTGGTAATGTATCCAAGTAGCCCAGCGGTATTGGCCAATGTCGGGAACAGGGGTTCTGGAAAATTGGGCTGTCCATGACGAATCTCAAGCAGCATCCATTTCGAGAGTCATTTTGGTTACTTAAATGGTCAGTAACAAAGAGTCAACAATCTGTCATTTTTACTGAATATGTTGCACAAAAGACACATCGTAATATTTCCCCATAAGTGTTATAGCAACAGTACAATAACAAAAAGTTCGATACTTTCTAGCTAGAAAAAAGAAAAATACTGTTAATTTATATTTAAAAAAATCTTGTATATTTCTTACGATTTTGTTTTATGAATTCATGAATTTATTATTAAAGTTTAAGAATATATGTATGAAAGATATAATATTTCCCAAGTGTTATAAAGTTACACGGTGTTGAGTATGAGCACATTTACAAGTTTAATGAAATGTTTCTACAGATTCGAACTTGTAGCAAAACCAGAACAATGCGGGAAAAATTCCTTTTGATAAAATTTTAAATAAACCTCATGCTACTATAAAAAACACTGTAAGACATACATCGAATTCACGCACGGAAATATTCTCATCATCAAATCGATACTTTTATATTACATTTAAAAGTTACTATCTAAGTTTCTACCTTTTCTCAGATCCTTTGTAACCTATAATACTCATATATATATAGATAGATAAAAAGGTATATATTTAAACTTCTTCTGTTGTAATGACGTGGTTGAGATTTATTTAAGTCTGTTACCATGTTCTATAGGTTTCAAATGTGTACAAAAGTCAAAAATCATTTTTATGGTAAAAAAAAAAAAATGCTACTGACATACATGTTTTGGATGATAATAAATAATAAAAAAAGACTAATTGATTGAAATTAAATGATAAAAATTTAATTAATTGTACTTTTTTATTGCTTTTTTATCCTTATAAATAAAAATTTCATTTTTCTGTAACATAACAGTATTTCCATAATACAATTCTTGAGTAAATCTAAATGACTAAGGTAAACAAGTTTCTGAAAACCTTTTTTCTGTGAGAAAGTTACAAGAAAAGATGATAAAAGAAGAAAAAACTTAAGAATATGTGACGTATAAATTACTGATATATACTAGTAAGGATATGAGGGGCTAAGTTTCGGAAAGAAGTTCGTTTTTTTTTTTAAATGTTTTTGAAAGCGTATAGAAACTTATCAATTACTCTTTAACTTAATACAATGCCATAATCAACTTCCACTGTTTGTTCTTGAGACAGCTTTTCTTCATCATCTTCATTTAAAAAAAAATTATTCGGGATATTATCGAATCTTATGTATCTATTACTGTATTAAAAATTTCTTTAAGGTTGTGTTATCTACTTTCTTTCCTAACTTGCAATTGTAGTGAATATATAAACTGCAAAATTGCCTCTTTTTGCAACAATACTAATTGGTTGGCCGAGTGTTCCCCTACTTTTCTTTAAGGAACTTGCGTCTGTAGGTAATTTTGATATTTGATGTGGTTAGCATTTGATTTAATTTTCCAAACTTTTTTATAATTAGGATTAATGTAACAGTCATTGTGGAACTACACTATATTGATATCCTGGTACTGCTTATTGCTAAAATTATTCTCTAAAAGAAGCTCTAAATGGTCTTTTAAATATTTCGAAGCATTATGATTGTTATTTTTGCAAGAAAATTATTTCTTTCATTTTAACTGGCGGAGATGTACTTTTGTTGACTTCTTATAAAATTGCTGCCAAATCATAATTTCCTTCTTTGTGTACCGCCATAATAACAGTTTGTATCAATAAAGAATCAACATATTAAGCACTATGCCTAATTTCGTATTTTATATTATTCTTACTTGAAAAATCTATAATATCCCCTAGAGTTTGACATGTAGGCTTAAAAGTTGGGATGAATTTCAACAACAGAACATTCTGTCACAACTCAAAGAGATATCTGATTTTGAATGTACACATACCTATGAATAATAAGCATTTTTGCAAATTTTAGCAGCCGAATTTTGCATTTAAATAAGCAATTAAAACAGGGGATACATAAATTTAAAAATTTGTGATGGTAAACTGAAGAATATTTTTAAAAGTTTCTTTAAACTATAAAAAGTAAATATTTTCAAAAAAAAATTTATGTCTTAAATATTCTTATTTTTTCAATACTTCCATCAAAGTTAAGATACCCAGTATATAGGAAATAAAAATACAAAATTTTATTTGTAATTGCAGTCGATTTCAAGAAAAGTATTGAAAAAAAAAATACGGAAATTGAAAAATGCTGTCAAAATTTTTAAACTAGACGATATTTAACGGTTAAAAATAAAAAATATTTATGTAACTTTGTAATTTGAAATATTTTCTTTCTGAACAACAAAATCCAAAAATCTGTTTTTAAAAGTTGCAAAATTGACTTTTGGCCAAAAAAACAAGCTCCAGAAAACATGGTGATTCCTATGAAAAAAATATTTAAAAGTGAGAACATATTCCTATCCGTATGCTAAAATACTCTTATCTAAATTCCATCGCATGTGTGGGACGTTTGAGTAAGATGCCTTGTGGTACGTTTCTGCGTGTTAGGAACTTTCTACCTCTTGGAAACTGCTCAAAAAGAAAAACGGACAATGTAACTTGCAGGTCGTTCGAAGAACCAAATGTCTTTTTGTTGTGAAATTCAAGTTTCTAAGCTGCTCCATTGAAAAGAAACTTTCGAAAATCTAGTATAACCTTAAATTCCGCACACCAGTACATTTGAATGAAGTGAACTCTGAAGAATTATTTTCGATAAATTTCTGTTACACTGATTTTTTTTTTTTTTTTTTTTTTTTAAACATTGCATAAACTATGCTACGACTTAGCGTCTGATACTCACATTCTTACTCGTTAGTATGGAATAAAAACTAACTAGTTAACCTGTTTTATAACTTTTTTTTTTACAACTGTTATTTTTTTCTTTTTAGATTAACATTTTGTTGGTTTGCAAAACGATTATACTATAAGTTAGACAGTGTCAGATTTTTGAAAACCAAGGCATCAAGGACTTGATCCATTGATGCATAACTTCACACAAGAAAAAAATTACATTTTTATAGTGTCAAAAAATATGTTTATATTGGATACATTAATTGGATAATAGTACTATTTTAGTGAATTCCAGTTACATATTTGTACAAATGAAAATATTAAAATTGAAGGGTTTGAAATTCAGTACAAAGATTATAAATTCATCAAATTTATATAATTTTTATTTCTGAGTTACTTAAGTAAATGGAAACAGGTTTTAACATAGTTGGTTTTTGAATTCAATTTGCACAATTCTTTTTGCAAACAGAAAAAAGATATTTGACATATGTTATCCTTGTTTAATGGACTTTCAAGTATACTGATTAATTTTTTAATAATTTGCATGGTTTGTTTTATGGTTTTTTTGCTCCATGCTACGTGGTTGCACTTATCCCAGGGGTCATTGCAATTGCTGTCTGTGCTCGTAATTGTATATTTTGAAGGGGTAAGTGGATAGAGGAGGTATGTAACAAAAACTAGTTTTTGAGATATTTCCTTTTAAAGTATATTTTTACATTTTTTAATATGTAGCATATCTTTTTCATTAATGAAAATTTCAAGTGAAGCTGTTGAAATATCCAAGGTAAGTGTCAGAATTTAACCTAAAACATACTCCTTCATTATGAAAAGTAATATTTTTAAAAACGACACAAACCTCCTTCATTCACTTACTCCTTCAATTAGTAATTAGATTTTGATTTGCCATTAGAACAATAAAAAAAAAATAGAAACTATTTCTAAATTCTTTAAAAAATGGAATACATTAATTCACACTTTAGTAATTGCACAAATTTATGTGTGTAAAGAAACAAATATTTAATAAAAAATATTTGCGTACTGCAATACTTGAAACTTTAATGTATTCGACAGAATATAACGGTTGAAATGTATTTCACCAGACAAAGCTTTCCTCCTCCCCCTTAATTTAAAACAGACCCACAAACACACTTAGGTATCTCTTTGTGATCTAAGAGTTTCACTAGGAGTTCGTTATCACGAGGGGAGGACCACCCCGAAAACAAGTGTTCCATGTATCCCAGATAGGATAGTTAAAAGTAGTTAATCCATGGAAGTACTTCCTGTTTATTGCTCATCGTCTAGTACCTGGTGTCATGGCGTAGGGCCAATGCCTAAGAAACAAGAGAACTAGTAACCAGAGAAATAAAAATAAAAACGGGTCTACTTTCTCAGCCAACATTCGCTGACGCGGCTACTGTACACTTTTCGATTGTGATCACTGCGTGAGACTCCATTCTCCGTCTAAATTTAAACGCGACACCTTCTTGTTTGTGTTATTTAGCAACAGGACGGGGGGTTGGGTGTTGTGGATGCGAGCTGTTTTTTGTGTGCTTGCGTGAGGTGATGCTTGTGATGTTTTTTTCTCCCTCGGTAGGTCAGTGCTTCGAGGGGAGTGGCTTCTTTTTTATGTTGCACTCTTTCTACAACATGCACATAAATACTGAGAATTGTTTATTAGTACCAGATGCTTTATCAAAACAAGTTGGGTTGTGAGAGTCACTGTAGCTAAAAGGCCACTTTGACTTACGTTTCAATTGCGGAACATCATAATCAGAAACCAAGTACTTAAAATTTGACGAAGAATCCCCCAACCCCCAGTATTAAGGTTAACGTCATATGATATCAAAAACCCTGCTTATTTAAAACTTTTTTTTTTTTTTTTTTTTTAATATCACCTAATATGGCGAGTGTGGCGTCAAGCTTGAAGTAAAAACTTGTCACCAAATATCCAAGATCTACCCCATTATCTTTATTTAGAGCAAATATGCCAACATTCTTACTATGGAAACCACTTCCGGTTGAATTTGGAAGTTTTTCCTTTGAACATTTCTGTTGAATTTTATGTAATTCTACTAATCTTGTCGATAACCGGGGACCGACGTACAAGTTTAGGAGCCCACAACAAAATACCATTTGGGGGCCCCCAACTTACCTTTAAATAAAACTGTTAAATTTATTTATAAGCACACAACGTAAAATAACATAATCAGCTTTAATGCAAGTGTTAAATGTTGCGAAAAGATAAAATTAAAAAAAAAAAAAAAAAAAAATTTTTTTTTTTTTTTTTTAGATATAATTGAAAATGTAAAATGACATAACTTTAAATTAATAATACCGTTATAAGAATTGACTTTAATATCTGTCCCTCATCAGTTTCTTTTATTCGTTTCTCTTTCTCTTCTTTCTTACTTTTTAACTTCCTTTTAGTTGAGTTAGATGAGTATGTCATTTTATAGCAAATGATTATTAGGATATTAGAAAATTTTAAATAAGAAAACATATCCATGAATTACAAATACAGGTACACTTAATTTACACTACATACGGATACAAGTTTTGGCTGTGATTATGCAAACAATGGCAGCATCCATCATGAACATGCAAAAAACATGAAATTGATTTGATTGGATAAAATAATAGAATTTTTTCCAAAAAAGTTACTAAAAAATTATGGATTAAAAAATTTATTAGTTAGCAAGTTTATCTTTAACTTCTTCAAATTTTTTAGCTTTATAAAAAAAAAAAAAAACATAAGGGCTCCAGGACAAGTGGCTTGAATACCCTGCTGATAACTACTTTTTGATATAAGGCACATTTCTGCATCTTTTATAGTTTAATCTTAGGGAGTTGTATATTAACTTTCACCGTTAGGGAGAATCGAGCAGGTGCATTTGCACTCGTCTGGTGTTTACAATTTAAAAATAAAATGGAGAAAATCGGCAAAATTCACATGGAAAAAAGAAGTTTAATATGGGATTTAAATTATTCATTCAAGCAAAATAATTCATTCATTGGTATCAATTAACATTTCAGTAGAAGATACAAGTATCCTTTATCAAAAATCAAGGTTTGATCTATAGTTTTGGCCGCCTTGACGTCTTTAAAATCGCGTTATTTCGGTGAAAACCTTAATGGGAAGTCCCATGACCACCACTAACTGGTATACAAAATTTTAACAGCCTAAGTCCATTCGTTTGGAAGATATGCAAACCGAGTTATACAAAGATACGGACGTATATCGGTTTTTTTTCTAGACCACTTTTTTGGACTCAGGACGTTCCAAAACGTATAGATGTACAAAAATAAAATTAAGATTTTACCTATTTTGTTTTTATCGAATGCAATACTTTCATCGCCCTATACATCATATAGGGTAATTGAAAGTAAAAACCTGTAATTAATCTATAAAGGCCTGGGACCTCTGGGATCGTTCATGAAATGGTTGTGGTAATCCACCAACTGTATTGGTGGCCGATCGTAGAAAACGTCGCCAATGTGACGTACTTTGTAAATGAACAAATTTATTTTAAAAAAGCCCTTATGCATTCGATATTGTTGCTTCTTTCAGGCACAATAAGTGAGTTTCGCAAATCTTCACGTTTTTTTCTTCTTTTTTCTCCCCCCCCCCCTTCCCGTCCCCTTCTTTTTTAATGAAATTTCGGATACAATTACTTTCAATAACTTTTTTTAATGTATTTTTACTCAGGATCATCAAAAATGTAAAAATACTTATTGTAAGGACTTATACTCCAGAAAATTTAAAGCGAAAGTAAAAATTGGTCTATTGGCACTGCTCCTTCTTTTTAAGTGGTTTGTATTACATTAATTCGTCTTCAATGGAAGAGTCTTGTTTAACTGCTATTTTTTATTTGGTTTTGTAAAGAACCGTTTTACGTGCCCCTACTTTACTTTTCTTAGAAAACAAGAATAAAATAGTGATTATGCCATTGATGTCGAACTTTCTTAAAATTTACTAAGATCAGAATTTGTAGTGTGTACCAAGCAAAATTATAAAATTTTCATCAAAACACTAAGAAAAAAACATCAAAAGCAATAAGTATAAGGACTGTCACAGGAAGTTACATTGTTCACTGATCTAGGTGTACAAAACTGAATATCTTTCTTTTAGGTATGTAATCTGACAACGCCCAATTCCAGTAACTTGAGTGCTTTGTCTAGGAAGGAAACTTGTTGAATTTTTTTTTTTTTTTTTTTTTGCCTCTTCCTAATATTCAATGTGCCACTTTTTTAAGAAAGTTTTTTAGTGGTCGTTCATTGCTACGGTTACCTTATCACAAAAGATTAAAAAAAAAAAAAAAGTTTCCAGAAAAGGTTAATTTACATTTATAATTTATTTTATTTATTTTTTAATTTTTTAGCAATTGGAGAAAACAATTTATGTTTATTTTACTTGACTTTACGACCAAAATTATTTTGAAAATTGGGCTCAAAATTTGAAAAAACAAAATTAACCAACAAAATTAAAACAAGATTTTAAAAAATTATTACTATGCAATTTATAGAAATTACATAGAAAATGATTTCGTCATTTTTCAAGTTCAGTTTGAATACCAGGCGATGCTTGAAATTTAGTTAAATTTTGAAGAATTCCCACACTCCACTTGTGGTACAAAACTTTGCTTCTCGTATTAATATTTAGAGATAATTTGTCAAATGATTGTTGACTTTTGTAAAGTATTTTAAACGAAAATAATTTTAAGGGGTCGAATCATATCAAATTAGGTATTAGTCCGAGAGGCCACTGCAATTTTTGGACCCCATCGAACATCATTCTGAATTTTTTATAGAAATTAGAGAAAAGTTAGTAGATTAGGAATCCACTGGTCTGCCGTGGCAAAAATGGCCGAAACTGATCAATAATCGACTTGGAATGAGTTGAACTAAAATCCGATTGCCAAATATGTCATAACTTGCCAAAAATACAACAAACTTATTCTTCTGGCAACCCACTTCATTTTGATTTTCAATGAAAAAAAGCTCAAACGATTTCCGATCTTTGGCTCGGAAAACTTATATCTTTTAAAAGTAAGCCAAATTGGCGACATCAGTTACGTCATAAGTGACGTAATATTTTTTGCCAACTTGGCTCCCTTTTAATAGATGCAAGTAGACAGTCGCCAGATATCTGAATCGTCTTTAACCCTCTTAATTGAAAATTAATGAGTGAGGGTAACAAATAAAATAAAATGCTCATTATTTGGCAAGTTATGGCGCATTTGGCAATTGGATTTAGTTCAACTTATTAAAAGTCGATTTTTGACCAGTTTTGACCATTTTTGAAACGGCAGACCAGTGGATACGTGATCTACTCACTTTTCTCTAATTTCTATAAAAAATTCAAAATGAATGTTCGATGGGGTCCAAAAATTGCAGTCGCCTCTCAGTCTATATGAGGTGTACTTGGATTGTCGGGCTGTTCGGGTTTTCAATCATTCGAGATGCAAATGCGGGATTTACCAATCTTGAAAGATATGCAGGATGGTATTCCACCCTTCAAACAGAGCTATATTTCCTTGTGTACAACCAACCATTCTTTTAAAGTTATGTCTTGGTAAAAATTGAGCAAAAAAAAATCTCTAATTCAAATACTATCGAAAAAAGTATTAAAAATATAATGCTAAAAAAATTTTAAGTAATATAATGAATATATCCTAGCACTTTCATTAAATTTAATTTGTTAATATATCAAAACATTTTTACTCATAAATAACATAATTTCAACATCAGTGTTGGGAACCTTTACATATTAGAGACATTTCCTTTCCCAATCGCGGCTTTGAAAATTGCAAAGCACATTTGTCTCAGAATCGATAATTTTCTCTTCTTAAACAAATAAGTGATAATCGATATCTAAACTAAAGCTTGACAACAGCAATGTTTGCTAGCAGATTTAGATTAACTGAAGTCATTCTTCCAATTTATTATGAGGGTTGTTCGTGCGTTGAAACTTTGGAACCCTAGTTTAAATGATTTGCTCGAATGCTTGAACTTACACAGTTTTAAAACTAAACGATTTTAGCAAATTAACATGCTGAGACCAATGGAAAAAAAATAACGTATTGAAATAGTATGTTTTTCAAAATCTCTTTGAATGCGCACATTTACGAATTTGATTTTCAACGCCTCATTAACTACGTTTACACTTAAACAGCAAACATACTCGTTTCTCAAATACTATTAAAAGTGGCTATTTAGGGAAAGACAAAATGTACTTAATTTTTCCTATGTATGATGATTATAATTTGATGTAAGTAATTTAGTTTCAAATCTAAATGTTAATTTTTTTAATCCATTCAAAAAATATGTTAATGGGAAATAGAATTCACGATTATTCGCAATTAGTGCCGAGAATATGTGCCTTATTGACGAACTGCAGAAACAGAAAAAGATTTGTTTTCGAATTTCATACTCTATACAGTTTCTGAACTCAAAGCTCAACTTACATTGTAGGCTGTATTTGGGATATGTACTTATGCAAGCAATGAACATCCTCAAAAAATACAGTTTTAATCTTTCGAAATAATGAACTTCGTTCTTCGAAATATGTTTGCAAAATATTGCAGGGATTCAAAATAAAAGCTTATTGCTCAATTTTTATTGAAGTATTTTATATCTTAAATAAATTTCTAAGATTTTATATTTTCCGTCCATTTTTATGTAATTTTCAGCGTTACTGGTTTTTGAGTATGTCTTCACTCGTTTTTTTATTTAACAGTGTATAAATTAAAAACAAGTAGGTAGGTGCTGTAAGTTTTTAACAAAACGTATTTTAAGTGAAACACAACTTAAAGATCTTGTAGTTAATATTTCCCATTTTCCTACATATTTTGCAAGTTATTAGAAATACCTGAAATAACGTATGAGATGCAAAAAATCGAAAGATTACAAAATATATTAAAAAATTGAACGAAGACAAAGCAGAAACATCTAATAAGTCCAAGCCATTCACTCGATCTCCATTATACGAGGACTTAGAAATGAAGCATTAATTTTAGATTAGAGTCGTATTAAAAAAAGTAAGCTTTTAAGCTGTATTGTAAATTTTATAATTGAATTAAAATTGACAAAACTGACTGCTATTTTTGTCTTTAAGGTTAACTTTGAGAAATTACTTTTAATTAAATAATGTTAAAAATGCTAAATTCCCCCTTTTTTTTTTTTTAAGTCTATCTATGTATTTTAGGATAAGAAAGTTTAGAGTCTCCCCAGAAGCCATTTTTTCTAATAAACCAAGTGATAGTAACGTTTGAACTTCGCAACACATCTCCTCCTTTTACAACCTCAATTAAAATACTTGACAAAACACTTCACTTTAACCCACTGACGGTCATGCACGTATGTATGTGTCATTTGATCTCCAGTTTTTCCAGCAATACACAACATTTTTAAATTTATAAAAAAAAAAAAAATTATCAGGATGATAGTTTATAACCTATCTAAAACAAAATAATAATAATAATAAAAAAAATAAAAAAAAAATTAATTATATATTTGAATTAGAAATGAAATTTAAAAATTTTTGCAGGGAAAACAACTGCAGAATTTCGTCCATTCCCTGAAACGTCAGAGGGTCTTAATATAGACATTTTCAAAACATTTAATGAACGCTCAAAATTTTAATGGGACACAAATGATAAAAATGACTACTCCAGCCAATGTTATAGATTCCATCGACTTATGTTATTGCGTTACAAAGTAATTTAGGACATATCCAGTTATTCTTGATTTCTTTTTCAAATAAAAATGTTTTTAAGATTAAAAGTAAATGTAAATTAACTTAAAAAATTACTTTTTATCGATGAAAACCTTAAGAAAAATTGTCGTGAGCATTTGTTGACCTTTACCGTTTTTTTTTTTTTTTTTTTCCTTTTTTTTTTTTTTTTTCTTTTTTTTTTTTCCCCACTTCTAGTAGTTTTTACATGTATATTAAATTTCTATTTGAATAAATTATGCTAGATGTCTCGGAAAAAAATGCTAAAAAAAGGAAATGAAGTTCCTTTAATTTAATGACTATCATTTTGAGAAGAAAGTAGTGATCAGAGACCTTAATTGACAAAGTGGCAAACCCTAAACGTAAATTACGTTTAAAAAAATTACAGAACACATAGTCAAAACACATTTTTAAAATTAATTTTTGTAAAATTACTACTCAAAGTAATATAGGCAAAGGAACGTATTTGAAAATGGAAGGTGAGACTGATTATATCATAAGTTTTGTTTCGATTCTGCGCACAAGAAACAGGCATGTGCCTCAATGGTTTAATTAGTGCAATTTCTCTTTTTTTAGTTGTACATGCATCAATTAATCATGTGTTACGAAGTATTAAGTACTGGATAAATTTAACTACAAAAATTAGAAATGGGAATTCAATTTTGACAAACTGAGTGAAACCGATTCAAATGTAAGTGCGTTTATAATTTAAGATATCATCTAAAAAACACTAGACAGCATAAAAAAGCCCAAGTTTTGCCTTTATAAAACAGAAAAGTAAATAGGATTTCCAGAAATTCTTAATTGGCAACGCCACAATCGTCTAAGTCAATAACACCGACATTTCATATTAAAATTACCGGTTTTGAATAAATAATTAAACTTTTTTCTTAAACTCATTTCTATGGCTTTTCCTCTTGTATTTATTCAAATTATTTGTGTGTGTTACTTATTTTATGTTACTATGTTAAACTAAATAAATTTAATCACCAGGATGTTTGTTTTACCATTAAAAAAAGCATCATGATGTATCTCATATTAGGCTCAACCTTACTTTCCAGTTTCAATCGTTAAATAGTTCTGGAATAGGAAAGTAATTTTAGCTTTTAGGTTTCTTTCAATTAAAATTGTTGCTGAAGTTAAGTGTACTTCAGTAACAATTTTAAATGAAAGCAACCTAACTTTTAGACAGTCGCTGAAGACAATACCGAAAGGGTTTGAAATGTTAGTTTATCATCCACATCCAGATCAAAATTCTTCCCCATCTCAAACCTCATACAGGGATGTCTCATATTTGATAATTCTCTCACAGTGGTCAATTGTCCAAAAATTATGCTTATTTCTGTTTCGAGTTTTAACAGTGCATGGAGGCGGTGTTTATGCATCTGTAATTCTGCCAATCACACTAATTTTAATAAATTTCTTTATTTTAAACTAATTAGGGTGATGCGTAAAAATTTTCATTTTACACATTGTATATTACTTTCAGTTACCCATATGTATACACAGGGTAATGAAAGTAAAATATTTTTAAAAAAAAAATCGATCTTTTTTGTATTTCTCCACGTTTTGGAACATTCTGATTTCAAAAAAGTTGTCTAGAAAAAATGTCTGTCTGTGTGTGTGTCTGTGGTCAGCATAACTCCCGAACAAATTGATCTACGATGTACAAATTTGTTGTGCAGGTTAGAAGTGTCCTAAAGACCTACCAAGGTTAAAGGTTTTCGCCAAAATCGCTCATACGCATTGGGTAGCTGCTATTGAAAAAATCACGTTTTTCAGTAATTGCTAAAAAGCGGCTCTAACGATTTTGTTCAAAATCGCTGTGGTAATGCCTCTTAAAGTATTCTAAATATCCCCACCTCCGAAATTCCGGTAAAAATGCTGTAATGGAGTAAAAAGTTGAAGAACGAATGCCTTTAACACAGAGTTCTCTTTCCTTGCTCATACCTCCTCAAAGATTGTTTTTTCTTCTCTGCTCAGTTTCGCTTTTTAAGTAAGGATAATATAAGAATTATCGCCAAAAATATCTCCAAACTAGCCATTTTTACTAAATTATAGATACAAATATAAATACTATAGATGACACAAATCCACGTCAGTATTATAGTGTAATTGAAAGTTATGCGATGCTCCACACCCCAAATTCTTCTTATTTTCTTATTCGTTAACCTCATTTTGCCCACATATTCTTACACGGATAATAATTTACACTCGCAGTTATTATCCCCTAACAATATTGATTCCATACATATTGCCGTAAATTGCTTTATTACCTCTCAATTGATATGGACATTCTGTTTTTCTGATTGACCGAAATACAGATTTTTTGCTTTCAGGATTTCCCTCGCCACTAAGGACAACATATCCTCTTATGATTCCAAGCCAGTATGGGTAAGTTTCTTTTTATCTTAGATCCAGATCCCATTAAAAGTTCGCAAGACTCATATTAACCAAAAGACAAGATGCAACAAAAATATCGAATGTCTTTTCGAAATTATTTCATATAGCAATGTAAAAAATGTGTTTTGCATTGTTATACGAAAGTTTTTGAAGATGTATTTGTAGTAATGTCTATTTAAGATATAGAAGATAAATAAGACTGTGTAATTAATTAAAAGAAAAAGTAAAAAAAAGAGAGAAAAAGGCGTGAAACTTTTAGCAAAAAAATTGACATTATTCTCCTCATTTTAGTAAAGGTTTAAACTTTGTTTTCGCTGTAGTATTCATACCATCACCATCAAGACTCAAATCTAAATGTCTATAATTTAATTTCCACATTTACCTTCAAACATAAATTTTAAATTCAGTAGCAAAAGAAAATACCCTTTAAATTCAAATTATTCAAATGAACTGCATTTTTTATGTCACCAGGAAACAAATTAGACATCTGCGATTCAATTACTGTCAAAGGAGGAGACATTGTTTCACTTTTCCTTGGTTTCAATACAATGTTTACCTTAAACATTTATTTACGGGTGGGATTTATCCCGTCCCATTATGGGTGGGAAGTTCCGTCAGTTTTCTCATGGTATTGCATAAGCTTGATATGATGATAGGACTTTGAAATCTACTTCTATGACATTTGTTTTTCAATTGTTGGATTGCAGCACGAACTCATTTCTCATTGGAAGCTTGCTAGAGACAAATATATAAGACGATGTAATGTCAAGATAGATGCCTATAAAATTGAAAGTCTTCCATGTTCTTACATATAAAGAGAATTAAGCTTGTGCTGCCATCCAACAATTGAAGAACGAATTTCATAGAAGTGGATTTCAAAGTCTCAATGAATCTCTAAGAGTTTAAATTAATACAGTAACATGATAAATAATAAAAGGTCAGTAAATAATGGGTTAATATTTGCTGCATTAGATTGGACACCTAATACTACATAGATACACATATCAGCGTTTAGTCCATATTTTGAAAACAGTAAACGAAGAGGGCTTTGTTTCGTTGGCACAATCTCTCCCCATGGAGAAGGGTGACTAGTGTCACCTCTTTTTTTTTTTTCTATTTTGAAACCAATAGAAATCTTGTGGCACATTTTATTCTAATAGTATCATATTCTACACATTGCGTTCGTTGTAAACTATGGGGAAAATGCGTTTGCTGCAAAAACAGCACATAGTAGCTACAGCTTCACGATATACAGTCAAATTTTTTTAACGCGAAATCGCTAAACACGAAATTCCGTTTAACGCTAAGTAAAAACAGTTCTCCGCACGATAAGCTTAAACTTAACGTTAATTTATTCATTTAACATGAAATCTCACTTAATGAAATCCCGCTTTAGACGGACAAAAATTGCTCTTTAAACTATTTTTTTTTTTAGATGAAACCTTGCAATATTTCCTAAGCAACAGGACAATGCCTCATGTTTAAAAAAAAAAAAAAAAAAAAACATTTCAAACTTAAAGAAAAGAACATTAACAGATTTCTTTCAATAAGTTACTGATAAATACATTTTTATTTTTTTATGTTCCTAATATATATTTCAGTAAACTGTAAGCCTTGCAATGTAAAAGTTCTAAAAAACAACAGCATTGCATACACATATAGTTAATAGTTGAAATCTACATTAATTAAATTTTAAAAGCTATAATCGGTTATCACGAAATTCTGTTAACGCGAAAAATTTCAGCGGCCCCATCGACTTCTCGTTAACGGGGTTTGACTGTAGTCAGTTATTTCTGACATCAGGTGCTTTCTGCAAGGTTTCATTCGTATGGTTTCGGTAGGGACGGCATCAGAGATCGACTTACAACTTCAGACACCTAAGAAGAAAAACATTGGGAAGAGGGAGTGACTTAACTTAAAATAAAACTGTTAAATTTGTGTATCAGTACACAAAGTAAAATATACTCAGATATAATGCAAGTGTTAAAGGCTGAGATATAATTAAATTTAAAAGATTGATACAGTTATTTTTTTTTTTTTTTTTTTTGTATTTTAGATATAATTAAGAATGTAAAACTATATAACTTTAAATTGAAATTATAATTATCAGAATTGACATTAATGGTACAATACTTCCAAGGAATTTCTTTCATAAGTTCTTTTCTTTCTTCCCTATTAGTTTCTTTTTAGTTGAGTCTTTTCCCGGGTATGCCACGCTCATTTTAAAGATAATTCGCAATGATTATTAATAGCAGAAAATTTGGAACAGGAAAAAATACCCGCAAATGACAAATCCAAGTGCATTTAGTTTACACTACGAATATAAGTTTATAGCTGATGTCATGCAAAAGATGAGATACATCATGAACGTGCAGGAAACATGAAATTGATTCAATTAAATAAAAATAGCAGAAGTTTTGCACACACAAAAAAAAGTAATAAGAAAATTATTGGTTAAAAATTCTTTAATTAGTACATTCATCTTTAACTTTTACCCCATTATTTAGATTTATGGGCATTTTTGGAAGTAGCTATGTAGGCTTTGGGCAAGTGTACCGAAATTCCTGCCGTAAATCGTAAATCAGCCTCCGAACGACATCTAAAATATAAAACAAATTCGTAATCTGAGAAATAACGGGGAAAAAATAATAACACTAAAGAACGCCTGAAAGTTATGTTTTTCACTGCTTATGTTCCAACTCATAAGCGAACTAACAGATGGAAACACATATTGATAGGAAACTTCTTTAATAATTTAGTAATAATAAAGAAAGGCTGCCTTGTTTTTTTTCTGAAAATAAACTAAATATATGACCAAGACGAGTTTTACACAAACAAAATACAAGTGTTCACAAAACCCCGAATATTACTTTATAAGTTTTCATGTTAACATTAGTTATTATGGGAATATAGTCAGTTACATCTCTGATAAATTTAGAAAATTTTATTTACTCGTCGGTTCGGGCTAAAAACCAACAAATAGCGTATGAGCCTCAAATAATAATAATAATAAAATAATAACAATAAATGCACGAGGCGCAAATTCATCCCACTAGACACTATCACCCCATTTGACGCTATCGTTTATTGAAATATGCTACCGTAACTGTGCAAAACCATGAAACTCGGTATACTATGATGACATTTGGCAGCTATAGCTAGGTTGATTAAAAGACGTGATTTCTTAAATAGACAGCTGGAAACTTATTTCATTTTCATCGCTTGTCACTCTGAAATATCAAGGAAATAGATATGAATGATAGATTGAGGAACAATAGCTGTTTCGTAAAGGCTCGTATAATGAATTTGATTTTATCACCCCCCCCCCCCCCCTTTTACTTCAAGCCTAAATCTTCTGTTTGAGTGAACTATTTTTTTTCCGATTATGTTTTTTATATATTTATAAATTTTTATTTATTACATTCCTTAAATTTCCAGAATTTTTTAAAAAATAAAACTAGAAATGTATATTATTTAAAAAAGCCGTTTCGTTTCTCAGTGATTTGATTAATTGTCTTTGTTATGTATAGATATAGCCGTTCATAACCATAAATGTGAGATTTATGGGAATTTATTTTTTAAAACTTATGGAATAAAGTTATTCAAGTAATCGAGGTTTTGTTGTTGTAAACATTAATAAATATATTAACTATTTATTAATAAACTTAAAAATTACTTAATAAGTTACTTTTTGTGTGAAATGGAGCAGTACGAAGGGAAGATCGATTTGTGTGTGACGCAATAACAGAGATTATTTCGTACATTACTCTTCGACTTATTCCTATTTCAAGTTTCCCTTTCTTATCCCACCTATTCTAATTTTCAATAAACGCATTGTAATTACGAATTCGTAACATATTATTAAATTAAATATTTTAAAACTAGATAAATCCAATAGCAATTTCATTGCGAGAAAAACCGCGAAATGTAGTTCATGACTCGTTCATATAAATATCCTCTATATAAAGAAAACACCTCAGTACAGTGTGATCAATTTAAAAGAGTACCCTTTGGTATTTCCGCATTGTCGATAAATCTGACGAATGTGGTAGTTTTAATAATTAAAGTATAGTTTTTTTCTAACAATGTTGGATAGTTACAACTTTATTTGTGAGGTGAAACGGTAATGGAAATGCACGATGTTATTTAATTCTGTGATTTCTTTTAATCCTGTGCATTTAATTCAAATAACTTACAATATCATTCCTTACAGAACATTTTCTAAATGTATACCACCATTTTGAATACAAATATTATCTAGTCGAACCAAATTATTGACACATTCCAGGTAGCACAACGGTATTGGCAAATGTCGGAAACAGGGGTTCTGGGAAGATTGGCCAATCTATGCCAAAACTCGAGCATCGTTCCAAAACACACGATTTTTTTTTTTTTTTTTTTTTTTTTTTAAATAAAAATGTTAAAACCATCGCAAAACTTATATTTTCCCCCTCTATCTTATAAAAATCTATTTCAATTTTTAAAATTCAGGATCAACATTTCAAAACTTCCTGTATATGGGCGATATTGGGTAAGATCAGTAGCAACGGCCAGTCTACAGTGGCCCACATCGGAATTTTATATATATATATATAATGATGCTCACTTAAAATCATTTTTTAAAAAACCAGTTTTCCCATTTAAAAAGTTAAATAAACTATACCTACACATAAAATATAGACGGGTCATTCTCCGAAAAACGCACTGCCTATCACAGCAATTTTTTTCCCCATTAAGTAAGTTGGATAATTCTGTTAACCATGAAATATATTTTAATACAATCAAAACTCTTCAAAACAAATAATGTAAATTTAAAAATATTTTTTATACTAAAAAAAAAAAATACATCCATCGCCATGATTTGTCATGTCCGTGGACTGTCGCAACCTCAAGTTGCTTGCTTTATCAGTATTTTAATTTCACTTCATATTTCCTTGATGTCTATATTTAAAATTTTTTAGGCCATAGGTACATTAAGCAATTTTATCCCTGGGTATAAAGCTTTTATGAATAGTAATTTCATTTGAATTAATGCAATGGTTCTTGTCGCAAGGCTGACGCGTCATGTCAGAGGACAGCACATTTTACTAGTTTTTCAACCAACCAAGTGACACAACAAGTCAACTGTGATATTGGAAAAAGAAATCTAATGTAACCATTTTGGTTCCAATACACATTGCGTTCTCTATTTTTTAATACAAGAATCATATTTTATTATTTACATGAGAAATAGGTGCAATTGTAAAGATTATACCATCATTTCTGTGATCAAGATAAAATTCGTTAAGAATAATTTAGTATTTATTATTAATTACTTTTTTGATAATATTAGTTGCACAGATATCAATTTAGTAATATCATATTTGTAACCTTACATCTCCACTCGGAGCTAAGCAATAACAAGGAAATTCTCATATCCGTGGACACCACTCAATGGTATTACTATGGGCGATTTCTATATATTATCAAACGATCTCTGCCAATGTCATAATTGAATTATAATTGATCAATTATATTGGAGAAAGAAAAATTCTAAACAATAATGATTTCAATTTTTTTTCTCTCTCCTACTGCTGAAATAGTGCGGTCTGTGGAGAATGACCTAGACATACTAAATAAATTATTGTGTTGAGAGTCTTGCTACATACTTTAAAGTTGTGGAGAATATAAAAAACAAACGGCTACTCTTTTAAATTGGTCATACTGTATAAAGCCCTTATGATGAAGCCCTTTCAAATAACAGGGGTTTATGTGCACCAACTGGCAACTATCCATGCGTGATTGCTTAAATCCCTATTCAAAATATGAAAAGTATGTTTTATTTGGGAGTGCGTGCGTCATTGCAAAATTGCACTCCCCGTAAAAAGATTGACAAAAGAAAATCGACTTCTGCCGTGCATTTGAAATAAATAAAACTCATTCCAAATAGAAAGAAAAAAATACGCTATATTTCGTTTCCAGAATGACCCTCCTCAAAAAATAACACAAATTTGTAGGCGTGAAGTAATCAGTTTTGCGTGACTTATTAGATTAGTCTTAACCAAGAGGAAATTTCTTTTGCGTGTATCGAAAAAGCATGTTTTATGATAAGTACGAAATTTAACACGGGTCATATTGCCTTAGTCATCGATCCATTTACATATTCGGATAATTGAAATTATCTGTAGTTAATTTTAACAATCATGCAGTCGGCTTGGATTGGAAAGGGGCTAATTCCATTTTTTTGGTCTCAAAATCTCTTTTTGGTATATTTAGAAACTGAAAGAGAAGCCTCGTCGATTAATAACTTACTGCAAATTGATTACAGTAATAAATTTCTGGAAAATGAACGACACAAAAAAGTTCGAAGTTCTTGTTGAGTTAGTACTTTAGAAGGTTTATTTACTCTCTAGAAAATTTTGTCAAATTGGTGTAAACACGTTTTCACTCTAGACTCACAACAGCCCTCCTGATCGCTGTGTGGTTAGAGTTCTGATTTCGTATACCAAAAGGTGCCTACTTCAAATTCCGAGATTGGCATGTATGTTTGTTGTGGTTCGGAATGCACGTTAAGCTGTAGGTCCTAGCCTTATTAGTTGTTATTGTGTGCAAGTATAGGTTGTTAAGCGCACAAGCCAACCAACTAAACCCTTCATATGATTCTTAGTTCCTATTTTTCATTTTAATTCGGATTTTTTTAATTATCATTGGTTAATTTTAATAATTATGTGTTATATGGTTACATTCCGTGTTGAATAGTTAAGAACGATATATATTTTAAAATTTCCATCAATATCCGATAATTAAAATTACCAGTGGTGTTTATATTAATAATCGTGTGAAAGATTTCTATTTATATATCTTAAATCGAAAAGGTTCTGTTTAGTAATATTTTTTTTTTTTTACATGAAAAAAAGACACGTTCTATATACACCATCTTATCATTAAATGATACATAACTACAATGCACAATATAAATTGTATATAACCAATAATTAAACATTAATAATAATAATAAAAAAAGTATATTTTTCTTTAAGAGGTCTTTCTTTCAAATTTTATCTGAGATCTATAGCTTGTTAAAAACCATTACAGAATCTATTTCGATTGCTATACAAGATTGATGAGGCACAACATTTCCCCTTAGTCATAACATTGATATAGTTGAGTATAATTTTTTTTTTTTTTTTTTTTTTGCATCTTTATAGAGACAGATTACGCCCTACAATATCAAATGCTGAAATAATTTTAATTTCCCATTTAGATGGGTTGAGGCTAGAGGTTGGTGGTATATCGATACGGCGATATTTTTATCGATATTTCTAAAAAAATATTGATCTGAAAAATATCGATAAAAGTCACCGATATATCGATATTTTCAAACATTTTTAGTTTTTTGATGATAGTTTTGTAGTTCCATCTGATTTTTTTTATCCCCCAATTTTCTTTATTCCCTTTTCAAAAACTTCAAAACTAAAGTTTGAACTGGCTGAGAGACAGTTAAAATGGCACCAATATTCAATATTTTAACATACACTTAAAAGCTATTGAAAATTATCTAAATTTTTCTTAAAATCACTGCACCAATTAAGCGAAAATGTAACTTTTTTTTTTTTTTTTTTTTTTTTTTTTTTTTTTTTTGTAATAGATCCATTTCAGTTGAAAAAGTAATCACCTTACAAAAAAGCAATCATGTAAACTAGAAATTTGCTCCGTAAAACCTTGTTTCAGGCAAAATTGAAAATCAAATAAAAAAAATCATGTATCGATATTTTTTTCTATGCAACGATATAGTATCAATATTTATTTTGATCGATATTTCCGACCTCTAGTTGAGGCTACCTTATAACTATTATCGTATTATCTTTCATTAAAAACATCGAATTTGTATTTTTGAAAATGAGTACAGTGCAACTGAAACTGGTTGCAATAGTATTAGAACTCAGTTCAAAACAGTGGTAATTTAATAGAATGTTATATTCCTAGATTTTCTTTCAGTTATGTCTAATTCTATGCAAGGCTATACCTAGACTTTTATTTCGGATTTTCGGGTGGAAGAGAGGGATAGAGGTTTGAAAAACTATTATTACCCATTTGGAAAAAAGGGAAAGAGTTGTGATAAACCAACAATTTCCCAATGTTTTCATTAAGAAGTTTGAAATTATATGCCCTAGTAGTTTAATGTAGGGGAGACCTGTATACCTAAAGCCGCCTTTTTACAATGCACAGAAAATGAGACACTGAGCAGTTTAAAAATGTGAAATTGATGTGCATACATCGTTATAGTAATTACTTCCCATTGGGATTAATATAAATACTTAAAATATTAGATTCTGTCAAAAAGAAAGTTTTTAAAGAAATTTCACAAATGGCCCTAGGAGCAAGACCTCGTTGTGCAGTCCACCCCCCCGCCCCCCCCAAAAAAATCAAATCATCAGAATGATGGCTATATCTTGTGCTCTAATTGTTGAAATATCATACAAAAGGTACCGTTGTAAATCATGGAAGGTTTTTAATGATTGCATATACTTTTTTTTTTGTCATGAGGTGTCATCTACGTATTAAAACAGAACCTAACTTTAAAAAGTTTAATGTTAACCTTATAATATTATCCCATATTCCATATTTGGATTCAGCATCCAAAAGAATGTCGAAATACAAAAATTCATAGTTTTCCAATGAATTGTTTATAATTTAAATGATAAAAAGGAAATGGTAAATTAATGTTAAATAAAAAAAGTTGGGGGTTTTATTGGCCATAAATACTTAAATAATTAATATATTTCAGTAATTGTTGCTTCAAAAGATAGTTTGTTAAATGGCCAAACATAAATAACAATCAACTTTTGCATCAATTGTTTTTTTAATAATTAATTATTAATTAATAAAACAATTTAAATTTTTTTTTAATAGAAACATATTTTTTTGCTTTTATTAGATTTACCATGGTCTAAAGCCCCCCCCCCCCCCCCCCACTCACACACACAATTTTTTTCTTATTTTGACTTTTAATTCTCGTTTTTTTAAGCAAAAATATCAAAATGAAAAATGTTTAGAAAAAATGTTTTAAAAATATAATTCAATGCCCCGACGGATGCAACAAGTTATCGACCACGATAGGCACTATACAGCATACTGATTTTTTTTTTTTTTTTTTTATTATTTACTTTCATTAAATTACATTTATTTAAAACAAAATTTTTTAAGCAATTCCTATAAGTTAGCCTTTAAAAATTTTACTGAATTATGTGATTTTTTCATTTTATAAATAATTTCAACGATCATGTTATATTTGTGTTTACAGTGAAATGTTTCTGAAAAATAAATAATCACGATTTGCTGAATACTGTTTACTAATGCCTACATTTTATATTTATCAATCATCAGTAGTATACGTTATACTTCTGCAATTACAGTTTTCGATATTCTATTTATTTCGTGTAAAGAATACACATCTTTAATTTTGTAAATAAATTATGTTACTTTTGCGTTTCTTGCTATTTTTGTATTAATCTTAAACATGACACTATAAATTCAAGTAGTTTCATGAAATTTTAGACTAATATTTGTATTTTTTAACGTCGTGAAACATTTTTTAACGTCGCGCAGTGAAGGTTCGATTCCGCCCGCTGTGAAGTAGAACCTTAAAAATACCTTCCATTTTAAGGAAATTCTCCCTGAAGATCGGTCAAAACATGGTCTAAATATTTTCGCTCATAAGTGACGTATTTTTCAACATAATGAATTGAAATTGGATATATATGGTAAATAATGTATTCTAAATCGAATGAAATGATAAAAAGTAGGGGTTCGTATTGAAATTTTCGAAGATAGCTTTACATTTACTTTGTAAACGGCCCCTTAAGAAAAAAAAATTGCATCAAATATATAGAAAATCGTAAGCAAAACATTTTGGTGCAAACTGCAAGATTCTACGATAATTAGAACCGAAGATATAGCCATCGTTCTGATTTTTTTTTTTTTTTTTTTTTTTTTTTTTGCGTACTGTACCTATGGCAAGTAGCTGATATATCTAGGACCATTCTCTTTAAGTGAGGTTTCAGTCCATAATGAATAGAAAAAAAACACACAGATGAATTTTATGAAAGAAACCGTATCAAGTAATTATCAGTCATTGGTTTATGATATAATAACTAAAATAAATTGCAATGTGTCAAATTATTAGTGCATTACAAGTATTTTCATAAATTGAAAAACTTATTCCAAAAAATGATCTGCATGCATTATCACTTTGAAGCACCAACAGATTTTGGTTTTGGCAATTTGAACAAAATAAGCAACTATGTGGTCCTAGGTACACGACCTGGAAATTTCATATAAAATGTCTTCTAGTAAAAATGCACATGGAGAAAGGACTTATTCAAACATCTCATTTAGTACTTAATGTTACAAAGAAAATTATTTACTAGAATTCAAAGAAAAATATTTGACTTAATTTTGTAAAACAATAAAAGACATGAGCTGCAAAATGTTACTACAGACCATATAAAAACGTTTTCCACTTATAACTTGTCACAGCCTTTTTTTTTAAGATTTAAAAATGGCTACCAAAAGAGCAATTAGGTGTTGCCACTTACCCAAGTGAGTAAAAAAACTTAGAACTAAACATTATTCAATAAAAGTGGGGTGGCCCTAGGTACACAAGTCTCCCCTATAATATATAATGGGAAATATTTCGTAGGGGGAGGGAGGTAACCCAATATACTCCTCTCTCCTGGATATGCTGATTCCTAGTAAGTGGATGAAAAATTCTTTGGTCTAAAACAATCTTAGAAGAACTTTATTAAAATATGTCAATAATTAATTATTTCAACATTGTACGTAAGTAGTAAAATTTACTTTTTAAAACATTATAATTTAATTAATATACAAGATTATTGCACCTTCGAATACTTTAATACAATTGTGGCTCACACTATATTAAAAAAGAAGTTAAGTTCTAAGTATATTAAAATAGGCTAATACAGTATAAAACCTGTCTATAACAATACTGTAGAGACAAAAAAAAATGTGTTATATACAGGTAATCGTTAAACGAAAAGACATGGTATAGCGACAATGTAAGGATTGTGGGAAAATAACTGGACTGGTTTCACTCAGACATTTTGTGCAATCAATGTTTATTACGTATAGTAATGTGATCATAAAGACGTTTGATTGTATTTTGAGATCTCAAATTTTTTTTTATTTAAAGAATTGGTTGGTTGGTTGGTTGGTTGGTTGGTTGGTTGGTTGGTTGGTTGGTTGGTTGGTTGGTTGGTTGGTTGGTTGGTTGGTTGGTTGGTTGGTTGGTTGGTTGGTTAGATTTCTGGTGCAAGGTCATCTCATGGGCCATACTGCACCGATTTAAATAATTGAAAAGGTATCTAAATTAATACAATTATAAATTAATCAACAATAATTAGCAATTTAATAGCTTGGTGCTCTTAAGCTTACTGCATGCAATAAGTCGATTCCAATAGAAATTTTTTATCAAATTTAAATCATTATAAAACTAAATTACTATTTTCCTAAAAGTACCGTTATACACCTTTCAAAAAGTAATTAAAAAAAAAGAATATCAACATATCATTCGAAGAATATGCTTAAGAAAATTTGTAACATTTTAGATAATTACATTTTTAGCCAAACATCATCTTCAATGCTAGTGTGTAACCAGATAGGTAAGTTTAAATATTGTTTCCACAAAGAAAATCTAAACTTTGATTTCAATACTACGAAATTCGATATAGAAAAAGAGAACTATTTTTAAAACTCGTTCTTACTGTATACAATTTCCATTTATAAATTAGCCATATATAAATTTTCATGAATTCTATACAAGTATTTTAACCGTGATAAATAAATAGTTGATATTACGTGAGTATACTAAAAAGTATTCCAATTGATTAGTAAATACTAATTAAGTTGATTTATAATACAAGACTTTTATTTCTCAGTTGAATTGTAGTTGTTTTGATTTTAATTCTGAGATAAAACACATTTGTTTAAAACATTTCATTTTATTGTAAAAATAAAAGGAACAGTATGTTTAAGGAACTCTAAGCTCTTTTCCCATCATAAAAGGCTTTATTTTGATCGTGTAAAAAGTTATAAATCAATAAAAATATGACTGAACAGTATTTCAAATGTATATTAAATAAATAGTTGATATTACGTGAGTATTGGCATCTTTTCTAGGAGAAAGTAAACAGACCACTCCTTTTTCAATGTGTTGTAGAAGTAAACCTACTTGAAATAACATGGTTATCTTGCTATTTTTACAAAATAGAAGGCTGTTTGAAGGCATTTGTGAACACTTCGACGAGACTCTAAGTTGATGATAAGATTTTCTTTATTGCCTCTTGCTAATGGTTTCGGTTTACCAAGTATAGAACTTGCAAAGAGTGGATTTTGATAATGGAGTATGAATCCAAAGGGCAACAAATACTCATAAAAAACTGCACTGAAACTTGCACTGCATTATAATTTCACTCAAAAAAGAGCTTTCACCTGTTTGCTTCAAAATAGCAAGTGCATGCAATAGCACTCCAGTTATCCAGGTCAATTAGGATCAGACCCAATCCGGTTAATTGGATAAATGGGCAATGTCCCCGTCAGTATTTTTTTTTTTTTTTCTTTTCAGGAAAGTACAAAGTTGCTAAACTTTTTTTTAAATAATTATTTCTCAATTATGTAAATTCCATTTCATGATGTTATGTTAATTAATAGTTATGCATTAGTTTTATATTCAAATTGATAATTATAAATGTATGTTGCACTTCGATATAGATAAACAAATGGATAGACAGCTCAATGCTGGGAAAATGAAACCGTTACCACCACGATTCGCAGATCGTTGGGTGGACGAAAAATACTGATTGCTGTGAATCATTTACGCCGATCGTCATTGTATAATCGCATTCCACTTGATATTCCGCGAACAAAATTAAATTAATATTCAATTTATGAGGTGAGTATTTAGACCAACAAATAGAACTGACCCGAATAATTCAAAGTGTTAGATTTTTAACTCGCGGAACAAAGATTAGAAGCTAGTTAGTATCATTATCTCTAAAAGTTCTTTATTCTTGATTTGCATTGATTAGAACTTAAATAATTCAGTTTTAAATAATTATTTTGGATTATTCATTTATGCTTTTAGATCTAAATTTTAACTGAAAAGAATAGTGGAAAAGGATCAATTTATTTTATTTGCACTATAAAATTGTTTCCACTGAAAAGAAAAAAGCTCATATTATAAATTGAAAGATTAACAAAAATTGTATTGCTTACTTTACAATATTAAGCTTACACTGCTTACTTTATAAAAAATAATATCCATATAAATTGTTTAAAAATTCTATATGTCAAATAAATAAAAATAAAAAAATAAAATCTTAAAAATAACTTTGAAAACGTGCAATAAAAAGTAAAATTTATTTTCTCCCATCAAATTTAGTATTTTTTTAGGTTAGCGCAAAATCAGTTATATTGTTGAAATAGAAATAATTACCTGTATAAGACTAATGTATAAATAAAGAATTAAATACTAATCAGTATACATTTAAAAGGAGTAATTCAGTGCAAAATTAAAGTTGTTTAACTTATGCTGTCAATTTAAAGATTTCATCTTTGTGTGTGTGTGTGTGTGTGTGTGTGTGTGTGTGTGTGTGTGTGTGTGTGTGTGTGTGTGTGTGTGTGTGTGTGTGTGTGTGTGTGTGTGTGTGTGTGTGTGTGTGTGTGTGTGTGTGTGTGTGTGTGTGTGTGTGTGTGTGTGTGTGTGTACGTGTGTGTGTGTACGTGTGTGTGTGTACGTGTGTGCGTGCGTGCGTGCGTGTGTGTGCTGATGGCCAATTAATATCACTTGCCAATCAATCTGAAACTTGTCAGACAAATTCATTATCAACAACAAAGCATTTTATCTAGTTATGGGGTCTGTAACTATTTCAGAATCGGAGGGCTTAATTAACCCACTCGTGCTGAAGCAGAAACAGTTTAACGAAAACCTTTCTTTGGAAAAGCATTACTATGCATTATATTAACGACCCTAATGCAAAAAGCTTCATTGAAATAGAACTGTATTTATCGAGATAAAAGTAGTAAGAGTCAATCTCTTATCGAATATGCTATAAATCAGAAGATTTTTCAAAAAGTAATATGTCCCAAATCTTTAAAAAAATTTAATCGTCTAAAAGTGCATATATAAATTGATAAAAATATTTGTGCTTCGCGTAGAGGTGGTAGTTTGTGAATGAGAAGCTCCAAAATCCTCCTATTTAGTATGAATGCTATGAAGGGGACATACATGTTTAAATGTAATTAAAATAAAGTGACAAAAAATTCATGGGTTGTACACGGCAAAATTTTCAATAGTAGACCTTAATTAACAGTAATCTTTAAAAAAAAAAAAAATCTGTTCTAGCACTTTCTAAGGTTACCCTGCATTGCCGCCCTGCTGTAGAAATGAACAGTAATTCAACAAATTGTCCACCCATCGATAGGCAGGAAAGCAAAAGTTTCTCTCGGCGCGTCTTTCGCCTTGTGTTTACCATAGGAGCAGTCTACCCAGTTGTTTCTCTATATCGATGATGTTGCACGGCACATGGGTTCTTATTCCTGTGATTTTTACCTCTTTTCTCCCTCCCTTTTTTTTAATTTTAAAGGCCTGAGGGGGGGGGGGGAGGCACTTTTATGCTGGGCTTATGTATACGGATAATTGGTCAATTTATGGAAAAAAAATATATCTTATGAAATGTGAAATTTTCCTTAAGTGTGCACTGTGCTGAATTGTCCAAAAGTGTCGGAAGTTTCCATGCTATCTCAGCTAATTGCTTACTAAAGAAATCTTTGTCTAATGATTCGAGGATTTTTATTTTGCCTATCTTAAAAACAACATGTTTCCTTAAAGTAGTGTTACTGCACAGTAAGCCAAATCAAACAAAGTACGAATGACGGATAACGTCATCAAACAACACAACTCAAAATCTTCTCCAATTCTATCAGTATTCACTGAACACTTAAGGCTTATTTACACGTAACCAGTAAGTTAATTGGAAGATCACTGTGACTCGATGACTGGAGTGCCAGCTTTCCGTTTACAAAGTGCTAGAAACTGGAACAATCCACGGATTTAAAAAGACATTACTCCAGCTGTCGGTGATCATGCGATGAATACGAGAGACGGGAGTTTTTGCCCCAGTAATAGAAAATATTTTATCTACTGCAGCTATATACTGACGTTCCATTGACAAACAGGCATCTTTAGAGACTGGCATGTAGCATTTACATGATGGTGGTCATTGGCTTCTGATTACTTTTCATCTGGTAACGGGTGACCTTAACTTACATGGTGACCTTAACATACATGGTGACCTTAACATACATGGTGACCTTAACATAGTGGCAGACTGGCAATGTGTATATAAGCTTTAGAGGGTTTATTAGCCGTGAATAACACATACAAGCACGCATATGCGGTTCTCTGTTGTAACTGACAATCCTGGGGACTCATCGTTTGTGTATCCACTATCGCTATGCTGGGGCACACTTTTTTTTCTTATCATCCACCGATAAGAGAAACTTTTAAAATGCGGATATTTCAGATTTTTTGTTTCCTTAAACATTCCAGTTGTTTGGTTACCCAGATAACCGAAGTCCGGTTAATTAGAGTTCTACTGTACTTAGAAACTAAGTAATCGCTTTACTAAAAAACGAGAAGTTGCATGATATTTGATTTAGGATAGAATAGATTAGACATAAAAATTGTATGCGACTATTGCTTCGTAATGAGATTCCCTACTCGAGTTTATTGCACATTTTTGAGGAAAAAAAAATTAAAACGTTTGTAAAAAAAATGTTAGCTTTAAATTTGAAAAGAAAGTTATAATCTTTTGTGGAAGGAGGCAACGAGAACTCTGGTATCCGAATTTGTAAAAGACAACAAACTGCAGACCAGAAAGTCCTCGGATCAAATCTGGACGTTTTGGCTCATTATTATTTTTATTTTATTTTTTAAATGAGTGTCTTACCCAAAATTGAAACGAATGTTTTTAAAGCTGTTATAAATACCCAATTTCACTTTTTTTTTTAAGTACCCAGCTCTAACAGTGTAAACTTTTTGATAAATTTATCCTCTTTATCGAAATTTTACAAATGCTTGAAAAGTATTTAATCTAATATCTAGTATTGACGGACATTTATTACTTTCAATTACCCATTTGTATACATAGGGTAATGAAAGTATAGCATTCGGTAAAAAAAAAAAAAAAAAAAAAAAAAAAAACCTGTTTGGCAGAAACCTCACGATAACCATAGAAACGATAGGGTCTCTTTACGTCACGAATTTTGTTTACTGTTTTGATCGGACTGGTTTTGGCTCGGTTTTGGGGCATTTTCTTTTCTTAATATTTAAATAACTAATTTTTTTAAGAACTTTTGTTTAAATATTTGGAATCAGAAAGAAATTCTTCATAAATATTTACTAATTTCACTCGTTTGTAAAAAATGCAAGAATTGTCCATTGTTTTAATGATAATTTGCATTCATATTCTTAACTTTTCTTATTTCAACACTTTCACAGTACTTTTTGTCTTTATTAACACACAGATACAGCATTCATTTTATTGGTCTATTCCCCGTCTCTAATCTAAAAGTTTTAAATCCTGATATAATCACAATTATATTAAGAAAAGGAACTCAAGACATATCTTCTGTCTATTACACAATAATCAGATGCTCATTTATATAATTTTTTCGAGAGCGAAAATTAAACTATGTTATATGTATCGCGACTCCTTTACTCTACAAACAACACGTTTTACTTTATTTCCTCGCAGAATTAACAACCCTCACGTGTAAATCCAAAGCGTCCATATATTTACGTTTTTAGAAAGAAAAAAAAATAGCGCTTTGGTAAATAAAAGCGAATGGTATTAAATCCACCACTCTTTGCAACAATAGTAAATGCAAATAAAAACCTTTTTCTATAATTGCCCTCCAGAATACAAGTTTCAGAAGACATTTATTCTTAGTCTAATCACTAAAGTGATTCTTAAAATAGTTTCACCATCCCCTCTAGTTTGTAAATGTGCTCACAATCAGACACTTAAATACATATTAGGCAATTAAATAGCCGATTTCTAATAGCTAAGTACCTAATTAACACTTTCTTAAGAATTTATAATAGACAAATGCATATTAAGTGCTAAAATTTCACATTCTTACGATTTTCGAGAAATAGAAAAATAATTCATTTCGTATGTCAAGAATAATTATTCCAGTATTATGTATATAGTATATCATAGCTAATTTGATTAATTTGGATATAATAAACGTAATAAATTATTATACATAATGACAAAATTATACATAATAACCATTTATTATGTATAATATCAAAATGAATCATTTTAGCTATAACATATGCACAGCAAATTTAACTGTGATAAATGTGAAACAATATCTTAAAAGTATCCGGCTTATACCCATTTTCAATAATAATAAATAAAAAAATTCAAACCATTTTAGATTCATACTTTAGTTTTTATTATCTTTTAAGATTATTTACTATATATATTATCATTTTAATACATTTACGTTTTTAGAAAAAAAATTCGATTTTTTGGTGCAATTCTTTTTTTGCTTGAAGATTATTCTGAGGTGTTCTTTCTTCAGACGACCCATATATATAAAAACCAAATTTCAAGTTATCTTTCCAACAACCTTAACTTTTGAGGAATATAAACAAAATAGTTCGTATACTGAGGCAAAATTGAAAACTAATCAATTCAAAATCCGGAAACAGTACATCGTTCGGAAACAAGCTTTAGACGAAGTGCAGCGTGATCATAACAGCTGCTTTTACTATTTCACTTTTCAATTACCGACAACTTTGAACAAAAGCGTGAAAGGTATTTCTCTTCCTTGAACATTTTCAGCCCCAGAAACTAGTGTACACATCAGTTCTCCAAGTCCATACCTTGCTCCTTATCAAAGACAGCTGCTCAAATTATTTCTTCAGCGGTCATGAGACATGGTTCCAAAGTAAAAACTGCTTCCTTAAAGGTGTCGCGATTTTAAGATTTGAGAGTTAAAAAGTTCGAATCCGTCTGTTAAAAAAAAAGAACTTATTTTTTCGAACTCGTTCATAAAAATTGGCATAAGTAATAGTGCAAAGTAAAAACACAGGGTGATTCAAAATGATTTTCCCGGTGGTTATGACTGTTTAATGAATAATGATACAAAGGTGTGTTTTTCACAGGGTAGCAGTAGGAAGTCAAGCTATTGTTCGTGCTCCCACTTTGGACTAAGTAGGTCCGCCCATTTTTTTTTAAAAACAGTCACTCATTTCGAGTGCGCTGGTCGGTAACTACCAGGGACATACTGGCCATAGGATTGTCCGGTGCAATCAGCGGGCCTTTTAGTGTTTGTAAAATATGAGTCGGTCCGGTAGAAAGTTAGATAATAAACATACTAATTATATACATGCACACTCTTTATTTTGCAATTAAGATTGCTTTGTTTTAGTTTTTCCACAACACCATCAATGGTTTATGGAAACCAAGTTCAATTAAAGGAGGTATAAATTATAGAGGCACTAAAACTTTGATTTAAATAAACAAATTATTAAACAATTCAATTATTAAAATTAATTAATAAATAAAACTACTTAGCTATTAAAGTTATATTATTTAATTAATTATTAAAATTTGATTAATGATTATATTGAAAATTTGGGACGACATACGGCTAAAATCACCGGGCCGATTTTACGTCCAAGTACATTACTGGTAACTACTGATATATTTCATAATATATAGAGCCCACTTGATGGCTGTGGGGTTAGCACTCTGGCTTCGCATACCAAAGGTGCCGGATTCGAATTATGGGCTAGGCATGGCTGTTCGTTGTGGTTCGGAATCCACGTTAAGCTGTAGGTCCCTGCATGATTAGCCATCATTGTGCAAAAAATAGGTCGTTGAGCTTACAAAACCAACCAACCAATCAGAATTTATGACCCGAAATGAACTATCGATTTATTGTTATTCGTATGACCAAGGATAGCCATACTGTACGATTTATTGTTATCTGTATGACCAAGGATCACCATGGATAGCCATACTGTACGATATGAAAAAAATAAAGTTTGAACTTCATTCTACTATTCTGCCTTAAAACATCTTTTTATCATTGTTCATTAAATATTTACAGCTGTTTATAATCTAAATTATTTGAACCATCCTGAACCAACGCAGATAAAACCATTAACTACCTCCCATGATGTTACCAGAAACACAAGCACGTTTATGCAAGGAGTATTCAAGTAACAATTAACCCCAAAGAGTTTTTAAGATATCAAATATTAGCAGTGACAGAGACTAGTCTAACAGATCAAGAGTCTGAAAGGTAAGGCATATAATTAAAGGCATTTGTTTTAGTTACTAATTCTGTGGCGCATATCATAGATATCTTCATGCGGTTATGCTACATAGTTTATCCAAATAACACAACTACAAAGGAATTCCTGTTCGATGAGTATTAACAGCAATCAGTCGATAACTTATCAAGGCAGCAATCCTACACATGATTTTTTTAAAAACAAAAAAGGACTTGGAAGAGGGATGATAAATGGTGTTTTATTAATCCTACTGTTGCTCAATACTTAAGTAGGCAAAACATTTCCATAAAGCCTTTAAGTTTGAATAATAAACGTTAAAAGAGCTTAAATGCAAATAATCTACATTATGCAGAATATCGTATTAGATCAGAAAACTAAAGTAGTTTAGTGAACATCCCTACCTCCATCACATAGCTCTTAAAAAATAGCATGTCTAGTTTCTGAAGGCAATATATATTTAATTAAATTCAATAATAGAGCTTTTTTTTTTTAACTTAGGCCTCAGCATAAAACTTTTGTAATTGACGTTTTCCCTTACCGGAATGTTAAATAAAAATTCAAATTTTGCATCTTAAAAACTTTATCGTTCACACAATCTTTCACATAATCCGTAAAGGTTTTATAAAGCAAAAGTTTTATTATTGAGATGTAATATTGTTCAATTTGTATTGATGTATGAATTTAGTGGGGTGAATTATACCAGTTTAAACTTCCTTATCTCAGCTACTGTTGTACCCGTCGTGATCAAAATACAAGGAAGCAAAATACGACGTACAGGCGAAAGTTTAAGGATAGTATTACAAATATTTAAAACGCAGTGTTATGCGGAGATGGTACTGACCGCGGTCTCCGAGAGATAATTATGGTAAAAAATCACACCCAATGCATCATCTGGTTAGTGAATGCGAATTTAGCCAGATTTCTATATCAAGGTTTCGACCCCTATTTCTTCTCTTAGTGCCTAATGGAGATTACATTAGAGCTAAGATTCAGCTGCATATATATCGTAACTAATATGATTAATTTGCATATTATACATAACAAATGGTTATTATACAAAATAACTGTTTACGGCTGATTGGTCAAGAACATCTGTCCTCGTTGTGACTATACCTAGCGGAGAAGACACGAGATGAGAACTACAATTGATTTGTACTTGATAGAAGACACTATAGAGGTCTGCCGACCAAACGGTATAAAAGGTTAGCGTGCTAGCTTCTAGACCTCGAGGTTGTGGATTCGAGTCCCGAGTTAGGCATGGGTGTTTGTAAATGTATGTTGACTTGTCTAATGACGAATGCTTCGGCGCATTATAGCCCTCGTGTTGCTGACGGCGCTAGATAATCTGAAAACAACCAACTATAGAGGTCTTAGGAAACACACGTCTCGTATTCGAAGCCAAGTGCTCAATTAATTGAACTTTGAATAATTATAGATGTTTTTTTCATGCGTGTAAGTAAAAATGTATCTGTGTGTGCCATGTCTTTAGTAAAATTTCTACAAAGCATTATTTTATAATTACTTAACTGAGCTCTGGACAGTAACCATTTATTATGTATAATATCCAAATTAATCATATTAGCTATAACATATATCACGTTGTGATTTTGAATTAATATGAGTAAGATCACATCGAACGATCCCCAACCGATTTCATATCTTGCGTACTCCACTGTCAGACTCTGCAAGATCGAGATTCCTCAAGTCCATCCCCAGCCTAATCAAAGACAGCTGTTTAAATTATTTCTCCGGTGGCGCACGCCGTCGACATCTTCTTCCCAGCGGTCATGAGACATAGTTCTTCCAAATGACACAAAGATGCGGAACGATTTCTATTTTTAAACATCCCTTTGCCCCCTTGCATCTCAGACGACAGCGAAGGAAATCGCAGAGGGGGGAGGGGACTAGGAAACAGGGGCGACAGGAGGAATTAAAACTGTAAAAGAGAAGAGGTTCTGACATCGAGGGGGTACCGGTAGTCAAGTAGAAGGAAAGGAAGTTCCAGGTTTTCCCATTCTTTTTATTCTGATTTGCTGGGTGACGGGATCTTACCTTGGCTGCCTGCCTAGAATGTGGAAAAGGATGGGCGAGAGCGAGCGAAGTGTAAATTAGCCCACGCGCATCATGTGGTCCTAAATCTTTGTCGTTGTTCGAGTAATTATACATGAAGAGGAGATTGGGGTGGCGGCGTGATTTAGGTTGACAAGGGGAGAGAGGTTATGCAGATTTTTATTTCGTATTTGCTTTGTCGCGTGAAAGAATTTTGCTGCAGGCAAGTCACCATTAACTAAACTGCAGGGGGAAAATAGTGTCTTACTATATTCTACCCTCTGCCACTAAAAACATATACAACATTTCCCTCCCTTGTATTGCATATACTTCTACAACTTCGATATTTTATTGTAATAAAAAGCAAATTATGCTTAATATAAGAAGATGTGAAATTACGTAGGATGTAGTTTCATATCTTTTTATCATTTAATCGTATCTTTTATCTCAATAATCATATCTTTTTAACATTTATTACACAATATGTATAGTTATCTTATTTTTAATCTTACATAACATACAGTTTGTGAGGAATTTTATTATACTTTTATCTGTGAAATTATTTAGTTTGCTGGAAATTTTAACTCATAAAAACTATTACTATTGAATGGAAACAGGAAAGAGCATGAATTTTATATATTTCAAATAATAAATATCTTTTTATTTGTCTTTACAGTAATAAGTGGGGTGATATAAGTATTCAGTAGAAATAACTGTAACAATATATAGATTTCTCTTAATTTAACATTGATCATGGTCCATGAAAAGAAGCGTCTAAGAAACCGTTTTCAATCTTATATTATCTTTACTAGGTTGTTTTAAACCTGAAATGATAGAAATGAAAAACTTTTTTATAAGAATGTTTAATTAAGAAGATAATCGAAAAAAGTTTTCATAATTTTACTTTTGAATAAATCGTCAGTAATCATTTAGAAAATTGAATGCTCTTGAACTATATTAATTTGGAAAACTTTTCATCATAAATGATGTCATAATTTAATATGCACACTTCTCTTTTAGAAGTCTACCACCCCACTACCTCTACCCGTCCGCCTACCTGCCAACCCCAGGTCTGATCCTGTCCGGCCCTTCAGCAGCCCACGCCCCTCTCTCGCCAGCCACTGCGGCCGCAGTAGCAAGCCCATTCTACGCCGAGTACGCCGCCGCCTACTCGCCCCAGTTTGCCAACGGCCTCGATGTCGGATATGCTCCCTTTGCTGCCACTTTAGCATCCACTTCCGGAGGAGGACACCATCATAGTAACGGTGGAGGCGGTCAAGGCGGCCCGCCGTCTGCTCTACCACCCTACCTGTCACCACATGCCGCTGCGGCCTACGCATATGCCCTGCAACCCCCTTCGCATCACCAGGCCATTCCGACCGGAGCACCCGCTCACTTTCCTGTGCCTTATCCGGCTCAACCCCAGGATGCAAGGATGCAGTGAGATTCAAGAACGAAACGCTGTGTGTATATGGTGTCGTGCGAAGCGGATGGATGTTGTTAGACTTGAGCAGTGATGAAGTCCATTAAGAAGATGCCGATGCCTGGTTATACCAAAGAATCATTTGTGTCTCTTGGTCCCTCTACAGTTCTCTTAGACATATATACTTCTTTGATTTTTAAGTTTGCATGCTCATTAAAATATTCAAGATTCTTTCAATCAGCTTTTAAATTTTGTCGACATTGTAAAATTCTTATATGCAAAAAAAGACACTTTTAAATGTATAGGTTCAAAGAAAAATTACTTGTTAAACATATACTTATCAATATATGCAATTTGTACCTATTCTTTGCTATCACTGTTTTCTTCAAGATGTGTTTTAATAAGATCATCATGTTTAATATTAAAATTTTACGCGAAAGAATTATTGAAATGATCTCTGGTGAATTCCAGCCATATTTTAAATATATTAGATGTTTTATATGAAATTTGAATGCAGGTTGTTTATTAAAAGAAATAGTTACCCCCCCCTCCCCCCCTTAACTCGCGAAGCTGCCGTTTCTTTAGCTACAGTACCATCATATACGTTAAAAAATAACTCAAATTCATTATAAGAACTGTTTAATTGTAATTCAGAATTTTTTGTTGAATCTAGTGCAATCGTCAATTTGTAGTCAATCGCCATTGGACGCCATTGTGTGCACTAGGAAGGGGAAAAATAAGGTGGTAAAACTATAGATGAAGGAATCTGGTATCGCACTCATTACTAACCAGATGGTACATTGCGTGTAACTTTATCGCCTCAATTAAATTACTGTCTTGAATGAAACATGGAGGCAGTTACTAAACTCATCCATATAATAGAATTAATCGGTCTGTGCATAACCCCCCCCCCCCCTCTTTACCATTGCATTATATCGGCATCGACACCATCTATACTCAGCATGATCAAGTGAAGCTACATGGTCGCCAATAGACCTAAAAAGGTGCCTTGCTGTTTTATATTGGATAGCTTACGGAGGTGTTTATAGATGACGAACTAAAAATTTATCTTTTTAATATATTCTTATCATTATTCTTATGTGCTGTCTTAGATCTAGGTAAACCATGTGGTGCCTTATACTTGCCTAAGATCAGTTGCATGTAGTCATTGAGTATGACGCGTATCATATAAAAATGAGAGTTTAAGCATCCGAAGACCGTAAAACTGAAGTTTTTTTTTTTTTTTTTTAATTTCTAAAAAAGTTTAGTTTTGCGTATTATTGTTATAATGTAGTGCATATTGTATAGATAGTGTCAGATAGAATCATGCAGTATCAATTACATATAGTTTTGAGAATTTGGTTAGTCAATCGATTTTCGCCTCCCTAATTTAGTAGATCAGCAATGAACAATTACCGCATTTTTTTTTACATTTTTTTTTTTTTTTTTTTTTCAATTCTAAATGTTTCAAAAAGGCCATAAACGGAAAAATTTCTGCTCAATGCGCTTTTTCTTCTTCTCCTTTTTTTTTTTTTTTTTTTTTTTTTTTTTCTTTTTTTTTTTTTAAATTTTAAATCAAAGTTTTCCTGTTAGCCGTTGGCAAGAAAACGATTCATTCGTCTCGAATTGAATGTGACGTCAAGGCTTCCCAAGCATCTTGGTTTAAAATGTGGCACCGAAACCAGTTTTGCAAGTTTCTCGCAAATCGCACCAACCTGTACGTGATATGGCAATGTTCTACCAGCGCCAACTATTTCAACGCAATTTATTTGGCAGAAACCTCACGATAACCATAGAAACAATAGGAACCTTGACGTCACAGATTTTGTTGTGTGTTTTGATCGGACTGGTTTTGGCTCGGTTTTGAGGCATTTTCTGTTCTTAATATTTAAATATATATTTTTTTTTTTTTTAAAGAAGTTTTGTTTAAATATTAGGAATCAGAAAGAATTCCTCATAAATATAAACTAATTTCACTTGTTTTTTTAAAATGCGGGAATTGTCCATTAAGTAAGTTTGACCACAAGATCCACTGCAAATGTTTCAGTTGTGATCAAAGGTTTTAAAATACTATTGTAATGAATTTGTTGTTGAGGTACTGATTATTTTTGATGAAATTGAAGTACTTAATTTTTCCTAAATGGATTACCGTAGTTTAGTAATACACTCAGAAATATTGGCTCTAACAATTTCTTCTAATAGGAGATATATTTATTCAAATCTAACAAATTGTTCCAATCTATCATTTTTTCAAAACGAATTACTTTGTTTACAAACTTGAAAATTCTTACGAACATATCAATTTCAATAGAACATATCAATTTCAATATTATTAAACTCGTACAAGTTGTCCAACTGACCCCTTTCACATTTTTAAACGTGAATAATAAAAATACGATTAAAGATAAGAATGTACCGTTTGCCGCATTGGTAATAGAAAAACAGAAAGTTTGAAAAATACAGAAATTTGCCAATTAGTTTTTATCACAAAACCGTGTTTTCATTATTTAAGTTAAATATGGGTCAGTAATTTATTGGACACACTGTAGAAATATTATAGTGCAGACTAATAATTGTGTTGTATTTTTTAACTGGGCTGTATACTAATTATAAATCATATACAGCCCAATTAAACAATATTTTATTTAGACACCTAACATTTAAAATATACATAAGTATTTAATTGTAACACAATGAGCGAAATCATATTTTTGACGCCTCGTCATTATACGGATGCCAAAGCAAGACTTCTCGATGCATAGCTATGTATAATTTATAAGTCTTTATTATGTATACAAAAAAGATAGATGCTAGTTGAATGTGTTGTCGAACTGTTGTAATCGTCCCATTTTTAAACTGTTACATTTTAAAGTTATCACTAAGCTTTATCATCAAATCATTTTATGCATCATCATTATCATCTTTTACTAATTACGTATTGTAAGAGCTACATGTGATACTGAGGTTGATTTCAAGTCGAAAGATGTATGAAAGACGAAAAACCTATTTTGCTACAAGCGATGCTATTTTTGCGTTTGCGAACTTATAATCAATGGATTCCTTGACCCTTGATTTTAAAAGGTTTTTATGTTCTTTTAATAGTTTCCCTTCAACTTGAGATTAACATCATGTGAATTATATGCAGTACTATGTAGATTTTTAGTAAGTAGCTGTTATGATTTTAGACGGCAAATACAAGTCATTTTGTAAATATATTTATTTTATCCAAAACTAGTTCTCTTAATTTATATCAGACAATTATGCATTGGTTAAATGTAATATAATAAAACTTAGCAAAAAATGATGTAAAATTGTGTATTATAAACTTTTATACAATGTCGGAAACAGGAGTTATGAGAAGATTGGCCAGTTCATGCCGAACTCGAATATCGTTCCAAAACACACATTTTTTATTTTTTTTTAAAGTAATAAAAGTAACAAAACCATCATAAAACATATTTTTTACCTTTCCGTCCTTTCTTATAAAAAATATAAGTCAATTTGAAAACAAAGCATCAATATTTCAAAACTTCCAGTGTATTTTACCCAGCACTGAGCGAGATTGTCCAAAGACCGTTGTCTAACGGTGGCCAATGTTAAGCAATATTGATCATTGTATTTGTGCTACTAGGGAATATGTAACTAATAATCGTGAATTTAAGAAAAACAGTACTTAAAAGAGTAACAAACATTTGCTTAAATTATGACTTTGTCTTATGTATTTGTTTGATATTTAGGTTAAGAAGAAGAAAATCAATGCCTATTGTTACCAATTTCATTGATACATATCAGTAGAAGAAGATATCTATATAATCTTGTTGTACATGTTGGGTAAAATTGTATTTTATAGGGCCAGTCATTTTTGAAAAATTATTACCCGTGTTCATTTTCAAACAGTGAACATTGAAAAATTCTTATTATATATCAACTTTGTATGATTAGGTCTTCAATAACGTATCCAAAATTTGTTTCAATGAGATCATGTAGACAAAAGCATTATGAATAAACTCTTTAGCCATTGCTTATAACTCCAAATATAAATTTAAAGGATTAGTTTTGGGTTTACATGTGTCATTTGTAATAAAATGTTTCTTGTTATAGTATCGTATATTAATATATTACTATTATTAAATTGAGTCATGTATTTTAGAAGATTATAATGTACATGTGTTTATTTATTTATGGAATCATTTGCTCATACTTGCATAGTTTAAGCTCCTTGGTAATATTTAAGCTCAAACTTGAGAGTAAACTTAAATATTTTATTCTGCAAATATTCTTTGCAGTGTATAAAAAAAATCTGATAAATAACTATATATGATTTATGTATGCAATAATTACTTGGGAAAATACATAAAACTGTCAAACATCAAATATAATTTAAAGGTTTTATTCTTCTATTAATACGAATGTATATAATATAAATGTTAAATTACTTCATGATTTTTATTTTATTCCAGGGAGCTTTGAAAAAATGTCTGCTATGCTAAACTCGTTAAATACTTCACTAGTAGAATATAGAAAACTGTCTTATTTATTATGTGTATTTTACAATCATTCAAATGTGCCTAGAACAACAAAACCAAAGTTGTACTTAAAAATGCAACCTGTAGTTTTTATTCATCTATTGAATATAATATGTAAATCTTTGAGTAAGAAAATCGCCTAAAAGATTGGTAAAGAAAATGTAATTATTGAATGTGGTCGCATTTTTATCGCTGAAAAAATATTTTAGCACTTGGAACTTGTTAAAGCTGGCACTCTTAACTGTTATTTATTTTTACTCAATTATTAGCTAGTATATGATATTCAATTGATGTGAGAAAATGACAACTTGCTCACTTTGTTTATTTAGGCCTCAAATTAATAACTTACTATTAATGTTTAATTGTATTTTTCCAAAGTTTGTTTAACTAATGACATTCTTTAGATTTTTCAGTAACTATTTTTATAATTACTAATGTTACGTCGACATTGTGAAATAATATTTGTCGTACAAAAAAAAAACTATTAAGAGGTATCTTTATTAATGTTGTAGTATTAGCTAAAATGGTTTTTAATTAATCGTAACTTTTAAGAAGTAGAACATATAAAAATATTTTTTATAAATCAAAAATGGTTGTTATATTTTTTTTTCCTGCAATTTTAAAGTTTAACATTGGCCAAGAAAGTTCCTATATCATTTGTAACTCACCTTTTAATTTTTTTTTTTTTTTTTTTTTGCTATTAAAAATTGAGAACTAGAAATGAAAAACAACCTAAGTACCAAAAAAACAATAAAAAAAAATTATTATTTTTTTTTTACGGTAAAATGTCCTAAAGACCAAGCTAAAAAAAAGTGGAGAACGCCCTAAGTGCGAACTCCAGTACAATAGCTCAAATTCAATCTGGTACTTAGTCATAGCCTTAAGTACCAGATGCGAGTGTTTTTCATTTTTCGGCTCTCCTGAAAAAAATTATTTTTTTAACTTAAGTCGTTTTCCATTTCTAGTCCTCAATTGTCCTACAAAAGAAAACACTTAATTCATATGAACTGTTATTGTAAATGTATAGAAACTACCAGATGAAATATATACTAACTATTATTTAAAGCTTAACATTGGCCAGGAAAGTTCCTATATCATCTGTAATTCACCTGTAAAAATATTTTTTTGCTATTAAAAAATAACACAATTCATGTGATCTGTTGTTATAAATATAAACAAACTACACGTTTAAAAAGTTAATGTTAAAATTCAAAAAGTATCTTGTCTTTTTGTTTGTAAGTTTTATTTCTTATGCTAATGAACACTAAATTTGTTATCCAATATAACATTTTGGAACGTTTAGTAGATGTACCTTGACGATAATAAGAAGAAATCAACACACATGAATGTTTTGTAAAGTAGATTACAACACAGCAACAGTGCGTATGCAGAGAGTATAAAACTTTGTTATTAAATGTATGCAATATTTTTACATGGTTGAATGTATTTTATATTTCGAATAAGATATCAATAATTCAAATTTTAACATCGAATGCATAAATTTCTTTTACTTTCATATGTTTTGATCAAGACACATTTTGAAAGAGCTGCATCCCATCTATTTATATACAAAAAAAAAAAAGAAAAAGAGAGAGATTACGTTTTATGTCTATCACATCATCTTCGAAGTATATTTTCATATAATAATGTTACATCTTAGCTGTACATTAATGCTTATGTTCATTTGTTAATGGCTCTAGTTATATTGGATATGTCTCATTGTAATTCATCAAAGCTTTGTTATAGTTCATGTATTTTAGGGAAATATACTCATGTCAAGGAAAAGTAATGTTTTCCTTGTATGTATTTCTCGTGTAATTCGATTATTAATAAAACTATATGAAGCTCTATCTTTCTTTTCAGTTTATTTTTCCTTCGGGGATTCATTGATTGTGAAAATTAACGAACAATTTCAGTTTTATCATTTAATGACTGCTAATATAGAACTATCTTTGATCTGCTAATATAGAATTGTCTTTGATAGTAGACACTTCGACCACAATTAACGTAGTTTACCAACATTAAAAAAATGTAGACCTAAATGTATAACGAAGGTATCCAACATCGAAGTTTTTAAACAAATAATATAAATTTAATAAATAAAATCTTTATAAGAAAATAATACATATTTAATGGATTAAATTTATATAAACAAGTCGTACATATTTAGTAAACTAATTTTTATAAAATATAGTACTTATTTAATAAACAAAGCAAAGCTTTATAAAAAAAAAAAAAATTAATACGTATTTCAATTTATAAATAAGTTTCATGTTCATTTTACACTAAGTATGACTTGTGATGTCCTTGAACTAAGATTGCTGTGTTGTTTTAAAAAGCCTTTAAATTATATGTAAGAAAATTATTTTCTAATGATGAATAAGATATTGTAACTAGGGGAGCCGAACATCACATAACTTTCAATTCCACTATATATATTCAAAACGTACGCAAACTTAGCGATAATTTTTCCATTAATCATTACATTGGCAAAAAAGATATATTGCCAAATAGACGGTTGATATAACATTATTCTTTCAGGTAAAAGAGGCAGAGAAGGTACTGTTATTGATGGTTTATGCTAATGAGAAGAGGCAAGGTATGGGCTTCATTACTCCCATCTTCAACATGAGAAGTCGACTTTTGCAAGCATCTTTTCATCAGACGACTACCTAAATATTACTAAATGGCAAAAACTGTTGCTGGAATCCAGCAATATTACAACTTATCACAAATTATCAGAACTCAACCATAACGGCACAATCCCCATCTCGTGACGAAGGCACCATCACGTCTACACACATCATCAGAGGAATTGCCTCGTCCTCCAGGAGACAGCTGCAGATTTCATTGAATCGGGAAGTGAAATTCTCTCAATTTAGGATATGCATTGCATACTCGAAAATCTGCTTCCATTGACCATTACCAAACTTTCTACAGCGGCAAACTGTGGTGTGCCTTTTGCAGAGGCTCCCCCCCCCCCCTCACCACTTTTTCCTGCTCAAAAGATCATCGTCTTCCATTAGATCGAATTGTGATGTAGACGCAGTTGCATACTCCAGATATATTTCGCTGGCGCATCGGTCTACGATTTGATGTGAGAGAAACATTTCATTTCCCCAATTGCATTTGTGAAGGAACTATCTCGCCAAAAAAAAATAGCCAACGAAGAAGCGAACTGCAGCGAACACAGGGAAGATTTCCCTACATCCATTACACGGGTTGCAGTAAAGGCACCTCCGTTCTGGCATACAAACCCAGAAATATGATTTCGCCATAAGGAAAGCCAATTTGTGCTGTCAGGCGTTGCGATGGAAACAGCCAGGTTCCATCACGTAGTTTCGGCACTTCAACATGATGAGGAACTTGCTATAGTTGGCAACCTGTTGTTAAGCCCGCCAGTGGAAAACCCATACTCGGCCATCCGGCGCCTTTGTACGCAGTAAGCAGATGCTAAGAAAGAACTCCTGCATGACCTTATATTCAGAATGCAGCTTGGCGTATTATAATATACATGGTGTAATCGCATAGTACTATTGCGTAATCGCATGTCACTATTTCATCATTATGTAACTTTCTTGTAGGTTCACTATTCTGCATAAATATAAGAATAGCATTTTTCATCACTCACTCTCTTTCCAAATAAATTGCTTTCGATCACACGGTGTCCCGCCTGGTTCATTTTAATTATAACAGGTGGCAAAAAAACCTTCGCGTCTAGGACATGAGAAGAAAAGCGGAGAAAAGAATAAGCAATGAGCTTCTAAACTCGTTGTTCCTACACCGGCTACCGACACATATACACCAGATTCAAGTTATTTGTAACGAAAAGCTGAGGGGGAAAAGGCGGAGATGGCCGATGGAATCCTTTTGGTCGCTAGCAACACCGCAATCCAGGTGGTGAAGACAGAAGACCACACGCTTCAGTACATGTTGGCGGAAATCTCGTCTCGCTTGTCACGGATAAAGATTCGATCCCTTTCCCCCATCAAGAATAAACACCAGAAGAAGCAGCCGCCGGAGAAGCCCAAGCCTTCTGTGACACAAACCAGAGTACTGTTGATATCACCGATGTTTCGGAAGGAGAGCTACTAATTGCTCAGCACGTTCCTACGGGAGGCAGCAAGGTCGAAATTAAACGCCTGTATTTCTTAAACAAATCATTACCAGCTACCTACCTCATAGATGCTAGGGCAGATGTTTAAGTGGTTCCACCATCGGTAGTGAAAAAAGTCGTTCACCTGCTAGGCTACAACTATTGGTGGCTAAAGAGCACAACGATTCCGATGTTCGGTCATAAACATCTTCAATTCAACTTAGGTTTGCTAAGATACTTCCATTAGCCGTTCATCATCGTATCAGTGTCACAGCCAATCATCGGCGTTGATTTCCTGCAACATTTTGGTCTGTTAGTGGACATCTGTCAGTTGCATTATTGACCCCCTCACCCAGCTTCGATCAAATGCCAAAGTTCTCGCAAATAATGCGCCTGAAGTAAAATCGATTAAAGAAGACTCCAAGTTTCATTCCCTGCTTTCAGTTTTCCTGCTCTCATCGAACCCGTATCAGCGGCGTGCTAAGTCAAGCATGGTATGAAACACCACATCCCAACCATAGGACCTCCCGCATTCGCACGACCTCGAAGACTCCCACTTGACAAACTAAAGGCAGCCGAGCGGGAATTCGAGAACCTGGTAGTGACAGGAGTTTGCATGCCATCAAGCAGTTGTTGGTCCTCTCCCCTTCACATGGTGACAAAGAGCAATGGCGAATGGTGCCCGTGAGGAAATTTTCGAAACTGAACAGTGTTTCTGTTCCTGACCGTTATCCGATGTACAGGATTGCCTTCAGGTACTGGAAGGCGAGAGACTGTTCTCCACCATTGACCTGGAAAAGCCGTACCATCAGATTTCAGTCGCAGAGGAGGACATAAAGAACAAGGCCCGTTCTAAGGAAAATTTACGACTGCCCAAAAGTCCAATCTCTCTCTTCTTACCCCCTCCCCCCCCCCACCCTCTTTCAACTCATACAGAAAATTAATTTGAAACCACAAAATTCGATCATTTATCTTTGAATATAACACTCACATTTTAACAAAGTTTCTGTTACCCTACCTCAGGAGGCTAATTGGTTAATATTAATATATCTATATATTAATATATCTAAATACACTGAAGAGCCATAAAAACTGGTAAATCAGCCTAATATCGTGTAGGGCCTCCACAAGCACGCTGAAATGCCGCTACACGACGTGACAGGGATTTGACTAATGTCTGAAGGTATTCTGGAGGCAATTCACACCATGAATCCTGCACGGCAGTCCATAAATCTATAAGAGTGCGAGGTGGTGGAGATTTCATCTGAACAGCACGTTGCAAGACATCCCACATATGCTCAATAATGTTCATGTCTGGGGATTTAGGTGGCCAACAGAGATGTCTAAAGTCAAAAGAGTGTTCCTGGAGCCAGTTTTTAGCAACTCTCGACGTGTAGGGTGTTGCATTGTCCTGCTGGAATTGTCCAAGTCCGGCTGAAGGCGCCATGGACAAGAATGGGGGCTGGAGATCGGACAGGGTACTTATGTACCTGTCACCTGTCAGAGTCCTCTCTAAGAGTATCAGGGATCCCATATAGCGCCAAATACACTAGTCCCATCCATCACAAAGGCTCCATCAGCTTGAACAGTCCTCTGTAGACATGTAGGGTCCATGGATTCAGGCGGTTGTCTTCTTACCCATGCACGTCCATCTGCCCGATACAAATGAAAACGAGGCTCATCGACCAGGCAACGTGTTTCCAGTTATCAACATTCCAATGGAGATATTGGAGGGCCCATGAGAGTCGTAAAGCCTTGTGCCGTGTAGTCAGTAACGGTAAACGAGAGGGCCTTCTCCTTCGAAAGCTCATGTCAATGATGGTCCTTTGAACTATTTGTAAGCTAGACACTTGTTGATGCCCAGCAGTGAAATCCGCGGCAATTTGTGGAAATGTTACACCTCTATCTTGTTTACGGATTTTCTTTAGTCGTTGACAGTCCCGTTCTTTTAAGGTCTTTTCCTGGCCCCACCAATGTCTGAGATTTGATGTTTTACCAGATAATTGAAATTCACGATACGCTCATAAAATGGTCGTACGCGAAAATCCAAATTCCTTCACCACCTCGGAGATACTATGTCCCATCTCTCGAGCACCGACTATAAAACCACGTTCTAAGTCCCTTAAATTTTGATAATCTGCAATTGTAGCAGCAGGAATCGATCCAACAGCTTTGTCAGACATCTGTTATCTTATATAGGCGCTGCAGATTATATCGCATAACGCTGATTGGTGACATACCTCCCTTAGGTGCAAACGCACGCCTATACCAGAATTCTGGCTCTTCAGTGTATATTTCTACAATATTTTTCTTAAAAGAATTTTAAATACTTTTCATTACGAAGTCGCAAAATACAACTAAACAATTGTAAATACAAATTCAATGTTTTTATACCAAACATAAAAGGTTATTTGCACTTATAAGGCAAACATTCACTAACGGTCATCCACCTTCTTCGGAAAGAAAAGATACTGTGTCTTAAGTCAGCTTCCCTCTTGTCAAGTCGTCATTGCTGTTTTTATTTGCCATCTTGGGACTTGGAATCACAAACTAATTTCGTCAAAACCGTTGCTGTCACCCACCCCTTAAAAATACAGTGGTCATCTCATAAGAAAATTACAGAGGACAGGATATAGCTGATCAGCTGACACTTGACATAAAAGTCAGATAATATTCCGCATCCATTCCTTATTACAAGGTTTGGGAAAAAAGAAGATATTAAGTGCTTTCTCCAAATCTTTCTGCTCGATCTAGATTGGAGCGGAGATTTCGACATCTCTCAGCTTTGACTTTAGACATATGCCTTATTATTTGTCTTCCGAAAATATAATTTCATTGTAAAATTCGCACGCACTATTGTTACAAAATAAGCATGAACAATAATTTTCTTTATTTTATTTGTTTTTGTGCTTTACTTTTTACGATTGCCTAATTTTAAATTTACGACAGCCCATTTTAAATTTACGACTGCCCAAATAAGCCACGACTACCCGTTATAATAGGCCCTGATAAAGAAAATATCAGTAATGACACCGTTTGGGCTATCCGTATTTCCTTTCATGCCCTTTGGTTTGTCGAATACAGCCTCCACTTTCCAACGCTTTATACACCATGTGTTGCTGGGACTCCACTTCTGCGTTCCGTATTTTGATGACGTCTTAGAGGCATCTGAAAATGAGGAGCAACGTTTTTAGCATCACTTTCCTCTAAACCTGTTTAAGCTTTATTTACGATTAACCCTGATACAACAAATTATATCTAGGAGGCTAAGGCACCTCGGTCTGGCATAAAAGTGGGATTTAATCCCAGATAAGCTTAAAGTTTCGATATCGCTGAAGGGGGGAGGGGGGGGGGGCACTGTGACGGTCAACTAGTTTCGTCACGCTATTAGTGCTCATAGACTTTCAAAAACATTTTGAGTGGGACTTTGCCGGCACAAGGATGGAACAGAAAAAGAAAAACTGATTTTTACCTTTTTGATAGACTTCGAAAACTGGAATACGGTTCATCAGTAATTCGACTTTGTAAATATCATTTGTAATTTGTATTTAGTTTCATTAAATCAATTTATCTCTTGTAAACATCACAAATATCTTTACGTAAATAAAACTACGGAATCCTCTTACGGCGTCTATGCATTCAAGCAAACTTCCTTCATTTACAATTTATAATTAAAAAAAAATAATTAAAAATATATACTTATTATACTTTTATACTTTTCGATAATTCTTATATTATCCTTTCTTATAATTGAAACTGAAAAGAGGAGAAAAAAACGATCGTTCATAAGATATGTTCAAGCAAACAGAACTCTGTGTTAAAGTCATTCATTTTTCAACTTTTTACACCATTTAAGTATTTTTATGGGAATTTCGAAGGTGGGGATGTTTAGAACAACTTAAGAGGCATTACCACAGCGATTTTTATCAAAATCGTTAGAGCTGTGTTTTAGCAATCATTGAAAAACATGATTTTTTTTTCAATGACAGCTACCTTATGCGCATGCGCGATTTTGACGAAAACCTTAATGGTAGGTCCTTGAGCCATCACCAACCTGCTCACCAAATTTGAACATCGTAGATCAGTTTGTTCGGTAGTTATGCTGACCACGTACACACACAGAGATATAGAGACAGACATTTTTTCTATATCACTTTTTTGTGATCAGGATGTTCCAAAACGTGGAGAAATGCAAAAAAATCGAAAAAAAAAAAAATTGTGACCGAATCCTATACTATCCCTATGTATTACAATCCCTATGTATTACAATCTCTATGTATTACATATGGGTAATTGAAAGCAAACTAGGGGTGTGGAACATCACACAACTTTCAATTACACTATATTACTGATGTGGATTTGTGCTATTTACCGTATTTATAATTCCATCATTCGTTTAGAAAAAATAGCCAGTTTGGCGATATTTTTTGCGATAATTGTAATATGAGAATTAAAAAAAAAAAAAAAAAAAAAAAAAAAAACACCTTTGCTAAAATTGAAATTTCGGCGATATACATTTCAATAATTCTTATATTATCTTTCCTTATAAGTGAAACTGAAAAGAGGAGAAAAAACGATCGTTCATAAGGTATGTTCAAGCAAACAGAACTCTGTGTTAAAGGCATTCGTTTCTCAATTTTTTACACCATTAAAGTATTTTTACGGGAATTTAGGAAGTGGGGGTGTTAAGAAGACCTTAAGAGGCATTAGCACAGTGATTTTTATCAAAATCGTTAGAGCCGTTTTTTAGCAATCATTGGAAAACCTGATTTTTTAAATGGCAGCTACCTTATGCGCATGAATTGGAAGAAAACCTTAATGGTAAGTCCTTTGGCCATCACCAACCTGCTCACCAATTTTGAACATCGTCGGTCAATTTGTTCGAGAGTTATGCTGACCACGTACACACAGAAGGACATTTTTTCTAGATCACTTTTTTGAGATGAGGATGTTCCAAAACATGAAAAAATACAACAACAAAAAAGCGATTTTTTTTTTTTTTGACCGAATCTTATACTTTCATTACCCTATGTATTACATATGGGTAATTGAAAGTAAAAAGATATGTGAGCTGAAAATAACCATTACAGAATTGTATGAGGGGCTGGTTCCGCCCTCTGCCATAGGTGTTCCCTCAGAGCAGCAACATATATAGGAATAGCTTATAGTATTGAGTCCTCTGGCCCCGGTATAATAAGAAAAGGCGATCAAATGTTACATTCCCGCCAAGAGAAGAAAGACACTTCAACTGAGAAAGAATCAGTCAAAAGCCCAAAGTTTCAGCCCAAAATGCAGAAACAAAAGATAATCAGGAGCGAAAAATCACAAGATCTCGTAAATGCGGTAAACAGTCTTAAAGCTGGAGTCGAGAGGTTTAAAACTCAAATTACACAGGGCAATGACCCTATGTGGAGCAAAGTACAGGGTATCAATAGCTCGATGTATGATACATACTAATAGACCGATTTATCCCAATAGCCTGATTTATTCCAACAGCCCGATATATTCCAATTAACTTGATTTATTTCCTATGTATCCTGACAATGGGATGAAGAATTATAAAAAGAAAAATGCCGAAATTTTGAACAAACTTTTCCTCAGTTCAATTGAACATCTATTGAACTCCACAATTTGCTGCATGTCCCCATTCAAAGTCAATAAGATAAACAAAATTTATATGTAAAACAAAATTTATATGTAAAACAAAATTTATATGTAAAACAAAATTTATATGTAAAACAAAATCATTAATGAAAAATTAATCTTCTTATGGCCGAAGTAAAGTTTACCATGAGCCTTAAGTCCAAGACCATTACGAAGTTTTTATTTTTTTTTATTTTTATTATTATTATTTGAGTTTTATAAAATATCTATACATCAATGCAACTGAACAACATCATCATACGTCTCTTTTTATTCAAGCAGATGGAGCAGGCGCATGGCCAAACATTAAGTGGGGACTGACACCGGACCACACTTATGACCAATTGAAAACAATACCCTTAGGCTTAAGGCACATAGTAATAATAATAATAATAAAGAAATAGTTGTTGCATTTTACATAACTTCTTGGGTTTAGTGTCGCTCCACCTGTTCTGGATACATTTTTCTATCAAACTTTGGTGATATAGATATATATACATATATATATATATATATATATATATATATATATATATATATATATATATATATATATATATATATATATATATATATATATATATATATATATATATATATATATATATATATATATATATATATATATATATATATATATATATATATATATATATATATATATATATATATATATATATATATATCCCAGATAGCATTTTATCCTTTTAAAACCCTTGTCTAAACCTCTCAAGCGAAAAGGGAGTAAGGTTCAGATGACAAGGGAGTAACCATCATAAAACCTTGAAGGAAGGGTCCTAGTCTCCAGACGTCAAGCTTTTGGTAACCATTTCATGACCCCCCTTGCCACAAGGCTTTCGCCGTAAAGGGTATGTAAACCTTTTCGGGATGAGCTTGCCACAAGGTTTTCGCCGTAAAGGGTGTGTAAACCTTTTCGTGATAAGCCTGCCACACGGTTTTTGCCGTAAGGGTTGTATAAGCCTTTTCATAATAGGCTTGCCAAAAGGTTTTCACTGTAAAGGGTGTGTAAACCTTTTCACTCTGAGGTTCCCACCCTGTAGATATAGGAAAGGTTGCAAAAACTTTCCTTTATAAAGTATCATTTATCTTTTGTGTTCAAAAAGAAGCACTTAATTGGGAGAGTTCCAATATTGTCGGAAAATGCTTTAAATTTAGTGGCTAATGAAAAATTAATATTTATTCTATAGGAATTTAATTACAATTTGCCTTTAATGGTATCAATCATAACCCAATTTATTGATAAATTTTAATTTATTTGCTAGGTAGAACTTACTAGAATAATAAACATAATTTACTTTTTTTTGTAAAGAATTTAAAAAAAAAAATAAAGATTCAAAATTCAATAAAAAATTATGTATATATTATTAAAAAAATGCATTGGAGATCTTAGTAGGTTGCGTTAGACAATTTAAATTGCATTAAAATTTGTTTTAAAGGGTTAATCCAAGCTACTTATAGTTTTATTATTAGAAACATATACAACTAAAAATGCATTTTTACTGATAATTCTTTTTTAGATAATTCTTTATTTTGAAGTAAACAAACACAAATGAGTTGCTTTTTCATTTTATACAAAGAATATAATTTAAACATGATTTTAAATATATACTACATATATTTCTTCATTTATTTGCTGCATCTGACAAGAAGTTTCTGGAAGATTCTTGAGGAAAACTAAAGTGAATCCCATTCATTTCTATCTGAAAAAAATAAACAAATTTAAAATCTATAATAATAAAACAAGCTGTGTGTCTGTCTGTTTGTGGATCTGTTATAGAAACCTACTTAAAATTGGAGTAGAGCTCTGAAATTTTCAACACAAGAAGTTTTGACCTTCTAATTTATGAATGTCAAACAGAATGTAAAATTTTAATTAGTTCTTTTTTAATTAATATTTTAACTAACTTTTATTTTACAAAGTGACTTCAAATAGAGATACAGCTCTGAAATTTTCAACATAAGTAATTTTGGCCTTCTTATTGAACTATTGAAAAAAAGAATTTTAAATTTGTTGTTAGTTTTTTCTTTAATTAATTAATAAATATTTTACAAAACGGTTTCTAATAGAGCTACAGCTCTGAAATTTTCAACATAAGTAGATTTAGCCTTCTAATTGGACTTTTAAAAAACGGAATTTTAAATTTTTATTTAGTTCTTTTTAATTAATTAATAACTATTCTATAAAATGATATCCAATATTCTTACAGCTCTGAAATTTTCAACATAAGTAGTTTTGTCTTTTATTTGGCCTTTTTTTGAAATACAGAGTTTCAAATTTTTATTTAGTTCCTTTTTAATTATTATTTTTTTTTTTAATTTATTAATATATATTTAACAAAACGATATCTAATAGAGCTGCAGCTCTGAAATTTTCAACATAAGTAGTTGTGCCCTCCTAATTGGACGTTTGAAAAACATAATTTTACATTTTTATTTAGTTCTTTTTTAATTAATTAAAAAATATTTTACAAAACGATTTCTATTTGGGCTACAGTTCTGAAATTTTCAATACAAGTAGTTTTCGCATTCTAATTGGACTATTGACAAACAGAATGTTAAAATTTTAATTTGATTTTCGATTGATTCTTTGAATTATTATTTTTTTTTTAACAAAAAGCGACTTCTAATAGGCCTAGAGCTTTGAAAGTTTCAACATAAATAGTTTTGGCTTTCTAATTTTGCTTTCCACAAATATGTGTTAAAATAATCTTAACCCCCTGAAACCTACAGAGCCAGAGAACTATTTGTTCTGCAGAGGATTCTCGGGCGGTTTTGGGCGTTTTGCGATCTTCGAGGTTTGGGGGGTCGGGTCAGCTTCCTCACCTCCTGTGGTGTTGATTTATAGGGGGCAGTTCACTCCTGTCAACTCCGAGAAGCAGAGTCTTGTGGCGAATTTTTTTTTTCTTTCTTTTGCATGGGACATTTAGTAGAAACTCTTTCCGCGCGGGAACTTTTACTAGAGAATTGCCAAGTTTTACAAAATAATTTGCGTTTTGGTTCGCAAAACTTTAAATACATATGAAATAAACCATGCTATTGATATTGTTAAATAAAATTATAATATTTAGCTAAACTTCTTGAAGAAATTAATTATTTCGTCAAGACAGATCCCTCTATAAATTGTTTTAGTCGCATACAACTGCGAACTCAAATATTTGTGAATTTTTGACTCATTTTCAAATGACGTTATTCTTTTTTTTTTTTCGCGAGACATAATTATATAACCCATGAAAACAAAGTTTTAAATATTAATCCTTTATATACATCGCCGATTCTGTTAACAGCGTGTGCTTGGTGCTTGTATCTAATTTTAAATATCAAACACATTTATATCAGCAAAATGTGTTGCAAACTACGTTTCAAAATGTATTTATTAGAAATGAACGTGCATTTATGCATTCACATCCAAACATCTTTTTTTTTATTTTATTTTGATTAAAACAATTTTATTATTTATTTATTTAAAAAAAATTTGGCAATATCAAAGAGTTTTAACAATGATCGGCTTACTGCTATTTTAGCGCGATTGGATGAAGGCAAGTTAGTTTATTAGTATTCCGTATAAGCAACTTTTTAGTGACAATAACAGCCCCAAAATGTGAAAGAATGTATTACCATCGACATCGAATCTATCTACCAACTTTCAGCCCGCTTGGATGACGGCAAGGTGGGTTAATTAAGCATCCGCAGACTTGCACTCTATCGACACTCACATAAAATCGAAGTTAATTTAAAGAATTCAAAATACATCCTTTATTGAAACTTTAATGCCTCTAATACGTACGTTATTGAAATATTCGATTTTTCTTAGATGCTATTTTATAATTTTAGGTGAAATGAAAGTACTCCCCTCGCTCGATAAAAATTTAACACTCCCTGTTTCACCACGATTAATAATTTGGTATTGAAGATCAGAAGAAATAAAGGATTCTACTTACGTAGGATTGCTTAGCCATATGAAGTCCGTGGCGTATACAGGGAGGAGGCTGATAGGGCTACAGCTCCCTGAAAATTGAGAAAAATTATATTTCCAAGTGTAATGTAACAATTTTTGTAAATAGTTAATACTTAATATCCTCATTTAACTAACTTTTCGAGTCAGTCATTTTTTCAAAATAATTATAACAACGAGAAATGAACACAAAAATACAAGCACATCTATTTCATTTCAAACTCTTCCGATTTTACATTTCTTTCTCATTTCTATATGCTGGGGTCATGACGTCCTTCAGATGGTCAGAGCAGAGAAAACTTACTGATTCCCTGAAAGAGCATGCGTAGACACAAGACTTCTCCCTCCTGATACCAATAATACAAATCTGCCATAGAAAATCTGGTAAAATTTTATGAAAGAGGTTTTCTTGGTTTTCAAAACATCATCGAAGCAGATTAGGAAATATGGAAAACAAAATACAGGGTTACTAGAAAAGAATCATTCATTTTCAAAACCCGACTTATTCAAAAGTATTATACTTACAAATACGATTGGTACAAGAAAACAACCGCAAAATATTTAAGTTTTATGCTCCAGGTGGTGCTCAAGTTTACCCGATTTATTCAAAAGTATAATACTTTTGAATAAATCTTGTTTTGAAAATGAATGATTCTTTTGTAGTAACCCTGTAGAAAGGTTTTCTTGATGCTTTCGCAGAATGTTCTGTAGACATATTTCCGAATATACGTCCCTTATTAAAAAAAAAAAATGTATTTTACCAGTTTCAATTGAAACTTCTGAGCTTTCAACTTTGTGATCATTAACATCATATTAAGAAATTCTATGAGCAAAACAAGGTTGAACAGACTGGCACTTTTTGTCAATTCACAACAACATAAAAATTTGGTTTCGGTAGCCAATGAAATTGCCTTGTTTAGGGGACTTAGAATACACCAATAAACAGTGTTTACATTATATCATAACAATATTTAACATTTAATAAATTTCACTGTATACACCAGCGTTGACTTTTTAACATGTTACTTCTTGCGTTGCTTGTATTATGTGTTTACATTGATTTTATTTATAACATTCATGCTTACGTTTTTTTAATAACACATGCTTAAGTTGTGTTTTAGAAACGGCACTAATGTTTATTAAATGTTCTTTTCGTTATAATGTAGAATTGTAAAATTATATGTTTTTCAATACCTTAACAGAATAGTTGTGAAACACTGCAGTTTTAAATTTCCTTTCATTATGTTAAAAAGTGAGTAATTTTAATTTATAACTAGTTTTATTATTTTTTAATATTAGCTGCCCAACCCTCTTTCCTATTATGATCAAATGTTCAGTTTTTAAGGCGTTACATGAATATGGCAAGAGCAGACAAAAGTCTTTTTTTTCTTTCAGAAAACCAAAGAAAAAAACTAAATAGTGAGTAACTATAATACTACTAAAAAAGTGTAGTAGAAGTACTGATCCTCCAATTCTAAAATGTGACTGCAAAAAATTAATAATCAAATGAAATAATAAAATAAAATTTTAAAGATTGAGACTGCTCTACAAGAAAATAGCCTATAAACACACTATAAAAAATGGTGACTAAATAAAAATAAACATTAGAAAAATTATAATTTCACTCCATAATACTAAAAAAATATGAAAAAGTAATAAAATAAACAACAGAAAATAATGAAGTAGTTCTTGAAGAGCTGGTCAACAAGGTTACCAGAAAAGCGACTAGCAGAAGAATTCATTGTTTTTAACACTACGCACATTTGATTAAAAATTACAAAAGTTAAAAAAAAAAAAGCTTACCTCAAACTTCAGGAGATAGCTTTGAGTTGGGTTTCAGCATTTTGCAGTCAGATCTTTTGAGTTGTGGAACGCAAATTTTCTGAGAAATATTGGAAAATGTATTTTAAACAGAGTTTGAAAGAAACATTGGAACAGATGTAGCATATAGGACATTTGGCGATTAGAAAATTCGCCAAAATTAAAAACACAGTAACTAAAATAAAATTTAAATAAAAACAAAGAAGGGCTTGTCAAGAAGAACCCGCGATATCTTGTTTTACTAAAAAATTTTAAAATTTATTGGATCCATACAACAAAACAAAAAGACAAAAGGTACCGAATTTTTTTTTTTTTTTAACTTCAGATGGAGAAAAGCACCTCCTCTATTTCTAACCCCCGCCCCGCAAACCAAGAAGCAGTTGGGCTCGGTGTATCTGTCAATACCATACAACAGCGTTATAGCCTTGGGAAATTGGTTAATTGGCCACACATGCTGCATGTCTGCTCTTTGACAAAAGACCAGACATGCCTTGGGGATGCACCGGAGTGTCCTTAAAGTGGGCTTGCAATATACGATTGATAAGAATGTATTTCAGAGTAACATTTAATTTTAGTATGTGTGTCAAGATTTAGAATTTATACATTTAAAATTGAATTTTTTTAAAACGAATTTCAAAAGCTAGCTATCGATACCAATAAAAGTAATTTGTTTAAAAATTTATTTATTTAAAGTTTAAATAATTATTTTTCAAAATACCAAGTTTACATTCTCAAAAGCATTTGTTATTTGGGTAAATGGTATTTATATTATTCATTGATTTAAAAAGGAAATGGCTGACCAAACGGTATAGTGTTTAGAGTGCAAGCTTATAGACCGCGAGGTTGCTTGTTTGAGTCCCGTGTTAGGCATGGGTGTTGGTAAATGTATGTTGGCTTGTCTAATGACGAATGTTTCGGCGCATTATAGCCCTCGTGTTGCTGAAGGCGCCAGATAATCTGAAAACAACCAAGCAATAAGGAAATGATAAATTCATTACTTATGTAAGAACGTATCACCAGAAATTAATGCATATCTAAAATGATTATTAATTCATTGTGTTTGTAATTTATGTAGAAATTTTTTAATATTTGAGAACTACCTGGTTCAATTTGCAGGCAACGTTTTGTAAAATGTTAGGCCCTTATGATATTATTTTACCCTTAAGTAATACTATGGGGGGGGGGGGGGGGAGAAAGAAAGAAAAAAAAATCTTTTTTTTTTATATACTGCTTTTTTTAAAAATGTCCGTAAAATTGTTAAAATGGTAAATACGTAATTGTTTTGAAATCCAATACATTGATCTGTTTGAAAATTTTGCCTTGAGATAAAAATTATCTAATAATCATTAGTTATTTAATAAGTTTTTCTAAAATATCAGAAAATTCTGTAAAATTGTAGTACTCGATTAATCGACAGCAAACTTTTATAATTGAAATTTTATTTTAAAATTTAAAACTTTAAAAAAAAAATCTTTATATTGTTTTTGTCCTATCCTTTCTAGTTTGTCTAGAAAATACGATATTTTAGTATGCTGATTTATAAGTTTATATGTATTTCTTGGCCTATTATGTTGAATATGCAATAACCTCGAATACCATGAAATGAATTTAATTGAGACCTTAAACCGTTTAAATAAAGGTCACATAATCTAAAATGCTGTTTTCGAAAGTTTCCAAAATGTCTGTTCGTTGCTTTTCTTTCTTACAAAAACTACCAGTTGGAAATATTTTCTAGCGTATGGGCCTCTTCATTTTTCTACCTAAATAAGCCAATAAAATAGCTTTCGAAAAATATAACCTCTTACTAGGAATAAATAAATGGAAGCCGATATGCATTTCACAAGATGTTTTAACAAACTATTTTCTTAAAAATCAGTACACATAAGGACATTTTAACTTTTATTGAAACGAAAAAATTAAAACAATAATTTATTTTAATTCTTGTATTTTAATGTTTAGAAATGAATATTATTGAGATAATTTTTTTTAGAGGCTGTATTACAGTATTTTATAAAGCCAAAACATATCATGAGAGCACCCAATTAACGCTGGTGTACTATTTCTATTACCAAAACCTTTTTTACATTTACCAGGGTTCGGCAGACGTTTCTGTGCAAAGAGCCAAACATTCAATAATCATCAGAATCGCAGTACATTTAAAGAGCGGAAATACGAGTTTTTAACAACGAACATTTTTATAGTATAAAAATCATGGCAGATGAGACCAGGCCTGTAGCCAGAGTGGGGCAAGACCTGGAAAAATCTTCGCCTGTCCTGGAAAATTTTATCCCAATCATTTGTAAACCTTTATATCTATGATTGAATTGAAACGAACATTTTGCTGCTGTTGATACCTTCGGTTGTAGCACAGCAACTTGCGAATCTACCTTTTCCACTTTGACGGCCATAAATTGTCCCTAAAGAATGTCAATGGGCCACGAAAGGATGGCAAATCTAGTGTTTTGGGCATTTGAAGTAGAGATAAGAGTTTTGAAATTGTTTAATATGGTGTAAAGATAGGAAATTGCTATTATACTAACATTTATCATTTTATTTTAGATTTTTTTGTTACGCTATGTATTTTAAAAAGTTTCAAAATGTTTAATATAAGACCAAGAATAGAAAAATGAATTTCTATTATTTTATATTATAATTAATAAAATATGCAAATAAATAGAAAAAGGGTTTTTATATTATAATAGTATCTGATAAATTTTTCAGAGTATTGAAAATGATAGGAGAAAATAAAGGAAAATGCAATTCTATTAGTAATGTATATATATATATATATATATATATATATATATATATATATATATATATATATATATATATATAAAGATATAGTTTTTATATAAAAATTTAAATAACTTTTTATTGCTGAAAGAATTTCTTAAATGAAAAGTTTGTTAAAGAGTTATGTAGCAGTTCCACAAGACCAATGATAGAAAAATGTAATTTGTTTAACAATATATATTTTTAAATAGAAATGTAAGAACAGAACTTCGAAAAAACTTTTTATGTTAAAAAAACTTTTTATGTTAAAAAAACTTTTTATGTTAAAAAAACTTTTTATGTAAAAGTAATTTTTACTAATTTTTATATTTGTAATTATTTTTAAAGTAGATATTCTTAAGTTGAAATGTGTGAAAAATTAAGAGATGGACAAGCATAGAATATTTTAAAGGAATAGAATTGTATTAAATATACTTTAAAAATTTTTTAATTGAAAGTTTTGTTTTTATCAAAAAAATTTCTGGTGTAGAATCTTTAAAAGAATTAATAAAAATAAAATTACATCAAAAATACATTAACAATGTTTCTTTTTTTAAATATTTTTTTGTATATGTACTTCACAAAGTGCTCTGATAAATACTCTTTTACGAATTGTAAAAATTGTATAAATTTGTAATAATTGTAAAAATTTCAATTGTAAAAATTAATTGAAAACCAATTAAGTAATTTATATTTCTGCCCCTCCTGGGAAAATTTTTGCCCGTCCTACAAACTTTGGCTGGCTACGGGCCTGAATGAGACAAGTCAGCTGTCCAAATTTGGTGTTAATTAACGCATACGATTTAGTTCATTCTTTTTTAAATTCTCGATTTTTCACATCAATTTTTTTCTTCGTTTTGGATGAAATCGAACTCGGGTTTTTCCAATCAAGTGTATAAAAAGCAAAGGTCGTTTTAGCAACACGCGCATGTGTAAAATTTTACAGCAAAATTTGCCGTCTACCTCAGTCGGAGACAAGAGAACAACGAACGTCAACAAAAGCTCGATGCAATTGGAATTGTGACGCATCATGGGCTCACTCATATACAGGGGCGGATTTAGAGGTCAATCACGGGGGGTGCGATTATGACCGTGAGTGATTACAGTCGCGGTAATAATTTTTCAACTTGGAAGAGAGGGGGAGGGAAGGGGTGTCATCAATTAGTATGATACTACCAGGGTTCAATGGGAATAAAAATTAGAGGGTTTGACCATCCTCTTTTGCGTCCCATATAACAAATTACCCCGAAAATGTAATAAAAAATTACATTATAAATATTTAGTATTTTTTATTAGAAAAAGAATATTTAAGAGTTCAAAAAAAATATCTCATGCAGATCAGGTGAAGTGTAAAAAGTTCAACAACCCTGAAAATTCAACTTTTTTTATGCAAGTTAATTAACCAATATATTCAATATCATAAATAATTTAATGCAGAAAAGAGGCGGCAGATCTTTTAACGACTTTAGACAATACTGCAGGTACATTAAACTCTATATTCATAAAGTTTTAATAATTTCCAAAGTTAAACAATGCTTTTCAACTGTGTTTGACATCACATTAGTAAATTAAAATATAAGTTACATAAACTTGAGACTATACACTATAATATTGATCATTGCATTCAAATTTGATACGGCATTATTTACTGTTTCCATATTTTCCTTTATTTAAATGAAAATCGAGGGTTTGGCGATATTTTTATGTGGGAAGAGAGAGGGGGAAAAAAAAACTGGGAAAAAACGCCGAAACGCGAAAATTGGTGATGATATTCAATAGACATTACACTGTCATTCCTTGTACAAAAAACAGAAAAATATCAATCGTTGATGGGCGATGCTCAAGGTAGAAAAGCGAGTGTTAAAGGCACTCGTTTTTCAGCTTTTTCCGCTTTTATCAGATTTCTATGGGAATTTCGGTTGGGACGATTGCACAACCTTAATCGTAGGTCCCATGGCTACCACTAACCCGCACACCAAATTTGACTATCGTACGTCAATTCGTTTAGGAGTTATGCTGACCACGTACAGATAGACATTTTATCTAGACCACTTTTTTGAAATCGGAATGTTTTAAAACCAGGGGAAAAAGGAAAAAAAAAATCGATTTTTTTATGAACTGAAAGTAAAAACGTGTTTGGCTATGATTCTCAATATTTTGAAAAGAAGTACAAAACAACATGGAACTCACTTTAAACTGTTAAGGATAAATTACATTTTTATAATTTAAGAAAATAATTTCGTTTGACATTGTTAAAGGGTTTTAAGGATTTTGCATATGAAAGGGTGTAGATATAATGCTTATTTCAGTAAAATCAGTTTATTTTTATAAGAATGAAATATTTTATTACAATCTATTCAAATATTACTTTGATAATTGCACACAATATCGAATATCAGTGTGCACGATAAGTCCCTTCTTCGGATCATTCGGACAAAAATGAAATATTTAAACATTTTTCGGAAAAAACAAAGATCTAAACAAATATTGTTGATGAAATATTACATTTTGTGAAATAAGTAAAATTTAAAAAAAAAAAAAAAATCTTACCAATGTTAGGTCACCTTAACCTTAACTCTACATATTGATGCACTACTAAGACTGCTCTAACTAAATTAACATATATTCGAACTTAATAGTAAAAAAAGAGTGAGTGCGTTGACCTCAATGTGCGTGTGTGTACAGTTTTTTTAGTAAAAAAAAAAAAATTATCTTTGAAAATAAGATAGTTTTTACTATGGCGCTCTCAAATTTTTTATTTATTTATTATGTAAACTTTCTTTTCTTTTAATTGGTTAAATACGCATCAACAATATTATCAAATTCTATAAAGATTTTCTGTATTAATCCAGTATAAATTTCTTTTAAAACTTTAATATAATTCTGATTTGGTTAGGGGGTTACTAATATCAAAGGGTACGTATGCTTTATTTCTGACATCCGCGAAAGTTTTTAAGGTGCAGGCGGGCCATAATTAAACTGGTGTTGTTTAGATCAGTCCGGAGTCTGTAGAAATTAATAAATCTTTTTGAAATTTTGTATTAGTACTGCTGGGAAAATCTGGTAATGCTGTTTAAACATTATCATAAAATTTTTGAAATGAAAACTTTAAGATATAACTGTTTGGATTTTTGCTAATTACGTTTCAAGAACAACAATATATTTAAAACTTCATTGGATTGATTTCATTTTGATTTATTATTTCATTTATAAGGAATAACATGTAAAACTAACAGCCATATAAGCCCTTTTCATCTTAAAGTTTTATATTTTCCTTTAGTTGCAAAAATTCTCTAAATAGATAGATTTTAATTATATCCAACCTGTACTTTAATATAAATTTTGAGATTGCTTTAACATAACACTATATTTTCTTTTATAAATATGATTTAAGGGAACTTAAATTAGGAAAATGTACTCAAAGACCATCTTAAACCGTCAACACACAAATCCTCATATTTAAAAAAAAAAATTTAAAAAAAAAGAGCAGATTTTTTAAACAAACAGCTTTATATCATCTGAAAATTAGTTTAAATTTCTGCATTATATTCAAATAAAATTCCAAACAAAATTAGTTACAGCAGGTAAAATTGTAATAATAATAATAATGTTCATATAACCATAGAACCTGCTTTTTCATCACAAGTAGCATCTCAAATCGGTTACATATTGTGTCTCATATTAGACATTATCAGTCATATTACCATCAAGTTTGAGTCACACTTACAAAAGCACATTTGAAATTAGAATTAGAAAGAAAAGAAGAAAAAAAAAGAAAAAAAAAAAAACACATTTAAAAAGATTTTAACATTAACTGATTTAACTTATTTGTAAGTCATCGGTATTGTTCCCAATATTTCAGTCATTCATATTTAAATAATAAATTCATACAAAACAATTTTGACTTTTATTTAACAGAACAAATGAAAACTGCCAAAAGCTGCGAATGAGCAATATTTACAAATTTGCAATCTAAGCTGACTAGTTTTACAATTATGTTAAATTACTTGATATTCTTCTAGTAGCAATAAATGTCGTTGTATGGGATATTTCCAGGCACAAGTGCTACATGATACTGCACCGGGACAACGTTAGATTCTGATTAGTTTATTTATCAAGCATCTACCAGATGGTCTTTCAAGGGAAAAATGGACTTCATATACATCTTAAATAAGAGAAACCTCGGAAAACTATCAGGAAGTAGCTCACCAATCGATTACTAGTCAAATTTTTTAAAGTCTTTACTCAATTTGAAAACAGACTACAGAGCGCTAAATATTGCTCGACCCGGTGACTTTTCGTATGGTAGGGGAGTATACCTCTTTTGTGAGTGAGATTGGAGCATAGCAACATTTAAAAACGTGCTAGGCTATGATCCTCAATATTTTGAAAAGAAGTTGAAAACTATATGGAACTCACTTTAAACTGTTAAGGATAAATTACATTTTTATAATTTAAAAAAGTAATTTTGTTTGACTTTATCACAGGGCTTTAATGATTTTGCATATGAAAGGGTGCAGATACAATGGGTTAATCCAATAAAATCAGTTCATTTTTATAAGAATTAAATATTTTATTACAATCTATTCATATACTGATGGTATTGAATTGAGAGTTACGTTGATAATTACATAAAATATCAAATATGAGTGTGTAGGATAAATCGCTACTTCTGATCATTCGGTCAAAAATGAAATATTCAAACATATTTAGAAAAAGAAAATGTCTAAACTAAAACAAATTGTTAATGTTATATTACATTTTGTAAAATAAATAGTAATATTAAAAAAATCTTATCATGGTTATATATTACTGTTAATTATCTTGCACTGCCATACCAATTGAAGAAACAAACAATCTAGACATAGCATGCACCCCCCAACTCAAGCAAGAATGACCATTCCATTTACTTCCACCCCAGAGTAGAGGCGTAGAGGCATGTTAGTAATTTTGCAACTCGCATGTGATATGGGATATGGGGCAATGTCACGTGCAAGGGAGGGGATAGTATGACCCCTCAAATTTTATTACTTTGTTTGTGTCCTTCAAATTCAAGGTCACACAAAGGGGTCATTTTGTTCCCTTCCCTGGGCTGTTTTAAGATCTTTAGGAAAGAATGAAGATAAACTTCTTGGTCCTAATTTAGCCATAGTATCTTGATCGGAACTTAAGTTCTTGCAATATTTTGTAGAATTGCAATAATGCTATAGTGCCGATTTGATCAAAGCTTTTTCTTAATTATGAATTAGGCATTTTATTTTCCAATTACAATTAAAGGATTTTTTGTAAAGCTATTTTAGTGCATGATTTTTTGTACATCGAATGAAGTTTAGGGGGTGCGATGGCACCCCGATATTAAACCTTTATAATTAATTGGCCTCTGATCAAGGAAAAAATCGTGGTGAAATTGAGATATTTTTAAATGGTCCTTCAAAATTCATTTTTTAATTTGAGAATCACACAAGGGGTGAAGATTCTTTGAGCTGTACATTGCAGGTCAACACAATCCCAATCTACTCGTCCTTTCTCAAGCCCATTTCTTCTACGGGTAACGAAATAAGGAGTTCGGTTAAGTGGCTTAAAAATCTGTATTAATGAGGCATGAAGAATGTCATAAAAAGCTTAATTTTGTTTGCTGATTTCCATCGATATTGATATTAAGTAAAAAATAGATGTTACAATAATTAATGAAATTTAATTTTTTTTTTTTTTTTTTTTTTTTTTTACTTTGAACTCGGTGAAACTGCCATTTAAAAATAATTTAAACGAGATACTTCATGGGGGGTGCGGTCGCAGCCCCCGCATCCCCCCTAAATCCGCGCCTGCTCATATAGCGCATTCTGATTGCTCTGTATTTTGACTGGGAAGGTACCAGGGGGCCGCTAACTTTAAGTTGGTATTTGAGAACAGTGCTATCAGTTCATCTTACTCCTCTAATTTATCTTTGTTTTTTCTCGTTTTCTCTATATTTCTGGTTTGAGAATACGCAGCAAGTTTAGTATTTGTTTACCCAAACAATGAAAAAATGTATAATCATTTATTGCTTCATCTTATTCTTAGGTTAAATGTCCTGAATGCATGTGGTTATAATAACTGTGGAGATATTATCTTTTTAGTATCGACGCTAATATGTGTTTATGGGCGAGGGAGGGTAATTGGGCCCGAGTTACATTTGCATAGGGGCCGAAAATCCTGTCGGCTGCCCTGTCTGTATTTAAGGGAATGTTGGTGAAACACGGCTAAATTTCATTTCATTACGTTAAACTTACAGCACATAAGGAACATTTCTGTACCTCAGAAGTAAACTATCATAAAATGCGGGATCCCATAAATGCAATTTAGTGTTTAACATTGCACTCCTGGTAGTTTATCTTAAGTACAGATTTATAAATTGTAGTATCGTAAAAACGTGTTACGAGGTAAAAATTACGCTCAGAGTGAATTATGGAATTAAGCTATTGTTTATAACAAAGCATGTACTATTTAAAAAATTCTACCCCAACGCAATTCAATAACTTTTCGCCACAAAAATAGCTGATTTTTTTTTCGGCCCATAAAACTTTTCGAAGAAACAAAAAAGTTACTTGTCTATGAAAAAATTGTTAATGTTTTCTAGGCTGCGTTACTATGTGTCAACAACTAATTAAGCCTATTTCTTTAAGAATTTGATAAACGTTCCAACGCTTCCGTTTTAATAATATTATTGCAGATTGATAAAAAATTAATTAATTATAAATATAAAACAACGTACGTACCGGTTTTTACAGCGGGAATTAAAGATGAAAGTATTTCATCTTCCGTGTCCGTCAAGCTCTTTAACCAACATTCGAATGCCAAACTCAAAACCGGTTGCAAGATACGTCGAGTCACACACGTTTTACGGGGGAGATCTTATATCTGATCTGCGGTAAGGGGAGGGGAAAGACTGCAGCCTTTGGAATTCGACCCTTTACCTACCCTTTCGAAAAGGGGGGGTTGCTGATGCCCTGGAATTCGACCCTTTACATATCCTTTTCGAAAGGTGTTACTTTCCAAGCCTTTCACGGCTGCCCATTTCAAACCCTTTTATTAGAGGGGAAAGACTGCAGCCTTTGGAATTCGACTCTTTACCTACCCTTTCGAAAAGGGGGGGTTGCTGATGCCCTGGAATTCGACCCTTTACATATCCTTTTCGAAAGGTGTTACTTTCCAAGCTTTTCACGGCTGCCCTTTTCAAACCCTTTTATTAGAGGGTTACTCGGCAAGCTTAGAACTGCAAGTCTAATGACAAGCATATGACAAGGTTTTCGTAAGCTTGCATGCTATCTGGGATATATATATATATATATATATATATATATATATATATAGGGATCCAAAGCGAAATCTGTAATTTTTTTTACTAGTAATTGTATATAATTGACTTCTGAAAAGCTATGAGAGTGAAGCTTTTTTGTGACTTTGCATTATTTTTTGAAAAGAAAGGATTTTTCGACACTCTTACAAAGTCATCTCTCATCTTTTTCTAGGATATCTGGATATCTTGCCTGCCTTGATCCATTATTCTATTATTTAAAGACTTTTTCTTCGTTTTGTAACTTTATTCTTCATGTCAGGTGACAGTTTTCTTCTCGGATCTTCAAAATATCAGTTGGTTTATTTTTCACGCAAGTGCGACGTCATAAGTACACGCATAGTCTTTTTTCTTAATCTATGCTTTATTGCAGAAGTTCACCACCACCACATTAGGATAAAACGTAAACATAATATTATGGCAGACGGAAACATTTTGGATCGTGTATTAAAGGGTAATGAATCTTAAAAATAATACCACATATTGAACCTACTCTTTCAGAAAAAATCCATACATATATCTGTGGAATTATGGTCTCATTATTTACAAAAAAATAGCTTGAATTACTCGATTGAAATCGATATGTTTTGATGTGTTGTATTTTTGTTCGATTGCTTTACAAATACATAACTGGGTGTCGTAGTAAAGACAACGAAAGTTTAAAATGTTATTCAGTACGCATGCATTATAGAGACCTAATTTTGATAGTTTTCCTTAGATTTATTTTAAAGATAAATATCTTTGAATTGTAACTCATTAATCTCGCTCTCTAATCAGTTTTATAGCAACAATAGAAGTACTTTTCCGTTGGACGAGTACCATATAAAAAATGCCGAATTGCAGCGATATCTCATCCAAACTAACAATCTTCAAATCATTTATAATTCCTATAACACACCCTTATAGGGTAGCTATAGCAACCATATAACAAACACTAAGCATTTAGGCTTGTTGATTCATTTACGCGCTATTTAAACATGTAAACGTTTAGGCTTGGTGACAACTGCGCTAACTGGTACATGTCTAATGGAAGAGTACCAACAAAGATAATGACCAATTCTTTTATTTTAGCTTCCAACAAATTTAGAAGAAATTGCCACATCCCTATAATACATTAATACCAGTTATTCTAAGAACTTTATAATATAGTTGGAAATGTTTTCTACAAAAGTAGCAGCAGAAATATGTGTAGGAAATTTGTTTTTCATCTGTCTTAAAAGTGAACACATTGACACAACGACCATTGTGATAGAAAGACTTGTGTTAATTTATTACCTGGTGATTTTTTTTTATGTGTTTGTGCCTTAAATGTTAGTTTCTAACATCCCACTTTCAGATTTGTACCCGAGTAGTTTGCCCTTGAAAAGATATCGGAAAGCTTTACCCTGGATTGGATTACTCATGGTACCATCGAACTATAAATGGGTGGAAGAAGCACGCTGATGTTAAACGTTGGCAAAAGCTAAAACCAGCAAGTTACTGGTAGAAAAGTTACCATTTTGAGCTTTAAATATCTTGTCTTGGCTGCAAATATCATGTATACGTAGAAACAAAACTTCAAGAAAATAACTATAATTTAATATTATTTGGTGGTTTTTTTTTGAGTTAGTATATAGGTAAGTTTAACTCATTTCCAAATCTATTTGATGCTTGGTACAGATCTTGTTGAAATAATGATGTTGCGGAGTATAGGTAACCCTAGTAGAACTTTTGTGCCAGTTGTCTAGGAAATTGTATCTGCCAACATTTTTGTTTGACATTTCTTTATTCATAGTATGAAACATTAATTTTTCAATAAGGCTACTTTCTTTTTAAAATGTTATGAAAAAAGTAACTAGTAATATGGAACTACTAGGTATTAGAATTGCTATTGATAAGTATATCAAAAGGTTGCGGTTGAAATGTCAAAACCAAAAGAAAGCAGATGTTTTTAAACTACATTTAAAATATACCTACTGCTAATAAAATTTCCCGATTTGTAAATTGGCTGTTATTACTGTAATATTTGACTCATAAAGTAATGTTTCTAAAAAAATTTAGAAGGTGATTTGTGTCTTTTTTTCTTTTAACTGTACATATGCATCTTTAAAATTTAATTAAATAGGTTTTTATGATTTTTTTTTTTTTTTTTAAATTTCCAACCTATCTTTTCTTTTTCAATTTGCTTAAAAAATATGGATAACATTTCTTTTTATGCTTTCTTTATTTTTTTCCTATTTATTACAGACGTGGGAGATGTGCAGAGCAGACTTTTTGATCACCGGCCTTTTATACAAGGGGAAACTAAGTTTATGTTAAAGGAGTTTGAAGTAAGATACTGATGACTATACTTAATTTTATTTCTTACAAGAATAGTGATAAAGTTAAGTGCAAAGAAAATAAACTTAACTGTCAAATTATTTCCTTTCCTGATTTATAAGGTCTGAGAGCTCTGGTAATTTTAAGAAAAGGAATTACACTTGTTGCTTTCAGAAAATTATGATATAGTTTATTTCATTTTTTATATTTTAGCTTGTTTAATTTTTTTATAAAAATATCTTAGTGCATAAAAAAAACTATGAAATTATGCTCTGTATCTACTCAATATAATTTTGAAATTGCTGTTGTTTTTACTTTTTAGGCAGAAAGACAATAAGTGATTTATTACGACTTGTGGTCTCCAATTTCAAAGAAATCTTAACTAAGAAGTATTTTTAAAAAATTATAAGTCTGAAAAGAAATCTCCAAACAAAATTTCTGAAAATAGACCTTTTCTTAAAAATCTATGACAAAAAAAAAAAAAAAAAAAAAAAAAAAACGGGGGTGGGGGGGACCATTCACAAAAATCTATATTTATAAATCTAATACTTGTTAAATGTTTATATTTTATTGAATTACAAGTTTTCAATCGAAAATGTTTAATAGATCTTTTAGATAAAAAATTTTAGATTCTTCAAAAAATTATTTTAAAATCGAACTATTTTTCACAGAAATGATTAAAAGTTCTTAAAATTGGACCTGTAAAAATTCCTAATTGATTGCCAATATTGAATGTTGATTAAAAAATATGAGAACATTGGTTACAATAACTGCAACTTAAATTTATTTTCAAAATGTGTCAGTCCTGTCTTCATAATTGTAACATAGGATATTTAAAACATGCTCGACTCCCTTCAGCTTCTACCTACCATCTATAAGTTAATACAGTTAAACCCTGTTAACACGAAATATAAGCAATTTTTTATACGATGAAACTTAAACTTAACATTAATTTATTCCTTTAACATGTAAACCCTGTTAACACGAAATCCTGTTTAACCCACTGGTGGTCATGCACGTATATATGCGTCATTTGATCTTCAGTTTTTCCAGCAATACACAACATTTAAAATAAAATATTTTTTAAATATTTTTATTAGTATGATATTTTATAACCTATCTAAAACAAATGAATAAAAAATAATTTTAAAAAATTATTTATTTGAATTAGAAATATAATTTAAAAATTATTGCTGGGAAAACAACTGTAGAATTTCGCCCATTTCCTTGACTGTCAATGGGTTAACACAAACTATAAGCAGCTTTCTGTATGATGAAGTTTAAGCTTAACATTAATTTATTCCTTTAACATGTAATCAGAAAACATGAAAAACCATTTAAAGCAACAAAAAAAAAAATTCTCTTCAAACCACATTTCTTTAGATAATCTTCATTATTTGAAATGAAATTTAAGTGTTACGAAAAAATTCCTCAAGGTGAAACAATCTGACACAGGTAAAATGCTCAAGTGATAAATTCATGGAAATTGATGTAAAATTAGTTTACTGGTTTTGTGATGCATTTACTCCTCCTGTATCCAACAGCATAACTTTAGAAACTAAACTCGTCCCATTTACATGTTGTTTTCAATATGAGTCAGAAGCAGCAATCATTATCTTTAGGTACAAAGCCAAAAAATTAAAATTAAATTGATGATAAATTCTTTTAAAAAAATGCGACTGAGTATGGAATCACTAATGGTTATGAATAATATTAAAAAATTGAGAAGAGATTGAAGCGGCTTAAACTGTATATCAGTTTGAAGCTACTGAAGGAAAGGACTGGTAAAAATGAATATGTGAATAAAAAACAGCATTAATAAGTACAGTCAAACCCTGTTAATGCGAAGTTGATGGGGATGCCAAAATTGTTTTAATTTAAATTCAATCAAATTAATTAATTAAAATAATCAAAATTTTATGTTAAACAAATTAACTCGCATTAAGTTTTAAGTATGCATTAAGTTGCTTTGCATTAAACTAGATTTCATGTTAAACGATTTCGCGTAAACGGAGTTTGACTGCACTCATATAACTAGTTGTTTAAATCTGCATTAATTAAATGAACAAGTTTTTAGATGGTTAGCACAAAAAATTTAGATGGTCCCTTCAACTTCCTGTTAATGGGGTTTGAGTGTATTCAGAAAAGTCTTGGGAATACTCGAAGTTGATTTGGCTTTTTAACTGGGATGTTTCAGTTTTCTATTGCTCTATTAAAAATTGCTAAACTATTCTCACTTAAGACAGTGTCTGTAATTTTATTCATAATTTATAGCTTTAAGTGATTACAATAAAAGCAGATCTGAAGTCGCACATGGTCAAACACTTAAGACATAATAGGAAGCACAGTGGAGGCTCGTGCACTACAGTCAATGCAGCTGGACTGCATCTAAATTTATTCATTCAAAACTAAAATTATATATTTTTCAATTTTTAAAATGAAGATCCAATTTCTACGGTAAGTGTAAAAAAATTTGATAAACAACAAACTTCTTGCCTCAATACTCAATTCACAGGCGAAAAAATTTCCAATCAAGGTGATCTTCCTCTGAACGGCAGCCATTTGTTCCTGAAACGAGTTTCAACTGTGATGTTGCCATGATAACCAAGGGAATGCAATAGAGCCTTCCCACCACTCAATGCATAATGTGGCAGCCAGATCAGCGATTTTCCGACTCCCCTTGAGAATTTCTGTTTTAAAATAATCTTTAGATGAAATTTTTGCAAGATAATGGTAGCATCTGAAGGCTAAAGAATTATTTTATTAGTTTTACTGTTTTGTTCTGAAAATACATTTGAATATTTTAAACTCATTATCTAAAGAATCGTGTGTTTGGCACGTGAAACTTCATTTAAACAGTGATAACTGAAGTTTGATATAATCTTTGTGAAAAATGGCTTGAGAATTCAAATCAGCATTAACTATTACATGTTTTGAACCTCAATCAAATTGATTGCAAAAGAAAATAAATTTTACTAGATTTTTAAATGCAAAAGTTTTTAGAAAAATTGCAATTAAGAAACTATACATTCTAGAAACTGGATGGAGGTTCATAACATTAAGAATGATACTACGAACCATTTCCAACCATAATTTCTTTTCTTGGCCCTATAAAACTCGAGTAATCACTGTTCAAAAATATGCCAATTATAACATGTTGATTAATTTTTTAATAAAACAGACATTTTTTTTCATTTAAACATCATTACTAATTATGTACTACTCTTAAATGCCAAAAAATCCAAATTTTAAAATAATAATTTAAAAAAAAAAATTCAAGTGTGATCGTGAAAAGTGTGTGTGTGGTTGGGAATGAGGAGTCGTTAAGAAGTCACATGTTTCTGGCTGCATTAACATTTTTGACCACGGGCCGCCATTGATTTGTAGAATAATTGAATGAAATATTCTTAATAGCATGAATAAAAATGGTATGGTAAACAATGATGAGTTTGATTGTACGGAAAAAGAAATTTTGTGTGTAGTTAAAAGTTACTCAATTTTTGCATAAATAAAGTGCGTTTGTTATGAAGTGTTTTTAATCATAGACTGAAAAATTCATAATTATGTGTTGAAATGCAGATAAATTTTAATCAGAAACCGATATTTATCAATTTTTGTATAGCACATAACAGTTTTCTCGATTTAACAAAATATTGAAAAACTTAATAACAGTTTTTGTTACAGAACACCTCTTATTAATGTAATTTAAGAATTTTTAATACTGATGGCCATTTGAATTTTGTTATAAAATATTTAGGAGAAACGTAATGAAAGAGAAATGCAACAAATGTTTGAAATGCTGGAAATGGTGACAGACATAAAAGAAACCCAGATTGAGAAAGCAGTTAAATTAGGAGACATGCATCTCTGTAACCTAACTGGTCATTGTAAGTATATCATATATTTTATTGAAAACATAAATTATATTATTATAACAATGAATTTGAAGGAAAGTTTATGAAGGGCTTGTTAGTAAGGAAAATATTTTCTAAATTTTATTATACATTTAATTTTTTTTTAATTATCGTAATTTTCGTTTAAAGTCATACCACTTGGTGTTAATGATTTACCTTTATTAAAAAAAAACTAATTTTTGATTTCAAAATAAATCTTGTAAGCAGAAGTCAAAATTTACAGTTTTCCAGTTGTTTGAGGCAACCATATATTTAAAAGGGCAACCTAAACAAAAATGAGAATTAAATGAAGCAACTTAAAAATAAATAGAATTAAATTTCAGTTACCCTTTGGGAAACCAGAAATTTAATTTCTATTTCATAAATGCATGTTTTATTTTGATAATTAGGATGAAACTAAGCAATTGAATTTTGAGTGCTTATTTTATGTCGAAACTTAAATGTACTTATGTTGACCAATTTAACTTACCCTAGGTGAAAAACGAAATGGATCCGTATAGATCCATATTCTGAAACTTCTTTTCTTACCATTTACTATACAAATAAATATTACAATTATTCTACGACTAAATGATTATCAAGTCATTCTAACAACAGTAAAAGAAATTTCTAGTTTTCATATTCTGTAACAATGAAAAATCGAAAAACAGGAAATTTAACTTGAGGACAACAAGTGGTTGCCCTTAAGGTAACCATAAGAAATCCCAAGATTCAACCCAAGCTTGTAAGACTATATAAGAGAACTACAAAAGTTGCAATACAATATCACAAAATGTCTCTGTTAAAAGGGGTTGTCTCTATTAAAAATAACACTTACTTTGTCCTTTTTATTGTTCGTATATAAATAAAAATTCTTGCAAAAAAAAAAAAAAAAAAAAAAAAACACTGGCTTAAATGTGCTAAATGTATTGTACATTTTTAAACTCAAAATAAAAATAACTTGTTTTTCTGAGACAGTTTTGCTGAAAAATAATATGGAATACCTTCTTTTATAATGTAAATTCCCAATTTACACACTTTCCCCTTATATAACACTAATGTATTTAAGACTCCTGTATCTCTTTTGAAATTTGCAATAAAACTTCTTCTTTGAAATCTATTGAAAGAATTGCTGAAAGTAGCTTTTTAAAAAAGACAGTGAATATGTTATTTTCCTAAAAAAATGGGTAATTGATGCCTTAATTTATTTCTTCTTATTCTAGTTGAAGTAGCTCTTCGTATGTGTAATAACATTATTGAAAGAGAGGAGTCTGATAAAAAAGTAAGTGACCAAGCAATATTTAAATTCTTTAGTTTCATTTAAATATGTTGAACTTTAGTACTCGATTGAAATTTTCTTTTAATTCCATTTTATGTATCCAATAAAATTTTCATACAATCTGAAGATAATTTCTTCATGTTATTAATTAAAAATATAAATGTGGCCTATTTCCTTACAATCTTTGACAACAATGAAAAAATATAAAGCATTTATTACCATTGGTGGATCCAGCAAAGGACGGAGGGGGCGATCGCCCCCTCCATTATTCATGGACCACTCGCGTTTTAACGTGTGCTGTACTCAGGCTTTGAATAAAATCAATCAAGATACGACAAATTCGCACTGAACATTTTTAATATAAATGTTCTCATCCCAAAAAATGGAGATGAAAGAGCTGAGGGCGAAGCAAGGCAACAAAGCAAATTATAGTCTAAAAATGTTCAATGTGTACACATATTTACTGTTAGATTGTTCCGTCAATCATATTTAAGAAGAATTTATCCTCAATCAAATAGTTGTAGACAACTCTAATTCATTATCGAAATTCACATGTAGCCAACCATTGTGTCACCTTTAAGGTATTGAGACTTTTGACCTCTTTGTAACATATTTTGTACAATCAAAGTTAAGTTATCCCATGGTATAGTAGTATAACTTAAGAGCAACAAAATTTACCTGAGCTATTCAACAGCCACCGCCTCCGTAATAAAACTCTGGATCCATCCGTGTTTATTACATATAGAATACAGAAAGTGTATAGTTAAAAGTTCACGTGTTTGGATTCATCTGCAGTAATCGACAGAACTCCATAAAATATGTACCACCATTTTAATAAATACTGCAGAGATTACAGGTAAATTATATTTGAAGAATAATTAAAACGTTCACTACGGTGTAGAAATATGGCACTCAAAGGACTTATTTGGCGTTAACTTTACAGGTTAAACTTTATTGTGAAAATTGTAAATGAAGTTTTTGATCATGAAGGAAACGACCTAATGAAGTTATGAATTTCTGTGCTTTAATGCTTTGAAGTGCCATTTACAAATATATGTACTAATTTATAAATATTTTTAGCAGGATGTTTTTTACAGTTTTTTCCCATAATATCAGTAGTACATTTATAAAATTGTATAAATATTTGTTGATTAGTTTTTCATTTAAAGTGTTGAGATAATGAAACTTTGAGACACATTTTAATAGAATGGGACCTCTTTTCAGAAAATATTTCTGGATCAAAGACGAGAGCAACGGAAGAAGGAATGGATTGCCTTTGTTGATGATATCCAATGTAAAAATACTGCAGTTAACCAGACTTTTGCCAATAAGGAAGAGCAACTTAAAACTTACTACAATAAATTAGAAGAATCAATGCATATATCTCCACCATCTTCAGATAACAGTACCTGAAATGTACATTTTACCAGAAAAAGTATGGGAATGTATGGAAATTATTATTATACTTTGTCAAAATTCTTTTTAAATTGTTGATTTCAAAATTGACACAAATGATTTGTTTTTGATATCAGAAATATACCTTTTTATTTATTTCGAGAAGACACTATGTGTATGATTTTTTTTACTTTTTAAGCTAAGTCATGATTATTTTTTAAGTTAGAATTTACTTCAAATGTTTATTAAGTTTTTGTTTAATAATCAAAAAGGAATTTCTTGCAATTAGTATTCAAATCATTTGTTTTTAAAATCAACTGTGAATACAAGAAATCAAAATTAAAGCTACCATTTTATTCTAAACTTTCCCTTATACGTTTCCTTTATAATATTTTTTTTTGCTTAGTAAATATAAAATTATATATCCCTCATAATATCATGGACATTGTAAAGAATGTTTTGCTTTCATAAAAAACATAAAAAGTAATATAAATTAAATCCAAAAAATTTACTCAGTACTTTTTTAGTTTTAAATAGAAAAATCATAAATTCTTTGTTACAAATATTTTCATGGATCGACGTAAAATCAGTAATTGTTGCATTTTTAAACTAACTTTTACTTTTAGTCAGACTTTCTACTCCACTCCCTAAAATTTCTCTTTGTTTATGTTAAAACTAACTATTCTATTATATCCAATTTTGAACCTCTGTATGTTTCACGGTTTGGATATCAGAAATACTATATTCAAATCCCACAGACTTTTGTTGATAAAAATTCAACTCTGAGCTATCATCCCAGTCTGTGGCCCTTTCAATAAAAATATTCATATTTCATCATTTTCTATTACATTGTTCTTTACCTACTTGTGAATGAATTCATCTTTATAAAACACTTTTGAATAATGTATTTTTCATTATTAAAGGTATATTCATAAATATATTTATATATTCAGTGTATTCTTCCTTATAAAATTAGTGTGCTACATTTGGTGTTGTGAATGTAACTACAACAAAAATAGCTAATAAGCAAGACCTTATTATGTTTAAGGGATGCCGAACGTGTCAACATAATATTATTCAATGGCAACGTGACTGAAATATTCATCTATCTTTACATTGATAGTTAAAATATTAAGTATGTACTGAAAAATACTCAACTTATTCTTCATTTCTATATAAAATTATTTTAATGCCTGACGACAAGTACTTTTCAAACTTGGTAAATTATCACTATTACAAAAAGTATTTAGGAATTTTGATATATATTTAAAAATCTTGCTAGAGAATTTAAAATACTTTTCTTTGGAGTAAAAGTTGTTTTTCCGATTCTGCTTTGCACTGCCATTGTAGCCCTTCCATAATTAAATTGAGTAGTTTAAAGCTCTACTTCACATTGCAGTTCTGAATTTTTATAATGGATTTAATTTTCTTTTTTTGTTATAAATTTTGGTAAGTCACGATAAGAGATACAAGTTTAATAGTTGTTTGTAACATAATTGAATTTAATACACTTGTCAAGATTGTATAATTTATTGTTTAATTCAAGAATTACAGGGCTCTTGTCTGATAATAAGTAGGCGAGGTCATCAATGTCTGAAAATATTTTTTAACTTTACTTTCTTCAAGGATTAATATTTAAGAGATAAAAAAATAACTGACATTTGCACATAAAAATATTCTCCTTAGGTCACTGGAAACCGTAGCCTTGTGATTCCAAGGTTAACCTGATGGAAGACTATATTTAATGTATGCACAGTTGATGTTGTATAATAAAGAATTATTTTATGAAATCAGTCTTCTTCCTTTAACATACACTAAGGAATTGAACAATAGGCAACAATTAAAGTTCCCATGGCAATTTTAAACAAATAAAATGATTGAAACTTTAAAAACTAACAAAAAGCACTTTACACCTTTTTTAACATCTTCTATGACACACCGATTCCAAAAATCTATACCCGCCCATATTGACATTTTCAAATTAGTACAATTTTTACGGAACAAATATTTGCAATCCTATGACTAATGGAAAGTCAAATAGCACCAATACTTATGAATGCAATATAGAAATAATGCTTATTCACTTACAAATGCAAAAAAAAATTGTATAGTAAATTGCCCTCAAATATAATAAATTGTTATATTTTAGCAAAATAGAAATTATAAAATAAAATACTAACCAGGATTTAAAAATAAAATTTAAACTTTATGACAAAATTCCTGATGAGGTTTACGATTTAGTCTACATTACACCCATACAACATGCATTATGTCACAAGAATCATTGTAAAACATGCAAGGAGGTGGTATTCAAAAAGCGTTTCATCACATGCACAAATATTAATTATGCATGCTTTTGCATCAAATTCTTCTATCTACGTTTAATGTTGTGCTTTTTAGAATTGATATGAACTTTGACATCAGTAACTCTTCCATGAGAAATCTTTATATCAGATGCACAGATATAGAGCAAAATGCAAAATTTGTTCCTTTGTGTCAATTTATGATGCAAGGAAACTGCTTGGTACAAGACTAAAAAAATACTTGAGAATACGGTTTAAATTTTATAGTAGTCATGTAAGACTAAAGCATTTTTGATTTTCAGCTTCTTAGTTAATCTTTACAGTCCGAGACAATTAAACACTTGTTTGCTGCCGCCACATCTCGTTGGCAGCACATAAAAACATTGCATCTGCGCCACACGCTTTAGACTCCATACATACATGCAACATTGAAGTGTGAACACATTGACTGACATGACAGCTTTGGAAAATCGTTTTGGTTTCATTGGCCGACTTGAAAATATATAAAATAAACGGTTTTCAGGAAAAAAACTAAAAACTCGGAGAAATCAGTACGATTTTTTAAGCTGTTCGTACAAAATAGTAGAAATCTATACGTTGTACAGATTATCCGTACAAGTTGGCAGCTATGTAAATCTCGGTGTCTTGTTAGAAATTGTACCTTTTAAGTCTAAAAATATTAATAAATTGTAGTGCCACTGGAAAGCAGCATGTGTTAAGGATTAGCTAATTTGGCAAACATTTTTGAAATTGAATAGAATCAAAATACTGCTAAAAATGCTATAATAGTGAGATTTTAATTCTATCCTATCAATATATCCTAGAATAAGAAAGCTTTGAATTTGAAAGGCTGAAAATTTAAATATCTAATTAAATTTTATTTAGTAAGTTTTATGATTATTTTGTATATATTTTATTACATTATTTTTATTTACAAATGTGGTGAATAAATACGCATTACTGTAAATTTGAGTTTTCAAAATGAAAATACAACAATATGCAAAACAATTAAAATGCACATTTATTTAACATAGAGTAAAATTTATATACAGCTTCCAATGTCTTCTCTATCTTGCATCAAAGACAACCACTAGATTTAAAGTTATGGAAGTTCATCATAAAAAGTATTTTAAATTCAGATCGTACATAAAAAATTAAACCTTGCTTGCACCTGTCATTTGAATTGCACAAAGTAAAAGAAATTTTCATTTAAATATTAAAAAAGAATAATGAATTGCATCCATCTATTATATTAAAAAAATAACGGCAAGAAAAATGTAGTGAAAAATTACGAGACATTTTACACCAGTTAAACCCTCTGAACGTTCAGGGAATGGGCGAAATTGAACAATTGTTTTCCCTGAAATAATTCTTAAATTACACTTCTGATTCAAATATATAATTTTATTTAATTATTTCATTTTAAATGGGTTTTAAACTACCATTCAAATAAAAATATTTCATTTTAGATTTTATTTATAAATTAAAAATGTTGTGTATTGCTGGAAAAACTGAGGATCAAAGGACATATAAACAGGGTTCTGCCAAAATAAAATGTCACAAATCCATGACTTTTTAAGACTGAAACAAATAATTTTCCCATGACTCAAGAAATTAAATCCCAAAAAAATAATAATAATAACCTATGAGAATTTTACTAACACGAACATAGTAAGTAAATCAATGTACTACAAAATGATTTTTATAAAGTTTTATTTTAAATTAAGTAAAAAACCAAAAACTTCCATATCAGAAGAAAAAGGGAAAAATAATTTTCCATTTTTTGATATTTCAATGTTAAAAAAGCTAATCGATCTTTAATAAAAAAGAAATATTTGAAGAAAAACTAAGTCAATAATTATAAATTATATCATCAAAAATCAAAAGTTTTGATATGAACAATGCAAAACAGAAGACGGGAAAAAAAAAATTTAAGAAATGTAAACATAAGCTTATCAAAACTGTTCATTTCAGTTCTCATATTATGAATTGTTTTTCATCTATGAAATCTTACTCGTGGGATGTCGCAAATTTGGAGTTGAAAAATGTTTTCCTTGGCCGCGGATTTTAACTGTGACCGTTGTTTCCATCAAAATGTAAATAAAAACATAGATGAATTTTCGATGAGCTGAATAGCATTCATGTTGTTTATGATGTCACAGTTACATGATTTAACTTTAAATGTTAAGAAATCCATGAAATTCACTGTATTTCCATGACTTATGGCCATTTTTTTGTTCACAATCATGACTTTCCCAGACAAAATTTACCCAATGTCCAAATTCAGGTCTTTCCATGACATTTCTTGACTTTCCATATGTGCGGAAACCTTGTATATATATATATGCCCATGACCCTCAGAGGGTCAAAGAACCTCTTCTTTAAATTTATCATACAAAAGTTTATTTTTAAGATGATACAAAAAGATGATTGAAAGTACATTTTATAGTACACAAGTCTTCAAAAAAAAAAAAAAAATTCTATTAAAACTCGTAACTATAAAATGTACTTTCAATCATCTGCGTTTGAAAGTACATTTTATAGTTACGAGTTTTAAAAAAAAGTTCATTTTTAAGACTCATAACTATAAAACGTACTTTCAAATGCAACTTATCTAAAATAAGACCCACATTAACCCTTTGGGTACATTTGACAAGTGAGACTCGTCATCTGCTTACTTGGCCGAAGTTACGGTGGACGAGTCCGACTCGTCATCCGTCTATCTAAATCCATCCCATAGGCATAAAAATCTTCAAATAATTCAGTACTCAAAGGGTTAACTAAAAATGCTTTTCTTTATCAAGTTAAAAATGTCTCCTCTAACAGCATTGATAGCTTCTTTGAATATAACAAAAAATTTAATGTAAAATATTCTATTAAAAATATTTAAAATATTCTATTAAAAATATTTAAAATATTCTATTAAAAATATTTAAAATATTCTATTAAAAATATTTAAAATATTCTATTAAAAATATTTAAAATATTCTATTAAAAATATTTAAAATATTCTATTAAAAATATTTAAAATATTCTATTAAAAATATTTAAAATATTCTATTAAAAATATTTAAAATATTCTATTAAAAATATTTAAAATATTCTATTAAAAATATTTAAAATTTCCTATTAAAAATATTTAGAATATTCAATTAAAAATATTTCAAATATTCTATCAAAAATATTTAAAATATTCTATCAAAAATATTTAAAATATTATATTACAAATATTTAAAATATTCTATTACAAATATTTAAAATATTCTGTTAAAAAATATTTTATCAAAAATATTTAAATTAAAGGATACATCGCTTAGTTCTTTTTTTATACATAATTCTGTAACCACATTCTCTGCATCGAATGGGATCCTTTGGTTTAATTTCATTTTCATGATGGCATTCTGAAAATACAAGATAAATAATGATAATAGGACAATAAATATACAGATGTTAAAATCCATGCAATTGGTATTATAATAAAATTAGTAGAAATCATATTTATGGTACACACTTGTTATTAAAACCCATAAGCAACAAAAACATGTTTCGCTGTCATCTTAGCATCTTTTTTACAATAACGAGATTCCAACATACTGAAATTTAAAAAATTCAGTTGTCTAATTATATTGATTATGATGCTAAATTAATTGTAATATGATTTGGAGATAATTTATGAATCCATTACATCAAAACCATGGTTTTATTTACTAATTGAGAATAAATTATTTAAACAAAATTTGCCTATTTCTTCTGCATTGAAAACAAAGTACTTTTGTAATCAACAGGGGTCAAAGTGACAAAATAAGAATATATAGGATTTTTAAAAAAAAAATATAGGACAATTTAAAACATCAAATAACTGCACAAAGTTGCTACTGAACTTAAAAATTAACTAACTATACATTTATAAACTCGTTACATTGCATTTAAGAGAATAGAAAACACACCTTTAAAAAAAAAAAAAAAATCGCTTGATCCTGAATATGTCATCCGTTATTGCCTCAATATTCCATCCCTAAATCGAGTTTTATTAATTACATTATTTGCAATCTTGAGTCTTTTGCTTCCAGTATCTATAACTTCACCGATTTCTTTAAGTATTTTCTTTTTATCCCTGTTTGCAGTCTTTTGTTGGTTCAGATTTACTGTTCAGTGTCGGTTGGATTGGCGGCGAAAAGTGGGAGATTTAGCGCCGAATGTGGTAAACCGGGGACTTGGTTTTCCGGAAACCCTAATGACCGTTTAGATTTGACATAACAACGTATTGAAGTCATTTTCAATTTTGGCGACTTTTATGAAAAAAATCGTGGCTAATATTCCGAACCAGGTACAGATTCTGAGCCAAGGTGATTTTCGTCAAAAAATGGCAGTCCGTCACTTTTTTAAGAGCAAGAGAACTACCTATGGTTGCCCTAATTAGGCGCCGTTTGATGTAAACAATTCGTAGCGCAGAATCCGAATCGGATTCGGAATAAAAAAAATCGTCATCCGACATCATACAGTAAATCTTAACCCTTTTGTTTCCTTCATCAATTATTGATTGAGCACTCAAAATGTTCTTTAGTAGCCCTGCAATAATCACAAGTCGTTTTTATCCGTTTTTCTCGAGGCAGAGTTATGTTGCTGCATATCTCTCTCTATATTATGATCAATTAATTTACTACGTTGGAGGAGAAAACAAATCAGAAATTCAAGACCGCGTACTATGGAAAAGTTTACAATTTACAACTCCCGCTGTTCCAGTGGAGTTGAGTTGCAGGTTATGCAGCACGTGACGTCACAAGAGATAAAATGACGCCGTTACAAACATCTATTTTGTCAGGTGTTTTTCACCTACGATCACAAAAAAGAATCCGAAATATAAAAAATGGTAACGAACGGAGCCGTTATTACGAATTCGAAGAAAATATAGATCGAATCAATATAGAAATATAGGATATATAGGACAATTGTAAAATATAGGACAATATAGGACGTTTTTGCCGATTTTTAAAAAAATATAGGATTTATAGGACGTCTGCGACCCCTGAATCAAGCAGCAATCAAAAAAATTGTAGCAAATAGCTTGAAAACATTCTACAACAGGCACCACCATTTGTGTTGAGAAAGATGTTGAACAATTTTGAACAGCAAATAAATGTATTTTAAAAAATCTTGCTACCCTTCATAAGGCAAGCACAAACAATGCTGTAACATCTGTCTCTGTAAACTTAAGACTTCTTGTAAGCCCCCTGTGCTTTTAAAAATGCAAGCAAATTTCTATCCATAATTCCAAAGTAAATAATTCTGAATAACCAAAGTCAGCCTCAGATAATAATGAATTTTGTACAAACACACAAAAGGGACATGAGCATGGCACTTTTTTTGTAATTCTGTTAAGTAGCTTAAGCCAAATAACTGGATAATAATTAAGGTTGTTATAAAGCTGTTAAGAGAGCGAGATTAAAGGGTAACAATTAAAAATTCATCTTAAATTTAGCTATGAAAAGTTAATAAATATGACAAGTTTCTGAAAGTGCATTTGTGCCATACATTTTTCAAATTACTTACCTCCACAGATATATATCATAGGAGTTTTCGGATTTTCTTTATTTACGTTATCCATTCTGAAAGAAAAAACTTTTAAATTCAATTTTTAAAACAAATATAAGCTTATATATGAAAGGCACAAAAAAGTTTGTAAGTCAAAATATCAAGTTATAATTACATTTATTTTCTATTTTCATTCAATTTCGAAACTTATGTCTCTAATGGTCTCAACATCAAATAACAACTAAAATGGCATTGTGAAGTGGAGTTGTACAAGAAAATGAAATATATTTTTCGTCTGCATGATACGGTTTATAAAATAACGTCTTAGTAAACTACTTAATTTGCAGTAAGATGATATGTACATTGTGATTGGGTTATAGAGTGTAAAAATAATTATCTGTTTTCAAATTTGTTTCGTGATTGGTCTAGAAAAGTTCCCAATTTTTGTTTCACGGTGAAACGACACTCAAAATAAAGCTTTGGAAAAATTTCCTTAAATATTTTAAATAAATATGTAACTGTAACTGTCCTCACTTTTCTCACGTTGTTTGGAATGGAATAAAAACATTACATGAACTTGCATGAACATGTGTTAATTTTAAAATTGTTGTATAAGATTTAAATACTTTCAAATAATAATGGGTAGCAAAAATAAAGCAAATAGGAAGGCTACTAAAGGAAAGGGCCTTCGATGGAAAAAGGGCCAAAGCTCCAGCCATAATCCTGAATGTAATAAATTCCGGCAAGCAGCGAAAAAAAAGCCTTTATTTGGCAATCAAGGTAATTGTCAGTTTCTATCTTTCTAATTAAAAATATTTATATATTGGTGCTTGTATTTTATTCTTCTATGTTTACATTCTTTTAGGTTCTAGTAATCTAACAGAGGCTTTACTGGCAAAACATAATAACCTTACAACAGATAGTGTGTGTGATGAGAATGAAGAGTTGATGAGCGTTGGTGGAGATACAGCAGTTACCGCTTTTACAAATTGTTCTTTGCCAGCTTTCAACAGGTGAATTATTTAATTTATTTTGACTATATCTAATGATACTTTCTTGAGAAAACATGTTGCATATACAAGGGGCATCCAAAAAGTAAGTTTCCCTATTTAAAAAAACTCAAACTTTCAGAAACATATTTATTGACAACAAGTACAGCAATGTTTCAGCTAAATTTCAACATAGCCACCACCAGAATTGAGACACTTGTCGTATCGTGGAATCAACTTTTGTATCCCTTCTTCGTAGAACTCTGCCGCCTGTGAATGAACCAGCGTGTGACAGACATCTTCAGCTCTTCGTTGTTGCCAAAACGCTCACCGGAGGACAGGAATTTCTTTAGGTGCAAGAAAACGTGAAAATCGCTGGGAGCAAGATCAAGGCTGTAAGGTAGATGATCAAACAACTCCCAGCGAAATTTTGTCAAAACAATTGATGTGCATCGAGCCGTATGTGGACGAGTATTGTCATGGAGGAGCACAACACCTGCACTAAGCATTCCACGCCTCTTGTTTTGAATGGCACGTCGCATTTCCGTTTCACAGTAACGGTCAGCGTTTATTGTTTCACCACGTGGAAAGAAGTCAATGAGCAGAATGCCCTTCCTGTCCATCACTTTCCGTACCGACAGCATCTGTTTAAATTTCGTCCTGACCAGAGATCCACTATGCCGTCAATGCATTGACTGCTGCTTGGTTTCCGGGGTGAGGTGCAAAATCCAAGTCTCATCGCCCATGACGATCCAGTCGAGGAGCTCGTCATCGTGATACCGTTGCAGAAATATCAGTGCTGCTCCTAAGCGTTGAATTTTGTGTTTTGGTGTCAGGTTTTTCGGCACCCACCTGGCACACAATTTTTTGAACAGCAAGTGCTTATGACAATCTCATGCAACAAGGATTGGGATATCTGCGGAAAATGGTTGCTCAGCTCCGTAATCGTGAGGCAACTGTTCTCCATCACGCGCTGCCTCACAAGCTCAATAAAATCATCATTGATGAGGGACGTTCGCCCACTGCGCTCTTCATCATGGACACTTTGACAACCTTCGGAAAACTGCCTACACCAGCGACGCACCATCTGTTTACTCATGATGTTCGGCCCATAGACCTGACAGAGCTGATGATGAATTTCAATTGGCGCAATACTTTGTACATTCAAGAACTTTATCACCGACCGATCCTCGCAGGAGAAGGAATAGGAGTTTCCATATCGAATCACTGCTACCACGCTAATGGCACGAGGCGGGACCTATCCGGCTGGCATGTGATTGATACATAATAGATCTGTTACTCATGCACAATTCACACGGCTAATTACGTTTACTTGAAAGGAGAAACCATCGGGAAACTTAATTTCTGGATGCGCTACATAAATTCACATTAATTAACTTAACATTCTTTCCTTGAATTGTAATATTTTTACATGAACATGAAATTTTTTGCTACTTATGTATTATCCATAAAAGTTTGCCAAATTTCCTTAGTCTGTCGAATTAGTTTGTCTGGATAAATGCCTGTTCCGTTGGAAGAATCCAATGCTTGTCCAAATCTCCAAAGAAGCCAGTACCAATTTCTTTCCATTCCATTCTCTTCCGATTCCTTGATTTGAGTAAGAAGACATGATAAAAATACGATTAGTCAAGGTACATATGAAATGATCATCTGTTTAACTAGCTCACAAAAATTTTGAGATGACCCCCTACAATCTGTTTAGCAATGATGTTCGTGATATCAGTGGATATTCAATGATTTCTGTTGGTCACTGGCCTGTGCGGAGGGGATCCACATATTGTATTATGCCGGGATAAAATGAAAATTTCTGCAACATGCATGTTGGTTGGCATTTCTTTCCCCCTGTAATTTCGTACTTTTTTGCTATTTTTGAAGAATAACATCAGATTTAAAAAAAAAAAGAGCATGTCGCCCTTTTGAAAAAATGCCCAAGAACTGCTGATATGTTAGTTCTACTCTGAAAGGAAAAAGTAGAGTTACGATAACCCACACTTGCTCAAAAGATGAATTTAAGTCTTAGTTTTTATTGTGTTTAAGATGAGCATCTTTTTCTATAAGAAGAGTATTAAACATTCTATTATCAGAACTTTTTGGGAGTTGTTTCTTTCAGCACTTTTTTATAATTTTACTCTGTGTTGTTCCGGCTTAATTCTAATTGTGCAAAATCTCCTAGATTTTTTTTTTATTCCTATGTCGTTTTGATTTGAGGGCATTCTGACATTGTTATTTGGTGCATTTCAAATCGTTATAATTAAGATTTGATAAAATGTTTTTTGCTATATCCCATTTCTTCACAGTATTTGGAATGAGTTTAAATACATACTTCACAGTATGTGTTTAAACTTCCTGTTCCTAAGTTTATCGTTCATCAAAACTATATTGCATTTATGATTTTGAAGGATCAGAAAATGGGCCCTAATTTCTCTTAAAAAGACAAACAAAAATAGTGTAATAATACATCAAACAAAGATGCTTTTATCAGGTTTGGCTATTATAGTGTGCAATGCAGCATATGTGAATTGTAACTAACACCATAAAATTTTATTATTAGAAATTATTGCAAGGTCGAGCAAAAAATACAATTTGTTGTACTCATGCTGTTAATGAGGTAATTATTTTAAAGAAACATTTATTTTGCCAGGTTTCAAATTGCAGCCTTTAAGTGGGCGATGAAGAGAGAGACCAGATACTTAATCCTTTATCTGCATTTTTTTTTTTAATTTAAATATGAAATATTAAACTTTTTCCCCTATTTTGAATAATTTTCTGATTCTAGATAGGCATATGGCTCTGTAAGTGTATGTTTTAAAGAGCTTGGTGTACTAACCTTTCTTATTTTTAGATTGGTACAAAATTGGAATGCTGGGTCCTTTCTACACAAGCAAATGGCTGCTGTGTTAGCAGCAGTTACAGAAATATTGCAGAAAGAGGGCCGTCAGGAAACTGAAACTGATTATTTTGCTGCATTGGTAATTCTTAATTTGTTAATTTTTTTCAAATTTTACGTATTAATTTTTCATTAAATGCTTTACTCCTTTTGTTTAAAAATACATTGTTTTTAAACTATTTAAATTATTGTCTTAGCTACTATCCCTTCCATTCAAAGTGTGCAATTTGTGAAGTATAATAAAATAAATTATTTTCTTCAAATATTGCATTATCAAACTATTATTGTAGAATTATTAAATTCTCTTATATTTGATTCAATATTTGTGAACACATTTTCTAAAATAATATTTACTGAATTAATTCACTTATAAATACTAAGTGTCAAAAGGGATTAAAACTTATTAGATTTCTCTGTAACAAACTTACACTGTTGCTTGTTTTTACACTACACAGATTTCTGTTTGTTTGTTTTTTCCTCCGAAAAGTTCCGCTTTTTGTACAATTTTATTATTTTTAGTAGACTTGATAAGGCTTTATCAGACTAAACTTGCATAAAATCCTCCTCAAAAAAATTTCTTGCTGCTCCACTGTTCTGTACACACATTAATACAATTATATTCTTATTGGGCTATTTTAGTTGCTCAAAATAACGTTGCATATACTTTCCTCTTTTCTACATCGTGACTGTTTTCAACCCCTGAGTATAGTTATTGTAATATTGGTATTGAAGCAATATATGACCCATTGACCTACAAGGAAGTGCCAAGTAAAGAAGTGGCTAATGAGGTATTAGTGTAAATACCCTGTCGACGATTCAATGGACAATTCCCTCATTTTTTTTTATTACTCAATTCTAAATATTTCGAAAAAGCCATAAACTCAAAATTTGCTGCTCACTGCGCTTTTTTTTTTTTTTTTAAAAATTTTCAACCAAAGTTCGCTTGTTTGATTTGGCGAAAAAAACGGCACATTCAGCTCGCAGCTAATGTGACGTCACTTGATCTGAAACAACTTGGCTTGAAATGCATCTGCGGAAACCAGTTTTGCAAGTTTCTCACAAATCACGCCAACTGGCATGGGTTATGGCAATTGTCTACTAAACACTGATGCCAAATACACCAACTATTTGGCAGAAACCTCATGATAACCATAGAAATGGAAGCATGTTTTGACATCACAGCTATAATGTAGTGTTTTGATCGCACTAGATTTTCGGGCATTTTCAAATAACAATTTTTTTTAAGAACTTTTGTTTGTATATTTGGAATCAGAAAGAAATTCTTCATAAATATACACTAATTTCACTTGTTTTTAAACAATACAGGAATTGTCCACTTACAAATAATGTGATAATATATTTACCATCTAGATTTTAAATACAAACTAATTTCAACTCTTTCAGATGGCAATGCTTGATGCAGTTGACACTGATGAAGATGTTACTGCTGTGATATGTTTGCTCTCCATGCTTGTGAAAAGGTAATTTTGAGTGGTATCACTTTTTTGTAGTAATATATGTATTTAAAGTTCAATAAGTCTTGTATACTTTTCACTCAATTTATTTTCACCTTTCACAATTTAATTAATCATTCATTTGTTTGTGACTTTCAGGTTGAAAGAATCTGTTGTGAAATTTGAGAGTAAAAGGGCCTGTGAAATATTTACTAAGTTATTAGTAAAATACATGAACTCGGATCACTGTGTGGCTCTTCTTCGAAATGTATGTTAATTTTGCTTTATACTTTTTATCAATTGTTTGTGTATCATACCTATATTTATATATTTAACTTTTATTTCAGCTCCTAACACTTATGTACTCTTTTTTAAAAGTAAAAACTAATTGGTCTGAATCTTCCACCGAATTGAATGTAGTTCTGGAGTTTGTAACACATCAGAAGCCAAGGGTATGTTGCACTTGTATATTTTCTTGTGCTTTTTTTTCTTCTGAATAAATATTTTTTCTGGTGCATCGATTTACTCTTAAGGTGTACAAACACACTAATTATTTTATGAATGCCAAGAAGTTACATGATAATAAAAAATATAGCAAGATAATTTTCTTTTTTAATTCAATTTATTTTTTACATAGATTAATCTCTCAAAATTATTCAATTTCAAACATATCACAATTTATATTTCTATGTTTTACTTTTAAAAATATTACCTTGTTTTTAATAGAAATAAATAACTATTAAATGAAAATTGCAAAATTCCTATTTATTTTTAAGAATAAACTACCATGGATTAAGTTAATTTTTCAATGATTACTGTGATTTAGTGTTATTAAAATATAATATTGCTTTCAGTAAGATTTTGATGTTTAACGGTTTACTACAATAAGCTCCAAAAAAATTCTTGATATATCTGGATATTTATGCCTTGATCTTATAAACATTTTCTTAAAAATTCCATTTGTGTTTAAATCCTTAGAAGGGTTCTTAGATTAAAAGCTTTGTTGCAGAAAGGTAAAAAAAAAAAAAAGGTCATGGTTTCAAAGCTGATTTGTGCTGTAGACAATAATAATTCATTTTTTTTTATTCGTTCCTAGGTCCGTAAAATGGCTCATCATGTAATTAATTCTATTATAACTGATCACATACCAGAATCTTTAACTGCTCACCCTTGTTCCACTATTGTTGCTAACTTTTGCATTGAAAAGCTTGAAAAAAGTGCAGGTAAAATTTTTGTTTACTTACTTTTTATTTTGTTAAAAATAACATCTGTACATAATTTTAAAACTGGTCTGATAATTGCTATTTAATAATGCTGACATGTTGAATTACTTCTGATTAATTTTAAGCTAGGTACGATATTATTTGTTAAAGTTCTTGGGGAAATTATTAAGTTGAGTTAAAATATTCAGATTGATTTTGATATGTCATGTAAAAAGTATCTTGCATTAAGTGCAAGAAATATTGGAAACTTAAGTTTCAACATGTCAAGGAATTTGACGGGGAAGGGGTATGTTACTAGTGTTGCCTAGAGATAATTTTTTCATTGAATTCCTGTTTGTCTTTTTTTAAACTTTCTGTATTTCTTATAATTTGTATCGTGTAATTTGTATGATTCAGAAATCCCCAATCACTTATACAATTGCATCCATTGACTTTTTGTTACTAATATATCTCCCCCTTTTTTTTTTTTAATTTTTTATGCTATTGTTTAGGTAAAGCATCTTCACGAGATGTGTTTTATATTCTTTCACTTCTGCAAGAAATCATTTGTGGCTTTCCAAAGCTAAGCATTAAAAAGTGTTGTGAAACAATCTTTAAGATCATGACATTAAGTAACTCTGTAAGTATACTTCTTTATTCGGTTTTAAATAATGACCATTAGCTACTTGAAAATTGTTACATTGTCAAATTTTGTAAGGTGTGTTTAAATTTGGCATTTTCTAAAGATCAGTTTGTTATTGATAAGCGATGTTATGCATTGTACCTAGTTATTCTTTGTGTAACCTTTCTTAAAGTTCATTTATAACTTAGCATTAAAATATATATATATTTAATACATGGTTAAAAAATACAATACTAGTATTAGAAAAACATTTTTAAAGATATGATATTCTGAAAATTTATTTCTCTATCCAATTTTGAAGAATTGTTCATGAACAATAAGTGATTAATAATTAAATTTCAAGTTTGGAAAATAGAAAATATATTTAAATGCTATTAAATTCAAACAATTTGTAAATCATATTCCTTTTAAAAGTATTCTAGAATCTTCAAAACTATTTCATTAATAAAAGACATGTCAAGTTTTTCATTTGAAAACTGTTTTATCTAATTGAAGAAAATTTAATTTCATTCATGAATTCTGATTATTTTTTTTTATTTTTTTTTTGTAATCTTTGAATTAATTTTTAAGTATTTTGATTTTTTTATAAATATTAATAATGAAAGTAACCTATAAACATAAAATAATTTTATGAAGTATTATTCTGCAGAGAAACACAATAGTTTGCTTTCAAAACGGTAAAAAAAAATTATGATTCATCTCCAAAATGCTGATTACCAACTAAATATTAATCAGAAATATTTATTCTTTATAAATATCCATCACACTGAGATGTTTCATTGCTCTTACACATATTCTTATAGTACCATTTTTTTTTTACCGAGCTGTACTAGGAATTCTTGTAAGATAATTTTCCTTAGTATTATTTTATTCTGTCTTCGTGATATTTTTATTTATGATTTTTGCAGGTGATAACATTATGTGGCTTAAATTCTCTACAAGGCCTGTTTACCTTCAAACGTAAGACTAAAAACCTTCCAGCTGATTTGAATGCCAAAATAATTTCAGTAAGTAGTTAAAGTATTATTTAATGAGTTGTGTTTTGAATCGTTTGTATATTTATTTTATATGATCGAGAAAAACTAATTACATATATTTTTAGGCATTGTATGATTACCAACCAAACATTAAGGATTCTGAATGCTTAGGTAGTTGGTTACTTTTAATGGAGAAGGCTTTAGTCAATCTCTATAGGTAAGATTATCTTTTTTAACCATAATTCATAGCAATTATGCATATTTGTAAAATATTGACTTAAGTGTATATTATATTATTAAAATTCATACAATACTCTCCATTTTGATCAATTGTCAAAGATAAAATTATCTCTTATAGTTTGGATGAAAAGCTGTGTATTTCTCATTTGCCCAAATTTTTTGCTGTGGCTGTGAAATGCTGGTTAAATGAAACAGATATTGTCATGCAGGTTGTCGCAACAACTCTAAAGGTATACACCTATTCATGCTTATAAAATACAGTTTTCCTCCTTTTTGGTTTTTATGTAACATTTTCCTTCTCTTTTTCAATGTTTTGAGGATCCGAATTTTTCTGATCTGAACCAGTTTTTCCTTCAAAAGTATACTTTTCCTCATATTTAAACAAAAGATTTTTCCTCGTAGCTCCCCTTTCCTCTCAGATTACTTCACTAACTCCTAATATTTGAAATGTAATTATTATATAGTATGAGAAATTTCATTTTATCTTTAAAATTATTAAATCATCCTTCCTGATACTTTTTTTGTTGAATTTTTGTGTATTCCTTCCGCAAACTTTTTTAATGAATTTTTGGATTTCCTCCTCTTTGCTCTCTGATCATTCTCATCCCTGAAAATAAGAAGTTAATTTTTTAATTTGTGTAACTGTGTATGAATTCATTAATATGTATCTGAATGAAAAATGCTGCTCGTTAGTGATAGGATTGCTGTCATATTTGAAATTTTTGTATGTGGTCTTAAAACTACTGTAAATTACTACAGTAAAAGCCCGATTATCCGGCATTCAATCAACCGGAATTTTTCCAAAATCAAGTTTGGCGAGAAAATTGGCATTATTTTGCCAAAAAAAAGGCAATAAGTCACCAAATCTTTTTTTTTTTTTTTTTTTTTTATTGAGACTTCGAAGTTGAGTGTTTTTTCCCTCTTTATTTTGATGGTTTTTAATTGTAATGGCGAAATAGCTGAATTTGCACTGATTAGAAATGAATATATTATTATAAAAAGTGATTTTTTTTTAATTCCAGTTTATCCGGAATGCCGAAGTTCTTATTCAAACAACTGTGAATTCTCAGCAAAAAAACTTAGTATTCTTAAAGGAAAATGTTTTTTTCCGAAATATATCCGGAAAATAAATATACTGTGGTTATTTGCAGAATCTATAAACAAATCTAGCTTGTTTCAATTGTATAAGAAAGAGGGTTTTGTAATCGAAATTCCATTATCCACAGTATCGGGAAAACATTCTCCAGTAGATAATTTGGTTTATCCGGAATTCTAATAATAATAATAATAAAAAACTACACATTTTGCATCTATTTAATCTTGCATCGTTTATTGCATAAAAATTTATATTTGGCGTTTCCGGAATATGTGTAATTTTTATGTGCGGAATCTATAAATCTGTGGACTACTTTTATTGTAATTATAACAAAGAAAGGTGATTTTCCACTTGAAATTACGTTTCTCAACCGCATCCGGCAAAGAGTAATTAGGAAATTTAAAATTTGTTAATGGTTTGACCAAAATCCGTATAAAATTAATCATTCGATTTGTAGTCTAGATCTACATATGGAACATGCATTTCACATAATTTAAAATCATGTATAACGGATAACATTCTATTCCATATAGTATCGATGCATCCGTAATTCATTTATACCCGCGATTTAATTTGTAAGTTTTCAACCCTATTCGGAAACCGCATCCGGCCGAATTCAACTATTCTAAACATTTTATTCTTTTATCACAAAATATTAGTTTCTCACGATCAATCAGAATAAAACCTAATTGCATCTATTTAAATGCATTTCCCCCTATAATCCCAATCAAAGTTTCAATTTGTAGGCTAGTCAACCATTTTGTACACACAACGGAAAATGTTAATTTTTATTTTTTGTGTACAAAAAGTATAGGTTATATTTTTTTGTATACTATTAACGTGTTTTGCAATTAAAAAATAAATCTGTTTCGCTGTAATTTTATTTTAGTAATAATTAGTTAGCCGACAACCAGAAATTCAAATTCAAAACTTAATAGTCCGTAAATTATCCGGAATTTCATGGCGATTTGCATTACAATTCTTGTATTCCTTTTTTCTATACTACATAATAGTCGATCTTTGAATACGAAGGTCGTCTTCCCGAGCATATTTTACTTGAGGGTACAAAGTAGGTTGTGTGTGGGGAGGGGGGAAGACAAGGGAATCACCGGGGTTTCCAAATACAAAAGCTACTTTTCTAGAATTCTCGGAATCTGATCGTGAAAACACACACAAGAAAACTTCCCCTCCGGAACTGAAATAGCGATAGTCCACTTTGTCCGCCCAGTAACCCTAAAATATAGGTTCGGTTAGAATCGGTACAATCAAGAAACCTCTCTATTTATGACTTGTGAATGGGGGTGACTCAATCGAGTACCAGCACCGCGACTTAAGTCTATTGTACTGAAACCCCCTAATGATCTAAAGAAGACCGGTTGCTGAAATAAATTTCAGTATAGACCTGATTGGAACATTTGACAATTCCCAGGGGTCGATACAATGGTATCCTAGATGTTCAAATCTTTGGGCAGAGTAGTAGTCACAATTGCATAGCACATGTGTAGAGCTCTCCTCTGTCATACGACAGCCTCTGCATAGTGGGTCATCTATAACACCTATCAGATTAAGATGTCTATTTAAGGTGCAGTGTCCAGTTAAAAGGCCTACAGCAACCTTGATCTCTTTTCTGCTCAATTTTACTAGCTCCCTCGATCTATTCCAGGGTGACTGTTGATTGAGCTCTTTGGCTTGTCTTTGGTCTTTAGATTCAAGCCAAGCTTGATAGGATTCAGTCAATAAAAAGCTTTTGATAGTTTTCCTGACCGCATTATGGGGCAGACCCAAAACAGGTTCTGGACCAATAAAGGATATTTTAGATCCTTGTTTGGCTAATTGGTCTGCCATTTCATTACCTTCAATGTCACAGTGACCAGGAACCCAGAGAAGAGAAACCTTGTTATCCTCAGCTAGGTTTACAAGTGCATTGTGGCATTCCCACACTGCTTTAGAGGTAAAGCAGTGACTCTTTAAAGCCATTAGTGTAGCCTGGCTGTCAGAGAAAATCTTTATGACCTTCTTAACAACTCCTCTATCTAGGCAATTGTAGGCACATGCCGTAATTGCAAGAACCTCAGCCTGAAATACAGTAGCCAACTTGCCCAGAGAGAAAGAAAGCTTTATTTTTCTGTTAGGACAGAAGACACCTGAGCCAGTGCCATAAGATGTCTTTGAACCATCTGTATACCAAATTTCATCTCCTCTCCTAGTCAGATTGGAGGGAAATCTCCAGTTTTCTCTGGACGGGAAGATGATATTGTATTTGGCTTTAAAGCAATATTGCTTTAACATCCAGTCAGAACTTATAGTTAAACATGGATGTTCTTTTACCTGTGTCTGAATATTTTTAAACAAAGGTAATTCATAGGATGTTTTCCATAAACCCATGAGTTTTAGCCGTCGTGAACACAAAACAGCCTCTAATTCCACTTGTTTGTGTAGTGGTAGAAAATCTAGGAGAATTTCTAGACTATGTGAGGGAGTAGTTCTCATTGCATTTGTAATTGCAATGGTTGCCATTCTTTGTAAACTAGTGAGTTCTTTTTTCACAGTTTCATTATGGGTTCTATTTCCCCAGGCAATGGCCCCATAAGATATCATTGGAGTAATCACTCCAGTATATATCCAGAGCACCATTTTTGGTGACAAGCCCCAGTTGTTTCCAATAGCACGTCTGCAGGCCCAAAACACTCGTTTGGCTTTGTTGATGCAGTATTGGAGATGAGGCTTCCATGTCAAGGTTTTATCAAAGATAACCCCTAAATACTTAACCTCTTCTGAATATGCAAGTGGTTTCCCAAAGAATTTTATGGTTTGCATATTGAGTGTTCTTTTCCTAGTGAACACTGTTAGGTTGGTCTTGTTGGGGTTAACCGACAAACCTACCTCTTTGCACCATTTTTCTACCTTTTTTAGAGCAGTGCTCATGAGGTCAGTTACAGTATTCTGGAATTTACCTCTTACGACCAGTGTTATGTCATCAGCATAGCCTAGACAATGCAAGCCCAAAAAATTAATTCTGTTTAAGAGTTCGTCAACCACCAGACTCCATAGTAGTGGTGACAACACTCCTCCTTGTGGACATCCTTTACAATTCTCCACAGTGAGCGAGTCTCCCAGAAGGGAGGCTTGAGCCAATCTGGTTTCAAGCATATTTTTAATCCAGGTACATACGCTTGAATTAACATTTCTTTTGAGAAGGGCATTGTTGATTACATTCGTTGGGACTCTATCAAAAGCCCCCTCAATATCCAGAAAGGTCGCCATGGCTATTTCCTTTCCATTGACTGCCCTATCTAGTACCGTAATAAGGTCGTATAGGGCAGTCTCTGTAGATTTCCCAGGTTGATATGCATGTTGAAATCTCGATAAGGGTTTAGCTTTTAAAACCTCATCTCTGATATACCTGTCAATCAATTTCTCCAGAGTCTTAAGGAGGAAAGAAGTCAGGCTAATAGGTCTGAAGGCTTTGGCTTCATTGTAGCATGACTTTCCTGGTTTGGGTATAAAGATAACTTTACAGGTTCTCCATGCATGTGGTATATAGCCATATACTATACATGATCTAAAGATTCTGCATAGGTGTGGCATAATAATATCTTTGCCATGTTGGAGTTGAGCTGGTATAATATCGTCAGCCCCAGGTGATTTGAAGGGCTTGAACGAATTAATAGCCCATTTAATTCTGTTTGGAGTAATTATACTCTTTGCCATAGTCCAGTCCTCTTTTTTACTACGTGATAGTGTAAGATTGGGAATGGCAGGCATGTCATTTGAGTTTGCGACTGTGGAGTCAGGAAAGTGTATTCTAAGCATTTCTGCTAGTGTACTTTTGCCATCTTCCGTGTATGTGCCATCATCCTTTCTGATGGAACCCAGTTGGCACTGACTGTCCTTTGACAGGATTTTGGTCAGTCTAGCTGCACTGGACATATTGTCCGCCTGGCCACAGAAGTCTCTCCACGATTCTTCTTTACTTTTTCTAATGGCCTTATTATAGCTGGTGAGTGCATCTTTGTGCTTTGACCACTCGCCTGTTTTTTTGGCTCTGTTAAAGAGCTTTCTGCAGGTTTTACGCAATGCACTAAGGTTTTTGTTCCACCAAGGAACTCGCCTTGGTAACCCAGTCGTGACAGCTTTACAATTTAACTGGTAGGCTAGGAGGATGGACCGTTGTACAGAGTCAACCGCCAGCTCCAGGTCCACCAGTGAAGGAAAATTAAAGCTCTTACCTTCTAGGAGAAGCCGAAGGTCCTCCCGATAGTAATCCCAGTTGGTGTGTCTGGGATTCCGCCTTCCCTGCTGAGTTATAAGTGCAGGGCCTGTAATGGACATTTGGATTAGTTTATGGTCTGATAGTGTAATACATTCAGAAACATGCCAATCCTGTATGCAGTTGACTGCTTTATTATTACAGAAGGTTATGTCAATAACCTCCTTTCTATTGCTAGTAACAAATGTTGGTTTATTACCAGTATTGAGGATATACAGATTATTGCTTAAGAAAAATTCAATTAGATCCTCACCTCTTTTGTTGCAGTTAGTACTGCCCCAAATGGTGTGGTGTGCATTAGCATCGCAACCCACAATGACCTTCATCCCAGAATGTGAGCAACGCTCAACAAAGCTTCTGGCTGAGGTTGTTAGAGGAATTTCATCCTCGTATGGAAGATAAACTGATGTAATATAAGTAATATCTCCATTTTCGCTGATTAACTTGATAGCTACATTATCACTATCCAGTGGGTCGGCTATAAGAAGAGCATTAATATTTTTATTTGTAATTATACAAGCTCTCGGTTTACTACTTGAGCGATCAAAGAATAGGTTCCCACAGTTGCCTAGGCCTAGGATTTTACCCTTGTTGACCCAGGGTTCCTGTATCAAGGCAATATCTATCCTTCCTTCTACCAGTCTTTTATTGACTAAAGCAGTTGCTGACCGGCTATGATGAAGATTAATTTGAGCAACCTTGATGGTTTTGCTCGTCTTCTTTTGGGTTTCAGACATGAATTAAAATTAATAAAGCTGTTACCCTACTCAGAAGATTCCTTCTCTTTTAGTACTGTGTCCTCCTTAGTGGGGGAAACAGACACAATTGTAATATCGGATCCCGAATCTGAGAAATCGAGATCGCCAAAAACTTTATATAGTGATCCAGAAGAATCACTAATAGGACTAGAAGGAGACAGGGTTTTTTGAACCTCCGCTCCAGTACTTACTGATGGGGTCGTTTCCGATGGATCTTGAACGACCTCCATATCATCAGTGGCTAGTTGCTTAGACGTTACCCGTACGTCCTTCTCCGAAGGTGCCAATGATTCCTCCATTGCGTCATCCGATGCGGGCCTTTCGACCACACCATCAGATTCAACAGGAGGTTTCATTACGGCGGTTTCCAACGCGGGCTGTTGGGCCACATCGCTGGATTCCGCCAGTGGTTTACCCACAGCAGCAGACGGAGGGGACACACGAGCAACATTAGGGTCGCTGATGATCTTTAATAATCCTTTACCGAAGCTCCCCGTAAAGATCTCAAAATTCTTCTCCCTGATGTACTTGGAGGATTTGAGGTCCATCTCGATGATCCATCTGATGTATGCATGATCACCGACGATTTTTCTCTCCCGGATTTTCCATTCAGCAGTGTTGAGGCCTGCATTCAGGCGGGCAATTCGCCTGAGCAGGACCTCCCCATCTGTGGTGAGTATATCCCGGGATTTGAGAGCCATCTTTACGGGTCTCGGTAGGTCCGATGCCTTCTTCACCTGGACCTTTAGATCTTTGCTTATAGCCCTACCTTCGTAGTTTTTGACCAGCCAAGCAACAGTGTAGTCATTGGCACAGAGGATCATCAAAGCACCGTTTAGCACACCCGAATTTAAAATCTGGGGGGCCTCCCGGGCGACATCCTCTGTGTCAATGACCTTATTGATGTCACCTTGTATGATCAGGGCATCATCGGGTGACAAGGTGCCGTCCGGGAAGTTATCACGGACGATTGCCATCTTCACTCCGGTAGCAGCTTGGCTATAGGATGGGGACTCAGCCGTCCTCGGTCTTTTAGCCTGTGCACCTGTGGATGGGGTGGTTTCGCTGACCCTACCTCTTTTACCCGCTTGAGTTGTACTGCGATGTTGAGCAGTGTTAACTCCAGTTTCAGCGTTAAGACGCTGACGAGCCACTTGCCTTCTATGTTTGTTCTTTTGGGAACGCGTCATAGATGACCATTCGGGTAGAGAGCTAAGGGAGTCTCCGGTTAGATTTGTCGTGGGCCCCGAGGGACCACTATCGACAGATGGTTGGTTACTTGTCGTGGGCCCCGAGGGACCACTATCGACAGTTGTTTTGGTGCTTGGAACAACTTCGCCACATACCTCAGTGGTTGACTCAGAAGAGCCAGGTCCACTTTGGCTGGGTTTGGGTTGCTCCAAACTTGTTTTGCGGTTTGACCCGCCGATTTTTTTTTATTTTTTTATTTCCCATGTGCTATCAAGGACTGAGGGTAAGTTTGAGTCACCACCTGTATGGACCCTCAGTGCAGGCGGAAGGCTAAATACAACGTGATTCGCCACTTCACGAGGTGAACCGTTAGAGACAACCTTTAACCCTGGTTGCCATGTGACATTCACATTCTCTTAAGCACGGTATCCACACCTTGGATTTTGGTTGCCGTTCATCTGTCACATCCGTCTTATCTACCTAGGTCTTTCGACCATCAGCAGATCGTCAGGGTAGTAACAGACTATGCCAAGGCAGCTTTTAGGCACCCTCCTCCTTTTTCAACCGGGCTTGGGACCGGCTTAGGCTGAGTTGAACCGGCTTAGGCTGTCATATTTGAAATTTTTGTATGTGGTCTTAAAACTACTGTAAATTACTACAGTAAAAGCCCGATTATCCGGCATTCAATCAACCGGAATTTTTCCAAAATCAAGTTTGGCGAGAAAATTGGCATTATTTCGCCAAAAAAAAGGCAATAAGTCACCAAATCTTTTTTTTTTTTTTTTTTTTTTTATTGAGACTTCGAAGTTGAGTGTTTTTTCCCTCTTTATTTTGATGGTTTTTAATTGTAATGGCGAAATAGCTGAATTTGCACTGATTAGAAATGAATATATTATTATAAAAAGTGATTTTTTTTTAATTCCAGTTTATCCGGAATGCCGAAGTTCTTATTCAAACAACTGTGAATTCTCAGCAAAAAAACTTAGTATTCTTAAAGGAAAATGTTTTTTTCCGAAATATATCCGGAAAATAAATATACTGTGGTTATTTGCAGAATCTATAAACAAATCTAGCTTGTTTCAATTGTATAAGAAAGAGGGTTTTGTAATCGAAATTCCATTATCCACAGTATCGGGAAAACATTCTCCAGTAGATAATTTGGTTTATCCGGAATTCTAATAATAATAATAATAAAAAACTACACATTTTGCATCTATTTAATCTTGCATCGTTTATTGCATAAAAATTTATATTTGGCGTTTCCGGAATATGTGTAATTTTTATGTGCGGAATCTATAAATCTGTGGACTACTTTTATTGTAATTATAACAAAGAAAGGTGATTTTCCACTTGAAATTACGTTTCTCAACCGCATCCGGCAAAGAGTAATTAGGAAATTTAAAATTTGTTAATGGTTTGACCAAAATCCGTATAAAATTAATCATTCGATTTGTAGTCTAGATCTACATATGGAACATGCATTTCACATAATTTAAAATCATGTATAACGGATAACATTCTATTCCATATAGTATCGATGCATCCGTAATTCATTTATACCCGCGATTTAATTTGTAAGTTTTCAACCCTATTCGGAAACCGCATCCGGCCGAATTCAACTATTCTAAACATTTTATTCTTTTATCACAAAATATTAGTTTCTCACGATCAATCAGAATAAAACCTAATTGCATCTATTTAAATGCATTTCCCCCTATAATCCCAATCAAAGTTTCAATTTGTAGGCTAGTCAACCATTTTGTACACACAACGGAAAATGTTAATTTTTATTTTTTGTGTACAAAAAGTATAGGTTATATTTTTTTGTATACTATTAACGTGTTTTGCAATTAAAAAATAAATCTGTTTCGCTGTAATTTTATTTTAGTAATAATTAGTTAGCCGACAACCAGAAATTCAAATTCAAAACTTAATAGTCCGTAAATTATCCGGAATTTCATGGCGATTTGCATTACAATTCTTGTATTCCTTTTTTCTATACTACATAATAGTCGATCTTTGAATACGAAGGTCGTCTTCCCGAGCATATTTTACTTGAGGGTACAAAGTAGGTTGTGTGTGGGGAGGGGGGAAGACAAGGGAATCACCGGGGTTTCCAAATACAAAAGCTACTTTTCTAGAATTCTCGGAATCTGATCGTGAAAACACACACAAGAAAACTTCCCCTCCGGAACTGAAATAGCGATAGTCCACTTTGTCCGCCCGGTAACCCTAAAATATAGGTTCGGTTAGAATCGGTACAATCAAGAAACCTCTCTATTTATTTATTATTATTATTATTTTTTATACATATTTTACAATGCTTAATCTTTTTTTTTTTTTTTTTTTTTTTTTTTTTTTTTTTTTGGAATTTCTTATATGAAAATGATTTAATTTTGGTAACATATTTCAAATTATTGCCGATTATAAGGGTAAAATATAACATCATTTTAACTAAAAAAGCTAAGTAGAATATTTTTTTAAATATTCCGGTTGTGACAATTATAATGTTAGGTGCCATCACTAGCGTTATTTACCGTTTAAATTTGGCTAAAAAACGTCGATATTCAATTAACCGGAAAATTCGGTTATCCGGAAATCCTAATTTCCCGGCGATTCCGGATAATCGGGCTTTTACTGTATTGCTATTTTGAAACCACTTGCTTAGCACCTTTTGAAAAAAGACAGTTAATATTAGAATTTATAAACATCTTTTTCAAGTGACCAATGCAAAAAAGTATGTGTGTTTTGTGACTTGCAATGTGTCGCCTTTCACTAAGCATTCTTTTTCATAGTTCATGACCCTTTGACTGATATTTTGGTTATGGTATGCAGGGGTCTCAGACCTGCGCCAAATACAAAAAACTGCTCCAAATGCTTTATTTAGCCATACTTGCACCAGAACGCGGATTATTATTTTATTTTATTTTGCGTGCCGAAATTTGATACTGTTCGCTGCTATTGTTGATATATATTCGGCGCTAATGCTGATATTTACGTTGGTGTGGTGTTCATTTTCTCCGAGTGCTACGATGATTTGCAACGCTAATGCTGACATTATTGTCAAGTTTTACATTGTTATGACAGTCATTTTCGTCGAGTCTTTCATCGATATAATAGCTTTGTAGTATTGAGAATTGCTCCAGTTAATTCGACGCTATTGCTGATATTGCAATATCCGAAATTTGCCCTGATATTACTGAGAAAATGTCGATGATTTGCGACACTAATGCAGACATTATTGTGATGGTCATTTTTGTTGAATCTTTCACCGATATATTAGAGCTGTTGTTGAGAATAGCTTCGGTTTATTCGAAACTATTGCTGATATTTTCGTTGGTGTGACGGTCATTTTTGAAGATGCTGCGCTTTTGTTAACATCCGATATTACCGAATCTTGCACAAGCATTACCGAGAAAATTTCAATATTACCGACATTTGTGCTGATATGTACGTTTTTGCGATCGTCATTTCTGCTGAGTCTTCAACTTACTTAATATCCTCTGTCTAGATTTTCGACGGTATTCTAAGTGCTATCGCTAATATTTATGCAAGTGTGGTAGTCATTTTCGCTGAAATTTACACTGATGTAATAGCAGCTACTACCGAGATTTGCGACGCTGTTTGTTGATTTAAAAAAAAAATTCCTGCTGCAAAATTTGTTTTTTCTAGAGTTTTTTTTTTTTTTTTTTATCTACAGAAGTTGCTTTTACAAAGGGCATTTTTTCTACTACTAAACTTAATTTTACCTGCTCCGAAAGGCATTTTTCCTGCTCCAAATCTTTCTGAGTGAGTGGGAGCCCTGGGTATGTGATATTGGGGCTGTTTATTCAATTCTGCCTTTCAAACAGTTTCCTGAGATTAATTGCCTGGCTTATCAAGCCACATTTTTCCAGGATGTGTCCCATACAAAATACATTCAGTGCTGTTCATTTGAAAGCTCTCCATGAGACTCTTTCTGACTATGAATCCTGACAATAGCCCACTAGACTACCTTGCCCCACTGTATAACATGATCTTGTCTAGACTACTGGGAGCAACTTTTGTTCCTGATTTCAGGGAACTATTTCATTAACAAATTAATACTCATGGCTGTTGGTTATAACACGACTTATAAATTATAGAACAGTGGTTGCGATTTTATACTGCTGATTTTAGACTTATATTTGCTTGTTTTAAAGATTTGTTTTGTTACTGATTTTGCCCATTTTTAAAAATATATTTGAAAAATTTAAATACTACATTGAGGTTTATTGTTTTATAATATGTGGTTTTCTCCTTTACAGAACATTTTACAGAAATGCATTAACCCTAAAAGTGAAGTTCTTCAACAAGTCCTTTTTGATGATCCTGTGAATAATGCTGTACACAAAATGTTCCATTGTGTTGAGGAGGCTCTCAGTTACCAATATCACAGGGCATGGAGTTACACACTTTCAGTGCTTGCTGCGTTCTTTGAGGTTTATAAAATTCATTATTCTTTTATTGAAAATATTTCTTTACAAATTTTTAATATCCTATTTTCAAATTAATACCTACATAGACACACATATATTTTAAGGTGTTTCTTGTAAATCATTAAATTATCCTCACTTTTTTACACTTTATTTGTCCTTTCTCTCTCAATTTTTTTTTTTTTTTATACTTAAAGAAAATACTTGAATATTGCTAAATCACATGCTTTTATTTTTCAGATAACCGGTAAACATTGCCATACAACTATGATGAAGGTAATATTTATTACTTATATATCTTAAAATATATTGCTTAATATTATGTGAATTTTTGTTTTTAACTGTAATTGAAGACTGTTAAACAATCTAATGATTCTTTAAAAAAAATACAGAAAAACTAATCAAATTAATTGAAGTTTTACTTTTTAAGGGAAAATTTTGAACTGTTTATTTTTGAGTTTTTATTTGGTGTTCAATCAATAATTTTAATATTTTTATTAAATTTAGTATTTAACCATTTGCATTACTTTAAAATAATTCTTGAGCGGAATATCAGAAACTCAAATTGTTAGTCCCCTGAAAATGATTATTCTTCACTGACACTTTATTTAGGTCCATTTCTCATTTACTTTCAATCTATTATTTCTTTGGCTTATGACTTTTCTGAATAATAGTTACCTTTTGTGATATATTTATTTCCAGTGTCTTCAGTCACTTGGTGATTTGCATGACAGTTATAACTTCCCTCACATACCTGAACTAGAAAAAGCAATTGGCATTGCTATCCAACATATGGGCCCTAGTGTTGTTCTTAAAGCCATCCCTTTGCAAGCTAATGGTGATAAGTATGTATTTCTATTTTAATGCTCTCTCTCTCTGTTTCTTAGTCCTGCAGGGTGTCCACAGATCGGGAAAAGTCAGGGAATTCGGTATTTCGGGAAAAATCAGGGAATTATCAGGGATTTTGTCAAAAAGTTTAAAGGAATTTTTCGAAATTAAAATGAAACTATTAATTTTGACAATTAAAGATACACTGCTAACAAAAATACAAAAATCAATTTGAAAAAAAAATTAGAAAAAGTTAAAAAAAAGTTTGCAAAAAACTGACAATCACTGAACCTGCTTGCTTTCAGATTTGCCTCAAATCGCCGATGGAATGACTACATTTCTTCCTCATTTTTCTCTCATATTATAGTAGTCTATCGGCATTATTTACGTTGGTATTTGATGGTCATTTTTCTGAACGTTACGATGGTAAAATGGCCGATATTTTCGTGATTATAGAGGGCAAGAAACACGTTCTTGCATGCTGCTCATTTTCGTGATGTGTCCCTGACGCTATTTCAGAGATTGCACCTATCAGCCATGGTACAGTTCTGCTTTTTTAGATTTCAGCGTTTTTTTGGTGAAATTTCCATCATTCCTGAGACGGATTCAAAACTGCATTACAATTTCATTGGGTTTACTTGCTTGTCTGACAACCAAGGAACCTACATACTTTCAGACTTCTCCAAACTTGTGATGTAATGACCATTTTTCTTGCTGATTGCCAGCATCTATCGCTGTTATTTATGCTGGTGTGTGGTGGTTAGTTTCGCCGAACGTTACTCTGATGTTAAGCTTGTTATTGCCGAGATTTTCGCTGCTAAGAAGGGAGCTTTCACCGAGATTAACATTCTTGTGATGTTCATTTTAGTCCCTATTAATCACTATTCTAAGGTTTGCGCCTCAATAGTTGTCTATATCGCCGAGATTTACGCTTGTGATTGTCAATTTCGTAGATTGTGACGTCGATAGAATCGCGTCTATTTCAGCGATTTCAATCGATATATTGGATGCTAACGTTGATATTTACGTTGGTGTGATGGTCATTTTTGCCGATTGTTGCCTTAATGCAGGGATGTGATTGCTTCCGCCGATCTTTCCGCTTTCCTGAATTTTTCTTATTTTTCCACCTATCAAAGTTTTCCTCCCACAGCCGACCAAACGGTATAGTGGTTAGCGTGCTAGCTTCTAGACCTCGAGGTTGCGGGTTCGAGTCCCGCGTATGGCATGGGTGTTTGTAAATGTATGTTGGCTTGTCAAATGACGAATGTTTCGGCGCATTATAGCCTTCGTGTTGCTGACGGCCCCAGATAATCTGAAAACAACCAACTTTTCTCTCACAAATTTCTCATTGATCTCGCGGGGATTAAAATTTCCTGACAATCATGGAACCTGCATGCGTTCAGTCTTCCCCAAACCACCGATGGAATTATTATCTCCTCCCGCCTTATTTTCTGTAATGTTAGACTATCGGAATTATTTACATTGGTATGTTAAAGCCATTTTGCAGAACGTTACGCTGATGAAATGGCAGTTATTCCTGTGATTATGGCGAGCGTTATCGCCGTTGTTACGTTGCTGTGTGAGGCTCATTTTCGTCGAGTCTTACTCCGAAATAATAGTTACTGACGTTATTGCAGAGGTTTGCATCTGTCGGACATAGTACAGTTAAGCTAAAACGCGAATTTCGACTTTTTCTTTTAATTGAAACTGATCATTCCTGAGATCGATACAAATTTGCATTACAATTTTGTTGGACTTACAAGTCTGACAATCACGGAATCTTTTTACCGGGCATTTTTGCCGATTGTTGGTTTAATATAATTGCCGAGACTTGCGCACGTACTGCGGCCGCTATCACCGACATTTACGTTGAAGTAGCTGTAATTTTCACTTAGATTTAAGCCGTTTTACCTGAGGTTCTTGGAGAGATTCACGACGTCGTTTTGGTGTCATTCGCCTAGACTTCCGCTGATGTGAAAGCCGCTATGTACATTATTAGTGTGTATGTAAAGATCGTTTACACCGTTTGGTTTGAATTAATGATGAATGATTAGAATTTTAATTTAATTTTGCACAAGAAATTAATCCAAATCTTCCCAGTTTTTATTATGCATCCTTATTTAAAATTGTCATTTTAAGTGCTATTGAATGTAAAATTGTTTATTTTTACTTGAAAAACAATTTTATATTTTAACTATAGATGTAAGTAATAGTTTAAAGTTAAAGCAATTTTTTTTTATGTATAATTGTTTAAAATTAATTGTCTGGGGAAAATGTGTTTATTTTGTAAAAGTTTTGCTTTGGTATTGTACTTAAACAAGCGGCTACAGCTGATCTTAAACAAAAAAGAAAATTTCAAATAATGCATATAATGAAATCGAACAATTTGGACAACGAAATTATGCAAACTAAAAAGTCAATGAAAATGGTGTAACTCCCCCAATCCAACTACAATTGAAGACAGTTTTTTTTTTTTTTTTTTTTTTTAATACACAAATTGATATATAATTAGTAAAATATAAAAATTTTACTTTACGAAAATATTTTATAGTAATTATTGATTTTTAAAATTTAATTACAATTTCAAGTATTCAGAAAACAAAAATAGTTAATATAATATATAGAGTATTTGTTAAATGTGTGTGTGTGTTTGATCTATTTTGACATGATTTATGGTTTGTCTTTATTTTTAAAATTTTACTTAAGAAAACAGCTTACTAAATCTGAAATTTAATACTCGAGTCCTCTTTTCTTGAGATTAGATTGTAATGAAAAAAAAGTGTGATTTTAAAGTATAATTGCACATGCACAGTGCAGGTACACTATACATACACTACACTAAATGAAGCAATTTGGTATTTGTGTCATAAATGTGTAAAGATAAACAGTACATGCATCATAATTTTCTTTATGATGGTGAATTTGAATGGTCTTTTACTTGAAAGTTTATTATTTATATATATATATATTGTCGATAACTTATAATCAGGGAAAAATTGGGTGTTACAGGGAATAATCAGGGAAATATCAGGGAACTTTAAAATAACTTTTCTGTGGACACCCTGTCCTGCTTTTTATAGATTTTAACTTAAAACATTTTTTAAATATAATGATGAATTCAATTATCATCCCAGATACCAAAGCAAACATGTTTTGTTTAATCTCGGAAACATGTTAAATAGAAACTTTTTATTGTGTACTTCCCATCTTGTGCATATCCATATGCATTGTATTAATGAAAAATTGAGATAAATTATTTATTTCACTTAACATATAAATACTTCTTCAGAACTAAACATTTTTGTTGGAATTTGTCGCAGTAGCTTTCAATTTACAATTAACTATAAATATAATTCTCTTGCATGCAGCCCAAATTCGACTGTATTTCTGTGAGTAGAATGTGAACGACTTCAAACATCCAATCATAAATCTTCTAATTGTACTTTATGTATGAATTTCCAAATTCAGCAGTCCAGCCAATCACAATATGTCTTTTGAAATTTAACTAATACCTCTGGCAACAACTTGGATTCGCTATATTTTGTTTATCTTATTACAGATACAATTATTGCCTTTTTAAAATGAATTGATTTAATAATTACAATGATGCATGATGTGAAAATTTCTTTTGGATTAGAATTCCAGATATATTCCGATAAAAACTTAACACGGAATTTCCATTAAGAATATTAAGTTTTCTATACTCACTCAGATTGATAAAAACTTCAGCATTCCGGGTAAACCAGAATTTTTTTTAAAAAAATTAACTTTTAATAATAGTATATTCATTCAGGTTATGATTTTCTGTACGGTGCGTCTTGGTCGCCAAATCCAAATGATCACTAGGGTTGCCGAAAATCCGAGTCGACGGGTTACCACATTTGATGCTAAATCGCCAACTTTCAAAGAGTCGCCAAGAGGCACCGTACAGTAAATCTGAACGTTGATTCATTTCAGCTATTACGAATTGAAAACCATCCAAATAAAGAATAAGAAAAACCCATTCAACTTCGTAATCTCAAATGAAGGTTAAAGTATAAAAAAAAAAGATTACGCAAACATATGAATGCTAATATAGCTTCTTTAAGAAATTTCGATTTGTAACTTTAATTATTTTGGCACCTCATACGAAACCAGTCCGTAAACTTTAGTTGTTCATTGAAATAACTGATCTTTTTTAAATATATATACAAGACTGTTTATTTTTATTGTTTTTCGAAAACGTTCCTCTATGTTGTCCCTGCTCACAGCATCTCGACGTAACCAGTAGGATAATCATGGCACAATATCACTTTTCAAGGATTTTCTTGATTATGCAGCTGAAATAGCTTTTTGTTAGGGCCTATTTTAAATACCTCACTTTGAAGCGAGCCTGATTCGCGTTGCGAACCATGGGGATTGCATAGCAATCCAAAGGGTTAGCGAGCGTGGGACAGAGTCCCCTAGTTTTCTATGTTTCTATATTATGTTTTATTTTGTTAGACCTGGAATTAAGTTAAATGGAATAATTTTAGTTTCTTGTGTTTGATAAGATACTAATTTAAAAATTACAATGTTGACTGGTATATATTGCTTCTTAGCAATATATAACTATCAACATTGTAATATATTGCTTTTTAGCAATATATACACTTTTAATTATGTATAAAAGATTTTTCACACATGGTATTTGTCAAAAAGTGTTTATAATGTATACATTAAAAAAAAACATGTAACCTAGCCTTAGCCACTAAGTAGCCCATAACAGATTTTTTGCAGCCCACCGGCAGCGCAGAAGAAGAAAAAATCAAGCTTCACATTATGGACTTTTTTTACATAATTGTAATTTGCCCAAAATAGTATGTGTTAATTCTGTACAAGGTTTTTACCCCTCCTGAAATTTGCTCTATTTATATAATGGCCCTTATAACTCCGGAAAATGATGTTTCTACTTCTGATATTTCTTTATCTCCTTAAAAATAATTATCGAAGATTAAAAAGATTAGTAAAACCTTACAACATGGTATTTTTTTTTTACTCAATAAAACATCTCTGAAATTCGAAATTCTGACCACACTTCAGAGTCTACTATACTCTTCATCCCTACAGGTCCAAAGGAAAATCTTCAGACAGTCTCAGAATGCACCATGATTCTCGACAACCAGGCGCATAGAGGGAAAATATATTATTAGACATCTAATTTTTTTTCCTGTTAACTCCCTAATTTACTGTACTTAACACCTGAAAAACTCCTTAGTAACTTATAACCAAAAGTCCTTAAAAATGTCGACAAAGTCCTTTTAAAAGTCCTTATTTTTTATTTTTAAAATCTGTATGAACCTTGAAAAGTTAATGGCGAACACTGATGTAAAGCATAAACATTTTGTGTTAATATTTTTTTCTTCTTTTTATCAGGCCAGATTTTGAAAGATCATGGTTGTTGCCCCTATTACGTGATTATGTAAAAGGGGCTGAATTGGAATTCTTCATTAAATATTTCAGACCCTTAGCTCTAAAAATGCGGGATAAAGGTAAAATTTGTTACATTTAAACTAATATAATTTCCTTTTATAAAAGAGTAACTTCATTTAGATTTATAACTTCTCTTTATTGAAGCTCTGTTATTGAAGCAAGAAGGAAAGATGGTTGAAAGCAAACTTTTTGAACTTGTTTGTTCACAGGTAAATAATTGTTTTAGTTTATCTAATAGATATTAATAAACATGGTTTTAGTATAATAAATATAACTTATTTTTCATTGGCAGATCTGGTCTTTATTGCCTGGATTTTGTACAGAACCTACAGATTTATTGCAGGTTTGTATTTTTAAATTTTATGATGTTGAATTTTATAAGTAAATGTACTCAGCTAAACTACTTAAAAAAATATTTAAGATTTGAAAATGTTTGTTAGTAGATACATATTTACAATTGCTTTTTTTTTTTCATTGTTATTTCACAAGTTTAAAAGTTTATTAAAGAGTTTTATTTTATATTTAATTTTTGAGTTAGAATTATTTTTATTAAAAAATAAGTGTTTTCAATGATTGTTGATTAGTTGACATTCGTAATTCTTATTTCTATAACAGCTAATGTTAATGTGTGTTTAGTTTACATCTGTAATGTGCTTTTTAATTGTTTTGCTTTCTCTTTAGAGCTTTAAAGAAGTGGCTAAAACATTAGGAATGACACTTCAAAATGAACCATCTTTAAGAACAATTATATTAAGTGCCCTGAGAGTGCTTATTAGCAAAAATATGGAAAATGGTAAGTAAATTTTTTCCTTTTCTGTAATACAAGCAAGACTTTATTTTACAATTCATATCAACAAGTGACATCATGTATTTTTTAGTGTACTATGAATGAGGTATTAATTGCTCATTGTAATATACTTGTATATACTATAACATAAATTCAATGTTATGAAACATTGATACTTAGGCAGCTTCTCAACCTATGTGATTAGTTTTTTATAACTTCCTTAATAAATTTTGGTCCTGACTTTTTTTTACTCAGCTTGTTTAACATTGCTTTTTTTTTTATTAGATGAAAACAAGGAAGAATTAGCCAAGTATGCAAAGAATTACCTTCCAATTTTTTTCAACTTATATACAACGCAAGCCAAAGATAAAGTTGCACAAAATACACGTCTTGCTGTATATGAAACATTGAAAGTATATCTTCAAATTACTGATAGAGAGGTATGTGTAAGAAATTTTATGGATTAGTGTTAATTTTCTTCTTTCAAACTATAAAATGATGTCTTATTTCCTGTAGCTGTGCTCAAGTAAATTTGATATGGCTATGAAGGCTATGGAATCACTTCCAGCAGGATCTGAAGTTTTTATGCAGTAAGTATTCAGTTAATTGTATGTTTTGATTTCTGAAATAAATTGTGTAACCAAAATATGTTGAGTTTGTTTTAGTTTACATAAACAGGCTGTTTAGTTAAAATGTCCCCAGGAATGTCATGTAGGCAAAGAAGAAGATTATTAACACAGTTTTTCTGAATCAATGATTCAGATGTTGTGGATAAATTGCATGGCCACCTAGATCCCATTATATCAGTTTACTACACTTCCTGGGGACGCAATTGATTGTGCTTATAATGCATTTTTCCAGAATAATCAGAGTTATTGCTACTGTTGCTCAAGAAATTTTTCTCCTGCTAGAGTGGACACCTTTATAATTTTTTAATATAAATTTTTTGATTATTGGATTTGTTTATATTTTTTGTATTAAAAGCTTGATTTTTAGATCTGCATTGATTGATTTGTGCAAAGCTTTGGTACCTTACATCACCGAAGCACAGATAGAGCAATTGTATGAACTCGGAAAAACCTTACTTCAGGTGAGATTTTACTTTTCCACTTTTCTGCTTATTGTTTTTTTAGTCTCTTCCATCCTAATCTGATATCATGTTGAACTATAAGATTGAACTTCTTGTAAATACCTTTATAATGAATAGATTCATAAAATATAAACAACACGATTGTGATCTGTAATTTAAAATTAACTTTAGCAGCGTTCCCACTGTCATTAAAAGTGCTTAATATTTTTTAACTTGTTTTCAATGCCTTGGAAATGCTTAGAGAGGCTTAAAAGTCCTTGAAAATGCTTAGAGGTCCTTAAAAATCTTTAATTTTTGCAGATGTTGTGTGCCAAACAAAAATTTATAAAAATACTACTCGGACTTGCTATCCCCACTTGACCTCCACTTATCTGCACCATATTGGAATTCTCTGACATATTTGTTTTAAGCATGCCCCAACTTGTAACTTTTTTTGTAGAACAACTTTATAAAAAATTTATACATAATAGATAGGGTTCCCTGAAAAGATACCTGAAAACAAAATTTCAAAGGTGCTTAAAAACATTAGTTAGGTCCTTACCATTGATTTGAGATTTGAATGGGAACCCTGTTTAGCCTCCCAAAAGATGAACTTATGCAAATATGAGGTATTCAATTATTAAAAGAGTTCTGGATAATGCCAGAGAGGATACTGTTCCTACTTGTTTAAAATTTAAATTTATTTTTGTTTCCTATTTTCTGTAGCATACAGATCATACAATTCAAAAGAAGGCGTATAGTGTTGTGAAAGAGATATGCAGTTCACAGACAGAGATTTGCATATCTTTTGTAAGAGCCCATCTAGATGATTTGCAATCAGTGCTTGGTGGGAACAAAACTGGTCTGACACCAGCTACAAGAGCAGTAAGAAATTCTATTTTCTCACTTTTATTTAAAATAAGCTATTTTATTTAGTTATTTAAATAAATATATTTGTAGACATTTTAAAAATGTTTTAAATTGCTTTTGATTATAGTTTTTATATGTTTTGTGTATAATAAATTAAATTTTGCTTGAAACAGAAAATATTGTGTGATCTGTGAAATCAAAAATAGATACTTGTTAGTTGCACTGTACCAATTAAGTATTTTTTGCTCTATTTCTGAGAATTTTTAATTTAAAATTATTTTCTGTAACAATGTAACTGTATTCATTGCAGCTGCGATTGAATTGCCTTCAGTGCATTGTTTCGCAATTAACAGAAAGTGATAAGTCTACTGTCTTAGAAATCATCCCAGAGGTTAGTAAATATTTTCTTTACACAATTCTATGTATGAGTGTAAACATCAAAGGCTTTATTAAAACTTTTTTTTTTTTTTCAAAGAATAATTAAAAATAGTATTTCTATTTATTTACAATTAGATTTTTCAAATTATTTGATGTTGTAAATAACTTCTACTTTTAACCATAAGTTTTCCATTCCAAAGATATCTTTTCAAAAGGAATTTATTGAAAATGTAATAGTTATAGAATGATGGCGAATGCAAGAAAATGATAGAAAAAAGTTTAATTCTGATGTATTGAAGGAAGTTAAAATAATTTTTATATCAAAAACAACTACAGCGAATCTTGAGAGAATATTTTATTTCTTCTTGAAGTTTTTGCTTAATAGAAAGGTTTTAGCAAAACTTGTTTTTTTATTCAAAATATTATATCCCAAATTTCTTTTCAATAGAATAAAAAAATACGAATTTAGTTTCCTTTCTATTTTTTAAGAAAATAATTCACTAGATGAAATTACTACATTCTTGGTTCTATAACATGATTGAGTGATGTTTTTTTTAATGCAAATTTATACGAATACTATTGATAGATTAGGTACTAATCTATTTTTAAATAAATCTTGCATTTAAAGACAATTGAACAATATGTTTTTATATTAATGTAATAAATTAATGTTTTCTAATTATTCAAAATTATTAATTAAACTTAAATTATTTATAGTCTGCATTTTAATTTATTTCTAAAATAAATGTTTTGTGTTTTAACAACTTATTTCTAAACCTTAAAAATATCATTCTGAATAATTTATCACCATTACTGATGAATGTAAGAGCTATATTTCGTGTATTATATAGTAAACAATTACCATTTTATTATACTGTATACATTGAATTTAAAAATAGCATCTGTCAATAAAATATTAAAATTATAATTTGAATGTCCACATAAGTAGCGACAATTGTTTATTTACTTAGTTTAAATTATGTTCAGAAGGAATATTAATAGTTATTTGAACATTAATTATTCTAGCTGTCAAATTTTATTTATAAATATGTATCCAAGTAATTAGAAAGGATTAAAAAAAAAAAAAAAAAAAAAAAAAAACGTTTTATTTGGGTTTTATCCAACCCTGCAGAAAAGTGATGATAATTAAAAGTATTCTCCTTCCCAAAGGTATAAAAAAAAGGGCATAAAATTTATTGCTTTGTGGAAATAAGTTTAAAATGCCACAAACTTGATACTGAATATTTAATTATTGCTTTTGAAGGAATTTATAAGTTAGTATTATCTCATTGTGGTTATTACCTTTTAAATTATCACAAACTTTCTTGTATTATGAAATTTCAACTCAAGTATATCTTTTTGATTAACAATAATTTTAATTAAAAAAAAAATTATTATTATACCTCTTCTCTTTTCAGCAAAATTACATGGTTACCAAATTAGAATAATTTTGTTGCTTTTTCTCCACAAAACTTTTTGTTTGCTAATATTATAATTCTGATTAATCAACATGACGATCCTACTAAAAGGAAAATCTTTCCTATTTTTTTTAACATATGAGACTATTATTTTTAACAAGAAAAGTAACTATTTTTTAAGAAATACTCTTACATGCATTTACTCAAACATCAACGCCTATACTCCTCAGAGCCAGCTATCTGTATTGATTTGCATGTCTAGTTAACAGATTTTAGCTTTTCTTATGGTTATTTTACCTGCATTTAGTTTAAAATAATTTTACTGTAAACTCTATTATTTAGTTTTATAAAATTAACCAATATAATGATAATTTTGTGTATTGTAACACAGAAAAGTTTAATTTGGAAAGTAAAAAGATAGCAAGTTCTATATCATTATATATTGTAACTGCTCACTCATAGTTAGGTTACCGTTACTTGCTTTTGAATTCCTTTGGTGTATTAAAATTAATTATACTGAAATATTTATGTGATGTAGCTGGATTTTTTTTCTAGTTGCAACTAAGTGACTACTAGATTGTATAAATAGATATTTTAATTTTCTTTCAGGCTGTTTTATGTACCAAAGAAAATTCAATAAAAGCAAGGGCAGCAGCTTATAGTTTGTTGGTAGAGATTGGTATTGTTCTTCAAAAATTTTCCCCTGAAAATTCAAAAGGTAAGTTCAGCATATAAACCAGCCATTTTAAATTACATGAAAATGTTGTTTTATTAGGCAACTTTGCTTGTTGTTCAATAAATTACATGCATCTTACCTGGGTTATTGCAGTTATGAAATGCTTTTCTCCAGTGTGGATTACTCCAGTATTGTGAGAAAATAAGTAATTGATATATACTTCTAAATAATGTTGAGAACGAGCTTATAAAGATGATATCATTTAATTTACATATTAATTTAGGTTTAAAATAAAAATAGCTGGAGCTCAAGTGGCTCTTAAGAATGAGTTTTTTACATCTTAGTGGACAGGAAAATAACAGAAGAAATTAATATAGTTCATAGTTCAAACAGTTCTTGCAAGGAAGGGTTACCACATTTGGCGAGGCATCTATGTTTTAATTATTCTCACTCCAACACCTCCACTGAATAATTCAAACAGAGAATTCAATTAAGTTTCTAAGTCTTTCAAAGTGTGGTTTTGGTAAGGGTTTTGTTAGAATGTCAGCTATCATGTCACTGCTCTTGCAATAGTCCAGTAGAATGATCTTTTCTTGTAAGTCACGTAGGTAGTGATACTTAATGTCTATTGTTTTGGTTCTAGAGTTGTTTTTCATTATTTGGGATAGTTTGATGCAGGATTTATTGTCTTCGAAAATTGTAATGGGTAGTTTTTGTGGTAGTCCGAGATCTGAAGTTAGTTGTATTATCCATTCCACTTCTTGTGCGGCGTTTGCTGCTGATATATATTCTGCTTCAGTTGATGACATGGCGATGCAATTTTGTCGTTTTGCACTCCAGGATATTGTAGTTGGTTCTAATTTGAACAAATTTCCACTTGTTGATGTTCTAGTTGTTGGATCACCTCCCCAGTCGGCATCTGCATATGCTGTTAGAGTTGAATCATCTTTGTATATCATGAGTTTAAGAATTTTGGTGGTATTGAGGTAACTGATGAGTTTCTTCACTGCATTCCAGTCTTTGGTTCTTGGTTTTTCGTTTCTTCGACTCAATAAGTTGACTGCATTTGCGATGTCGGGTCTGGAAACTGTAGCGATGTAAAGTAAAGCCCCCACTGCTTTTCTATAGTTTGAGTTATCAGGAAGTAGATCTTCATCCTCTTCTTTTCTTGGCTTTCGATAGTTTGGAGACATCAGTAAATAGGTGGGTTTTTCTTCCTCTAAGTTAAATCTTCTCACAAGTTCTTCAATTTTCCTCGTTTGGCTAAGACCAAGGTTTCCTTCTCCTGTTTTCTCTATTTCTATTCCGAGATATTGTTTAACTTCTCCAAGATCTTTGATGTCATATTCTCTCCTTAGGATTTCTATTAATTTGAAAATTTCTTTTTCATCTTGGCTTGATAGTAAAATGTCATCGACGTATAGAATGGCGTACATGGTGTCTTTTGTGAATAGGCAAGGATCCACTAGACTCTGCTTGAAACCATTTTGTAGTAGACTATTGGCTATCTTTAGATTCCCCGATTTTGCAGCTTGCTTCAAACCATAAAGAGCTTTCTTTAGCTTGTAGACTTTATTTTCTTCTTCTTTCTTTACGTATCCTTCAGCTTGTTTCATGTATATCTCTTCATCTAAGTTTCCATGGAGAAAAGCTGTTTTATCGTCTATGTGACGAATTTTCATCCCTTTGATAGTTGCTGATGTAAGAAAAGTTCTAATAGTAGTGTGTTTGACGACAGGAGCGAATGTTTCATCGTAATCCGTCCCAAACTTCTGACTATATCCTTTAGCAACAAGGCGTGCTTTGTAGCGATCGATTTCTCCTTTTTCATTTCTTTTTGTTTTGAATGTCCACTTGCATCCAATGACATTCTTTCCTATTGGTGGTTTCACGAGTTCCCAAGTCTTGTTTTCTTTGAGACTCTTCATTTCTTCCTTTGTGGCTTCTATCCATTTTTCTTTTTCTTCTTTCTGCATGTTTTGGATTTCTTTCCAATCTTTAGGTTCTTGATAGTCTTGAAGTTTTGCATGGTAGCCATAACGCTCTGGAGGTTGGCCTTTAGTGATTCTTTGTGAACTTCTAGTACCATCAGACTTTTCTGCAGGTTTCATATTTTCTTCACCTTTGATATTTTCTTCCACTGGGTATTCTTCAAAAGGATTGCAGGATGTGGAGACATGGAACTTCTTCGTGGTTTTCAATGAATTTGACTGCTCTGCTTTTGATGATCTGGTCATCGGGAAGAAGAATCCGGTATCCTTTGCTTTTAGGATCGTATCCTACGAAGATTCCTTCAATGGATGTGTCATGTAGCTTTGTTCTTTTCTGTTTTGGTATGTATGCAAATGCTTTGCAACCAAAGGTCCTCAAATGAGATAGATCTGGTTTTCTGTTATTCCAAAGTTCAAATGGAGTTTTCTTATTGGATTTAGTCGGAGTTTGTTTTGAATGTAGTTTGCAGTAAGAATTGCTTCTGCCCAATATTTCTTCTGAAGTCCGGAATCGGCTAGAAGACATCTGACCATCTCAATAAGATATCTATTTTTTCTCTCACTTACACCATTTTGGCTTGGACAGTAAGGAACGGTTAATTGGTGTTGAATACCGTGATGTTCGAAGTATTCAGACAGTTCTTTATTCAAATATTCACCACCGTTGTCACTTCTGAGTGTTTTTATTTTTCTACCGAATTTATTATTGGTAAGTGCTACATATTGTTTAAGTTTTGTGGTTACTTCGTTCTTATTTTTCATTAGATAAATCATTGTAAATCTACTGTAATCATCAATAAAACTCACAAAGTATTTATTCCCACTAACAGACGGTATTTCAATAGGGCCGCATACATTTGTATGAACTAGTTCAAGCGGTTGACTGGCTCTATATTTAGTTTCCTTTGGATATGGGAGATCGGAAAATTTCGTTTTAATGCAATGAACACACGTGGTATCATGCTTACAATCGTTTAAAACAATCCCCTCAGCTAATTCTTGTGAGATTATTTGCTTTATAGCTTCGTTATTTCTATGACCGAGCCGTCTGTGCCAAAGTTGCAAACAGTTTTTATTTGCGCAAAAAGGGCTGCGTATGTTGTCGATCTTTCATTTAATTCGATCGGTTCAATTTGGTAAAGATTATCTATAGATTCACATTCCAAAAGAACTTCATTATTTTCTTTCGAGATCACACATTTATTCTGCTCGAAAAGAACGGATAATCCTTTCTCAGTGATTCTCTTTACTGAAAGTAGGTTAACATCAAGGTCAGGAACGTAAAATACTTTCGATAAGTATATCTCTTTCTGTTCGTCTTTATTTTTTATTTTAAAACGCTCACTGCCTTTCCCTACAACATTTAATTCTGATCCGTTTGCGATCATAATTTTCTTATCAGGAATATCTTCAAAGTGAGTGAAGTATTGCTTATTATTTACGAGATGACTAGTACAGCCGGAGTCAATTATGAATACATTTTTATTCTTGTTATGACTTGTGGCTAGTGCAATATCTTTTTCCTTTTGATTTATATCATCATGGGATGTGAAATACTTTTCGTCTCTCGCGAGGTTGCTATAATTTGAGCTTCGGTTTTGCTGACTCATATTATTTTTGTGTGACCAATTTTGGCGACTGTTTGGTTTTTGTTTGTTTAAATGGTAACAATTCGACCGAAAATGGTTGTTTTTGTGGCAATACGTACAAAATTTATCTTTCTTATTCTTATTTTCGAATGTGGTTTTTAAAGCCTTCGATTCTGGCATATAACTTTCTACTCTTCGATTAAATTCATCTATTAGTTTCCCTTTAATAAATTCCACTGTTAATTCGTCTTCTGGTCGTGCTTCTAAGGCGGTTATTAATGTATCCTAGGAATGCGGTACGGAACACAAGAGAAGTGCAGCGATATGATTTTCCTTTATGTTTTCGCCAATTGCTTTTAATTTGTCGACCAGTTCAAGAAGGTTATTAATATGTTTTTGCATATCACCATTATCTTCTAGTTTTAGACTGTATAGCTTTCTAAGCAAATATAGCTTACTAGATAGATTTGAACGCTCGTGTATTTGTTTCAGTTTATCCCAGGTTGCTTTTGCGGTATTTTCATTTTTAACATGAATTATCTGGTTGTCTTCAATATATAAATTTATTAAGGCGCGACATTGTCTGTCGACCTTTTTCCATTTATCGGTTAATGGATCAGGAGGATTGGTTTCAATTACTTCGGAAAGATCCTCTTTAATTAACAACATCTCCATTTTAAACTTCCAAGTTGAGTAGTTATTATTATTTAACTTTACTATCTGAGAAGCGTTTATATGAGACATGTTGAAAGTTGTTTTGATTATACCAAATTTCAGTTTTATTTTTCAACAATACTATATGCACAGTACTTTCAAATGTTTACTTTATATGCATGCAATTGATATATACAGTTCTGTTCAGTCTCATAATCTGTTGTTTTTATTAGGCAACTTTGCTTGTTGTTCAATAAATTACATGCATCTTACCTGGGTTATTGCAGTTATGAAATGCTTTTCTCCAGTGTGGATTACTCCAGTATTGTGAGAAAATAAGTAATTGATATATACTTCTAAATAATGTTGAGAACGAGCTTATAAAGATGATATCATTTAATTTACATATTAATTTAGGTTTAAAATAAAAATAGCTGGAGCTCAAGTGGCTCTTAAGAATGAGTTTTTTACATCTTAGTGGACAGGAAAATAACAGAAAAATAGTTCATAGTTCAAACAGTTCTTGCAAGGAAGGGTTACCACATTTGGCGAGGCATCTATGTTTTAATTATTCTCACTCCAACAGAAAATTCATTAGATTTCGATTTATGAGTATTCACCTCTTTTCATATTCCTATTTTAATATGTTATTATTTTGTAAAATATCATTGATTCTTTTTTCTAGGAGCTATAAAAGAATATATGGATATCCTTCGTGCTGGTTTAGCAGGAAGTCCACACTTAATGAGTGCTACGATTTTAGCTATCGGAAGAGTTATGTATGAGTTTAAAGGTAATTCATGTGAATTCATCTTTTTTTTTGGGGGGGGGGAGTTGAGTTAAGGGACTAGTACCAAAAATAAAAACTTTATAAATATTTTTATGTCAAAAATTTATCTTGTGTATTTGAGATAATTTTGTAAAAAATATTTATTTTCAAAAAATTATAAACCAAGAAAAATCTATAATTTGTTGATGTTTGCATACTTTGATATAAGTAAAAAAAAGAATTCAAAACAAAAGCTTTCTGTAAATATAACTGCATAAAGCAAATATTGTCTTCACAGAATTTTTTTTATGGGGGAATTAGAAGAAAATTTACACAAATCTCTAAGTTAAAAAAAAAAAAAAAAAAAAAAAAAACAATATTTTAACTATTTAAATTAAATGCTCCGAAAATTTAAATAGTCACTTGGTAATGGTTCTGGAAATATATAGATTTGATTTTGCAACATCTTTGAAACACTAGTGCTCGCAAAACACACTTTAAGCAAATGTTTCAATAAGTTATGCCCATTAGTCATGTCTAAATAACAGGTAATTTTGTGGCGCTCTAATCACCGAAAGAATATGTTAAAAGCATCATTCTTTCCAGGAATATATGGATTATTTTTTTAAATAAAAACAAACAAAATATGATTTTTGACGAAATTTCATAGTCATCTAGTTTTGAAATAGAGTGTGTCCATAAAAAGTGAAACTGAGTTAATACCATCATTTGGCGAATAATATTCTTCCCTCAGGGGTCCCAGACCTGCGCCCAACTGCGCCAAATACAAAAATCTGCTCCAAGCTGCTCCAAATGCTTTATTTTAGCCATATTTGCGCCAGAACGCGTTTTTTTTTTTTTTTTTTTGCGCTCGCGCGCATTGAAATTCGATATTTCGTTGCTGTAATATCGCTATTGTTGAGAAATATTCTGGTATATTCGGCGTTAACGCTGATATTTACTTTGGTGTGGTATTCATTTTCTCCGAGTACTACGATGATTTGTGACGCTAATGCGGAAATGATTGTCAAGTTTTACGTTGTTATAGCGATCATTTTCGTCGAGTCTTTCATCGATATAATAGCCCTGTAGTATTGAGAATTGTTCCAGTTAATTCGACGCTATTGCTGATATTTTCGTTGGTATGATGATAATTATTGCCGAGTGCTGCGATATTGCAATATCCGATATTTGTCCCGATATTACTGAGAAAATATCTATGATTTGCGACGCTGATGCAGAGATTATTGCAAATTATTGTGATGGTCATTTTCGTCGAGTCTTTCACCGATATATTAGAGCTGTTGAGAATTGCTCCGGTTTATTCGGCGCTATTGCTAATATTTTCGTTGGTGTGACGGTCATTTTCGAAATGTGCTGCGCTTTTGTTAACATCCGATAATACCGAATCTTGCACAAACATTACCGAGAAAATGTCAATATTATCGATATTTGTGCCGATATGTACGTTTTTGTGATGGTCATTTCTGCTGATTCTCCAACTTACGTAATATCCTCTGTCTAGATTTTCGACGGTATTTTAAGCGCTATCGCTAATATCTACGCAAGTGTGGTGGTCATTTTCGATGAAGTTTACACTGATGTAGTAGCAGCTACTGCCGAGATTTGCGACGCTATTTGGTGACTTAAAAAAATACGATATTACTGGGATTTTGCGCCGATATTACCCAGATTGCGATGGTATGGTGGGTGCTATCCCCGATATTTACGTTGGTGATATATTCGTTTTCGCCAAGGTCTATGGTAATGTAATATCAGATAATGCCGAGATTTGCGACGCCGATTTGGTGACATTCTTCTCGGGTATTTCTGCTTCAAAGTTGTTGGTTTTTTTACTGCAAAAATTAATTTTCTGCTTTTTTTTTTTTTTTTTTTTTTTAAATGCTACAAAAGTTGCTTTTACATGCTACAATGGGCATTTTTCCTGCCAATAAACTTGTTTTTACCTGCTCCAAAAGTCATTTTTTCTGTTCCAAAACTTGATTTTACCTGCTCCAAAAGGCATTTTTCCTGCTCCAAAACTTGATTTTACCTGCTCCAAAAACTGCTCCAAATCTTTCTGAGTGAGTGGGAGCCCTGTTCCCTACTAACTAATCGAAAAAGATATTTTGATTCAAAATTTTGTTCTTTAATTTTACAGCTTTTACTCATTGTTATTTAGAAAAAATATTTGTCATCTTATGTTAAAAAAATACTCCAGAGTAAAATCACTTCAAATAAAAATATACTCTTTTTCATCTTAATGGCTACTTTAAACAATGGTATTGCAGAAAAAGACAATTTGTTTTTAACAAAATGTTAAGTTTGCTTTCATTTTTGCTATCTCAATTGTAATTAGAAAACCTGGAAATAAATTAACACAGCTAATTATGTATATTTTCTAATGTTAATGCTGGTATTTTATTGTTTTAGATCAGCTGGACTCTACTATTATTCACTTATTCGTTGAAGATATGTGCCTGCTAGTATCATCTCGCTCACGTGAAGTGGTGGTTTCAGCTTTATCGTTCCTAAAAATTTTATTTGCAATTATACCTACAGATGCCCTTGCTCAGCATGTGGAAATAATGGTAATTTTCAATTTGTATTGCATACCAGCTAACTTATACAGATTTCGACCATTTTGTACTACTTTATGAATAGCTCATTAAATTGTTCCAATTTTGTATTTTATTCCACAAAACAGAAAATTGAAGCCATTGAAACTAAAATATTCCCAATTAATTATTTTTCCAGTGTCTGCTGAATAACTACTATTAAATTCTATTGATATCAGAATGAGACATGAGACTTGCTAGCTGATTTTTATATATCTGCAAATTCTTTCCCATTAAATTGTCAATTGCAAGTTATTCAACTCTGTAGAAGTATATTTTTCCCTCTTCAGTTTTTTAGATTTTCAATCTTTTCCTTACGAAAAATTCTTATGCTTTCCCTTTCTTGGTTTCAATTTTATTTGAGGCCTGGATTCAAGCATGAACATAAATTCTTGACTAAAGAAATAAAAAAAAACTTTTATTGCAGATTGTGTACAGTTTTTCTTAATTTATAGCTGTCTTGTTTCCATTGGGCCCCCCCTGTTGGCTGTGGGGTTAGTGCTCTGGCTTCCCGTGCCAAAGGTGCTGGGTTCAAATCCCTGGTTAGGCATGGATGTACATTATGGTTCGGAATCCACGTTAAGTTGTAGGTCCCAGCCTATTAGCCGTTATTATGCACAAGTGTAGATTGTTGAGCTCACAAACCAAGTCCAAAATTTTGGAATTGTCAACATTCTAATTTTATGAGGTTTTACAGCTATATGATAATGCAATTTAATAAAAAAAATTGCCTGGTTTCAAAGATGGAAAATTCAGTTTTTATTATATTCTTTGCTTAACTTTTCAAACAACATTCTTTTTGTGTCAGGCTTTTACTAATAATAGGTTTTTTGTATTCGTTAGGGTTTCCGAAGTGTGTTTTAATGTAAAAAATTTCTATGAGAATACCGAAGTTTCTTGTGCTTACTTATATTTGAGTTGTTAATTTAGTGTTTTAATAAAGTTTAAATTATAGCTATTTCCAAAATCCCATGTTGGCAGTTATGGAACTAATAAACTATTATATTGTAAGAAATTTACAATATATGCTGTATGGGTAATTGATTCAAAATGTGTTGATAACTAGTAACTATTTAATATTTTATAAACAATTTTACTTTTAAGAAAAATGCATTAAGTCAAGTTTTAAATTTTCCATTTGTATCAATTTGATATGCCCATTTAAATTTTAGATTCTAAAATAGCCCAGCAAATTAGCTTTTTACTTGAAAATATATCACTTAAGGTTTATCTTGTATCTTTTGCTAGGTAAAAAGTCTGACAAGTATATCTGAAGATAACCAGAGGACATTTAGATTCAAAGCTAAAGAAATATTTGTCAGATTAGTTAGAAAATTTGGGTAAGTATATTTGAACTCGGTACATATTGTTTTAAGATGTAAAATTAATTCAGTGTTAATAAACTTATTCCGGCTGTTTTGCAGGTATGAAATGATTGCAAAAATGTTACCTGAGAAATACAGAAAACAGTTGGTCAATATTCGAAAAACAGAGGCACGTAAACAACGTATAAATTACTCTAAAGATGATGATAGTGATTCAGAAATGTTAACTTCTGGTACAAAAACTAATAAGTAAGTTTTATTTAATTAATAAACTAATATCAAAGTAATTGAGTAAATTCCACTCAAAACTTGACATTTTGTTATGATTATTTATTTATGTAAACATGGTATTGTTTAGTAGAAACACTGATTTCATTTTATTTTTTCCCCCTCTCCCTTTTTTATACATATATATATATATATATATATATATATATATATATATATATTTGCCAAAATTTCTATCTCTTAAGTTAAGCTTAAAAATTGGAAAATTGGGATTAATTAGATTCACCTCTTTGTCAATATAGTATAATTGCTCAAATTTGATTTTTGAAATTTTCTTAAATGTAATGTTTTTTGCTAGTTTCCATTTTTTGTAAAGTTTATCTTGTTGATATCTGCCATGTATATTTATGGGAACTATTAAAAACCTTTGAAAAAAATTACTTTAATAAATATAATGCAAAATTGCTAGTTCAAAGTACAAAATTCCATCACTACAAATACATTATTAATAATCCACATTAAAATGTAATGAAAATAACTTTTTATAATTTAAAAGTTGTGCATTTTGTCTACTAGGAAGTAAAATATAAGAGAAACCTTTTAAAGAAATCAAATTATTTGTTCAGTGTTGCAACATGATCAAAATTATAACATTACTCGTAATTGGTAACAGTCTTGAAGACTTTTCCTATACAACATGCATAATTTTTTTCTCTTCAATTCTTGGCATATACTTAACCTTTGATTACAGTTTTTTTTATTTCGAGTTAAATAAAAGTTTTCAGCCAAAATATATATATATATTGAAATGATACATGCAATTACGAAAACCGCAAAGCTAATGAGAATAGTAATCTTCGTTCAAATCTATAACCATCTGCCAATATTTTGTCAATTTTTCAATCTCTTCTGCAAAGAATTGTGGTGTGTACGAGTATGGAAACTTAACTGTTTTTTGGCAAACGTTAAGTTCTAATAGAATAGTTTGTGTTGAAACATTTCTGTCTTAATCATGGATTTGCTTTAACTGCTCACAATCAACTTGGCCAGAATGCGGTTCATCTTCTATGCTGAAATTTCCACCTTTAAACTTCCAAAACCAAACTTGGACAGTATTATAAGAAACAGTATTGGTGCCTAAACTTCCACAAATTTTTTGGTGGCATTCAGTCGTACTGAGTGTGTTATGGAACTCATAGTACATAATCATTCTGATCTGTTGACGTGATAGCTCAATTTTGAACTGTGGCTGTATTGATGCATAAGATAATAATTTTTTAACAAATTACACTGTCTGTAATTCCAATTTTCAACTTTCGAATGCACAAACATGTTTGTGGAAAGGTTAACAACCCCAGAATTGGCAGCTGTTGGCTGAAAGCTTTTTACTCAACCTGATACCACCCTCCCTGTTAACAGCCAAAACTGTTTTTTGGGAAACAAATCCTACATATTCGCATCTAATAAACAAATGCATCAATGGCTAATGTAATGCTTTTAAAAAAAATTCTTGTGCTAGATCTCGAAATATACTGGATGATTCAGATGAAGAGGTGCTATTTGAAGATGATGTTCAAGAAAAGAATAAAGGATCTCGAAGAAAGAAAATTAAAGCGCCATGCTTAGAAGAAACAGGGGAAGATGACATTGTCGATTTCTTGGATCCAGCTGTCAATAAGCGATTATTGAGTAAGTCATTTATTATTAATTAGGTTTACTTTTGGTTGTTTTCAAACATATTTTATTGAAGATATGTTAGTGTTTTACTATTAGATAAGATTAGCAGAGTGACTTTAAATGGAAGTTTAATTTATTACAAAAAGATCACGGCAGAATATGGATGTTAACATTTTAGTGGATGGATAAACTGTTACACATCTTTTAAACGAATTTTACCGTTATAAAATTTCTTAATATTGCCAACTCAAAGATACTAATGTATTAAATAAATATCTGTCGTTGCCTTATGTACACCAACATCCCCTCTCAACTACATGATACTAGACAATAAACAATACATGCAAAATATAATATTTACACTATCTATACCAAACCAAATTTTCGTGTTTTAACTGCCTCAAGTGAATTTGTCAAAATATCTGCAATCATGAGTTCAGTTGGACAATATATAATGTCTACTTTTCCGTTGCCTTTTAGATCTCTGACAAAAATGATAACAAGTGTCTATATGTTTCGTTCTGTTTGATTTGGATAACAAGGCTTATAAAGGACTTTAATATTCCAATTCAAGAACTTTTCATTACGTTATAAAACAATCATTGTCTGAAAATCACTGCATTATCAATGATTTTCAGACAATTTTGATTGTCCTATAACATAATGAAAGGTTCTTGAATTGGAATATTAAAGTCCTTTATAAGCCTCGTTATCCAAATTCCTTCTCTACAAGCTTTGGATAGAGACACGTATTCAGTTTCGGTATTGGAGAGGGAAACACATTGTTTCTTACTTGCCCAGCCAATACATCCTCCAAACAACTTGAACAAATATCTGCTGTTTGATTTGCGGTCATTCTTGTCACTTGCCCAGTTAGCATAAGCTTAACCGATAAGTTGATCGGCGTCTTCAAAACTTGAATCTCCCAGTTTTAATTTGAACTCTTTAGTGAATTTAAGATAACGAATTACTCGTTTCACCTCCACCCAATCGGCTTCAGGCGGATTACTGAACTTCCTACTAAGAATTGATACTGCTACTGATATATGTTACCGTGATAATTAAGACTTATTTTTGTTACCGTGAATATTAAGACTTACAATATTTAGAGGATGATTAATTACTTAACGACCTCGTACCTAAAATGGCAAGTTTTAGACTCGTCAACACATAAACACAATAATTACTTAACTAAAAGTTCTTCAAAGAACCTCTGTTACCAAAAATTAATTTATTAATCACGAATATATTAAAATAACAGACATAAACTTAGTCATGAAGCGGTTACACAACTATTCATCAAGATGAATATTACAAGAAATGAAAGATTCAAAGGAAATACCCAAGAGGGTAAAGGGGTTGTCCTTCGCTCAGGGTGAGGTTTTAATTAAAAAAAGATTCAAATTAAATAAAACAATTAAAATTAACAAATTAAAATCCTAATGGAAGAGAGATCTGGCTGGCATTCAAATAAAGAATTTTCATTTAAAAAAACAAAAGAAATTACACGAGTCTGTTTTGGTTAAACAGACTACCTGTATGAAACTAAACCAGTTCCTTAAAGTGCTGGAATCCGGGAGGATGGAAAGTGGTCAGAAAGTTGCTGGTGGCTGGGTGCCTTCAATGGCGGACATGGGGATATGAAGAAGCGTTCCTGCATCCATCTTTACAGGAGAATTTAAGGTACGGCTGACAGTAAGAGTAGTTCTCATCCTTGAGGAGAGAGTCAGGTTGGAGCTTTTCATCTGGAGGAGTGCCTTCTCAACATCGGTATTTCGATTTCTAATCCTTGAGGAGAGAAAGTCAGGTTTGAGAATTCTAAAGGTGGTCTAAGAGGACGCTTCTCCCTGAGGAATGTGGGACGCGCCGTCCATTTTGCATCATCGCTGTTTTTTCTCTCTCCCTGGCTTGCGACTTACCCTAACGACAGCAACCACAAGAGTGACTGTCCACGGCGACGTTCTTTCCCCTTCACGGCGATTGCCTGACCAATCAGACGTCGGGAATTCTGTTATTGCATCAGCTTTTTTTCTCCAAACAGAGGTAAACCTGTCTAAGGACTCTCGTTTGTGGCGTAGTAACACACCGCGTCTCTCTCCCAAATGACACAAAAAAGATAAACAAATGGCTACCGCGAATTCTCAAAAAAATCAACCGCCCGATGAACGAAAAACAACCCGATCGCCCTCAAATTGATGGCATTGTGAAAATTAAAAACGCTAACACATCGGCACACATGTAACACGTTCAGGTACCGAAAAAATAATTAAATACGATGTTTTAAATGAATACAACGAGGTAAACAAAAACTTAGAAAAATTAATATTTGAAAATAATTGAAGCAAGTGGGAAAAGATATGATTTTAAAAATGGGGGGAAATGTAAAAAGATCGCCATTCAAAGGTGAATTAATTCTAGAACAGAATGAATAAATGTCTTTTTAAAGTCTAAGATCTGAATTGAGAGATGAATTTTAAGTTGTTTGATCTAATTAAGAAATGACTTTTAAGTTTAAGCTAGAAATTAACAATTGAATTTTAAGTCATAACATTCCCCACGTGCCTCTCTTAAAAAAAAATTCAAAATAATTTTTTTTTTTTTTCAAGTTACAAAAGCATTCAATATTTGGCAAAAAAAATATTTTGACAGTAATATATGACCTCCCGAATCACAAAAAAAATATATATATAAAATAAAAATATAAAGGTACTAAGCAAACACAACTACAAGTAAGGGGCGAGGCAGATTCCCAATTAAAACAAAATTTCAATCAACAAACAGTAAAACAGTTAAGTTTAAGTAATCTCTATAATTAAATTTTTTCTTCATCTAACATCAAGTGTAAAAATGCATAAACTACTTAATAACAAAAAAAAATTAAAATAGTAATAAAGGCTAAAAAAATAAAAGGCTATGCAAACAATGAATGAACAGCATAAAAATTTGTCAACATGTAAATAAACGCAGACATGTGTTCAAAGGTAAACAAACATACTGGTTTACAGGCGGTTAAGTCTGAAAGGGGGAAAAGTACTTAAATTAAATTCGAACAACTTCTATTTAAATATAAGGAGAATTCATTTGACAACATATAAGTAAATATTAAATATTGACTTAGGAAAATTTTGTAAATTTTTGGTTAGTTACAAGAACAAGCCCTTCAGAAGGCGTGTCATAAGGTAATTGATTGCACAAAATCCCAAGTATTGCACTAGGGCTTTAAAAAGGAGAGGCAAGGTTCACAATATCCCCTCCCTCGAGATAAATTTTAAAACAATTTAAGGAAGTTCAAACCTTCCATCAAAAGAAAAAAAATACAATTTAGCTCATCAGCATCCGAATGGTTGATCGAAGAAAAAAAAACACAATAAACAGCTCCACTAAGTGTAACTATTTCTAAAAAAACCAATAAACAAAAGGTCAACATCCTCCTGATGCTTATACACCCAATTGGTGTCCCAAACACACACAAAAAATGTAAATGAAGGTTAATCCTTCTCAAAGATTCCTTCCCTCTAATAAAGTGACACACAGTCTCAGTGTGTATAAAAGAGAGAATTCGAAATTTCAATTGCCCACTAAGACAACACTCACTGAGGAGAAAAAAATATATAAGTCAGAGAAAGCCATACCGGTACTGCCAGAACCAAACCCACCAGCCACCGTCTGTGTACCTCCAGAAAAAAATTTAAGCAAAAGGGAAAGGAGCTCCGAGTTTAAAAGTAGCCCTTTGACCAGCAAAGAGGCTCCAACTAGGGGAGGGTAAAAAAATTAAATTTAATGAGTGATACACTGAGAGTGACCAGCGAAAGTGAACCCAGGAGTACAGTATGCTAACCCGACAATTTAGATAAAAGAGAAAACCTAATATTTTCAGTGTGTCAGTATTTGGAGTGTCCGCATAAGACCTGAAAGCACTGTTCAATAAAAGATCTGTTGGGAGAATTAAGTCCCTACCATATAAAAGGAAAGCTGGGGATTCACCAGTACTGGCATGTCTAGCTGTTCTGTGAGCTAACAAAGCGTACGGTATTAACCTATCCCAGTCGTCGTGCGAATGATTAACCAAGTGACTCAGTGTGGCATTCAAACCCTCTGTTACACCACTGACTGAGGGTGGTAACTTGTAGTGTTAATTTTCTTAATTCCCAAAACACTGTAAATCTCTTTCATGGTTTCAGACAAAAAGTTAGATCCCCTGTCAGTGATGAGATTTTCTGGTACTCCATGTGTGGCTATGAATTTTTCTAATGTTGCGGCCACGGTGTGACTCTTGGTGTCAGGAAGAGGAAAAGCCTCAGAATAACGTGTAAAGTAATCACTAAAAACCAAAATATAACGATATCCCGTAAAAGGTAAAGGTCCCACGAAATCCATTGCAATTCTTTGGAAAGGTCTGCTTGTGACAGGAATTCTGACCAAGGGTGCCTTCTGTGAAGGTCGATGACCTCTCCTTTGCAGACAAGAGTGACAGGAAGCAACATAGTTTTTACCGTGAGAGTACATGCCAGGCCAATAAAAACTCTTTTGAATTTTAGAGAGAGTTCGACTGAACCCACAATGAGGAGCGACAAGTGAATCATGATGCAAGTTAAGAATTTGGGCTCTTAATGTTGCAGGCACAACAATTCTTTGACCTCTCTGCCAACGATTCGACCAAAACAAAACATTGTCTATTAAAAAAAAATTAAGTTTCTTCGGGTTGGGTTTAATGTTAGAATGTAAGAGTTGAATAAGTTTTAAGCAATTTGGATCTGTGAGTTTATGGGTAGAAATGTTTTTGAACAAAACAGGTTCTACATTGTGTTCTACCAAGCTCACAACGTTAATGGCTCTAGAAAAGAAATCAGCAGTAACATTTAATTTACCTGGTTTGTGAATAATTGTATAGTTAAATTGTCCTAAAGCAGCCATCCAACGTGCAATGCGAGAGGTTGAATCTTTAAGTTTTAGAACTTGTGAAAGAGACGCCTGGTCACAAAAAATAGTGAATTCCTTCCCAAGAAGATATTGTTGAAAATAAGCAGTCTCCCAAACAATGGCTAAAGCCTCTCTCTCTCTCTATTGTACTATATCTCACTTCTGCATCTTTTAATTTCCTACTAGCAAAAGCAACAGGGTGTAAAAAGTTGTCATACTCCTGACATAAACAAGCGCCTAGAGCAAAATTTGAGGCATCTGTACAAAGAAAAAAGGACGTGAAAGATTGGGTAATTTTAAAATTGGCTCTTTAAGTAACTCAGCTGTCAAGGAATCAAAAGCCTCCTGTGCCGCAACATCCCAATTAAACGGTTGATTGTCTTTTGTTAAGTTGGTGAGTGGCAGTGCAATGCTAGCATAATTTTGAATAAAGCGTCTGTAGAATCCTCCGAGTCCCAAAAATTGTCTAACTTGTTTACGATTTGTTGGTAATTTGATATTTTCTATGGATTTTAAGTTAGAGGGGTCAGGTGATACCACTCCCTGAGTGACCTTGTATCCCAAGTATGTGATAGTATCTTGAACAAAGGAACACTTCCTGGGTTTTAATTTAAGGTTATATGTAGCCAGCCTATCAAAGACCAATTTAAGTTTATGAATGTGCTCGTCAAAGGTATTAGATGCTATGACTATATCGTCAATGTAAGTACCTATTTGTAAGGGTGCCAACCCAGATAAAACCACTGACATTAATCTTTGAAAAGAACTAGGAGCATTGCGCATGCCAAAGGGCCACTTCAACCAATTGTAGCTAGATTGTTGAGTAGAAAACCCAGCCTTATAGGTGTCCCTCTCAGCCAACTTCATTTGAAAAAAACCCCGAAGTGAGATCCATAGTGCTAAAAAAAATGGGCTCCAGACAAATTATCAATCAATTAATTCTATCATATTTGGTAGAGGAAAATTATCAGGCACAGTTTTCTCATTTAATTTTCTAAAATCAGTCACTAATCTATAAGATTGATCTGCCTTCTTAACCAAAAGAACAGGGGCTGAGTAAGGAGAGAACCCCTCAGTAATAATACCTGCCTCAAGAAGCTCAGAAATTTGTTTATTTAGTTCATCTCTTAAATGATAAGGTGTTTTATAAGGTTTAACTCTAACGGGTATGTTGTCTGTTAGGTGAATTTCATGTTCTATTGTATCGCAGCTTGAAAGATCTTGAACCCTTTTAGCAAATATGCCAGAATATTGTTTAAGTAAATTTGTGAGTGTTTGTTTATGACTAGGCGGTAGGTGATCTAATTTAAATTCACCTCCCCATGCCTCAAATGAGTCATCTAGCTCACTAGCAATGGTGTTCAGAGTGTTGATGTGCTGAGTTGTAGTTGTTGTGGTATGAATGGGTTCAGCAGTTACCAATTTAAGTCATTTATTTATATGTACAGGTTCACTAGAAGTATTAAGAATTTTAATGTAGTGAATGCCATTATTATTGTATGTGTTTACACTTTTTGAAATGAAAAGGTCAGTGTTAGAAAAGTTAGGTGTTGCTGAAAGAGAATTAATTTAGTGTCTAAAGGTGTGACTGGTAATTTAACTTTAACTAGATTTTCAGAAAGAGGTGGCAGTATGTGTTTTGAATGGCATGTTCCAAAAAGTGTAGTGTTATGAACATTAATATTGTTTACATTAGGTGTTAGAGAGTTATTGTGCAAAGACATGAACAATTTAGCTGAAAGTAGGTAACCCTGTTCAAAATCAAGAGTGATTTGGTTATCCTTCAAAAAAGAAACACCCAAAATTGCACCATATTGGTTAGAAATGGTGTTGGGTGAAATTAGAAATTCTACTGAAAAGGTTTCACTGTCTAAAGTGACAGGTAGGGCAATTTTCTCTAAAATGGGAAGAATTGTGTTAGCAATTCCAGAAACTCTAAGATCACATGACTCGATAAAGGAGTTTTTAATACAAGAAAGGTATTTCCTATCAAGTAGATTAACAGTCGCACCCGAATCAACCAGAAGATTTAATCTATTCCCCAAAATCATTCCCCTTATAATAGGTAAATCTCCTTCCCCTGAAATATGGCAAACGAGGGGCACCTGTGGTGATTGGTGAATTCCCACAACCCTGGCTTAGTTTAAAGGTGGGCAGTTATTGTTATGTCCCCCTTGTGGGTGTCCTGGAAAATAGGGAAAAGGTGGTGGACCCTGAAACTCTAAGATGGTGGGTACTGAAAATGTGGAGCAGGTGGTCCAAACATACCTGCCTGTGGTGGAAAAGGTTGTGAATTAAACTGGTTTCTAGGATTTTGCCTAGGGCCAGATCTACAATCTCTCCGAAAATGGCCAATTTCATTGCACTGATAGCACCTTATTTCCCCTTTTGGTCTAGAAGAACCCCTTTGTTGTCGCAGTTGACCCAGTTCAGCAGATAACTGTTGCATTTGTGCCGACAGGTCGGAAATAACTTGTGCCTGAGCCTGTAAGGCTGAGGTGATTTCAGACTGTGTGTCTACACCTGAACTGGCTCTAACGGTGTTGTTTACAGTCTGCATTTGTTCCTGAAGTTCTTCCTGCAGGGAAACGTGTGTTTTTGCCTTTGCAAATGTCTTATGATTCTGAATCACTACCGCTCGTTGAATATCAGGCTTAAGGCCAGCCAAAAAGGCCTGCAACAAGTTTTCCTGTCTAACCCTGTTGACTGCCTCATTGTCTCTCAAATCATTTGTAACAGTGCGGTGTGACAGAGCTTCTAATCTTGAAGCAAAATTACGTACAGACTCAGTCGGGCGTTGGTAAGCCAACAAAAGTTGTTTTAGAGAAGTGTGAGATGAAATTTTTATCTCAAAATTGTCCAAGAGTTGTGTTCGAAATACATCGTAGGATGTCTCTCTCTTTAGACTTAGGTTACTAGTGATGAACCCTTTTGCCCTGCCCTTGACTCTGAGTTTGGCAACCAGTAACTTATCTTGGTCAGACCATCCCGCGTGGTTGCCCAGCAGGTCGATCTGATCAAAAAAATCCTCTACAGTGACATCAGACTCCCCACTAAATTCGAGTCCATTAGGTGGAGTCTCTGTGAAGACGATCTGAAATCCGGAATCTGAAACTCTTGCTGTGGTAACTCACCCGCTGCCTCAGTCAAGCTAGCTAGGTTAACATTTAAGTTCTCGAGTTCATCCTAATCAGGGTCTTGTTGCCTGCCACGACCACGTTTTGGCGGCATAGTACAAGTTAAATCAGTGTTCAATGCTAGAACCTGCCTCCCCTTTCACCACACATAGTAATATAAAATTCAAAAATATTATAATAACAAGGTATCAACAATTCGTTAATTCTGCCTGCCCCCAAAAAAGAAAAAGAAAAAAAAATACAAACAAATGCCAGAACTCAACTCTCAACCAAAAATTAATTTACTCAAAGCGTTGCAAAAGAAAAACCCATAATGAACGACTGGTCCAACGGCACCATTTTGTTACCGTGATAATTAAGACTTACTTTTTGTTACCGTGAATATTAAGACTTACAATATTTAGAGGGTGATTAATTACTTAATGACCTCGTACCTAAAATGGCAAGTTTTAGACTCGTCAACACATAAACAGAATAATTACTTAACTAAAAGTTCTTCAAAGAATACACCCTCTGTCACCAAAAATTAATTTATTAATCACGAATATATTAAAATAACAGACATAAACTTAGTCATGAAGCGGTTACACAACTATTCATCAAGATGAATATTACAAGAAATAAAAGATTCAAAGGAAATACCCAAGAGGGTAAAGGGGTTGTCCTTCGCTCAGGGTGAGGTTTTAATTAAAAAAAGATTCAAATTAAATAAAACAATTAAAATTAACAAATTAAAATCCTAATGGAAGAGAGATCTGGCTGGCATTCAAATAAAGAATTTTCATTTAAAAAAACAAAAGAAATTACACGAGTCTGTTTTGGTTAAACAGACTACCTGTATGAAACTAAACCAGTTCCTTAAAGTGCTGGAATCCGGGAGGATGGAAAGTGGTCAGAAAGTTGCTGGTGGCTGGGTGCCTTCAATGGCGGACATGGGGATATGAAGAAGCGTTCCGGCATCCATCTTTACAGGAGAATTTAAGGTACGGCTGGCAGTAAGAGTAGTTCTCATTCTTGAGGAGAGAAAGTCAGGTTTGAGCTTTCTGTCTGGAGTGGCTGGGTGCCTCCAATGGCGGACATGGGGATATGAAGAAGCGTTCCTGCATCCATCTTTACAGGAGAATTTAAGGTACGGCTGGCAGTAAGAGTAGTTCTCATCCTTGAGGAGAGAGTCAGGTTGGAGCTTTTCATCTGGAGGAGTGCCTTCTCAACATCGGTATTTCGATTTTTAATCCTTGAGGAGAGAAAGTCAGGTTTGAGAATTCTAAAGGTGGTCTAAGAGGACGCTTCTCCCTGAGGAATGTGGGACGCGCCGTCCATTTTGCATCATCGCTGTTTTTTTCTCTCTCCCTGGCTTGCGACTTACCCTAACGACAGCAACCACAAGAGTGACTGTCCACGGCTACGTTCTTTCCCCTTCACGGCGATTGCCTGACCAATCAGACGTCGGGAATACTGTTATTGCATCAGCTTTTTTTCTCCAAACAGAGGTAAACCGGTCTAAGGACTCTCGTTTGTGGCGTAGTAACACACCGCGTCTCTCTCCCAAACGACGCAAAAAAGATAAACAAATGGCTACCGCGAATTCTCAAAAAAATCAACCTCCCGATGAACGAAAAACAACCCGATCACCCTCAAATTGATGGCATTGTGAAAATTAAAAACGCTAACACATCGGCACGTAACACGTACATCGTAACACGTTCAGGTACCGAAAAAATAATTAAATATGATGTTTTAAATGAATACAACGAGGTAAACAAAAACTTAGAAAAATTAATATTTGAAAGTAATTGAAGCAAGTGGGAAAAGATATGATTTTAAAAATGGGAAAAAATGTAAAAAGATCGCCATTCAAAGGTGAATTAATTCTAGAACAGAATGAATAAATGTCTTTTTAAAGTCTAAGATCTGAATTAAGAGATGAATTTTAAGTTGTTAGATCTAATTAAGAAATGACTTTTAAGTTTAAGCTAGAAATTAACAATTGAATTTTAAGTCATAACATATATATGGCCTTGTGAAATTGGAAATATAAAGCAAGGCTCCAATTGCACTTCTGTTCTGCATATTATTTTTCAATGCAGATTGAACTTCATTTTGTTTTTCATATCCAGGATCAAGTGGAATTTTCGTAGGTTTTGATTCACTTAACCCAAATCTGTCGATGAGGCGTTCAATATAAGTATGTTGGTATAATATAAGAATGTTTCATCTGTATTTCTCATCACATTAATACCTAGATATAACTTCAAGTCACCCAGACTGGATATGTCAAATTCCTTTGCTAGATTTTTGTTGGCCTTGGATATTAATTCTTCACTTTCAGATGCCATTATGATATCATCAACATTAATGGTTAATTATATCCAATGATATTTTTCTTGTTTCGAATAAATGCAATGATCAGCTTCAGAGCGTGAAAATCTATCACTTGTTAAGTGATCATGCAACCTTTTATTCCAAGTAGGAGTTGATTACTTTAAACCATATATATTTTTATGAAGTTTGCAGGTTAAGTGCTCCTTCCCTTTTTCTGAAAATCCTTTAGGTTGCTTCAAGAACAAAGTTTCCTCTAACTCTCTATTCAAGAAAGCGGTCTTGACATAAAAATGTTTGACATGCATCTTATACTTTCCAGCTATAGCAAGTAGCTTTCTGAACTTTGTTCGTTTTAACACGAGTGCAAAAACTTTTTCATAATCTTCTCCATATTTTTGAGAAAAACATCTTGCCACATATCGTGCTTTATAGCAGCTAACATTTCCATGCTCGTCGAGCTTCTTCTTAAACACCCATTTCCCGCTAATTGCTTGACGGCCTTCGGGAAGTTTTTCCAACTCCCAAACATTATTAGAGCTTAGAGATTGCATTTCTTCTTGCATAGCTCTTGTCCATTCATCCTTTTCTGGACCAGCCATTGCTTTTTTGTAGGTCATAGGCTCATTAAAAGTTGCAGACATAATATAATCATTAAATCTTAGTGGTTTCTTCAGTTTTTGACGATCTCTGAGCTGTCGTGGCTCCTTTTCTATCGAAGTGGGTGGGAAAGTTCTCAGAATTGTCAGTTTCAGCTTCTTTCTCTTCAGAAATCATATCTGATCCGGGCTCCATTGGGAAATATGAGGCTTTGTTTTCCTGTTTCTCTACCAATTCTTCATGGAAAATTATATCACGAGATCTAATCAGTTTTTTGCTTTCCTTACACCATATTCGATAACCATCATCATTGTTGTATCCTATTAAAATCCCTTTTACTGCTTTTTTCTATATTTCCCTTCTATTTTATCTGGGAATAGGAGCATAGCAGATACAGCCAATAATTCATAAATGTTTTAGACTTGGTTTCTGACCAATCAATAGTTCTTGCTGCGATTTCTCCCCAACTGTTGTTGGTCCTACGCGATTTAAAATATGTGTTGCAGTGTTGATCATTTCAGCCCATAACGTTTGAGGTAATTTTTCATGTGCAGGCATCATAGAACGTGCTGCCTCAATAACTGCGATTCTCTCTCTCACAACAACCATTTTGCTTGGGTGAATAAGGCGTTATTAATTGCTGTTTAATAACATGTTCTTGTACAATTTTCCTCACTAATTCATTATCGAATTCGCCTTCATTATCACTTAATAACTCTTGAATTACATGGCCATCTACTTTTACTTCAGTTATCACTTTTTTTATCTTTTCTGCAACTTCAGACTTCCTTTATGAAATAAATATACTTATACTTTACGTAGTCATCTTTCAACAAAACAAAGTATCGGTATCCACGTTGTGACTTATTAAAAGGACCACAAACGTCTGTGCGCATTAATTGACCTGACTTTGTCGCTCGTCCTCGAGTGCCAAATTTAAATCTGTGTTCTTTTCCATAAATGCAACCTTCACGTAAATCAGAATCTAATTTAACATTAATGCCAAATTCTTGAAAAATCTTCGCTTTCACATTTATTTTGATGTCTTAATCTTTCATGGTATAGTTGCAACACATTTTCCTTCTTAAACATATTTGCAATAGCAGATTTTTCTGGAACTACATTTCTCAATGCCAGTTTAAATACACCTCCATGTCGAGATCTAACACCAACCATTTTAACTTTTCCTCCTATAACTAATTTGCATGTTTCAGCTGTTGATAAAAACTCAATGTAAGAACATTTGTTTGGAGCTGAAAGACTGAAAACAAATTTTTCTTAATGTTTGGAGCGTACCACACGTCAGTTAGTGATATTTCTTCCCATCTGCCATTTACAGCAGCTTCCACTTCAATCGTTCCTTTTCCCAAGGCTTCTACTGATCCATTTGCTGTAATCACTTTGTGATATTCCAGGAACGGTTCAAAAGTTTGGAATAGGTCCTTCCGAATAGTAATAGGATTTATAGCTCCATTATCCACAAACCAGATATTTTCCTCACAGTCATTGGAGAATGCCTCAGCTGGAACTGTAATGAGCGCCATGATGGCGTAATTTTCAAACTTGTTAGGTTTGGCTGGTTTATCTACGATCCACTTGTAGCATTGTTTCAATTTGGGTCGATTTTTCTTGCAGTAATGGCAAACAATGTTGGTGCCCAAATGCTGCTTTAGCTTCGGAAATCTTTTCAACTTTGAATTTTCCGTTTTCTTAAACAGCACCTCCTTAGAATTACCATTTTCTTCATTATTTTTCTCTGCTAGTGCTTTTTCATATGCACATAATTAATTTCTTAAGTTTTGTATCTTTCTTTCTGACTTTTCTATCAGCATCCAACTAGAATTAAATGAAAAATATTCACTTAGTAGTGTTTCCAGAATTTTACAAATCAATAATAAATCAGGTAATTCACAGCTATTATCCTTTGATAATTCTCGATTTAAACCACTCCAGATATTTTTAATTTTCGAGAAATGATTGGCCATATCATCACTTATGAATCATATCATCACTTAATCCTTCTTGAAAGTGAAAACTTGACATAGATTAAAAGCTTTATCTTCAGACATGCCATCATAGAGCCTATGAAGTTCGTCCCATACTTCTTTTGAACTATGAAAACGCATAACATTCTGAAGTATTTCATATTACTTGAAAGAAGCGCATAATTATCTGCTTTAAGATAAGTCGCCAATTCCATATTATTTGCAATTCACTCTTCAACAGTGGCCAATGATTCCAACTCTGCCGCTCTTGATAACTTTCCTTCCACAACTTCCAAAGCTGCAGTACTACCTCTCAATAAAATTGATACTTTATATCTCCATGTCAACCAATTACTCTTTCCTTCCAAGAGTCCAATGGAAATTTTCTGAGCATCCATTTCTTTTTCAAAACGAATGAACTATCTAAGTTTCAAAAATGGTAGACTGATAAAACTTATTGGTCTTGACTCTGCTTAGGCCCATAACCTGTTAGTGACTTTAAATGGAAGTTTAATTTATTACAAAAAGATCACAGCAGAATATGGAAGTTAACATTTTAGTGGATGGATATACTGTTACACATCTTTTAAACTAATTTTACCGTTATAGAATTTCTTAATATTGCCAACTCAAAGATACTAATGTATTCAATAAATATCTGTCGTTGCTTTATATATACACCAACAAGATACTCATAATAATTTCTTGTTTTCATAAAAAAAATGTTTCTGTAATATTGATACAAATATTGATTTTTCCGGTCAAGACCAATGGATATACTGTTACACATCTCTTAAACTAATTTTACCTTTATAGAATTTCTTAATATTGCCAACTCAAAGATACTAATGTATTCAATAAATATCTGTTGTTGCTTTATATACACCAACAAGATACTCATAGTAATTTCTTGTTTTCAATAAAAAAAATGTTTCTGAAAATGTAATATTGATACAAGTATTGATTTTTCCTTATATATATTAAAAAAAAATTTAAAATGCTTTTTTAAGTTAATTTATTTCAGTAACAATTGATTGGATAATATTTCGAATGTGTGCTTTTAAATACTTAAATAAATGCATAGGAATGTAAAAGTGATTTCTTTACTAATCATAAGAAATAGCTTTTTATTTACTTAAATTTTTTTTAATGTATTTTATTGTTTCTTTTTCAAGCATAACATAACTAAGAGTAGACTACAATTAGCACATTAGAATTAATTTATAAGTTTGAACATAATTAACTTTTTTTGTACCCTTTAGCAAGGAAACCAGAAACACATGTTCAGCCCAGAAAACAAAGTGATGGCTTCCCAATATCTGCAGATGGAAGGTTAATCATTGAAGAGGAGCAAGATGATAAAAAATCCAATCTAAAAAGTATGGATTCTGCAGCACTCTTTGTGTACTTGATTTATGAAAAACATAAAATTATTTATCTAAGTCATGACATTACAAATTACCCTGCCCCAGTAGTCAATGTTATTAAGAATATTAACATGTTTAAAGTTATTATTGCATGGGATTTTAATCAAATTGCATAAACCATTCTAAAAATTGACTTTTTAATACGCTTTTATTAGCTTCAGACGTATGTATGTTAGTATGTAACGGAATCTTTGAACATGATTTTGACCCCCTTCAAAACGTCGGATTAACTCGAAATTTGGCATACTTATTAAGGACCGATGACAATTCAATAAGTTTGGCGCTTTATCACAAGTATTAGCTCGTGTTGCCCTTGCGCCGTTAAATTCCAACCAACCAACCTTCTCCAGAATCGAACCCTGGTGTGCCGTTTGAAAGACTTGTCGTTTGAACGACAGTTATACAAAGCATGTTTTTTTTTAGTCGCATTATCCTTACCAGGATCTTCCGGATTAGTGATTTTTCATATTCAGAGACACGGTAGTGTTTTGTGCCAAGTAATACGGTGTGTACTAAGGCATACACATGACTTAAATTTGAGACAAGCATGTGACTATTGACAGAAACAATTGGAGAGTTTTGTACACTAACTAAAAAAAAATTATAGTTTACAGAAAAAATAATTAATAGTTTAAAAACTAAAAAAACACGCTTTAATAGAAAACCAAAGTAAAAAATAATAGTTTAAAAAATTAAAAAATACGCTTTAATAGAAAAGTGAACTAAAAAGTAGAAAATAATTTTAAATAAGTTTGAAATAAGAATAGAGTGATTAACAAGAAATATTTATTTTATCGTAAAAAAGCGTGGGGTGTTTTTTAAGATATTTTCATAATGGCTCTACTTTTCCAATATCTGTCATTAAATATTTTCAACAATTGACATCAAGCACCCCACGCTTTTTTACGATAAAATAAATATTTCTTGTTAATTACTCTATTCTTATTTCAAACTTATTTAAAATTATTTTCTACTTTTTAGTTCACTTTTCTATTAAAGCGTATTTTTTAGTTTTTTAAACTATTAATTATTAAGTGCTGTAGTTTGTATAATTGCAAGCATTTTAATGGTTGTAAATATTTTGTCGTGAGACATTTTAACCTATTCAACTTAATGAAAAAATGCAAGTTGCTATATTGTTTTCTTTTTATTTGTGTAAAGTCATTGCTAATTTTTATAATTTTGCTAAAAACTTTTATAATCTTTTTTTTTTTTTTTTTTTTATATACCTTTCTTGTTCAAAAGGTTATAAAACTGTAATACAATATTTGTAATTTTGAAATATTCTCTTTATGGTGTATTAATTTGTTCAAACATGCTCATAGCTGTTCAAACACTTTGTATATTTTTATTCTTTTGGTGGCACACATGTGTTTGATAATGGTGAAAGGGCTTCTTGACTTAATATTTCTAAAAGTGACATATTTTTGCTCATGTCCTTTTTCCTGTCTTATTTTATGTTTATATTTTTAGAAGAAGTAGATGAAAAGGGAGATGTTTTGCGGGAACTGGGTGCTTTTAAATCAAAGGTAATTGCATTTTCTCTTTAGTAATAAAAGAAAAAGAAGGAACCTCACAAGTGTTTTGTGGTTTATACATATGTTTTAAAGAATATATTGCTCAAGTAACTTTTCCTCATTCTCAATGAAAAATTCTTCAACGTTAATTAAGAGTCTAAATTTGAACATTCTTAAACATTTTTAACTAAATTCTTAGTTCTAAAATAAAATCATGGACTTTTAAATCAGGGTTGGAAAAAAACTTTTTTTTTCCCCCTCCCCCTTTTTTTCTACTTTTTTTTTTATTTAAACCACAATTTTTCAAAAATCTTTTTCTAATTACATGTATATATATTTATAAATAAAATTTGACATTAACTAGATATTTATAAATAAAATTTGACATTAATAACAATTAATAATCTCTCTGAAAATAATTTAAATTAAGTAAATAAACAATTGTTGCTACTTATGTAGCAATTCAAATCATATTAAATTTTAATATTTTATTCAGAGATACTATTATTTAAATTCAATGTATACAGTTTGATACAATGGTAATTGTTTCCTACATAATGAATGTAATATTGCTCTTAGATTCATCAGTAATGGTGGTATATTATTCAAAATGATATTTTTAAGGTTTAGAAATAAGTTGTTAAAGCACAAAACCTCTATTTTACAAACAAATCAATGTTCCCACGTTCATTAAAAGTGCTTAATATTTTTGAACTTGTTTTCAAGGCCTTGAAAATGCTTTAAAGGTCCTTGAAAATGCTTAGAGGTCCTTAAAAGTCCTTAATTTTTGCAGATGTTTTGTGGCCAACTGCAAAATTTATAACAATGCAAATCGGACTTGCTAACCCCTCGTAATCACCACGTATCTGCACTGTATCAGAATTTTCCTACGTATTTGTATTATGCATCCACCAATTTGTTACTTTTTAAGCAGAATATACTTTATTGAAAATTTATATGTAGACGTGATGCCTGAAAACAAATTTTCAAATTTCCTTAAAAACATTGGTTAGGTCCTTAAAAGTCATTGATTTTCATTCTGTGATTTAAGTGGGAATATTCAATAGTCTTTAATTACAAGATTTATTTTAAAATAGATTATAACTTATTCTATCTATAGTATTCTTATAATTTTTCATTTACAAAATCATCACTCAGTCATGTTATACCAAAAATATATATTTCATTTAGTGAATTATTTTCTTAAAAAATAATGTAAAGAAAACTAGATTCTTATTTATTTCCGTTTAAAAACAAATTTAAGATTTAATAATTAGGATTTTTAATAAAAAAAAAAGAAGTTTTGTAGCTTTTTCTAAACTCAGTGTGTTGTACAACTCCAAAAGAAGAAAAAATTCTCTCAACATTTGCTGTAGTTGATTTTACAGTAAGAATTACTAAAACTTCCTTCAATACATCAACATTAAAACTTATATCATTTTCTTGCATTCACCATCATTCTTTAACTAGTATTACATTTTCAATAAATTCCTTTTGAAAAAGATATTTCAAATAGAAAACTTTTGGTTATAACTTGAAGTTATTTACAACGTCAAATAATTTAAAGTGTTTTAATTATAAACAAATAAGAATACATTTTTAAATTATTCTTTAAAAAAAAAATGTTTTTTTTTTTTTTTAGAATAAAAAAAATTAAATTATTCTTTAAAAAAAAAATTGTTTTTTGTTTTTTTTAGATAAAAACCACTTGGTTTAAACCATACCAACCCTGTTTTAAATGTGCAAAAATAAGTAGTGTCTTGGCTACTTTATAGGACAGCTGCCTACATAAGCAGCTCTTCATTTTATGAAATGATGAGATGACAAGACATGGATTTTAAAATTTTAGATAAGAATTCTTATACAATAAATGTTTAATGGTTTTCAACATAAAAAATATTCATCTGTAGGGTAATGATATAAATCACTTGGCTTAAAAGCTCATCAAACAAATTCTTAATTTATAGGATGAAAGTTCCACTTTAGAGTCTGGTTTACAAGCCAACTTTAATTGCTATCTAAATGTTTTAATTTTTAACCTGAACTTTGTGTTATTTAATTTACTAATACATCTCACATTTCTTTAATAGAAACTGGTATTATTGCTTTTTTTTTTTTGCATTCAGCTAACTTGTAGCATTATCTTTATTTAGAAAAATAAAAGAAAATTTGATTATTCTGATGATGAAGGTGAAGAGAAGGCTGGAAAAGCTCCACATGGTGGTTAGTGTTTTATTTTATGTTTTGAATAATCAATATGTTTGTCAATCATAAATTTGAAGAAAATGCTACCATACACACACACTAATAATATATATTGTTATATTATAAAAAAAAATTACTAACAAATTAAATTTAAATGTTTGAAATTTTTTCATGCAATGTAAATGAATAATTATATTTTATTTCTTTTAGCTGCAAACTCGGGCATTCACCGCACTACTGGCCCAAAACGCCAAAAAATTCGCTCAGGAGAAGAATTTAAAGCAAAGGTAAAATATTCAATAAAAGTTAATTTTTACAGTGCGTTATGAAATGATAGGTCCACTCTTTAATTAATTACTCTTGTTAAGAAAGATATTTTATTAACATTTGAATCAATGAAAAAAATTAATTTTATAGATTACTTTCATTGTATCAAGAGTATTAAAAAAAAAAAAAAAAAAAAAAAAAAAAAAAACAGAAATAATAGAGGTGTCACCATTCTAAGATGATAGGTCCACTGATAGAAGAAAAAAAATTAAGTAACATCGGTAAGAAACTTGTCCAACTTATTTCAAAATTAGTTCATAAATCTTCTTGAAAATGCTTTCTACAAGATTTTAAATGTATTTTTTTGGCACTGTCTTCCGATTTTAACAATATATTAGTCTTTAGATCCTCAATGCAGTCATACTGCTTACCTCCTTCAAAAACGTCTCTTACAAAAATTCCCCACATGTTTTCCGCTGGATTGAAGTCTAAACCGTAAGGAGGCCAATCGATAATATATATGCCATTATTCAAAAACCATTTAATAGTAAGTTTTCCACAGGAATAGGTGCATTATCCTGCTGAAACATGAATAATGCACTACGAATATTTAGCATACCTGCCAACTTGTACGAATCATCCGTACAATGTACGGATTTTTACTATTTTGTACGGGTGTACGAACAGCTAAAAAAATCGTACGGATTTCACGGTACTTTTCGTTTTTTCCCTAAAACCGTTTTTTTTTTTTTTTTTTTTTTTTTTTTTTTTTTATAAATATTTTTTTAAGTCACCAACGAAACCGAAACGATTTTCCAAAGCTGCCGCGTCCGTCAAAATATTTATTCACACTCCAAGATTGCGCATATGTTCAGCACTAAAGCGCGTTGGCGAGGATGCATTGTTTTCTTTTCTGTTGCCGACTAGATTTGGCAAACCAAACCACTGCTTCGATTTTTCGGGCTTTACAGATTAATAAAGAAGCAAAAAACCGAAAGTGCTTTAGTTTTTTAATTCTACCTTCTTTTGGACTGGACTCCAAAACGTAAATAATAGTACTGGACTTGCGCGTAAATAATAGCACTAAACACGGCGCCGGGGATGCACTGTTTTCATTTGTGTTGCCAACGGGACCTGGCGAACCAAACAACTATTGCTTTGCCTCAGACTTAAGGGATTAACAAAGAATCTGAAAACCAAAAGTGCTTTAGATTTTTGTTCTTCCTTCTGTTTGGACCGTACAATAATGTTGCGCTTATATAATAAAAGTACTTAAGCGCGGCGCCGGAAATTCATTGTTTTCATCTGTGTTGCCGACGGGATTTGGCGAACCAAGTAACTGTTTCGTTGTCTCGAACTTTAGAGATAATAAAGTAGAAAACTGAAAGTGCTTTATTTTTTTTTTTTATTCTTTCTTCTTTTGGACCGTACTCCAACGCTGCGCACTAAATCGCGACGCCGCCGTTTTCAATTGTTTTGGCGGCACTCACCGAACGACTGTTTCGTTTTCTCGGACTTTAGAGATTAAAGCACTTTCGGTTTTCGGCTTCTTTGTTAGTCTTAATTATTTATTTTTAAATATCCAAGTTAAACAATCCTGGTGTAAAATTCCAGAAAATATCAAGTTTTTTTGGAGTTTACTTCAAACCAAGCGGTTTACTTCTAATCATCAGAAATTCAAACAAAGAAACAAATTTTGCATTCTGCTCTATCTATGCATCTGATATTAAGATTTCTCATGGAGGATTTACTGATGTCGAAGTTCATATCAATTCTAAAAAGCACAGTGACAACATCAAATGTATTAATACGAATTCGAAAGCCTGCATAATTGATATTTGTGCGTGTGATTAAACACTTTGAATACCACCAACTCATTGTATGTTTCACTAGAGTTTTTGTGTCATAAAGCATGTTTTATTTAGGTGTAATGTAGACTAAATCTTAAACCTCATCAGAGATTTCATCGTAAAGTTTAAATTTGATTTATTTTTAAATCCAAGTTAGTTTTTTTATTTTATAATTTCCACTTTGTGATAAAATGTAACAATTTGTTATATTTGAGAGCAATTGAATACTACGCAATTTCTTTAATTTTTTTATTTTTTTTTGCATTTGTAATAGAATTTCTATTATTTCTATATTACATTCATAAATATTGTCGCTATTTGACTTTCCATGAGTCATAGGAATGCAAATATTTGTTCCGTAAAAATTGTACTAATTTGAAAATGCCAATGTTGGCAGGTATGATTTAGGGTATTGGGTAGGTGATGTCAGACATACTGTCTTATTTCCTCCTTCAAAAACTATTCCCAGCTTTGGTTGGCAACAATGTAACTGACGTTTATTTGAAATAACCACTATGAGAAAAGTTATGCAGGCAGTAAAGTGTTTTTTTTTTTTTTTTTTTTTTTTTTTTTTTTTTTTTTTAATTAAAATCGTTATTACTTTAAACAATTGCAAATACTGAAATAAAATAAACTACAGTCATTATCATTTAGCAGAAAGGGTATTCGGTCATTTGAAAGTTGAAATTGCCAAACATAAAATTCTGACAAGTAAACAATAATTTAACACCATTATATTGCTAGGTGTCATTAATATATATAATAATAAAATTAATCATTTTCTTTGAACTCATCAATTCTATTAATATTTAGTATATATAGCTAAATAAAATTTATGTTAATAAGTGTATGTCTCTAGCTAAGTTTACAAATTTATTATTTAATATTTTTCAGAAATAAGACCTAACACACTCGGGAGTTGCATTCGCTCTAAGATTCATAACTTTTGTTTATCCAAAAATTGTACTTAAATGTTTCGACAATTTCTTTAAAATAATTTAAAACTCAAAAACTCCCATATTCTGTCAGAGGAGAAAGTCTTTTTTTAAATTTTAATTATTAAACTAATAATTAAAAACAATTTTAAATTGTCATTAAATCTGAAGCAATATTCTTTTAAGTACTTTGAATGTTGCTTAAAAATAAAATTTAAAAAAATTGTATAATTGTTTGATTATATAACTTATTTTGCTGAAAAGTAGTTTGACACTCAATTTTTTAAAAATAGGCAGTTTTTTGCCAATACTGAAAAGCATATGACTGTATTAGAGGCTTATGTCAGCTTAAGAAGAAATTTCCGAAACTTTTTTGGAATTATCCCTAAAATTTTGGGACTTGCCTCTTAAATTTTTAGGAATTATCCTGAAATATTTGGAATTCTCTAAAAATCCTGCTTTTTTTTTTTTTTTTTGAAAACTCACTACTCTGTCTGCACTCTCTTAAGACTGTTTGGTAATGCATATCTGTTATCCCCCCAAAAAAAATTAAAAATGTTAAAATCCAGAACCAGAAATTAATGGCTAAAGCATTAAATATGAAATCCCGACTGAGTTTCTTCGCCAGGTGGCTTGTGCCGTGTTGTTTTCGAAATTAACTAAGAGGACCTATTAATCTATATAGTCTTCAATACCAAAATTAAATAAACCTATAAACATATTACTACCAAAACATTCTCCCTAAGAAAAAGTACCTCCTAAAAGAATTCACCACAATTACCAAAAATAATTTAATTTATTATTTAAAAACACCTCTCTTAGAGAATACATAACGATTAAAATTTAATAATAATGACACACCTATTCAATGAAGCGAATATCATGAAAAAATTAGTATTCAAATATAATGACACAAATACTCCAAGAAGTGAATATCACGAAATAATTAGTATTTAAATATAATGACACAAATATTCAATGAAGTGAACATCAAGAAATAATTAGAATTTAAAAGTAATTACAAAAATAGTCAAATGGGGTGAGAGTTGCTTTCTGTCCCCCCGAGAGGTTTCTTTCCAAAAAAATTTTACTATAAAAAAAACCTAAACCCGAAATTAATTCTTACTTGAAGAGAGATCTGGCCAATAAATAAAAAAACAAAATGTTCAAGAAATAACAAAAATCAGTACACAGCTCTGCTCGGGAGATGCAGAGCTATCTGAGAGGAACTCCAGTTCCTTAGGAACCAAGAGGACGCTGACATCTTGTGAATGGGGGATGAGGGAAGGTCTAGGCTTGGTGGTTAATCAGGAAAGGCAGAAGAATTCCATCATTTGAAAAGGTTGGGTGCGTATCACTGGAATAGGCTTGAGTTGGAAAAAATACAGGCTTGTCTTGGGTAGGAGAGATGGTTCAAAAATTAGGTAGGCTCAGTTGGGCATTTCTGGCTGGTTGATATGAAGGAGAATTCCAGGGAGCATTCGGGAAAGACCGGTCAGGACAAAGGGCTATGGAGAACCCGGAAAGGACGCTGACATCTTGGGGGTGAAGAGGACTGGAGATGAAACTTTTAACGGTGGTTAAGTGTCTAGAGGGATCGCTCTCCGAAAGATGGCAGACATCTTGGCATTTCTTCCCCGAGGGGAGGCCTCTCCCCAAAACACGGTGGACACAGCAGCATTCTTTCCTCGCATTGCCTTTGGCTGGCCTCTTGAACAGCAGAGTCCGATAAAATGGACGTACGCACGTACGTTGTACGCAGGAAATCGGAATATCCCGCAGAAAATTAAAATCAAAAGTCGTGGGTGTTTTTTTTTTTTTTAATTCGCCAAACAGATTAAGCGATCTGCATTCCGGCAAGAGCGACATCGTTCCGCAGGATTGCTATTCCCCATATAGTTCCCCACCAGTTACTTCTAGGAAAAAGGAGAAATTTCAGTTAGGTATGGTGGGGAAGGGAGAGGTGTTGACTCCTGTAACTCCGGGAGGGAAGAGGTTAGGGGGGAGATGCTATTCCCCATATAGTTTTCCTCACCAGTTACTTCTACGAAGAAGTAGAAATTCCAGTTAGGTTGGGCGTTGAAGGGAGAAGTGTTGACAGCCGTGGAGATTCATTTCCTAATTTTGGAATCTGAACCTATTGAAACATGCAATTACAAGTTTTTCTTTTACTGTAACTTTTTCAATCCATTTGCATCTTGAATTTTAAGCACTTGAGAGTTTATTTTCTTCAATCTTCTTTTTAATTTGAAAGAATTCTTGGGATATTTCATTGTAATTTAAAAGAAACCACATTTTTCTTTAAAATAAAAAGGAGCTATCCAAGCAAGACAAGGAAAATAAAATGCTGTATTTGCAATGAAGAAATGTTGGAGCAAAACTATTCCCATCATTTAAATCGAAATCACAAAAATGAAAACAGTTAGAAAAGGAGGCATGTTGTACAAGCATCAATGTTTGCTTCCGTTTCACAAGTTCAACCTTGAAGCCAACCTAGTACTAATGACCCGAATATTGAAGCTGAAAATTTACCATTGGAAACCAATGTTTATCTTGCAGAGTCTGATGCTTCCAAAATAAATTGCCAAGGTTTTGATTTAAACAACTTTAAATCCCTAATAGTACATAAAAATTAATTTTCTGCAGCGGTATAATTTAAAGCGCACAGACTCGCAGGAAATTTTTGGTAATGGTATTTGTGTACGCAGGAAGAAAATATTTTTCTGGAGCCCTGGTGAACGGTACGTCCTTCTTCGTCGCGAGACTACGGAAGAGTGATCTCGAGCTGCGTTGCTTTCCCCCCAGCTCGCCGATAGCTCGCCCAATCAGAAGTCAAGAAAGTGACGAAATGGGTGATGTCATCGGCGGAAGCTTCATGGTTCGATTAAAAACTTAGGTAATTCAGCCCATAGGCCTGCCGATTGTGGCGGAGTACTACCTAGCGTCTCTCCTAACCGTCGAAAAAAAGATAAGAAAATGGCTAACCACAAATTCTTAAAAAATACAAACCTCCCTATGAACAAAAGTCAACTCAATCACCCTCACATTGATTGCATCGTGAAAAATAAATACGCTAACACTTCAGCACACATGTAACACGTCCAAGCATAGAAAAAATATTTAAATACGATGTTTTAAAGGAATAATACGAAGTAAACAAAAACTTGGAAATTAATATTGGAATGAAAATTAAATGGTTTGGTTGGGCAAAGAGTGAAGCATGTGGGAAAAGATATAATTTTTAGTGAGAACTTTTCTAGCCCAACTAGGAAAAAAATAGAATAGGATCGGAATCCTAAGGTGATATAAATCTAGAACTGAATTAAGAAATGAATAAATGAATTTTAAGTCATAACACTTGAACCCAATCAGGATTTCAGTGGATACGTTTCTGAAGAGCAATTGATAAATTTTATCAATTGCCCTCAAGTCCCAATGCATTCAGGCAGAATTAGATGAGAAGTCAAATGTATTCAGAAATAATAAAATATGAAATACCTTAAAAAGTAAACCATATATGCCTACAAAAATACCATCACAAAAATCCATTTGCCGCATTGTATTCTCAATCTAAAAGAAGTTTAGCCCTGCACAAAAAGTTGAAATACTATATTCTCAAAATTGCCCCGCATATAACATTTGAATTCATATTGCCATCTATATTCCAAACAATTTTTTTTTTTCTTTCAATAATCCAAAAACCAATCCTGAGAGCAGTTAAGGCTCTTTAACTGGGTTTCAATATCACCCGAGCATTGGAATCAAAATCCAAAAGAAGACAATCTAAAAATAATCGGGAGATCCATTTTTCTTTAAATTATCTTTAAAAATCCCAAAAGCCAAATTGAAATCCATAGCATTGCAAATACACTTTATTTTATTTAGTTGTGAAAAATATATATTACTAAATAATTTTTATTTAATCAGATTTTTTGGTAAATCTCTATGATTTTGTCCAGTCTATATTTTGTATGATAATTTTGTTTTTTCTGCAATAGATTATTTTTTTTCTTTCTTGTATTTGACATATCTGTTATGCTATTGTGTTCTTTTTTTATAATTTTGTAATCTTATTTTGTAGAAAGCAGGTGGTGATATTAAGAGAGGAAAAGTGGATCCCTATGCTTATTTGCCTCTGAATCACCAAGCTTTAAATAAAAGGTATTTTATAACAGATATTAGCTTTATTATTCACATATTTTATATGATAATACTTATAATTTTTTTCAATTTTAGGAAACAAATGAAATTAAAAGGACAATTTAAAAACATTGTGAAAGCTGCAAAGAGAGGAGCCACCATGGGCACCAAAAGGAAATCAAGGGATGCAATGAAAAAGAGGAAACGCACGTCTTAAACATACTGTACAAATTGTATATTATTAAATTATTCAAATGATGCATTTATAACTTTATTTTTAACATAGGAAAAGTTATTAAGCAGAAACTCTAAATTTTACCTGACATAAATCCTATGCCTATACTTTTTTAGAAGAAAAAAAAATGGTTCTTGAAGTATTGTAATATTTACATAACTTAAAATACAATTTCAAAATCCACTAACAGTTTTCAAATCTGTCCATTTGTAATAAAAATTTAAACATATGTCTTCAAAGATTCAGTTTTTTGAAAAATTCAATTCTTCAATTTATTCAAAACTGTACCTAATGGTTTAACTTTCTCTAAAGCATCAACTTTTTTTAAATATTACTTTGTTTTTTAAACTATTTGTTGAAAACAACCCAGTGCAAATAATCTTTAAAATAATGCATTTTAATTTAAACTGGATTTTTTTCTTTTTTTTTTTTTTTCATTATTTGATTACTATTTTTTGGACTGCCATTGCACCACAAAATTTAAACAAATAATCAAATTTAATAGTTTTCTTAAATCATTAAAACTTGTTTCATTAGTTTTACCATTGTTGAAATAAATTTTAAGATAGGTATTTATTTAAAACTTAAGAATCTTGGCTAACAGATCAGGATTGATTCTCCACATTGTGTCTGACGCAATATATGATTTCCAGATAAATGAACACAACAGAAATTTTGTTAAACTGCTGAGTGGGAATGGAAATGGTTTTCTCCTACTCGAGACACACATGCAAGGCAATTCTACTTTGAAAGGCACATACCTAATAATTTTTGAAATCTTATCGTAACAATGTTACAGCTCAAATTAAAATTTGTTTAACACTAGCACAAGTCTAACCAACCTCAGCCACAGAACTAGAGTTACTGTTCCAAAGCCAACTAAAAAAATTGTCTTGTCCAAATTGTTTGTTCAGTTAACATTCGGCTCTTACATTTAAAAATACTTTCTTTTATAACTCGATAATAAAATGTATTTGAAAATTTATATATTTTTTTAGTATTTCCCAGTTATTTGAGCAAAAGAAATCTTAAATATGCATACAATGGGTACGTGTCAACATCACCCTTTTCTTACCAGTTCTTTTCCTAGAGTCCAAGTTTTCTCAAAAAAATACTTGGGTGGTCAAACATTGGTTTAAGGACAGGGATATGTTTTGTGTTGTATCAAACCATCAAGAGACCACTGACCGAACCTGAAAACATTCTGTTGTCTTGTCAGAAATCCCTCTAAAACTCTTAATCGGTCATGGCACAACATTTTTCACCCTAAATAGGAAAGCAACTAAATTCACTACAGGGTTTACACGGTCCTTAAAAGTCGTTAAGAAAACTTTTTTTTGTTAGGGCCTGAGAAGACTTTTTTTTTTCCCTGTAGAAAAATTGCCTGTCACAAATTTGATTTTCTCATTTCACCCTTCTACCGGTTTCAACCCATCTTTTATTGGTGGAGCAGTTTTATCTACAAATTGCAGATTTCCAAAAACACCACTTCTTTTTAATTCAAATGTAGATGAAATTCTGTTAGACATAAAAAAAAATTGTCCAAGTTATAAATAAAATTCTATTTAAATTGTTTATTTGCCAATTTTGATACTTATATGTAATGTTTAGAATTTATTTGTATGATTACAACGAGTTTTTGTAGGTACAAATTTATAAGGGAAAAAATGTAAGGTTCCTAAAAACTACTTATATTTTGCTTTAAATTAGCTGTATGAACCCTGTATACTGCCCACTGAGTGGTAAAGGTAAATAACTCGGAAATAATATGGTATAGTTGTAAGAGTCGAAGATGAAAATGAGCTTCATTGTGAGACGGGGCATGGCATATTTTCACTAAATAGCTCTCCTTCTCGAGGAACAAAATGCAATTTAGACACTAACATAACATGATACTACCATCTAGCTGGAGTTTTTGGTTGTGGCAATAAGTGGTAATATTAAAAAAAGTGTTCTTATTCTAGCTATCGGGTACACAATTATCAGTTGAATACTACTTATATTTAAAATTTTTGAACTGTGGAAGTTAGTTTATAAAGACAGGTAGTAATTCAGACAAACTGTTCAAGTAATTTTACTAATTAATTTTTCTAACTACATTTTTCTTTTAATTCTTTCCAAAAGAAAATTTTCACTCAACTCGGACACTTAAAGTGTTTGTTATTCAAAGAGACAAATTAAAAAAAATATCCTTCACGATCAGTCAACCTCAGCTGAAGTTTCCACATCATTATATGAGGTTTTAAACTACATAATCAATATTGTTTGCAAGTAGAGACTTCTTTAAGAGAGGACTCCCTAACCAAGAATGCCCACCTGATGACTGTATGGTTAACGCTCTGGCTTTGCATGCCTGTTGTTCAGGGTTTGAATCTTGAATTAGGCATTGATGTTCGTTGTGGTTCGGAATCCACGTTAAGCTGTAGGTTCTGGCCTGATTAGCCTGAAGTGTAAGTCATTGAGTACAAAAAACCAATCAACCTAACTTTGAAATGACATAACTGCAAAATGGGGGAAGACAGAATAGGTGACAAGTGGTATATTGATAGAGAGGTATGAATTTTAGATGTGCAGGTGTGCAAAATTAGTTTCAATATTGAAAAGTAGTAACAATCTGAATATAGCGGAATGAGTTAATTGTTTTCCGTATATAATGGACCTTGTGATCTTTGTGGTGGTCTCGTGTACAAAAGACAGATACAACATGAGTTGATGATGATTACTTTGAGCTAGTGATTTCTTTTACTTAGTGGTTAGAACGCCTGTCTACGGATCTACGAGTACCTGGTTCAACTTCCGTTAGCTCACATCGCTACATTGGTGACTACCGGACAACTGAATCATGCTGCCATCTATCGGCGCCATCTGAAAAATACTACACAACTATCACACAATCATCACAGCATCTTTGGCGATTCACTGCCAAATGCACTCGACTCGCAAGCAAGCAACTCAATCGTTCGCGACTCACTGGGAAGGGGCTATGTGGTGGTCTTGTGTACAAAAGACAGATAAAACACATAGGCACTAGTGATTACTTTTACCTAGTGTTTAGAACGCCTGTCTACGGATCTAGGAGAACCTGGTTCTACTCCCGTTAGCGCACATTGCTACATCTCTATACTATACTAAGAGATAGGACGAGTTGAGCTCACTCAATACTCAGCAACGATAGGGGAACCGGTTCCTATAGCATATTCAGTGAGCTCTATTCATCATGTCCTTTAGAATAGATATTGTATCCCAAACTGTCACTTTTGTAGAATGCAGTGGTTTTGCAACATATACAGACAGGTTTTCTAGTACACCATAGTCATCGTATTGTTTATTGACCAAATGGAAATTGATCTCATCGTATGCAGTTGTCATAAAATTTACACCCATCAATAAATTTTGAGAAAGTCTTATTTAAAATTCTATACCTGTCTATTCAATAACATACCACTTATCTCTTCTTCCTGCTTTTTACTGCAATGTCAATTCAAAGTTAGAGATTCCTTTCTGAAAGTGGAACGCTATCACACTTAAAAATAAACATGTTTTTTTAATTCTTTGGAAGAATATTTAGAAAGTGGAGACAGAATCTGAAAGTAAAACTTTGAATACTTCACCAGACCAGGAAGAACGGTAAACCTATTTAAATTGTTTTACAGCGTATGTACGTGTTGAGAAAATGTGAGAGTTAGAGAGTTTTAAAAAAATGCAGAAATATAACTTGAAATATTCACAACGTGCTATAGGAGGTTTCGATATCTTGTAACATTTTTATAATACAAATTAATTACTTTTCATTTTTATAACACAAATTAATTACTTTTCCTTTTAATAGCACAAATTAATTACTTTTCATTTTTATAACACAAATTATCTATGGTGTTACGTTCCAGCTTAAGAAAGTTCCATATTTAAAATTATCTCAAACCCATAAACCCAAGGCTCAAATAAACTCCATAAAATGAAAATTGGATTCTGACGTGTTAGTGACCAATCACAACACGCATTCAAAAACAAATTCGAATTTTCATATTTCATTTGCCAATTATAAGTCGTATCTAATCATTTAAAAGGACAAGAAATTGCTTGTGACGTTTTCCTGTATTTCCTCCATAGCTCACACCGTTCGCAAATTGTATAATTTCTACCTGATTATATCAAAGAGTCTATTGAAAGCATAGAAATCAAATTTATGATTTATTAATGCATTACAATTATGAATAATACAACTAAGAAAAAAATAATTTTGCAGCTGTAGCGATTTTGGAAGAAAAACAAAAACAGAATACCGTACTCCGTTCTGATTGGTTAAAAAGTTTTATCTTTAAAAGTTTGAGTAGTGGTTGTGGGAACTTTAAATGGAACTTTGATGTACGCGGCATATTATTCCGCGGTAATTTATATGTAGTGAATTTATTGATGTCTAATGACAAAATGGACTCAACACCACTGAAGAAAGGTATTTTACTTTGCCAAATAGGTTTGAGAAAACCTTTTTTTATTTCCTATATGGATTAACAATAGTTATATGTTGCAGTTGTGCCTTCCGAGTTTGTTCAATCAAGTGATATGCATCAAATTTTTTATGATAAAATAAAGAAAATTATTTCATTTTGTGACACTAATGTTGAAAGATAAAATATTGAAGAACTGCTAGAATTGCAAAGCATCGAGAACGGTCGTTATTTTGGTAACCGCATTTGTTTTTGACTGCATGTTTGTTGTTTGAGTAGTGGTCCCAATGTTATGAAAGGCTTTTCATGATAATATGAAAGATTCGTGCTACTTGAACGTATTACTTGTAATCTTGTTAAAAATCAAATATATCATTCTAATTTTAGACATAGCAAATTTAATATGTAGCGAGATCTTGGGTTTTAAATTTACCTTTTCTGAAAGTGATGCTTCAACGACTCGTATTATATTCAAAGTTATAAAACAATAATCAATTTTACGTTAGCATAGTGGCCACAAAACCCGGAAATCTCGGGGAGGTTTTTGTTTCTAGAAAAAATCAAGAAAATGTCAGGGAACTTTATAAAATTTTACAAATATCTGGGAATTTTTCTAATGTGTTGAAGGTACGTTTCCCCGTTCATCCGTATTTTGGTGTCATTTTCCTAGAGAATTGCAGTAATCGTTAGAAGTTCCATGTTATGGTATAAATTAAATTTTTCATTACTGCCAAAACTATTTAAAGAAAATTGGCATATTATCTCTGGCATGAATGTTCTATTTGATGGACACATCTGGAAGAATTGGGGAAATTTGAAAAAAAGTTTGCCGTAAAATCAGGTAATTTTTTAGAAATCTATCGGGGAACTTCTTTTCCTGAATTTTGTGGCCACCCTGATTAGGGTCCAAATTAGTCTTTTTCTCCAATTTTAATATCATTGTATTACATAATTCTTGTTCATTTCTCTTTCTTTAAATTGAGTCATCAAGATGTGAAATTTGCAATTAGGAATGAGCACATGGCGCCTTGCAGTACCAAAATATAAGTCATGGAATTTTATTTTTTCTGCCTTTTTTTCTTGAGTGTAATACATTTATGTTGCAATCTGGTTAAATATTTTAGCATCCCAAACAAATCATGAACAGAGTGGCCACAGAACCGGGGAAATCAGGGAAATGTCAGGGAGCTTTCTGATTCTGGAAAAAATCAGGGAAATGTCAGGGAACTTTTTAAAATTTCATGAAAATCTGGGAAATTTTGTATTACTTAAGGCACCTTCATCCATATTTTGGCATTATATACATGGAGATTTGTAGTGGTAAGCCATTAGAAGTTTAATGTTACGGAATAATTTAAACGTCTCATTACCAGCAAGACTATTTTTTTAAAAATTGCATGTTATCTTTTTAGCATACATGTTCTATTTGGTCAGGGTGTCGCGACATTTGGGAAACCTAAGAAAATTGGGGAAATTTGAAAAAAAGTTTGCCCTAAAATCAGGAATTTTTTTAGAAATCTGTCAAGGAATTATCAGGAAACTTTTCCTGAATTTTGTGGCCACCCTGATGAAGTTAGAAAGAAAGCCTTGTTATTCATTCTTATCAAATGTGTACTTAAAAGTAAATTTTTCCTGTAATTTGGGGATTCAATATGAAAAAAAGATCGAAAGACTAGCTTTGAGTATGCCAAATATAGCAAACTATTAATGAAATATGCATTTCATCGTACAGAAATGATACAGTCTGTGTTATTAAAAAAAATGCATCAAATATTAAAAATCTAGGGTAACCAGCTGGTTAACATTAAGATTGAGAAATTACTACTTTTTTGTTTAATATTTGTTTCTGCACATGCATTACAAATTTACAAAAGACTTTATGCAAAAAGGAATGTTTAATGTTTGTAAAAGATGTTACCAAATATAGATTTTAAATATAATTAGAGTAATACATAATCTTTTAGTAAAATATATATTTAATATATGAACATAGTAAATTATCCAGTAATTGTAATAACCATAAGACAAACATAACTATTAAACCGTTCACTAGTTTCTTCAAAATTAGTTACTGTGGAAAAAAACTTTCTAAAAATGTTACAAATAAATAGAAAGGTATTGGCTACTTATTCAACCTAATTTAGTGGAGCCAGCCAGTAAATTTTCTGTTATACCTGGATGACTTTTATGCCATTTGAATAAATTTGCTCTTTATTACTTTTTTAAATGCAGTACTTTTCAACTATCTTGTAAACACTAAATTTGCATTTTGAAATGTTACTAGCAATTATGCAGGGATGAAAGTTTTCCTCCTTTTTGGTTTTGTATGTAACATTTTCTCTTTGTCCCTGTTTCGAGGATCCACATTTTTCTGATCTGAACCAGTTTTTCATGCAAAAAGTATACTTTTCCTCAAATCTTAACAAAAGATTTTCTCTCGTAGCTCCCCTTTCTTCACAGATTACTTCAGAAACTCCTAATATTTGAAATGTAATTACCGATTAAGCTCGATTATCCAGAATCGCCGGGAAATTAGGATATCTGGTTAATTGAATGTCGATGTTTTTTTGCCTAATTTAAATGGCAAATAATGCTAGTGATGGTATCTAACAAATCATCATTAACGGAATATATTTAATAATATTTTACATAGCTTTTTTAGTTACAATGTTATATTTTATCCTTACAATCAGCAATAATTTGAAATATGTTACTAAAATTAAATCATTTTCAAATCTGAAATTCTGTAAAAAAAAATAGAAGCTTAAGTGTTGTAAAATATGTATAAAAAAAAGTTAGAGATAAGTCTCTTGATGGTACCGATTCTAACCGAACCTATATTTTAGAGTTACCGGGCGAACAAAGTGGTCTATCGCTATTTCTGTTTTGGAAGGGAAGTTTTCCTGTATGCGTTTTCACGGTCAGATTCCAAGAATTCTGAAAAAGTGGCATTTGTATTTGGAAACCCTAGTGGTTTCACTGTCTTCCCCTCTCCTCACACACAACCTTCTTTGTACCCTAAAATAAAATATGCTCAGAAAGAAGGCCTTCGTATTCAAAGATCGATTATGTTGTATAGGAAAAAGGAATGCAAGAATTGTAATGCAAATTGCCACGGAATTCCGGATAATTTACAAAACATTCAGTATTAAATTTGATTGTCTGGTTGTCAGCTAATCTAAACAATAAATATTATTAAAATAAAATTACAGCAAAACAGATTTATTTTTAAATTGATTGCAAATTACATTAATAGGGTGCATTAAAATATAACCTATACTTTTTGCACACAAAATGTAAAAATAAACATTTACCGTTTTGTGCCCAAAATGGTTGACTAACTTACAAATCGAAACTTTGATTGGAATAATAGGGGGAAATGCATTTAAATGGATGCAATTAGTATTTATTGCGATTGATCGTGAGAAATATTTTGTGATAAAAGAATAAAATGTTGTGAATAGTTGAATTCGGCAGAATTCCACATTTTCCAGATGCGATTGAAAATTTACAAATTAAATCACGGTTGGTATAAGTGAATTTTACAGATGCATCGATATTATATGGAATAGAATGTATCTGTTATACATGACTTTAAATTTTGTGAAATGCATGTTCAATATGTAGATCTAGCCTACAAAACCGAATGATTGATTTTATCCGGATTTTGGTCAAACCATTAACAAATTTTGAATTTCCTAATTTCTCTTTGCTTTCCGGATATTGTGTATAATGGAATTTCGATTACGAAACCTTCTTTCTTATACAATTGAAACAAGTCAGATTTGTTTATAGATTCGGCAAATAACCATAGCATATTTATATTTGAATGTTTTCCGGATATATTCAAAAAAAAAATTAGCACGGGATTTCCACAATTATGATTTTTTTGCTAAGGATTCACAGTAGTAGTATAAGAAATGTCAGTGTATCTTTAAAATTATTGAATCATCCTTCCTGCATACTTTTTTGTTGAATTTTTGTGTATTCTTTTTGCGAACTTTTTTAACGAATTTTTGCATTTCCACCTTTTTGCTCTCTGATCACTCTTGTCCCTAATTATGTACAGCTAAAGCATTACAAAATTGGATATTTTAGAGGCAAAATGTTAATGCAGCCCGCCTGATGGCTGTGGGGTTAGCACCCTAGCCTCGCATGCCGAGTTCAAATCCTGGGTAAGGCATGGATGTATGTTGTAGTTCGGAATCCTCATTAAGCAGTAGGTTCTGGCCTGATTTGCCATTATTGTGTAAAAAATATAGGTCATTGAGAATACAAGCCACCCTATTAATAAAGTGTAAACTTTAAAAATCATTTTAGTTGACCACATGACATTAATAACCCTTTTCATTAGGGATTCCAGCTCGAAAAGTTATTTATTATGTGTTTCTTGTATATTATTAATGTATGCCAGTACCTAAACTTACATATTAGAAATGTACAAATGTTTGGTTAGCCTTAATAATAAATAAATTTAAAAAAAAAATTAAACTAAGGTAATTAAAGTATAATTCTATAAAAAAAATGTTTTAAACAGTCAGCAAATTTGTAAAAAACACCCAATGCATTTGAACCATCTAAAATTATCTATTTTTGCTTTCTTTTATTAATGACACTTATATTTACATTATTTTCCTTTTAGGATTTTTACCCTCGAGCACACCCATCCAGTCATTTTGTGACAGTGGATTCTTCGGCAGCAGTAACAAATCTTCCTTTACAAAAATTGTACATACGTTGTCACCTGTTAAAGAATTCTCGCCTTCTAAAAAAAGATACACGGAACTCATTCAGTTAGCAAAAACCTATAGTCTCGAAACTCCAAGACAATTGAAACTAAACAGTAATGCTGATTTTGAAGAAACACAATACATTTCTAGTGAACTTGTAAAAGAGCTCAATTTTAATGATTTATCAGACTTCTCTGAAAATCTTACTGATTGTTCGCAATATTCTGATGTCGTTAATAAGAAGAATGATTACAGCCAAATTCCTTTTTTTCAAAAGCAAGATTTTTTCTCTCCTGAACATGAATGGTTGAATTTACAGCAATCTAATTGCGAGAATTCTCCACAATGCAGGCCTACACCTAATGTCATCTGTGATAAATCCAATTATCCTGATGAAGTGAACAAGGTTTTATTTAGCCCTGTCATTGTGGACAACAGTTGGAAAGAAAAGGTACCTACCATCAAGCTCAAACACACAAAAATCGACTTCCTTGATGAACTTAGCAATATTAATTGTGGTTTCATTGTTTCGTCCATATTGTCATCTCTATCTCCAGATGATCTTTGCAGAATATGCTGTGTAAATAAGAAATGGAAAAGTATAGTGATCCATGACGTCAAAGCAAACTCCAGACGAAAAGAATTCATAAGAGAGGAGATTGCTCGAAAGGTAACATGGCTTGTTCTATTTATATAAAATCATTCCATTTTAGCTTAAATTCTAAAAAAAATTATTCTGTTAGTGTTTACTGAATTTGAATTCACAGGGAAAATATAATAAAGTTCAAGGTAAAACTCTAGGTACTAATAATTAGAGCGACAGTGATTGCCACAATCCAATTTGTTTATCCATCATGGCAATCATTGTGAAGCCCCATACAAGTAAAGGTAATTCTTGTAAACCTCTAAAACCACCATCATTGCTATATAAAAAATTATATAGCCTGATTAGACCAGATATAGACAAAAAATATGCCTAGCTATCTCGATCTAGCATGTGTTTTGTTAAAACTCGGTTGCTTTCATTTAAATTGCAGAATGATGGTAATTGTGCACACAAAGAATATATTTTCATAGTGCTCTGAGCAGCAATATATACCTTGTGTAGCTCTTGTACAAAGAAAAACTAGTCAACACAACCAAATAAAACAAAGTATAAATTTGCAGGTGACCAACCATTGTGTCATGATTATATTTTTTAGAACTTATACATAGTGCAATATATTTACTACATTGTATTTAAATTTATACACTTCATATATGGTGTTATTCAGTGTAGCAAGATTTTATACCTTAATAAATCCTTATTTTAGGAAAACAAACCAAACAATACTCTTTTGGAAGTTGAGAGAGAAAAACGGACATTTGCTGGAGAACGTAAAACAGTACTTTCTGATGTAATCAACACTACGACTATTTTTAAACAGCCTCTAGAGAAAAGAGTTTCAAGATTTGATTCTTTCATTAAGGTAATATTTGTGTATTGTTAATTTTAGATTGAATGCATCTAATTAGAAATTTATTTAAAAAAATTTATCAACATTCATGATTATGAACTATATCTGTACATCTATATAATTCTCTGAAGTGTGCCCAAAAAAAGGCAAGAGTTCTGTTGCTCCGCTACTTGGTTGAAAGGAAGCCACAAATAAACCGCTTTGGGCCAGTGGCTGACAGTAGTAAAATATTAAAATATTTTTACCCTAATATCACCCAACTAGCCATGAGCTAAACATTATACGTAAATAAGCAGTATCTGCCGTTTGCTTACATAACATCAATGGTTGAAACAAGATTAAGAAATATGTCATGCAGTCGCATCATTAAAAAAAAAAAAAAATAGGAAACCGCAAGATAATTAGAGTGTATATGAAAGTTTTAAAAGGCGATACGTTAGTAGATATCGTAGAAGCAATCTAGCTTGCATTGGAATGGCTGTTGAACACTATACAGGTTCTATGCAGGAAGTATGTTCTTTTGATGCTAGAAGAATTTTATACTGTTTTCCAGACTGAAATTATGGCAATTCTAGTCTGTGCCCAGAACCTCTAGCATTGCTATTTGTTCAGATAGTCGCGCTGAAAGCACTTGGAAATGGGTTTATATACTCTAAACTTGTGCTTCACTGTATACATGCTCTGAATGAGCTAAACAGAAACAACAAATTTACGTTGATCTGGGTTCCTGGACATTATGGGTTTCTAGGCAATGAACATGCTGAGAACTGAATTTGGACAGGAAGTCCTGTAGAATTATGATTGATTTCTTAATGGGTCACTGTCTTGGGAACCATCTTAAAACACTGAAAGCTGTCGAGAATAACCTATGCAGAGGCTGAGGAAACTAAGCTAAAACAGAAGAGTATGTTTTTGGCAAATGCCAATCATACATGGGCATTAGGCTAAAAACCTGTGGTGTTATTGACATCAAGTCTGATGACTTGTAATGTCTCCTTTTTAGACTATTTGGCTTTTTGTAAGGCCACTGCCCTGTTTAGCATGCCCTGTACATTTTAGTATAAATATACAGAGGGCCATAAGACCTAAGTACGCTTGGCTTTGCCACTTTTTTTCTAATCTAACCTTGTTCTTTCTGTGAAAAAGAAAAAATTCTGAGAAGCTACAAAATGTGTGAATGCATATGATGAAATTAAACTTCCGTGCTTTTTATTGATTTGACATGAAGTTGTTTTTTTATGCAAGTAGGTTCACAAGGTCAACCAATGAGGGTTGCTAAACAACTCTCGTGGGTTGGCAAGCAAATGACAAAATATCCTAGTCATTTCATGAATTGAATAACAAAATTAAACATGTGGCACATTAATGAATTCATTAAATGCAGCATTATGTAATTTTTGTCATAAAGTATTAAAATTGGGGCACTTGGGCAGGAATAACACAACTAAAACACAACAAGCACTAAAAATTTGAAATGTCCCCTTGCTCATATCTGGTGTGACATAGTAATCGAATGATATTCACAACCTAAATGGATGTGTAAATTATGCGACATTTTTATGCATTGCACACATTAGAACCGAACAGCATAAGAGCACTTCTACCTCCTTATTATATTTTAGTTCTAAATAGATTGAATCCAAGTTTATAAGTTTGTCTAGAAACTTAATGGATATCAATGATTATTAAATTACCTAAAAACATTTCACATCCACTTTTATGAAAGCTCAACAAAATTGAGAAAAATTCAATATTGAGTTAAAGGAAATATTCGACTAAACGCAATTTTTTTTTTATCAGGGTAACCTTTTTTTAACCTATGTTCAATGGAAGTGTATATTCCTACCTGTAAGCAAAATTAATAAATTTAACAACTGTAATATGTAAAGAAAATTTTCACTCATAGTATAATTAAAAGTAATCTGTAATATTAAATTGTAAAATCATACTGAAAAATACTCAATTAAATGCAATTTGATGCATACTTTATATTTCATAGGATTATATTCCATATATTATCTTACATCTGCATTAACAAAAATTTTAAATGCATCAAAGGCAGAATAAAATTACTATTTATGTATGTTAAGTCTAAAAATTACGAAGACAATATTTGTGCACTAATATTGTATATTATTAGTTAAAATCTATTAATTTAATTTTTTGCAGGAAGGGCAAAATTTGAAAAATGGTGTTTTGATGAAATGCCCTGCATGTCAATATGCTGCAAAGAGAGCTGATGATGGAGATGAATATTGTTGTACCAAGTGTAGTTATGCTTTTTGTTGTAGCTGCTTAAGCCCTTTCCAGAAAAGTCATTCTTGCTCTAGAGCAAAAGTATCAATGTTAATTGGTAGCAAACGATCCAAAAGAGCTTTAAAGCGATTGTAAAAATTGTGTTTCATCCTTGCTTTGTATTCATCATTGTATGCATGTTAATGTTGTAAGGAAAATGCATACAAAGTTAAAGCATCGTTCACACCACAAATGTCCATTTAAGTGTACTCTAGTCAGTGCAAAAGAATTATGTGGAGTAAAGACAAAGGGATGAGTGCTGCATTGTGGAATGTGAAGGAATTTTTTTTAAATATACAAATTTTATTGTAATTTCAAAATGGATTTTTAAGATTGTTAATTTATCAAAATTATTGTTTTGCACATTTTTTTTTTTACTATCTTTTTAACTGTCCATTATATCATGTGTTTTTATGCTGTTTTAAAGCTGCTGAGATGAAGCAATTTTGTATGTTAAAATTCAGAAATAATTTTATTACTAAGATGCTAAAAACTTAAAATATATCTTTTAACCTTTTACAGAAAAAAAGTAGTGTATATATTCTAATATAAATTTAAATAAACTTGCTTTACAAAATATATATAACAGATGGAAAGGAAATAAATTTCTATTGAAAAAATAAAATTCTTTCGATAGAATATTTTGACATAATTTTAGAAAAAAATCTTATTTTATTTATGAATTCCACATTACAAATAGCAGACTTGCTATTTAAGAAAAAATATTTTAAAAAATAATAAATTGTTTAATGTATATATGTGCATTTATAGAAGCAGGTATTTTAAATAAAAAGTATAAATCATGTTTATTGTTTTTCATTTGAAAATTATAATGTATACATTTGGTTCATAAAATGTTTATGCTAGCCAACCTACGTTTACAGTTTTATTCAAAAGGGTTGTTATACAACTTAGAATTTCAAAATGGATTTTCTATAAAATTTCTATGTTTTAAACCTCAGCTTTTGAATTGTTAATTTAGATTATAAATTAGTTTAAAGTGTACACTTTTTTTTTATCAGAAATAGGTTTTTCCCTTTAGTCTCCCATCTGATTAAATAAGTAGACCTGTGTAGATTGCAACAGGTTTATGTTAAGTCCTGGGCTGTATAATTGTTCCTCATTCAAATTAAATAATTTTCACTTTAAATTTGGAATTGTATTGTAGAGAAATTAGCTCAGTATAACCATTGTGTAAATCTAGAACAAAAGAAATTGTACCACATTTTTTATACCATGCATTCTACTAAAAATTTTTATTCCCGATTACTGATAGGCCTATTTTGATTTATAATTATTTGAGAAACTTAAAAAAATCCCACTGTACACAATATACACTGAGCGGTCACTTTACTATGACCACCTGACAGTTTTATACAAATGAACTATTATGTCACAGTGTTGCTGCTAAAGGGCGAGATAGCTATAAAAAAGGGAGGCAGGACAAGCAAACTATCAATTGCAATGTGTTGCCTGCGAATATATAAGCAGAAAACATGTTTTACCAGTGTTTGAATGCGGAATGATTGGAGGTGGCTCAAAGCATCGGAACCATTATCAGCAAAACGGCTGCACTTGTGAAGTGTTCAAGAGCAGCACTTGTTATTGTTTACAGAGAGTGGACTACCAAGTAGAAAACCAGGTCTCAACATCAGGCTTGTGGTTGTCACAGCAAACTAAATGCTCGATCTGAAAGGAGACTCTCCAGAGTTATCCAACAAAAGAGCAACACTGTCAAATAGAGGGGAATCTTAAGAGTCAACTGCGAATGTATGAACAAAACGTTTGCAGCACTGGACATCGTATCGGCTATGGAAGCTGACGACCTATTCGAAAGCCTCTGTCTGCCTTGAACGAGAGCAGGCATCTCTAGTTTGCAAAAGAGCACAAGGATTGGACAGTAGATGACTGGAAAAGGCTAAAGTGATCAAATGAATTGTATTTTCAATTCGGTAGCAGGGTGAGAATATGGAGAAAACCCCACAAAAGCATGGACTCCCAAGTGCATTGTCACAACACTTCAAGGTGGTGGAGGCAATATTATGGTTTGGGGATGTTTTCTTGCCTTTATATGGGTCCTTTAATTCCTGTGAAACGTCTGAATTCCCAAGGGTGTTTAAGTGTCATCACACATGAAAAACATCCTGTTATGTTAATAGTGTACGCTGCTGGGGATAAGGAGCTTATACATGAGGCGAGTTAAACGATGAGTAGGACCTTGACAGTAAAATTCGCCATAAGAATCCATGGCGAATTTTACTGTCAAGGTCTTACTCACCTCCTGTACAAGCCCCTATAGATACTTCCAGCTGGTATTGTCCTCGGATGGTTCAAAGATCATGACGGAGAATTTGTCTTGCTTCTTTGGCCTGCACAATCACCAGATCTTAATCCAATTGAGAATTTGTGTGATGCAACCAAACAGTATATTGGCCAGCTGGATCCAGTACCTTTAAATCTTAAGGAATTGGAAAGTGCAGTTCATCGGATATGGTCTCAAATTCCTTATACTACCTACACACATCTCATTGAATCCATGCTAAGAAGAATTCATACAGTATTAAGGGCAAAAGGTGGTCTAACAAAGCATTGAAGGGGGTGGTCATAATAATTTATCCACTCAGTGTATTGTTTTTGTGGATGATTTTAATAAAAAAATTGCTACGAAAAGAAGTTATGAAATGAAAGTTGATTATGTGTGTAGTTGGATTTCTCTTTTTAGTTATTTGGTTGCATGAACTTTTCATAATTGACCTTACTATCTTTTAGTTATTCTCTTAAAATATATTAGTATTCTATCCATTTTAGTTACACCATGCAGAATTCCTTGGGCAAGAGTCATCTCTTCGAAATTCTTTCATTTAATAGCATTCTCCAGCCTTTTTGTCGCTTCATTAAGTAATTTGTCTGCTGCTTTCTTCCTTTTCTCTTCTTCGTTTTTTTTTTCACTATAAGACTAGAGCTAAGTTCTTTCAATTCTGAAGCTGCTTCACTTCTAACTTTCAATTTTATTCTTTCTTCTGCATCCTTTTCTTTCATCTCATTGATTCGCTTGACATTCTCTAAGTGATCTTTATAGCTTTAATGTGCATTAGAACCCAATAAAAGCAATTCCTTCATAATTGGCACTAGGAAAGGCTTATTATCAAATTTTTTCAATCCCGAGAGGATATTTAGACGGGCATTTCAACACCTTTCAGTCATTGAAGTTTTGTCAGAAGTCAAAACATTGCCAGATGCCAAAAACCCATGTTCCACTGTCATGTGACAAGGCTAACATGGCCTTCACTACTTTGGCAACTACTGGGAATTTGATTTCATTACATGCATTATTTATGGAAAAAATGGCAAACCAATACTGGTCGATAGAACTTTCTTTCAATGATTCGATATTTTCAAATTTCAAAACCCTTCATTCGTCTACCAGGTGGCAAATGTCCACGTTGAAGGGTAGAGCTTTCCCTAAAGCGATAATTTGTGACTCGCTGATAGTCAATTTGGAGCTTTCTTTCGCTAAACAGCACAAATCCAACAGTAAACTACCATGCATTTTTAACTGCCCTTTGAGGTAGGAATATCCTGGGATATAAAACTTTTGAGTTGCTAAACAGAACTGTTTCTCATTCTTGTCTTTCATTTTTACCAGTTCATTACTCAACTCCTAAGCTGTAATTTATATCACCTAATGTCAGTTTTTCAACTTCCTTCTCAGTCGTATCTTCAGGAATTACATATATTTTACTTTTAAGCTGCAACAGCAGATCATTTCTTTCCTCATACAATTTATGAACCATAGGTTCCTCATTTTGAAAAATCTTTTAAATAATTGGAAAAAAAATTGGCAGTATCGAGAAAAAAAATTAATTCAGCCTTAATGCTAGATTTAAGGAGTCTTGCAATTGTTTGATACTGACTAGATTGTTGTTGAGCTGATGTGGCATGAGAAGGAAAAAATTTTAGAAAATATTTAAGGACTACTGGCCATTGTTCAAGTATTCTTGTTACAGCTGGCCCTACAGTCAGCCATCTAGAGGGTGAATGTTTGATAAATCAATGAACTTTAACTTTTTGCAACTTGCAATAATCCTCCCATCTTGCTGGCCAGCCATCAAAATAATAGTAAATGGATATTACTAGCTGCGTCACTTCATCACCCATTGCTTCTACAACTTTTTGAAAGGCATTGTGAACTTTATGTAAGCTGCATGTCTCAACATCAATTAAAGACTTCTTCCGAACTGCCAAAAGACTCTTGTTAATCTCAGGACAGTTTTGCTCACATATCTTTTCCAGTAGCATGGCCTAAAAAGATATTTCAATGTGCTTTTGGATAATTTTGTTTTCTGTCTCCAACCAACAACGAATTGCAATTTGCAACTCTTTCTTGCCACACTTGTTCGTTGTTTCATCAAAACAGAGTATAAGCTGAACCATCTATATCTTTTACTACATTTTCATAGAAATAGGGTCCCAGTGCCTATGTAATCAAATACATAGTTTTGGCTGCAGACAAGCAGAAACCTTCAGAAACACTAGAAGTACCAAACATTCCACCAAATAAGTCTATAATGTCTGTAATGGAATGAAGAGCATAGTTAGAGATCACACACTTCATTGCCCAAAGAAGTTCAGCCTTTAGTGCCTTTTCTTTATTGAAACATTGAGAAGTAATGGAGAAGATGTGGGTAACACAATTGGAGATACAGGCATTCCAGTAGAGGAATTAGCATCTGTAGTTCCCAAACAAAGCTCCAAGCTACCAAACGATAACATGACTTTTGACCTTGACGATTCAATATAGAACCAAACCAGTTCTGTTAACAGCATTCAACCAATCAACGCTAATTCATCGTAACTGGATGTGACATGGATTTCTGGTCTGCCTTTCTTCCCTCTTGTGTTCGACAAAGAAGGAAAAAAGGGAAATGGCGCGTGCTGGTCATGTGGTACAAATATATTTTTAAAAAAAGGGACTAAAGGGACCAAATGTTAAAAAAAGGGACCAAAATAAAAAAAAGTACTTTAAGGGACCAACACTAAACGCCCTGTATTTCAAATTCAATGGGGCAGCCGAAGATATCACTTTAATTTTTTTTTTTCCTTCCAAATAATAATGAAAGACAAATTTCCCACATACAAGCTAACCTATTTTCCGAAATTCGCTAAAAAAGTAACATTTTCGATCCACCCTATTGATAATATCACAAATAAATTTAACGCTTGCATTATTTGGATACTCAAAATAAATTTGTTTTCTAAGTACTGTTACTTTTTCTTGAATAAATGTCAAACCCATTGCTGTCAGCAGCACTGAAAATACTAACTCTAAGCTTGTCTTTAGAAGGAGTTAGCAGAAAATAATAAGGCAAAATTTGCTTAGGCTCCTAGCTAACGTGAAATAGTGGATACTGATATGGTTGATGGATTGGGTGGCCTTGGTTCTTCAAACTGGATAGTCGGATTTCATTCATTTTCCCCATCTTCAGGGGCTCTCTCAGGTCAGGCTTAAAAACTTGAAATAGATTGGATGAGATCTCAGAGTATGCAACAACCTAAACATTTCATAAAGGTAACATCACATCAAAACAAATGAAAGTATTACTTGGACCTGATAGAAAGTCTTATAAAATCATAAATGTTTTAACAACTGGCCAATCATAGAAAGGATCTTAAGACAAAGTTACCAAGAATGAGTTGTGAAGAGACTGTGGGAATCAAGGAAAACATTTGTGTGTGTATTTGATGACTTCTACGCCTCAGTTGTAAACACCTGTGGTATTATAGACCTTAAGTCAACAGACTAAAAAGTTTTCCTTAGTAGACTGTTCAGCATTTTGCAAGGGTACAAGACTTAGTTTAGCAGTAGGCCATATATTAGGAATTTGGAATGTGAGGTGCAATAGGCCAATTTGGCCCAATTGCTTACTTATGCATTCATCACATTAAATCTAATCTAATAAAAAAAATAGAGTCAAACACTTATCTCTATTCAAAATACACAATAAAGATCTCCTAAAGATATGCAATAAGGAACTGGTGATTTTCGGTTAAATTTGATAAGAAAAGAAAATAACTGAACACAATTTCTTACTGTAAAACTATTTTGGGAGAATTAAGTGGGTTACGAATAGGAGATAATTAGCTTTTCAATAAAGCCCAGAAAAGTTACCCAAAATTTCCAGGTATCTATAGTGCATCTGTACCAAATCAATCAGATTGCTCAAGTTAGTAATTTCAATAATGAACATTCAAAACAAACTAATGTATATGATGACACACTGGAAAGATATAAAATTTCGGTTCAAAGAATCTGAGAGTAAATTGTATATGATTAATATTAGTAAAAAAAAAAAATTGCCTGCTTTTACGCAATTTTGTCCATCTAGAAACAAACACCGTCAAGAAATGCCACTAAATATAAATTTTCATTCAAATTAACCCGACATTCAAACCACAGAGTATATTTGCTTACAAACCTGCATCATGATAAAAATCAAAACAAACGTCTGGTTTGTAGTTCATGCAAGTTTAATCAAGCTTAACAAAGTTTTTGAATTTAGAATTCCCATTTCGATAAAATGCACTGATTTCATTAGGTCTCATATCGTGTTTATATTTGTGCATGCGATTCATTGAAAGTTATTTCTCTTCAAATTGTTCAGTGGTATATAATGCCAGTTTATTTTAGAAGGTCATTTGTTTTTCTCGGAAGTAGAACTTATACAACTAAACATTCTGTGTCAAATAAAAACAAAACATTTTCCCGCTTAAAGTAAATTTTGTGTTGACGTTGCCTTGTTATGGTACACTGTATTGTGATCATGACCAAATTTCATAGTTTAATATCATAAAATGTTGGAGATTTTAAAATAACAATGCAATTTTAACCAGAATTTCTATTTTTAAACACTATGGCATCTACAATCCGATGTGAGGATAACTCTCGTCGTGAGTTAAGTACATCAGCCCGAGCTAACAAAATCAATTATTCAAAAATAAACGACATTGTTACCAAACCATCGGAAAGTAATAGTGTCTCCATTAGGAAATCGAAACGAGATAAACGCTCTTTTGTGAAACATAACGAAGAAATCGTTCCAGAATGTGATAAACAAAACATAGTAGATGAAGCAACAGATAACGGTAAAAAACTATTTCCCATTTTCTCTTCAACTGCGTGTTTAAAATCACAATCTAATCTGTCTGTTTGTGGTGATGTTGATCATAGTGAGCAAATTAGTGATCAATCTAATAATGTCCTAACAAAGAAAGAAGTTGCTTTTGATAAAGATAACTATAAAAAATCTGAAATCGTGGAAACAACTACATATCACCGAAAGAAAGACCGAAAATCTAAAAAACCAGTGTGCAAAGTTGCAGAGATACCCGTCACTTTTGATAAGCATTTAATCTCGGAAGATGTGTCTACGAAGAAACTACTTGTTAATGAAATTTCAAAAGAGTCTCAGTCCATTGATGAAAATGGTACAGATGAAATTAAACCTAAAACAAATGAAAATGTGTCGGACAAAGGAAAACGAAAGAAATCAAATGATAAGAAAGATGTCCCAAGAAATTCTGAAGATACCACTTTAGACGTTCCAGTTCCAAAGGTAGTTAATATAAAGAAACAATCAATTACAGAGTTTTTCCAAAAAATTGAAAATAAACAAAATGTGAAAAACAATGACAGTATATCAAAATTATTCCCGATTTTTAATAGTTCGCCTATAAAGCAAAATGTTAAGCCTGCCAATATCTCTACTCCAGATGTTAAAGAAATTTTACAGAAAAAAAGAAAAATTGATAGACTAGTTGAACCCATTGAAATGGAAACAGATGTATCAGAATCGGACAATAGTTACAAAGCAAATGCTACAGAGGTACTATTTCCTGGAAACACATCATCTGATATAATTGATCCTTTAGTTTCTGCTGTACAGTCGATGCCGGCCAAAAGAATACGCAAAATATCTAAAAAAGAGCTCAAAACGAATAAAACTTTTGGTGCAGCAGTGTTAAGATCCTGCAATTCCAAGTACAAACATTCTCAAATTAAAAAAACGGAAACAAATTTAAATGATGCTTCAGCAAGCTCAACTATACAAAATTTAGAAGAATCTAATGATGTGGTAGAAAATACATTAGCCAAGACAAGTAGAAAGAAATTAAAACGAAATGCGTTAAAAATTTTACCTCAAAGTCACAGAATTTTTAAAGGGTTCAAAGATAAAAGTAAGTTAAAAGAAAAGATTAAAACTGTTGCTAAACTCTTCCCATTGTTTCTCAAATCATCCGTAGTATTATCAAAGAAAAAAAGTATTGAGAGGATGAATTTATTAGCCAAGAAAAGGGTTGAAGGTAATACAGGTGTAAAGGTTCTTGATACTGAATCTAATAAAATTACTAAAGATAAGAAAAAAAAACCTGGAAGACCAAGAAAAGTGCCACGTTCAAATTTGTCTCCAAAGGAAAGTTTTATTGAAATAGGAGAAAAGTATGAAGAGTTAATTGATGAAAAAGTGAGAAGAAAATCTGGAAGGCCTAAAAAAGAGCATAGTTCAATGCTGCTTGAGAGCTCAACTGATAATAAAAATATGCTGCCCAATGAATCAATTGAAATCGATGTTTTATCTGATGTTTCTAAAGTAGGCATAAAGGTTAAAAGAAGACCTAGAGTAGCAGTGCAAAGTTCTATGTTGCCTGTGAAGAATTCAACTGAAAATGAGAAAGTGCCCAAAGATTTGCAAAATGAGTCAATTGAACTGGATGCTGTATCTGCCAATATGGTGGAAGAAATTAAAAGAAAACCTGAAAGTCAAAGGAAAATGCTAATTTCTGCTAACTCTCTGAAAAAAACTGAAATGTTTGAAGTGTTGTCAAATGAGAAGATTGAAACTGATGATATATCTGACAGTAAAACCGAAGTGGCCGAAAACTTCAGAAGAAAGTCTTTAAGACAAAGAAAAGTGCAAAGCTATTCATCTCCAAAATGTCCGACTAAAATGGAAGAAACTGAAAACATTAATGAATTTAAACATCAGAAGAAGAAAGATCTTAAAGCTGTTCAACAGAAGAAAATTATTCTAGTAGCAGACCCCATTGGAAAGTCAAAAGAAGGACAAAAGTCTGTATCATCAAAGAAATGCATAAATGAAATAGGAAAACATCACAAGAAAGTTTTAACAGGAGTAAGACAGATTACAGAATCATCAGATGAGTCTGTTGAAGAAATAAATGAGCCACAAATTTTATCTACAAAGGATATGAATTTTGGAAAAGTGCCCAAGACTAGCATTTCAAATTATGCTGTTAATGTTGCAAGTACTGATGGAAATTCTAAAAAAGGTAATGTTTCCTCGAAGAAAATTGAAAAATGTCTTTCTTTTCCACTCTATAGTCACTGCTTTCAAATTGAGACTTCAACAGAAAATACTAATCAGTGTAATTTTAACTATATTTTAGAAGACGAGGAAGCATTGGATATAAGTATTCCTGCATGGAACAATGTAATAGGTTTAACAGAAGTTAAAGCTATTGAACATGCTGTGGAGATGAATAAAACTAAAGATACTTTAACCGAACATCTTAGTATTCCATCTAATCTAGATGGGAAAAGCAACTCTCTTTGGACTAATATTACAAATGATTATAATCTTAAGGAGGTTGTAAGTGAATCTACGATTAGTGAATTAACATTGTGGCTGAAACAGTGGAAATCAAAGTTTACTAAAAGTGCTAAACATAAGCATGATAAAGATGACAGTTACGATAGTTTTTCATGCGATAGTTATGATTCGGATGCTGATGATTTGTCCAACAGCGTAATTCTTATGGGTCCACCAGGAAGCGGTAAAACTAGCTTAGTCTTCTCTTTGGCAAGTGAGCACGGGTTTAAAGTTCTGGAAGTTAATGCTTCCTCTTGCCGTAGCGGTCGTAATATTAGTCATCAACTTAAAGAAGCCCTTGAATCTTACCATGTAGAAAATCTAAAAATATCTGATGTAAAAGTACTGGAAGAAAAGAAAGTAGTTTTCAATGCAACAAACTCTAAATCAAGTAAAGATGTGGCAAATAAAAAGCAAACAAATGATGGTATTGCTAGCTTTTTCCATAAAGATAAAAGCTGCTCTGTAAATGTGAAAGAGGTTAATAAAACAACCAGTGTAAAGGATTTCTTTCAGACAAAGTCTTCTTCTTCAACTAAGCCTCGAAGTAATAAGTCCAAACTAACAACTGGAGAAAAAAATTGTCAATCGAGCAATCAAGATGTTGAGGCATCAAAAGAACCAAATCCATATTCGATATCTTCCCACACAATTATTTTGTTTGATGACATTGATGTAGTATTTCAAGAGGATGAAGGCTTTTGGAGTACGATTCGAGGTTTCTTAAAAATATCTAAAAAGCCTGTAATATTTACTGTTAGTCGAAATTTGGACGTAGTTAAAGCTAATTTGGACATTGATATTCAAATTTTGCATTTAAAACCTATGATAAATGAAATTAATATTAAAAAACTACAAGATCAGTTTAAAAACCATAAAAGAGAAAATAAATGTTTAAATATTGATATGCTGACTGCCAATTCTAATGATGTAAGGCGAAATTTGCTGCATGCTCAATTTTGGTCACAACTTGCAAGCAACCAGACTGTGCCTATAAATGAGAAACTTCCCAATATCAATACTTTCTTTTTAGGTTCTTTAGACTGTCCAGCTGACTTGAATTATTTTGTTGGTAAACCACCATCAAACGCTTGTAATTTAATTTCTGACTATCACAAAATTGGATATGACATATTGCACACCAATTTATTCTCCATGTTTAATGTGAATGATGGTCAAGAAGTGGAAAGACAATGGCAGATTGTGACTAAAAGACCTGTAGAAGAAATACAAAGTGATTTTGACTCAAAACCTGAACCTACAAATAGTGTTCCAAAATCTGATTTGTGGAAGGAAGCTTGTCAAATATTTGAATTTAAGAAAAGAGCACTTAAGAATGGAAGCTCTTCTTATGATTTATTTCTGTTTTCAAGTATATTGGAAGATTTCAGTTGGGTTGATACTTTAAAAGGGCATTTCTGCAAAAATACTAACTGGATATCGCTACCTGAAAGACTTAAAAAGTGGACCCTTGGAATGCCAATGTGTAATGATATAAGCCCAGCTTGCCCAACTAACTTTACATTAGATGCAATTTCATCGATTCAAATTATGCGGCTTAAAGAAGCACATAACTTATATTCTAAGCGACATGAAATAGTGGATGGTAAAAGCAAGGTGTTAGTTCTTGAACATTCATTTCCAAACTTTGACAATACAGATGGAAATAAAATTGAAAAACAAGTGGAAATTGTTGCTTCAGCTGTTCCTGCAAATTTGTCAATCAGTAAATCAATTTTAAATTTAGACTATCTGAGTACATTAAAGATAATGTGTCAAGATGAATTATTAAAACAAGCTAGAACTGGTAAAAGAAGCAATCGATTTTTACATTATTTTGACTCTATCTCTTTACTTCTTGAAAAACAACAAATTGAACAAATTTTGCAGTGATAAATATGAAAGGAGAAAATTAATAAAAAATATTTACTAATAAAAAGCAGAATTTTAGTTAAGGTTAAGGTTAATTTTAGTGTATATATAAATTCCAGTATGATATATTTTATAAACTAGATAGAATATTGCTAATTGATTTGATGTTAACAAAACAAAAATGCCTATTATAATTTTTAAAATGTTCTGCACATTTTAATTAATATTTTTCTGTCTACAAATTGTATTTTATAGGAATAAAACAGTGCCTTAGAAATGAGTAATTCTTTTTTCGAAATTTATTGCCAAATATCAATGCTCTCCATAATTTTATATCTAATATAAAAAAATATTAAATTTTCAAATTAAACAATTTCAAGTCATGATTATGAGTTTTTATGGTACACTCGCCACAAAAACTTATCAAAGTTAAACTAATTGTATTATCTTATGTTAAATAATTATTACTATTGTTTATTAACAAATAGTATATTGCTTTAAATAATTACTTTTCTGTTGGTGTGGTACCAGCCAAATATGCACAAAAAAGGATAACTCTTAACCTTTTTCTCGATATTCATTTACGATTGTGTTTTACCATTGATGGGACCTGCACCTGCTGTTACCAGCTTCATTCACTGTACTTGGCAATGGTGCTTCACTATTAGAGAAGCACAAGCAAATTAATGTGTACCGTAACTTCCTTTTTTGAGGGAAATCAATTTGAACTTGTATTGCAGGCAAGACCAATAAAAATTTATGTTGCAGGCAATAAAAGCTAACATTAATCAAAAGATTATGTACTTTGAAAAATTATGTAATTAACAATTCCATATTTTTTTTATTCTTGAGTATTCTGATGTGTATACTTTATTTTTTTGTGCTACATGTGCTGATGTAGTCTAGTAAATTTCTTTAATGTTCATATATATTACTTGCAGAATAAACCTTTTATATTTTTATTACATTAGTAAAATTTAAATTATGTATTTTTTATTGAATGTAATAAGTGTAAAAGCAATATTTAATTTGTAGGTAACTGTATTCATAATAGTATATATATATATTTTTTTAAATTTGGTGATGTCTGAAAATTGAATAACAAAATCGATACTGTACAATATTTTTTTAAATGTCAATTTTAGTACTTTATTTGCATGTATTTGATGTTTTATGTGTGCATAAACACAATATTTTTTTTTAATTAATTAATTCCATAAATTTGATATTTTAAGAATATATAAATGCAAGAAACTCAACCTAATTTTTCACTTTATTAATAGTTTATAATATTAAGATTAGTTTTGAATTCCTTTTCTCAGTTTTGTTTCTAAATATTGGAATATATAAATATGTAAATGCATGGATATCATGTATGCAATTACTATTTCCTAATTTTTTTAAATCACCTATTTTTTTTAAATTTTAGAAACTATACATACTATTCCAAAAAGATATAATTTTCATGATAAATGTTCAGTGTAACATAATCACTAGCCAACGACTTAACTTTTTTTTTTTTAAATAAGCATTAAACTGATTTTATTGCAAGAATTTTTTTTTTTTTTTTTTTGATAATCATGGTTATATTTGATGATAAATTGAATTGGTGTTTACTGATAAATGTAGAATTAACAATTTTAATTATGTAAATTATTTGCACTTGCTTCAAGCCAATCAATTTTTATAGTATTTACAAATTGGCCAAATGATGTTTGATGTCAATGTACATAAAATATTTATTTACAATATAGTTTCCTTTTCATAAAGTACCAAATCAATTTACATAAAGCAATAGAAAAATAGTTCTGAAAATTTTCACAGCATAATATTTCTTTTATATAAATAGTTATATTTGTCATTTGCTAAAACACTATGCGAGAATAATTTTTTTATACTGTTTATTTTTCTTAAGGTATATTTTTAAAACCTTTTTACTTTTAATTTCAGAGTTAATATCTTAACCGAATTTTTTGTACAAACATGATTTTTTTTTAACAATCTTTATATTGCTTCTATAAAAATAAAACAGTAATAACAATTTCCCTAACTACAAGTTTTTTTTCCCCCAGACTTAATACACCAAACCAATAAAGTAGTTTTCTAATATCATAGCATTATAAATGAACTTAACAAATTTATTTTACTGGTAGGTACTATGGCACGCAAAAGCATCCCATAAATTAATACTCTAAAATTAAAAGGATAAATATTTCCCACCCAATCTAAATGTGATAAAGCAAACAACCTTAAACTACAACATACGTAGTAATAAAACTTCACACAAATCATTTTTTAAAAAGAAAAAGTATTCTAGTTGGAGCTTCAGACCTTAATTTAAAACAAAGCTAGAACATTCATTTTAATCCCTTGTGTATTAGAGGCATATCTTTTTTCTTTTTAATCTTAAATAAGAAATATAAATTTCTCTCTGACCTAAATATACTTTCTAAATCTTAACAAACGAAAGGATAATTTGTTCTAGGTTGCATGAAATTTTGTTAACATGGTGTGTGTAACCATAACAAGTACATTTTTATTTAAAATTAAAGAAACACGCTTTTTTGTCTAAATTATTTTATTTCCCCAGCTTATAGATATGTAATCAACACCTCCATTTAAGTTCAATGATGCTAAAACCACAGTCTTTTTAACCTGGTGTGCAAGTCTTCCATATACTACAATGTCATTGCCTTGAAATTTATCTCCTGGATACTTACAAACAATAATAAACATAGCATGGAACTTTAAAGGATCACCTGAAAGTAAAATATAATTTTATAAAGTTTTTTTTACGTAAATTATACATTTTTTAACTTTTGCAACTCACTCCATCCCGTAATAAAAAATTTTACTTTAGAAACTGATATTTTTTGTAGTAGATTTTATTTTTTTAGCATACATTCTTTTGAAAATACGAGTGAAAACTAAATTTGTATGCTGAAACAAATCAGTTAAAATTAAACATAAAAGTAAAACAAATTTACAAAGGTACATTTGTCTCAAAAGTGTTATAAAAAAAAGCACAAATTGTCGCTTAGGAAATAAAATTCGGATATTTCTATCAACACTAGATAAGTCTTGCATCAAATTATCTTAACTAGGTATGTTTTGATGCTTTAGTTTTATTCCTAATGCAATGATTAGTTTCTTTTTCATTTGACATCTCCTAGAAATATGTCTCTAGAGTTACTAGTTTTGAAATAAGAAAGCAATAACTATTACTGTTAGCATAATACATTTTTTTATAATAGAAACAAAAACAATAAAAGCATTGGAACCAACCTTCATATGCTAAAAAGTCACCCCCAAATTTGGAACCAGATGTAATGTAATATTTCTTCTCCCACAGATCTTTAAAAACAGCATATCTCAATTTTTCTTGCTCCAACGAAGGGTACTTCCAATTATTAACTAGAGATGGGGTATTCTTCCAGGGATTTTCTATTTAAAAACATTTTAGTTAGAAAATAAACTTAAAACAAATTATTAGTACACTTGCTTAAATTCATTAAAATATTGTTCTTTAGTTATGAAAGCATGGTTAGAAACTTAATACGAAAATGTTAAATGTCTTAGTTGCAAATCATTTGAAGTAGCTAGAACAGCTTTTGCAACTAGATTATTGAAATAAATATACTTTACTTCTATAATCTAGTTGCAATTTAAGCTGGAATACAATACAGCATCTTTTCAGCAGAAAAGATAAAATCAGATTTCTATTTTAGAAAAATGCCAAATATCTTATAACTTATAAAATAATCAACAATAATGAATGTTATTAAAAAACTTATAAAGAAATAATAGTTTATTCATACCAAATAGACTAAAAAATATATTAAGAAAGGAATTAAGCAACATTTTAATGCAGAGGTTCCCAAACTCTCTCTTTCAAAAGATTAATCTTTTTAGAAAGTAAATCAACTGCGACCTACTTTTTTCTGTTGCACACCTCCACATCATAAAACTAATGTTTTGAATAGTTTTTAATGTTACTTTTGATTGACCATAAACTTAATTATTTCAATTAATCGTTTTTTTTTAACTCACTAAAAATAATTAAATTAGTAAAACATACTAAATGTACCTTGAGTTCTTAAAAGTAATTTATCTTTATCATATAGTTAGAAAGTGTGTATAATCTAAAGGCAATTTTTAAATTATTTAAAAGTTTCAAAAATCATGAAAAACATTTTGTATTGAAACTGTGATAAGTCACACAAAATGACTGCAAAGACAACATACTAATTAACATTTTCTATTTGTTTTCCTATTTTTTTTCTACTGCTTGTGACTTTCGATTTAAGAGTCTTGCACATTTAAACAATCATCCCCATTCACCAAAAATTCATTCACGACCCAACAACGGGTTGTAAACCAATGATAGTGATAGAAAAGAGTATTAAATGTTAAGCTAAAAATGAAGATTGTGCCTACAAAAGTTCATTAATTTTGTTTTAAGTCTAAACTTTAGATCATAAAAATTGGGACTTTGTTAAATTCTCAGGATAAATATTTTAGACTAAAAGTTATAACACCTTCATTAATTTTAACTTTAAAGAAAGTTCTTTAGAATTTTGCAAAAAGCACTCACAGTTCCTTGATCTCTGATTAAAATAATAATGGTTTATTGAGCAGTTTGAAAAATTTGTGATAAAAATAATTAAAAGAGAGAAATGTATAGGCTAAAGCTATATTAATTTCAAATAAAAGCTACAATTTGAATACTAAAAAGGTAAAACAAAATAAACAGTTCACTAACCGGCAAACAACTGAACTAAGCACAAGTCTTTATCAACTTCAGGTACTTTACGAAGCTCTGCTTCAATTACAGAATTTTTATCAAAATGAAATTCTTCAGATTCAGGTAAGTCTTTTTTGTCTGATTGTTCAGAAGAATTTTCATTTGAAATATGATCAATATCTTCCTTAGAAAGCAAGTTGTCTTTTGTTTTTTCGCAATTTGTTTCCCCCTGATCTCTAATTTTTTTTGCTTCTAGAACCTCAGATGCTTGATTCTCTTCAATGGGAGTTTCACTCGCATTACTTTTAGATTTCTTTTTCTTTTCCAACTTTTCCATGAATTTTCTTTTTTTCCCTTCATAAATTTTGTTAGCCATTTCTACTATTTCTTTTTTTCTGCTTTCTTTTAACAATACACTCTGTCAAAAAAATAATTTAAAAAACATATTAAAAAAGATAATTTGATATTAGTAGTTAGTTTACCAGCACTACACTGAATGAAAAAAATATTGATAACAAGTATAAAATTTTCAACTTAGTACAGTAACGGACTTTTTATCTTGCAAACTCGGGGTCTTTGTCAGAATTCGGGTGTGTTCCAGAAAAAACGACAATAATGATGCAGCTGTTTTATAATGAAAGTACATGATTCCCATTCCCTAATGGTGCTTTCCATTCACGAAAGATGAATAATTATAAACAGTTCATATTCCCGATTGAATTGAACAGAAATAAGTATAAACATCTTTTACATCCTCTGTGGTAGTTAAAACACATTGCTGAAAATAAAAATGCAATGAGAAAACGTTACAAATTTAACTGCTCCAAGTATTTAGATTTTTCTTTCAAAAGAATCTTGAATTTTATAAATTGACATAAAGAAAAGAAGAAAAAAAAGGCTTTTGCTCCCATGCCTCATAAAAGCTCCTCTGTTAATGTTATAAAAATGCTTTATTTTCTTCAGGTTCGGCAAAAGTAAAGGCATGTGACATCACAAAATCAGTTTCTAAAATCGGAGCTGAAATCAGCTAACTTCACCGCGATTTCCCTCGAAATTTTATTATTAAAAAACGTTATAATACTATGACAATAACTAAACCAATATCTATATATTTAATAGGCAATACGTTTTTTGGGGTTAGTCCGTCGGCCTAAACTGCTCAACCAATTTCAATGATCAAGGTGTCATTTTAAAGGAAATAAGCTGTAGATTTGCCAAAACGTGCCAAAATAATTTATTAACACTTTATTAATTAGTTAAATTTCAATATTTTTCATCATTAAGCTACTACAAAGCCTCAATGATTTTGAATATATGATTGGCAACATCCTTAAGTATGTAAACAACAAACCAGCTGCTCGGGGGTTCAACCAACCAACCGTTAAGCTATCCTTACGTACGTAAACACCAAACCCGTTGCTAATTTTAAAGCTCTTTTTAAACTCTTCGTTTCAAAGTTGAGTTTTTCTGTTTTTCTGAAGCATTTTTGTATTAGAGTAATTATTATTTTGAAGTATTTCTATCCAGAAATGCTTCGCGTTGGACGTCGTTCTCTAACGGGGCGACTTATCAGAATAAATAAAAAATATTAGGACTTCAATGTAAGGGCATAGCTAATGAAGTTTTAAGTCAGAATTTTGCAGGATAGTATATTTAACTTTCTATTATGAAACTTGCAATTTGGGTGTTTTCTCTATTAGGCCTTACATTAAATTTATAAAAATTTGGTTACATTTTTTATGGCTGGCAAACCTATTCGAGCGGCAAAGCCGCTCAATCCGAGCGCAGCGAGGCGTTTGGGGGTTGGCGAGCGTTAGCGAGCAGGGGGCGAAGCCCCCTAGTAAATTTCAGAATGTCTTAAATGGTCTGTTTTTTGTATTAGAAATTTGCATGCGGAACTAACTGCAATGTGAAGTCACAGAGTGAAGCAATTTTTCATTTCGAAACAGATTTCCAAAATTAAACAAAAAATCACAATCAATGCTAGTTTTTGAGTCATTTCAGGTTGCTGGGGATAAAAGGTCAGTTACTGCAATACCAATAAAAAAATAATTTAAACTAATCATTAATTAATTTGTGTGCTTTAAAATTTATATTTAAATTAAAATTAATATATTTCAATAGATTTTTATCAATTCTAGACTTTATTAAATTTCAAGGCTTACACTCACTTGCAAAAAATTTAAAGCTATTTTTGTAGCAGCAAAAATTCTTTTCATTGCAGGTAAAAAGCAAATTTTGTAGCAGAAAAAAACAAATTTTGTAGCAAGAAAAATAAATTGTCAAAGGAGAAGTACATTTAATAGAACTTCTTTTTAATGAAAACATCATTCTAAAAGTAAAATAATTGCTTTTTTAGTAACTGAAATTTTTTTTTTAAAATTTATTATTATTAATAACTTCAAATAGTAAAAAAAGAAACTAAAAGTAATGTAAGAATAAATAATTTGTGTAAAAATTAGCATATCGATCAAAACCCAAAGTTTGTCACATTTGACATTTTTGCAATCTATATCACTTAAAATTTCCCAATAAATTATTTTGACTTTTAATAAAACTAATCATAAAAATTTCATTCTCTGAACTGATTACTGAATAATACATTTATAAATGAAACTGTTAATCAAGATCTTAAATTTCAAAAAATAACTTACAAAACTTTTTTAACCAATTATAATAGAAGTTAAAATGTTAAAAATAGTTATAGTTTGCTGCTGTAGTATAAACTTATATCTCACTCATTTATAAAAACACTTAACATAATTTTTTTTCAATTAAAAAAAAAAATCAATGTCAATTTAAAAAAAATTAAGCGATTACAATATCGTCGAAAATCTAGGCAATAGCAGATATTACATTAGCTTAACATTCGGCAAAAATTACCATTGCAACAACATACATATCGGCTATGACGCCTACTATACCAGTACAAATCTCAGTAATATCGAAACTTTTTCAGAAATATTGGTGCAAATTTCGGTAATATTGAACATCTCAATAGAGTAGCACTTGCCAAAAATTACCACCACACCAATGTAAAAATCAGCGTTAGCGCCGAATATACTGGAGCAGCTCTCAGTAATATAGTTCTATTATGTAGGTGTAGCATTCAACTAAAATTATTATCACAACTTAAATTCCAACAATAATGCCTGCCACAGTGCCACTAATCTCTTCAGTAGTGGCTATTAAAATGAAGGTTTGGGGAAGTCTGGATGAACTTAGGTTCCGTGTCTGTCACTCTTGAAGGCAAGCATAGTATTACACTGATCACATGTATAGTATAATAGAAGTTAAAATTACACTGATCACATGTATTAGCATGAAGGATATTATTTATTGGAGAGAAAGAAAAATGGTGCAAAAGAATCGAATTTTGGTGCAGTTGAAAAAATACGAAATGCACATTTGGACGCAAACATAGTCAAAATAATGCATTTGTAGAAATTTTTTGTATTTGGCACAGCAGGACGCAATTGATGACACAGGAGTGTGATCCCTGAAACATATATACTAAGTTTATATTAATTTTACATAAAGAGACAAGATAATATCATGATGATTTTAACAATAGTAATGCTTCTCTAAAAACACAAACGTGTATTTAACATATCTATTTGCAAATGAATTACTAAACTATTAGTTTAAACACTTAAAAAATAACTATGACTAAAAGTACCTGTTCATCACAGAGCTTATTCCTTATTTCATAATAAGACCTAATCTGATTGGGATCAGTGACTTTATCTGGGAGTAATACTAATTGCCCAATACCTGAAAAGAAAAAGATGTTATTTAAATGATAATGAAGTCAAGTCCATTTAGAAGACCTACCTATAAAAGGTATTTAAATTAAAAACTGTCTCTATTAAGAGCTGCCTAAAGCCTGTTCAAGCAAACATATTTTTTTAAGGTATGTTTCATAAAATTTTATGCACATAATACTATTGAGACCATTTGGAAATATCTGAAGAAGAAAAAGTCAGCTTTAATGAAACTTTTTCTTGCACAATTAAGACAGCCAAAATATTTCATAAAAATATATGAAATTTTTTCGTAACATAAAAATGGGAATGCATTTATTTTTAACACAAATTTACAACCTTTTTCAATCAAGAGTGTAACTTCATCTGGCATAAGCTGTAATGGCAACCACTTGGAATCAACTTGAAATGGCTTGAAAGGATGACAGCCAATCAAAGATCCCACAATTCGATGTTCTTCTCGTAGGGTGCAAACATCTGAAATTTTTTTTTACAGTTAAAAGTTATTTCCTTTAAATTAGTGCTAATTAATATAAATTTTCTAAACTGACTTGTACATTTTCGTCAGGCAACCAATATTATTAATAGCTGAATTCATCAGTTTACAGAACTATGTCCATAATTCTGACTTTAAACTTTTCCAATTCTCAACACATACAATGAAATACCATTGGTAGCATTTAAAAATCATACAAACATAAAGCAACAAAGAATTTTGTCTTTAAAAAAAAATCCCGAAAAAACTGCTTCAATTTGTATGCAATTGGATTAGCTTTTCGCTTAAAAACTAAACTTTTTCTGAAACTATTTTGTGTAATGCAGCATTTGCCATAAACATTTAGAGCTGGGCCATATGACTTGTGTAGGAGCTTTTTGCAGCTGCAGATTTATACTGAATATGCCAATATATATTTTTTACTACAATCGATTCAACAATATAAAGCATTCCTGAAAACTGAAAAAAAAAAAAAGATTCTATTTATCTAAATAAAATTACAACTGTTATTTGATAATGTTTTTCTTCAAAATAATTCAAAAGTAATAATTTTTATTATTACGTCAGAACCATAAAAAAAGCAACGTTTTTTTATTTTTTTTGTTGCAATGTGACTTGACATAACATTCCATAAAGATATTTTGTTTCAGATTCCTCCATTTTAGTCAATATCAATTGTGAAACAATGATGGTGGAAGTCATTGTTTCTTTTATGATAGAGTCTGTTCGTCGAAGTATTTATTGCAGCCAAATCTTATTAAATTTTCTAAAAGAGTGTCAGTTATTCCTGTATTTATTCTTGATAAAAAACACCTTGCTGAAAGTTTGGTCACATAGTTTCTCAGAACCACGTAGTGGAGAACGCAATTCCAGATAGTAAACACATACCATTTTGAATGCTGGTGTAACGTATCACAGAGTTCAAATTACTCCATAGCGAGTCTAAATATATACATAATAAAAATAAATGACACTTTGAATTCCTTGTCATTATGTTATTATTGTCAATTATTTATCATTATAGTTCTCATAACAGAGATCATTTTTATCTTATACTCCATGCAAAGGACAATATTCAATCTTACAATCAAAAGAAAAATCAATAATGTGCAGTATTTTAATCACAATACAAAAAAACTATTTTAAGGAAACTTTAATTGTTATTTCTTAGCTAAATAAATAAAACTCAGGCTAGTTTCTCACCAAAAATCTCCATTCTGGCAACCCTGCTTCACTCTATAATATTATAAGTCTTTCAAATCTTTATTCATAGTATTTCGGATAATTTTCGGTTAGCCGGGCACAAAAGCCGTCAAATAATTAAAACCTGAGCAAACTTACTTGCTAACCTGACAGGAATCATTGAGCATCATTTCCAGTACTTATTTTAAACAAGCAACATCTATTATTCAAAACTGTTGAAAATTTGGTCACTTACCATGAAATGAAGAAGAGGCTGTGCATTTTTTTCAACAAAAAGGGATATTGCCCTCAAGCTTAACAAGTAATCAAAATCATGAAATCAAATTTTATTTTTCTGACAGAGTTAGATGGCGTTACAATTTTTCGACCAGCTGCAGCAATATTTTAGAATAGCTGATGGGATTTTCGGCCCAGCTAAATGAAAAGTAAAGTATTTTGTAGGGAGCTGAGCACGCATGTGGAATTTTGAATATAAAATCAGGTTGTATAATATCAAATTACTTTTTGGAACTTTTTAAATTTAAAATGCTATGTGTGCACGGCTTAGAGTAGAAGTTTCAGAGTAGTTTTCAGTTTAAATTTTCTGGAAATAAATGTTTGGAATGATAGCAATTTTATGTTTATAACGAAGCTGTATACAAAAATAAGTAATTTGTAGATATCTTTCAGTATTAAAAAAAATCAGAAATTAATAAGATTTTCAACCCAAAAATTCTTAAGTTATTACAATAACATGGGCATAACAGTCCCATCAGTTACTTTATATAGCTTAATGGTATATCTTAGCCCAAACAAAAAGTTTGTCAATGAGATTAGGATGGTCTCATGTACAAATGACAGATACAACACCTAGACATTAGTAGTCACTTTTGCCAAGAGGTTAGCAAGCCTGTTTACTGACCTAGGAGTCCTGGGTTCGACTCCCATTAGCGAACATTCGCTGCAAAAGATCTTATAATGCAGATGTACATGTTACTTAAAAAAAAAAAAAAAAAAACATTTAATGAAATAGCCTTTTGAGTATTCATTCTTATTTATTTTCTTAGGTTGTTCAAAACTTTGCTTGAAGAACTTAAAAAAAAATCCGGTCTATTCCTAGTTGACGTTAAAATATCGCCAAGCCGATTTGGCGCGGTTTTGTAGGCGATACAGTTCTAAATTTGGCAACCCCATTTTTTTAATTGACGCGCTTTGGCTTCAACCTTCCTAAACCACAAATCATGGATCTGGTTCGTTTCTCAATTTTTCATATTGGAATTCCGAATTGGCGACATTCTGGCTTTGTCGCCAACTTTTCAAAAGTGCGCCAACCCATAAACGTGAACTAGGAATTTACCAAAAATCCTTTTGCGATGTATTTTTCTACAAATAGATTCCAAAAAAACCAATTGCTTTCCTACACAACAATTTTTTTTGATATCTTTAAATCCACTCCGGAACAGAAGCAGTATAGGGCCCCATTGGCCCAAAGCGCCAAAACTACAATGGTTGCCAGATTAAAACCTACGGGACATCGTGTAGGAAGGAGGGGTAACCATAAGTGCAAAAAAGCGAGAATCAGACGCGTTCGAACAGGGAAAAGTCGCCAATGGGCCTATACTACTTCTATACCTACACTCCTTTTTTAAAGAAATGAAATGTCTTTAAATGAAACAAAAATTGACAAGAACTAAAAAAAAACTTGCCTTCAGCATTCCACACAAATGCTTTACCATTACAAAAATGCAAGTTTATCATGTTTTATTCACAAAACATAACACTGCAAAAGAAATCGGGGCTGATTTTGTTTGTTTTGTTTTGAAACCACCGACTGTCTATTTCTGCCACTTATAAAGTGCTTAACACAGCCAAATACGTCTCGTAATTTTGAGCATCTAGAAGAATACGAGATCGAAATCTTCTAGTGTAAACCCCTCTCTCCGATCCCACCACACCAACGAGAGGACATTGAGGCCACGACAGATTTAATGACGACTGACTAACGGGACAACCGGCACCTCACTATGATTGGTCTAAAATGATGTCATAATATGATTGGCACAGAAAGTACCAGATTTGGCACAACATCACCATTTTCTTACTTGGCAACACAGTTTAGTTGGAGTTGACATAAAACGCCAAATGTGGTAGTATTTACTTATGTTAAATCGCCTAGAATACGAATTTATTTAACCGTAACTGCGATATACCATACTTCTGTACACGTGATCATGATGATTTCATTTTTACCATCAACATGCTATTATATGTTATTTTCTGAAAAGAAAATTGGAAAGAGATTCTTTAGCAAGTAAGTTAAATAGAATATATCTTCTCCAATCAATGCCTAGACGGTACTACTAATTTAACATTAAAGGATTTACTGCCAGACGAACCACATCCAAATTTGTTTTCATTTTTGAAAGACATTGGTTTTACATACTTAATTTGACTTATTTCTTTTTGAATAAGTCCTGCTAAAAATTATATAGTTTCGTAAAACAAAATATGTTTGGTGCAGCTTGGCCAATATTGGCTTGTGCCATTAAAATCCACGCAAACAACCAATGCTGAGACATGGCTAACGAAACACAAATATAATGAAAGTTAGATGACTCATTTTAATTATGATCATAGAAAAAACTTTTTAATTCTAAAACTTTATGCATAGGAATTGGTGGTTTTTCTAAAGCAGTGGTGCACAAACTATTATCATTTCTGACCCCTGGGTAGACAATAGATATCTTTTTAATCATGTACTTGGGTAAAATTTAATTTTTTTGAAAACTTGTAGAGACTTGTATCTTATTCAAGGTAATCATAAAATACATAAAGCAATGGTTTTTACTATGCAAATGGTATATATATTTTAAACTAAACAATATACCTAAACTTTAGAAAGTAGAGTTCCATGTAAAGTTTGCCCTTGTGAAGTCCTCGTGATTGTTTATGTGTTGGGATCTGTATTGGAAATAATCTTCGCTGTACTGACTGAATAACACAGGTATATTTAATCAATGATATTTTTGTAAAACCTATTATTAATGAATCTGAATGTAATGGTAATATTAAATGTCTCTTGTGTTTTATGTTAATTGGCATCACAATATTTTAATCCACAATTTAAACTGGAAATTATTTTTAGCACAATCAATTGCTGTTCTTAAATTAAACCTTGAAAGGTTCAACCTCATTCTCGCAACATAAATCGTTTAGGTTCAAGGGACTTTTTTCTGAAATGAAATTGTTTTTATTGTGTCGCCAAGCAATGAAATTTCAACTAAAATAAGCCACACGAATGCGTTAATGTGCCCTCTGCAAGATTAAAAATGTTCATTTGTATTTTTCTCGAAATTGTCACGGACTAAGGTGTTCCTAAGACACTTCTGTACCACAATCAAAATCACAACCAAGTTCTATCAAAATACTTATTTTAAATAGTAATAAACACAACCAATGCATACTTAAGAAGTAGATATGCATTTCAATTAAATGTTTAAAAAATTGCATTGACCAATTTACAAAGTGGGTACACTGAGAGCTCCAGTTGTAACATATTGATCAAAATATGGTTAACTTTAAAGAATATTAAACATTATTTACTGAACAACCTTGCTGTACCTAATAATTGGTGATATTACCTCAATTTGTTCAAATCTGCTTTTCTTTTCAAATCATCTCGTTTCTTAAAATTCTAGAAATATGATTTTATGAAACTAATAAAAGAAAATATATAATTCAAAATAATAGTTTTTTTGTTGCCACTAAAAATGCACAAATACAGTATAATTAAAAAATTTCAGAAACATACTGCTCACTTTGAATATTAGACGTTAATAAACAATAAATTTTTTAATAAAATTTCGCAGTTTAATCTAGTTATATTTTTTAATCTAGTTATATTTTTATATATATTCTGGTTCCATTATTATTTAACTGTTTGAACAAATAAAATGACTTTGAATGTGTATCTAAAGTTATTTTTCATACGTGCTGATTAAAAAAATTAGTGCGTCTGATGGAATAAGCACTGTGCACCACACTATTATATGAGGCTCTGAAAAGTTGGTCTTTGGATAAACTGTATTTGGTCCATTCTGGCATGAATGGTTTTGAAAAACTGGGTAGAAACAGCAAAAGTCAAATTGTGGGATGGTCTTGCGGCAAAGCTGGTTAGTGCGGTCACCGGGCCTTGATCGTAGGACCTTTAGTTCTCAAGCTGAAAATCTTGCTGCTATGCATAAGAATACTCCGCTGCATAGAAGCTTTTATCCAGCATTTAAAGGCTACGCCACAGTCTGTTCTGGCGCTCAATGCCTCATATATGCTTATTGCTAAAAAATTCTCAATGCCTGTAGTAATTTTATCTATTTACTTAATTTTATATTATTTTCAGGAAAGTTGTCTCAAGGGATTTCTACTGAAAAATGTATTGATGATGTGAGGAACTCGCTTACTGATACTTTGGATAGGATCCACCTTTTGACAAAAAATGATCTTCACAATTATTGGTGTTTCCGAAGGAATCCTACAAAAAGAACGGCTACCTACAAATGATGCTGTTAGTGTATGTGCCTGGAGTGAAAAATTGTGTCACGATGTGCCTCTTTTCAAATATCAGTATAATCAAGCATCCCATTTTTCTTTATAAGATTGTGAACTTTCAACTAGTCAACACTTTCGAATATTATCTTTTTATTCCCACAACAAATCACTCTAAGAACTCCTGACAGACAAGCATGCTTTAACATTATGGGAAATACCAACCAAGAGCGATAAAGCTATCCAACCAGTAATCATTGAAGTTTTCTCATTCACTCGGCCCAAAGAATTTCAGTGGTACTTGCTTTACGCTTTCAATAAGAAGTTCCCAGATACCAGCTTTACCCTATATGCTGCAAATAATACCAATAACCCTACTTGAACAGCTGCAAACAAATATTTTGATGTGTGCAAACCATTCCTGTGAAGAAAGGAAAAAAAAAACTGTCATTGATTTCCCAATTCCAATCAATGGTGCTGACTTTCTGAAGTATTTAACTTGTTTTAAATAATCAGAAGACTCATTTACTTCTAAACTCAATTGCGTACTTCCAGATCAATGTGTGTCCAGTTTTTCTACCTTTCTTAATTACCACCTGTGCCCTATCAGACTATTACAAAATCCGAAGGATTTGAAAACGCTATGCGCTCCTCATAATTAGATCAATCCTACTACTTGAGGCATCACATACAGAATTGTGACCCGACAATCGCTGCAAAGCCAAGACTCCTTCACTACAAGTGACATGATGCTGTTCAAGTGGAATTTGAATTCTTGCTCAAGGCATCACTAGATCATCAAAAATCCCAATTAATGGAATTCACCATTAATTGTTGGTGATAAAGTATTTAGCTATTTTAGGAAAATTTGACTGTTATAATCAGTATTCTTGATCTAATAAGGTTGAATGCTACACTGCGAACTTAAAATTTCAACTTAGTAATTTAATTATTAATGTTTAATTACCTTAAATATCATAATCGTAAATAATTCAATACAAATATTTGCAGCCTACCTCTGAAGTTAAGAAACATAGTTTGAGCTTTTTACAAAATTTATTGTGAAATGCTGGCTTAGAATACTAAAAGCTTTCATTATTTTCTGACTATTTATATTTCTTTGACTGTTGATTCTTTACTTTTGCTATCACGCATAAATAATTCAATACTGCAAGTGATATATATAAATAATACAGGTGACTGGGAATTTAAAATTTCCTCTCTGGATACTGTTAAGCAATTTATCTGTATATAATTGTAAATAGTGTACATAATTCTTTTCAAAGGTATATTTTCTTAAATTTATTTGTCAACGGCGATAATACTGGCTAGGAGAAAAAAGTTGGCGATACACAAGTTAATCAAGACATTTTCGATTATTCTTTGTGTTCTGATTGCCAAATTGTTTGCATTTTATTTTTCAGGAAAGTTTGCCAGCGAGTATTTAAATATCTCCAATGCGCAGAGAGTTAGTTGGTATTGGTAGCCTATTGCTTGTTTACTTTTGTGGGGCCTGAATTATCATTCTGCCTTAAGTTGTAAGCACTAAAGCTATTATTTAAGCTTGATAACGAGTTCACTGTTGTTTCAAAGAACTTTTGTGAGTCTTTAAGTGAAGAATTACAGCTTTTATTTTGTAAAAGCTGTGACGTCATTTCCTCCGAGAAATTTTTTAATAATAAACTATTGAATTTACATTAATCTGTTCTTTTTTTAATAGCTTTAATCTATTTTCAGTGCCTATAGTTTTTTTCCTAAGAGTTTTACTGCTTCCATAGATTTTTTGATAATTTTTGCTGAACCATTATAGTGAACAGGGGACGTTAATGAATTTACTCCGAATTAGAGTATGAATTACCATAAAGAGAATAATGTACCCGATGAATATAATTAAGAGTCGCACATTATCTGCCAAGTTTCAGCAGCCTGTTTGGATGACGGTAAGGGAATAATTTAGGCCTCCGCAGATTTAACCACCATCGACAAACATAATTGAAGTTAATATAAAGAATTTAACGAATCTTGACGCCTGATTGTTTGATTTTATTGATAAAAAGTGATATTTCAATTTATCGAAGGGTATTCATAAGTATTTAATTAGTTTGTACTTACCTGTATAAGGGCTATACTCCACTGAAGTGTGAATGGAAAAACTTGCAGAAAGTCTTTAGGTTAAAATTCCAAGTCCGGTATAGATTCTGCGCTAAGAATTGTTTACACAAAAGAAACCATTGAAAGTTCACTTGTCATTAAAAAAAAAAAATGGTGGGGCTGCCATTCTTTGGCAAAAATCACTTAAGACGTAGAATCCGTACCGGTCTTTAAATTGAAATTATTCTGCTCTTGCGTCTCAAATGAAGAAAATAGTGATATTTTAATAGCAAAAGAAACTCGACTATGATCCCTATAACACCAAAAAGTATTTGACATCACTTCAGAAACTTGTATAACTTTGAAACAATCTTTTAAGTTTACCTGCATAAAAACTTCAACCTATTCCACTCAATTTTAATTGGGTGGTGAAAAATTAAATATAATATATAAGTTTAGAATGTTCTTGGATTAAAAGAAATAGCTGGTAAGAATGTGCCTGAAACAGAATATTTATATTCACTTCTGCTTCAAGCAAACATTCCAACAGGCCAATGTAGCAGAATTATGTAGAAATCTCCTTCCAGAAACAATGCATCATTTTATACACCAGCTCAGAGCAATGCAAAAACATTATAAAACGATTAGACTAACTTACTGTAGCAAAAAGCATGTTGGCTAAACTAAACAATCCTTTCAAAAGTAACTCTCCACCGTTATATATATGCGTACAAAAATATTTTATCCTAAAACTACTGTTCATAAATATTACTTCTATACAATATAAGGTGGATCCATGCTGTAAAGACATGCATTAAATTAATACTAAAAATGACCGAGCTGATTTTTTATATATATCGCGTGAAACCTAAATTGTAAACAAAAGGGGCGGTCCATATACACAGCGCCGCCAATATGTCGCAAATAAATTGAACAACTAATTTCGTGGAATATGTTTAAAGAATAAAAATGATCTTTCGTTTATTGAAGAATATTATAATACAATTTAGCCAATTGTTGGTATTTGTATAGTCGGAATGGCAATACTCGTTTGTTTACATACCCCTCCCCCACCAATAAAAAAAAAACTAATTCCCTGCCGAATAAATATGCTTTTCGCTTTATAATATCTTAAGTCGTGCTACTTCCAATTGTCACCAGTTATATTTTTCTTAACTGATGCTTAGGAAAGACTCTTAGTATGGAGTTTGTCAATCTGTTTGTATTGTGCCATCTGTGTTTTTATTGGGATTTGTATTCACTATGAAAGTTTGCGACGAAGGAAATGATATTGTCATATACATTGCTAAAATGTCTCCCAACAAGACAAAATGGTTTGTTAAATTTTAGTTTGTAAAATCCACATTTATTGTATTCATGCACTATGTAAAATCCACATTTATTGTATTCATGCACTATATGTAAATAGGAGATTTTTGTAACTTTAGAGCTAAAAACAATAAAGCCAAGCATTGTCAGACATTTTTATAGTGAAAATTGAAGATGCAATGGTACATATCACTTTGACCAATTTCAACATAACTAGGAACTATTGCCAAAAGGCAGCTTTAGCCCTAATAACAGATAAGTGGCATTACAAACTGCACACTTTAGTAACTGAAGCCTCCTTGTTTGCTTTGTTTAACATTCCTTTTATGTTGACATCTGGCGACATTTTTTGTTTTGCTGAAAATGGTCGATGCGGAAATACACAAGCACCTGTGTAAGAATACTGAATTAGTCTTTTATACTAAGTTAATAAATACCAAAACACACCAATGTTTAATTGTGCAAGTTTCTTTATTTTATTATTTTGATACTCTTCCATTAGATAGGTACCAGTTGGCGCCAAGCCTAAATGTTCATACATTTAAGTGACACATAAATGTATCGCCAAGCGGTAATACGGTTTGTTATTTCACCCCTATAATAGTTTTAGTTTAGACGAGTTACCACTGCAATTTGGCGATTTTTTCTGGTACCCCTGTCTAACAGAAGAGTGCAGAGTAAAGTATTGATGCATTCTAAAGCAAGAAATTTTTCTTCTTGCGTTACTTCAGTTTAAAATTTTGATGAAAATTAATAGAATGTCATATGATGCAGGTTAGCATATTTTTTTATTGTTTGTTAAATTTGACAAAGGATTTTAATAGAAATATAAGCAGTAACATAAAACTTCCATGCTTTTCTATTGATTACTACTAACAATTACTATAGTCATCTAATTGAATCAACGAGGGCTGAAAGTAATCAAATAATTTTTGTTTCTTGATTTAATAAAATCATTTAGGTTATGAAGGTAAATTTAAGTAAAATACACACTGCCACCCTCCTCTAAATTGGCGATAATAAAATTGTATATTAGCAACTAAATATTTGGCTACATTCTTTTTCTGAAAACTAAATATTGAACAAATTTTATAATTAGCAGCTAAATGGATAAGTTCCTAGATTGAATCTTAACAATAGCCAAGTTTTTAATATTGTTTGTTTCCATATACTTGTATCAATAAAGGCAAGTTTCTAGAACATTTTAAATTATATTAGTTTCTAGAAGAGCCAAAGTGCTACATTTATACATTCTTTAAATAAGGCAGTATTTTGTACATTTGAAAGTCATTATCTTTCACATCAAAACATTCAGTTTTTTTTGTTGGTAGTTGTAAAGGATATTTTAGACAAGCAAGCAACAGTTCCATAACAAACAAAAAAAATGAGCTTAGCTTGGTAGGAATTTTTGAGATGTTGTGTAGCAATGAATGAAATTTGCATTTCTACTGAATTGGTGCATGTTTAAATTTCAGATCAATTAAGTCAACTAAAAGATGAGAATTTAATAAACCATACGACTTATTTAAATCCCCAACAGACCTGTACATATTACATTTCATGATAATAGGCAAATATACAAGCATGCAGCTTCCTGTTTGATGGCCAATAAATAAAGTCTACTACCAACATTACTAAAAAGTCGTATTGTCAAGTGCCATCTGGAAGAAGCAGGGTGGTCAGAAGTTATTGTGTGCATTGCACATTTCATGTAAAAAAAAAAAAAATTCAAAGCAAAAATAAAATTTAAACTCCCACAACTGGATATGACGACATTCAAATATAAAATGTGCTTCATAATTTTAGAACACTTTGTGTACCAAACTCTAAACTCCTGATGAATAACGAAATATTAACCCATCAACAGGGCTGGCCTATGAGCGATAAGCTGGTGTGCAAGGAAGAGTTTAGGCACGCCTTACAATGGAAATGAACCCTCCAAAAATAGTATGGGTGCTCTATAACTGAAATTTAATACAGGGTGGCCATATAATTCAGGAAAAAAGTTGACCGACAGATTTCTAAAAAATTCCCGGATTTTACAGTAAACTTTTTTTTAAAATTCCCCAATTTTTCTATACTAAACTTCAATTTAACATCACTAGACAGTAGATCATCACATTGCTCATAGGCATTTAATCCATTCTGGCAGCATGAAAGCATAATGTTTGCCAAACCACAACCCTGTAGAGAACAAAAGGCTATAAAGTTTGGCGAGAATTATGTCTTCACTCCGCTAAAATGGATTAAATGCCTATGAGCGCGGTGAAGATCTATCGTCTAGTGATGTTAAGTTGGAGTTTAGTATAGATGTGTAGACACCTTGATCATATAGAATATGTATGCTAAAGAGATAACAAGCCAATTTTTTAAAAATAGTTTTGGTGGTAATGAAAAGTTTAAATTATTCTGTAACATTAAACTTCTAACAATTACCACAACAAATCTTTTGGTAAAAGGCACCAAAATACAGAAGAACGTGAAAACATGCTTGCCTGAAAATTTCCCTGATTTTTGTGAAATTTTATAAAATTCCCGGATTTTTTTTTCCAGAATCAAAAAGCTCCCTGAATTCCAGGTTCTGTGGCCACTCTAATACTTTAAGAAAGCATTTTAAAAAAAGAGATTAAAAACTAAAACTATTAAGTAGTAGAAAAGTATTTAGTACCTTTTCATTATTTTTAATGACATTTTCTATTACTCATTCTTTTAATTGACTTTTTCAAACCTCAATAGGTGTGCTGTACTGTAAAAAGAAAACTTCCAAAATTATTAACTCGATTTATAGTTTTGTCATGTAGAAAATAACACACATTCACAAGAGAAATCTTACTTCAGTTCAGGCAAAACATCAGCATTTTACATGTTGTACTAACTGGCGTGGAATTTAAATATCCTTATGCCTGCTCGAAATATCTTCTGTGCTTATGAAGAATATTTAATGTTCCATGTTATCAGTAGATAACAGCCAGCAAGTATGCTCGTGTAACAGAATATTTTAATTAACTCCTGCTACAAGCGAGCACACCAACAGGCCAATATTTACAAATGCAATATACAATAAAACAAAATTACAACAAAGGCGAAAGCATTGTAAATTGTTGATATGTTTATAAATAAAACATGAAATCTAGTAAATATTTGTGTACAAATGAACTAAAAGAGAAGCGTGGAGTTTAAAATATCCTTATGCCTGCTCGAAACATCTGTTTTTATGAAGAATATTTAATGTTCTATGAACCTTATTGTGCAATTATGAAATAAAAATAATTTCTTATAAATAATTCTATCTTGCTAAAGGGAAAACTATATGCACACTGACTGCATTAATATCACATGGTGCGGATATACGTTAACCCTAACGTTCAATTAGCCATAATACATCAACCAATAGAATTAGTATAAAAAGTAAAGTTATTTTAATGTAAATAACAGCCGGCAAGTATACTCGTAAAACAGAACATTTTAATTAACTCCTACTTCAAGCGAGCACACCAACAGGCCAAGATTTACAAATGCAATACACAATAAAAATATTTACAACAAAATAGTAAGCATCGTAAATTGCCGAAATAATCAGAACACAGAAAATATACGTGCACTAATGAACAACTAAAAGCAAGAAAAATCTTACTTCAGACAAAACTATGAACTCATTATACAATTATTAAAATAAAGGATAACTTAAATACACAATCTGACTGAAGAGAAAACTATTTACGGCGCATTACAATCACAATTCACATTCATATCTGAAATGGCGGGGCTACTATATATAATAACCCTAACGTTCACTATCGCTCGGTGGTTGGCGTCGAATTCCAAAATTGACGAATTTCAATTTTGGCGCATTAAACATTGGCTTCCATAAAATTCAGCCAAGTTGCAACCTTCTTCAGGTGCCGGTTGTCGCGTTAGTCAATCGTGATTTAATGTGCACCAGCCCCCATTAGGTACACACCGATATTTGGCGGACGGAGGCCCGAACCCAGAACCCTCCGGTTACGAGCTCGTTACTCTACCGCCTGGGCTATCGGTGCCCATCGGGGCTGATAACAGATTTTGGGCCTGATTCTGATGTCAAGGCGAGTCGGAATAAAAGGCGTAATCGAGGATAGTTGGAGACATTTCGACTTTTTGTGATTCTGATCTCAAAATTCCGTTTGACGGGCTATTCGACTTTACGGAATACTACTCGGCTAGTATGGAGTAGGCGAGTAGCCAAACTACTGTCGGAATCTCGGAAGAAATGATTTTTGATTGGTTCTTTGCGAATTACCCGGGGTTATTTTTTTTAATAGAATGTCAAATGAAATACTGTAACAGATTTGCAAGTTCTCATAATTTCTTGAAGCAAATTTGGGAAAAACAGGGTAAATATTCTTTTCGTAATATTTTATTTGTAACTTGAGCAATTCATTATTATTCATTGATGAAGTGAATAGTTTAGCTAGCGAGATATTTTGTTTAGTAAATTATATTAGAAATACAGAAAATTCCTTGTTTCGATTGATCCAATTCTCTTTGATAAGAAGGAATTAAAGGGTTTCCATTTGAAAGTATTTAATTTTTATGCAAAAAAAAATCCTTAGGGTCCTATAGTGCATATTTGTGCGTTTCAACTATGTAATAATAAAATGTTGTGTTCGATAACAAAAACGTACACTTTAAATTTTATCGTAAGAACAATTTATCTTAACAGTTATTTTGTATCCTATTAGCCTATTTCGTCTCTATCAAGTAAAGTTGTAGCAATTTATTGTTCAAACATTTCCATAACTTTGTACCCTACCCTTTTTCTTCTTTTTTTTTATGATGATGATGATTCATGTCGTTAAATTTTATTTTGATAAGTCAGAGTCTGAATTTGATCGTCCTTTTTGTATTTGTGTACTTTTATGTTAGCGATATGAAGGGACATATTCCATACCCTGTGTGCTAGTTGTGTAGTTTAAGTTGGCATTAGGTTTAAACAAAATGGAGCTTGTGATTACTTTGGTCGTTCAATTTTTACACAACATTTATCCTTAATGCAATGGAGATTTTTTTGCTGGACAAATCCAATCTGTTTGACAGTCACAGTACACATTTTACAAATGTTTAATCTGTCGAAACCAGTGGTATGATATGTTAACAGATTAAACAGTAAAGAATGAGTCCTGAGCAAAAGGTAAATGTCATGTTTTTCTAAATTTATTGAATATAGACGACTTACTAGTCACTCACTATTTCTGCAAGTAAAAAGCATTCGAGCTTTAATTTACTTGATCTTACCAATAGTGTTAAGCTAAAAAAAGACTTGACTAAAAGTGTAGTATAGGGTAACCCTTTATATTTTATCGAATTTTTAAGTCAAAAATATTTTATATTTTACCATGATGGTCAAAACTAAAAACGACTTTGAAAACTCTTATATTTCGAAGATGGCATTTTAACTTACTAAGTACTTTCTTTAGCTAAAATGAAGTAAATATCATTACAGGGCACTTTAGACAACATATGTTTAATAAATTTACTTTTTGAAAAGTGAATAGTTTTAGATTGTCACCCTTCCACATTTTCTAACGAGTTTTATAGTTACAATTATTAGTGTTTGACCATATATTTTTGTCTCAAAATGTGGGTCAAATTACCTGGTTTCATAATGCATCTGTACCTGAATATTTTAATGGTATAATTATTAGTGAAATCGTGTTAAACCTAACCGATAAGTAAGACAAGGTTTTCAAGGAAAATAAGTTACTGTGAGAAAATGTACATGTAGGTTGTTCGCTTAAAGCATACTTTCTCGGAAATCCACTTTTTCTATTTGAGTAGTCGAATGGCCACATTAGCTATGCTAACCATAAACTCTATTAAAAAATATTGGTGCAATCTGTCATTGAAAGCCATGTGTATAGTTATAATTTGATTTAATAAACTCGGTATTACTTCATTTTAATGAAAAAGAATAGTTACAAAAACCAATATATATGCCGCTTCACTAATGCATATGCCGGCAAAAATTATTTTATTACAAACATCAATTGTTTAACAAAAGTATTATTCTAAAATAAAAAAGTTTTTTTCTAAATGAATTTGATGAGGGTGTGTTTTTTTCTTACAAATTTGCTAAAATGAGATTTTTAAGTTAACTGTCGACAGATGAAAAGTTATTTATGATGATTTTTACTCTATTAGAAGCTGTTTTCTTTGGGAAATATAGAAAAAATAAATGTGAATCTGTTTTGTTGTAAGAGTGGAAAGGATTAATAAGGTACTCTTCTGGTAGCCGACCACCAGTTAGAGCCAAGTGTAATTGTTTACATGAAGCGTAAATGTGTCGCCGGGCCTTAATGTTTATATTGTTTAAGGAACTATGAATGATTAAAGGTTGTTAGTGTGGATGAGTTATTGCTGCAATTTGGTGGTTTTTATCTGGTACCTGGCTTATAGAAGAGTACCGATTAATGAAAACAACATAAGCAATTTAAAAATATTTTTTACTCAAATAAGAAAAACACCTATATTCCTTATGTATATAATATTGACTGCTCTTCTAGCAGATAAATTATTACAGTCTTGGTAAAATGTGTCTTTTCTGATTTTTGCTAATAGATTCTACACAGTTTATTTACTAAATGGTGCTTTGCTCCTGAGAAGGTGTTTCAATAAATCTTCTCGGAGATAATTCACCCTTTGGTTTAGCAGTTTATACAAAAGTACAAGTCTCAATTCGACTTTTCGCACTCACAAGTTCAGCCTTGAATGTTGGTAAGTTTTGATGATCACATGTTTTATCTTTGCAAATCTACTTTCATTCTAATTACTCATGTATGTGTTATTTTATCTTGAACATATTAAGATTGTTTTTCTATTTATATTGTTTGTTTATATATTTTTTTTTTTATTGTAATTCTCTATAAAAATCATTTTTCAAAGTATACATTACAGAGAGCTATTACCCTCAACAATAAAACTAATGTATTATAAAAGTATAACCACATAGGGAAAATGGTGGATGCCGAGCAGTTTTGGTTAACAGTAGTTTGTGAGCATGAAAATTTTACTGGAAATATAATTTTGTGTAATGGTATTAGTGGATACTGTAGCACAGGGTTGAATTTTAAATGCAATAGCTGGTGTGGGGGGATTAATGGTGAATAAAAATAGGGCTTTGACCCCCTCACTCTTTAGAATATTAATTTTTAAAACAAATGTGTTTTTTTTGTTTCATATTTACTGTAGTATAGAATCCTTATTTAATAATTTTTACAGTCATTTTTGAGATTAAAATAATGTTTATGTACATGAGAGATGGTACCTTGGTACTTCTGCTTTCAAGCTAATTGTTGTTGTGCAGGAATAACATATTGTTTTTAAATAACTTTTGATCAGCAATGTTTGAAAAAAGTTAATAATCGCAGAATTCTATTGAATGTAAGCTTAACTAGTGGCATAGAGATTAAACTATGTATCGAGGCATGGATTTAATTTCTAGAATTGTGGCACTTTTAAATCTATTAAAAAAATTAATAGACACGATAGAAAATTGTGACAAATGATCTATCACTGTTAATTTACCTCAATTTGTTAGTCAGTTTAGTCTATTATTTATTAGTCAGTACTCTATTTGTTAATTAATTAATAACAGTTTGTTAGTCTCAAATGTATAGCAATTCTCCTTGAAAGGCATTTAATGAGCGAGATATTGTTTGGAGTTTTCAGGTGCAATGGTTACACAACATCCATGCTGTGCTATAACATTATAACATCTATAATCATGCCTCACAATTTTGAACTAGGTTTTGATTGCACTGACACTCGAGCTAGCACTTCTCATTTTCACAACATGACATTGAGGCTTTGGTGGTTTTTAAACGCAGGTGTTATGGTAGTTTCCTGACTCAATCTTGTATGATTAAAGTTAAGATTGGATATTTTCTTTTACAGAAAGTATACGAAAGCTATCTTGTGTCGGAACATTATTACAACAATAATAAATAATTTAAATGTAAAGGAGTGAAATCTTTCTGGGTGATTTGTCAAGAGAAAACAGTCCTGCCTTTGTTTTCTACATGGGAGTATACCTCGAACAACTCCCCAGAAAGCCTGACAATCAACATTTTTCTTGTCATAAGTGATTTTGTACCCATATAGTTTTAAGTTAGAATCATAAAACAGTGTGTTTTTTTTTTTATTATTATTTCTTAAAATGTTGTAGTTTGTATGTGTTTGAAAGAAAATATATATTTTAAAAATTCTTAAGGGATTTTTTTTTATGAAACTAAACACACAAATTGTTGATGTAATACCTTTTTTTTTATATATAAGGAATACTGGATTTTCAATATCCCGTAAAACTAGAAATACTTGTATCAGTATGAGAACTTTTGGATTGATTCATTTTGATTTATAAGACTGTGTAAGATCATTAAGTGTAAATATCTTGTGTCAGAACATCATAACAGCAAGATGCATGCAATAATAATTTAAGTGTAAAAGAGTGAAATCTTTTCATTTGATTTGTCAAGAGAAAACAGTCCTGCATTTGTATTCCGTATGGGAGTAAACCTGGAACAACTGATCAGGCAGCCTGACAATCAATATTTTTCTTGTCATAATAATCTTTTACCCATATATTTTAGTTAGAATCATAAAACAGTGTGTTTTTTTTTTTTTTTTTTTTATTATCTCTTAAAATATTGTATTTCGTATGTATTTGAAAGAAAATATTTTTATATTTTAAAAATTCTTAAGGGATTTTTTTCATGAAACTGAACGCACAAATTGTTGATGTAATACCTTTTTTTGATGTATAAGGAATACTAAATCTTCAATATCCAATAAAATTAGAACTACTTATATCAGTATGAGAACTTTGGATTGATTTATTCTGATTTTTAAGACTGTGTAAGATCATTAAGTGAAAATATATTAAAACATTACGAAGAGTAAAAAGTCGTATATACTAATGAATAAAACATGCTTAACGATTCTGGGATTTTTTTTATTATTATTATTAAAATTGCAGCATAAAAATGTGCTGCAAAACGTCTTCAGTGTTTCAAAAAATTAAAAGATCGCATTGCAAAATTTATTTCTGAAATTATTATTTTTTTTTTAACCAATCGTTACATATTATTCATCAAGTTTCAATACAAACTGACACATCACATCTGTGAAAAATAAGAACAAGATATATTAACGTTTTATAAACATGAACACGAGCTTTTCAAATCCGCAAAAAATAAACATTTTTGAAAAACCTTCTGCGCAATCCCTTAGCGCATTGAACAGATTGAACCCTCTGCGCATTCGACTACGCATCTTTTTAAAGAGTAGAGTCATGGTAGAGTAGTCAATTCTTCGATGTCGAGAAAAGGAGAGATCAGAATCACCCTTCTTCTACAGGACGGGAAATGGGCTCCATTCCGCGAACGGGCTACTCGACTTTTCTGCTCGACTCGCCTGGAGATCAGAATCAGGCCCATGAAGAAAATTACTAAGTGTTTATTTTGGTTTTGGGCATGAAAACGAAACCTGATCTACAACACAATTCAAGTATTTTGATGCATTTTAAATAGTATTAAATAAGTTTCACAATTTAAAACTGGGGGCATATAAAAAAAAAATTTAAAAAAAATTTAAATTGAATAATAAATATCTTCAAAGAAGCAAATTAATGAACTATATGTAAGTGTTAAATAGTCTGGAAAATGTACTCCAATCAATGGATAGAAACAAATATCTTTAGAAATGCATGTAAATGTTTATCAAATCTAAAGCAGGTATTTTATTTTCTAGCTACTAAACAGTAAATTATGACGTCAAATATAAAATCCATTTATTTCAATATTCGAATCACATGCAACTCAACTCTATTACTTTGTTTTGTTAGTTTTGTCTCGGTAAATGGCAACACTTCTCTCAAGTCATTTTCCAAAATTGTGTTGTGGATGTAAGTGAACATCATGGGTAAGTAAATCTGTGTTAATCTTCTCTAATATTTAAGAAAAGTTTTTAAAATATTCATATTAGTACTTATATTTATTGCTAGTTGTATCAATTTGAATTATTTTATTGAAGATTGTAATATTTAACGTTATACAATGTGCTCTCTTAAATGTTATGACTTGAAGCAAACTATCAAAGTTCTCACAAACTAAATTTGTATTCTAAAGGTATTTCTCGGGATCATTGGCATAAGCGCAGGAAGACCGGTGGAAAGCGTAAGCCCATCCGAAAGAAGAGGAAGTTCGAACTCGGTCGACCTGCCGCAAATACTAAGGTAAGTGCCCTTAACTATTGCTAATCTTGTGTTACAAAAAATATTGGTAAATTCCTAGTTCACGTTTATGGGTTGGCGCACTTTTGAAAAGTTGGCGACAAAGCCAGAATGTCGCCAATTCGGAATTCCAATATGAAAAATTGAGAAACGAACCAGCTCCATGATTTGTGGTAAAGAAAGGTTGAAGCCAAAGCACATCAATAAAAAAATGGGGTTGCCAAATTTAGAACTGTATCGCCTACAAAACAGCGCCAAATCGGCTTGGCGATATTTTAACGTCAACTAGGAATAGACCAAAATATTAACTATCCGTAATTCACTTATATCCGTAAATCACTTATCAAGGGTTTATTATATCTAAATATGGAACCAATAAGGCTGATTATTAACATTCGCGAATTTTTCCGGATATCCGTTTTGTTTGTTTTGGTAAACTAAGTGCAGAAGCAATGGGTAAATTCCTAGTTCACGTTTATGAGTTGGCGACAAAGCCAGAATGTCGCCAATTCGGAATTCCAATATGAAAAATTGAGAAACGAACCAGCTCCATGATTTGTGGTATAGAAAGGTTGAAACCAAAGCTCGTCAATAAAAAAAATGGGGTTGCCAAATTTAGAACTGTATCGCCTACAAAACAGCGCCAAATCGGCTTGGCGATATTTTAACGTCAACTAGGAATAGACCAACCATTGAATTTAAATTTAGGGTATAAATACAATGCCTATACTTTTGCAGTCTCTCAAATGATCCTTGGTGCAGTTTGGCTTTAGTGTTGCCCTTGTGCCAGGGAAACTCAACCAACCCAAATAATCTTTGCACGAAAGTTATCTGTATAGTGTTTGTAGGTCAATAAAGTTAACTTGCCCTCACTTATTTTTGCCCACCAAACGGTATAGTGGTTAGCGTGCTAGCTTCTAATCCGCGAGGTTGCGGGTTCGAGTCCTGTGTTAGGCATGGGTGTTTGTAAGTGTATGTTGGCTTGTCTAATGATGAATGTTTCGGCGCATTATAGCCCTCGTGTTGCTGACGGCACCAGATAATCTGAATACAACCAACCTCACTTATTTTCATATGTGTGTGGGATAGCATGTGGAAGTGCAACATAATCAGTCTCTGTACTCTTCCATTAGCTGTGCCGACCAAACGGTATAGTGGTTAGCGTGCTAGCTTCTAGACCGCGAGGTTGCGGGTTCAAGTCCCGTGTTGGCATGGGTGTTTGCAAATGTATGTTGGCTTGTCTAATGATGAATGTTTTGGCGCATTATAACCCTCGTGTTGCTGATGGCGCCAGATAATCTGAAAACAGCCAACTTCCATTAGTTGTATACTAGTTGGCCCCTAGCATAATTTTTTATGATTTGTTGTAAGTAGTATAAATGATTTATTGCTGCAATTTTTTTTTATCTGGTACGCGTCTAACGGATGAGTATTTCGGTTTTTTTCCCCAGACAATTTGAATGTGCAATTGCCCCTATAATTTCATGAAAATCAAGGAAATTTTTTCCCTGTTCATCCGTAATTTGGTGCCATTTACCCAGAGAATTGTGGTGGTAATTGTTATAAGTTTTGACTAAGAATTAACCACAAACTGATAGTTAATCAATAGAAACCTTTAGAGTTGGTGTTTTTTTCCAGATTGGACCACAAAGAATCCATACAGTAAGAACCCGAGGTGGCAATAAAAAGTACAGGGCCCTAAGGCTTGACCATGGAAACTTCTCGTGGGCTTCTGAACGTAAGTTTGATTTTATTTGATTGAGTTACTTATACCTAATTTTTTTAATGAACTAATGATTATTTTATTTTAAAATGCTGCAGTACAAATTTTCCAATTTTGGCTCATTGGAAAGTTAGATTATTAAAGTTAGTTTGATATGTAGCATAATATTGAGCTATTTAGACTTATCTATAGTATCTTACTGTCTTGTGTATCTTTTATCAAAATGTTCTGCTTTGCTTAGTTCGTGGATAAGATTTTATGAGTATTTTAAGCATTATTTTTACATTGTGAAATCCTTAGTGTGTGTCTTGGTCATTTAATCTGGATATTTTTATATACTAATATATTAGTGTTATAATGTATTGCTTAAAGACTGCAAAATGATGAATGTTATCTTGCAGATGGCTTTTTTAAAGCTTATGTGATGCTTAGTCATAGTTACTCTGAATGCAGTCTTATATTAGTAAAAAGTCAAAGTAAAAATTTATGTTTAATGATGAGTTTATTCTAGTATATAGCTCTGCTATGTGATGCTTTGTCATAGTTACTCTGATTTCAATTTACTATTCTATACGTTTTCTGACCATTTCATATAGTAGACACATCCAGAGGATTTGTGTTTACTTTGTTAATATAAACAGGTGTGGCTCTTTCCCAAATGATGAGTTAGATTTAGTAGATTCGTGCTTTATGCTTGAAAGTGATGCTTAATCATAGTTACTCTGATATCGTAAAAAATACTATTATTTAGTTAGGTTTTTTAGTTTTGCAAAATGATGAGTTGAATTTTGTAGATATCATGTTTTATTACATGTACAGTGATGCTTAGTCATAGTTACTCTGATTGCACCATGATATAAATTATATTTAGTCAATATCGTTCCTACTTATCCTTTACTATGAGGGTAAGTATTTCTCTGTAATTAATTTCTTTAAATATCTGGACTTTACTTTCTTTTTTCAGAATGCACACGGCGAACTCGAATTGTTGACACAGTTTACAATGCAAGTAACAATGAACTTGTCCGTACCAAAACTTTGGTCAAGAATGGAATAGTCTTAATTGATGCTACACCATTCCGTCAGTGGTATGAAGCTCACTATGCATTGCCTCTTGGTCGCAAGAAGGGAGCCAAACTTGTAAGTTTTTTAATAGTTACTTTTGTTATGAATACTTAGTAGCTTGTTAATATTTTTTGAGGAAAGCGAATGATGCAACTTCTAATACACCATCTTTCGGCTGATATTATATGCTGAAAAGGTTTTGTCTGATGCTGAATCTCCTTATATTCTTTTTGATTTTGTATATTTAAGTAAACATCCTAGTTTTGTAGCGATAGCTTCAGGGTTCATACACCTCGGGGAAATTAAATTGGCCTTAAAATCTCGGGGGCGGGATCTCCTCTAAAACCTGGAAAATGTCATTGTTACTCTTCGGTGCTCCTTGTTTAACCGTAACTCAAGGAATTGACAACTACAAAATTATTTGATAACTCGGATTTGCAGAAAGTTATTCTTTAGAAAAAAACTTTTTTTCTAGTTATCTGAAGAATTTGTATAATTAAGGTTTGACTATATTTATGTGGCTAAAAATAATTTATTCTGTGATGAAGAACATACTCTTGAAAACTCAGGGAATTTTTTTTTTCTTAAATTGTGTATGAACCCTGTTGCCCATGTCTTTTTCGCCTGCAACAGAAAACTTCAGCAGCTACAATTTGATTCACTCCAAACTTCGCAAGAAGTTTCCTACTAAACGTTTGTATGTGGAAATAATTTGCTGTTTTGTTTTAATGTCATCTTGTTATAAGTATATTTAATTTTCAGGCAACTTTTAATTTTTCTATCAATACTTAACATTCATACTTGCAATGAATAATTCTTGTTGTACCACACTATCGAGTTTTTCAGCATTTTTACACTTATTAAAATATGCTGTTTTTAGCAGCTATTGAAATGAATGCTTAACAGCAGCTGTCTTGTATCATTGTAGGAACTTGGGTACTAGCCAACTTAAATTTAAAGGCTATCTCTGTTTGTGTATCATGAAATAGCATAATTCCTTGCCATTTTTTTTTTCTTTGTCTATAATAATGAAAGACATGGAGTCTTGGTTATGACTGTACTGAGATTGACTTATTCAAGTACAGATCTAAAATTTTCAAGATAGTTTGAATTGACATAGTTGTACTTATGACAAACTGAATGTTCTCCCAATCTTTTTATTCTTGAAGCATAAGAGCTAAGTGAACTTACTTGGGTGCACTAATAAGCCTTTAATTAAAAGCAAGTTTTTATTTTATGAATGTTAGTGCCTAATAAGAATTGTCCAACTCTGATCTTCACCAATTAATTTGAAATCATTTCTTTTGTTTTGAATTGAAGAGTGTTTATGACTTCAAGTTTATTCTTGCTCTTATAGCATATCTTAAAGTAGAGGAATTGCAAGTTATAATTTGCTATGTGTGTATTCTGGAATCTTCTTATTCTTTTATTATACATGCTGTTGCAAATAAGTGGAAAATGAGCACAAGTTCTATGGCTTCAGGCAGTCATCTTGCAAGCCAACACGGTTTTACTATAACGAGATTACATGTTTCCTTTTTACCATCTTTTGGCCGAATTTTCATGCTGAAAAAAATAGATCTGATGCTGAATCTCATGTTTTTCTGTTAGTATGCAATTTTGCTCATTTGTTTAATATGTTCTTTTCTTTTAGACTGAAACAGAAGATGCTATTTTGAATAAGAAAAGGAGTAAGAAAACTGAAAAGAAGTACAAAGAAAGGCAAAAGCTTGCTAAAGTTGACCCAATAATGGAGGATCAATTCATGTCCGGTCGAGTGTTAGGTATGTTTGAATTATGTAACTTTGAAAAAAAAAATGAATGGTGTTTTCTATTATTTTATATTATCAGAGATTATCTATATACTTTATATTATCAGAGATTATCTATATACTTTATATTTGTTGCAAGGAGTGCAATTCCTTCGTGCCATCTTTCAGCTGATATTATTTGCAACATTATAAACCAGTTGCATAAAACTAGAGGAAATCTGATTGCAGTGGAGCGTTCGATTTTTCAAGGTTCTCACAATCATTAAAAGTCCATGATATTTTTGAACTTGTTTTCCAGACTTTCAAAGTTCTTGAGAATGCTTAGAGGCCTATAATTTTTGAATATTTTTAAGTACTTGGGTCATTGATTTTCATTTAGTGAATTCAGTGGGAACTCCGTTTTTGAACATCAAATTGTAATTCGCTTAGGTCAACATTTCTTTCTATTATAAAGTTATGTTCACTTGGCTAATAGCTGTTTTACTCAGCGATGTTGATTTTCAATTAAATGGGGAAGTTGCATGATTTTCAAATTCTCTTGAAAATAATAGTTTCTTTTAAAATAAGCATAATGGTACCAATTACAGTTTGAAAAAATTCAATTTTTATTGTTTAAATTTACTTTTGAATGACCCTGACGTCACTTCCTTTAAAAACACCTCTTTGCACTATGATGTCGCGATACATGGCCTAGGTTCTTTGATTCTTGCAAAAGCAAGGCTGTTGCAATTTCGTTTTTTTTTTTTATATATATATATTTATAATTGTTGCACTGAAATTTTATATTTACCATGTCAAAAGTGCTGTATAAGTATTGTATTGTTCCTTGCTGTAAAAATGCCACCATTTATGCTCCGGATAAGGTATTTTTTTAGTGAACCTAAGGATCCTTTAAGGCGCAAACAATTGTACACTGCAGTGAAGCGAGACAAAACCAAATAAGAAATTGTTTTATAAAACTTCTCTCTACTGCTGTGAACGTTATTTTTCAGGAAATTGCAATTATTTTTGTTTGAGTTGATTAAAAATATACACGAACCAGTTTGTTTTTGTTGTGATATCTTTTCTTAAACATTTCAGATCCAATAACATGCCTATTTTAAGAATTCGAAGTTTTGTAATAATATTTTCTCTTCAATTAACGAACGAATCATGCGAGATATTTCAGTTAGGTGTTTTAAGAGTATTTATTGATATTTTCATTCTTTGGAGATTAAAAAACAGTTGTTTGGGGCGATTTTCAAATCTTGAATATATCCTATAGCATTATCACCATAACTTTCACACTCTGCTCTGTCCAAAAAAGGGAACATTATTTGTCTCCATAATATGTTTAAACAGAGGCAGTTAAAAATTTAAGTCCTTTTCTGTGAAAATAATTTTTTACAAACGTTTGAATTTAAGTTACTACTACACATTGGTAATTGGGAAATTACTTTTGAGTCTTGATGTTTTTAGAAAAAGTGGGTTATTTGAAATATTTTCAAAAGAAAAGCTGTATTTAAGTTCTATTTTAAATTCTAATAGGTTTACTGTAGTGGATCGTTGTTTCATTTGCAATTGAAATCAAAGTTCTAAACTAATTACAAATTAAGTTATGGCTGGTGCAATTAGACTCTAATTATGTAACTACATTTTAATTGATTAAATATCAAATGGAAAAACTTTGAAAATATATTTTTAAGTTCTATAATTTAAAAATCACTATTCTTTGAATTTTAACTCCTTATTTCTGCACCAACAGAGGTTGGATTTCTTGCTGAAAATGATACCAGACTGATAGAATCTACTTTTGGAATGTTATCCGATTGTACTTTTTTAAATCCTTGGTTTAACGGCATGATACATTTGTAAGGACTATTTTTCTAAAAAAAATCCAATTAAAAATTTCGTAATGAATATTTTTAATATTAACGTGTGGAGTTGTAGATTATCCAAGCAATTGCTTCATTCAATGCACTACGCATGAGGTAAATTTAACTCTGTGTCCAAAGCCTTCATGCATCCTGACGTCAACAGGGTTGTTTTCAGTCACGTGATGTTACTCACGTTTTCGCTCATATTTAACAAAACGTGTTTTTTTTTTACATTTTGATTTAATATTCAGAAACTACGTCAATTTTTCTCTTGGGAAAATATATTACGACATTTTGAGTATAGTGCAACTTCCCCATTGCAATTATTATTTTTTTCTCATTTCTAGCCTGCATTGCATCAAGACCAGGTCAGTGTGGAAGGTGTGATGGTTATATTCTGGAAGGTAAAGAACTGGAATTCTATCAACGTAAAATGAAGGCAAAGAAAGGCAAATAAACTGTATTTGTAGAAAGAATAAATGAAAAAAAAATGTATGGTTGTGTTCCTTTAAACATTTTTTAGTCTTATAAAATACTTAATTTTTGCTTCACATGAACAGCCTTTGTATAAGTTTTTCATCATTGGTAAATGTTCAAGATCACCAGTAAGATTAAGGGTGTGCAAGGTGTCTGCAATTTTGTTTCAATCTTAATTTTAAAAGATGAAATGGATTTTCTACTGTAATGGTAATTATCAGTTGTGCATAAATTATAGGTTCAAATTAATCAATCATCCCTATTACTTTTTTCTCTTTGAATTTTGCCATTCACTTCATACAGAGTTACAAATGATCTTTAGAACTCCCTAATTTCAGTTTTACTTTACTGTTGTAACTACAGATATTATACGAGTTGCGAATCTTTTAGCTTTGTTGGGCTATTTCCTTTGTCAATGCACTGCTACACTCAAATACCCGGAATCGTCGATTGACGCTGAATTCCCACTTTGAAACAGTGGCTGGTCGGTGTTATTTTTTTTTTTTTTGTACTTTTCCATTTGGCGGCCGCTGGGGTCCCACACATGCGCCAAATACAAAAATCTGCTCCAAATGCTTTATTTTAGCCAGAGCGCGTTTTTTATTTTTTTTGCAGGCCGAAATTAGATACTGTTCACCTCTGTAATATCGCTATTGTTGAGAAATATTCCTGTATATTCGGCGCTAACGCTGATATTTACGATGGTGCGGTGTTCATTTCCTCCGAGTGCTATGATGATTCACGACGCTAATGCTGACTTTATTGTGAAGTTTTATTATGTTATGACGGTCATTTTCGTCGATTCTTTCATCGATATAATAGCTCTGTAGTATTGAGAACTGCTTCAGATAATTCGACTCTATTACTGATATTTTCGTTGGTATGGTGGTAATTACTGCCGAGTGCTGAGATATTGCAATATCCGAAATTTGCCCCGTTATTACTGAGAAAATTTCGATGTTACTGCGGTGATTTGCGACGCTGATGCAGACATTATTGTGATGGCAATTTTCGTCGAGTCTTTCACCGATATATTAAGCGTTGTTGACAATTGCTTCGGTTTATTCGGCGCTATTGCTGATATATTAGTTGGTGTGACGGTCATTTTCGAAAAGTGCTAAGCATTTGTTAACATCCGGTATTCCCGAATCTTGCTCAAACGTTACCGAGAAAATTTCAATATTACCGACATTTGTGCCGATATGTACGTTTTAGCGATGGTCATTTCTGCTGAGTCTTAAACTTACGTAATATCCTTTGTCTAGATTTTCGACGGTATTGTTAAGGCTTTCGTTAATATTTACGCAAGTGTGGTAGTCATTTTCTCTGAAGTTTACACTGTTGTAATAGCAGCTATTGCCGAGATTTGTGACGCTGTTAGGTGACTTAAAAAAATACAATATTACTAGAATTTTGCGCCGAGATTGCAATGGGTATGGTGGGTGCTATCCACAATATTTACGTTGGTGTTATGTTCGTTTTCGCCGAGTTCTATGGTAATGTAATAGCAGATATTGCCGAGATTTGTGACGCCGATTTAGTGACATTTTTCTGTTACAATTTTTTTCCCCTAGTTTATTTCTTTTTTTCCCCCTGCAAAAGTTTCTTTTACATGCTACAAAGGGCATTTTTCCTGCTCCAAATCTTTCTGAGTGAGTGGGAGCCCTGCGCAATAGATAATTTGCCAAGAATGATGCAGCCAAACCCAAACAGAATATCTCCACTGCTATAAAAATCTGCTTAGCGAGATTTGCCACATTAACTTTTTGTGCGTCTACTGTGAGTTGTCGCCAATTAAAACTGCTTGGCAAGATTTGCGCCAACGAAATGAACCTATTGCAAATAAAACGAAGGCCAAACTCGTTTTTAATAGTATAAGAGAAATTAAAGTTTTCTTTTAATGAAACCTTAATCTTTTTATTAAACTTGTACGGTATTGGTAGTTGTATATAAATTCGACTCATTAATATGTTGACTATGGGTCCACTGAACTCCAGGGTGGCTACAGAATCTGGAAATGTCAGGGAATTTCTTAAAATTACCCTTTAATCGGGAAATTTTGAGTTTCCCTTCTCGCATGCCCCGTGCGAATGTTTACTCTGCTCACTTCACATGAAGTGGATGCTGTGATGTCATCGCGTTGAAAACAGTTTTTTTTTTTTTTCATGTACTTTTGAAAGTCCGTCTAAAAAGCCCTCTATCTGGCTACTTGGCCGATTTGGGAGAATGACGATTCCAAACTTTTTCTACTCAGCAACAAAGCCAAACCATTGATATCCCGCCCACAACCTCCTGTTAATGTTCCGCTCTTTATATATTGGATCATTATTATGCCTGGAACAATTATTTCTGATGATCCTATAACTTACAGGCGTCTCGGACCTGCGCCAAATACAAAAATCTGCTCCAAATGCTTTATTTTAGTCATATTTGCGGCAGAACGCGATTTTATTTTTTTGCGTATCGAAATTCGATATTGTTCGCTGCTGTAATATCGCTAATGTTGAGAAATATTTGGCGCTAACGCTGATATTTACGTTGGTGTGGTATTCATTTCCTCCGAGTGCAACTATGATTTGCGTTGCTAATTCTGACACTATTGTCAAGCTTTACGTTGTTATGGCGGTCATTTTCGTCGAGTCCTTCATCAATATAATAGCTCTGTAGTATTGAGAATTGCTCCAGTTAATTCGACGTTATTGCTGATATTTTCGTTGGTATGATGGTAATTATTGCCGAGTGCTACGATATTGCAATATCCGAAATTTGCCCTGATATTACTGAGAAAATGTCGATGATTTGCGACACTAATGCAGACATTATTGTGATGGTCATTTTCGTCGAGTCTTTCACCGATATATTAGAGCTGTTGTTGAAAATTGCTCCGATTTATTCGGCGCTATTGCTGATATTTTCATTTGTATGACGGTCATTTTCAAAGAGTGCTGCGCTTTTGTTAACATCCGATACAACCGAATCTTGCACAAATATTACCGAGAAAATGTCAATGTTACCGACATTTGTGCCGATATGTACGTTTTTGCGATGGTCATTTCTGCTGAGTTTTCAACTTGCTTAATATCCTCAGTCTAGATTTTCGGCGGTATTGTAAGCGCTATCGCTAATATTTACGCAAGTGTGGTAGTCATTTTCGATGAAATTTACACTGATGTAATAGCAGCTACTGTCGAGATTTGCGACCCTGTTTGGTGACTTAAAAAAATGCGATATTACTGGGATTTTGCGCCGATATTTCCGAGATTGCGATGGTATGGTAGGTGCTATCACTTACATTGGCGTTATTTTCGTTTTCGCCAAGGTCTCTGGTAATGTAATAGCAGCTATTGCCGAGATTTGCGACGTTGATTTAGGGACATTCGTCTCGGGTATTTCTGCCGAGATTTTTTTTTTCTACTGCAAAATTTAGTTTTGTACTACATTTTTTTTTTTTTTTTGTGCTGCAAAAGTTGCTTTCACGTGCTACAATGGGCGTTTTTCCTGCTACTAAACTTGTTTTTACCTGCTCCAAAACTTGATTTTACCTGCTCCAAATCTTTCTGAGCCGACCAAACAGTATAGTGGTTAGCGTGCTAGCTTCTAGACCGCGAGGTTGCGAGTTCGAGTCCCGTGTTGGCATGGGTGTTTGTAAATGTATGTTGGCTTGTTTAATGACGAATGTTTCGGCGCATTATAGCCCTCGTGTTGCTGACGGCGCCAGATAATCTGAATACAACCAACCAAATCTTTCTGAGTGAGTGGGAGCCCTGAACTTAGCAGCGCGGCTATTATGCTATGAAGAGGAAACAGCATGTGATATATATTGTAGAAAATAACATGTTTTATTTGTGTTATTTTTGAAATTAAAAAGAAAAGTATTGTACTGGTTTTGCTTTACCTTGAAAATAGCAAGTATGGCTGTAGTTGTTGAATTTTGTATATTTTAATTAATGCTTTCCATTCTTTTTCATGCTCTAGCTCTGAAGATGCGATTTTTACCGTAAATGTATTATGGCGCAATTATACTCTACTATTCAGAATTATTATTATTATTATTTTTAAATTCTTTATTATTTGGTCATATGAATTACTAGCTGAATACCCGTGCTGCGCTACGAAATTTTACCATTAGCATTTTAGCGATCAAAAGACATTCATGTATTCTACACTTCAGACGTTTGCTCCCATTTCGATCCCGACAAATTGATTTATCAAAATAGGAACTTTCCTTTGTTGACATTTTAAACGAAATTTATAATTGTGAATAGTAAACTGGAATAGTTTATTGTGTTTATGCTTGATCTTAGTTCTAAATTTCAAAGTAGTAGCTGTATTGGAATTAAGTTAATTAGACATTAAGTTAATCCTCGTATAGTTTCAATGTTGCGTCGTCTTTTCATCCCTTAAAAATTCGTTAATCGATATTGGAATGACTTATTTTTTTAACATTTGCAAAAAATATCAGAAAAATGACTACATTGGAAGAGGAACATTCGGATATCCCTCGTTTGGAACATTTAACCCCTTAAAGTTGGTTAATCGAGAACAGAATAGCTTACTTTTTCTATGTTTAATCTTTTTTGACATTTGTACCAAATTTCCGAGTTGTGATCATATGGGAAGTGGTACATTCGAATATTCCTCGTTTGGAACGTTTAACCCCTTTTCCACCCCTTGATCCACCCGAGATCGGAATAGTTTACTTTTTCTGCGTTTGTCTTTATTGATATTCACACCAGTTTTCAGAATTGTGAAAATATGAGAAGTAGGACATTCGAATATATCGCTCGTTTGGAACGTTTAACCCCTTTTTGACCTCTTAAAGTGGGTTAATCGAGATCGGAATAGCTTACTTTTTCTATGTTTACCATTGTTGACATTTGTACCAATTTTTAGAGTTGTGACCATATGGGAAGTGGTACATTCGAATATCCCTCGTTTGGAACGTTTAACCCCTTTTTGACCTCTTAGAGTGGGTAAATAGAGATCGGAATAGCTTACTTTTTATACGTTTGTTTTTGTTGATACTTGCACCAGATTTCAGAGTTGTGACGAAAGGGGAAGTAGGACATTCGAATATCCGTCGTTTGGAACGTTTAACCCCTGTTCCACCCCTTAAAGTGGGTTAATCGAGATCGGAATAATTTACTTTTTCTTCGTTTGTCTTTATTGATATTCTCACCAATTTTTAGAGTTGTGACGAAATGAGAAGTAGGATATTCGAATGTCCCTCGTTTGGAACGTTTAACCCCTTTTCGACCCCTTAAAGTGGGTTGATCGAGATCGGAATAGTTTACTTTTTCTATTTTTACCATTGTTGATATTTGTGCCGATTTTCAGAGTTGTGACTATGTGGGAAGTAGAATTTTCGAATGGTCCCCCGTTTGGAACGTTTAACCCCTTTTCGACCCCTTAAAGTGGGTTAATCAAGATCGGAATAGTTTACTTTTTCTATTTTTACCATTGTTGATATTTGTGCCGATTTTCAGAGTTGTGACTATGTGGGAAGTAGGATTTTCGAATGGTCCCCCGTTTGGAACGTTTAACCCCTTTTCGACCCCTTAAAGTGGGTTAATCGAGATCGGAATAGCTTGCTTTTTCTATTTTTACCATTGTTGATATTTGTGCCGATTTTCAGAGTTGTGACTATGTGGGAAGTGGGAGAATTAGTGATGAGTGAGTCAGTGAGTGAGTGAGGGCTTTGCCTTATATATATATATACTAGCTGCGTGGCCCGTCGTTGACGGATAAACTCAGTTTTTGGTACTAAATAAAAGTAATATAAAAGTTTATCACCCCATTGTAAATTCATTCTTTGTTCGTTTAGTTCGGCATGTCTTAGCCGATCGGCTTCTAAACGAACGGCACGCCTCTGATGTTTCTCTACTCCTTACAGACTCCTGGCGTCGCCGTTGCGACGCTAATCTGTCCTCTGGGGAAATGTCCGGCTGCCGCGAAGTCGAAGCTTCTTGGTTGTCATTTTGTAATTCGTTCCTCTTTAAACGTTTTTGAAAATCTTTTTTGTCGATTTTGCTTAATGATGGGCGTTTTTTTCTAGGCATTGTGAATGTAGAATATCATTTGCGATTTTCAAAACAAACCAAACGAAGATTGTCATTCAGTTGCCATTCAGGAAATACTAAATTGTGTCTGCTTAAAAACACCAAAAAAAATTATTTCGGAAATTTTAAAACTCAATTAAAATTAAAAATATATCGCCTATTTTACTCCTGGTTGTTTAATTAAGCGATATACTAAATTTCATCCTAATCCGTTAGGTAGTTTTTACGTGAAACGGTCCCCAAATCCGTGTGACAGAAAGTCAGTTTTATTTATATAGAGATAGCGCACATCAGGGAAATTTTGAAGAAATCTTCTGGAAATCAGGGAATTTTATTTCTCAAATTCTGTAGCCACCCTGAACTCGCAACTGTACAAAAAAAATTTGATGAGAGGTTTTCTTGTTCTTTTGCTAAGACGGGCAGCTTCCCTCGATTTTTTTCCCTCCACCAAATGTATGTCAGTCTGTGACTTGTCACTTGGCACAGCATTCTTTTTTAGCCTTAAAATTCTCAATCGGGTGTGTAATCCTCTCAAGTAAAATGTGCACTGCAGACAACAGATGAAGCAGAATTGAAATTAAGAAAAAAATATTTTCTAGATATTAATGAAATCCACTGTTGGCATAGATTTTCATCCGCAGGAATTACCATTATCTATAACAGCTTTCGCCACTAGCTCTTCGAGGCGGGCCGGATACACCAAAATGTGTATCTTTAATTATTATCGATTTAATAATACATATCAATCCTGAAAACTGGAAAATATTTTTTTTTTATCTTAATAAAATTACAAATGTTATTTGATTATTTTTTTTTCCCCTCAAATAAAAAGAAATAGTTTTGTTAGAAAATAAAAGTCTAAAAAAAGAAGCGAAAATGTTTCAACGTGATAATGCGACTTGACGTAACATTTATTAAAAGTATTTAAACTGTGCTTCCAGATAACTCCATTTTAGTTGATATTAATTGAGACGATGGAGGTCGAAATTCTTCAGTTTATTTAATGATACAGTCGATGTCTTTTGGAATATTTGTTGCACGAATTCTTGATGAAAACCACCTTGCATAGTTTCTTCGGGTAGGTAATGGAGAACTGTGTTCTACATAGTTAATAAATGTTATTTCGAATGAATTATATTTATGTAAAAAGAAAGTCCATTCCTTGAAATTTGATTTTTTTTTAAATCTTCTCTGGAGCCGATGGGTCGCAGAAATATCTGTCGCTGGCCAAAAAATGGCACATTAATTCATTTAAATAAACCGCGGCTACATAACCAGAGGGGTTTCGTAACGCAAGTTGCGTCATTAAAATTTTAGGAGGGGGGGGGGGGGGTGATAAGAAAATGGAAAATTTTAAGATTTATCGCAAAAAAACAAGTTAAATGAATCAAACGATAATATTGTTACGAATTTTTATATATTTGTAAATATTTCGTAGTGTTAATTTTGTAAATAGGAAAATTTATGTACATTTTGTATAAAGCAGTGCAATAGTTCGTCTGAGCTTCGCTTCCCCGCAATGTGTGTCTCCAATGCTTGATAACGGGTTTTACAGAGGTAACGCTGGGAAGCGAGTTTTACAAGGAGCAGGGCATTTAACATTATGGTAATGGCAATCTCGCCAAATTGGCGAGATAGAGCCAAGTTGGCGACGGTTTTGGCAACTAATTTTTGTCGCCAAATTTGGCGAGAAATCGCCAAATGCCGTCAAACTTGGCAACCATTTGGCGACATTTTCGGTCCCCATGTACATGTATAGGACTTTTCGACTACGATCTGGAAAGTTCTCCAAATATCTACCTCTAGAAGATTCACGAAGATTCATCTGTTCTATATAAGGCTGACCAAGAGAGCGGGGGAGTGAGTTGAGTGATTTTGAGTCACTGAGTTAGTTGTTGATTTTGAGTCACTGAATTAGTTGACTGGAATTACTGAGTCTCAGTGAACATTCCGAGTAGTTCTAAAGCGAACTGTATTGCATTGTCTTTTGCGGTGATTTAGCAATTGTGTTGGCAAGTTTTTAACTGCTTTTTTGTGCTCTATTTTTGTGAAAAGAGCTGTATTCTGTCTACTAGAACGAGAAGTTCTGGAGTTGTAAAGGAATCTGTGAAGAGTTATATTGGAATAAATTTCTGCAAGTTTTGATCAGCTTTGGCTTTAAATCTTTCGAACCCGTCCACGCAACAACTGGTGTCAGAAGTGGGGTTTGAATGCCGATTACCAGAACAATGGCGGAACAAGATGAAAAATTTCAGCAACTTTTTGCTTTCATGCAAGAAATGAAGAAAGGCCAAGAAGAAATGAAGAAAGGCCAAGAAGAAATGCAGAAAGGCCAAGAAGAGATGAAGAAGGAATTATCCAAAGGGCAAGAAAAGATGAAGGAAGATATTTTCTCTGGCCAAGAAGAGATGAAGAAAGGCCAAGAAGAAATACAGAAGAATATTGCTGCGATCTCTGCCGGACAGGAAGAATTAAAGGTTCATCTTTTAGCAACTATGGAAGAAAGCGTGAAACACATCGAAGACAAATTTGAAGAGAAATTCGAGTATGTCGAAAAGAAATGTAATAGTTTAGAAGGGAAAGTCGAGAATGTAGAATTCAAGTTTAATGATTTGGAGAGAAATAGAGATTCTGGAAAAGAAGAATTTAGAAGAAAATTTGGATGAGATCGAAGAAAAGATAGACCTAATGTTAGAGAAGAGACTGTCTTGCAGAACTGTTTTGGAAGATTTGAAATGTGTACCAGTCACCTCCCGACTTTCAATCAAGCTTTCGATTTACGATGAAAAATCTTCCTGGCAAGTGTATAAAACTCAATCACAATTGTCGCCAACGCCAACGGATGGGACTCCGTGACAAAAGCCTGCCAGTTTGCTGCTTCTCTGCAAGCTGAAGCTGCAGATATATTACAAACGCTTTCCGAAGAGCAACGCTTGGACTTCAACGCACTCTCAAGTGCATTAGAACTGCGGTTTGGCGAGAAATGTGTGAAAGACTACAGCAGGCTACAGTTGAAATCTCGCCAACAGAAGCCTACCGAAACACTCCAGGAGCTCGCCACGGATGTTGAGAGGCTCTCCCATCTCGCCTTTTCAGACTGCCCTGCTGAAACCAGAGAAATCCTGTCTCTACAGTACTTCATCGATGGCATCAGGGATGTAGAGATACAGAAAGCCCTACGAATGGCAGACGTCAAGGATTTAAAAAGTGCTTTAGTGTATGCCATGAAGTACGAGGCAGCCCAGCAAGCAAGTAGAGAACGCCATCCTATCAGGGCTGCTACTATTCAGGAGCCAGAAAGCCCAATTGCTGTTTGTATGGATGAATTGATGAGACAGATCAATAACTTGAGACGAAATATCCCGGAAAAGAAACAGAGCCTGAAGTGCTGGAACTGTGGAGGCGAGGGCCACATACGGAGAAACTGCCGATCCCGCCAAGACACTGGAGCTAAGACCGCTCCCAGAAGGGAGGAGGGAAGTCATCTCCCGGGGCGGAGGTAGCCAGTTGTTGAGAAGCCCCATTTTCGAGCTCTACAAATTTCTGCAATGAGTGGCTGCAGTAATGGAATCTTCATCATGGGACACATAAATGGAGTTCCTTGCAATATAATCATCGATACTGGAGCCAATATGACCATCATCCGGAAAGATTTGGCTCAACAACTGGATGGAAGACTGATCTGGACGCCGCCCTGCGTTACCTTCCAAACTGTATCCGGCGATAAAATCAACATCCATGGTAAACTGAACATCAACATCACGTTCGGGAGTGCTTCTTATCATCACACGGCATATGTGATGGACATTTTGGACACTTGTATACTCGGACTGGACTTTTTAAGGAAATATAATTTTTCCTTAGACTTTAAAAACAATGAGCTGCATTCAGTTTCTGAAGATATAGCGGTATTTGGAATCAAAGATAGTGAAGTTAAATCCGTACATCAAATAATAGCTCAAAATGACATCACATTACCCGCAAGAACATAATTATTACTTCCTGGATACATAGCTGAAGATAAAAGTTTCCGATATGGCATAATGGAATACCCTGAAAATCACAACAGCCCCAAAGGAGTACTGGTGGCTTCAACTCTCGTCGACCTTTCAAGGGTTGCCATACCTGTGAGGGTTGCCAATGTGAGTGACAAAGCGAAAGTCATAAAGAAAGGTGAAGTGTTAGCCACCTGTACTCCAGTAACTTGTATAAATCGAATTACCAATCCTCCAGTCACTGTGTCTTCAGAGAACTTAACATCAGAGCTTCTGCAGAATGCACCTTTAAACAACGTAGAAAGAAATGCTGCACAACTGGTCATCTAAGAATTCCAAGATGTCGGACGAACAAGTTTGATGCAGCATAGAATTGATACAGGAGACCACCTACCTATCAAGCTACACCCAAGACGACTACCGTTTGCTAAACAGGAAGAGGTAGGAAGACTCTTAAAGGAAATGTAAGATAGCGACGTAATTGAACCGTCAGCCACCCCTTGGGCCTCTCCCATCGTCCTGGTTCGGAAGAAGGATGGTTCAACTAGATTTTGCGTTGATTATCGGAGGTTGAACGATGTCACGAAGAAGGACAGCTACCCTCTTCCCAGAATTGATGACACTCTGGACATTCTTTCTGGAAACAAGTGGTTTTCGACACTAGACTAAAGAGTGGATATGGGCAGGTTGAGATACATCCTGATGACACAGAGAAGACAGCATTCACAACCGGACAAGGACTTTGGCAGTTCAAGGTGATGCCATTTGGATTATGCAATGCTCCAGCAACATTCGAACGCCTCATGGAAACAGTGCTAAGAGGTCTTTCCTACGAAGCCTGTCTCGTTTACCTCGATGATATCATTATCGTGGGGCGAAGTTTCGAGGAACATCTTGAAAATTTTATTAAGGGGCTGCAGAAATTAAAAGACGCCAACTTGAAGTTAAGTCCGGCCAAATGTAAGTTATTCCGACATGAAGTGACCTACCTCGGACATGTCATCTCTGCCGAGGGTGTACACACAGATCCAGAAAAAGTGTCGGCAGTTAAAGAGTGGAGACGCCCCAAAGATGTACATCAATTGAGGAGTTTCCTGGGGCTTTGCATCTACTATAGACGATTCGTGAAGGACTTTTCTTACATCGTAAGACCCCTTCACAGACTGACAGAGAGCAGGCAGAAATTCTTGTGGACAAAAGACTGTGAGGATGCATTTGACCAATTGAAGGAGGCTTTAACATCTGCACCTATCCTGACGTATCCTCAGCCCGATAAACAATTCATTCTTGACACGGACGCGAGCAACGAGAGTGTCGGTGCTGTTTTGTCCCAAGAAATATACGCCCAAGAACGAGTCGTAGCATATTGGAGTAAGTGCCTATCTAAACCGGAGAGGAATTACTGTGTCACCAGGAAAAAGTTGCTCGTCATAACTAAAGCCGTAGAGCAGGAAATTCTTGCCCCATACTGATCATGCATCGTTGACCTGGCTTCTAAATTTCAAGAATCCTGAAGGTCAGATAGCCAGATGGATAGAGAGACTCCAAGAGTATGACATCGATATCCGTCATCGGAAAGGATCATCACACGGAAACGCAGACGCCCTGTCTAGGAGACCCTGCACAGAGAGCTGCTGATACTGTTCCAGGGTTGAAGCGAGTTACGGACTAATCAATCCGGTAATCCGCCAAGTTACATCTTCAACATCATCGGATCCAGACCTGTGGAGTGACGGAGAAGTCAGAAAAGACCAATTGGGAAATCCTGACATCAAGCCAATAATTAATTTAAATGAGTCTTCGAATGCGACATCTACTTGGCAGGACATTTCCACCTTTAGTCCTACGACAAAGCAATATTGGGCCCTCTGGGACTCTCTCCATATTCGAAACGGCGTGCTGTACCGGAAGTTCGAATCTGATGATGGAAAGACATCCCGATGGCAGCTATTGCTTCCAAGGTCCAGAGTCCCAGACGTTCTTAAAGAACTTCATAGTAGTCCACCTGGAGGCCACTTCGGAGTAATGAAGACGCTGCAAAGAGTTCGAGAGCGGTTCTACTGGAGTAAGGCGAGGGCTGACGTGGAGAAGTGATGCCGATCATGTGATGCCTGTGCAGCCCGGAAAGGACCGAAGAAACGCAGTCGAGGAAAACTGCAACGTTACAACGTGGGAACTCCTTTTGAACGGATTGCGTTTGACATCTTGGGACCACTACCACGATCTGCTGACGGCAAAAGATACATCCTTGTTGTCATGGATTAATTTACGAAATGGCCCGAAGCGTATCCTATCCCTGAACAAGAGGCTACCACCGTTGCAGAGTTAATGGTTTAGAGCTGGATTTCCAGATTTGGAGTGCCTCTTTAGTTACACTCTGATCAAGGAAGGAATTTTACCTCTGCTGTAATGAAAGGACTTTGTGATCTACTTGGCATTGACAAAACACAGACGACGCCTTGACACCCACAATCAGATGGCACGGTGGAGAGGTTTAACAGAACTATCCTCAATAACCTCTCACTGATGGTTTCCAGAAACCAACAGGACTGGGATCAGAAGTTACCTTTGTATCTTCTGGCCTATCGCAACGCTGTCCACGAGACTACCGGCTATTCCCCATCCCAGATGCTCTTCGGACTCTTCGTCTGCATTGCGATCTGTTGTTTGGCCGCTTTCCGGATGCACCTTCATCGCCAGAGCAGTACGTCGAGGATCTTCAGGCACGGTTTGAAGATGTGCACAATTTTGTCCGAGAGCGGATTCACGTGGCGACGGATAAGATGAAGACCAGATACGACACGAAGGCTACAAGACATCAATTCCACGAAGTAGACAAGGTTTGATTCTGGAACCCGAAACGACAAAAAGGACTCTCTCTCAAACTTCAGTCTCACTGGGATGGTCCTTACTCAGTCCTCAACCGGCTGAATGATGTCGTGGTCCGAATACGTAAGTCACCAAATTCGAAACCTAGAGTCGTTCATTACGACAGGTTAGCCCCTTACTATGGCCATAGTTTGTAATCCCCATAGCTTGTAATTCCCCCTAATGTATAAAGTGTATATAGTCTTTAAGACCATGGTCACATGTGTATATAAATTTGTAAGTTTATTGTTTACTTATTTTTTCAGTAATGTTTCTGCCTTTCTGTATATAAATTAGTAAGTTTAGTAAGATTTATAGCTTAGTAATGAACTCAGAGTGTTTGCTATTGCTTTGAAAGTAAGCCTTCCTTTCCGGGACGTGCAGTCCTTGGGAGGAGGGCAATGTTACGAATTTTTGTATATTTGTAAATATTTCGCAGTGTTAATTTTGTAAATAGGAAAATTTATGTACATTTTGTATAAGGCAGTGCAATAGTTCGTCTGAGCTTGGCTTCCCCGCAATGTGTGTCTCCAATGCTTGATAACGGGTTTTACAGAGGTAACGCTGGGAAGTGAGTGTTACAAGGAGCAGGGCATTTAACATTATGGTAATGGTAATCTCGCCAAATTGGCGACGGTTTTGCGACTAATTTTTGTCGCAAAAATTTGGCGAGAAATCGCCAAATGTCGTCAAACTTGGCGACCATTTGGCAACATTTTTGACTACGATCTGGAAAATTCTCCAAATATCTACCTCTAGAAGATTCACCTGTCCTATATAAGGCTGACCAAGAGAGTGGGGTAGTGAGTTGAGTGATTTTGAGTCATTGAGTTAGTTGTTGATTTTGAGTCACTGAATTAGTTGACTGGAATTACTGAGTCTCAGTGAACATTCCGAGTAGTTCTAAAGCGAACTGCATTGCATTATCTTTGCCGGCGATTTAGCAGTTGTGTTGGCAAGTTTTTAACTGCTGTTTTGTGCTCTATTGTTGTGAAAAGAGCTGTATTCTGTCTACTAGAACGAGAAGTTCTGAAGTTGTAAAGGAATCTGTGAAGAGTTATGTTGGAATAAATTTCTGAAAGTTTTGATCTGCTTTGGCTTTAAATCTTTCGAACCCGTCCACGCAACAATATTTCGTAGATGAGGGGGGGGGGGGGGGGGAAGGAATCCTACCATTATTATGTAGTTGTATCTTTAAAAATCAGTGGGGGGAGGCAAATTAGTATGCAACAATTTTTTTTTTTGGAGGAGTGGGAGTACTTTTACTATATAACAGTGTCTTTGAAAACTAGGGGGGGGGGGGTAGGTCTAGCAGTTAGTATGTAACGGTGGGAGTCCTACATTTTATCACGTAGCAATGTATATCACAATTTCTTGCCTTTACAGCCTTCTTGGTGCTTTGTTTTCTCTCAAACTTTACCCCTCCACCCTTCTAAAGTAAACAAAGATATAAGAATCAAATAATTAGAAAAGTATTAAATCGTGGCTTGCGTCCTTGGAAAGGGAGAAGAATTTTATAATTTTTTTTAGTAAAGTTGACTACTATAATAGGTCCTCCTAATTATATAATTCCATGAACGTCGGAAGGGGGGGGGGGGAGGATAAATACGAAGTTTTAAGTCGCTGCCAACAACTTTTGAATCTTGACACAATTAAAATTCTAGCGGTAACCAGGGGATTAGTAGAGGAGGCTCAGCGTTCTCCCGCTTTCCTATTCTAGAAGACAATCTGATTTGAGCTCACTCAATGCTTTACAGCCATAGGAGAACCGGTTCCTACAACGTATGAGCTCACTTCATCCTATCCTCTAATATAGAAGCTTCTCTGGGCAGTATCTATCAACAACCCAATATATAACTCATAAATCAGACCCCATCCCTTTTCCTCGCTAACATATAGTTGAAATAAACTAAAGGGGTCTAAGCTTCTTCTTTCTTATGCATGCTTCATTAGAATTTAACTGATACAAGTTTGTGACTAATTGTGAGTCATCCAGAGCTTCAATCAAGAATGTTTATTTGTAACAGATGATTTCCAGAAGTCATATTTGAATAGTTCTTCATGAAATGCAAACCAAAACCTTCGTAAATAACATTTTTGAAAAACAAAAATTTGCATTATTGCACTTTCAGTTCTTTTTCTTTTACGTGTAAATTTTAGAACACCAATCGAAAGGATCTTGATTGTGAACCTCTCGCCTTACTAAGAAATGAATTATTATAGAAATTTCATTTTTTGAACAAACTAAAAAAGGCAAACAAGCTACTGATTCCGATAAAAAAAAATGTCTTTAGCAGGGACTATCAAGGATAAGAACGTTGATTTTTGTAATTGCTCTTTTAAGTTGCCTGAAAATCAACAAATTTTACATTTCTATAAGATTGCCACTTGCCAGATATTGAAAAGCCAAACTAAACCATAACTTATTTGAACTCGACAGAATATATTCAAAGCAGCATTGCTTTTTCAACTCAATCAGTAAAAAAAGGGCACGGGGGGCTGTCAAAGACGTATATAAGAAGCCCCTGCCCTCTCTCTTCTCATCTATTAAAAATAAAATTAAAAACTGGAGAAAAGCGACGAATTTCACTGAATATCTGAAACTTTATGCCTATTATATATAATAGATTTTAAATTGGTCATTGTGTAAACAGGAAACTATTTTGGAAAATTAAAGATTTCTTTTTGTTATAAATTTTAATACAATACATTGTTTTAAATCTTTTTCTGTCAATATATGTTACACTTTATATTTTCTACATTTGTTGAAGTTTTGTACCGCAAACAACATAGTTCAATACAGGGCAGATCTTGTTTTAATTTATAAGCCTTTGTTTCAGAAATTAGGATAGTGACTTTTTCGACTATCAAATTTTGTCGAAAAAATTCAAAGTAAACGGATATACGGATTTCGCCTTTTTTTAACTGAAATCTTGATCATTCCTGAGATCGATACAAATCTCCATTACAATTTTTTGGGCTTGATTGCAGGTCTGTCAACTACGTACTTTGCGTACTTTCAGAATGTCCCAAACCTCCTGGTGTAATAACCATTTTTCCTGCAGTTGTCAACCCCTATCGCCATTATTTACGTTGGTGTGTGGTGGTTATTTACGCTGCCGTAAAAGATGCTATTGCCGAGATTTGCTTTGCTACGGCGGGGGCTATCGCAGAAATTTCCGTTGTGATATTTACTTTCGGCGAGTGTCGCGCCGATATGTAATAGCCACTATTCCGAAGGTTTGCGCCGCTATAGATTTCGCTATTGCCGAGATTTACGTGGTTGTGATAGTCAATTTAGTAGATTTTTAAGTTGATATAATCACCTCTACTGAAAAGATTTCCACCAATATATTGGGCGTAACTCTGATATTTACGTTGGTGATATTGTTATTTTTGCCGATTGTTGTTTTAATGTAACTGCCAAGATTTGCGTTGATATTGTGGTCACTATCGCTAATATTTAGAAGGAAGTAGAGGTAATTTTCAGCTGGGTTTAAGCCGTTTTAATAACATCTATAGCCGAGATTTGCAACGCCGTTGTGGTGTAATTCGTCTAGGCTTCTTCTGATATGATAGCTTCTATGTCCATGATTAGTGTGTGTATAATGATCGTTTCGCCATTTGGTATGAATCGATGTGATTAGAATTTTAATTTAATTTTGGACTAGAAATGAGCCCCAAAAAACTGCCCAATTTTAGTATAAAGCTGCTCTTGTATTTAAAATTTAATTTTTGCTGCTCTTGTATGCAAAATTGTTTATTTTAGCTTGAAAATCCATTTTAGCTGTAAGCATTTAAGTAGAAATAAATATTATTTTGAAAGTTAAAGCATTTTTTTTTTATATATATATAATTGTTTAAAATTAATTTACATGCCCAATTTTGTGAAAATTTGAATATTTTTGCTCTCAATGAATAATGATAGTTTGAAGTAGATGCATAATTTATTAGTTGAAATAAAAAAGAAAAGATATATTAAAAGAAGAATATATTTGCAATATTCTCCAGAGATAGATGGAAATAAGCCAATAACAAACGTGTTTCTATGGTATCCAGGAAACAACATTTAGCGTCTCAATTTCGGTAGAGTTGATGAGTTTGGTGCGAGGGGCCAACGGTCGACAACTCGTCGTGTCATCGAGAGCTATGAAAGGATTATGACCATCGACTGAAAAGTAATTGCTATTAGGGCTAGAGTGCGTGAAGAGAAAAATCTTACGGGAGGTTTTCTTTTTTATTTCAACTAATAAATTATGCATCTACTTCAAACTATCATTATTTATTGAGAGATCATTATCTATCCTTTTTCCGTTGGTGTTGACAGTGTGAATAAAAGTACTGCATATATCTATAACAATAAAACAAGCTGTCTGTCTGTGGATCTATAGAAAGCTACTTAAAATTGGAGTACTGTGAAATTTTCAAACATAAGTAGTTTTGGACTTCTAATTTTGCCTCTGACAAACAGAATGTTTCAATTTTAATTAGTTCCTTTTTAATTAATATTTTTTTTACAAAATGACTTCAAACAGAGATACAGCTCTGAAATTTTCAACATAAATAGTTTTAGCCTTCTAATTGGACTTTTGAAAATCAGAATACTTAAACTTTAATTAGTTCTTTTTTAATTAATTTTCTTAATTAATTAAAAAAAAATTACAAACCGACTTCTAATAGGGCTACAACTCTGAAATTTTCAACATAAGTAATTTTGGCCTTCTAATTGGATTTTTGAAAAACATTATTTATTTTTTTAAATTTATTTTTTTAATTAAAAAAAAAATATTTTACAAAACGATTTGTAATTGGGCTACAGTTCCGAAATTTTCAACATAAGTAGTTTTGGCCTTTTTTTGACAAAAAGAATGTTAAAATTTTAATTTGTTTTTTAATTAATTTTTTTAATTAATATTTTCAAAAAAGCGACTTCCAATATGCTTAAAGCCATGAAAATTTTAACATAAGTAGTTCTGGCCTTCTAATTTTGTCTTTCCCAAACATGAGTTAAAATATTCTCAAATGGGTTTCCAAAACACAGCTTTAACGATTTTGATCAAAATTGCTGTCATAATGCATTTTAAGATGCTTTACATCCCCTGTATTGCGTGGAATTGAAAGTTGTGCGATGCTTCGCACTCCTATTTTAACAGCAACTGTAATAATATGTTTAATGCTATAACTGTAATAATATTGTTTTACTCAAATAATTATCGGCAAAAATTGTTTTGCTTTTCACAAACACGTGTTAAAATATTCTTAAACGGGTGTTTTATTAATGTATTAACGGGGATTTTTTGTTTCTTGACAGGGGCGGGGTGTCTAATATTAAGGCTTTGCGTAGCAATTAGTTTTAGTGAGTAAAGCGAGCTTTCTCAAAAATGAACCTTTCAGAGAGCAAAGCGAGCCTATACTTGCATAGCAATGAACCTTTCAACGAGTGAAGTAAGCCTATGCTTATGTGTCAATGAACTTTTCAGAGAGCGAAGCGAGCTCGATTTTGAGTAGTGGTGATCCTTCCTGCGAGCGAAGCGCTAAAAACTGGGATCTATAGATCAACGACGTATTTACGCTACCCTGGGCCTCACAGCTAGCAAAAATATTGCACTTGGTAAAATTTCGTATCGAAGCACAGGTAATTAGTTATTTAATAAATGGTCTGATATTGGCTTGATATAAATACCAATTTGTCTGACGTCATATTACCACTTTGTAATAGAATGACGACTCTTGCAATCGCTACTTTTGATTTCATACTTAGTCCCTTAGAAAATGGCATCATATTCAACTTTAGCAGAAGGGTAATCTTTATTTGACCTTTTCGTAAGTTTCGTAAAATTGTTTCGGCTTCGTTTTCAATGAACATATTTTAAAACTTGTTGTGGAGTGTAGAGAATGTTAAGAATTAATAGTGCAATTTTAATTTGCATGCGCAATGGATGCAGACAGTTCAATTCTAAATTTCATCACCTAAGACGACAGCGGTTTACGATCCCCTCTCCTAGGTAAGTTAACAGACGTGTTGAAAGTAAATAACCGATCACTCGGCTGTAACTGTTTGATTTTTATTATTATAAGGCCTCACAAATGATCCGAAATGCTCAGTCCATTTTATCAATGTTGGAAGAGAAATTTAAAATAATTTACGCTTAAAAAAAGGCTTGATAATTCAGTTCTAATTACTTTTGAGTTGTGCTCATTAATTTTGATACCTAAATTATTAAACATTATTCTCTGAATCAATTAATGCCGCTAGCGTTTCTGTCCCATTTTTTATTGCAAAACAATTTATTTCGAAATTATGATTGTATTTTTAATTAAACATTTGTAAATTTTTTTTTTTTTTTAGAATTGCTGTTAAATTTATAAATTTTTCACAACTTTTGCTGAAATGATTTAAATTCCAAGTTCGATTCAGATTCAATGTCAAGAACTGTTTACATAAAACCTCATCAAATTATGGGAACTATATCGATAGCTCACTTGTCATTAAAAAAAATGGCGGGGCTGCCATTTTTTGGCTAAATCACCTTGACACAGAATCCGTACGCATTTGGAATTTTAACCGCTGACAGTTCTGAAATGTGTGATAGTAACACTTTTTGTTTTTCAAAACTGGAACTATTCTGTCAGTGTTTGCATAGTGGTTAGGAAGACCTTAAATGGTAATTAAACTACCCTACTAATGTGACATTGTTCTGCCACCAAGTCTCAATTTCCAAGCCACTGTACCTGTTAAGAGCATATTATGTTGATCGAGCTTAAGCCTGTTTTTTACCCTTCCTAGCTCAGATTGCGGCGTTGGCCCAGGTCTTTAGAGTTTAAAAATAATATCATTTATTACATTAAACAAGAGAACACGGTGAAAAATCTGTGTAAAAATCACTGATGGTACTGGATATTTGTTCTGCTTCTTGTGTTTCCTCATCTAGTTGTTAAAAGAAATTTAATTACTCCTGGAGCTTTAAGGTTGGTTGGTTGATTGAAGTTTAACAGCAGTAGGGCAATATGTGGACCATACTGCGCCACCTGGAGCTTTAAGGAATAAAGGGATTTTTGTCAATCTTTTTCCTGGATAAATAAGGGTTGCCTTCTGTATGTTTCATTGAGAATGAGGATCTTGATCTCCAGAAAATGATTCCAGTAATCAGTAGTTTTAAAATGTCAAAAATGGGTTGGTGGATTTTGAAAATTTTACTTTTTATTTAGATTAACGTAATGGTTTATATTTTAATTTGTGAAGCCAAAATTCTACAAGCCATAAGTAAAATATATGAATTTTTTCAAGTAAAACCTGTTTAAATTTTTAAACATATGTTTCAGTTTTAAAGCATATGTTTCAGTTTTTAAACAGATGTTTAAGTTTTTAAACATATTTTTTTGTTTTTAAACATATGTTTCAGTTTTTAAAAGGAAATTTTAAATACATTTTAAAATAAAATTATAAATACATCTTAAAATGAATTTTTTAATACAATTTAAAATGAAATTTCAAATGCATTTTAAAATGAAATTTTAAATACATTTTAAAATGAAATTTTTAATACATTTTAAAATGAAGTATTTTAAATTGAAGAATGTTTTTATGCTAATTTGCTATGAATTTGCTGTTTGATGTGTCCCATTAACTAATCCTTCTTGTAAGCTGCTCGCACTTCCATCTATGGGATTATTTTCATTGTCAAGTCTATATTTTTAAAGTGTCTTAATCTTTAAAATGATAGCAGTTTCATTTTTTAAACTTAAAGCAAAAAAAATTTTGCAGACATTTTTTTCAAATGCAAAGTATCTCTATGTAAAGCAATTATGTTTTCATTAATAACTTCACATGTATAAACTTTAAAAAAACCCATAAAGGATGCGTTCTGCACCTAACTTTAAATAATCCTGCGGACAATCATGTGTATATTATTCTAAGTTGGATATATGTAGAGTGCTGTAAATATATCACTATTTTTGTTTATTGTGTAATTATATTTATCTTACTTTCTATAGGGAATCTTGTTGCAGTTCTAGTTCTAGTGTACTTTATGAAAGTCAACTTAAAAGAAAACCTTCATTTCTATCAAGTACTAGAAAATATGCTTCAGGTAAGTTAATTTACAGAATCAAACATTTTTATCAAACTTGTCAGATTGTTGTTTCTTTACTTTTGGTTCATATTTTCTTAAGTGTGCAGACGCAGAAGCGATTGTAACAGATTGTTTCTTAAAGATTAATTGTCGAGTTTCCTTATGGTAGTTTTTCAGATTTTTCTTTATTCAAAATTTGGGTTTTTCCTGGGAAAAGCTTACTGTAAGACATTCTAGTATTGACATTACCTCTATTCTCAGCAGTTCAAATCCTAGATTAGTATAGTCAAACCCCATTAACGCAAAATCGCTTAATATGAAATCCCACTTAACGCGAAATTTTTTGGCTGCTCCATCGACTTTGCGTTAACAGGGTTTGACTGTATTGGCTTTCATTTAGTTCTTATGCAAGAAAAATCTGATACAATCTCTACAGTGATTTAATTTTTGGTATGCAGGCTGATTTTAAGATTCTCCTTATTTCAGTGCTAGAATTGTGGGTAGATGGGGGGTGACGCGTCACCCCACTTTTCAAGAAAATACCCATGCGTCTCCCCACTGTTAAAAACACTGTTATCCATTCCCTCACTTTTAAAAGCATTCTCTCTCTTACTCCCAAGTACAAAAACTAAGTCGCCGAATATTCATTAAAATAACAATAAATTTTGAACCCTCGTTTAATGTTAATGTTAGGAAGTATAAATTATTTCTTTACTAGTTAATATTTTTAATATTAGTTACGAAATTATAAATTTTATCGTTGAAGATGGAAGAACGGGCAGCGTGCACTTGTCACCAAGTTTTGGGCGTCCCCCCACTTTTTTTTCACCACTTCTACCACTGCCTTATTTATTCTAAATTTTTAATACAAGTGGTTTTGAAATTGATTTTAATTGTATCATATAACCACATTTTTCTATCATTTCTGTACAGTTCTATTGTGTATTAAACCCACTGATTATCATACTTGTTTGTAATAAAATAAATGATGGTGATTTGATTAATATATAAAAAAATTGAGATTAAGAAGTTTTGATTGATGAATATATAGATTTTTTTTAACTTGTATGTGTGTAAAATTAAAAATAGCATGATAAAATGTTTTTTATGTAGCAACAAAATTATATTTAATTTTGACTGCAGGGGCAAGTAGTGAGATATTTCATAAGGCAGGCATACCTAGAGTCACTTAATAAGAATAGTTTGACTCTGAAAAACATTTTGGTACTCTTGCATTAGACAGGTATCTTATGAAATCTCCAAATTGCAACGATAACTCACTCAAACTTACAACCTTTAAATCATTTATAATTCTCGTAACAAACCGTTTTAGGGTAGGTATAGCAACCCTATAACAACGCAAACATTTAGATTTGGCGACCAACTACATTAACTGGTATCCATCTAACAAGAGTACCAACATTTAAATTTTTTTAGCTAATTTATGGTTCTTATAATTGAATATTAATTGATGCAATTGAAAGTCATTGCTATATAACGGGAAAAAAGGCATGAAATATCATCATCTATGAATAATAAATTAAAATATAAACTAGCCTAGCAGGGAAGATATACAGGAGCGAACTAAGTCATAAAATTGGCCCGGTGATTTTAGATTTGTGCCGGCATCAATAATAAAATTTTGATGAAATAATTCGAATAATTAAATAGCTCATTTTTAGTAATTAAATAGTTTTAATAGTTAGCAAATTTTATTATTTAAATATTCGTATTTAATAATTGATTTAGATAATTCATTATTTTATTATAAATTTTAAAAATTGAATTGTTATAATAATTAGTTTAATTAAATAAAAAAAATTCTGTCTCTTGTATTTACATCTCCTTTGATTGAACTTAGTTTCCATTAGCCATTGATATTTTTTGTTGCAAAAAACAAAACAAAGAATTATAAATTGTATATAGCAGAACATTTCTAAAAAAACAAAAAACAAATGACACTTCAAAGTGTGAAAGCGTTTATGTTAAAATCATTGATCGCTTATTGCAGTGTTCTTCCTTCTTCTTCTTCTTATCAAGGACTATGAGGACTAAGGCACCTCTGCATTAGCATTTTGTACCAACCCCATATCCCGTACAGATCGGTAGTGGGCAGTACTGCACAGGATGTAAGCGCACACTCACGAGAGGGAGTGCGCAAGTCTACCTATAGCCACCGAAGAGTTCATTTCTACCTCTTTCGGTAGCTACCCAGTAGATGGCAGCACTACCGACCGTATGTGGAACTTCTTAATTTAGAGGCAATACCAAGCAGAAGATTCCACCAGAAGACTTGGCTTTGCCACCCCCAGAGGTATTGATTTGTATGGGAACTTGGAGGACTTTGCGACCACGATTGATTTAACGTGCTCCAGTCACCATTAGCGAACACGGCGGTCTTTAGTCGGTCCCAGGCCCGAACTCGCAACCTCAGGGCTCGCAACCTTTTAGTTGCGAGAACGATTCTCTCCCGACTGGGCTACGCGGCCCTTATTGCAGTGTTAATTACAAATTTTTGAAATGATTCCCAATGATTTATAGCAGCTAAAACAGAAAAATATATTTTTTTTTATTAAAGATTTTGGGATATAAAGATTCTTACAAACTCTATGAATTTATGATAGTTCCACTGCTGATGCTACTGATAAATATAAAGGTTAATTTATGCATATTAGAAAAAGAATACATAGCTTACACTATGTTTTATTCTTAAATTTTTATTTAATTATAATATGGTCAAACATTAATATATCCAAAAGTAATATAGGTTATTTCCAAATTGTTTCTATTATGGAAAAATTGTAGCTGATTGATAGGTAACTGCAGTGGCGGCTCGTGGGTATTAAAAGTGAGGGGGCCCAAATTAACAATTGCATGTCATGGGGGGGAAAAACATGCAAATATAAAGACACGTGAATTTCATGTAATTTTGTAAATGTTACTTACATATATATGGGAAAACAAAACTTCAAGATTATTAAACAGTTAAATTATCTAAGCATACTGATATCTGATAAAGTAAATATTTCAATAAAAGGAATTATTATTACAAAAACGACGCGACGTTTCGTTTGAGAATGGACGACGTCAGGAAGGGTAAAATGAATGCACTTGTACCTTTTGCTTTTGAAAATTAAAAATGAAGCGAAGAATTCCTAGGCAAAAAAGTAAAGTACAGGCTTCAAATTATTCAATTGAACGTAAAATTACGGCATATCTATTTATAAATTGTTCCGTAAGAAATCCGATACTCATTCACGGTTGAAAATTCCTGGTTTGAAGCTTTAGCCGCTTTGCACCCTTTTGTATGCGATCTGCACCCCTTTGCAACTGTCACAAAAAAATAAGCGAAAGTATGAAAACTGATGTCACTCAATTTCTATTCTGTAAATTAAGAAAAAGAAAACAAAGAGTTAGGGAAGAGTTGTAAAATAAATAAAGTCAAAACCTTGGTTAAAAATTCTGTAGAAATCAAAGAGGAAAATTTTTCATCAAATATTGCATGAATCATAGAAGAAAAAAAAAAAAAGAAAGAAAAAAATGCCGACAGCAACAATTTCACTTTTCGTAACTTTAGAGTAAATACTTAAATAAATAATTTTATAATGTTTTTAAATAATTTAAATAAATCATTTTAAAGACATCGGTATTGTTCCTAATATTCAAGTCAATGATATTTCATGAATCAATTCATGCAAAATAATTTTGGCTTAACAGTAGAACTAATGAAAAATGCCATTAACTTAGAATGTGCAATATTTATAAATTTGCAACTAAAGTCAAAGGTATTGTTATATTGACAGGTTCAACAGTTTTAATTTAAATTCATGAAAAAATGAGTAATTGCTTGATTTGAGGATGAATAATTACTTGAAAAATGCATCGCATATGCATCTCAAATTTGAGATGTCTACTTACATTGAAACCAACCTGCAAAACATCCGATGGGGCTCGATTCGACGACGTTTCACATGTGAATTGAATATATTGCCTTTGGTCAATGAGTTTTGACATAGCGATAGTTAAAAATAGGTGTTTTACTATGATTCTTGATATTTTGAAAAGAAGTTGAGCAAACATGGAACTCGCTTCAAATTTTAATATTTTATTTAATTCAGAAATTATTTTGAGAATTGGATCCTACCTGAGTTAATAATAAACATCGTTTCTTCAATTTTAAGAATAATGCACAAATTTTATTTGACAATTTCAAATTGCTTATATGATTTTGCTTTTTAAAGGGTGTACTCAGATTCTTTACTAAATGCTCATGACATTTTTTTCTGGTAACAGTAACTAGGTTTGCTTTATCTACATTTAACATATTATTTGGGAGAGAGGGAGTAGGGGGGGGGGGGTTAAAATTCTGTAACTGTGACGTTTATCTTTTAATTTTAACACAACATTATACGATGGCTTAGTTCTAGTGGAGCCACTTATTTAGAGAAGAACATTTTTTATTCTCTGTATAGAAATTCTTCCGTTTATGGCATCGGATTGTAAGTTACGTTAATAATTTAATAGGATATCAAATATTAATATGAGACAAATCACTTCTTCCGATCATATGGACGACATTTAAATTTTAATACTCAAACATTTTTCGGGAAAAAGGTAAATATCTAAATAAAAACAATTTGCAGAGAAAATCTTACTCTTACATTTTGAAAAACAAAGAGCGAAAATGAATGCAATGGATATTTATTGTAGCCACTTTTTTCGCACCGTCATACTAGAGGACCAACGTGCAATCGCCGTCTCAACAAAAAATGGCAATTCCTTTACAGAGAAGTCTACCCCAGAGCAGAGCGATCAGGGATGTTTTAGAAATTTTGTATTTATGCTTTGGCAATACAGGATGTCACGTGAAAGTCGCAACCTTATGCCCTATCGGTTTCAAATTCAAGGTCGTCCGAAGAAGGGGTCATTTTGTCCCCAGGAAAACTAGCATCTTTAAGAGAAGGGTCGCTTTTTTACAGTAATGATTGTGATTGATTAAAATTTTTTCGAGTTTGTTGCAAGAGCTCCCTGCTCCCTTCACAATAGTTAATGTCTAATGACAGAATAAATAAGTTTTAAGCTTTTTTTTTTAAATATTAAAAAAATCCCACAACAAAACAATATTAACAAGCATATATGTAAGTGGGGCCAGGGTCCAAAAAAGTTAGGGGGCCCTGGCCCCCTGCACCAGCCGCCACTGGGTAACTGATTTTTTAACAGGTCAAAGGAGGTGTTTTTTTATATTTTCATTTTGGATTTTAACGTTGTGAAACGCATGTGGTTTAACGTTTTTTAGGACGAACCCTTTTAAAGTGTTGTAGACGACACACTAATTTAAGAATTAGTTTGAATTTTTTTTTGAGTTTTTATTCCGTTTTGAATTTATGAATTATCAAATGATTATGAAAGTTGTAGGTTTATGAAAACTGTTTATTTGATTTAGTGCACATGCAAAAGGAGTTGGTATGCTTACTTATAGTGATTTTTTTAGGAAATAAGTTTTTCTTAGGGATCTTAACAAATTTAGACTCTTAAGGCTTTGTAACACAGAGGGCCATATATTTTAATTGACATATTTTATGCCTAGGCACTAACTACATGGGGGCAAAGGGGGTGATCACCACCGTTTTCCCACAACAGAGGGGGAAAAGGTATCATTTTGTCCCGGCAACGAAAATATATAAAAATGAGTTTTTCTAATATAAAACATTACATAAAAAAGACATTTTGTTCTGCTCTAAAGAAAAATTTAAAGTAATCACGATATTTGTAATCATTCTGATACTATCCACTCCTCTCTCCCAAGTGAGAATCAAGTAAGTATAGCTCTTTTGCATAATTTCATAAAAGTATGTATTTAATGTATTGTATGATATTGGAATAAATAATTTTTAATGATGAGATTACTGGTATAGGCTCTTTTTTCATTAATTATTATACAGAATTATTAAAATTTGCTTTCTTCATTTTAGTGCCTTTATCATAAAAGTAAACCTTTCAAAATAATCTATGATATTGAAATAAATTATTTGATAATTATGAATTAATTGGTTAATTCTTTTACTTTTCCTTAAAATATTACTGAGCTAATTTTATGCAAATAACTTTACTATTCTTAAATCAAACAGTTTGAGAAAACTTTATTGCGTGGTATGGAGGTAAAATCAATATATTCAAAGGGTAGGCCATGAAAAAAGTGGTGTTCAAAGAATGTAGACCCAACCCCTCACCATCAAGTTTATCCCCCTAAACGCGACCGCAAGTTCAAAGTGAAAAGGTGGTTCCTATGATTTTATGATTAGTTTGAAGAGGAAAAAGCTTTAAATCAAAATGTGCGCTCATACTTCAGTTTTGTTAACCTATCTCTTTTGCAACTGGACTGCTTAATTTTTGAAATTTAACTATTAAAAATATATAATAAGTAGATTAACATAAACATTAACAATTACTAAATTTTCTGTTCATAATTTATATTGAGTTTAACCCTTTAAATCCCATGGAGTCAGCATTGTGGGTTTCACAAAACCCCAATGACTTTCCATTCATAAAACTGGAAATGAACTCGCCCGACTTGTTCTCCTGTCTGCCACTCCTGGGATTCCTGTGGGGGGTCACTGTCGACCATTAAAAGATCATTACTATATGTCTACAACCTGCAATAGGGTTGTGCGTTGGGTCATCTGCTTGATATGTCGGAGAATTTAGTTGGCGTCTTATCAATGAAACAAACGCCACCTCTAAGTACATGACAAGATTCGCATAAAAGAAAAATCCCTGACTATCTTACTCCATGTCCAAAGGGTGGGGAAGTTTGACATTGAGTACTTTAAATCCATGTCTCCATTGTTGAGGACCATCACGCTTTAAACAACTACTGCAGGGCAGATTCCCCTCACTTTGAAATATACGTTTACCCCTGCACCCGCCCAAAAGGCGACTAGCTGGGAATTTCTCTACAAGGCGGTATAGAGCTTGTTGGGATTTAAAGTGTTAAAAAGGTTTTCAAAAATAAATTTATTTTTGCAGATAGCAATCTCCCCTCCCACCACCGTGTTCCCTTGCCAGCCCTCTCTCCCACAATGGAGATGGGGACCATTGTATCCTGGGAAAAGAAAGAAGGTGACAAACTTAATGAAGGCGACCTCCTTGCCGAAATCGAAACCGACAAAGCCACAATGGGTTTCGAAACGCCAGAAGAAGGTTACTTGGCCAAAATCTTAGTCCCTGCTGGCTCGAAAGACGTACCTTTAGGCAAGCTCTTGTGTATCATTGTCTCAAACGAAGCTGATGTGGCTGCATTTAAGGATTTTGTTGACTCTGGTGAACCAGATAAGCCTGCAACTGCTCCTAAGCCAGCTGCTCCTGCTGCTAGTGCACCTGCTCCTACACCTGCCCCGGCTGCTAGCCCCCCTCCCCAGACACACACACCTAGTTCAGCTGATGTATCTACAATATTTGCTAGTCCTCTTGCTAAATCCATGGCAAAAGAAAAGGGCATTGAACTGGCTGTGAGTAATTAGTAGTTCATTTTGTCATTAATCTCTATAATTAGTGGAATTTTAATGGTTTTAGAATAGATGTAAACTAATGTAAAATATCCTCAGCTCAAAATAGAGTACAGAATAGTAGGAAGGAGTAAAATTAGTTGCCCCAAGTAAATTTAGTGAAGAAAACATTTGATTACCATAGTAACTCTGATGTAGTTGCAAGTATGACTAGTTTTTTTATCGAAGGATTCTACCCACTTTTTATTATAACATATACATTAATGAACCTTATTTTTGAGGCAGCACATAATGTCATTTTTATAAGCCAATCAAAAGTATTTATATCAAGCAATTATATAAATTTAAAAAAAAAAAAAAAATGCAGAAATCTTAGCTCCCAATTTTTTACAAATTCTTTTTTATTTCTGTAGACTAAAATGCAAATTCTGATGGGAAAATTGTTTGGGTTTAAAAATTGAATTAGTAAAAAACTAATAGCTTCTTGTGAAAGATAAATACATTGATTTAAAATGGCTTTCCTGGAAATTACTCACTGTATTTTATACCATAATTTTTCATAAATTTTTGACAACAATAAGTTTAGGAATCAAGGAGGGCAAACTGTTTTTTTTTTTTTTTTTAAGTGGTTATTTTTATCAAACAAATTTGCAAAAAGCTTAATTTTTTTTTTAACTGTTATTATTATTTTTTAGTTTGAAAAATAGATATACAATTTAGTTTTTTAATGAGAATTTTTTTTTTATATTTGATTTTAAATATTTCTAATCAAAAAGCTTTGGATGGGGATTTTAAATATTTGTACATGAGTTATGAGCAAAATTTTATTCATATCGGTTTATATGTGCCTATGTTATTTTTCAGTCATTAGTTTAATTATCTAAACCCATTTTTCCACTTTGGTTGCAGAATACTAATTATAAATCACAAAAATATTTAACATAAAATTTTGTGCATATATGATATACAAATTAAGGTTGATAATTTTTTTTTTATTGTCATTATCTAAATTATTGATTCTTTAACAGGGGATAAAGGGTTCTGGTCCTGGTGGTCGAATCAGGGCCCAGGATTTAGAAGGGGCTGCACCATCTTTATCTGCCGCTGCATCCCCCTCAACCTCCTCTGGCCAGTATACAGATATTGCCATGACTAATATGCGACAAGTATGTATTCAAAAACTGTTTCTTTTTAATACTTTTTTGAGAATAATTTAGTGTATTTTCATTTTAATCTTGGTATTATTATTTAATATATTATGAGCAATAAATTCTAGTTCTTTTCTAAATTGTATATATTTTTATTTTTAGGTTATAGCTCGTCGCTTAGTCCAGTCGAAGCAAACTATCCCTCATTATTACCTTTCTGTAGATATTAGGATGGACCGAATTTTACGGTAAGTAAAATATATATATTGTGACTGACTAGCAAATGCATTGCATTAATTTAGAATTTTGTTGTAAACTAATATTCTCCCTTGTTTAGTTGTATTTCTAATTATGTATTAAAGATTTTTAAGCAAAACTTGTATAGTTAAAAAATATTTTTTGTATAAGCCAGGGTACTGCCCAATCATTTAAAAAAATGTGTTTCTAAACAGATGTTGTACACAGCATTTTCACTGTTAATTTTAAAACTCTCCTACATAAATTTTTAAACTTTCAGGTTACGGTCGGAACTGAATGACATGTTAAGCAAGGATGGTGTCAAATTATCTGTAAATGATTTTGTTGTGAAAGCAGCTGCGTTAGCATGCAAAAAAGTTCCAGAAGTAAATTCATCGTGGCAAGACACTTTTATACGACAGTAAGTGTAATGGATTTTAAATTACTTTACTATACCTTAAATTTTATGCATTATTATGAATGCCTTCCATTTGTATGGATACACAGCATTTCCCAAACTGTACTAGAAGGAACACTTGATGTTAAGTGAGTGATTTTCAGAGACTGTTCGTGGTAGTTAATGAGACGAAAAAAATTAAATTTCTGTATTCGTCTAACAAAAACAAACCATTTTCATCAAACAAAAAGTACTTGCTCAGACAGTAGTTTATTTTCCTTACTAGATGGTGTGATCACTTCTATGTCACAATTATCCACTTTTGTTTTGGTAGATCTGAGTACGAAGCTTTTACCTTTTGTTTTACACTTGAAAGTTCAAAGTGTTTAAAATGTAAATTTCATGAGTCGCTGATGTATCACCTTGGATTTTATAACTGGCGAGAAGTCCTAAGTAAGGACCACTGATGTGAACAATGCTAACCTTTTGTTGGAATGGAGTTGTGGCTTGACAAGCACCATGAGACCTGAGAATCATCATCCATCAACTGCTTATTCAAAGGGGGATAACAACAGCTGGAAGTTTACTTTCAAAGTTAAGATATTGCTAATTCCTCGGATTTGAGTTTGGGTTATGTTGCCTAGTCTATGTACTGATGTCTTGTTTAGTTTGGAGATCTTTTGATTTTAAGTTCAAAAGTGAAATTGCTCTGCTTATTCGAGGTAAACTGCTACTAAAACTTAAATATTGTTCTCGTTTGGACGCAGAAGATGATATGCATCTTTAACTGACTTTCTGTGATACCAGACATTAAAAACTTAATAACAAGAAATAATAAATAACATTCAATATTTGTGAGCCTTCAAGAACAACTTTTGCTTTAAAAGGGGTTCTGTGACCCAAAAAGTTGGAAAATGCCTTTGGTAGAGTTATGAAAAAGTTAATATCATTGTAATTTTTAAAGGTACCATGCTGTTGATGTCAGTGTTGCTGTCAGTACAGAATCGGGTCTTATTACACCGATTGTGTTCAATGCAGATTCAAAGGTAAAATTTTTTTTGCAAAATTCTTGTAGATCTTTTCTTAGGAAGCTTTTTTTTTTAATCTTAGAACTTGCTAAATTTAATTAGTGTAGTATAGTACAACCTGTTACTCATCTACCACTTTTATCTAGTTTCTCAAGTTAAGGAAATTTAATTTTGAAATTTACACTAAGAAAAGAGAAATTTTAAATTAGGCCACTTATTATTATTTTATTTTAAATAAATCTCTTATTCAGTTAAAAGTATATCAGGATGTTTGACAAAAGGGAAAGTATGGAAAACATTGGCAAAATTCTTTAAAAATCAGTGGTTTTTTTAAACTGCAATCAAAGATAATGTATTTTTTTCTTTGTGTGTGTGTGTGGAGAGGGTAAAAATTATAACAATTAATTCCACAAGAATGAAAAACTACATTTCCAATCAAGAAATTTATGGACAGATTGATTTTTTATGCAAATCAATTTCAACAAATTTAGTTTTTTTAGTACATATAACAGAGCATTGTCAAGGATATTCAAAATGTTTTCTTATAGACACTCTATAAATAATTTGTTATTTATGGTGCTTTTGATTAAAATCTTAATGATTGGAAACCCTCAATTCACCTAAACAACATTGGGCAGTGACTCACTTATACTACATCATCTGTTATGAAAAAATAACTATACTTCTCTGTTGGGAAATATTCAATGTCTTTTTCTGAGTATTTCAGTGATAACCACATATACTCTTAAATATTCATAAATTATCAATTTTCTAATGGTCTAATTATTTTTGGACCACCCTATATTTGTAAGCAGGGATTTTTTTAAAAAATAGTTATTAAAGTTTGGTTTTAAACACTGCATTAGAAATTTTCTTTATTGGTCTATCTTATGCAAACTTACTGAAACCCTATTCTTTGAATATCTTCTAACTTACCAATGGGGTGTATGATTTTTTCTTTGTATTTGTTTTTATTATACTTTTAATTACCCAATAACAGAATATTTGAACTTTTTTTAAAGGGCCTCTCCACTATAAGTTCTGACACAAAAACTTTAGCTGGAAAAGCAAGAGCAGGAAAATTACGTCCTGAAGAATTTCAGGTAAATATATAAGTATGAAGTTGGTTAAAAGATACTTCTAGCTATATTTAAGTAAATGTAATTATAGATTGTGCAGATATTCAGGCACAACCAAGGCCAAATTCTCCAATTTGTATCTGAAAAATCTTGGAATATCAAGAATAAAAAAGTTTAAAAGAAATAAAGATTTAAAAAAAAAAAAAAAAAAAAAAAAAAGGAAGATACTTTATTAGTTTGGATTCTCTCTTCTTAAAATTTTTTATTATCAGGGAACACAGTTTACTAATTTATAAAGTACTAAATGTTTGAGAATACAATAAAATATCCATACATTATATTATGTACCTAGTTTTACTTCTTTGATAAAGGATGTTGTGGATAATCCAGAAACGAGTGGGACTTCTGTAAATGTGATGAAAGAAATTTATGTATCCTACTCCTATTTTTCTTAGTATTTAATATAGGGTCCTTAAGACTTCAATCACTATCCATATTCTATACTGGAACAATATAAAATTTAGGGACAAATATTCTTTCTTGATATTGGTTTCAAAATGGACAGTGTATTTATTAGAAAACAAAAGAAGTGTAAATTTAATTTATATTTGAGACAATGCAAGAGTAAGTGAAGGTTTTGTAGTATGCCAACATATATATGTATACTAGTTAAGAAATTGATTGCCAAGTAATGCTATCTGTTTAATCAAAACAATGTGATTTTTTTAAAGTTTCATACCATCTATGTATTGATGAATTTTTCTGTGCAAAATACAAGTAATAAAACTTTATTTTTAGAAATTGAGCATATTTTATGTAACAGTAACTAAAAAGTGTTTTGAAGATTTTTAAATATTCAGCATAAAATGAAATTTTATGGTTAATATGGTGTATGAATTTAACTTTTAAAATGTTTGCTACCAAAGCTAATATTTTGTGTTCATTTACATGTGTTAAGGTCTTACACACATTTTAAACTTCTAAATTTTTTTTTTTGTATAAGTATAATAGGTTAGTTTTAGCAATAAATAAATTCTCAATAGTTGGCAGCAAATATGTTATATATATATATATATATATATATATATATATATATATTTGTATATTTTCACTAACTTAAATTATTGCTATAACCCAAATTATCTAGAAAATCTTGAATTTCACATAATTTCTTATTAATATGCTATACCAAACTCTTTGATTCACAAGCAGTATTGTAATTTCCACTTATTGAGAAATCAAATTGATATTGTGTTTTAAATTTTGAGTTATGTTTTATTTATATTTCAACCCAGCTTATAAATATGTATGTTTTTTTAGGGTGGAACTTTCACAATATCTAATTTAGGGATGTTTGGAATCAAAAACTTTACTGCCGTGATCAATCCGCCACAGGTAAGTTTCAAATTTATTGAGTACATTTTTCCATATTTAAACTCTGAAGTTGTTCCATTCTGTTTGTATTTGAAAAGCTGAAAAATAATCATTTAATAAAATATTTCAGTCTTGCATCCTAGCTGTTGGCGGCACAGAAAATACAGTTGTACCAGATGACACTTCTGAAAAAGGGTGAGATAAACTTGTTTTCCAAAGAGAGATAAAAATAATAATTAAAAAAAAAGTGAATGACATTTCATATTTTATAAAGTATATTTAAGTTTATATGAAGAGCATTATGTAGGAAAGACTGACAATTTTTCATAAGCTTTGGTTTTTTCTATTTCTTATAGATTATATAGATCTTAGATTTTTTTTCAGGGGGGAGGTTATAATTTGATTTGATTTTTTTTTTATTATTATTTAATTACCATTAAATTATTGGTTGGTTTGCTAAGGTTTTTACATTCAAGATTACTGGAAGCCCCTTAATTACTTTTTATTTAAACTTAAAAGATTTAATATTTTGTAAAAAAATAACATTTTTTTTTTTTTTTTTTTAAATATTTTGGGTGGAGGAATTTTTTCGAACAAAGCTATAGTAAAACATTGTTATATGTAAATTTTACTTAGAATATTATTCTCTAATAGAAATAGTATATATTTTTTTGTTCCAAGAACTTTGAATCAAATGTAATAAATTCTAAATATGCATTTTTCCTAATTTTATAGAGGGTAAAGCAAGATAATTATTAGTACAATTAAAAATAAAATTTAAATTAAACAAAGCTGGTGTTTAAATTTTATTAACTAATCTTTACAAAATGGGAAAATATATCATGCTGCCATCTGGTGGTGATTAGGACAATCAGCTGATGGGTTTCCTTAAAGAATTAAAGTGAATTTCATTAAAGAACCCAAGTTTCAATGTTATTTTCTGGATCCAAAACAATAATGGTGCAAAATTTGGACCACATCTTTTGCATGACCTTTTAATGTATTGTGGACAAAATTCAAAATGGTAAAATTAAATAGTGTTTGTCTGTATCAAAGTAAATTTTCAAATGCATCGCAATGATTATGATGTATTGTTGGGCAGTGGTAGAAGTGGCGAAAAAAAGTGGGAGGATACCAAAAATTTGGTGATAAGTGCATAAAGAAATAATGTATACTTCCTAACATTAACATTAAATGAGAATCCAAAATGTATTGTTATTTTAATACATATTCAGCGACTTAGTTTTTTTCTTTGGAAGTAAGAGATTAAGTTAAGTAATAATTCAATGTTAAATACATAACTGTTTATTTAGATTTAAATGATACTTATAAATGTGCGTACTTTCATGAGATTAAATTAATAGAGAATTCTAAAATTTAAAAAAAAAAAAAAAAAAATAGCTGGTCTTTATATGAAACAAGAATATAAATTTAACTTAAAAGAAAGTTTCTCTAAAGTTAAAAGTTGACCAAGAGTAACTGCATTTGTTAGTAAAAATACTTATATATCGTACAAAGTAGTACAATTCATTTTTATAATAATATGATTTATATATCATAAATAGTTTTAAAGAAAAAATAATTTTTTCTCAGTGTCACTACTTTTAAAGGTTAATGTTATTTTTCATTAGTTGTTTTTAGGCGGATTGAATGCTATAAAAGTGGGGGGATGGATTTCAGTGGTTTTAGAAGTGGGGAGATGCATGGGTATTATCTTGATAAGTGAGGCGACTTGTCTACCCACACTTCTAGCACTGTTGTTGGGTAATTATGGGATTAACTTTTTAACCATTTAAAGTTAATACAGTTCTATATAATTACATAAGACTTTTTTCATATTTAAAAGAGTTAAACAATTTCCTTGAATTTGTCTTCTATATTACTGTAACATATACTTAGATAACCATGTTGATCCCATTTAACGTTTCATTCCAATTGTAAAAGTGTTTTTACTTTTTCATCCACTATGTGTAGAAAGTTAAGTAATCAGCCACAAAAATCAAACTACATTTTTCTGTTTTTTTTTAAGATTATCATGATACACTCATTGCAAAAGGGCAAAAATCCTAATGGTATCTGGATGCTCATGTGTCATCAGTTTCCCTGAAAATTTAACTTTTCACGATTCTAAAAATAAAGAACTTGATTTTTATGAAACTGGAAAGATATATGCATTTGGGGATTGAATGGGTCCCAAAAAGGTGCTTTTAAAAATGAATAGCATCCATGACATTGGATTGCAAAAACAATATGTATCACAATGGAAGGAAAATGTTAAACTTCCAGTTTCAATTTTGTTTTTTGTTGTCAAAGAATATTTTCTCCTCCAATAAGCTTTAATTTAAAATTAAGATTTTTATTTCATTATTCCCAAAAAGGTTACATTGGCCAGTTTTTTTTTTCTTCTTTTTTTTCTTCTGTTTAATAAACAATTCCTTGGATATGGAAGTTCAGAGTTTTTTCAGACAGGGATCAATCTTTTAACAATTAAAAACTACTAACACATTTAATTCCCCCTACTTTTTACATTGTGCTCTATACAATTTGAAACATGCAGCATTTTTATTACCTATGACAGTAGGTAAACTATACAATCAGCATACATTTTCATAATACAGTACAAATTAATTTTCTGGCACTTAAAGATATGTTATTAAGCGAATGGTATTTTAAGTTTTTATACCGGACCTTCAATAATTTTTTTAAAAAATTATTTTTTAAATTTATAATATTAACTTGCATCACCTATTTCTAAAAAAAATTAATTCAGGATATTCTGTGTACATTATAGTCTTACATTACTAGAGGATACTCAAGGTAATGTGATATTCCTTTCAATAATACCCTGTAACCAAGCCAATATCCTGAATGATTGGTTTGGTTTACTATTCTTTCACTATTTTAGTTCAAAGTTATCTGGCTACTTCACGATGAAGTTGCTAAATTTCAGAATCCAATTCGATACTCTTAATAGAGTTTTCTTCTTTCAAGATGAAAATACTGATAATAATGATGGTCTTTCAAGGGATACATTCCTTTGAAGGACTATCTTTATGTGGTGTTCTTGCTAATATCCCCCAGTTTCAGCAGTGTCTGTAAGGATAATTTATAGCTTGTAGCCTTCTTGTATCAGATAATATATAAATCAATCAACCACACTCCTGAATTAATTGAAAAAGTTTATTAAGTATTAATTGGACCAACTTGCACTCAGCATGAGTTTCTATGAAAATAGGGGATGGGTTTTAGTGTACTTGAGTCACCTCAAGTAATGTGACAGAGTATAGTATTGTTTATTAGGTACTCTTCCATTAGATGGGTACCAGATAAAAATTGCAACAAAACCTTATTCAAACTAATAACCTTCAAATCCTTTATAATTCCTCAAACAAACTATTATAGGATTGCGATAGCAATCCTACAACAAACAGTAAATATTTAATTTTGGAGATACATTTACGCATCATTTGAACATTTAGGCTTAGTGCTAACTGCTTCATCTGGTACCCATCTAAGGCAAGATGAGTACCAGTTCGTTTATTGTTATGTGTAACTTCACTAGGAGTAATTTCTAAAGCTTTATGCACATTTCTGTATGTTTAAATGTTTTTAAGTTGTAACATTTTTTAACTGTGAATTCATATACATTTTTTTCAGTTTCCGATCTGTAAAAGTCATGAGTGTCACCTTGAGCTGTGATCATCGAGTTGTAGATGGAGCAGTTGGTGCTCAGTGGTTAGCTCATTTCAAGAAGCTTCTAGAACAACCTGAGCTAATGCTTTTATAAATTGTACAATTATATCATTTAAAATGATCCTGGTGATTTAAAAATACTGTCCTTTTTTCATCAATTAAAAAGAGAAGCAGCCTATTTATAATTGTGCTTCATCATTCATTCAAAATTTGTATTATAGTAATTTTGTACAGTTTATTTATATTTGTGTTGAAGTTCAGTGCAATCTGTTTAGGGACATTTACAATATACTAAATAGAATCCGTGTACATCCTTTGCCAATAAAATATTTTTTTTTTTAATATTCTGATATTTTTAATGTATCTGAGAAATAAAAAATGTTTTGTGTTTTTATTATTAAGTTTTTCATTTCAGGGATTCATTGGAAATATTCACATCATTTTTTAGCTTTCTGTTACTCATACCATACATCCTTTATTAAAATAAACTTTGTTTAGCTAATATATTTTTTGTTTGTTTAAAGTAACTTTTAAGATTAATAACAATAGTAAAGTAAGAACATGTATTGTCTTCATTTTTACTTGTTAAATTTGTGCCAACCTAAGCTTTCTTTAGCTTAAAAATATTTATAGAACCATATTTAATTTGTGAAAGATTTTATTTTTTGCTTTTAATATTTTCTAATAAAGGACATTTTTGTTTTTATGAGTCTTGATTTAAGTTTGACAATGTAGGTTGAATTAATAAACAAATGCAAAGCTTTCTTTGTGTTCAATATTCGTAAGAAACAAATATATCTATACAAGTTATATTTAATTTATTAATATTTTATAAGTGAATTTTTTTTTCATATTTCTACAAATTATATCAGCCGATTGTTCAAACTCTCATTAGCAATACATTTGATAAGGTAACCATGAATACTCAAAATTTCCCCAATTTATTTCTTACTTAAACTGCTCCAAAATACCCATTTTTAGTGTGTGCTCCATTTTAACAATGTTGTCAGAGAAGTAAACACATTTTTAAAAAAATCTGAATTATTCAGTGATACTTTCGAAATTAAAATTTATCTGAATTGACAACAATTGTATATGTATTGTGCACATTTTATATTTTAACTTTTTAATATTAATATTTTTAATTGCTTGTCAAATTAGAAATTAATATTATTAGTTTTTGTAAAAGAGTTCTAAACAACTCTGTAAATGATAGTATTTTATTCAAAAATTGCCAGTATCATTACTCAAATTTGTTCACCTGCTAATATACTGTTCCAAAACCCTTAAAGTTGGACATCATAAATGCATAACTTGTATTTGAAATATATATATGGCTTTGAAACTTACAATCTCAAGGCATAATAAGTTCGACCAATTGACAAGTTGGTAACTCATCCTTTCGTTTCTCGTTAAACTTATATTGGTTTACTGGACAGTTTCTCAAAAAGAAAATCCTTGAACATGCATTTTCAATCATATTTTGATTAAATTCCTAAAATCGAAATGATTAGACAAGATAGTGATTGATGCCAATCGGCTTGTGCTTGTTTCTTCGAGAACATCTGGCAGCAGATTTCTGCTAAAAGCATTTTTGTAATTAATATGTCTGCTCTTCAGACTTTTCTCTGCTCTTTAGATATAGTTGTGTTGTAGTATAGCCCTTGTGCTGTACGAATCCTAAAATCAAATGATCAACCTTCACTATCTTATTAAAAGGATATTTAGCAGGTTGTATTGAGTCGTAAGATATTGGATTTTATTTGATGCTCTCAGTCCTGAAAAAGCACACCAAGTTAAATTAGATATATTTTATAGAAAGTTTGTTATAAATCATACTTTAAAAACATTCTTATGACATATTTTGAATTAATGTACCCTTGCGTTGAAAGCATTTGAATTTCTTCAGTCTACAAGAATTTTTTTTTGTAGGTTTTGAATACATTGATTTAAATGGAAATTTTGCACCCTGTAAAAGTTTATTAATAATACAAAATGGTTGAAAGTTTTCTGTAGGCTAGGTTTCAAGAGTTCTTTGAATGGTTAAATGTTAAAAGGAAGCATGTCAATAGCTTTTCAATTTGACAAGACCTCTTTTTACTTTAGCAATTCATTTGAAAATTACAGCCATGAGAGTAAGCCTCTATTGGGTATACTGTTATTTTTAATTGAAAAAGTTTCCCAGTAACCCTTACAAAATTCTTTAAAAAAAAAACACACCTTATTTTATTGCTTTCAGAAACAATTTCTGAGTCTATTTCATGAATAATATCCTATGAAAGATGCTTTGCGAATAAAATCCCAGAAAAAGGTTTTCTAACTCTCATTTTGGTTTAAGTAAGGCTTGTTTGGTATTTCTGGGTCGAGGGTACGCCGCAGGATTTAGCCGCTTTTCCGTGCATATGCATCGGGAAAGAGACTTTTGTACAGGTATAATCTGCCACGTTGCATTTAACATAAGTCCTTTGAAGTTTGAACTTAAAATATCGAGTTCCAAAGCATACGGATGTTTTCTTTTTAAAGTATTAACTCAAAATTAGAAAACTCCTTAAAGGAGGACTTTAAAATGTCGACATAATTACTTGTATATATTTAACAAAATTATCTCGAATTAAGTATACTATTTGTCAAAGTAAGGTTTATTAAAATCTTCTTAAACTTTTTTATGACACTAACTATTCTCTGCAAACTTGCGATTCAAGTTATAGAAAAAAAATATAGACATGGCTCCTAAACACTTCTACTTCGGTAAATGACAATTTTCTCCTCTTTTCAAGGACGCAGTATGTTAGCAATTTGATACTTGCACTTATTTTCTATTCTAAAGTTGTTTCACTAAAAAACATCGCTTTTAAAAGTTACATATGAGCAAAAAGATGTGTAAAGACCAACATAAATTTAAATTTCAGGTTGAAATTAATGTTCAAGGGGAGAGCTCCTACCATCATATTACAGGAGTCCTCTTCGCATGTTCACGTAGCGCCATCTAGTGCTGAAATCTGCGGTTTTCTTCCGTGGTGCTCTGAAATCTGAATCTCCACAAATTTGATTGGAACTTATTAAAAAATCTTGAATATTTGGATATGAATATTCTCCTTAGTCATATCTAAGACTTTTTAGCTATGGTGAGCTTTAAACGTTAATATTGTTCTGCATTTCGACTGCGATTTCGACTGACGCTGCCGAATCGACGTCCTCCCCAAACGCTAGCTTTCGATATCGAATCACGAAGACCCCTTGAATTAAAAGACTGTAGTTATTTCAGGTAATTTCCTCTTATACTACAAATTGCTATATTTTTCGTCATAAATATGAGCTAGACTATCAATTTCTTGAAATTATTTTGTATTGTTTCGCTGTTTAATTTTGATAAACGTTCATATCGTAATGCAGTAGTCCTTATTCGCACTTGCTCCTCCATTGTAATTTGCCTCCTGTAAGCTCTTACTTGGCTTCACTGAACTGCGTGCGCTGCTTGTTGTCAAAAACTTCGGTCGGTGTGTTTCTCTATATACTGATCTGAATGTTTTCTGGTAATAATTCTTTTAATTTTTTGAACTTTCCTTCTTTTATTATGCTTATAGTGGTATTCTTGATTACTGTTAATGATCACACTACTGCTCCCTTATGCCTCTCCTATCGTTAGTTAAGTAAAAATATGCACAATAATCAACAATCCGTAAAATTTAAAATTACCTTTTAGTCTAGGACTATTATTTTGAAGTGTTCATTTTTTCTGATGTATTTGAGATATGTTTCATGTGGTGGTAAACTTTATGTGGGAGGGACTGCATAACGGCTCTTATGCATTAACGACAAACAATATGTTTGTACAACACGTGCTTGTTTTAGAATTGTGTATAATTTTTCCTCTACATTGTTTAATTTTTTTTAATATTTTACAAAATTCTCAACTGTTCTCAAGGACTATCATAGTTTTAGATTCCTTAATAGTTAAATTCGATTTCGTTCATGAATTTTTCTTTCAAGTTGAATAAGATGTATCATTGAAATATCACTTGCGTAATCTGTTAAAAACTTAAAAATAAATTAATTAATTATCATATTTCTTTAAAAAAGATTCACGTTAAAGGATTTCGTATGCCCCTTGACAGTTGATCTGATCAGGCCTGTTCGTATTAATTAAGTCAATCAATTCTTAATTAAAAAAGGCAGTAGTATCACAACAATTAGAATTACTATCTAAATAAACGAATGTTGCAAATGGATATAAATAAAATGATATATAGGAAAATGATATAAATATATTCTGATCTGCCTAGTTAGTGATAATCATGATATGCCCTTGAGCCTATAGTTGGTTATATTTATTATGTATATTTGTCTAGACTCAAATGAAGAATTAGATAAAAAAAAAAAGGGGGATAAGTATATATTTATAATTATCAGTTTTTTTTTTTTTTTATTTTTTTTATTGCAATGAGTTTAGAATTACCACTTTATATATAGTAAAATTCCAATTGTAGTGGTGTCATATTAAATATATTTTGATTGCTGACTTGCATCACATTCTTAAAAGTAGGTAAATGAAGACTTTTAATGATTTTCAGGTTTTCTTAAGTGTTAGATAAATTAAATGTGTCCTCGCTGTGTAACTTTTGTCAGTGGCATAGGGAGGTGAAAGGATTTTATAAGCAGTTAATAATTTTTCAAACTTTATTTCCTCATAACTTTTTTTTTTTTGGTAGGAAAAGAGAAAAAAGAAATTTTACCTCTTTTCAGTATGTTACTGGCAGTGTAAAAATTTTTTTCACTGCTTTTGTGACAAGGATAGATATGTGGTTCATATTTTGTATATTTATACTTTTCAAACCATGTTTTCCCCACCTCCCCTCGAATGAAATAGAAGGGTACAAAATCATAAATGCTACTTGATTATTTAATTAATTGAAGAAAAGCCTGATTTTTTAAAATTGTAAATCCATTTTTAATTTTGGTAGTTTTCCCCTCACATAATAATAAACATATTTTGCTAACGCCATTTTAGAAACATTGTTATAGGGGTCATTCCATGAAAAATCAGGAACAAAAAGTATACTAATAAAAACACTTTTTTAACTATAAATAGCCTTAGTATGATAGATATAATTAATTGCAATTTCAAATTGCAATTAAATATTTGAATTATTGCTTAAATTTTACTCCCAAATGTGAAATGTCACATCTGTGGAATGTTATCACTTTCTATTTTGACTTTTATCAGGGTAATATTTTATAAATTAAACAAACTTAAAATTCTGTAGACTAGATTTTCAGGTTAAGAAAATGCTCTGGAACACATTTTTAATGCTTACAAATCAAGTTTAAGTATTCTGTTAATTTTATTTAAATTTGTATTCCTGTAACTAGAGCAATAGGTCACATCTGTGAACACCCAAAAAAGTGCCATTAAATCCCTGCAGTAGGTAGTAATATACTCTTTTGTTAAAGAAATCAGGTGTTTTATTTTGATGCAAAGAACAAGCTTCAGACTAAGTTATTTATGAATAATTTTATCAAGTTATTGGACTTGAGAGAAAAAAGTTGAGATGAGATGTCGTATCTGTTGAAATCAATAGAATTTGAATTATCAATTAAATTTATAAAATAATTGTTGGAATCTATAAAATATGATGAAATTGCATTAAATAAAATCTTAACAGAGAATTCTAACATGCTAAAAACTATCGTTTTGTCACATCCGTGGAACTAGTATCCATGGAACCGTTGGTGAAAGAGAATGGTACATTAATTTTTTTGATATGTATATTCTTGAACATATTCAACAGCCTAATATATTGAAAAAGCATCTTAAAAAATTAAATATAAATTATACACACTTTTTGCTTTGTATATTTGATTTAAAATGCATGGCATTTAAGAATTTTAATTTTTTAAATAAATATAATTTTATGCAAGTGTTTCAAAATTGGATCCTTCCCCCCTCAATTTAATTTTTTTTGTTTGTGACTAGTTCAACCAACTTTTTTGATTTTTACTAATTTTTATTTCAATTAAGAGGTGAAATAAGACAATTTTCTCCTTCAAAATATCTTTTTTTTTTTAATATATCTTTTGAGGAATTCCTAATTTAAAATTAATTATTTGTAATATTAGAACTGAAAAAAATAAGACAGTTTGTTCTTCATCAAGCGTGACTTAACTCCTCATACATTTATATTGTATTGTAGTAGGTTATATTTTCAGAAATAAACATTGTCAAAATATTGTATTTGCAAATTTTACAAAAATCAAAAATAGACATAAAATTATTTTTTCCTTGCATCTTTTTAATTTGTATAGTATTTAATCAGTTATAAAGTAATGTAACTTATATTTTATAACTTTTTACTTTAAATGTAACTTCATTAAATAATTCTCTGCAGCGTTTTATACCTCGTTGCATCCATGGAGACTAATTTTTATAATATTTATAAAATAAAAAAAAATAAAAAAAATTATCTCAAGCACTATAATAGTATTACTACTCTTGATTATACACCCCTTTATAGTAAGCAATAAGATTTTGTAAGAAAGTTTTTTTTAAAATTTGATCAAAAACCTGATTTTTTGTAGAATGATCCATATGCATCCTCACTATGAAAGTCTAAAATTGCTTTGCATCTGAGGCACCTTGTGTTAACTTATGCTTGACTATATATTCTTGCAGTAAAATCTTTGTCACCTGCTAAGGTTTTACTAAAAGAACGTAATGTAGTATATTTTCATAGAGGCGTGGCATAGCTTGAATATTTAATTTTATTTATTTCATGGCCAGAAAAGTCTTTTTTTCTTTCCATACTGAAGAGAAACTAGTATTATAGCTGATTGAAAAACACACACTCTTGCACCCTTGAGATTCTTCGAAAAAGAGTGCAAAAAAAAAAAAAAGAGAGATGCATTGGCCTCTGGGAAAAGCAATAAGCTGAGAAACTTAAGTTTACATTTGGAAATTACTTGTGAGAAAAACAATAATAATCATGTTTGTATATAAATTGAGAAAGAGAACCTTATGTTTGATGAGAAAAAAGCCTTGTCAAGTGTGAATACTTGGAAAAATTGAATGACACAACCTGTCCTGAAATAGTTACTTGTATAAAGTGAGATTCCAACTCAAGTCACTAGAACATAGGTGAATTTAGAGGGTAATCAAAAGCAGTAGATGTCTACAGTGGAGGCATGTAAACTTAGAAAATTCTGATGATACTAACGGCAAACATCAAAAGATGTTTAAAAAATTTGCGGCAAAACCAAAACTTTCGGCAAAGGGAAGCTAGCATGTAGTTATCATAAAGTAAAAAAGGAGGGCTTCAGTCGATAAAGTTTCCATGGTTTGTTGTGACCAAAGTTGCATTTTGGCAATAGTTATAGCTTTGTTGAAATTGTTCAACAAATAATACATAGTAAGTACTTTCTATAATATTAAAGAAGTACACATTTTATTTGCCATTTCTAGCTTAATTGAAGATTTTGCATCTTATTAAAAGGAGCAGATTCTATCCTCAAATATTTGTGGAGTTTTTTCATTTACTAAGATTGCCCTTCCCTACATTTTACAAGCCTTTTTAAAAAAAGAAGAAAATAATATATAATAGCTTAATTCTAGAATCTAGTACCACTAATTTTTATAGGAAATACCGATTATATAGTTTATCTAGTCTGTTTAGAAATCAATCTACTTCTGATAATGGAATGAGAAATACGTAGATTATTGAACACAATACTATAAGTTAGTGTGCAGTGGTAGTAACCACTTCTGATCATCCAAACATGGGCGCTGCCAAGAAGGTGCGCTTGCACCACCTTGTGCTTAAATTAAAGGTGCATTTGGTTATGAGTTTATTAGCCACAACTTGAATGCAAAGTAATAATATGAATTGTGTGTGTTTAAAGACTTTCCAATAGTTTAAAAGAGCATGTAGCAATAATGAACACAATGTTAATGTAATTTTGCATGTGAATTAATTTATTGTGTTAATTTCGTAGTTAATGAATCCCTTAAATTTTAATTTTGAAAATCTTAATTGATCTTTAATGGCATGTAGTATTTAGCACTATTAGTAAAGTTATTCCTTCTTTAATTCTTCATCTGACAAATTGATTCATCTGATTTTTTCGCTAGGTACTAAAATTTTGCTCATTTATTTTTTTTGTATTCTAATTCGTTAATAGTAAACCCCAAATTTGTTTGCATACCCATTGTTAGAACTAAAAGTACTCTAAAAAAATGATTTTTTTATTACGTCTAGCCTTTATAGAATTAAAATTAAAAATATTTTATAGATTATTATTATTGTTTCTCAAAGTAAGTATTTTTTTTTTCAGGTAAAAGAAGAATAAAGAAAAAAAACATGCCTTGTGGATCTTCAAAAGATTCCAACCATCAGGATAAAAATGTTGAGAATGGTCATTGTGCATTTCAAGACTTGGATCATTCTATTCTTCAACATTCATTTAACTTGGGAGTCACAAATGTGCAGCAAATCTTGAAGTGTATTCAGAATGGCACCAAAGAAGTTAAAGACATCATACTAAATGAATGTAATATCATTTATGAGTGCAAAGTGTGTGCCAATTTGTTTCGGAGCCTTGCTAACTTTCTCTACCATAAAAGATGCTACTGTAAGAAGCACCTTTGTGAAGGGATGCTTCTATTTGAGAATTTTGAAGAGGCTGCACCTGTGGTCGTTCAACCTGAACCTCCAGACAAGGAACAATCAAAGGAGAATGAAAATCTGTCTCGTATGACAAACTGTACAGTCAACTTGGTGAAAGCAGATTTTTTGTCAGAGAAGAAAGTTGCTGCTTCAGATGAAGATATAAATGCCTTGCTTCCAGAGCCAAGTGTTCCAAAAGAGAAAGTGGGTAGAGGTAAAGGAAAGACCAAAGAGCTAATGGAAGATGAAACTAAAAAAGCTGCCAAGCCTACTAGAACTGTGAGCCCTATGATATCACGTCGCACAAGAGAAAAGAATTCAGTCAGTGCAAGTAAAAGGGCTTTAAAGTCTGCAGCTGAACCAGAGCCTCCTAAGAAAAGTGCTAAATCTCTCAATAAAGCAACTGCTTCTTCTAAAGCATCTGCTATAAACATAGAGGATAGTGTGAAAGAGACTGAAAAGCCCCTAACTTCAAATAAAGAGCAAAAGAAAGGATCGTCTGAGTCAACTAAATCAAATGAGTCAGTTAAGGCAAAAGAACCTGTAAAAGTTAAAGAACCCGTAAAGGTTAAAGAACCTATAAAAGTAAAAGAGCCTGTTAAAGTAAAAGAGCCTGTTAAAGTTAAAGAACCTGTTAAGGTTAAAGAGCCTGTTAAGGTTAAAGAGTCTGTTAAAGTAAAAGAGCCAGTTAAAGTAAAAGATTCAGTTAAAGTAAAGGAGTCGATTAAAATGAAAGAGTTAGCTGAAGAAGAGGACCCAGTTAAAGAAGATCCTGCTATTGTATGTGAATCTGTTGAAGAATTAGTTGATATGGTAGATATCTCGGAAGAAAATATGGAAGAACCAGAAACAAAAGGGGAAATATTGGAAGATAATGAGGTTTCTATTGTAAATGAAGCTGAAAATTCCAAAGGAAATAATATTGAAGAAGAAGATCTACCATGCATAAAGACTTCAAAGCAAATGTATGTAAAGCCCTTAAAAAAGATTATTATTCATAAACCTAAATCAGTAGATCTGAAGAACAGTGTGTTTGATAACATTCGTAAAAATATTAAATCAAACAAGATTGGATTTACAAATATTACAAATGCATCAGGCAAAAATTTACAATGTTTCCCCAAGATTATTTTTAAAACCATAGATGGTAATCCACATGCTGTGTTTCAGAGTACTGATGGTGCCAAAACTGAAAATATTTCCTTTAAAGGTAAAGTGGAGACCTCAAAAGTAGATAGTGAAAAGTTGATTATAGTGTTGAAGAAAGATTCTAGCAATACTCCAGCTAATGATCAGAAACCCAACCTTGAAAAACCCTTTGAAACACCGAGAAACCAAAACGAGTTTCATTTGACGAGACGAAAGCGACTTTTGCAACGTTCGGATTGCAATGTGCAAGAACTGAAGTGCCTTAATTGCAATGCCCAGTTTACCTCTCTGAAAACTTTGTATTTCCATATGTTATCTATACACTCCAAGAAAAGATTGTACTATCCATGCCCATTTTGTAAGACACTGTTTGTTCAAATGTATGGCGTCACCAGGCACTTGATATCAATCCACAATAAAACAAAAGAGCAGATCAATAAGTTACGTGATATAATTAAAAAGAAGAGTGTGTGGAAGAAAGTTGATGATGCAAACATTGAGGCTGAGGAAATTATTCTAAATGAAACCAAACCATCAAATGCTGTGAAAGGACTTCCTAAACATGAATTGAAACCTGAGGTTCCTCCACCCAAAAATGATCCTCCGTTGATTAACAGTGAGAGCATTGTTAAAACTGTTACGAAACTCAATAAGGATGTTGTTCTACATAATTGCTCAAAATGTGGCAGGGCATTTGGCAGGAAGTCGTCTCAAGTAAGTCATGAAAAGTTTTGCATAATGAATGCAATAAAAGTAGAAACTGTTGACTTAACAGGTGGTGCACCAATAAGTCCACCACCAAATGTGTCATTTTTGTCGCTGTCACCAAAAAAAGTTGACCCTGAACAATTCCATCAACCAATACAGCAACAGAAGCCTTCTGATATCAAAGTCAGCACTCGTCCAAAAAGAGGAGCTGAAAAGCAGATGCATAAAGACTTTGTGGACAGCCAAACTTTGAAGTGGAGATCTGCCAATACTAACTCCAAGGCAACAACTTCAGTGAAAAAAACTATTGCTAAAAATATCGAGAAAAAAGTCCTTAATATTATGAATGTTGACACCTTACTTTGTACAAAATGTGATAAGACATTTTCCTCTTATTCTAACTTGAGAAGGCATGTTGCAATTCATGTAGGGTGGACTCGATTTAAATGCAAACATTGTGAATATCAAGCCTATAATAAATCTCAATGCTGGGCTCATGTGCAAAAGGCTCATGCAGTGCCCGAGGAGGATTTGTACAGTTCGGTTGTGAATATAGGAAAATCTTCACTGAAAAGAGCCTCGTTGCCAGCGGTACAAGTTGGTCAGATGACTAAAGATTCTCCTGATGTGAAAGCCAAGCGAATGTCGCTAAACACAAATGGTGTTTCTAAAGTGAAGGTTTCAAAGAAAAAAATTTCTAAAGCAGATGTGGAAAGGAAACATACTAATTTGAAGAAAGGAAATTTTTCTAAGAAAGAGGGTGCTAAAAAGGAAAAGAGTCAATGCCCGGAAAGCAAGAAAGAAGTTTCCGATTCTAAAGAAAGTACAAACTTAGAGAATAAGAAAGAGGTTCCTGTTTCAAAAAAAGAGAAAACCTTTATTTTAGAAAATAAGAAAGAGTATGGTATTAGGAAAGAGAAAAGCCAAACCATTGAAGCTAAAAAGGATATTCAGATTACTAAACAAGACAAAGTACAAAACATGGAAATTAAAAAGGATGATGCATTGAAAGAGGACAAATGTAATTCTACAGAAAATAAGGAAAGAAATCCATCTCTTGGTCCCATAATTAAATTTAACGTTCCCCAATTTAAAAAAGAAGGTGGAAATTATAAGTCAGTAACAACAAGTAACCCAACTACAATAATACTTTCCAAGAAATTTCCAACCTCTCCAACCATCCAATCGATCCTTACCATTTCACCTGAATCATTGTCTTCTGCCACTTCTAGCAAAACCTTTCCACTACGTTCTTCGCCCAGAAAAGGTGATGGCAAAGGATCGGATGAGAACAGTCTTACGAGTCTTGTTACACGGTCCAGTGCTTATACGAAAAGTGGCCCGATAACGATTAAGATGCCAGTCAGGTCCAACAGCACAGAGGAAAGACAAAAAAGCCCACCGATTGCACCAGAAAAGGGTTACACGAAAAAGGATAAACTCATCAGCGAGTGGTTCCCAAAGAAGGATATCAATTCAAATGCTCGAAGGGAATCTGCCCCTTTGATTATCGGATTAGTTCCAGCTGTAAATGCTCCTGTGACTCCTCGAGCCAAGAGTCCTGCATTTTCTTATGAAAGGTCGTAGTTGTTTTCTTTCTTTGAGTTGTAACACCTCTCCGCAAGTAGTTTGATGAAATGCTCAAGAACTTTTGAGTGCTTATTAAGTACTTGATGGCTATGTAAATTCAGTACATCTACATTCCCAAAGATGAAGATTTGCTCATGACAAGATATCAGAGGAGTTATTTTTGAGCTGTATTTAGTTATATAATAGCTAGAAGAAAAGAAACATTAAATTAAAAATAAGGTTGTTTTTTGTGGTGTGCCAGTAAGTGTATGGATATAAGTTTAATGAATTTTATCAATTGAAATATTATTTATACATGCAGGTGAGGCATTAAGGTATAAAGGCTGCAAGCATTAATTTTATTATTTCATTAAAAAATTATAGGAGTCACTCTAAATTATATTAACTTTTAATTTGATTGAAATCCATTGTTTGAAAATATTATTTTAAATTAAAATTAAGTGAAGTATATTGTTTGCTGATTTTAAAATATGCCTATATATTTTTGTATTTTGCAAGGAAATATTTTCTAAAAAATTTAAATAACCTCAATTTTTCTGTCAAATTCAAAATAAATTTGTTTGTATGTATAAAAAATTGTTCCTTTCAACTAACCAAATTATAAATTTTCTTTACCTTACATAATAACTTTGAAATTGTCTTTTTTTCCCTATTTGTAATATAAAAAATTAAACTTATTATCAAAGTTGTTAGAAAAACCACATAATTTGAATGCATAGTTTGCAAAATCCTATTACACTAAATACATGTTTCTCAGTGCAAGAAATTGAGGTTTTGTTTTCAGGCTTGTAAATTTAAAAGCTGTTCAGTGTGTTAAGTTCAGTGAATAAAAAAAATTTTTTTTTTAAAGGTTTATGTGCAGGAGAGAATATTGAACGTTTTTTGCCACATTGATGATTTCGCAATGATATTCTATAGATTATTGAAAGGCCCTTTTGTTATTTTTCTGTTCAAGTTTTTATCAAATTGTAAATTTATAAATTTTATGCAGTTTGCAATTACCCTCTAGAATGAAAAATTGTTTAGTGCCCTGATCATTGTGTTAAGCTAAAAAGTTTATTGAATACAGCATACACATAATGGACAATTCCTGCATTTTTTTAAAACAAGTGAAGTTGGTTTATATTTATAAAGAATTTCTTTCCGATTTCAAACATTCAAATAAAAGTTCTTAAAAATATTAGTTATTTAAATATTAAGAAAAGAAAAAGCCCGAAAACATTGTCCGATCGCTTTCCGATTAAAACGCTATTGTGACGTCAAGAGATCCTCTCGTTTCCATGGTTATCGCGAGGTTTCTGCACCAAATAGTTGGTGCAAGTTTTTTAGACAATTGCCATATCCTGCGCCAGTTGGCACGAAACTTTCAAAATTGATTTCCGCTGCTACATTTCAAACCAAGTTATTTGAGATTTTTTGACGTCACATTAACTTTGAGCTGAATGTGTTGTTTTTCCTGCCATTTCTTACAGGAGAACTTTGGTTGCAAATTTAAAAAAGGAAAAAGTGCAGTGAGCAGAGATTTTTTTGTTCATGACCTTTTTGAAGTATTTAGAGTTGAATAAATTAAAAAAAAAAATGCAGGAATTGTCCATTGCATAAATATTAAATTATGCCTCCCTTTAGTATTTAGTGCCAAATTATACACTAACATATGGTCTACAGACACTAGTGTATTTTATTATTCAACTCATATCATTGACATTCAAATTCTCGTTATGGGTTTGTGCTGTATTCAATTAACTTATAAGCATTTTGCCATTTCTGGCGCTGTCATTGTATGTTTTGAAATAAAATGATGTTGTAAACAATTGCATGTTCAGATATGTCCAACTGGTATTTACGAAGAATGCTTATATGGTGAATTTTTAAACATGAATTTTTATGACATCTTGTCTGCATATTGTAAATTATGTTAATTTTTTGGGTCTTATGTGCATAAAATACAAAATTGTTTTGTATAGTAAAATTGAGTTTATTATAATTTTCTGAAATGTATAGGATTGTGTATGTCTACATCCTATATTTTCTAGTCAGGCTAAAATTATTTTATTCCCTGTGCTGAAAGCTTACCAATTATTTTAGTCAACTGGAAATAAGTTAAATAATGAATTATATAATTGAAATCTGATTAGCAAAACTTATAATTTCAAGGTAAATTCAATTAAAATAATTTGTATTGTAAAATATCTTAATTTCACTGTATAATCTGTATATAGTAAGGTCTTTCCACATAACCTTGTTAAATTTGTGCATTTACCGTTGTATGTAAAATTATAACTTTGTGAATTCTAAGTGTTAGTGGATGTTTGGAATAAATATTAAAAAAAAAAGTTTGTTTTAACTTTATTACACCAATAAATTTATACATGCGCAAAACATACAGTTAGCATGAAACAGTACAATCATTATAGGAATGGCAGACTAATTTCAGGAAATATTTACAGCATTATTACAATAGATTTTTTAACTTCACATCCAAATGTGTAGTTTTGATAGAATTGTACTAGCACAGTTTAAGTTGAAATGTATGCTTGAATTTTGGAGTTGTAAACATCTAACACTTAAGTTGTATTTAAGATAATTCAAAATTTAGATCTGAAACACATTAATGAGCATATCGACTCATTCATCTACCATTAAAATACAAATGACCAAAACAAAACTTTTTAATTTCATAGAATATAACTTGAATTAAATATTAGTAATCATAGTAATTAAGATTTGATAAAAAGAATATATATATATATAAAAAAATGTCCATAGAAATCCTACCTACAATGTACACAACAAATTGTTTTACTACCACAATAAAGATCACCTACACTTAAGTAGCTAAAACATTATCCATATACTTAATCAGAATCACTAATACAGTAATATACTACTAATGCAGGAAAAGATGCAACTTCAATAACATTTACAGGAATTCCCTGTCTTTCAAAACAAGGGGTGCAATCAGAGACCACAGGTAGAGAAGAATGCAAAGCCAACTAGATATGATCTTGATCCACATCGAGGCTTGATTGGAAGTCAGTTCTCCAGTCTTTGGCCTGTAAAGACAACAGACATCAGAATGCTGCAAGGCTCTATTAACCTTTTGCAACGGCAAAAGAATTTTTACCATAGCAATACTTTCATGATACTGGTTAAAGTTTTCAACTTTAGTAGTTAAATATCTTTAGGCAAGCTTACATGTTTTCCACAGTAGAAATCAATGTGTTGGTTTAGGGCTCTTTTTTGTTATTGGGTAGGTTGATGTGAGATTACATTATGGAGTTGTTGGCAATTACATGGTAGAATGCAAAGTTTTAATTTCTTAAGGTGACTTGCAAAAGAAAAATAAACTTCAATAAACACTGAACGAACAGCAGGAGAAATGCTGTCAAATTGCCTCTTAAGATGCTTTTAGGAATTTCTTTAATTAGAATGATTTTGGTAATTTTTTTTAATAAATTAATACTTTTCCAATTTTAATGGTGCAATCATGCTACTGTGAATTTAGATGTACAGTACAAAAAAAACCCTGAACGATGGTTACATCTTCGGTTCTAATTATCGTAGAATCTTGCGGTTTGCACCAAAATGCTTCGTTTGGAATTTTCTATATGTCTGGCACATTTTTTTCCCTTCTCACAGGGCTGTATACTAAATAAATTTAACTCTATCTTTAAAAATTTCAATACAAACCCATATTTTTTATATTTTCATTCGTTTTAGAATACTTTGTTTACCCTGGACATCAAATTTTAGTTCATAATATTGAGAAAATCGTCAATTCTGAGCGAAAATGTTTTGACCGATCTTGAGGGCAAATCTCTTTAAGCAATGGAAGAAGCAAACGTTTTGCATGCTTCAAGACGTAATCTACAACACGGTCCTATAAAGTGATCTTTTTTACATTTTTGTTATAAAATATTGAGAACCAAATGTCAAAATAGAATGAAAAAAATTCTGAAGGGATTTTTAACCATGACAATTCTAATGGAAGCCCCCCCCCCCCCCTTCCAAAATAAATACAGGGTTCGTACAGTTCTTGAAAGTCCTTAAGAACTCCTTATTTTTACTTAATGTCTCCAAGGGCCCTTGAAAAGTTCTTGAAAACTCCTTGTTTTTAACCTGAAGGTCCTTGAAAATTTTTTAATTTTTGAGGGCTCTTGAAAAGTTCATGAAAATAACTGACATTTGTTATTCGTTTTTCTTTGCGTGTGTATTTCAGAAACTTCCATAAAAAAAAAAAACTTTTATATTTTATTTCCCTTTATTTTCTCTTTCCGTAATTGAAAAGCATTTATAATAAATAATAGAATTCTGAATTGGGGGGATCATCATAGTAATAAATTATTCATGATGAAATGAGCATCTATTAAACTGTTTTTCCTGGGCATGTCTATTTTGAATAGTAAAATGTATGAGCCTTCTGCCCTTGTAAAGGATTTCATGGCTGATAAGTGAAGGTCACCCTTGTCAACTTAAATTTCGATTTGTTGAATCATTTTTTCTTGTTGCAATCTAGTTCATTTTACAAAAATATAGATCTGCCAAAACTAAAAAATACTAATAATTCAAAATATTTCTGCAACATGAAACAGTAACACCGTTCCAATGCGGTTGTTCGGACAATACGAATTATAAAAGGTGAAGCATTAAAACAATTGCATTAGGATCTTTTTTTGTAAGTACTCACTGATTTTGTATTTTTTAGTCTATTTGTAATTTTTTGCGCTACTAACCATATCGGGACTCTTGCTGCCAAATGCATCCAAATTTACGAATTTTTATTTTTGAATCCTTTATGTTAACTTCGATTTTGTGGGTTTGTCGATGGAGAGCAAATCTGTGGATGCCTAATTAACCCCCTTGCTGTCATCCAATCGGGCCGAAACTTAGCTGATGATGTCGATGACGATGCATTCTATTAAAAGGTTACTTTTACGGAATACTAATAAACCAACTTGTCGTCATCCAATCGTATTAAAAAAAGCATTGAACAGACCATTGTTGAAACTCTTTCCTGTTGCCGATTTTTTTTAATAAATAAAAAAATACTTTAATAAGAATAAATAAGTGATATTTGGATATGAGAGCATAAATGCATATTTTCATAAATACATTATAACTTAGTTTGCTGCACATTTTTTGATATTTAAAATTAGATGCAAATACCAAGCACACGCTGTTTACAGAATCGGCTCCTGTGTTAACGAATATAAAAATTGGCAATGCATATAAAGAATTTATAATGCAAACTTTGTTTTTATAAGTTATTTTATTGTCATCTTATTTTAAACTTCAAATATGGTTTGAAAACTGAATTTGAGAAGTAAGGTGTTTGTTTCTGTCTTAACTAATGTGAACAGAAGTCATTCGATTGTATTGGTATTTCTGCTTTTGTAGTAAAATTACACTAAATTCTACTGTTGTTGGTTTAGTATTCTCTTATCGTTGATGAAACTTAGTATTAGGGTTAGTTGCCAGCAAAATCCTTTTTTTTTTAATGAAGGTGTTATTTAATGTTTTATTTGTGAAATAATCGTTGATAAACTAACCTGCATCCAAATATTCATGGCACTTAAAGAGTTTATATGGGCGGGGAAGATTGTATGATCGGGTTGGTTGGTTTAAGTTTAACGGTGCAAGGGCTACACGAGGGCCATACTGCGCTAAATTGTATGATCGGGTTTGACTGAGAGTCAAGTCAAATGCACAGGGGAATGATTGAAAATTAAGGATTTAACCCGAAGTTTGTACCTTGATAGCAAGATAGAGACTGTCTTTTAAATGGAAAGTTGTCTCACAATTACAATGCTTAATGCAACTTGGTACTACAATTTTTAATAGTTGGTTGGTTGTATTCAGATTATCTGGTGCCGTCAGCAACACAAGGGCTATAATGTGCCGAAACATTCGTCATTAGACAAGCCAACATACATTTACAAACACCCATGCCTAACACGGGACTCGGAAACCGCAACCTCACGGTCCAGAAGCTAGCACGCTAACCACTATACCGTTTGGTCAGCACAATTTTTAATAGTGACGATATTTTTTAACATTTCAGGTGACGAGAATATACCATACCATAGTATAGTAACTCAACCGAACTATATAGCGTGTCCAAATCGTATTTCGCCCATCTGATGGCTGTTTGGTTAGTTCTCTGACCTCGCATGACAAAGGCGGCGGATTCGAATCCTGGTTTAGGAGCGTATGTTCGTTGTGGTTCGGAATCCACCTAAGTTGCAGATCCGTCCTGATAAACCGTTATTGTGCTTAAAGATGTCGTTCAGCGTACCAACTAACCAACCAAACCGTGTTTCCCATATTTCAATTACAAAATGAGGTTTATTACGATCTTGTTTAATCCAGTGGTTATGAAGGGTATTAATTTCAAGCTAACCATACACTACTGCAATTTTTTGGAATTTGTGGATAAGCTGCCTATTTGATGGTTGTTAGGCTTGCACTGTGATGGTTTCGCACGCTAAAAGTGTTAGGGTTTATTCTATATTTCAATTACAAAATGAGGTTTATTACGATCATGTTTAATCCAGTGGTTATGAAGGGTATTAATTTCAAGCTAACCATACACTACTGCAATTTTTTGGAATTTGTGGATAAGCTGCCTATTTGATGGTTGTTAGGCTTGCGCTGTGATGGTTTCGCATGCTAAAAGTGTTAGGGTTTATTCTCCCCCCCCCCCCCAACGGAACCCCTATGGTTGGCTTTATTGTGCTAAGGTTGTCGTTTAGTAAATTAACGAAGTCGTTCAAGTGAAATATTGTTAAAGTTCATTATATATTTGTTTTTACTTGCAACGCATCTTTTTGCAAAGTTGGGAAATATATTTTTATTTAGTAATTTGTAATTGTTTTCAATACTTAATGATTCCTCGTATCAGAAAACCCTCGACAATGTGATTTTGGCGCAGCTTTTACAGACCTTCTGTATAAAGAATGGCCTCAAATTACTGGACATGGAATTAAATTTTGAATCACTTGCAATTGTGATTTGGAGATTTTTATTATCTCTTATATATTGCCCCTTTCTTTGCCTTTAAGGTTGGTTTGTTTGTACGTTCAACTATTCAATTCCTTCATTGGTTGGTTGTTTTCAGATTATCTGGCGCCTTCAGCAACACGAGGACTATAATGCGCCGAAACATTCGTCATTAGACAAGCCAACATACATTTACAAACACCCATGCCAAACACGGGACTCGAACCCGCAACCTCATGGTCCAGAAGCTAGCACGCTAACCACTATACCGTTTGGTCGGCCATTCAATTCCTTCGTAGCCCAGCCACTTCAGCGTTATTGCTTAATAGTTCACATAATATCGTAAAGTGATGCATCTATTTAAAATACATTTAACTTTGCTGCTTTCTAACCATTAATAATGTAAAGATAAGTGCCCTTACTTATTTATATACTTAACATTTTAATAAGGTTTTTTTTTTTTTTTTTTTTTTTTTTGCTTCAAGGTACAGAATGATTAAAAAGGAATGTGGAAACTAAATCCAAATACAATAATTTTTACGATATACTAGAAGTATTTTCATTTCAGGATGTTTTCTTATTTAGCAATGACGTGATACGTCACATTTGTGGTTGCACGATTTTAACCTTCTTTTAATCGCGTTCCGCTTTCTGATATGGTTAGTCGCGTTGCACCTATGAGGTGTTTCCGGTTTTTTGAAAGCCAAATGAAATTTATTTTAGTTTAAATAGTTGATTGTTACCGATTTAAGAATCATTGGAGGGATAAAGTATTAAACAATCTATTTAAGTAGTAAAATTATTAAAAAATCGTATCACAAGTAATTCAATAAAAATAAAGGCAGAGGAGGAAAAAGTGTAGGGATGCACCTGTAAGGTGCGCGCGACTAACGGAAGGTTAAATGTGAGGATTCCAACTTTATACCGTCTGGATCAGATGAGGTTGGCTTTAGAAAAGATTTTTTTTTTACATTGGTTAGCTGTACATCACATGATGAGATGTTAACTATTCAATCTAATTAATTGTATTTATTGAAAAGTTTTGGTAGTAATTAGGGTCGTATATCCTACTATTTTAGATTTCTAAATTCAAAAATAACTTTGCATTTAGAAAGTTAGAAAGGCAATATATATTGGATTATTGATTTTCAAACACACTATGGAACACAAGTTCCACTCTCGAACCCTTATTGTCAAGCAAGGTTAGAAACTAAAAAGAATTATCGTTATAAAGACTATTATGATCCGAGTTTGCACTTTTAACCTGATGAGCTCCGTGGTTACTGGATGCATTTCAGTTAATCAGTGATTAACAAATTATTTAGATGCTATTTACGCATCTAAGATTTAACCCGTTTTGCGTATTTAAAAAAGTTCAGAAACTGAAATCGTCCTGTGAAACACCATTCAATAAAAATATCGTTGCTTAATATTACAGTAGCTAAAGTTGTATTTGATGTAACTGACAAAATGATTAAATTTTAATGAAAATGACATCTTTGAATTTAAATGATACTGAATGCTCCAATCAAATTTTTTCTATTTTCTTAAAAATTTAAAGTTCTAATGAACTTTTTGTCTAGTATCTTGAGTAAGAAATAAAAAGCAATATTTTTCACAAATTATATGCTATATTTTCGTCATCGAACATTACTATTATTTTTTTTTAAGATTTTTTAAAATTTAATTTTAAGGTCCTTATTTTTTGTTTGGAAGGTTCTTGAAAAGTCCTTGAATTTGTTTTCAAAAAATCTGTACGAACCCTGAAATAAATACGTGTTTCTATTTAAAAAATTTTAAACTTGTTTTATTAATTAATAATTATTAAAAAACTGTTTAATACAAAAGTTGAATGTAATTTATGTTTGGCCTTTAATAAATTATTATTTTAAACAAAAATTGCTAAAATATATTAACTATTTAAGAATTTATGGCTAAAAAAAAATAAAAAATTCTTTTAATATTAATTTGACATTTAAATTGCTAAGCACTCATTGGAAAATAATGAAATTTGGTATTTAGACGTTTTTTTGGATTCTAAATCTAAATATGGTATAATCAGGGTTCCCACTCTTATTGAAGAAAAAAATTCAAGGACTTTCAAGGACCTTTTTAAGAAAATTCAAGGACCTTTTTAAGAAAATTCAAGGACCTTTTTAGAAAAAGTTAAGGACCATAATTTTAAATACATCAGACATAAAACTACAAAATGGAGATTATCTGTGGTCAGGAGTGTAGTGGAGTGGGAACATGAGGCAACAGCGATCCTTTACCCTTTTAGAAGGCGGAACAACATTCCCTCATCTAAAAAAAATTTAATTTATACTTTTTTTTTCTCCTTACGTAATATTGAACTCAAAGCCAAGTAAGCAAACAAAAAAGTCATTTCATGAGAACTTGCTTTCGTCTGGGATCCACAACTTCAGAGCTGAGCAGGCAAGTTCTAGTTTTTGTAAAACACTTGAAAGAGGCGCGGCAACCCACACATGGCCATTTCTCCTCCTTATAAATAAAATGACATATATGTTTACATCTAGCTACGATTCATTCAATAGCAATTATCCTCTTCAATGAATGATCTGTATTTGTGGAAGTTTTCCAGACGTCAAATTTGTATGGTTCGTCGTGTATACAGTCTAAAATTTCCATACACAAATTCACGCCAAATATCTACATTTTTAAAGAACAAAACTGTGACGTAGCACATTCAGTTCTTTGTGCCCTTTCCTTGAAGGAATATTTCGCCTCCTCTAATTTTAACGGGAACGCTAACGGATTTATCAAAAAAAGTTATGCAACTTTTTTTTTTTAAATTTTTATATCACGGATTTAATAAATTATTTGTAAACCTCTCAACGTACCTAAGAAATGAATTCGTTCAAGAGGAAAAAACAAATGACAATAAAAGATGGGTTTTTTTACAATCCAAAAAAGTTAAGCGAACTTGCAGTTCTGACGGAATAAACTGGTTAGTGCTAAAAATCCAGATAGGTAAGAGCAGAATGTTTATATTTTGTATTAGCTTTTTAGGTGTTTTGAGATCACGGAATTATGTATTTATATTTTGTCAGATATTGGGAAATATTTACTTTATTCCCAGATATTGGGAAAATCAAACTGATAATTTGTTTGAACATGAAAAAATGTTCAAAATAGTATTGATTTTTAAATCCTGTATCTTAACTTCACTTTTGAATGTTTGTGAATTTGAATATGTTTAGTTCAACACATAAAATGTTGCTTGAATGTACAGTAAAGAGACTGGCTTCAAGCGCTCCGCTACGTTGTTGTGACAGAACTGAACAGTTGGTTTCACTTTATCTTGGCAGTACTGATAATGCTACATTAGCTGAATTGCAACCCTTCACAAACAAGGTATGCTAAGGGGTTCTAAGGCTTGAGCTAAGAGCAGAGGACTACTAAAAAAAGTAATATGTAGCAAAAACCAGTAATTTTAATAACATGTATTTTATTAAATTCTTATGAAAATAATTTTATTTCAATTTTTATATTTTATAAAAAGAATTGAATCTGTGGGTTCCTCAATAAGAGCTGACTTAAAATAATGTTATTTAGTCCAGAAAGCGCTACGATTTTAATAATTTGCACCCTTACCATTTTTGGAGTGTTTTCTATATCTATTTTCATTGTAAAGGGGCGCCAAAACTCATTCTTGCACATATAGCATTTTACTTCTAGGTCGGTCCTGTATATTTGATTTTCCTTAATATAAAAGTGCTAATGGTTTTGCAAATGGGTATAATACATCGAAATTGGGCTGCGAAGAAGTAGGAAAGCATTTCAGATGTACTTTAAAATGCAAAATTAAATTGCTTTTTGGTTGTGAATGGGAAAGTTTTACATTTACAGTTATTTCAGAATTTATTCCAAAAATGTAGCAGCAGTTCTTTTAAAATAATCATACAATGGCAGAAATAAGGGGAGGAAAATTCCCCGATCTTTTTTAAAATCTAGTGATTTTGATGGCAATATCATATACATTTTGCAGTTAGCTTTCTCCTCCGATTTATACCCATTTTTGACTATTATTGTCACCTAACCGTCACCACTGTCGAGATGATAAAATCAAACTGGATAAGATAAAAAAACAGGAATGTCCCAAACAAATCTGGCAAGTAATGAGTCTACATTGAAATATCCCGCTTAAAATTAGAGATGATTGAGATGGTACACAAATTAATATTTTATCAAGAAATTTTGAATCGACTGATGGATTTGAATTTTCCAATTATTATGGATTAATGGAGCAAATTTGGAAAAGGAAAGGAAGGATCTATCAAGAAAGAGGAACTTCTCTACATTTTCTTTTTGAGAAGGAGAAAAGCCAAAAAATTTTCAATCAACTTCTACAACAATCACAATCTTTTCATTCATTTTGAAAACAGATTTCGAGGAGCTACAGTATCTGAGAATTTATCTGAACCCATTGCATGCAAGACATCTCTGACATTTTGGAAAAAATATTTAAAAATTTGTGTCAATAATATGTTTGAAAATGTGTTATGATCCGTTATAAAATGTTAAACTATCTTTTAAAATGGGTTGTGCAAAGCAAATTATCTAAAATCCATACAACTTGATAGTTTAAAAAAAATATTTGTATAAAAGAATAAGTCGAAACACACAATTATTATTATTATTGATTTTTGGAGGTGCTCGTGAGCTATTTTGAGATTTAAAGTTGTCATTTTCACTCTCTCCCCCCCCCCCCTTCCCCACACACACAGAAAAAGATATATACGTTTGTAAAGACGCAACATAGCATTCCCACACCTTTTTATTTTACACTACACCACTGTTGTTGGTTACTTAAAAATTCAAGGACTTTCAAGGACCTCATCCTTTTTTCAAGGACTTTCAAGGACCAAATTTCATAAAAAAAAACTCAAGGACTTTCAAGGACCGTGGGAACCCTGTATAATATTATAGAGTTGCTATTGAACTTTTAAAAATTTGGTTTAGTTTTAATATGTAAATGACCCCTCATAATAAAAAAATTATATACAATTAATAAAGACCTCACACGATTTACAACGGTACTTCGTTTTAAATTTCTTCAATTAGAATACACAATATAGCCGTCGTTCAGATTTTTTTTGCGTACTGTACATCCCTTTTTTGACAACATGGACCGGGCTAAACAAATGTTTCATATCTGTGAAAATAATTAAGGGATCTACTAAAATTTAAATAAATACCACTTAAAAGAAAAAAACTCTTGCAAAGATATAAATGCTTTTATATTTTTACTTTTGATAGAAACAAAATTCAAAACTAGAATGATCAGAGATTGAAAAACCTAGATAATTATTTTACATGATGCACGTTCTACTGCTGAGCTAAGCACAGATGCAGTATAAGCCTCTTTTGACCAAATTGATTTATTGTTATTTGCTCTACCAAATAGTTAAGTTTAATGGTCGTATCTGCACAGAAATATTTAAAATGTTAATATTAGCATCAACTATATACAATTACTACTTGTTAAACTTTAAACCACCATTTCTCATTTTGAGCTTAGTTCTAGATACCACTTCTGTGCTCAGCACAACTGTATACTATAGTAACATTTAAACTTACATAAACCAAAAATTTGTTTGATAATATTTAGTCCATTTTAATAAAAAAAAGAGAAGGGAAATGATGGCAGCTTTTTCTTTAAAAACTGTTCACAAAATCAATTTTGAACTCCTTTTCATAATTACACTAAAAACAGAATATTGTTTGGCCATGCAAACATCTTAGGCCAAAGAATTATCCTGAGAAGGTTGAATAAAAAAAATAACTTATTAAAAGAGATTTAGTTTAAATAAAAATGTTTCAATCAGTAGTAGACCTATTTTTATATTAAAAATGGTATACTTACTCATACCAATTGGTGAGTGTCATCATGACATATAGAGAAGCCAAAGCAAACATAAAATGGAAGAAAGACCAGCTGTAGCAAACCTCTGAATCCTCATTATCCCAAGCTTTGCCGGATTCAGCATCTCCCTTTCCAAGATCTTTATGAATTACAAGCAATTAAAAAAAATTGCAGAAATAAAATTGATAAAAACAAATGTGTTTGACATCTTTTAAATAGAACAAATATTATAAGATTAAATTATAAATATTAACATTAAAAAATTCATATTCTACAAGTTGCTAAAAATATAAGAACAAGATTACTCCCAAAAAATACATGCAAATTTAAGATAAATGCCTAAAACAAAACAATTCTTATTAATACAAAAAGTTATTCGTTAATGTATTTTGCATACTAAGGTGTTGGTATACTGGGGGTGGGGCATAATTTCTCTTTTGCTTCAAGCATGTGGTTAACTGTTTAAACAGACCTTGTTCATTGTGTTTGGATTTTTTTTTCAGAGTTGATTATGACCTTTCTGGATAACCAAGAATAATGATTGCAACAATAACCCATGGGTCAAAATTAACTTTTTAAATCAGGTGCAAAAATGCACCCAAGTCTTGCGACTTAGGTGCACATTTTAACTAACAGAATAGAAAGTAAACTTCAACATTAAAAATGGATAAAGTGTAAGTGCAGCAATTATATGTAAACATGTGAGCCAAAGAAATACAACTTTTAAAAATAAATGAACATTCATTTGTAATAAACAAAAAAGTAAAAAGTTTTTTTAAACATAATAAAGTTAGTATGGTTTGAATAGTTAGGTGCACTTTGTACACCCAAGTTAAAAATTTATGTGCACAAATAAAATTTTAAGTGCATCCACTAATTTCAAACCCTGCAATAGACAAATCAATACAATTAGATAACAAAACAAACTTTATCCTAAATATAAAGCATTTTTTTATAGCTCTATTGGTTAACAAATCTTACAGACATGAGAAAAATGTGTTTAAAAAGAAAGGTAAAGAAAGTTAACAAATCTTACAGACATGAGAAAAATGTGTTTAAAAAGAAAGGTAGTTGTTATAATACAAAAACTTATAACATTAAAATATATACACTACTGTATGTATGAATATTACACATTACTGTATACCTGAATCGCCATCTTGTACAAGAATCTTTTCTGAACCAGTTAATTTACTGACTTGAGAGTTACTGGCAGTTCGGATGCTGATAGAAAAAAATGTTTTTTTAAAAAAATAATTATTGCAAATTTAATAAAAGAAATCAACAAAAATAAAATTTGTACCATTTAATCAAAAGACTAATCTCAATCATCTTTTTTATTAAAGTTTTAAACAATAGGATAAAAACCAGTCTATTCCCAAAATTTTATGCCGACCAAACGGTATAGTGGTTAGCATGCTGGCTTCTAGACCGCGAGGTTGCGGGTTCGAGTCCTGTGTTGGCATGGGTGTTTGTAAATGTATGTTGGTTTGTTAAATGACGAAATGTTTCGGCGCATTATAGCCCTCGTGTTGCTGACGGCGCCAGATAATCTGAATACAACCAACCCAAAATTTTATATGCATCTCATATTGTATTTGTAAGCCAACATAAATTTTTTTAGCACAATTCTAGCTCAGAGCAAGCAGTTAAAACTCATTTTAAAGTTTCATACTTGTATAAGTAAAGAAAATTTATCAAGTAAACTTGTCAATAATGTACAACCCTGATTTAGTATTTCAGCAAAAAACTATCACAATAGGAAATAAACTTTTAAAGCATATTAATAAAAAGTTAGATTGATATCAATAATAGAACACAGTTTCTCTTAGCATAGTTTGCAAATATCAAATTTTTTTAATAAATATTTCTAAATAAAAATAATTATATTATGCAAAAAAAAAAAAAAAAACCTTAACGATAAAAAAAGAAACTAAGTTTAAACTCTTGTACAATCATTAAAAGAAAGGCAAAACTTACCTGGAATAAAGAACACAAATAAACCATATGGCCAAACTCACAATACTTTGAGCATCAACTGCATGCGGTTTACCAAGGAAAGCAGGACGACATTCTGTTAAAAATAAATAAAAACATCACTAGAAACTCAAAAATCAAATGAAATTTTTCTTTCACAAGGCTTATAATGAATTTCAACTGTTAGACATTTACTTACCTTCAGAATTATTCAGCGATGACCAGGTTAAATACATGACATATAACATCACAACAGATGACTGCAACAATCCAGATTTGGGGAGAGCTAATAAAAAAGAATGCAAAATTATGACAATCATTCTAAATCAAGTGTTAATTAAAAAATTAGCAAGGAAAAAAAAACATGTGTAGAAAAAATTTACTTTAAGAATCATGGTGAAATAAAAGAAAAATAAACAACAAATGAAACAGACAGTTTAACAAAATGTGGAAAAACAAATTACGGAAGTGTGAGCAAGAAAAAAGAATAGATGAATGGTAACAGAAGGCACAAAAAAAGTAATGCAACTAATAACAGAATTATTGTAGTTGTAAGTTGAAAAAATAATAAAAAATGTTTTGATAGTAATTCAAGAGCAGAAATGTCACCAACTTTCACTCTTCTCTGACAATATCAATATGGTTTTCATAAAAATTGAGATTATTTGCTAATATTATTATAGCAATTAATCCTAGTCATGAGATTCTTCTGCATTAGATGGTTGTGAAACATCAATATTTTTCAAAAATTGATAATGATACAATAGATCTTAGATATTTCATTGTACATATCAAAGAGCTTCAGACATTTAGCATGAATGTCTCTTTTTCATTGCTTTAAATTTTTTTAACTGAACCAATATAAGAAAAATCCTCTTTCTTCTAATCACTTTCAATGTCGATGCTCTTTAAGACAAGGCATTCCTCTGATGTATAAAATAACAACATTATCAACCGTAAATTGCTTCATGACACTCCGAATTGACACTCTGAATAATATTTGAATAAAGAACATGCATACTAGGAGCTTTACTCTGGAAATAAAATGAAAACTTCTTAAAGCTTTTATGCATAGGCACAATAAAGACTATGAAGCACAGTGTTAATGAATAGTTTTAGCCTGAAGCCTATTTGTCTACATCGACTTAATCTTTAAAGTAATTATATTTATCTATTTCAATAAAATACTCTTCCAAATTGGGTCATTATTCGCAGAACGACATGTCTCAGGTTTCTTGCGTAATTTCTTTCATAAACTAAAAATATTCTTTCATTGTCGCACTATATCAGAAGAAGAAATAAGAAAGACCTACAGCAGTTTATTCAAAATCAAATTCCAAATTTGTTAACAACTGCTTAAATTCATTATTTACCATATGCAAATTACAAACACCCAGTGGCAAGGGATCTCATCCTTCATTGCCTTCTTTCAGATTAGAGATAAACTTAAAAAAGTATGTTAATTCACATTTGGAATGTTCATTGAAACACATTACTCAATTTGAATCAATATTTTATGATATTAAGAAAATTTAGCAACTTTTTCAAAATAATACTTACATTTACAAGCTTTAGGAAGATAAAATAAGATGGAATACAATATTAAATTACCAATACATAGCATAGAGGTCAAGCTGGTGTTTTGTTTAAGCCTCAAATGCTGTTGTGATACACATGAACAAATAGAAATATAGCTTTTTCCCTCCTCCTAGCTCCCCTCCATCCAAAATTCTTTGATGACCCATGAGATGACATATGCAACTTTTATCTCTTTCAATTGTGTTTCAGCTGCAACTTTGTAATCCAGGAACATATCTTTTAAATAAATAACCACCTCAGCTTCTACGCACAATACTAACAACTTATTTCCTTCAGCCGCCCCCATGTAAGAGTTGTCGCAATAATGATTTTCGTGAATGTTTTTAAGGCATTTGCAATTCACTTTTTTTTAAATTACTTATAATTGAATTTTTACAATGTTTCTTACCCTTGCAGAAAGGCATTATTTGGGTGAAACCACCATTTTAAATAATAAAATTTTCAATGCACAAGCAACATGCATCGTAAATTATTGTCTTTTGCAGTACACCATGCCTTCAATGCAATATTCAGGGGTGAAACTAACCAGCACTGAAAAACCCTGAAACTATCGAGAGTTTGAAGGATGGGACTCCATAACAGGGTTCCAAGGGGCAGAGCCCTTTTGGGGATATAGGGACAAATCTCCTTTTTTAAGCCAGCGAATTTTGCAAACCTATAGAACTGAACCCATTTTAAGACATGACTACATCTCAAATAGGCTAAAAATTAGTATAAGCAAAAATACAATAAATAACAATTTAGCGTTTCTACATACATATAAAAAGAAATAGTTATAAAGGACCATGGAAAATAATGTTTTATTAAACATATTTATTAATGTTATAGATATTAAGTACTGTTATAGATATTTCATTTTTTAAAAAAATTGGCAATTTTTTTTTTTTTTTTTTTTTTTTTTTTTAACATCTGGTGAATGAGGACGTTTAATAGTCAAAGATGATGACTGAATTGAAATTGGCGAAGATATACTGCTGTTGTTGCTAGACGTGGGCTTTTGATTTATGGCATCCGTCTTCATTAATTCTGCTTCCTCCGTCACCGCAATAGTGTTCTTTGTATCTAAAGTTTGCTGATAATATGCTCGACTTTTCATCAAATTGATTCTAAAAGCTTTGTCAATGGGTTCATGGGTAGGATCCTTTGAGCCAAAGATATCGCAAGTTGTAGCTTCTTTTGACATTAAATAGTACTTCATAGTTTGGATGGAATCTAAACTTGAGTTGTTTAATGAAGTTCTGTTAGATGTCATGATATTGCCCATTAAATTGAAGGCACCTTCAACATGGGGTCCATGGAAACATGTTATCACTGCCTTAATCAATTTTGACAAATATGGATATCTATGCAGACCATCAGACTCTTTCATATTGAAAACAGCAACCCAAAACTTCTGAACACTCTTTTCCTCTGTCAAAGTTGTCAGTCTTGAGTCGATCTGATATAATCTGATTTCTTGGTCAAGTACTGATGAGTCGTCTTCAGAAATGATATTGGGCATTGACTCTGCTAATTTGGACAATGCTGAAAAAGTTGAGGTATTTCCTCGCAAATCAGGATCCAATCCAGTGAATTTAATAAAGCATGAGTTCTTTAACGGCAACTTCTTCAACATGTAAGCTGCACATCTGGAATATGCTGTTTTCAAAGTCGTTGTGAACTCTTTTATGTTTAGATCTTTCTGTTTAGAATCTTTTATTAATTTTGCAGCATCGGAACCACAGAATAGAAGTTTGTCAGGCAGGTAGCTATCAGCACTTTGTACATCTATTTTAAGAAGACTATTAACAGTCACAGCTTCAGAAATAATATCGTGATTGACGAAAAAAGTCAAGAAAAGCTTAGTTGAATTATACAGTTCTGTATGAAGTAAATGCAGACAAAAAACATCTCTAGTTTGAAACAGCTTTAAATAATTGTTGAAATGTGGAAAAACAGCTTTATATATGCCAATATGTAGGAGAGTTTTCTTTTTCTGATCAAACAGATGCATTCTGATCCTCTGTTTTCGATTCTTGCCATCCTCTGTCAAACACTTTTTCTTCAATTGAGATTGAATTTTGTTAATCTTTTCTACTTGCAGATCTGACAACTTTCTTTTTGTAGTGATAGCTGTGATATCCCCTTCAAAAATTCTTACATCATCTTTCGATATCCAAGAAAAATAAAAGCAAACAAGAGCATCCCAAAGATATTCGATTCTTTCTAAAACAACCAAAACATAAAGCCATCTATGATCTGGTCTAGAAAGAGGTTTTAATGGCTTAATCCCTAAAATATCACATATTTCAAAAAACAATTCTCGCTTATCACTACTCTTCAAATCAAAATATATATTATCACATAGAATTTCAGTATGTTTTAAAAAGGGTTCGCAAAATTTCTTGGCACAGTTATTCACAGTATGACATGTGTCTAAATCTATATCTAATAAATGAGTAGCTTTTTTTGTCCTTATTTGATTTTCTACTCCATTCTTCACACCCCGCATTGTATTGCATGAATCCATTAACAAGCTAGTCAGATTCTTCCAAGGTATATCATTTTCTTCAATCACAGAAACAATAGCTTGAAAAATATTATCAGATGTACAAGCTTGCAAGTTTACAGATGCCAAATGCCTTAAGACAATCGTTTCCTTGTCCTCACAATAATATTGAACGAGCATTGTCAGAACACTTTGCAATGCTTTATTTGTAGACTCATCTACATTTAAAGAAAAAGAAACATTTTTAAGTGTCTCAATTTGTTGCTCTTTCACTGTCTTGGCAAGACCGTATTTGAAAGTTGTATGATGCAGTGACACGACTCATTTGAAGTGAATTTAACGCTGTCAAATCCTTGGATAATGTTTTGGAAAGTTCCAAAGTATCTGGTGCTATAGAAAACGGCAATGAATGTTCGGCAATAAATGACGTTACCAAAGCGTCTGCTCGGCATTTCCTTGTTGCAAGATCGACAGGCAAACTTTCACCACTGCTGGTACTAGGGTACAATGCTTGTAAAAATTGAGAGCCACTCACCTCGCTTTTTGATGAGCAGCAGCAGCGGAATGGTTCAAAAGTGACTTTAAACCTTCGGAACCATAACGTATTGATCCATTGCAACATGTGCAAAAGCATGTTCTGGCAACATTGATTTTTCTGCATCAAATCGAGATTTTTTCTTTCTGGAAATCATCTTTATCCAACCATTCCCAACGAAACTTGTTTTTTATTCCTTTTTCAAGGTCGCTGATGTCAGTTTTATTGTATAAAATTTTCATTTTTGGTCGTGAATTATATCAACAAACACGGGCGGCACGCATTACGAAGTAAACGAAACATTAATCAATTCACTTCATTTGAAAAAAAAAATCTATCCTAAAGCTCAATTCTTACAATCCGAAAAACGCTCTATTCTTATTGGATGAAAAGCAAGGGAAAGGAGAAGAACCAACTTTTGCTCCACCCCTACAGACTGTGATCCTGTGACGTCACATAGTCGGTTCATATGGTGCGATTTTTTTCTTCTTCCCCAACGTTTTTTCCTACCCTGAACTCCGGGGAATGAAACCCGGAGTTCCGGGTAGATAAAATTAAAAATTCCCGGAATTCCGGGGTACCCCCGGAAAAGTTTCACCCCTGAATATTATTCACTTCTTTACGCAACCACACTGCCTGAAATTTCGTCAGCTAACTGAGCATATTTTAAAGTAGAAAATATATTATCATTTTTTGTAACTTGTTTTTATTTTTTTAACCAGCGCTATCCCTCTAACTTTTGGGTTGACCTACACCAAGAAAAACAGGAGAATGCTCAATTCTGCAACCCTAAAGATAACAGTAATTCTGATACACGCACAAACATAGCTTGAAGGAAAAAAGCTTTACTTCCCTCAGAAGCAAATTAAGCTGCATTCGTTAACGAAATTTTTGAGAATAACGGGGCCTGAAACCCTGAAAACTAAAAAAAAACTTAATACATACCCTCTTGAACCTTTGGCAACACTGAAACAACAGATAAGATTATGCAGCATATCAAATTGAAACTAATGAAAAACTTCTGAACTCCACAACCAGATGGGGCCTAAAACATTAAAAAAAAAAAAGTAAATTTAAATTAAACATTAATAAAAAAAAAACATTAACAGAATACACATGAAAAGTATTATTTTCACACAAGAACTTTGGTGTAGTATTCTCTCACATAACCTGCCTAGAACTTAAGTTTAAAAATAAATGAAGTTATTTTCATTATGTTCTTGAAAGAAGACTTTCGACCAAAAACTAAGAAAATCTTTTCAAAACAAAGTTCAATTTAAAAAGTCTTATTCTCTAAGACAGAGTTTATCAAGTGAACCCATATATGTGGAATTTTTTTTAATAGGTATTAAGCTCCTAGTGACAAGTGAACCAAATGGTTCTTCTTTTCTGGTTATACTGAGTTTGGTCCAAATAAAGTCAAAATAATAAAATACATATACTAAATAATTAAAAAAATAACAAAAAAGACATTAAAAAGAAAGAAAAATTAAAAAGAACGATCCATAAATTAAGAGAATGAAGGTTATGTATCAATGTCGTCACTGGCTTATAAATAGCCAGTGACGACTGGGTTAGAGTACTTTAGGGTTCATACTTATTTTAAGAAAAAAAATTCCCTGAGTTTTCCAGAGTCGTGTTTTCCATTGTGGAGTAAATTATTTTTAGCCACTTAAACAGTCAAACCTGGATTACACAAATTCTTCCGATAATTCGAAAAAAAATCATTTTTCAATAAGAATAACTTTCTGCAAGTCTATGTTATCAAATAATTCTGTAACTTCTATTCCTCGAGTTAGGGTTAAACAAATGAGTAGGATATTTTTTCAGAGTAACAAAGACTTTTTCCAGGTTTTAAGGGGGATTTTTCTTTTATCCCCAGAGAATTCCCTGAGATATTAAGGCTAATTTATTTCCCTCGAGTTTTCCAGGTCTTCCCTGTTATCCCCGTATGAACCCTGTATTTTCCCCAAGCAAATAAAAATCTGAACTTCACAAGAAAAAAAACAGCAAAAAACAAAAAAATCTTTGAAGTAAAACGACTTTAAACAATTATACAATATATTGACAAACACAGGGCTGCCACTGACTATAAGCTTTGAAAATAGTTGCTTTAGTAGCCCCAGATGTTAAAAATAGTAGTCCCTTTTTTCAAGTTGACAATTGTCTTACTTTGAAGGTTTAAGTGTTCAACAAGATCGGTTGGTTGTTTTCAGATTATCTGGAGCCGTCAGCAACATGAGGGCTATAATGCGCCGAAACATTCGACATTTGACAAGCCAACATAAATTTACAAACACTCATGCCTTACACGGAATTCGAACCCGCAACCTCGCGGTCTAGAAGCTAGCACGCTATACCGTTACCGTTTACACTATACCGTTTGGTCGGCCTCAACAAGATTGGAATAAAAGTATTAATTAACATAAAACACCAAAACCCTAAGAGACACTCCTCGTTATAAATATGGTCTTTTGATTCAAAATAGTGTCTTAATACCAAGTAAACACAACATCCCATATGACAAGAACAATGTATCGTAACACTCTTAACGATACTTTATCCAATAAACCTTCAAGAGAATCGAATATCCACTCTTTTTCATGCCTTTTTTTACAAAAAAATTATTATTTTTTTTTAAACCTTCAAAGCAAAAAAAGTTGAACTTCACCCAAAAGCGACGGTAAAAATCACCAAGCAAAGAAACATATATATTTTTTTCTTAAATTTCCCAAAGTCAAACAACTTTTTGGCAAAAAAAAATTATTTCATGTTTAAACAATTATACTGTATTGACAATAACAGGCGGATTTTTAATTTTTTTAGCAACATTCAAAGTAATGAATTAAATTGCTTCGAAATTTAAATTATTTTTTATAAACTTAGCAACATTATTAAAATGTTAGTCGTTCTTCATCGATTGGCCTTCACGGTGAAATCGATTCTCAAACCGACACCCAACACGGACATAACGTACGAACGGAAGCCTTGATGAAAGCCCCCATTACAACAACGCAAATCTTGTCAGTTATAGCATCAGCACCAAAATGGCTGCGCAAATATCGGAAAAAGCAGCTGTTAAATCCTTAAATAAGAATAACTTTTGGTGAAAATGACTATCACTTCAATATAAATATAAACGATAGTGCCTTTTATACTGATGCAAATCTCGCAATGGTTCTATTACATCAGCGTAATACGCGACAAAAATGGCAGTCACAACAACGTAAATCTCGGCGATCACCCGTCATATAAATCTTGGCAATAGCGGCCATTATATCAGTGTAACAATCAATGAAATTAACAATCACACACTAACATAAATATTGATAATAGAGACAAACATAAAAGGAAGCTGTGACAAAAGTGGTTATTCTACCGGAGGTTTTGGGAATTCTGAATGCAGGCAAGGATCCATGGCGATCAGACTTGTAAGCAAGTGCATGACACACTTGCATCCCCTAGAAATTGTAATGTGGATTTTTTCGATCTCAGGAAATTTCGGTCAAAAACGCAGAAATCGTCATATCCGCAGAACTATATTATGTGTTTTTTAGTGTGGATTTCATTCCTTGTATGTTAAGTCAAAAAAACAAAAGCTTGCTTTTCACAACAAGTAACTTTAACTTCGGAGCTTTGCTTACATTTTAGTGATAAGTGATGTGTGGATGCAAAATGTCATACAATACGCTCCTCCTATTTCGTGATTTTCAGTGTATCTGGTGATTGACTTGGTAAAATAACAAGGATTTCTTATACTTAAATATTACAATTACCTGGGCAAAGTTAGGTGACTTTTTTAACAAGAGAAGAAAACGATTTAAGATGACATTATCAGGCCATTTAAATTGCTCAAAAGTAGATGCCCCATTGGCTAAGTGGCAACCCTCAATCGCTAAAAGTATAATTTAATCAGTATTTTTACCTAAAAATATAAATTTTCAATTTAAAAAAAAAAAAAAAAAAAAAAAAAAAAAAACAGGTTAAAAAAACTGTCTATACTGATGGCTTTTTCTTCCAGTGTTCAAGGAAAATTCCACAAATTCATTTCTTTCAACTAAAATAATGACAAAAATTTGGCTAGCATAAAAATTTGATATTTTAAAATATATAGTGTATGTTGTTGAGCCTTGCACGACGAAAGATAAAACATAGGACCCAAACAAGTAGGCAAAAATAACCGCGGTTGACTTCGAAAATAACAATCGCCCGTGCGCAATTACCAGGGAGATTGAATTATAAAAGTGACCACTCGATCCATGAATACAAACTAAAATTAACACCTATTTTGACAATGTTAGCACTTCCCACCTCCTTAAATTTATCACCGTTTTAAGAAAACTACATTAGTACTCAATAGGCAATTTTTTTTGTTTGTCCTACTATCAGACTGTAATTTCTTAAAAAATAGTCGCCTTAGCCCAAAAATAGTTGATGGTTTTGCTTAAAATAGTCGTTTTGGGTCCTTTTTTCATTGAAATAGTAGCCAGTCACTTGGTCACTAAAATAGTTGCTTTTTAGTCGCCTATGGCAGCCCTGCAAACAGGTGTATCTAATTCAGAGGTCAAAGTGACAAAATAAGAATATATAGGAATTTTTTAAAAAAAATATAGGACAATATAAAACATCAAATAACTGCACACAGTTGCTACTGAACTTTAATTTTAACTCATTATATATTTCATTAATTAAAACTTTAAATGAAATGTTTTTGAAATGAACATATAAAACATACTTATTTGAAGTATGAGGACTTTCACACAGCACTAATTTTTTTCCCATAAATTTTCCTTTTAAATAGAGGAATATTAATAAAAAGTACTTAGAAAATTACTCTCCCCCTTTAAAACTCTTTATATTAAATTTAAGAAAACAGAAAAGATAAAACATTAAAAAAAGAAATCGCCTGATCCTGAATATGTCATCCTTTATTCGTTATTACCTCAATATATCATACATTCATCAATAAATCAAGTTTTATATTAGCTACATTTGCAATTTTGAGTCTTTTGTTTCTAGCATCTATAAGTGCTTGAGCTGCCCTATTTCTTTTAAGCATTTTCTTTTTATCCTTATTAGTAGTCTTTTGTTAGTATAGATTTATCCTACGGTGCCGGACGGATTGGCGATTTAGCATCAAATGTGGCAACCTGTTGACTTAGTTTTCCGCCAATCCTAGTGAGAGTTTAGATTTAGCAACATACATTTTTGACGTCATTTTCAATTTTTGACGATTTTTTAAAAAGTTGCTATCTGAATTCTGACACTGTATAGCAAATTTTAACCCTTTTGTTTCCTTCATCAATCATTGACTGAGCACTCAAAACGTCGATTTTAGTCCTGCAAGTGTATAATAAAGTGTTTTTTCCCCTTCTTCCTGAGGTAGTTTGTTTCTGCATCGCTTTCTTTGGTTAAAATTCCAAGTCCTGTACGGATTGTATGCTAAGAATTGATTACATAAAACCGCGCCAAATTATGGCAACTATAGGTAGTACACAGGTCATTAAAAAAAATGGCGAGGCTGCTATTTTTTAGTAAAAATCACCTTAGAGTAGTTTCCGTACATGACTTGGAATTTTAAACATTTCTTTTTCGCTTCTCTTTTTGCATTACGACCAATTAATTTACTATGCGTGCTATGGAAAAGATCACTTGTTTTTGTTTACAACTCTCGTTGGTCGAGCACAGTTGAGTTGTAAGAATAAGTCATTGTTACCTCTGTCGACGTGCGCTTTCCCTATGGTCACGCAGAAAGGAAGTGAGTAGTCAATGCAACACGTGACGTCACAAGAGATATGGCGCGGCCGCTTTCTAACATCGCTTTTGTCAGGTCTCTTTCACTTACGATTGCGACAAAGAATCCGGAATATAAAAAATCGCAACAATAGGCACCGTTATTACAAATTGGAAGAAGTTATAGGTCAAATGAGCACAGAAATATAGGATTTATAGGACAATTATAAAATATAGGACAATATAGAACGTTTTTTCCGATTTTTAAAAAAATATAGGATTTATAAGACGTCTGCGACCCCTGCTTATGAAACCCAGTTTTCTAATTTTTTAAAGCTACATTCAATCTACTGAAATTTTAGTTAGTACAACAAAAAATCTGCTATCAGTTTTTTCACTGAACTGTATCATGTCTGTTAGATGTTTCTAACTGTTAGCTTGAACCCCCTCCCCCCCAAGAAAAACAAGCTGTACTTCAAACCAGTATAATTTTTCCAATGTTTTGAAACAGACAAAAATCTAGTATAGTAGTTAAATGTAAAAGTATTTTACACATTTAATCAGTTACATTGCATTATCACACAATCAACTCTAATGAATCACTCTTATTAAAATTTTATTCTAGATTTGTAATGATCAAATTTTTGAATAAAAAATTTGAAAATATGCATTTTTATAGATCTTTACCATAGTTATTGTGGCCAACAATAAACTCCCCTGGAATACTGTAAAGATTATTTTGTCTTATTAAATACTGAGCTAAGTTTGATGCTTTCACAAAAACCACCAAAGTTAATAATAAGAAATAAAAACACTTTTAAACATAAGAGATTATATACCTGAGTGTAATAGATGAACAGGAGAACAGTTGCAGCAATTGATAATGCATAATGAAGAAATGTAAAAGTTACCAAAGCTGAAAGAAACAAATTGCAGCCAACTAATTAGTAAAAAGTATTCTATCAAGCACTAAAAAAATAACACATTACTATAAGCCTATAACAAAACAAAACAAAACAAAAATTGTATAACTTTATCTAAGAAGTAAAGTACAAAAACTTGGCTTATATTTTTATTTTATCCACACACTGTTTCTTTATTTACCCTTTTTACAAATAATTCATTTTTTTTTATTAGAATGGATGGAATTTGTCTTAATAAATTGTAAAAAATCTAAACAATTATTTATTTGTGAATATCTTTTAAAAAATCAAATTTTAGTATTGCAAATTTTAATAAACTGGAAGTCACTTAAATTCATTTATGAGATTCTAAACTTTCACAAGAATTATAAGTATTATCTTAATTTTTCTATTTTTGCCCATACGACACACTAAAATGAGTAAAACCAAACATACCACAGTACCATCCCTTTGATTCAGATTCTTCATAGTTTTCCAGCCATCGCTCTGTCCAGCTATGGGCAAAGTCGATGATTAAAATGAGCTGGATAAGGATGAAGAGAAATCCTCCAATCATGCCAAAGTACATCCACACTGGAAAAAAAAAAAAAAAAAAGTAAGATAATATTTTGTTGAAAGTATCCTTTTGCATAAAAAAGTAGCCAGAATTATGATTTTCAAGCTTCCTTCTTCTCCGTATAAAATTTTTACATAACACATGTGTCAAGCGTTTCATTTTAAATTTATGAACTGAGGTGTATAAGCTCTTAAAATACACCACAGTATAAGTAGACTGTAGTTAGAATTCTAAAATTGATATTTGTAGAAAGTATTATTTCAACACTTCTCTTTTAAAATATAATAACCAACATTTTTTGTAATTTGTTAAAAAAAAGTGCCTTTAAACAGGAAATAAATTAAAAAGATTTCAGAATGTTATTGACAGGGATTTCATCATATATTTGCAATAAAAGTAAAAGACATTTGAAGTTGGAAAAAAAAAGTGTATTGGTTAGGACAATTAATGTGTATATTGGCTTACCTCTTCCAAAAACTGCCTGTTCAGGAATGAAAAATGCTCCTATCATTGTACCAATCAATATAATATACTTTATACCCCAAAAACTATAATAAAACATGCAATATTTTATTAGCATTATACAGGTATTTCAACAAAATTGTTTTGAAATATATGCAAATTTAAGACATGAATTATATAATTTTCTTTAAAATTATCTATATTACTTTTGCGCCTGAAGATAAATATTCTATGGCCCATGGTAGGGTACATTTGATATAAATCAAACAAGATTTCAGGACAAACTATCACTAATATCTAATACTTTCTTTTTTTTTAAATTAGTTTAGTTACATATTCTCTAATAAATTAAATATTTTTAACTATCCAATTTTCCTTAACTATGATATTTTGTATTTATAACTCGATTAAAAAGTACAATAAATTTTTTATTATATTTCATGACTTTTTTAATGAGTAGCTTTTTTTATTAATCAACTTGCACATACTACTTTGGTGTAAGCAATTAATTCCAATTCAAAGTGAGAACACAGTGCATAAACACAACAACTTTTATTTACAACATAAGCGATTCGGCATGACCGCACTCTCTGATGGTCGAGCCAGGAATGATGACGTAATAAGAAATCAGAACGACGATCGTAGCGCCGCATGCACAATACTATAGAGTATCCCTCCAGTGACGAAGGGAACGTTACATTTACAGATAGTAGGTTATCTTACAATGGTAAGGTAGAAAAATTATTTTTCCACAATCAATCTTTTGGGAAAGTGGACATGCCTGTCAGATCTTGTAGTTTTTAAATTTGAGGGGAAAGTAGAAACTTTCTGTTCTGTAGCTAATTCAGTGTTGCTAGTGATGGTTGGCTCAAGATTTGAAAATTCTTATGATTGCAACAATGTGTCAGAGTCAGACCATTGATATGCAGGTTTGACATGATCAATGCTGACAGTAGTATTTTTACCATTTTATTTTATGACAAATTTTTTGTTTGTTCGACTTATTACAAGGTGTGGTCCGGAATAGGGAGGTGTTAAAGGAGAACGGATTTTATCAATTCGTAAAATATGTGTGTACATGTATGTAATGAAGGGTTAACATAAGTTTTACAATTTCCATGATTTGATGCTGCAATAGGATTTAGTTTCTGCATTGTTGAAATTAAATTAGATATATAACTAGGTGTAACAGTTTGTGTGAGAGAATCCGTTGAAACGAGATCTGATGGTAAACGTAAGGTAGTACCATAAACCAGCTCAGAAGTTGTGGCCTGTAGATCTATTTTTTATCGCGGTTCGTAAACCTAATAAAACGACAGGCAAAATTTCAGTCCACTTAGAATGGTCATGAGCAATAATGGCACTTTTTAGGTGTCTGTGAAATCTCTCAATCATTCCGTTACTCTGGGGATGGTAGCTTGTGGAATGAATTCTATGGACACCCAAGAGGTCTGTAAGCTCTCTAAATAGGTTTGATTCGAAATTTCTTCCTTGATCAGTTGTGATGGTGACTGGTGTCCCAAATTTTGATATCCAACCATGCATTAGGGCACGAGCAGTAGTTTCAGCTGACATGTCGGGGGTTGGAATGACTTCAGGCCAACGTTTTTTTTTTTTTTAAACACAACAACTTTTATTTACAACATAAGCGATTCGGCACGACCGCACTCTCTGATGGTCAAGCCGGGAATGATGACGTAATAAGAAATCAGAACGGCGATCGTAGCACCGCATGCACAATACTACACTACTAAAGAAACCAGGCACACTTATGTTTACGAGTTTAATAATAAAACGACAGGCAAGAGTTGGTTGGTTGTATTCAGATTATCTGGTGCCGTCAGTGACACGAGGGCTATAATGCGCCGAAGCATTCGTCATTAGACAAGCCAACATACATTTACAAACACCCATGCCTAACACGGGACTCGAACCAGCAACCTCGCGGTCTAGAAGCTAGCACGCTAACCACTATTCCGTTTGGTCGGCTTAAAACGTAAGAGAGTTTCTGCTCTAGAAATACAACAGGAAAAAAAAAAAGAAAAAAAAAAAGAAGAAAACTTATAAAATTCAGCAGTTTTGTTAAACTTTTACTTTCAATTACCCATTTGTTAACATAGGGTAATGAAAGCATCGTTTTTGGTCCAGAAATTTTATTCGGTTTTATTTTGCATTTCTTCACGTTTTGGAACATCCTGACTTCAAAAGAGTGGTCTAGAAAAATGTCTGTCTGTGTGCAAGTGGCTAGCATAACTCTTGAACGAATTGACCTACGATGTTCAAATTTGGTGAACGGGTTAGTGGCGACCACAGGACCTACCATTAAGGTTTTCGTAAAAATTGTGCAGTGCATGTGCATAAGGTAGCTGTCATTAAAAAATACGAAAAATCATATTTTTCAGTAATTGCTAAAAAATGGTTCAAACGATTTTGATCAAAATCACTGTGGTAATGTCTCTTAAGGTGTTCCAAACATTCCCATAAAAATATTATAAAGGCATAAAAGTTGAAAAACTAATGTCTTTACACAGAGTTTTCTTTCCTTGAGTATCACCCATCAATCAGTGTTTCTTATGTGTTGTACTTACAAGAAAGAATAATGTAAGAATTATCCAAATGTATATCGCCAAAATTGCCATTTTGGCAGGTTTTTTTTCCAAAGGCCCATACAAGAATTATCACAAAAAATATATCGTCAAACTGGAATTTTTTTTTTAAATGAATAGCAAATGGTAAATAACACCAATCGACGTCAGTATAATAGTGTATTGAAAGTTATGCGATGTTCAACATCACTAGTTTTAATTCAGTTCTGCTAGTTATTTTTAAACTATACACATAAAAATTAACTTAAATGTACTTGCAACAGATATTTAAAATTTATTGATGGAAGATAAAATTAACTCAAAAGAATGTATTAAATTTTAGTTTTAAAAATTCATGTGTCTGTTAAATATCCATACAAAACAAGTGCAAGTTCATGAAATAATAGTTTTGATAGTTGCCTTTAGTTATATGCTACTTGCCTACCTAATTTGAGTACTAAATTAATAAAAAAAGGTACCTTAATAAAAATTTGATTCTTCACAAACTAACATTTACCATGCTATAAAAAATACAAGAAGTATACATATACTCAAATTATTATTTAATATTAATTATTACTCAATTCATTAAATTAATGAAAAAAGATACCTTATTAAAAAAAAACTGATTCAAAATTTGATCCTTTACACACTTAAATTTGCCATGCTATAAAATATACAAGTAAATATACTCAAATTACCCATTTTGTATGCCAGCACGAGGGTCCCTAGATGATTTTACACCAATCATCAGAATACAAAACAGCATGAAAAACATTGTTACAGCAAATATGAGTCGATATACAGCAAGATATCCAATTGCATCATGACATTTTCCCTCACAGAAAGGAAGCTGTGGAATGGAGATTTTTATTTATATATCAAAGAAAACTAAAGATATGACATCTAATGCTCAAAGCAAAGGGGTATACATACACATATAGGAGTTTAATGGGAGCAAAAATCATTGTAGTAAAATATCTGAAATCTGGAAATATGTAAAATCCGGACCTTTTCTAGCACTGAGCACTACACTATCTTATTTTTTTTTAGGGAAGTTTTTCCATATCTGAAAGAGATGACAGCAAAAACGAAGTGGTTAAGGATAAAATTACCTAGGAGCAATTAGTTGGAAGTATTAGGCACTGCAATTAAAGAATTAGAGCAAAGACACAATTTCAGAATCGGAAATAATGGGGATTCAAGGAGAAAAGTTTATCCAAAAGTCAAAACTATTAAAACAAATGTTTTTCAAAACCTCATCAAGTTATACAAGGATTTTTCTTAATTTATTCAATTTTTACGTTTTATTTCATTGATTTTGTGTATGGACAATGACATGTTCTAAAATCTGGAATTTTAGCTACCCTAAAGACAACAAAATCAATAAATGTTTTTAGTGTGTTTTACTAGCAGGAGGTAAATCAACTGTGTCAAAGTTTTATCAAGATTTTGATATATATATCTATCAAAGATCTTTTTAGAGTACTGTCATTGTCAATCAACTTGATGAAATATAATGTAACTATGTTCAAAAGTCAAGCATGCTAGTGAATTGATAATTTTTTAATTAGTTTTTATCTTATTCTATCTATTTCTAGAAAAATATAAATTAACTAATAATGGTTATACATGCATTTTTGAGATTTGGTGCCGCCATTTTCAAGTACTGGTGATTGTTCTTGTACTTAATGCATTTCAATGCGTAACTGGTGTGAAAAAGTGTGCTTGCTTTGACAATCGATCTTTTTCTTTCCAATTTACTATGAATTCATACGTTTTTTGGAAGGCAGCACTCCCTCCCAGCCCATTTTCTTTAAAAATCTGTTCTTCCTGATTGCAAAATGTTTCAACAGGGTTCCCACTCAAATCACAGAATGAAAATCACTGACTTTTAAGGACCTAAATAATGTTTTTTAAGGACCTTTGAAATTTTTTTTTCATGCATCAAGTCTATATATAAATTTTTAATAAAATATATTCTACCAGAAAAGTTACAAGTTGGTGCATGCATAATACAAAGATGCCAGAGAATTCTGATTTGGTGCGGATAAGCAGGAATAGCAAGTCCAAGTAGCATTTTTATAAATTTTGCATTTGAGTACACAACAGCCGCAAAAATTAAGGACTTTTAAGGACCTCTAAGCATTTTCAAGGACTTTTAAGCCCCTCTAAGCATTTTGAAGGCCTTGAAAACAAGTTTAAAAATATTAAGCACTTGTAATGACTTTCAATGATCGTGGGAACCTTGTTCAATTTGCCATACAAGTGCGCTCAAAAACAGGAGTTATTCCTTTTTTGGGGAGGACGGGACGGGGGGGGGGGGGGGGGGAGAGAGCACTCTGCCTTTTTTTATTTCTAAGGTGGACTCTAATGAATTTTCTTTTTGCACAGATTACATCAAGTTATCATTGAAGCTAAATTTCTGTGAATGATAATTCGGCAATCGCTATTGTTTTCAGTAATCTGGAGAATTTATTTCCATTTATCAAACAATGAAACTAAAGCTTAAACTTTGCAATAATTAAAGTTTATACATCAGTCAACTAAAAAGAAATGTCAGGCAAAACTTTTCATGACAAACAGTTAAACAACAATTATAATTCAGTCAGTATCACAAAAATGGGTGTTGTACCTTATTGAATGTGTAAGGAATGACTTCTATCAATAAACAAATATAAATACTCACACTCTCCAATTTAGCCTCCAACTGTGGGGACAACATAATGCAGGATACAACAGTGGTCAGGAGAAGCATAAGTGCATACATGATGCGAGTTGATGTTGAATTCTTGCATGATGGACATGCTGAGCAACACAGGCTGCAAGCAGCACTGCCACAACAGCAAGCCAACTACAGAGAAGAATAAACAGCATTTTCAATTATATAGCACTAATAGAAAGACATAATTAATAAATTTAATTTTCTTAAAAAGTAAACTCACGCCAAGAACCAACACATGGGTTACAAATGTCTTATATAGAATATTGCCAGTGTAATTAAGGCTGAAAATGTAATCCATTATAAATTAAATAAGTAAGTAAAGTTGTGAATTTCAAATGCTAGATTCTAAGTCTGAAAATTTTACGAGTTAGAATCAGGATAAACAGAGGGAAAAAAATTAATTATGCAGATAATTACTTAAAAATTTCAGGTAACACACACTTAAATAATGATCATAAAATAAATTCAAGAAAATATACAGAACAAAAAAACTATTCGTTATTAACTTTTCTAAATTAATGAAAAAAAATGTAATTGCAATATTTAAAAATATCCTTGATACTTCCAAAATAACCAAATTCCCATATATTTCTTTGCTTTTTATAATTTCCTTGTTTCTGGACATTTTAAAAATGTAAATATATACTAGAATGGGATTAATAATAAAAAATAAAATAAGATTGTATATAGATGCCTCCGGACACACCAAGATTTTGTAATTTAATGCCATATGCAAGATGAAAATTAATATACAGATCTAACTATTGTTCTACTATAATTCCCATAGATGGCCATTATGGAACTCTACTTTTTAAAATTAATAAGTTTATTTGTAAAAAAATGGTCAAAACTTACTAATTTATAGGAATATTGCCAGTAGCCGTATTATATTGTCAATTAAGTTGAAATGTATAAAGAGGTATTATTTAAACAGTATATTTAACAGTACATACACAACTGGCTTTTGTTTTTATACAGACATGGTATAGTAAAAAAGGATAAACTTCATGTAAATATGCAATACACATCAGCAAAAAGGGGAAAAAAACTGATAAAATGCTCAAAAGACAAACAACTTTAAACAATGACAAATAGTAGGTGAATTTAATTAAATCCAGTTTTCTACTTTTCGTTACATAAAAAGTACTAAAATTTTGGTTAAAAAAATCTGAAATATTAGTGTTTCTGCTAGATTACTATGCCTGTTTTTAATCCAGCATTAGCTAAATTAGAAAAATATATTTAATCCAACATATAGTAGAAAAGTAAGCATAGTAAAGAGATTTTTAAAAAATACCATTTTTGAAATAAAAAGAGAAATATTACTGTACATAAAAATTTTCAGTGAAGTGTCGAGTTTGTATTACTAATTCTTTTTGAGGCGAGATCAGTTTAGTGTTTGTGATTCCAGGTTTTTTTCCTTTTTGTATTGGAGTATAGAGAACACCAAAATTAATAAGAATTTTTTTAAATAATTTAACAGTTTTTTTTTAATATCAAATATTTAAAATCGTTACAAACGAGTCTCTAAATATCTCGCATGTAACTAACATTCGGAACAAAGAAAACTTTTTACGAAATCGTTATCTTTAAAGTTTGAAGAACATTTCAACGGCAATAGCAGTTTTTACAAGAAGTTCCGAAACAAGCAATCAAAACTTTATTTCAGATTCCAAAAATAATGGCTTAACAACTAATTTTATTAATGACGTACCTGTCCAACCGTAAGAGCTCCGAGAACTGCACCCATTTTTCCAGAGGCTTTTCGGGATCGAATGTAATACCTTGAAAAGCAATTCTACCTAGCTAACACGCAATCTGTGAAAATTTAAACGATGACAAACAATCTCTTGATATTAAATTTTTATCAGTTACTTCTTTCCTATGAAGTCAAAACCAAACATTACTAAAAGTAATAACAGTGCTGAGCTAGAGTTGAGATGTAAATGTCAACAAACGCATTGCATATAGATAAGTTGTGCTTTACTTAATTGCAACACTCATTTGAAAACTATATAAGCAAAATGATTGGCTATTAAATATTTCAATTTGTTATTAAAAATATATTACGATTAGTCACAAGTTTTGCCAAACAATAAAAACTTACTATAAATAACTTCATATTTCAATCGTTAAAATGACCCCCAAAAATCCTCTTTAAACTAAAAAAAGAAATTTCAAGAATTTAAAGCAAGATCATAAAAACTTTATAAATAATTTTATAAAGACATAATTTTAAGAAGGTTTCTACTATATGGCAACACTTGTGTACTACTAGTAACCAATAAAAATATTGAATACTGAAAATAAATGCGAGTTTTCTTATTCTATTATCCAATCATAATGTAAATTTTATTTTAATTGAAAAATAGCAATTGACATATATGATATATGTAGTCAAATATAATCGTCATTTATTTTTTCACGCTGCAGTTTAGCCTCTACTTTTGTGTACAGCTGGCCAAATAGAAAAGTAGACAGTTAGAGGTTAAAGCTAAAAACTAGCAAGGATTTGTTTGTACACGAAGTACTTTTAGGTCTTTATATTATTATAAAGAATATATATTAAATTTTTTCCGCAAAAAAAATTAGCCGTTGCTTTTTTCAGAAAGTCAATTGCAAGAGTATTTAAAAATGGATATTCAAGTAAACTCTGAAAATCCTTGGACTATTCAAGCAAACACTAATGAATATTCGGATATTCAAGGAAACTCAGAGGAATATTCAAATAGTTTACCCAATTCAGAAGAACTTTCAGATATTCACTCAAACTCTGAAGAATATTCGGATGCACCAGCCAATTCTGAAGAAGTTTTGGATATGCAAGTGCATTATGAAGAAGATTCTGATATTCAGTCAAACTCTCAAGAATATACGGATATTCTAGAAACCTCAGAGGAACATTCAGATACTCAAGCGAACTCGGAAGTGTACTCATATATTTTACCAAACTCTGAAGAGCATTCTGACTTTCAAGCAAACTCCGGAGATCATTCAGATATTCAACCAAACTCTCAAGAATATTCAGGTATTCAAACAAACTCCCAAGAATATGTCTATATACTACCAAACTCTGAAGAGCATTCAGGCATTCAAGCAAACATTAAAAAACATATGGCTAAACAAGCCAACTCTGAAGAAAATCCTAACATGTGTAATGTGTGTTTTAAGACATATCCCCACATGCGCAGTCTCAAAAAACATCTTCTCACACACACAGCAGAAAAAACACATGTGTGTCACTTGTGTAGCAAGGCATTCAGGGTGAAAGATCACCTCAAACGACACATTCTCACTCACTCTGACGAAAAGCCATTTGTTTGCGAAGTATGCAACAAAGCATTCGCTACAAAGTACTCACTCAACGACCACTTCCACACGCACACTGGTGAAGAGCCACACGTGTGTGAAGTATGTAAAATGTCATTCGCCCAAATGCATCGTCTGAGAGCACACCTCCTCACTCACTCGGACGAAAAACCCCACACGTGCAATGTGTGCAACCGAACATTTGTCACGATGAGTTCACTTAGGGAACACAGTCTCACACACACAGGAGAAAGGCCGCACATTTGTGCAGTGTGCAACAAGGCATTTGCACAAAAAACCCATCTTAAGAGGCATCTACTCACTCACACTGCAGAGAAGCCACATGTGTGTAATGTGTGCAACAGGACATTTACGCAAAAGCCTCATCTCACCAGACATCTCGCAACTCACACTAGAATAAAGTTGTACCAATGTGACCTGTGTGATAAGAGTTTTGCTGTGAAAGACACCCTTAAAGATCACTATCTGACTCACACTGGAGAAAAATCGCATGTATGTGATGTGTGCCACAAGACATTTGCTTTAAAATACACACTCATCCAGCATATGTTCACTCACAGTGAAGAAAAGCCTTTTGTATGTGAAATATGCAATAAGGCATTTGGGCAAAAAGCATATCTCCGAAAGCATATTCTGCTTCACAAAAAAGCAGCTGCATTAGAGGAAATCATCAAAGGAAACCAAATTACCTTTACCTAATCATGTTGAATCTAATTTGTTATATGCATGGTTAATGGCTTTAGACAGTGGACGCAACTAAACGCCAAAAAGTGGTGACAAACTGTGGAATGTTGTCAACTGTCCTTGATGTTTAAAATAAGAATAATATATTATTTATGCAATACCACATACTTGGTATTAGATGTCTAAATAGTAGTAAGTGCATTTATTTACAAAACATATTCATTAGTGATTATTATTTATTTATTAGATATATTATAGTTTTAATATAGTAGTATATATTATATATTAGTCTATTTTTCTCTGTGGGTTAGGAACAATCACAATTATATTATAGTGTCACAGAAATCATCACCAGATTTCAATCTTTGTCCCTAGATTTGCATTTAAATCTCCTAATTATCGTGACGAAAAATTATTTCAATATAAACAACACTATCTTTTGGAGAATCGTACTTTTAGCTTTCCCGGAACACAAACAGGAATTTGTGTGAAAAGTTATTGGAGCATAAATTAGTTTAGAAACTAATTTTAAAATTGTTTTTCATTCTTTAGAAATCTTAAATAAAGTAATGTAATTTTGAAAAAAAAAAAAAAATTCTCCCTGAAAAGTCTATTAATAAATTTTAATCGTAAAGTACTTTTCATATTTTAAAATGTTTGTTTTAATCAATCGTCTATCATTTCCATGTTCAGTTTATGGTTATTCTTAGTAAGATAAAGTTAGTTTAAAACATAATTTTATATGCATATTATTCAGCAGCTACCTTCAACAACTAACTCCTGTTGAGTTTATAATTTTTTCTGTGTTGCTTCTAGTGAATAATACATGTATTAGAAATTTTGATTTGAGTAATTTATAATGAGTAGAGTTTCTTGAAAAGAGTGTTGGTCAAAAAATAACAGGTCAAAGATATAACATGATCCTCTTACTTATATAAATCTATAAGATGTAAAAAAGGCATTGCTCCCTCTTGTTTGACACTAAAGAAAAACCACTTGTATGTGATGTGTGCCACTAGACATTTTCTTTAAAGCATACACTCATTCAATAAATGTTTACTCACTGTGAAGAAAAGCCTTTTGTATGTGAAATATGCAATAAGGTTGATTTCCCATGTGAACCATCTGGATCTAAATCAAATCATTGAGTTTCTGTATTTTGCTATCTGGATCCTATCCAAGTAGACATTTATTTTTACAATTCGTTACTTCTAAATTTTGGCACTAGTATAGAATAAGTGCCAAGTTTGGTGGTCAATTTAAGGTTCCCAATCTGCATCTAGTTAAAAAATAGAGTTTGTAGAACCACTTCCTAAGACGTTTAAGTAGCAGTGCTGGGCTACTTTTTTTCACGAGACAAGAGTGATTGAGGATATTTTTGAAATTTGACAAGATTGATATTGCAGCATGGTATCACAAATAAGCAATGAGAGAATCTACACCGAGATGTTCAAGTGCCTAGAATGCAGTAATTTTCCTCTATTGTATAAGAGGAAAGAAACTACATTGAATCAGTTTTTGATAATTGTTCCTTATGTTGTGGTGTATTCTTAAACTTATTTGTTAGGATTTTAATTATGTTATTGTGTATAAATGAAATTTATGCAAAATTCAATAATTGACTGTCATGTCGAACTTTATATATTCTAAGCCAAATAAGTATTCTAAAATTTATATAGTTGTGGAATTAGTTTTTATCTTAATCTTTGAAAATTGTGAATTTTGTGATGATTGTCTATTGCTCTAGTTCTGAAAAAAATAGTATGTTTTTTTTTTAATCGACAAGAGAAATTAAAAGCTGAATTTCCTTTGCACGAATTTTAATATCACTATTCTTAAGACTGATGTGTTATCCATACCAAATAAACATGTTTAGTAAAATAGAGTGCTATAAAGAAATAATTTTTAAATGGTTAAATGTCAGACAACCAGACATGAATAGGGCTTTAAAAGAACGGGGGACTATTTTTTAACTTACACACACTACAAAACTACTTGTAATCCTTTTAAATACAAATTAAATGAAAATACCGAAAGACATTCAAGTTAAAAAAAAATCAAATATTTAAGGAAATGGTTGATATATAATTATATATATATATCCTCTAGAGACCGGGCGTCCACTTAAATGGAGGATATATAATTATATATATATATCCTCTAGAGACCAGGCGTCCACTTAAATGAACACACTTTTGAATTTTGTGCACAATTTTTTTTTTAAGGTCAATTATTTTTATGTTATTTCATCCCCAAAAATGCAAAAAACACAAAAAAAGTGAAAAAAAAGAAAATCTCCTTGCTAGCTCATTTCGCTACAGGATGTATCAAGATGATTATAATTAAAGTGAAACTTTAAAAAAAAGAACCACTGGTCCGAAAGACCAAAGGGGGAAATGGTATGGCATCAGAAAAAAAAGCTATTCCAAACTATATTTTTATGAAGCCAGTGCTATACCATTTCCCTCTTAGCATACATTCAGGTCATTCTGACAAGTGCTTCTTTATTTACAGTTTTTTTTTTTTAAACTCAACTTTAATAATAATCATCATGTATATAAAGAATAGTGTCCTTAAGTATGTTTTTTATATGAAGCTAGTTTTATTTTGATCTTGATGAAATTTTGCGGCTGATCTTTGAAACGAGCATGATTTATGGCTATTTGCAATTTCGAAAACCCTCCTCCTTAAAAGGGTATAGTAATAACTTGAGATCCATTGAACCAGGTGTTTTTATAGGTATCCTGACAAATCCAGATTATCAGGAACACAATTTTATTCTCGTGTTTGGTAGTTCAGGTGGTGAAATTGAGATTAGAGTATGTAAGAGGGTATGATCATATTTTTAAGATCTATTAAACTAATTTGAATTTTTTTCTGTAGGTATCTTGAACAGTGCAGATTATTGGGAACACAATTTCATTCCGAAGTACTGCTGTTAGGATGGTGATATGGAGGATTGGGGGGTATATTCATAATTTGCAATCAACTATATCAACATAAACAGGGTTCATACGTCTTCTAAAATTTGCTCTTTTTTTTTTATAAGGGCCCTTATAACTCCAGAAAATTATGTTTCTATTCCTGATATTTCTATATACAGCGGCTGGCACTACCTGTAGAACATGCTTTATAATAAATTATGTTTTACAGGTAGCTCCAACCGCTGCTGTTTGAGCTGGTGTACAATATTTTGAAAATACTTTTTTTACAAACCTTAACTTAAAATGCTAACAGTAATTCTTGACTGTCGGATAATTTCTTAAACTTCAGGCATAATTTTGCAAGAGAGATATATAATTTTATAAATTAAAAGGTAAAAACACTGGTAATTTTTTTTCCTAACCTGGAAAAAAAAGTGAATATCTGATTAAATAGATCAGAGCCTCCAACGTACAATGAAGACTAACCTTTTAGAAAAAAGAGTTTCACTATTGAAGTTAAGTTAACCAAACTAACCCCCCTCCCTTTAAAAAAATCGTTAAGGGAGTTGATAAGTCAACTTTCACAGCCTATAACTGATTCCTTCCAATACTCTTAAGATTTTTTTTGCAGTCCTGTATGAATTAATTGCAGTTTGGCATCACTAAAAAAAAATTCATAAAGGAATTCCACCTTTTGCCAACACTCTTGTACCTGGACAACACATTAATTATACATAACTAGCTGTACCCTGCCACGCTTCGCTGTGGCACATTGTGATTGAATGGTTGAGAAATGAGAAACAAAACAAAGAATACATTTCATATAAGTTTAATTTTGCAATACTTGTGGATATACAATATTTTTTGTTTTTCCACTGTCTGCGTAGATATAAAGACTATCTGGTTTGCCGACTCGGGAACACGCAACGTACAGTTGTCCATGTGAAAAGCAATTTGCACCTAAATCTAAACCACACAATTCTAAAGATTGACCTTGAGCTTTATTGATTGTGATTGCAAATGGTCAATCGAATTGGGAATTGCAATCTTTTAAATTGAAATGGTGTATCGGTCGGGATCATGGGTATTCGAGGAATGAGGACATCTTCACCTTTGAAAGGCCCTGTTAAAATCGTTGCTTCCACTACGTTATTCATCAATTTCTTAACTGCAAGTCGCGTGCCGTTGCAGAGTTTTGGCTGATTAATATTCCGCAAGAGGATAATTGGCACACCTATTTTCAATTTAAGTATGTGTGGTGGTATCCCTGGCAGATCAAATGAGTTTAAAAATTCCGTTGGATAATTAACTACTTCATCTGCTTCCACAACGGTGTCTATCGACTTATAAGTAATTTCATCACTTTGAATACTGAATAACATTATTAAGTTGATAGACATCTTTATTCTTTGCGGCAAGGATAGCTCTTTCACTGAGCCAATCGTGATTTCTATGATTTATTTGAATGTCAGGAAATATTTTTTTGATCAGTTCTTCTTTCGAAGTTACTAAATTACAAAAATGATCGGGAAATGATATTCGTCTAGACGTCTCATCGACTGGCAGCTGTCCGTTTCCAATTTCCAGTAACTGTCGTGAGAATACCTCAGCTGATGGATCATTCTGCAACTGGACACGCATATTCGTAGTCAACTGCAATGTACGTATGTGCCGCCATAGTGTTGAATATTTCAGGCAAGCATTTATTTCGTCTGCTGGTGTTGATCGAGAAATTACAGGCAATGTTTGCCTAAAATCTCCTACGAGCAATATCAATGCATTCCCGAATGGTTGAACGTTTCCACGCAAATCTCGTAACGATCGATCAAGAGCTTCAAGCGATTTTTTATGTGCCATCGTGCATTCATCCTAAACAATTAGTTTACATTTTTGTAATACTTTTCCCATACCGGATGCTTTGGAAATATTGCACGTAGGAGTCTCGATGATTTGCATGTTTAATGGCAACTTTAGAGCTGAATGTGCAGTTCTTCCACCTGGTAACAATGTTGCAGCTATTCCAGACGAAGCAAGAGCTAAGGCTATGTCATTTTTTGATCGAACCGTTGCTAGAATCAATCTAATGAGGAACGTTTTCCCAGTTCCTCCTGGCGCATTCAAGAAGATCCCCCCCAACTCCGTCATTTATCATTTGCATTATGCGATCATAAATACCTTTCTGTTCACGCGTTAATTTGGGAATGTTCGATTGGACATATGCCTGAAGATCATCAATGTTGTAACTCTGTTCACGGCGTAAATCTACATCAAATGCAGCAGTCGCAGTTCAGGTTGGTGCTGGCATTCCTAATTGACTAAGAACTTTATTTGCAATAGCTATGTGACTGATGAAAAAAATAGATAAAAACAATCCTTGATGAGGATTATATATCATGCTAAAATTTCAGCTCGATCGGTGAAGAACTTTTTGAGTTTTTGAAGCGTACACAAACAAACATAATATTTATATATATATAGATAGCTATGTGACTGATGAAAAAAATAGATAAAAACAATCCTTGATGCGGATTATATATCATGCTAAAATTTCAGCTCGATCGGTGCAGAACTTTTTGAGTTTTTGAAGCGTACACAAACCAACATAACATTTATATATATATATATAGATTGCTTGAGGCCAAAAGTTCTAAACATAACTATTTAGCTACTTATAACAAATGTAAACTTACTTTTTATCAACTTTGAATACATGGCTTTATGTTTCAATAAAAAAAATATTTAATGATCATTAATTTTGCGACATTTTCATCCATTATTCATTTTTGTTTATTATGCATAAAATAAGTGGTTTGTTTTCTTTTGTGAAATATATTCTGTAATTGATGAGAAATACACCTATTTATTAGATTGTAAATGTCTTTTGTAATGTTAGTGTAGAAATCATCACAATTTAGAAATTTTATATTCAATTGTCTGAAAAAATATACTTTATTAAAAGCCTATTTTTACAAAGCTTTTAATAAACTATGCATAAAATTATACTTACATATATTATAACTCATTTATTTTATCTGTTAATAGAAATATATTATTTATCTGTTTGTAAAAATTATAAAAGAAATTAAAATGATTGATTTTTAAAAGTTAGTATTTTTCCTTCATTAGTTGTATTATTTTGTAAATTTACCAGTTTATTTTTTTAAAAGTGTTAAGAAACTTCTTGAACTCTCTGTATATGAAACATAGGTGATATAGATGGAAAACAATCAGTCATTTTACAAATGATTTTTTTATTATAGCACCAATCAGAATTCACATTTAAAACAATGAACACATAGAAAATTGAATTTTTGAATATAAAATATTTTAAAATAATCAAAAATCAAAAGTTTTCAATTTATAAAACATGGATAAAATTTTGAATTTTTTTATATCAACAACCCTACAATAAACTTTCAAATAACAACAATTGACTAGCCATTCCATTTAATTTTCTTGCACTCATCACCAGGGTTTCATTGAAATGAAGTAATCCATTGAATGTAATTGATACGAAGTAATAAAAGTGAACAACTTCAGTTAAGTAATAACAGTTGGGGCATCTCTTCCAGTATATTCTTTAATCTTTGTTATTTTAAGAGCTATTTCGATCAAGGGTTTCAAGACTTCCTAGAGAATACACAAAAAGGCAAAGTCAATTTAACATTAATAATAAGCTGTAGACATTTTAAAGTTTAATCGCTACTTTTATGAACAAAATATGATATTATACTTTGTTTCAATTAATATAACCACATTTTTTATTAATCTTTAGTATTAATGCAAATAAAAAAAATATTTCATCTATTGGGAGAAGTAAAAATATTGTGAGCAATAGACAGTTTATATCCTACCAAATTAATTATAATTATAAAGCCTCATTTTACAGGTTGATTGTCTAATTTAAAAACAAAATCATAAATCAATCAAAACTTAGTCATAAAAATATTGTTATTATTATTATTATTATTTTTTTGCTTGAATAGCTCTCTTAACACATATTGCACACTATCTTTTTGTACATTCATAACTTGTATTAATGTCAATATATTTAATTTAATCTTGAGAAATAAGCTACAAAAAATTTAGAATTTATGCCTATGTTAAGCATTTAACAAGATCTAAATCAGAAATAAGATATTTAATTTTTTTTGGCATAAAAAAACAATAAAATTATATCTTTCCAACATAACCCTCTTTAAATTTATTTTGTGACATTAGTAGGTTTTGTTTCAAGGTACATATGTAATATAACAGCTAGAATAATTTTTATCATTAGATTTCTCAAATCATAGTTGAACAACTTTGGGAATTCAGACAAAATAACCTACAAGTCTCCCCCCCTCCCCAAAGTATTAAGATTTTATAAATCTGTGTTTAAGTGAGCTTTTATCAAGACATTGTTACAAAAAAACTATTATAAAATTGGAATACACAGGACCAAAATTTATAAAGACTTACTTCTGCAGGTTGTTTAATTTTTTCAGGATCTTTTTCATAGCTATCAATATACAGTCGAACAGTAGCACCACTGCTGCCAGTTCCACTCAGACGCAAAACAATTCGTGACCCATCTTCAAAAATAATTCGAATTCCCTGAAATAAGATTAATAAAGTAACACATAAGTTTTCTTAAATTAAAATAATTTATTTAAAAACAATAATTTAAAAAAATTAAACAACATCTAAATAAATGTAATTAGAATTTATCTGTAATTGATGTTTGTATCAGACTTCTTATGTTAATTTTTTAAAAAAACTTCTAATTTTCATTTTAGTTAAATAATGATAATGTGGATCAATATATAAAGTGATTGAAAAGATACGGATTAACTTATAAGATTTACACAAGTAATACTTAAAGGAAATATTAAATTATACACAAATGATAAACATTTTTGTAGCTTGCTAATGGGATGAGTTATAAAACAATAGAATATAACAAAAAGTACTACTAATTCTTTTATGATTCAAGCATTAATTTTGACAATGATATACAATTGACATACATTAGAGACACAACTAGTTCAAAATCTATGTTTTACATTAATGTTTCATAGAGTTATTATAAAATGCAAGGTATGTGATTTTATGTTTCCTGCAATTAAGTTAGATATTACAAGCCTATTCTTCTGCTACATTAGGCCGAATAGAGGGTATTACAATATAAGATAAAAACATTCTCAACATTTTGGTTTTTGTCAAAATAATAATAAAAAAAAATCGAGGTTATCTTTTAAAATTAAAACTTGAGGAATAATTTAATTGAATGAGTAACCTAAAAATATTGAGTTTATTAGAAGTTTTACGAGTTTGTTTTAGTATATACTTGACTAACAGCATGTTTGACAGCATCATATGGCTAAACAGCTTGACCTACAATTTAGCAATTTTAGTCTGAATCACAAAGATTATCCAAGACTACCTGGCATTTGGTACCAGCATCTGTGGGATGCTAGATACGCCTACGATAATGGCATAAAAAAAACACCTTAAAATATGAGAAAACATTATCTTCAACACTATACAACTGTAATAAAGAGCTGATACAAAGACTATGTCTGTCTGGGATAAACTTTCCTAGATAAAACTACAAAAGTCACAGATAAACAATATATCAAATGAAATATTTCTTCGAGATGAATTCCCACTACACAATTCAATTTGAAGTAATATTTTAAGCTTAAACTATAAATGTAACAGATGTGTTCTGTTATCATACATCAGTTTAAAGGTCTCAATACAATTAAATAAATTACTTAAAATGTAATAGGAAATTACAATCCGAAGTGCCTCAATACAGGAAGATTTCTTTTCAGCAATTATAGGGGAAGTTGATGTCTAGACTATAAAAGAGATATCATTATGTTGAATAATCTGTAAAAAGTTTTCTTTCCAAACCCAGTGAAATTTTTGTTTATAAAAAACTTCAAATTGGCAAGTTTTTTGCTACATGTCGTCAATCTAACAAAGAAAAATTTCAGTTATTAAATGTAACCAAATATATAAACTTGGTATCTGGTCTTGATGTACCACTAAAAAACATGTGTAGAGCAGTATTTTACTGACAGTTATTGCTAAAATATAACCTGTTTAGGAATGCTCAGTAATTTATCAAAAGAAAAATCTAATTTTTACAATACATAAACCCTGCACATTTATTTTTATAAATTATATTGATTTAAATATATTATTATTTTAATTTTGTATTGTAAATATTTTCCTAAAAATAAAAAAAAAGGAAAATATTGTAAAACTTATTAGCTTTAAGAACTGTGAAATCATCTCCAAGGGATAATTATGTTTTCATAGGTTAAGATAAACTGATAAAAAATATAAATATATTTATTTATAGATTAATATTCACTATTACTACACGATAAACAAAAAACTTACTTGTTTAGAAGCAACACTTCCATCAATAGGATCAGTGTATTCAAAATTATCCACCTTTGATACAACATAGGTTTTGTTATTGGAAGTGAAGGATTTTTTAAGTAATGAATTGTTATCAATGGTGGACTCTAGTTCTGCAACCAGTTTGTTACAAGGTTCGGAATCACAGTTTTCATAATCGTACCTAGAATATTTAACAAAATATTACTTTGCAAGTGAGAACTAAAAATAAATAAAAACATTAATATATTACCATTCTTAACCTTTTAATAGTGAATACTACATTGGAAGTTATTTTATGACTTGAATAAATACTGTTAAGTATACCATATACATAACGTGAGCCAACATCAAAGAAGTACAGGTTGCAAATGGTATTTATCTTGGTATCGTATTTGTCTTAACAATATTATTGGAATGTAGTTATGTCTTTACATATGCCCCTCTAAAGCTATATAAACTCTAATACTCTTGAACTTCGCTATAAAGAACCTGGGATACAGTGTACTCTCTGCAGGGCTGCCACAAAGAACAGATTAAGAAAACTGTCTATACTGATGGCATTTTCTTCCGGCCTTCACGGCAAACTCCACACATTCTTTCTTGTCAAGTAAAGTAAATAAAGCAAAATAATTTGATATTTAAGAATATAATAGTGTATGTTGTTGAGCCTTGAACAGTGAAAGATAAAACATTGGAACCTAACAGGTAGGAGAAAATAACAGTTTGCAGTCAAAATTAACAATCTCGCGTGCACGGTTACTATTGTAGGATTAACAAAATGACCACTCTACCCGCGAATATGAACAACTATTTCGGTAGTGTTCACTCTCTCTCCCTCTCCCACACACCCTTTTAAAAAAAATCACTGTTTTGGCAAAATTGCTTTAGCAACTTAGCACCGATTTTTTTTCCATCCTACTATCAAACAGTATCTAATTTCTTAAAAAATAGCAGCTTTAGCCCCAAAAAAATAGTTGAAGTTTTGCTTAAAATAGTCGTTTTGGGCCCTTTTTAATTGAAATATTCTCCTGGCCACTAAAATAGTCACTTTAGTAACCTTTTTAGATGCCAGTGGCAGCCCTAAAATTTCATAGTTCTCCTTACACCAGAAATTGAGATACAAGTGACAGAATTTCCTTACTTTTTTTAATATAGAGAGAAATACTAAATTATATAGAAAAATATTTTTCCTAACACATTTTTAAATAATATGCATTATTAATTATTAGAAATTACTAAGAATTAGAATTTAAATAAGGCATACCTTGTAAAAAAGTTTCGTCCAAATTTTTCCCAGTGTTTGTAGAGAATATCTTCAACACTCAGTTTTAAATTGGCGATTACCTGAAGCCATGCAATAACAGCCCAAATTCCATCTTTTTCTCTACACAAAATTGAAATAAATGTCACATTATTTATCAAAAGGGATGACCCTTCACGTAACTGAAAAGAAAGTAATGTACTTGAGGAAATTATAACTTAGTAGTTCTTACAGGCCCACAATTCAAGGAGAAATGGGAACAAATATTTGAAGCAGTTTATTTTAAAAATGTATAACAAAATATAGTGCCCCAAAGAACCAGATATAGAGTCATTAAGTGGAACTTACTGAGCGTTAAGTGTCTAATTCTTACTGATATGGATAAAGGTCAACAAAAAAAGTATTTTGAAATCTTTCATGGTTGATATTAGGATAAGTCACAAAGTACTAACTATACTAAACAAATGGGACACTACATTCAGACGTCGCTAACATCTAATATGACATAACATTAGTCTTGACCTATTTATCTAAATCAGCACAAATTAAGAGAAAAAATCTTAAAAATTATATGGATTAAATAGAAAAGTTTGTTTTTTACTATTCAGAGTTAAATTGAAAGCTAAACCGTTTTTAGGACAAATTTCATTGATGTCATAATATTCACCTGATATGGTCAGATCCAGTACCAAAACTTTCTTCCCCACACAAAGATAACATTCCAGCATCCATCAAATTTCCAAAATACTTCCAACCTGTAGGAGTTTCATAGATCTTTTTACCAGTAACTTCGGCAACTCTAAAAAACAGAGGAAAGCTTGGTTTAATAGTTTAAGCAGCTGACAGAATATGTGCTCCACATATACTGATACCATCTTATTTGAAGTAAAATATATAATATATTTAAAGTCATTTTTTAAATTATCTAAAAGTATAAGAAATACATTCCTTACATTTTTTACAAAAAAATTGAATTAAATCAAACACACATTTTGAAATTATTTTTTCTGCAACAATCTAATTATTTTAAATTACAGGGAAAAATGGTCCATGTAATAGACACATTTATTAAATTTGTAAAGAAAAGTAAAGCTATAATTGTAAAATAACAACAACAAAAAATTACCTATCAACAGCACCAGCAGTAGGCATACTTCTGGCATAACCTTTGACCCCACTTTTCTTAAAATATGGAATGCATTCAAGGTTATTTGCTAAAACAGCTAATGAATCCGAAGGACAAACAAAAAATGCTTTCTTTCCTAATACCATGTTACGATCCTGTATGAAAAACAACTTATTTAGTTAAAAAAAGAACAGACAATTTTCTTCAATCTTGGAACTTCTTTCAGACGATTTTTTAAAAAAAATCTGTTTTAGTGGAACAATTTTTACAGATGTTGATCTAAAACTCAATATGTATTAGACACATTTAAAATCCTTAAAACTATCTTACATTGCAAGTTTTGTTATAAGCTTACATAACTGAAAATGAAACACACTTAAAAAACCTTTTAAAACAGTTTTTATTGAGACATTACAGTAAATTAACTATCATGAGTATTTACAAAAAAAGAAATATTATAAATACTTAGTAATTTTAAGAGAAAAACAGTAATTAAAATAGTTAAATAACGTCCAGTCAAATTAATATTTTCCAAAGAATGTAATCAATCAACCTTTAACCCATAGAGCAGCTGTTCCGGATTATCTCGTCCTTTTATCCCCAGTTTTTCCAGCAATACACAACATTTTTAAATTTATAAATAAAATTTAAAAAATATTTTTTTAATATTTTTATTAGAATGATAGTTTAAAACCCATTTAAAACAAATTGAATAAAAAAATAAGTTAAATTAATTATATATTAGAATCATAAATATAATTTAAAAATTATTGCAGGAAAACAACTGTACAATTTTGCCCATTCCCTGGACGCTCAATGGGTTAAGTAATAATTTGATCCTTAAAATACATACTCCATCTCCATCAAATGCAGCTCCCAAATCAAAATCGCCTTTCTTCATAGCTTCAACCAACTCTGCAGCATAGGTAAGATTGGGATCAGGATGGTGACCACCAAAATCTTCAAGTGGTATTCTGTTAACCACACTATCCAAAGAAGCACCAAGTTCATCAATAAAAATTCGTTTAGCGTAAGGACCCGTTACTGAAAAAAAAATGGACCTCTTGAAGAAAATGAAACGAGCAAATTTGTAAATAGTTAAAAATGCATAAATGAAAATAAAAGTATTTTAAAAGTTAGAAGTCACTATGCTTATAAATCTAATTTTGTTCAAAAGTTCCTTCAATACCTAACACTGCAGTCAAATTCTTATTTATATTCCTTTACATAAAATTATATTGCAAATTGATAAATATGATTTAGCTCATCCAATAAAAAATCCCAAAATAAAACTTTATACAACAATTAAATTTTTCTTATAGATTAAAGAGCTTGCAAGGGTGATTTAATTTAATTAACACCTTTTTTAATATTTCTATGCGTATACATATTATTTTAACTATTTCTCAAGGAAAGATTGAACAATCTATACTAATAAAATAGTTTATCTGTCTGTGAGTAAGTGAGTGTCAGTCTACAGAAACTGAATTTTAATTGAAATTTTAAACATATACTATTTGACCTCAAGTTTTGCTTTTGACAGCCAGAATATTATTAATATTTTTTATTAACTTTTTAACAACTTATCTCAGTTCCAAAAACTCCCACCACATAGCAGCACTACAATTTAGTTACGAATCTGTGTTTGCTTAGGAATTAACCTTTTGGCGATCAAATTGTTATAAGTTAGAATCTATACACATGGGCGGGTTTCTGCAACAAAGAGCTATGCAGTTGGTTCTTTAATATAGTACACATATTTTATTAGTTTGATCACCTTTTTTAAAGATTAATGTTATTTCAAATTTAAGTTTTAATGTCTGATAGAGGTAATCTGTACTATTCATAATACATGCATCAGAAAATACAGTGGAATGTCAAAATATAAGTTATATCACCATAATTAAAGTATGAAATGTATTTGAATTTCATAGTTACCACCATGCAAACAGTTGATGAGTATTTTGAATCCTCCATTGAGAAGATGCTTTATTGCATTGAAATCAAATATTTCTTTCATCAATGCCAAATAGTCATCCACAGAATCCACAATTTCAACTCTAAATGGTTCATTTTCAACCATGTAATCATAGATACCAATTTTAGAAATGTCACATTCCAAATCTGGGCAAATATAATATTCTTTGATTTGAGTAGAAAGTTTATGGATGTTGTTGGTGCAACTATCAGGAGCAGGACCTATCAAGTAATAGAAGAATTGTAAGTTGTTTAAATAAAAAAAAATGACATTTTGTTAAACATTATGGATTAATAAAGTGTGTTAAAAAACCTGTACTATTAATAAAAAAAAGTAATTTGGTATATGAGTGTTGCAGCAGAATTATTATCATGGCACAGCTTTTTTCTTTTCTTTAAAGAATAAAAAATATTAGTTCAAAATCTAACGTATAAATAGAGCTGACTTTAAATGTGACTGTATATAATTTTTATGGTTTTCATGTTTTGTAAAAGAAGTGCCATCTATAGACTCAATAAAAGTAACTAAAATTCACTTTAATGTACATTAAACAACAATCATCCTCATCAGAGTGAGAAATTTTGATTAAAACTTTTTTCAAAATGTCTTCCATGTGCCACACATTTTTCTGAAAAACACATTTTCATTCAACCGTCTATTTTTCTATTAGTCTATTTTAAGTCTAATGCATCAAGCACTTTTGACTTTTTTTATAAAAAAGTTTAATGAGTGATACCTCCATTAGCTATATTGAATTTAATTCCAAAATCTTCATTGATACCACCAGGATTATGACTGGCAGTTAAGATGATTCCTCCATCACACCCTTTGTTACGGATTAAGCTTGATACTGCAGGTGTAGATAATATGCCATTTTGACCTATAATAAGTTTCTTAACCTACAAAAAAAAATCAATTTTCACAAATGTTGAGTCAAAATGACATCAAATTGAATAGGTTGAACACAAAATGTATACATTATACAAAAAACGGCAAAATAAAGTTATTTACATGCAATGTCAAAATGATTTTCGAAAAAGTTTCTTGAGTTTTCAAATCGTTAAAAATATTACATACAAAAAATTTTACAAACTCCTAATTTCTTATTATCTATATACAATTAAAATATTCAGAAATTGGTGGCGATAGATTTTCAAGTGGATGCTTTCCCTGCATTCATTTCAAATGTATATTTTAAGTGGACATGACTTCAAAAAAAAAAAAAAAAAATGCAACAAAGCAGGCCAGTCTCTATTTATTCCTTAGAATACTAAGTCACCAGTTTGGCAAATAAACATTGCATAGCAAAGCAGGCCCAAAGCCAGGAGGGTGGGTTAAATCAGGACACAAAATTCTAAGTTGATATCCTTAGACCATCTACTCAGTAAGAATTTCATACATTTATATCTTTTATACTACTACTATTAGGCTGAGTTTAATATGACAAGTGATACAATGACAATTTGTCGAAGGAATAAATTAAAAATATCCAACTACGATATTTGTTCACAGCAAGAGAAATTGACAACAACGTTTTAGCCAGATTCAGTTCGCGAAATACATTTTTATGCAAAAATCCACTTTTCAATTATGAAATTCCATGCTAAGAATCCTATGACTTCATTAAAAAACTATATCCCCAAACCAATGATGCATCTTTAATCATTCACTAATATTAGCAAATATACAGCAACATTTTGACCAATGCATTATTACACATTTGAATCCAGATGCAGAAGTCCTTCCTTTATTTTTAAAAATGATTAGACACAACTCTGATTATGGCAGATGGTCTTAACTGAATTGTTGTAACTCTGCCTAGTGGAATGAACAAGATTTCTTTCATTCAAGGTTGAATATTTGTAGTCTCTAAAAGTGCTCATTATTGATTTTCTATGCAACTCTAACCAGTTACATAATAAATGTTTAATATATAAATTGATATATTTTTGTTGTTGTAAAAGGAAGTGGGGAAAGATTTTCAAGAATAATTTCATCTTCATAAAGGTAGAATACATGAACAAAAATGAATTTAAAAATTAAATAATATATTATCGCAAAATTTGATTTCATATCTCCTCCTGAAATAAATTCTTGGCTACGTACCTGTAATAAATAGATTGTTTGAAGTGTTTTGAATTCTTACCTTGTTAGCAGCGCATATTCTTATGATCTTTTCAACAGCTTCTTTTAGGTAATATCGCCCATCTCCTCCTACAGCTAAATAGGAACCCACGAGCTTGTTCTCCATCGCGGAAAGAATACATTGTACAAAATTTTCAGTGTAATTTTCTTGTTGGAAGATTTTTACTTTTTTACGAAGTCCACTTGTGCCTGGTTTTTGTCCTTCAAAGGCAACCGTTGAACATGTAACTCTATTTAAAGAGTTTGCCATAGTGGAAAATCGTCTGCTAAATTTGAAATTTTAGTATGAGAGACAAACAAAGTTTATTCCTAGAAGATACCCAGATTTTTTTAAGGATTCAAAATTTTTTATCAACCAACAGAAAACTTTAGATGCACACTTATATGACGTTTGCTTGTTTACTATTAAAAGGTTACTTTCAAAGATAAACAGATACAAATTTCAAATGAAGGTCATATTTTAGAACAAGGCTGTTTGTTTGTTGCCAAATATATTTTGAGAAATACACTTTTAAAAGTGATATGAGGAAGATTTTGTGACGTCCAATTTTCTTGTAAGAGACAGGGAAAGTGTGTGAAATGGTGACGTCATCAACGACATGGAACTTGCGCTTGGGAATATGAAAGGGTTCCTCATTCTGATGGATACGCTCGGGAATACGAAAGTGGGATTTTGAACCATATTTTGAAGTATGTCTTGAACCATGCTTTGAACTGTGTACATCAGTAGACTCACGGTGTAGTGTAGGCTGTGGCATATTATACGAAGACTGCTGGAACAGTCGATCTGTGTTGTAGGGCACACTATTAGGTACAGGGTTACGGAAAACACGTTTTTTTAGACAGCCATCACCAGGTATCGAATGCCAGGAGGGATACTGTAATGGTATGCGGCTTAAAGACATTCCTCTTGTACAGATACTGGTTATGAGCAGGTAAAAAGCCAGAGTGTAAATGTTGGATAGACAGGGTGAATTGACACTAGACTCGTAACTGATAGCAGATCCGAAAATTAGAAATTTTTTAGAAAAAAATTAATTAGAAAAAAAAAGTTCAGTTTGGGACTATTTTGGCCGATAATTATTACAGTAAAACAGTATTACTATACAGTTACAGCATTAAACATATTATTACAGTTACTTTAAAACTTGGAGTGCGAAGCATCGCACAACTTTCAATTACACGCAATACAAGGATGTAAAGCATCTTAAAAAGCATTATCGCAATGATTTCAATCAAAATGATTAAAGCTGTGTTTTGGAAACCCCTTTGAGAGTATTTTAACACGTGTTTAGGAAAAAAATAAATTAGAAGGCCAGAACTACTTATGCTGAAATTTCCATAGCTCTAAGCCTATTAGAAGTTGCTCTTTGTAAAAATATTAGTTAAAGAAATTAACTAAAAAAAAAAAAAATTGAAATTTTAACATTCTTTTTTTCAAAATTCCAATTAGAAGGCCAAAACTATTTATGTTGCAAATTTCAAAGCAGTTGCGCTATTAGAAATTGTTTTATAAAATATTTGCTAATTAATTAAAAAAAAAAGATAATCAACAATTTTAATTCTGTTTGCCAAAAGTCCAATTAGAAAGTCAAAACTACTTATGTTGAAAATTTCAGAGCTCTACTCCAATTTTAAGTAGCTTTCTATTGATCCACAGACACACAGACAGCTTGTTTTATTATTATAGATGAAAGCGATTTTCTAATTCAAAGATGAAACAAGTGTTTATAGAGTTTTGATAAGTATACAATTTTATTGAAAATAAGTAAATTTTACTTATTTCTCATTATATTCGACTCCCCCCCCCCCCCCCAAAAAAAAAGAACTCTAATGATTTTAGTCCAAAAATTGCTGTGGGTCTTTTAAGATTCTCTAAACATCCCCACACTAGAAATTTTCAAAGAAATGCGATAAATAAGACTAAAAAATTGAAAAGCGTTGTTCTCAGCACAGAGTTCGCTTCCCTTGAGCATCGTCCATCAACGACAGCTTCTCCAGTGATTTACTTAACAACAAAAGATAATGTAATATTTATCGAAAAAAAATCACCAATATCGCAATTTTGGCTGATTTTTTTCTTCCTAAAGCCATAATTACCTCCATACTGGTAGTTTCTTCTTCTTTTTTTTTTCTTCTTTTAAATTAAGGAACGTATATGAAATGTTCCTCATCTCTATAGTTCCGGAATGTACAAGATTTCAAAGTTTTGGATTTGGAGATCTGTCCTTTTCAGAAATACTTTAATCGAGGTTCAATTTTACAGAAGTCACTTTAACATTATACAAATGAAGAAATGCGAAATGTAGGGATTTTTTTTGCATTTCATATATAACTGAGAAATTAGTATTCTCTGTTTCTTCTTTGAAATGAAGTTAGTGTGTGTACACTGCTTAAAATAATGGTCAACTTAAAAGCTATCCAAAAATGCGAAAATTGTTGGGATTTTTTGTGTTTATTTTTCCTAGGGTGCCTCCACCCCCAGCTTGCTAACGCTCGCCAACCCCCGAAACTCGTAAACTTTCCAACCCCTCCAGCCTTCCCCAGGGGCACACTTTTCCCTGTTTGAACTGGTCGGATTGCAAACAATCGCCAACAATTGAGTGGCATTACGGAAGGCATTTTCGATAAAAAAATATTAAGCTAGCAAAATATCAATAAGGTATTTGACACCATCAACAAATAATTACCAAATGCAGCATATACATAGTATTTAACGAAGTAATAATAATGCAAGCATTTTCCACTCGAAATAATTGCTCAAAGTTTTATAAATCGAATTCTAAAAAATGGTTTTCTGAGCGCTTCGTCATGTGACCAGAAACGATCGCTTAAGCTCCTCCCAGAATGTGACGTCAATATTGTGGAGTGGAAGTTTGTGGACTTCCTTCATACGTTCAACAAACAACTTCATACGTTTATTTTTAAGCTTGGTTCGTCTTTCTTCCTACTTCATGATTAATTATGACCATTGAAGGTAACTTTTAGGAAATATTAATTTAAGAAGTGTTATTGGAACATTGGAAGATGGTTTTGTAAAGGCACACATTTCGAATTTACCCAAAAAACAGACTGAAAGAAAAAAAAACTTACCCTGAAAACATTTGTGTAAGTATCAACAATTCTCACAGTTCTTATAATTAGAAAAGCAACAACAACGCCCCCTTTTACAGTTATAATAATCATAAAAACATTAGGATAAAAAAAAATAGCAATTAATATAATCCGCTGAGTACTGTTAAAACGGAAGTGAAAAAGAACAATTTTCAACTTTCAAAGTAAAAATAGAGTGTAATAATATCGTTAACGAACATATTTTTGACTTAGGAACGTGGGTCTTACCTTCTTCTATAATGATGAAGCCCAAAAATGTTGGAAAAAAAGGTGACTTGCATTTATTTTGATTTTTTTCATGTTGTTCCGATTCACCCCGCAGAAAGGGATGAAACGGAACACTCGTTATAGTTTATAGCTGATATTATTTAAAAAAGACAAAAAGGTGAAAAAGACAAGTAATAATGCATTGAGGTGAATAGAAACACAAGATTATCATAAACAAAATCCTTTAACCCTTTATCTACTGACGGTACTTATAAGTCCAGTCATTGTACTGCATTTCTTATGGTACTGTACTGATTTAAATGCTTTGAAACCCATAGGGACTTTGAAGTCCACTTCTATGAAGTTTGTTCTTCACCTATTGAATGACAGCACAAGATTGCTTCTTTTTGGAAACATTAAGTATTTAAAAGAGTCAGTACAAATTTTAAAAAATTCAGTAAATAAAGGGTTAACTGCTGTGATGGGTGGTTTGATCTTTTTTGGCGCAAGAGCAACACGTGGTTTATACTGCTCCAAAAAATTTGGTGAAGATCAATTTAAAATTTTAGTAACAAAGAATTGGAAAAATTAATTTAAAGTCAAAGATTAAATATTTTAGGCGGTTGGAAGCATTCTACAAAAAATGACTCGCGGTCTGTCAGACCGCATACAGTAATTAAAGGTTAATATGACAGAAAAAAAAGGTTTTTGTCAAAACAATTCATGTAAACAAAACAAATATTTTGGTTTCAAATTTACCAAAAAAAATAAAATATTTCAATAAAGCATCAGTACATAAACTTAATATTGTGTAGTTAAAACATTTAAAAGAATTAAATAAAGTATTACTTGCATCAAAATGATCTTCACAGAAGTGAATTGTAGTCTGTGGTGAAAACTAAGTTAATTCTCTTCTTGCAAGATTTAGCCACTTTTTTTGTATGTCTGCTTTCCTGGGCACACGTGTAAACAACTTTTCTGGAGTTTTAATTGAAGTACTTGTACAGTGTGGTACTGCATAATACCGATACCGGTGAAACATTTCTTGGAACGAAATCAAAAGAAAAACACATTTCGCGCTGGAAACTCACTCCCGATTGCGATGCTGTTTATGCAAGGTTGACGTAACACAGTCAGATGGGTTTTTGAGCAGCGTTTTAGGGGCGGGGCTTCTACTTGCATTTTAAAATGCAATTTTTAGCGTTTTGCGGCATTATTTTGAAAAAAGAAAAAATACGTGTCTTTTATTTTGTGCATACCTTTTATTTAAAACATATTTTGAAAATTTGTCAAATACCCTATTGAAAAAAAAAAATGAAAAAAATAACGATTACCAAATGGATACGGAAACCAACCGAAACTTTATTGGCGAGTATTTGTTGGCGCTTTCTTGTAGTCGCTCCTCTACAACCCCCCCCCCCCCCGCCTCTACGAATTGCTAATAATAGATTAAAAACTGAACGAAAAGGAAATAACCAAAGAAAAACTTCCTCAAATTAATCCCAAATAGGCATTACCTAAACCTATTTTAGGAAACTGTCAACTGATTCATAGGCGAGAGTGTACAGCTTCTGTAATTCGAAGACTGGAGCATTTGGAGTTTAACTTTAATGACTGTTTTGGCTTTGTGCCTGTTAGTGTTAGCTGGGAATGATGGAGTGACCTTCATGCCCTGGGTGACCCTGCCAGGAGTATACACTCTCGACGTACTTCGCCCACTCCTTCCAGGAACACCCCCTTGCCACGGTGAGGTCACTAATAAGACTTAAGGAGTCAGACTAGATAGGAGATTATTAACAACAACAACATTTTAGGAAAGTGATTTAATTCTTGCTCTAGTATTTTTTGCTAATAAAAAAAATGCAAAAACAGAAAATAGTATAAGGCATTCTCTCAAAGTTTTCTATAAAAAAAAAAAAAAAAAAAAAAAAAACTGCACTCAAAAGAATATTATGTAATAGTAACATGCATAAATAAGGCTTACTTAAAAAACAGAACTAACTAATATATTAAAAACACAAACCAACAATATATTATCCCAAAACAATAGCTTACGTTAAAAACAAATATAGACAAGATATATAACTCTAAAAAAATTGCACTCAAAAGAACAACATGGTAACATGCATACAGGCTTACATAGAGAGCGAAACTTAACCATTAAAAAAACCAAATATAAAATTATATTACCCCAAAACAATAAATTGTACTTAGAAGAACACAAAACAAAAGATTACAAAAAGCTTACACAAATCAACTAAATTGTCGTCTCTAACAAGTGGTTACTCAGCCCAGATAATATATTTTTGTTATTAGAACGTAAAAAAATTCTGGAATATTCTTCCCAAAAATTAAAACAATGACGGCCACGCACATTATAGTGTAGATTGCCGATTTCAAAATTGCTGATCGTTGCTGATTAAAAAATACAAAAGAACCCAAGGACGTAAACAATACTTTTAGATTATGCAAACTTTTAAAATGTGTTGTTAAAAAAACTAATTAAAAATTCAACCAAGTAAATGTTGATAATGAGTGTTTTAGAAGAAAGTCAATTAAAAGTATTAATGAGCTTTATAATCTCATGACGTCATACTTGGAGCTTATGCATGGGGCCTTGTAAAAATTACGTCATAATTCTCCCACCCGCACTCCTTCACCTGTTTTGAAAGGAGGAAACGGGTTTCCGAAGGGGAAAAGAGCACGAAAAATGAATTTTAGTGCTCACTAAAACATGATGTATCTAATTAATTTTTTTATCATTCAACGAAATTTTTAATGCAGTTCGCAAGAGGAGATTTCAAAGATTCTAAGCATATTTTTTTCAATGGAAAAAAGTAAATATTTTGAGTATTTATTGCGATAGAAAAGTAGGGGGGGAAAAAATTCCCATTGGATTACTATTACGGCTAAATTTTAAAATTTAATTAAAAAAAACCAACTAATTATCAATAAAAAAAAAATTATTTTGAAACTAAATGAATGCAGAAACTACTTATGTTTCCAATTTCACAGTTCTCCTTGTACCAGAAATCGAGATGTACGTGACACAAAATTCGATTCCTTGCTTCTTTTTAATATAGAGAGATTTCATTTTTAAACCCATAAATTAGTATTCTCTGTTTCTTCTTTTAAATGAAGTTAGTGTACACTGCTTGAAATAATGGTCAACTTAAAAGATATCTAAAAATTTCTGAAGGCTACATGATATCTATTTGTTAAAACTGATAGTAAACAAGGGGTGTAGAACATCTCAAAACTTTCAATTACACTTAATACTGGTCACTGTATTTATATTTGCCATGGATTGGTGTAATATACGGTTTTCGTTTTCATATTTCAATAAAAATAGTCAATTTGTTTGACGTGTGGCGACTTCAAATAACAGATAAAGCTTCTGTGCACTGGAGAACTCTTTTGCACAGCGGCAAAGTATCTGCCTCGAGAACCGAAGGTCCCGTTATCGAGGACCGTCGCCCACAGCGAAAGCTTTAAGCTTACTAACGCTTTATTGGGGACACCGGACAATTGAATCATGCTGCCATCTGTCGGCACCTTCTGAAAGGAGAAACTTCATCGCAACAAGCAATCAGAAACGCAACTCGCGATCAAACACACAACTAGCGTACAACACTCGTACATCGGTGCAACTAGCATCCCAAACCTCCAACTCCGATCAGAATTACAGTATCGCTCCTTCGTCGCTGGGAGGAGGCTGTGTGGCGACTTTAAATAACAGATAAAGCTTCTGTGCACTGGAGTACTCTTTTGCACAGCTGCAAAGTATCTGCCTCGAGAACCGAAGGTCTCGCGATCGAGGCCCGTCGCCCACAGCGAAAGCTTACCAACGCTTTAGACGATATTTTTGGTTATAAAACGATAGTTCGCCAGTGGCCTACATCTGATTCCCGAGTTGCCTGAATACGCTAATGATGAATAAATTTTATTTCCCTATTTATACCATACTTATTCATAGAACTAAATAATCTTATTTGTGCTTCCTATTTAGTTAATGTTTCATTTATTTTAGAATATATTTTTGACGTGTACTAAGTGTATTTTTATTTTATACAGTTTAGAATGCAATTACATTTTGTCAAAAGTATATGCATTTGGGGAACCCTATAAGTCAACTGACTTTAAAAATCCACAATAATTTATTTCTTTATCTCTTGAGCCTTCCATTGTTCATTAAGATAGTATTTCGCACCAAACAATACATTCTACTGGAAATAATGATATAGAGGTTGCCGGTTTACGAAGAAACCGTTTTTTCTTTGATTTTCAAAAAATTGCTCTCACCTTTTATAGGGTTTCTCAAAGAACCGCTGTCTCCAACTTCATCATTTTGGCGGTAGTTTTTCATTTTGGAAAATGTAATTATTATTGCTAAATTGACCACTTATTTATTTAATGAAAATATGAAAGCGAAAACGGTTGTGCCAATCCATGTCAAATTTAAATGCAGTGACCAATATAATAGTATAACTGGAAGTTGTGCAATGTTCCACAATCCTAGTTTTGTTCAACCAATACAAATGTCTTCAGTCAAAACTATAAATTAACAACTACTTTTATTGTCAAGCTCGCTAAATTCTCAAAATTTAGAGAAATATTTATCACCAAAAATATCAACGATTTTCCCAAATTTGAAAATGTATTTTTATTTTTTATTTTAAATTAAAATAAGAAAACCCAATATGAAAACCAAACCCAACTTTCTAAAATCGAAGTATCAAATTACTATGTAATGTGGATGTTAATTCAATTACATTTTAATAACGAAACTGAAAACTTCGTTTATACTTTAATAGCAATCACAATAACAAGAAATAAAAAAAAAAAAAAAAAAAAAAAAATTAGAGAATGAGCCATGTATAGAAATAGGCATAGATATGAATAAATTTTAAATGTATATGAGTACAATGTAAAAGCATACGAAGTTTTTTTTTTCTGTAAACATCACTGGGGTTATTCATCCAATAGGGGATAATTCGATTTTAAAGTATGTCACATTTAAAATACAGCAATTGCCTATTAAATGGCAAATTCATTCCTTCATCTTGGCAGTCTTTGAGCAAGCCATATCATTCGCGGAAAGACGTGGCAAAAAAAGCTAATTCGTTGCTACTACAAATGGAAAGACTGAAATTCAAGAAAGTTTATTTTAATCATTATTGCCTCATTAAGTTTATTTAGGATACAGGTATCCTTTTTTGTGACAATTTACCAGCACGTAAACTCGAAATTTTCATCTTTTAAAACAACCGTAACTTTGAGGTATAACGTTTTTAAAATTTTATTTTAACAGCTGTAATAAATATGCAAAATAATCCCTGTTCCCTGTTACGCAAAGAAGAGTTCATTCGATATCAAATTCTACTAATAGAAGAGTATAAGCATTTTCTTAAATAAATCACGGGATCAACGTTGTCCAACAGTCGATGTCCAAAGAGTGGACTTTTGCAATACTTTTAAATGCAATATATGTTTTAAATGCAATACAGTTTGACAAATATCAAACAGGAATCGGGATTAAGTTCATATGCTTAAACATTCTACAGGAACATAGCTGCAAAAGAAGAACCAGGCAAATTATAGCCAAAAGCCAACCGGCGAATGAGACCAAGATCGTGTACATTAAGCTGCATTCGGCGGGTAGTGCAATTGCTGTTACATTGGACGTAATTAAAATCGGATATTCTGTAAAAAGTGGAACGAAATGGTTCCAGAATGTCATTCTTTCTGATTCGTATGATCTC